>OY728145.1:535069695-537469695 GCA_963277665.1 Viscum album
TTTTCCACCCCTTCTACAAGGATAATTTTAAATAAATTTCATCCAATTTTTTTATTGGAATTTTTAAAAATGGATTCCATATTTGAATCATAATAATTTATAATTTTCAGTAATTTCAACTTAGTTTTTGACCCAAAAAATAGTGAATGTAATTAAAATTAATCACAGTGATTAAGGTTAAAATGAGTATACTTAGTGGTTAAACATTAATCCTAAGGGGACAATGAACTATAAACATGTCCAAAACACATTTTATGGAAATATTTATACTATATACTCTCTTTTATATAGTTTTTTTATTATTGTAGCCACATTATGTAACAGAGACCTCCCAATAGTGTTTACCATTTTATATTTACAAGAATTCCACTCCTCCACTATAAAAGGGAACTCATCCCTATCACTTATTCGCTCCTCTCAAGAAATTTTAATCATCCAAAACCTGAAAAACGTAATCTACAAAATCCATCCACCCATCTTAGAATCCTAAATTTGGGTATAAATCCAACCACATATGATTTTCGGTATAAACCAAAAGGAGTTACCTGAAAAAGAGGTAACGTTCTTCCACAAGCACTTTTGATTTATTTATTTATCCACCCATTAAATTATTCTTATATTGTGATTATATAATGACATAAATATCATCTATATACTGTTATTTTTTAATTTTAAGGTTACAATTTACACCGACACACACTTTCATCGAATGGAATACACAGTCATCGTTCATGTGTACAGAGGAATGCCGCCTCGCGAACTGATGTTGTTCGTTCTTCCATTACCACATTTCAAGGTTAGAAATAATGATTGATTTATAGTTTATATATTTTATATATGATATTTATATTTTATTTATTATTCTTTAATTCATATATAACACATACCTTTATTCATTCCATTTTAAAAAATATGATAACATCATTTCTGGACTTATGGACAACCACCTCCTCAAAGCGATGTGATTCATTCACTCTCTAAATGGAATGTATAAATGATTATTTTAATTAATAAATATTATATAAATTAAATTATTATGATATTCATGGAATAACTACATTTATATTAATATAATATATCATTTTATTTATTACCCTTTCACACACTGAAAAAGTGATAACGTCGTTCGTGGACATGTAGACCACCACCTCCTCAGGGTGATGTGATTCCTTTTGAATAAAAAGAATTATATATAAAAGTATGTATATGATTAAATAATATAGTATTTAAGATATAATTATCATTCTGTAAATTTAAATGTTACTTACTTTCTTTCCATAATGATCATTGAAAAATGAGAATTTTACTTAGGCATATGTTTGGCCAACCATCTCCACAACCATAATATCGGTTCCTTTTTCATAAATAAATTTCATGATTAATTATAAAAGTATAAATGGTGCATAAATATGATAATAATTTCATTTTTATTATTCTATAGATGTTATATAATTACCTCCACGACCATATTCAACCAACTATAGTTATTTTTGACACATAAACCAAAATTGGCCAAGACATCCGACTTAATCTTAATTAATTAAGTAATTGTATATAAATTTTTAATGTTTGAAATAAAAGTAATAATAAAATTTAAAAATGTTCTTAAAAATATAAATAATTAACATAGTTTTAGTATTCAAGAAGATAAACACACACGTGACAAGTCAGACTCAAGGTAAGAGATTTCATCTCAATTTACATTCAATTGAGACTTATATGTTATTATGCCCCAATTCACTTATATTTGGTGTATATACTGAACATTTGTCGTTTAATATCTTTATTTATTCATAATTCATGTTATTTTAAGTTTCCCATTGAATTATCTCATCTAAGGGGTTTTAACTTGAAAATGGTAAAAGTTCTTTTTACAATACCACTTTGTTTTGGGATTCATCACTTTATCATGAAACAATCAATTCCATATAATCATTTTTATTTTATATTACATTTATATTGAAGATAAATATTATCTTGTGATGGGTATTACTATTACATAAACTATATACCATTTTTACATACAGTGTTCACTTTAAGAGTTATTTGATTAATTAGTGAATAATTAAAAAATCTGTATCATTTAGTCAATATAGATATTTGATAAGTTACATTGTTTTTGAATTAAATAAATTATTCAATAAATGAGGAATGATTTTTACATGCACTACATGGGTTGGGGACTTTTTAATTCTCTCCCCTCGATGCATTGAAAGTCTCATGATATGAATCGATAGTCCAAATCAGGTGTGTTTTTACCCTGTATGCTTTAAACTATCTTGAGGATAGATCTTGATGGTAAAGGTTCCATGTACCTAAGAAACATGGAATCCAATATTTTGGAATTTAATTTATTAAGTATTTTCTGTTATTATTATTTTTATCCAAAGTTTTTCACTATGAAAAATTTATGAATGTATTTTATTTTCAGTTTATTGATTAAATGGCATGTGTCTTTAGTTTTTTACCTCTCTGTATTTATTATGCCTTATCCAGTTGTTTAAACGAAAAGTGTGTTCAGTTATTTATCTTTCTATATTCATTATGATTTTTGATTCAGGATTACTTTTGTTGTACATTTACCCTTATTGAGCAACTTAGCTCACCCTTATTTTGTTTCCCTTCCCTATGGTATAAAGATGAATTATTAAAATGATTTTCAAGGATTCTAGTAATTTTATTTTTTTATGTATTATTTTTTTTATTCCCAATGTAAAATGGGAATAATATATGTAATATGGTTTCCATAACTTCTAAACTAATCGTTCCTTTAGTATTTGATTCATTGTAATCATTCCAATTTAATAAAGTTAGGCAGAAACTCTGGGCTTCCGGAGTTGATGAGTTACAGTTAGTATCAATGAAATATTAGTAAAAACCCTAGAGACTATATTTTGGAAAACATATATTATGGAACATAACCATAATTCATACATTGAGTATAAGTATATAAGATCATCCTAAATAATCATTTTTTATGATTATAAGATAATCTATGCATAAATTTTTCTGTTTATGTTCTTTATCTCACTAGTTTTGGGATTATAAATTATGTTTCATGGTGTTAGGATCTAATCCAATATATTCCATTATTTAGAGATGAAACCTAGTAAGAATAAATATATCAACAATCATAGTCAATATATAGGTTTTCCAGTTGAGAAAACTGATATATATGGCATTGGAACTAATCAAGATATATATATATTTATATTAGGGAAGCTCAATCAGGTCATGACACATAACCTTGCCTAGATGGAGAAACTTTTTACAAAAAAATTTTCTTCTATACTGGATTGATTTATGCAACAAAGTACCCCATACTTTAGTGTGACTAATGATCAAATTGAAGCTAAGAAATGGATTGTGTCTTTTGAGTAGATATGTGGGGCAATGTGATATGTTTAAGAGGAAAAGGTTACACTTTCATTGTATTATGTAAATGAAGATGTAGATAAATGTTGGTCATTGATCCATAATACTATAGAGTAATAGGGGATAAATCTCATAAAATAGAAAGAATTTAAGGAGAAATGTTTCGACAAATATTTCCCTCATTAGAAATAAATTTAAATAAAGATAAATTTACTTATCATAAAGAAAAAGGAAGAATAATGTTTTTATTATAATGAGGATACCTTTAAAAGGTTATCTAGGTATTCCACGTAATAAATATGCAAAAAATGAGTGCAAGATAGACCATTTATTTGAAGGGCTTTTGCCAAGTCTCTGAAGGGCACTAGTTTCTCAAAAAAAATCTTCATACGATGAAATATTTTTATGTTCTATAAAGATAATGAAATAATTCTCAATGTCTAATGAATTTTAAGGGAAGAAAAAGAAGAATATGATGGTAGAGAAAAATATAGATAAAGGGAATAAGAGAAATAAGGATATTCTCACATGTGATGTCTATTTAAAGAAACAACCTGATACTTTCTTGATGGGAGTGGGAGTTTTTTATAAGTGTGGAGATAAGTGCCATTGTGCTAAATAATTATAGTATAAGAAACAAATAAATGTTTTGTAGTGATTCAACTGTATATTAATGTGGTATTATTCAGGAAAATTACCCAATCAAGGGAATATACTACAAAATAAGCCCAAGGGATCAATATTAGGCTTTTTTTATTAATACAGCTAAAGTGGAATGATTAATGTTTTTATGTATTTGTATCCTTGAGTAATGTTGTAAAATTATTTTATTGATGATATAATAGTTATAAGTATTATAAAATTTATAAATATTGTACTACAATACTTCTTCATTAACGATTTGAAAGAATGTGTAGAATGGTACTGATGAATAAGAAAAATGATTAACTGTAAGTTTTATCTTTTTAGAAAACACATTATGTAACTCTTAATATATTCATAATGTTGAGATAAATATGTTAGAATAAATATTTTATTTGGATAACATAAATTGGACAAGTACTAACTACCTTAGAACAAATGAATTATTTTTCAACAAAGTGGTTTATGCTATAATTGATGTAGTTTATAACATTTTTGGATTTAAGTAATATATCCAATAATATATGTTCTCTTTAGAGAATAAGTAATCATTCATGTTTCTAATAATGTTTTTTGGTAATTCAAGTTGTTACTATGATTCAATAGAATACATGATGAAGCTTTTCACATGTTCTATATGTGATGATTATAGAGATACTTCATATTGATTGAAGGAAAATGATAAGTTAATTTTGAAAATTCATTGACCTTCTCTATAATGTGTTGGTTCATAATCTTTTGGAAAATTTAACCATTTAGGAAATGGTATAAGTTGATATTTGGATGAGGTTTCAGAGTTTAATGTATTGCTTCACCATATGATAAGACTTGTGATATGAAATTATGTAGAAAGGGATCAAGTCACAACCAAAGTATAATATTATTTTTCTAGAAATGTAAAATTACTTATACTATAAGAGAGTGAAAGAATTCATCAACTCCAGGAAAAAGGCTCTTGAAACAAAAATTTTGTACTATTATCATTATTTTTTATGATATTAATGACCTTTATCACATCTCTAATTTAAGTATTTTTTGTCAAAAACTTTTTCTTAAAAAAGTTCTCTATCACATTCCATTAGAACATGATATTTATATTTCTCTTCAATGTCCAGTTTTCCACTAATGTTCTTCTATTTAAAATCCTAGTTTTGTGGTGACCTTCAAATTTACCTTTCTTGTTTATTAATAAGACATGTTATTAACCTTATTTATGATGTGGGTTTTTCAACAATATTATTTTCAAATATCATTCCCTCTATTATCGAGATCATTTTTTAATTACGAGGACATAATTTATTTAAGGTCGGGAGAATGTAACACCCCTGGACTTTACAATATTTTCTTTTTAGAATAAATTAATCTTTTTCTAGATTTATTTATACAAAGTACTAAGTTAATCATATGATTCCTGAGATATTTAGATTATATTTTTTATATGAAACACTATTCTTAGCTAACTCTATGCGGAACCCCAAATTTAGCTTGTGTTACATGAAACAACGAGTTTTACCAAATACTATTAATATTATTATTTAAAAGGAAAATTACCTCCAATATATAAAATTAGTAGTTATAAATAGGATTAACTGACTTAGAAAAATATATGGTTTAAAAAACATAAAATTAATTCATTGGTTATCAATTAATTAGAAATGAAAATAAAAAGCTATTGAATGTGAAGGAAATGTTTTTATAAAAAATAATTTATATGCACCCCAAACAATTTTATATTAATAAATTAAATTAATTAATATTATTGAATTATATTAATGAAATGTATATGTTATATATTCAATAAATTATTTTTTATATTCATATAATAGTTTTTATAGTTATAAGATAATAACAAATCCATTTTTATGCAAAGGAATCTATATTTTCTAAATGCGGTTTTTCCTTCTTTTAAAAGGTCACCTATTTTAATACTAATTTTTTGAAATTTTATAAATTTTATATGAAAAAATAAAATTCTTTTTTTGAAGATGAATTACAAAATTATCTTAGGGGTTATTTTGGTATTTTTTGTGAAGCTTCATTTTTTTAATGAATAGTGAAAAATACTGAATTTTAATTAAAAATTCAATTTTTTCTAAATAATTTATAGTGTTAAATTATAATTTTAATTATTTTTAATGTTTTATTAGATAAATTGTACATATATTTATACAATTTAGGTCATTGTAATCATTTTTTATATTTAATTTAGATATAAAAAATTAGTGACCTTTTAAACATTTTCACTTTAAAACCTTGCTTTCCTCTCCTGTATATGGGATTAATATTAAATATATTTCTGCTACTTATATGATTATAATTTAGAAAAATTTGTTCAATATTTGGAATAAAAATAATTTATATTTTTTATCAAGGTAAAAATAATTTTTTTTTAAAATAATATTAGTGAAAGTAATTAAAATTAGTTACTGTGATTATGGTGAAAATGAGTTTACTTAGTGGTTAAAATTTAATATTAAGAGTCCAAATGACCTTGAAACTTTTCCAAAAGACATTGTATGGAAATATTTAGACCATATACTATCTTGGATATAATATCATTCCTTATTTTATGCATATGATGTAATGGAATTATCCAAATAGTGTTTACCTTTTTTTATTTACAAGAATGTCACTCCTCCTCCACTATAAAAGGGCACTCACCCCATCAATTATTCACACCTATAAATCCATTTTTCTCATCCAAAATATGACAAAATAATCTCCCAAAATCCATAACTTAATATTAGAATCATCAATTTTGGAAAAGAAATCCATCCAAGGAAGTATTTTGGTATAAACCAAAATGAGTTACCCAAAAAAAGAGGTAATGTTCTTCAATGAGCACTTCTGTTTTACTTCTTTATCTACCCCTTTAATTCATATTATATATTTCTTATATAATTTAATAAGTATCATAAATATACTATTATATATTTTTCCTAATGTTACTACCTACACCTACACACACTTTCATTAAATTAGATATGCAATTAGCATCCGGGTGTACGGCGAACTACCGCCTCACAAACCAATGTCGTTTGTTCTTCCATTACAACATCTCAAGGTTGTGAATAATGATTAATTTATAGTTTATATATGTTTTATATGACATTTATAATTTATTATTCTTCTGGAATTTTTATATTACACATACCTTTAGGCTTTCCATTTTCTTGAAATATGATAACATCATTTATAGACGTGTGGACTATCGCATACTCAAAGCGATGTGATTCATTAACTAATTAAATGGAATGTAATAATTATCGGTTTAATGAATATATATTATATATAAAATAATTATAAAATTTATTACATAATTATTTTCATATTTATATAGTATATCATTTTATTTATTACCCTTTCATACACTGAAAAAGTGATAATGTTATTCGTGGATGGGTGGACTACCGCCTCCTCAAAGCGATGAGACTCCTTTTGAATAACAAGAATTACATAAAAAATTATATATATGATTAAATACTATTTTATTTAATATATAATTATAATTATGTAAAGATAAATGTGAATTTACTTCTTTCCATAATGATCATTGAAAAATGGGAACGTTACTCATGCGTACTTACGGACTACCGTCTCCATGATCGTAATGTTGGTACATGTTTCATAATCATATTTAATGATTAATTATAAAATTATAATTGATGTATAAATATTATAATTACTACATGATTTTTATTCTAGAGACATTATATAATTACCTCCTTGACCATAGTCAACCAACCTTAGTCGTTTTGACGTGTAAACCAAATATAGTCAAGACATTTGACTTAAAATTAATTGATTCAGTAATTGTGTATAAAATGTTACTAGGTGAAATAAAAGTCACAATAAACTTAAAAAAGGTTTCAAAAAAAGTAAATAATTAAAATAATTTTATTATTCAGTAAGATAAAGACACACATGACAAGCCGGACTCAAGGTAACGGATTTCATTTTAATTTACATTATATTGAGAATTATTTTTTATTATGAACAAATTCACTTATATATGGTGTAAATACTTCCCCCTTGTCATATAATATCATGATTCACTCATACTTCGTGGTATTTTAAGTTTCACATTGAATTATCTCATCTAATGGGTTTTTTACTTTAAAATGGTAAAAGTTATGTGTGAAATATCAATTTCTTTTGTGATTGTTAACTTTATCTTGTAAAAATCACTTCCTTATAATAATTTTTATTTTAAATTATATTTAATTAGAATATAAATATTCTCATTTGATGGATGTTATTATTTCCTAAACTATATACCATTTTACCTATGTTATTCTCTTTGAGAGTTATTTGATTAATTGGGGAAAATTGATAAACATGTATCATTTTATTAATATGGATATTTGACAAGGCATATTGTTTATGAATTAAATATATTATTTGATAAATGAGGAATTATTTAGACATTAACTAAATTGATTAGGGACTGATTAACACAATCCCCTCAATGCATTGGAAGTCTCATGAGATAAATGAGTTAGCTAAATCATATGGGTTTTAATCTAGTATGTTTTTAACTATCCTGATAATGAAACTTGATGGTAAAGGTCCCATGTACATAGGAAACATGGAATCCCATATTTAAACATTTAATTTATTCATAATTAAGTTATTATTATTATTTAATTTATTTTCACTATGAAAAAATATAATGATGCATTTTATTTTCAGTTTATTTATTAAATATAACATGTCTTCAGTTTTTTACATTTCTATATTGATTATACCTTATCCAGTAATTTAAATGTAATTTTTGTTTGGTTATTTACCTTTCCATATTTATTATTATTTTTAATTCATTATTAATTTAATTTTACGCTTAACCTTACTGCTCATTCGAGTTCACCCTTATTATTTTCATTTCCCTAGGGTATGAAGATGAATTCTTAGAATGAGTTTTAAGGATGTTGAGCATTTTATTTTGTTATGCATTATTTTTATTCCAAATGTAAAATGTGTATCATGTATATAATTGGGTTTCCAAAACTTCAAAACCAATCAATCCTTTTGGATTTTATTCCTTATAATCATGCCAATATAATAAATTAAGGCACCAGCTCTTCGCTTCTAGGGTTGGGGAATTACAACAACATTAAAATTATTTCTTGTAGTAGAGTTATATTAGATATAAAATATTTTTTAAAACCCATCATGTATTTGTTCTTATATTCTTTTACTTTAACAAAAATGATACAATTTTCACATTAATGAAAATGTCGAATTTTCAACCTCAAAGTTATAATTTATTAAAAATTTGGTGATGAACATTTTATTTTGATAATAAAGTTAGATAAAAATAACTAATATTTAAATATACTAAAAACTCCAAATTGAGTTCTAGTAGAGATGTTCCCATAGAGAATCTATAGATGAGAATTCTACTGGAAAAGTTTAATGGAATCTTTTACTATAAGAGTTATTGACTACAATTATCCCAAATACATGATTTGAAAAAAAATCTATTATAGATATTCCAATGAAACATTTCATTGTAAAACTAAATGGTAAATTCTCTTGAAACTTGTAGTGTGAAATTAAAATGGAGAATATTCTATATAATTTTTTACTATAATAAAAAAATTTAGTGAAAGAGATGATTTGAAATAAATTCCATTTTAGAGTAGTGAAATATTCCTATTTAATTTCCATTTGTACATTTTCACTATAATATTTTAGTGTAATATTTACATGTGATTATAGAATAATGTCTATAATTTTATTTTTATATTTTTATTTGAATAAAAAGAAAATTATATAGTAGAAATTATAGTATAAAACACCATAGGATGACTTTAAGTATAAAATGATACAATATATAACACCCCATAATGATAAAGGGTTAAATGAATAAGTGATATGACTCATGTCAACATGGTGAACCTTACTTTTCGAGAGCCTACTGGATTAGAACTCCATAGTTAATAGTGTTTGTCCTGGAGTAGTGATCAGGATGGGTGACCTTCTAGGGAGTTTCTTAGGGTGTGTCTAAGCGAGGAAAAAACATAATGGAAAGGAAATGTGTTGGTATGTAGGGAATTTCATTAGTCAGATGACCCATTTAGGCATGTGGGTGGGCCCTAGGGTGGGAAACACAAGTCTACGGGGAAACTAGTGGTACCTGGTAGGCAAGGATCCGACAATCATGTTAAGTCAGGGTGTCTGTTCTATTAGTGGGGCCTAGTTGTTACATTTGGTATCTGAGAAAGAACCCAAACTTAATTGTGGTACATTGATTGGGTCGAGATGTAGGGCCCACAATGAGGATGGTGTGCTCTAAAAGTGGGTGAATGTAACACCCCAAAATGATAAGGGGTTAAATAACTAAATGATATAATTCATGCCAATAAGGTGCACCTTCATTTTTGGGAGCCAACCTGATTAGAACTCCACAGTTATGAATGCTTGGCTTGGAGTAGTGATCAGGGATGGGTGACCTTCTGGGAAGTTTCCTAGGGTGTGTGTGAGTGAGGAAAAACACACTGGAAAAGACATGTGTTGGCATGTAGGGATTTTCATTAGTCACATGAACTGTTCGGGCATGTGGGTGGGTCCCAGGGGGGAACACGTGTCTGTGTAGCAACTGGTGGTACCTAGTGGTCCAAGACCCGATGGCCATGTTAAGGAGGGGTGTTTGTGCTGTCAACGAGTCCCAGTTGTTACATTTTTTGTAACATCTTGTTACTGTTTTTAGGTATTCCTAAATCCTCTTGTGTTAAATTTTTAAGTTCACAAGTGAAAAAATGATTTATCAGTGAATTTTTGAGTGAGGATAGAACACACTGAAAATGAGGCCCAGTTGTTACATTTTATGTAACATCCCATTACTTTTTTTGGGTATTCCTAAATCCTATTGTGTTAAATTATTAATTTCATAAGTAAAAAATGATTTATCAGTGAATTTTTGAGTGAGGACAAAACACACTAAAAATTACATATGTTGGCCAGTGGGGACTTTCATTAGTCAGATGACCCATTCAGGCACATGGGTGGGCCCCAGGTTGGGAAACATGTGTCTTTAGGGAAACTGGTGGTACCTGGTGGTCCAGGACCCAACATTTGTGTTAAGGCAGGGTGTTCGGGTTGTCAGTGGGGTCTACTTGTTACATTTGGTATCCAAAAAGGAACCCAAACTTAAGTGTAGTGCACTGCTTGGGTCGAGATGTAGGGCCCACAATGAGTATGGTGTGCTTTAAACGGGGGGTGAATGTAACACCCCAAAATGATAAAGGATTAAATAAATAAATGATATGACTCATGTCAATAAGGTAAACCTTCCTTTTTAAGAGCCTACCAGATTAAAAATCCACAGTTAAGCATGCTTGGCCTGGAGAAGTGATCAGGTATGGGTGAACTTTTGGGAAATTTCCTACGGTGTGTGTGAGTGAGGACAAAACACACTGAAAAAGACATGTTTTGGCATGTGTGGACTATCATTAGTCAGATGACGCATTCGGACACATGGGTGGGTCCCAGGGTGGGGAACACATGTCTACGGGAAAACCAGTGGCACCTGGTGGGCCATGACCTGACAGTCGTCTAACGGCGGGGTGTTTATGCTATTAGAAGGGCCTATTTTTTATGTTTTTAGTAACATCCTGTTACTTTTTTTAGGTTTTCCTAAATCCACTTGTGTTAAATTATTAATTTTATAAGTGAAAAAAATGATTTATCAATGAATTTTTGATAATTGTGTTAAAGGAATTAACTCTCAATTAACATCCAGGGACATTCAATTGAATTTTTTTGGGGTCCAACACTAAGTTAGTGTGTGTTTCTGAGGCCCTCAAATCCTTAACGATGACTGAATAAAAATATTAAATCTAATATATTAAGTGCACACATTTTATTCAAAATAATTTAATAAATCCAACACAGTGTATTGTATAAGAAATATGAGATAACAATTATGTATGAAACATGGTGTTTACCCTAGGAGATGTATAACCTTCGATGGAACTGGATGTTTGGATGCCTCACTCATTAGATAAAGTTATTAAATAATATTTAATATATTATTTTATTAAAAATAACTAAATATCTCCCAAATAGTGCATCGTATGGGAAATATGAGACCATAGTTAGGTCTGGAACCTGGTTTTTACCCTATATGGGGTATAACATTTGTAAGCATCGAAGGTTTGGATGGATCACTCACGATAAAAACCTTTTTATTTTTAATTATTTATTTATTTTTATTTTTAAACAATAAATCACTAATATATATCAAATGGTTTTTTTTTGAGAAATCTAAGACCACCATTGGGTTCAAAATGGGGGGTTTACCCTAGGTGAGTCATAACATTCACACGCAACATGCGTTTGATGTTATTTAATTTTTATGCTAAATAATTAATTTTATTTAATAAAAATGGCAATATTGATTCTCTTCCCCAAAGAATGGAAGAACCTCCATTAAACCACCTAGAAGTTTCAAAGACCTTTGATTTTAATTTTTTTTTACCATTTAACATGGCAATGTAAAAATGAGGAAAATAAATGAATTTTTCATTAAAAATTATATCAAATGGATGATTAATGTGGGGTTTTAGTATTGACTGTGTAAATGAAATTGAGGGTTCTTGAAATAGTCAGGACTTCTTGCCTTCATGGTGGATTGATCTAGTTGAACCCGATCAGTCCCTAAACTCTCTATGCATGACTGGTAAACCATCGGATCATTCCATTTCCACTAGCCCGGTTGGGTGGACATTCTTTTCCATGGTGCACCAATGCTAACCGGAACAGGCGTTCTTAATTTGTTTTTCTTTTATTATTTATTTATTTATTATAATTTATACAATCTTCTAAATTCAATATATTCTACGTTATTGATCGGAGTTACACGTCGTCAATACCATTGAATTTGTCTCAATGAGAAGAAGAAAAATAATATTTTTTATTTCGAATGTAGCAAGGTATTCCTCAATCCGATTTTTCTCATTTTAATGGATCTTTGAAAATTAATTATAAAAGGTTAAATTATAAATTATAAATTGATAGTTTGTGAAACATTACCAAAAAATAATTATAGATGGATAAATTGTAAAAGAAATTAATATAAAATAATTGTACAATTGTCCAAGGATAATTATAAGAGAATTGTTGTTTGAAAAATATTATCAAAGTTGTCAAAAGATTATTATGCAAATTATCGAAATTAATTGTTAATAATTATTAAAGGATAATTATACTAAATTATCAAAGGATAATCATGGAAACTAATTATCATAAGATAATTACAAAATGATACTTTGTAAGAAATAATTATCAGAATATAATTATACAAGTTATCAAAGGATAATGATTTAAAATTATCAAATTATAATTTATAGAGTATAAAATAATTATTATTAAAATTATCAAACTATAATTTCAATGGTAATTTATTATGAGGACATAATTTATTTATTTATCAAAAGTTAATCTTGTTAATAATTAATTATGGTCACAAATAATTATTATTCAATTAATAGTTATATAAAGTTTTCAAATAATAACTATAAATAAATAATTAAAAGATAAATATTGTTAATTTATCAAAAGATAATTGTTAAGAATTATCAAATTATAATTTAAAATAATTGTCAAAGATAAATTGCATGGAAATATCAAAGATAATTTTTACATATTTTATCAAAGGGTAATTAATATAATTATTGAACGATAATTTTGATATTATCAAATGTTAATTACTAATATTATTAAAATGATAATTATGAGTTTATCAAAGTTAATTTTCCTAATGGAGAATATTATATGTGAATGTGATGACCAATAATGCTAATTTATTAATTATCAAGGAGAGATAAAATATTATTTCATATAATATTTTAATCGATAATTTTAAAATTATCCAGGAGAGAGAAAATATCATTGCATGTGAAATTTTATTTCTCTTTGAAATAAAATAACTAGTTTTGGTTCTAGGAACCCTTGATTAAGGTCAACCATTGGAGTGTTGACGCTTACAATAATAATCCAATGAGTAGGTTTATTGAAACACATAGGGCGTTTTATCTTTGTCGTGGATATCAACAACCATGAGGTAGGTGGTTCTGTCCCAATTAGCCAAATTGATTAACCATGTATTGCTTGATTTATTTCAATAGTTTATTTAAATTCAATTTCTTGATATCACTTTCAATTTATGTAGTAAAATATGATTCTAGTGAATTGGTAGATTTTAAATGGTTGTGGCATGAGATTTGCCAAAACCCCCAATTCCACTGAATTGGGGTGTGTTTATAGAAATTTGTTGATTTAAATTGTTCAATTTAAATTGGGGATTTTATGGAAATGATTTCAATTAAATTGTTTAATTTAATTATGGAAATGAATTTTTAAATGATGGAATTTGTTTTGAATGGATTTTAATCTGGTGAAATTGGATTAAAATGTTTTGATAGAAACCTAGTGGTTTTATCTTTCTAAAGAGGCATGTTTTTTTATTAAAATCCGTTTTTGTTTTAAATGGAAAATTGGAATTGTTATGGAAGAATGGTGCTTAATTGTATTTTAAATAGTCTTAAAATAAATTTCCCATTATTTTTTGTGTAATAGAACATGAAAGCCTTAGGTAGTCGGTGAGTTATTTAGAAACACTCTATGTTATTACAATGTTCTAAAACAAACATTCAAAAGGAAATATTACTTAGGCGATGGTGACAAGTCCTCTTTGACCAGTGCCTAGAGGACATATGTGTACACATACTGTCATGATCACTTAGAGAGTGTGGAGTCCTATATCTGGAAATACTATCGTACCTAGTTGGAAGATGACCATGTTGCTCGCTTGTTACTTATATTTGAGATATAAATATATTCTAATGATTTTAAACTTCTTTACATGCCTACTGAGTTTATATAAACTGTTTTATGTAATTGTTTTATTTAATCCATTTTTGTAGAAATATTTCATCATTTTTAGATCCTTTTTTAAAGTAATTCTTCCATTACTTGAACAGTGTAGCATGATTTTTTTAATTATTCTTTAAAATTCCAAACCTATTTATCTGTAAAAATTGAAAGCATTCCTTTGGTTAAAATTTTTTTGGAATATGTTATGGAATCAATTGTGAGACCCAACAGAGATTTTTACATCACACCCTACTTGTGCCTTTCAGATTTTGTAGTTTATCTTCTTCTAGGTTCAAGGAAAAGGGAAAGAATCACTTGGAGGTGGATCCAACTACTAAACCATGGTTTTGGAGAGTTGTGTCCTTAGGTACCTAGGATTTTTTTCCTTGTTTTAGTACTTGGGTTATAGTATTTTGGGATTTTTTATGCCTTATTGTATTCTGGAAGTTTACTCCCAGTGGAGATTTCTTTTTATCTACATATTGTCTTTCTTCTTTTACTTCCTCATTGTTGGTGGAAAAAATCATTCTCACTTGCATATTGTATGGTGTCAGGTGCTAGTCACCAACCCGTGGGGATCAGGAACGCCCTTCAGGCTATTTTAGGGTCGTCTCGGTTATCGGGTTACCCAGGTACCTGGGCTAGTTTATGACATAAGATAAAATATGAATATTATATTTTAAAATTTATAATATCAGATTTTATAAATAATATTTTAATAAAAATTTATATTGAATTATTTTGACTGAAAAAAATCTCCTAGAAAAATTTCAATCAAAAATTATTTTATAATTCTTTAAGTGGATAATTTTAGTAGAACTCTCCAATTATATATTTCAAAATATAATTTTTATCTATAAATTTATAATGAAATATTGTTCAATAAATTTTCAAATAAAATATTATTAAGGGAAATTTACCCATTTATATTTCAATAGAAAATTCCATTATATAATTTGTAGAGAAGATTTATTCTAAGAATCTCATTGGGAAATAATGATGTAACTTTTATTGTAAAATTACAATAAATAATATCTAATATATATTTACACAAGACTGTAATTAAATATTTAAAAATAATGCGAGAAATTCAATTTTTTTAATACAAATTTCTCATTCAATTTCACATTTTAATGGTTATGATTATTCTTTGAGTGAATATTCATGATGAATCATATAATCATATATAAAAATTAATTTTAGAATTTATATTTTAGTTCAAGGTTAATAACATATAAATAATAATTTAAAATACCATATAATAACTTTAAATGTAAAATTATACTTACGAATTAAAAGAAAATTATTTTAGGGACCTTTTAGATGAAAATTATACTCGAGAGATTATAACAAAATCATTCTAAATTATTTTGAGTAAAAAATTCCTCAAGAATATTTTTAATGAAAAATTAAGCTATAAGTATTCAAATGGATAAGTTCAAAGGAACAATTCTGGTGGACATAATTTAGAAAAATTTTAGATGAAACATATCGGGTAAAATTCCATTGGAGAATTTATAGTGGAAAATTCCACAAGGGTACTTGTATTAAAGAAATTTAATGGAGAAATTATTTTATAAAATTACAATGAAGTACTTGTACTGAAAAAAATATATTGGAGAAATTTTAATAAAAAATCATTAAATAAATTATACTAGATAATTATACTAGAGTAATTATAGTAATCAAATTCACTAAGAATCTTGTAGTGGGAATTTTTTACTTTCATTTCATTAAACATTTCCAGTAGAGAATATATATTTAGAAACAAATTTTTGGAATCTAATATTGAAAAGGATAAATTGATAAAAATACCTTTTGTAATAAATGAAATTATTCTATCCTATAGGACTCTACCTGGGTCACTAACAAGGTTGATCGTGGTGCTCCAAGACCTCTTTTAACAAGCTAGGGGCTAGTGAATAGCATAAGGAGGGTGTTGTCACATAATGGTAGTCATTCACACATGAAACCTATGCTGGATATATACTTTAAATCCTTATACATATGATATGTATTTTTTTATATTGTATGGTTTTGTATCTGTGTATCGTATGGCATGGTATATAATGTCATGATACAGTTTTTTCCATATCATGGTGCATGAAAAGGGATTATTATATGGAAATGTTATTAATGGAATTGTATAGTATGATTCTCATAACATCATTTGACTAATAACTATCTGTCAAACATTAAAATTTAATATCCATAACTCTCTCTCGTTTTCTTTCAATAATAAGTGTTTCACGTGATGAAATATATGGGATAATTAAATCATCTTAGGGTTAAAATATTTTGTAAGGTTATTAATTTAAAATTTTTAAATATATAATTAAATTCATCTAAAGTATTGGGGGTATCCTCGAGGCCTATATATACAATTTTGTTCCATGATAATGCTACCCAATGTTTTATGAAGCCTCCTGATAATTCTCTCAAGGATCTATTATTCTTAATCCTTAGCATCCAAGAGATATTAGCATATTATGGTTATTAGAGGAATTACATCAAAACAGTGAGTGATTTGATTGATCCCTAAATACACCTCAGAGGGGGGAGTCTTTTAGTTTTTCTTAGCGATACACTTTAAACACATAGATTGAATGTGGTAGAATTAGAAACCATTTGTGAAAGATAAACAGTTTTCTTTATTTATATTTTATATATGGATTCAATTTAATACATAATGTTCTTGGGAATATAAGGTTTCTAATGTCTTAAAATACATTGAATAAGTTTCATTTTGTCCTTAGAAATCCTTCAACCAATATTGGCATAACATCAATCTACCACTATAAATAACATATGCAACTAATATATAAAATGTAAAATATAAAATTCATTCATTCCTGATATAACATCAAATGGATAGATATTATAGTAAATTTGAAAAAATATTGTAAAATATTCATGAAATTAAATTTATTAATAGTCACCTTATAATGATGAAAATTCTTAACAATGATCTTGTAATGTCCTAAATTTTTTTAAAGATAATAAAAAACCCTCATGTGGATAAGTTACAAGTGTTTTACATGAAAAAAAAATAATTTATCAATGAAGCTCTCTTAATAAATGTATTAAAGGCTTTAAGTAAGGGTAAAAGTCTAGTTAACACGTTGGAATACTCAATTGAATATTTTCCAAGTTAGACACTAAGTTAGTGTGAGATTACAAGGGAGCGTCGGAATATACAAAATAAAATATTAAATATATTATTTTAAGCACATATGATATATTCAAAATAATTGATTAACTCCAAAATGGTGTATCGTATGAGAAACATGAGAACGATATTAGGCCTGGGATGTGGTTTTTACTCATGGAAAGGTATAATATTTATAGTACTCAAACGTTTGAATGAATCTCTTGTGAGAATAAATTATTCATATTTTTTTATTATATTATTTTTTTTGAAATTAATTTAATATCTCCCAAATGGCGCATCATATGAGAAATACGAGCCAACAGATAGGTCTGTAACGTGGCATTTACCTAGGGAGTGCTATAACTTTTATGTGGGTTAGGTGTTTGGAATAATCATATTCAATAAAACCCTTTTTAAATTTAATTATTTATTTATTATTATTTTTAAATAATAAACAATAAACATTTCTCAAACTATGCATGGTATAAAAAATCTGATATCGCAGTTAGGTCTGGAATGTGGGGTTTATCCTATGTGGGGTATAACTTTTGTGTGTGTCAGACATTTGATTACATCACATGTAAAGATAATAATAATTATATTATTATTATTATTTGCGTTAAAGAAAAATAAAATGTAAATATAAATGTGTAATAAAATAAGTTGAATTCACTTAATTGATTAGAAACATTTCACCATGGTGAATATTAATTGGGATACCAGGTAATAATAGTGATATTATTTCATGTTCTAAATAAATGCTAGTGTGTGCGATTATTAATTATTTTATTAATATTGTTGGAAATTAATTTATATTTGAAATTTTTTATAGAAATTTTGCATGAGATTTAATAATAAAAACTATTATCATGATTATTATTGAATTTGGAAAATAATATTTTGTTGTGAAAAATTAAAATGTATATATATATATATATGGGTGGATATATATATATATATAATACGTATATATATGGGTATATATATATATGTATATATTTGTTTATGTGTGAGTTAAATAAATTTATATAGATGAAAGATAATATGTATTTAAATGTATTATTTCATGGTTTTAAAGAATAAAAAAATGAAATAAATGAAGGATTTTTAAGATAGGATAAATGATAAAATAATGACATTATTAATTGATTGAAGAAAAGGGGGATTGGGAGTGACAGGGGTGATTTTAAGGATTTAAATAATGATGAGAGAGGGGGAAATGATGACAAGAGAATGTAGAAAAATGTTTTAAAAAGGTGGATTGGGGGAATTGCACACTGCACAGGTGGTTCCTTCCCAACCCATATGCCTCCTCCCTCTCACTCTCTCTTCTCTCTACTTTTCTTTTATTTTTTTAAATTATTTCTCAAAACTTATTTCTTCAATGTATTCATCAATATTGATAGTATTGATGCGTCATTGGTACTTTTGGACTCGTCCCGACGTGTAGAAGCTAAATCTAATTTTTTATTTGGAAGGAAGCAAGGTATGTTTAATCTGTTTTTTTTTATTTTCATAAATGGATAATTTAAAAAAAATACCTAAAGATAACTTACTAAAATTTTCAAAAAAATATTTTCACACTTTTAACAAAGATAATTTTGGAAAATTATCAAATGAAAAATTTGAAATTTTAACAATTATAATGGTGGAAAATTATCAAACAATATTTTTTCAATTTTAAAAAAAGATAATTTTCATGAATTATAAAATGATAATTACAACGAATTATCAAAGGATAATTGAGTGAGATTATCAAAAGGTAATAATATATAATTATCAAATGATAATTTTTAAGAAATTTTTATAAGATAATTATCATTAGGTAAGTTATGGAAATGATCAAAGGATAATTTATTGTCAATGGATAATTTTATGGTTCTACTAAATATTAATTCTAATAAATTCCTTACGTGTTCTCGAATTAATTTATAGTTATAAATTATTGAATTTCATTTTCTAATAATTCTTAGAGATAACATTAAAAGTGCATGTCTAGAATGATAATTCAAAAATTATCCATGAGAAAGAAAGTATTATCACATGTAATATTTAATTTGTTTTTGAAATAAAATAGATTATTCTGGTTTTAGGAAAACTTGGCATGTGATCATATTTCTGGTTGGTGTGTGAACACTATTTGGGGAACTATATCTTCGACAGAATTGTTTATTGACATTGACGGCTTTGAGGTAGGAGGTTTATTACCATTATGGGCCTTGTATATCGATGGTGTTATCATGATATTATGTTATACTGGACTAACCCATACTTATTTTGAGATGCATGTGGGTGTGTGAGTAGTTTTGGGCATACTTGTTTATGTGTGATTATCCTGACTTTGATCTTGGTGTGAATTATCATTCCTTTCTATGACACATTTTGTTTGTGGGTTTCATAGCTTGTGTAATTGTGTTGGAGGTATCAAGATGCTCAGGTGGATCCTTGAGGTTGGGTGTATCAGGTTACCCAACCTAATGCAGTCCTAACATCCTTAAAGGATGACCTTGCTACCCATGTAGAGGGGAAAACATAATGACTAGTTGGAAGGTACTGAGATACTCAGGTGGAGCCTTGATGTTGGGTGTATTTCGTTACCCAACCTAACGTAGTCTTAACATCCTTAACAGAAGGAGTGGCTACCCCTGTAGAGGGGAAATCCTAGTGGCCAGCTGGTGAATACTGAGATATATAGGTGGATCCATGAGGGAGGGAGGTACAGAGTCTAGTGGTCAGTTACCCATCCTAAAGTAGTCCTAGCATCCTTAAAGGAAGACGTGGCTACCCATTTGTAGGGGAAATCATAGTTTCTTACTAGAAGATACTATTCATGGCTTCCTATGGACTTAGGTCATGGTGATTAGAAGGATAAATAGGTGAAAGATAAACCCAATATAATGTTCAGAATTTTTATGACAACAACTAAAAGCATGGGGTAATCTATGTGTCCTTGATGGAGGTATGTGTTTTCTTAACATTATTACTGGCAATGAGCCAAAGTAGGTGGGGATGAGGTTTGTGGTGGCTTGGTCAGTGAATGATGACTCGACACATATATGTTTACTGATAATTTTCTTATGTCATGATATAAAATGTTATATATATTGGTCACTTATGGTAAGGATGCATTATTGGTGTCCTAATGAGTCTAGTATTCACACCCTACTTGGGCATTTTCAGTGCGCTTGTAGATTTCACGACCAAAAATCTGGTGATGGGAAAAGTCCCTATGGTTGACGGTTGAGCAGTGGAGCATGTAGCTGGAGAAAACTGGGACAAAAACCAAAGTACCCCTCTTATATTTATTTATTTACATGTATTGTATTTACCTTCTTCAAACACTCTATTCATACTTACCACTTTGGGAGCTACTTTTATATGTATGTCAACATTCAGTTTATTAATTTTACCCTAATTATGTATTCATTGTTTTGTTATTGTAGACTATTTTCCTCCACGATTAAATGATACGGAGGGTTCACTATCCCCACAATCAGATTTAGACCCTCGGTTCTAGTCGTTCTCCTCTTACATATTGGGAGGTGTGTATGCAGCCACGTAGCATCTGGCTCAGACCCGGTGGTTTGGGTCGGGATGCTATATATCCCCTATAATGATAACTTATGAGTCACCCTTAAGGACCAACCTCACTAATACCATGTCCTCATTTTTCAAAAGTGAAATTTACCTACATAGCCACAAGTATATCCCCACTAATTTATCATGTAGAGATGAGTATAATAACTCAGTAATAAATCCAATGTTCTAAGTAACACAAAATTAAAGGCAATTTAAGAATGATAATCAATGTACATAAAATCATAATATATAATAGTAATCTCACCACTTTTCACCCACAATTTTTATCTAGTATATGTTGTAATCTATACAGCCTTATAATATATTAATACCATACACACCACAATCATCACTCCCTAAATATCATAGAACACATATATAGTCATTCCAAAATAGGGGACTCGTGGAATTACCCTTAGACATCAGATAATGTCACAAAATATTTGAAGGATTACAAATCACTAAGGAATAAAGTAGAGGGATAAAATTAACCCCATTATAAAGTGATATTTATCACTTATCTAGGAATTGGTAATAGTAATACCAAAACTATATATTTTAGTCAATAAATGATCATATAAGTCCAAACATAATTTTATATAAAAGAATTTCCAAACTCTATTATAAAAAAATCTCCACTAATAGAAACCAAGGTTTCCATATGTCCAGGTCTTGCAAAGAAGAACTTGAGTGGTGGAATACTACAATTTAACAACTAAAAGAAAAGAAACTTTCAAGGAGACCATATATCTATTCATTCATGATCACCACCATTTTGAGAAAAAAATACACAAGTTCAACTTCTATGATAAAAAGTTATTCAATTGGATAACCATGTGTCCATATATAATCTCCCTGTCTTGTTTATTTTCTTAGTTACAAGGTAATTCTAAGATTGAAAAACCATATAATATATTACCACTCTTCATGTAAATCACACTCTTATATAAATGAATAGGGGACTCACAATATTAGTGAATTTATTTAAAACATAATATTTTTTTATCCAAAAATCCCATAGATGGATATCATTATGTTTTAATTATAAAAATGAACACAATAAAATTCTCAAAATATTCATCACTCTAATCATCATTGATAAGGTTTTTATGTCCTTAAAATATCACAAAAATACTTCAAAAAATCTTAAATGGATTTCAAATAATAATTATTATTATTTTCAAGGAAAATAAAGTGAAATAAACTAATCATGAGGCTAAAACGAACATAGGAAAAATTAAAAAAAGTATTTTTATTTCATGGGAATAAATTTCATGTGTTAGTCCCCAAGTTGCACCATATGGTGTTCAGGGAGGAAGACTTGTGGATAGGGGCCACAAGGAGAATTAGTGCCCACTCCTCAAGGGTATATGTGCATCATGTGTGGTGATAGTCCTGTACTTAGAAGCTTACATTGAAATCACACCACCCGACCACATGTAGTTAGAACATTTCAAGAACTAAAAAATATTGTATATACTAAATCCTTATCATGACCTAAAATATGGCTATATCACAATTTATGATTTAGTGTTAAGGAATATAATATAAAAATAATGGTTGGATGGATATAATTTTGTGGTTTCAATCGCATTGAGTAATATAGTTATATCATTTGGAGTGATATTCATGAAAAATGTGATATCTCACACTTTTACTATAATGACCTAGACCTGAACAGCCACCAGAATAGTGCTAAACAGGTCAGGTATTACTACCTTAGGCGCGCCTCCCCGAATACAAAAGGTTGCTGACTAGTTGCGAGGGTCTTTTAGGTATAGTGGGGAGGCTATACCCTCTCGAAGGATAATAATGGTATTGGTCCGAGTATAATAATAAAAATACAACAGAATAAAAGACTCAGCAGACTCGAACCAGACCCGCAGAACAGAAGCATAATCAATATAGATAAATAGAGGAAGAAATAAATATAACAACAACAGTGGAAATAAACACAACAGCATGCTGATAACATGTAACTACTACTGAATATGAAAACATGCATCCAAAGCAGGTCATACAAAACTGAATACAAAAAGGGCACTAATGGCTAACCAACAGTAGTTATAACAAGTAAGCATGATGATACAGAAAATAAAACAAAACAAAGTAAACCCCAACAAGGTAATACCTCAAGGTCCATACTGCCTCCATGCAACAACTAATGCATCCTAACTCCTGAAGCGGGCCTCTTTCCTGTATGTAAATCCATAAAGTCTACACGCATCCTAAAGGGCCCATGCAGGGTGTGAGAAAAATCTCAGAAGGATACCACCCAACGGTGCGTACCTAAAATAAGTGTTTAAGCAGGCTTGAATTTATAAGTAACGTAGTAAATGGTACAATTCACAAATAAACACAAACTCTACTGGTGCTCAACAACCACCATGGAGTGTCACCTGCTTCGGCCAACGCCAGAATCTCTGTCGTGTACCCTGGCACCATGTGCCACCTGACACCTCTTGTCTCGAGTACCGACGTCCCAAAGGCACGCCCAAGAATTAACAACCCAGCACCATGTGCTTCCTGACACCTCGTGTCTCAAGTACCGATGTCCCGAAGGCACGCCCAAGAAGTAGCCCGGAGGAACACTGATGTCTGCCCTCAAATAACGAATCCGGAGGGAAAGCGATATCTGCCCTCAAATAATGAAGAGCCTCATCCCCCAACCCGATAGGCTCAATGCTATCCTCTTAAGGCTCCTCACCTCCCAAGTGGATTTCTACGGCAAGAAACCCCAACCAAAGTACCTAAACTGCAACTAACAGGGGCATCTACCCACATGAGTGGTCAAAACCACCTCATCACGGAGTATCTCTGTGTGCACACTACTCAAAGTTCCGGGTGAATAGTAATCACCAAAATAGTACCTAATACACCAACACATCTGACACCTCGTTTCCCTACGACCATGCCGCTCAAGTCTGATGGCCTCTCCATCCAAGTAACCCGGGTCATGCCCAACCTGACAGTCACACTTCCTCAAGTCGACGTCCATGATGCTCAATCACGTGATCAAAACCACCCAAAGTAACTCGGGCCAAGACTAACCTATGATAAGCATCACTCAAGAATATCTGGTCCATGCCCAACACCACCCAAAAAGGGTACAACATATGAAATTCACCAATTGCATATATAACGTATTTAAATTGAAAACATAAACAGGCAAAACAAACTAAACAGTTGAATTGCACTATGCAAGGTGCTTTCCCATACCAGAACCGAGGTCTTAAATGCCTCTAAAGATTTATATCAGGCTTTAATAAATTAAACTCAACATTTTATAACAATATAATTCAAAATTTAACCATTTTGGCATGCCCCGGCCAAAATGCCCCGATGAGCTACGGCCCCTCGCCCGGCCCCGCTCAAGAAAAAATGGTAACAGGGCATACCCAAAGGCATCCCATAGGTTCAATAAACAATTCAATATGAAACAGTAGATAAAACGGGTCCTACTCAAAATACCCGGAAACGCGCCAAAGTCCCCATTACCCAAATGACCACAAAAACACGAAAAGAGGTATGCTCCACGTACTTGAGACTCATATGAAGATACTCCTCTGGTAACAGCCTCCAATTCAGTCTAAAACGCAGTAGATCTACAAAATAATCCAAACCGCTCAAACCCCTATAACTCATTCTATAATAGAAATCAAACAAAATGGCTCAAGAGGAATCGAGGTCTTACTGAGGGGGGTCCGATGGAACAATCTGTGATCGAAATGGAGTTCGTACGATGATCTGGGAGAGGATTGAAGCTTCGCCGGCTTGGTTCATGAAACCGGGTGAAATAAGTGAGTTCTGCCTCAAAACGAGGATACTACCTGTTTAAACGCAAAAAAAAGTACACGGTGTGTACTTCATGACTACACGTCGTGTATATCATTTAACTATTCATTTGGTGGCTGGAATTCCGCCGACTTACTTTCTGAACCTGCCGACATGAGTACATGGCGTGTACCTATGGGTACATGGCTTGTACCTAGTTTCCCTGCTCTTCCTCGCTGACTTACCCACACGCCATGTATATCCCTTATACACGGATAGTCTACACGGTGTGTCCAAAGGGAACACGATCATCACACAGCATGTACTTGGTGAGTACATGGTCAGAACTCACGTAACACATACTCTGTGTGTACTTAAAGTACACGGTGTGTAGTTTGGAAATTTCCAGAAACTACCCATTTCTCCAGTTTCATTAGAGATAAGCCAAAATTTTAAATAGGGTCGGGATTTTGACCCGTTCTAAAAACACGGGTTCTTACATTTTCTTAATTTATTATATATCAATTTATTCAATTATAGGCTTGACATCATCAGATGATATTTATTGAATTTTAAATACATTATAATTAATTTTTAATTATTGAACATTTAAAATATTTTTAATGTGATACACTTTTTAAATTTTGTAACCTTAGTATTGTTTATAAAATATTAGAATATTTCTTCACTCAACTCTTAGATGATCCAAGTATTGTCATATAAAAACATCTAAATAATAGGTGACATAATCTAATTCGTGGTATAAAATCAATCCAAACTCAATAGTCTCTCCCTTTCAATTTTTCCTTTTTATAGGGGAGGAACTAAAATATAATGATAAAGATCCTATCAAAATTTAGGATTATTCATTCAATTGGTGAATACCTATATAGATATTAGTTATTTGGGTACTAATGAGGGATCTTCATCATTCCTTTGTTGGATGAATCTTTATCAATGTAGAGGTAATATATTCATTTAATGTTTTTCTTAAAAACATCCCATGGAAATATATTTTGGTAAGAGGAGTTATTTAAAGTTATATTATTATATTTGAATATAACTATATCCTTAAAAACCTAACAGTGGAATCAGAGTGACCTCTAATAATATTAGAAGAAGTTTCTGAATTTTATGTGAATTTTGAAATTTTAAAGAATAATATTATAGGTAGTGAAACTTTGCTATTTTTTATAGGAAATGGTTTGTAAAAACATGAAAAAAATATTTCTCATTTTTCAAAATATCATAGAAAATTATATTGGAATTTTTATCTATAATAATTCTAGTGTATGTATACTAAAATAGATAATTTTACTATATTAATGATTTTGAAAATCAAAGTTTACATTATATTTAAAAATTCATGTTTTTAGAACAACAAGATGGATGATATATAGATATAGTATTTGATAGAAACATGGCTAATTGTAACGACCCCTACCTTAGTAGCCCAGAGATGGTGTCGTCTTTATTACATTAGCATATGATATAAAGATTCACATCCTGAATGAATGAATAGTTTAGTTGTCTTGGTAAACTATATACATACATGAAATTTACATAATATTTTAAATCAAAAAATATAAAAAGAATAATTTTTGAGAATTTAACTATTCCCTTTAGCGTATCCCACCAAATCAATAAAAAAGCACTTCTTGGTATCCTAGGAAAATAAAACAAAAGGGGTGATCTTATAATCTCAGTAAGGGTAATCTTTAGTGAATTATATGAATAAATAATGATTAATAAATATATAAAGGTAAATAACTAAATCATTTGGAAATTAATTAATAACTTGAGAATAATATGGAACAAATAATAAATTATCAAATAATTCCATATAAATATTCACATTAGAATTAAACTTCACCATGTATGTTCTAACTAATCAAATAATCACATGGAATATCAATAACTAAATTCATATTGATGGACTGCATATTATTGTACATATAAAACATACTATCGAGGCTTGTGAAAAGACATATAGTACCATCAAGTCTTGTTCCAAGATATATAATACCATTGAGGATTGTTCAAATACATCTATATAAATGGGTAAGGCCTTATCCAAAACCATGCCTAGTTTATCTCATGAAACCTACTGATACATAGAGGGATTATAGTGGACCACACTCATAACTTCCAAAGTCCATTGCATTCCTCATATGAAATGGGTGAAACATAATCAATATAAAAATTAATATTTAAACTATAATATGAAATGTAACTACTTTCCCCAATAAATAAACATAATCATAAACCATCCATAGCTAAATGAATGGTATCAATATAGTACATCCCCAATCAAACTGATCATAACCTATCGTAAGAAATAATAATAATGGTATCATTGGAGTATGTCCCCATTAAAGACTAGGTAACATAAAATAATGTCTTTTTAGATTAAAAATTATTTTTAAATATCCCTTGGAACATTTATTGTGGAAAATAACCATTCATTTAAAATCGTACTTTAATTTTAAAACTAATAAATTCATAAAATATTTTCAAAATCCCTTTGATTGAAAATTGCAATTAAAAAACTACGAATTTACATAATATTAAGGGGTATTTTTATTTAAAAATAACCATTAAAATTTTTAAAGGAAGCTTCAAATAAATGACAATCATGATGGTGGGTAATTTGATACAAGTCATATAAGTTAAAAATAACATTTCATTTTCTCTATAAAAATGAAAGAAAATTCATCATTAATAAAATGATAAGAATATTCATATAAAACCATTTTTAAGTAAATATTGGGTAAATATTTATTTAATAAATCATTTGGATAATTCTAAAACATTTTCAAAATGTTTTTTTAGAAAACATGGTTTTGGATGGAAATGTATTTTCGACTCAAGGGAGAAATAAGGTTGGATTATCTGAAAAACATTTTCTTAATTTTTTTAAGTAATAGATAAAATAAAATGGTACTATTAATTGAAATAGTTCATGAATAACATTATTATAATAAAATATATTTATTTTAAGATAAAAAATATCAAATAATTATCCCAATTGATACTTAAACAAAAAACAATCCTAAATAATGATGAGATTGTGAAATAAACCATTACCACTTTGGTATATTTTGTTTCATAATGCCCTTGTGTGAAATAAATTTAAATTAAAAATTAAATACCATTAATATTAATTAGTTCATGATATAAGAAACAGAAATTTTAGTATATACACTACATAAAAGAAATATGTGGTGAATATGGTGTATGTATCATGGAAGTAAAAGTGAGATAGGAAACCGTTACCTCATGCTTCCTTTTATTTTGATGAAATTTGACCTGATGTATAGTGGTTTTAAAATGTAATGAACTTATTAAAGAACCATATTAATATTTATAATATCATATATGATCATTTTATAAAATATTATCACTCATTCATTAATGATCCTTCATTATTCTCATTGTTTCTGGTGTTAATTGTCTTGTTATCTCATGCTTGTTTTGTCATGAAAGATCCATTTATTGAAAATATTATATAGTTCCATGATATCTAGAATAATAATAAATATATATTTATCATAATTATAAATCAATTATAATTTTAAAAATAATCATGAAATATGGTTATGAAAAAATGAACAATGTTACAATCATTGAGATAGTGGGGCGTATTTATGCATGAGTAACATTTCCATTTTTCAATTATCATTATGGAAAGAAGTTAAGTAATATTTTATATTAAAATATTTATCATAATACCATATATACCATATTATGTTTTTAAATATACTTATATATATCATCTGTGTGGTTTTGTGCTGAAAGAGAGTCGCATCACTTCATGACACGAACAATGTTATCATTTTTCAGTGTAAAAAAAGAAAATGATATATTATATTTTAATAATATTAAATATGTCATGAATATAATAATTATGAAATTTATATCTCATATAATCATTAAAATTTTCATTTTTACCATCCATGTAAAGCATTAGTGAGAAACGAATCACATCTCTTCATGTGGCGGTAGTCGGTTGTATACACGAGTTTCGTTATCGTATCCCCTAAAAAATGGAAACTTCAAACTTACATATTATATAATTACTCCAAGGGTTAATTATTTTATAAATATTATATATATACTTTATATACATCATCATACTCAACTTTGAGTGGTGGTGATGAAAAAATAAATGACATCGGTTCATGAGGCGGTGGTCTACTATACACATGAATGACGATTTCGTAAACCATATGATGAAAGTAGAGATGGTTGTAGGTAATGAACTTATTATAAAAAACTCTCAGTATATTTAAGATACTTATTTTATTATAAAATATTGTTTTAATAATTAATGAACTATGTGTAGGAATGAATAAAATAAAAACGCTCACTAAAGAACGTTACCTCTTCATCGGGTGACCTCCTTAGGTTTGCAGCAAAGCCTTCCAAGGTTGAATTCATGCCCAAAATAAGGTTTATAGGATGTTTGGATGGAATGTTTTAAGATATTTAGGTATTTATAATCTTAAAAAGGTGTTTAATGGTGTGAATAATAGTATAGAGCATGTGGCATTTTATAAGTGAGGTGAGTGACACAGTTGTAATTTATATAAAGAAAAAGGTGTACCCATGTTTTTTACATACCAAAAGGGTCCAAAATAAATTATTCTAGATAAATATACTTTATTGGGTTGAAATATTACCATAAAATATATATTTTAAACTTATTTAGGTCAATTTAACCCTTATCATTTTAGTTTAACCCCTGGTAAATCCATTTTTACCTTAACCGTGGTAAATAGTTTTTCAGTTTTTACTATTCATTTTGGTCAAAAAATAAGTTTAAAGTATTATAAAATATTAATTATTATGATTAGAAATATGAAATCCATTTTTTCAAATTCAACTCATATAATTAAAAACATTTAGTTTAAAATTAATTTTACATACGTTATGAGAAATTGAGTGTTTGAAGGGAAAATGCTTAAAATTTTACAAAGTTTTCATATCAAAATTCAATATGAAAATGATTAAAATGAATTAAATTGGATTGATATATTTATAATTGAAATAATTTTAATTTTAAACCAATTAAAAATATAATTTAACTTTGTATATAATTTAAACGAATAGGCGATTTTCAATTGAAACCCATTATTTTTCACTATTTATCAAAAATTGAAACATTTTAGACAAATACTAAAAAATGACACCAAAATAATTTTTATAATATGTTTTAAAAAATGATGTATATTTTTTCAAATAAATTTTATATACTTAGAAAAAATTAATTTTAACTTATGTGTGCAAATTGTGACTAAAACATATTTTAGAAAAAAATGGTTTTTTTAAAAAAATTCTTCTTCTTTTAGATGATTATTATTTAATTTATAATAAATATATAACAATAATTTTCATAATTTAATAACTATTTTTCATACCCTCAAACATAAAATCTAGGTTATAATGGTATATAATATTATGGTTCATTTCAACTAATGGTTGCATGTTTCGTAAGCTTCGGAAGAGATTAAATTTTTCTAAAAAAATATTTTGTGAAGTCTTAGGTGTAATATTTTCTTCTAATGTTGGTGCTTCATTTAATAAAATCTATCTATAGAGATGTTCTTATTTTAAAATATTGGGTTGTTACATTCTCCCCCCCCCTTAAATATATTATTTACTCACAATTTAATATTTAGTTTTGTAATCAAGGGTTTGAAATTTGAAAATTCCATTATTAAAAATACACATAATAAAAAGAGTTAATAAAACATACTCTAAATAATAGATAAAGGTAAGAAAAAAATTTCATATGGGATAACACATAATATATTTATAAATAGAATAAAAGAGGTGGGAAGTGAAAACAAATACATAAAATAGAAAAACATCACCCAAATACTAATGGAGAGTGATAGAGAACATGATCAGGAGGAAGTTAATAACCACAAATCCATAACCCAAAGGTATCATAAAAGGCCACTGATATCCTCAAAAATTAAGATAATGGGACACCATTTTTATTTCAGAATACTTTTCTTAGTGATGTGTAATTCTTTCACTCTCTAATAATATAAGTAAATATACTTACATTATATATTTTTATTTCATAGGCACAATTTAATCCTTTGGTAGTGCTTTGATCAACTTCTAATTCATCTCTTACTACATGAAATGAATATCCAAAAATGAGTTCTTTTATTCATAATGCACTAAAATTCACTTTTAATGGGACATAATATCCATAATATAATGATAATTCATTCCTTCAATATCTAGTTATTATTATGACAATTTTTTTAGCATGGGTTATCCAATATGCATGTATCTCCATATGGTGAGGCAATACATTGATATCTAAAAGCTCGTCTAAATTTCAACATAAACTATTTCAAAAATGGTTAACCTTATGAAACTTCTAAAAAATTAAAATCCAAAACATTGGAAACAAGGTCACTGAATTTCAAAAATGTACTTATCATTAATCAGTTCCAAGGAAGATTTTGCTATCCAATTTATTGTATCCATATCAATCAAATATTTAACTCAATATCATTATCTCAAAATTAGGAACATGTGAAGAGTTATATTTCTCTCAATAATATATTTTCAATGAATTTCAACTTTCCACTAAATCATTTTTCTTAGTCAATGGTACTAATCAATTGTTGCATTAAAATCCTTAAAGAATAATTATTATAGTACAATCCTTATACGTTTTTGGAATATCACTAATGAAATACTTTTATAACGTATTTCTTGGATCCAAATACATAAGAACAGTAATAATTCCACTATATCTATCGTGATAGTATAATATTTTCCTTGACCCCTTATCTCCTTTTGAGGTATTATTCTTTGATGTTTGTGGAATTCATTTTCATAGTGCCCCATCTCTTTATATTGGAATCATTGTACATTGGAAGATCCTTTCTTACCCTTTCAATCACAATCATAGTGGCTTTTTTTCTCTACACTTACAGAAAAATCCTTTTAATTTTAAGAATGTACCATGTTTTTTCCTTCCACAAGTATCACATGTTGTAAAATCTTTCTTTACCTTCTTCCCTTTGTCCATTTTTCATCCTCTTTTTTCATACTTCCCTTCGAAGCCATAAGACTTAGAAAGTTATTTCTCTATCTTAATATAATATGATATTATGTCCTCAGGTGAAGAGAATGTTTGGGATACTAGTTCCCTTCAGATGATTGGATTAATCCCATAAATGAAATTGTCAATATTTCTCTTTGGATTATGTACGTAGTCCGAAACATGCCTTTTTGAACTTGTAAAGTTGGATTCATACATAGAAACATTTTAATCTTCATTATGTCTTGTACTCAAGAACTGTCTTTCCATATACACTCATTTCTCATAAGTAAAATATTTTTCTATGAATATTACCTTGAAATCCTCTTACTCCATGATTTTTATTTCTTCATCATCCTTAGTGATTTTATTCAATGTCCATAATTGATCTGCATCTCCTGATAGAAGACAAAATTTCATAGAAACTTTCTCCCTTATACAACTTCCTAGAGAAAAAAAATATTCTATAAGGAAATTTTTCATTACTCATCTAAAAATGGATTTTTAGTCCCATTTCATGATGGATGTTAATGATGAATGAATTGTTATAAAATTGTTGCACCACATAGTGGATTAGTAAGATTCTCTATATGAGAAAGGTTATTACTCATAACCTGATTCACTTATCCCAATATGGTTATAATTTGATCTATCCTAGCTATAAATATAGCTCCCGATTCATTATTTTTACTAGGAAGGAAATCCCAATATGGATTATGTGAATTGATAAAGTTATCATTACTTCTGTTAGACTTCATTTCTAAATAATGGAATATACAATATTAGATCATAACATTATGAAAAGTAATTTATAATCCAAAAACCAGTGAAAAAATTAACATAAATTGAAAACATTTGTCATATCTAATCTCATTATTATAAAAAAAGGTTTTTTGGGGGGATATATTTATTTTTAGATTATTCATAATGTTTGGTAAAAAATATGAATTATTATAATCATATACCTTAAGAGTGTCAACCCAGGTGCACAGTAAGGCCCATTTTCATACACCAAGCGATGATCAGGACAAGAATAATGTGTCCTTTTCATAGTTATTACCCCTATATGCATCTATAATAGAACCATATCCACTTGTATTATCTAGGTAGGCAATTATTTGTTTTTGAAAACCCACATAATTTCTTCCTTAAAAAACATTAGGATGTTATTCTATACTTATCCTAAAAGTATATGATAGGGTTATCTTCCCTAAAAAATGTTTTTCTAAATCTAGTTCTCAGGGCTTCTATTAAACTTACACTAATAGAAAATATAGATAACTCGACCCCAATAGCCCAGATCTAGTGTCTACATTATTACATTATCATATGATATAAGGAATCACATCTCGAATAACTAAATAGTTTAGTAGACTGGGTAAACTAGATACATACTTTAAATCCTCCTTATATCTTAAAACATAAAATAATAATAATAATTTTCTTCAATAATTCAATTATTACCCTTATAATTCCATTTAATATCAATCACAAAATACTTCATGGTATCATGAAGAAAATAAAACATTATAAAGGGGTGGTCTTATATTCTCGATAAGGGTAAGCGTACTGTGGAAGATACGAAAAAATAAGGCATAATCAATATGGAAATGTAAATAGATGAAACATGTGTCATTTAATCAATAAATTGAGAATAATATGGTATAAATAAAATATAATCAAATATTTCCATAAAAATAATCACATGAGCTTCAAACTTTACCATGAATATTATAACTAATCAAATAATCACATTGAATATCAATAACTAAATTCATAATGATGAAATGCATAATTTTGGACATCTAAAACATTATTTTGAGGCTTGTACCAAGACATTTAACATAATTTAGGTATATTCCATGAAATATAATATCATTTAGTCTTGTTCCAATAAATATTTATAAATGTGTAATTCCTCATCCAAAACCATATCCAATCTATCTCATAAGACCTACTGATTTATCAAGGGATAATGTCAGGTTCTGTCTGTAACTTTCAAAGTCCAATGAATTCCTCCCATAAAAGGGGTGAAACATAATAAACATAAAAAAATAATTAATATATAATATAAAATGTGAATACATTCCCCAATAAAAACACATAAACATAAAAAATCTAGAGTAAAATGAATGGTATCAACATAATACATCCCCAGTCAAACTAATCATAAACCATATGGAGAAATAATAACGATGGTATCATTGGATTATATTCCCATTAAGTCATAATTAAAATAAAATAATGTCTTATTATATGAAATAATATTTGGAAATATCACTTAAAATATTTCTTAAGTAAAAGAACCTTTCTTTGAAAATCACCATTTTATTTTAAAACTAGAAAACTCATAAATATAGCCAAAATATTTTTCTTTGAAAATCACAATTAAAAAATAAAGAATATCCATAATATTAGGAAACAATTATTTAAAAATAACCTTATAAAATTTCAAATTTATCTTCAAATAAATTATTACCTTGATGGCGGGTAATTTTATAAATTAGATATAAGTTAAAAATACCATTCCCTTTTAACTGTAAAAATATTAGATGATTTCCTCATTCCGAAAATGATAAGAAGATTCCTCTAGAAACATTTTTTCAAGTCTAAAATTAGTAAAAATTTCTTCAATAAATATTTTGTATAATTCTAAAATATTTTTGAAAACATTTTTAGAAAATGTGGTTTTGGAAGAAATAGGATTTTCGACTAAACTGATAAATAAATTTGAATTATCTTAAAAACATTTTCTAAATCATTTTAAGTAAAAGAGAGAGGAAAATTGAACTATTATTTAAAATAGTTTATTAATAAACAAATTATAATAATATTAATTTATTTTAAGAAATAAATATAAAATAATTCCCCCAAGGTATACTTAAACAAAAATAATTGTGAATAATGATGAGATTGTGAAATAAACACTTACCACTTTGGTAACATTATTTCACAATCCCCTAGGATGAAATAAATTTAAATTAAACATTAAATTTAATTAATATAAACTAATTCATGATATAACATACAAATATGGAATTATATACACTACACTGAATAAATAATCGGTTAATATGGTGTATTTACCACAGATGTAAAAGTTAGATGAGAAACCCTTACCTCATGCTTAATTTTGGTGGAACGTAGTTTAACCTCATTTACAGTGGTATTAAACTTTTTTTAAATTGTCCTAGAAACATATTAATATTTAAAATATAATAAATTATCCTTTTATAACATCTTATCAATCGTTCGTTAATAATGTTTCATTATTCTCATTGTTTCAGGTGTCAATTTTCTTGTTTTCTCATGCATGTTTTGTCATGAAAGAACTGATTCTTTAAAATATTATATATTTTTATGATATCAAGAATAATAATAATGAAATATTTATTGTATTTAGAAATAAATTATAATTTTAAAAATAATCACAAAACATGGTTATGAAAAATGAACTATGTTACCATCATGGAGATAATAGGTCGTACATACGCATAAGTAACGTTTCCATTTTTCAATGATAATTATGGAATAAATTTAAGTAATATTTTGTATTTACATAATGATAATAATATCATATATAACATATTATTTCTATAAATTTATTTATATACATCATCCATGTGGTGTGGTGATGAAAGAGAGTTGCATCGCTTTTTGAAGGCGGTAGTCCACATGTACACAAACGATGTCATCCTTTTTCAGTATAAAAACAAAAATGATATTTTATCTTTTAAGAATGATAAATATGTAAATAATATCATAATTATTTCATTTATATCACATATATTCATTAAAATTTTCCTTATTACCTTACATGTAAAGCATTAGTGGAAAAATATTGCATCGCTTCGTCAGGTGGTAGTCCGCCTTACACACGAGCGACGTTATCGTATCCACTATGGAATGGAAAGTAAAAAAATGTTTATATGATATAATGACTACATAGGTATAATTATATTATAAATATCACATATATATATATATACTTTATATCCATCATCATACCAAACTGTGAGAGGTGGTAGTGGAAAAATGAATGACATCGATTCCTGAGGCGGTAGCCAGTCATACACATGAATACTGATTTCATAACCCATTTGATGGTTGTTGCAATAGTTTTAGGTAAAAAACTTATTAAAACAACATATAATTAAATTTAATATACTTATATTATTATGTCATCATTGTATAATATGAATAGAAATATGTGGAGGAATAAATAAAACAAAAATGCTTGGTGATGAACGTTACCGCTTATTCACGAAACCTCCTTAGGTTTACACTAAAGCCTTCTAAGGTTGAATTTACAACCAATATAATGCTTTTAGAATTAGGGGAGATAATTTTTAAATTTATTTATTTAATTATTTTATGAACCAAAAGTCTGTGAAGGTGTGATGAATAGTTGATATGGAGTGACCTTTTATAAGTGAGGTGAGTGACACACTTGTAATTTCTGGAATAAAAAATGTGTAACCATGTTTTTCACATTAAAAAATAGTCGGAATGCATTATTCTAGAAACATATACATTATATGGTATAAATATATCCATAAATATATTTTTAAAATTTTTAGGTCAATTTAAATTATACCATTTTTGTTTAACCCCTGGTAAATACATTTTTATCTTAATAGGGACAATTAATTTTCATTATTTTTAATATTAACTTTGGTCAAAAATTAAGTTAAACTTATTAGAAAATATATATTATTATTATTAAAAATATTTAATCCATTTTTCTAAATTACATTCATATAATTGTAAAATTTTTATTTAAATTTAATCATGCGGATGTGATGAGAAAGAGAGTTTGCAAAGAGAACATGACCAAAAGTTTACAAAGTTTTTATAACAAAATTAAGTATGAAAATGATTCCAATTAGATAAATTGGATTAATAGATATATAATTTTACTAATTTTACTTTAAACTAATTCAAATTATAAATTAAGTGTTTTAATAGTTTAAATGAAAATTTATTTTTCTAAAAAAACTGTTTTTTCACTATTCATTGAAAAATGAAAAATTTCAGAAAAATTCCAAAAATTCACCTAACCTAATTTGAATATTATGATTTCAAAAATAAATTTTATTTTTTAAAATAAATTTTAAAAATTTTGATTAAATTAATTTAAAATTATGTGCATAAATAAAGACTAAACTGTATTTTTGAATAAATACAGTTTTTTCATAAAACATTTCTTTTTTATTTTAAATGATTCTTATTTTATTTATAATAAATATATATCCATAATTTTCATAGTTTAGTTAGTAAAATTCATACACACTAACATAACAGCTATTTTATGATGGTATACTATATTATGGTTCATTTCAACTTGGGGTTGTGTGTTTCGCGAGCTATTGAAGAGATTAAATTTATTTAAAAAAGAAATATTTAGTAAAGTATTGGGTGTCATATTTTATTCTATGAATGGTGTTTCATGTCACACATCCTATCAAAAACAATTTTATTTTTTAAAATCTCATTGTGTTGCCCTAATGATATAATTATATCGTTTTCTGTTATATAAGCATAACCAATGATAATCATTTGATAACTATAAATTACTTTATCACAATAAGTGATAAGAAATGTGATTTTATATTATGTAAAGTGAAATAAGTCTAGTGGTATAGGATATTATAGTGTAAGGTACAATAGTGTCATAACTTTTACCATATAATATATTGTAATATAGGGTATAACATTGTTCAGGATATATGAGTATTAAATATTTTTATTTTATTATTCATTTATGCAACAAAATTTAATTTATAATTTTTTCATGAATTATAGATAAATTGATTTAATTTTTTTAAATTTTATGAAAGATTATATAAATTAATTATAAAATTTTTATTTTTTATAAAAATATTTATTAAATATTTATGATATGTTTAAAAAATATATTTTTTTAATATTATTTTTTAATACTAATTATGTTGATTTAAATGGTATTAAATTTATGAATCTAACATAAATTATTTAAATTAAATATAATAATGTCATTTAAAAGTATTTATAAACAATTAAATAAGACATATAATAAATGTTTATATGAAATTTCCATATTAATTTCTTTTGTTGAAAAAATTATTTTGAATATTCCAAAATTAATTTTATTGGATAAAATTATTTTTCAAATAAATAAAAATATATATGGTTCTAAATCATGTAAATTGTTTATATTATTAGTAGTAAAAAAACATGTGGGTTAAAAATATAAAAAGTACATTTTTCAATAAATCATATAGTTTATTATAAACGAGTGCTTATTTATGTCATGTAAATGTTAAATATAGTGTTTATATTTTAAAATATATATTTTGAGTGCTTATACTTAAGAAGTATAATGCCATGGTATGACCTAAGGTTTAATTTATTTCAATTAAGTTTAGTGGTTGCTTCATTATAATTCCCAAATAAATATTTTTTATTGTTATTATTATATATTTAGAGTTAAAATAATATTAGAACATTAAATCACTATTGATTATTGATATATGAATAATTGTCCATAGGGTCTTACTTCTATTGGATAGGGGTTTGTGGTTCTATCTATAATGGTGGGGTTGGTTTCCTATCACACTATGCATGCTATTGAGTATGATTTATGTTTCTTATGATTTTCATCCTTTACAATAAGTAGCTCTATATACCATTTTCCTTTGATACATATGGACATGTGTTGTATATTGTATTCAAAAGAAATATGAGGAAATGTATAACATAAAGCATTGATTGTATAAATATTTATACTGACTGAAAATTAATTTTTTATTATTATCATAAACCCCATTTTAAGAGATGAGGGTGAACCCAACATGACATCACGACTTAAACAAAAACCAAGCCTCTATAATCTATTCAAGGACAAGAACAACGCATTAAATACTACAAAGCCTGGATCCTAACCAATATCATAACCATGAAGACCGGCTTCCACCTTCTCATTGATACTTAGAAAGTTGTCTTATTCATGAATGAATAGTCCTAGAACTAATGGCCATTCCATACCCTCTCAAACATACAAATCTAAGTAGCAATGACATGTGGAAACTCATTCCTCTACACCTCCTCTAGAACACCCCCTTCTAGGTGAACAGGTTAAAAATTCACTTAAACATAAAATATAGGACAACAATTCAAACTCCAAAAAGCTATAAATTCATCCTAATTACACTAAGAACCTTCATTAGCTAATTCAAAAACAACTTATCAACCTCAAAATTCTCAGATCAGTAGGTACCTTGAGTCTGGGAGTGAATCCTGATTTTCTTCTTCCAACCAGTTTATGAAACAAAACAAAAATAATACCAGTAATGAAGGTCACCCCTAAAAAATTCATGCAAGTCTTAACTTGAATTTATTAATCTTCAAGAGAAGCCTTAATATATTAACCAACATCTTCACTCTCTCCGGTAAGGGATCCTTGTAAAGCTACCTCCAAATTCTCAAATCGTCACACTCAAATTAGATAGATAACCATATCTGAAACCACTATGAAAACAATAACACCAAACCCAAATCACAATAAGATCATCCACCGAAAACTGCATCCCAGTGCTGGAACTGAAGGCTGATATAACCTCGCTGCATCCATGAGACACTCTCCGACACTACAGCTATAAAAACCTAAAGAATATTATGAACCAAGGATCGTGTAGCTGAGACTTCATCACCCAGGACTGAAATACCCAACCACACATCAATGGAGCATCGTCATTGAGGGGATCCAAGAAGATCTGAGCCATCAATGCCACTTTGGTCTTAAAATGAGTCAGATCAAAATAGAATAAGAACCCACATAGGATTCTTAATCAGATGAACAATGTGAAGTGGGATTGGCTGACAAGGAAGGATGGATTTACTCTAGCAACGATGATTCCACAAGAACACCAATTAACCCCCACTATCAAATCCATCAAAATTATCCCTACACCTATGAAAGAGAAAAATAGGAACAAGAGGAAGGGGGAGGCGACGCCAAGGAAAGTATAATATTGGTGACATAATTGTCTACCTAAATTGCCAGGTAATGTGATAAATACTAATGCCAAACAAAATGAAATTGAAATATGGTTCTTATAACACTAATATAAATAATGTAAAAATGTATTCATTATTTTAATGGACAATATTCAATAAAAATAATATTGAATATTTTCTAAACATGATACTCTTATGATAAATTTTTCTATTATACACTGACATAGAAATGGATACTACTAAGAACATAATTTTTTGATCATATTTGAAAAAGGATATACAAATAATATAAATTTTATAGAATGACATTAATATTTCAAAATAATTAAAAAATAGGAATAAAATTTTTATGTTTTAGATAAGACTTTAAGTCCTTAAAGATAATGGACAATCATTAGTGATTATGGATAGTTTCTGAGTGTTAGAGTTTGGCTAACCCCCTCATGAAATAAATAGACAAAGAAAATTTATGTGTTGATCTCAATTCATACATGATTAAAGTGGTATTTATATAATACTAAGAGTTTGAGTACTCTCAAAAACACCATTCTATAATATGTTGCGTTTTTTAAATAAGCTTCATAATAGAGTAATGTTATTTCTAGTTTATTGATGAAATTCCATCACAATTATTGGTGGTGTTCCCATGTTATATTTAATTAAAAAATTATCATGGATGATTTAGAGGCTCCTAAGAAAAAGATGCAAAGGAATAAACTATTTCTGAGTCAAAGTATATCATGATGTGAAGGATGTAGTTACATAATGATGGGATTGTTAAAAATGAAGATATATGATATGATGCGTAATTTCACACCATAGAATATTTTTTTGCACTATAAAGGAGTTGGTATGGATGAGAACTATATTTTCATTAAATACATTGTAATATAAAGGATTTATTTGATATATTATGGGGAGATAATTTCACCGTCCAACCTATCCCATGAAAAATTAGTATGGAACTCCTTTGGTATCCAAATTTTCCCACACCATAACCCAATGACTCACATTGGAAAGGGTATGTTCACATTATAGTGGATATTCCCTAAGATTTATGTGTTTCACTGGAATGAGAAACAAAATTACTCATACCACAGGTACTATTTACAAATCATAATTCTTCTTTTTTAAATGGAGTTAGATATGAGTAAATATCAAATCATCCAATTATATTCTATTCTACATCACAATAGTTGTTAGGGATCTTCAATATTTAATTTTTATATTAATTAGATCTAGCCATCATGTCATGATGGAAGTACTCGCATTACAATTCATGTATACTTTATAAATAGAAGGGTGACTCATTTGAATAATATTTGAGCATGACTATAATGAAACCTTAGTTTATCCAACATTTCATTTCAGGGATAATTACAAGGATGTTTTGTCTATGATTTAGGGAGAAAAATGAGGGTTCTCATGAGACCCAGATTCCAAAGGCACTAGATGTCGAACAAGTAGAGATAGATAAACTTAAAAATAATTATTATTCTATCTTTTAATAACGATGTTAGTTCTATATACCTAATTTATTTCATATTATTTTTAATAATAAACTAGGTTCATAGGTAATATGATCAAAACTATTAAACATTGGGCATCAACCAATTGTTAATAAGAGTCGATGACCATTGTAGTCCCTCTTATATTGTGTGTGTTCATTCTAACTCTTTCTCTAATTATCACATCATCACTATAAAGATATATATTCAATAACTAGTAATAAGAAATCATTTATTGAGAATATTTTTTTAGTTCAACCATTAATTCTCCCTCTCTGTTGGTGGTGGTATAGTCTCTCTTAAGCCTAAGTTACTATTAGATCTTACTTAAAATGATTCCAAATATTCTAGTGAATATAAGTTTATTTCTCTATAATTATATATTAATATCTAAGTTACTTATAGAGTCTACAAAAAACATCAATATCAAAGGAATTATTATGTTCAAGGTTAAGGCATTTTAGATATGGACAGAGTGGATGGTTCAATATCTTTTATCGCATGGATTATACATTATTGAAATAACTGAGATTGGTGTATATACTATGAAAGTTGGGATTGATTATTCTCTATTATATAAGAATAATATTGAATATAATGGGAGATCATGTAATTATTTACATTAATCCCTCTTAGATAAGAAGTTTACATGACTTATGGGGAAAAAATTAATGAATTGGATATGAAATAATGTATATGATATCTACAAGAAATAAAATAAGGTAAAATATTCATGTTTAAAAATATGTTAGTCTCAATTCAAAGATATAAAATAGACAAAACAATAGTGGAATAGTTCTTCAAGTGAGTAAACAAAAATATCACAAATAAAATATATAGATAAGTTATAAAATATTCTACTGTGGTGAAGAAGCTGGTGAAAATCCTCTTAGATAAAATAAATTTTTATACTTATATCCAATTGGATCAAGAAATTGGAGAGTGGACCATTAAAATATAAAATAATTTATTTATAACCTATGATATGAGAAGAGTTTCAAACTTAAGGAGAAAATGAATTCACATACGTTTAAACATTTAAAGATTCAAAAGGCTTAAAACATACTAAGACAAGCAAGTCTCATAAGAATGAAACTGATGATAGAGATGATTATATGGATTTAAATTAACATAAATTCTTATTTTCAAATTAAACTCAATGATTAAAAGGTACATAGAGTGATAATATTATGTTTAAGTGATTCAATTATGGAAATATTATCCATTTTTTTAATTTCCATAAGAATGATCAAGAAGATAGAGATGGTCACCAATATCTAAGGTCTCTAAGAACAAACTATGTGAAAAATAGTCATCTTGGGAGAAATTAATTAAAAAGAAAAATAAAACCCAACACCTTGAAGAGTAAATATACATTTTCAAAACCTGATTCCACATAATGTGATGAGGAAAGTAAAAGAGAGAAAGTGAACTTATAGGATAAAGGAATAATGGATTTTATGGATAAATAAATTCATACCAAGTTCCCTATATTGAATAAGAAAAATTAAGTTTGTGAAGAATAATATATTAATGAATAATAAAATCAAATATATTTCCAATTAAGAAAGTATATTTTGTAATTTTATAATGAAAATAGAAATATTGTGAGAGAAATATATTATTGAAATCTGAGAATGATTCATTGAAGAACTCTATTAAAGAGTCTAGATCCAAATATTTTTGAAAATTGAAATAGTAATTCATATAAAATATGATAGATGTTAATAAAATCCTTGAATATATGGATTATATTTTTTCATATTAATATAAAAAATCTTATTGAAAATCAAAAATATATAAAATATCATTAGGGGAAGTTATTTAGTGTATAAAATTACTCGATGAGAACTCACCATGTGTTTCAAAATTGCATTAATGAAGTCAGTGAAAGAACTAGTGAAATGGAGAAGGTTGGTAATGCTACCACGTAACTCAAATATTATATTATAGTACAACAAACCACTATTTTAAATACTTGTTCATGTAATAAAAATATTGATATCGGTTAAAATGAATGAATAAAGTTATTGAAAAAATTAATATGGAAACATAATATATTGTTAAAATCAATAGTGGTGCAGAAAATTCAAAAATAAATGTGGTTTGGGGAGATAAGAACATCAAGGATATTCCTAAATATAAGATCTAAGTGAAAGAAAATTATCTAAAGTATGAGGAGTATAAAAACAAGTATGGGGTATCAAATTAGAATAAACATCATGTGGATTTAAAATAATCTATGTATTACCAAAGGAGATTTTTCATTAAAGAAAGATATCAGTGAGGTGGAGTGTATGGACATAAAAAATATGTGTTCTGATATAATTTTTCATATCCCAAATTAAATAAAATATTTCAATTGAAGGAGAGTCCACTTGAATATTGTAGAGGCTAGATGAGATGATATCTAAAAGAAAAGGTATAATCACACCATTATTTTGATCCTCTTGAGGAAACTTGTCAGAGTTTTGATCAACCCAAACATAAATCCAAAAAGTGTATTACTATATTTCTATTAAAATTAAAGATAAAATATAATTCCAAATCTATATAGAGGAGGATTAATCAAGATAAAGCAATTGATACAACTTTTAAAGCTAATCTAATAGGAAAAAACAATTATAACTTCTATCCAAGACTAACTATGAAAGTAAAATCTAGTTTTCTGAAATATAAAGTAAAGCAGAGAAAAACCAAATTAAAAGACACAGCGGATAAAACAAGTGGTTTAGTATCAAGACAAGACTTAATATAATCCACTTGGTGATCACTTTCCACCAATTAGTCTATATAGATAAGAGATTGATCCAAACCCTAGATCGGGGTAAAACAACAGTATACAAACTATCCAGGTCACATGACCTCTACCATAGTTCTATGTGGGAAAAATGAAAAACCAGGTCATGCAGGACCTCTTCCACAGTTATGCGTGGGTGAAGAAAATAGTAGAATAATATTGGAGAGAAGATATCTTGTATCCTCTAGTTTAATGTAGGAGATAGTGTGTGTTTTAATATAGATACACACACTGCTTTAAAAGTAGTAAATGTAGTACACAACAGAGAAAATATGATGAGAAAGGGTTATAAGCTCTCTAACTGTTATTTTATGTAGCTTTGGACTTGTGGGATGTCGCATATGTGATTCCTGAGTTCTCTTGTGAAAGAAGATTATCGCAAGTCTGGTACTCTAGTTTCCAATTTGATGAAGTGTTTTATGTAGCTCATGTTCTTCTTTGAGTTGGTACTACGAAGATGTTTGAGGCCCTGATCTATAGTAGTTCATCCTTTAGTAATCTAAAGCACTTTGTGTGTTCTTCAGTAGTATATTTTTTCATGCATGAGTTGGATTTTGGAATGCTCGAACTCTGTGTTTTTTTATCCATACTTATCTTCTTTTTAATTAAGGGTGAACATGTTGGAGCTGACAGGATGCATGTATTCTTCACCTCATACCTCATACTGTCAGGTGAAATGTCTACAAATAAACATTAATAATGTCAGTTCCATTAAATAACTCGAATATGACTATTATAAATTAAATTGAAAATGACAAAAAAAAGATTAAAGAACGTTGTCACAATTTTTATTGAAATGGTATCACTTGGAAATAGTGTCTTCCCCTTTGCCATTGATCAGTGAAATAGTCACGGTGCCATAGCTACGTTGACATCTGGAACCGGTAGCATAGATGTGGTGTTAGGATCAAGGTGTCTTTGGTGTCAGTGTCTAGTCCATTGTTAAAACTTTGAACGGTGTTTGAGTCACTATATCAGTGTTACGGTGTTAGGGTCACGGTATCAGGGTTACGGTGTCAGGGTAACGGTATCATCATTATAGTGTCATGGTTATGGTATCAGCATTACGGTGTTAGGGTTGCAATATCAGGATCACGGTATCGGTATTTCGGTGTCAAGGACTTTGCTAAAATCTGGAACCAAAAGCAGACTTACTGTCTCGCAGTCTTAGCCAAAAATATGTAAATAGTCTTAAATAGTAATATTCACATAATTGATTAAACTTAATTATTGGTATAATAAAACATAATAGAAAAAGATTAAGCATAATTTTTTAGATTCTAAATTAGAACTAGTAAGCATGGAATCATGAGGAGACCAACAAACTCCAAACATGATTTAAACATGATTAGCATAATTTGAATGATTTGCATGATTTGTGAGAATAAAAACATGATCAAACATGAGGAGTACAACAATATCCCCATTTTTATGATCACAAATCATGGAATGTATGAACTATCTAAAAAGTGAATAAATCATTTCTTATTTCTCCCCCTTTTGGGATTATCAAAAAGAAAATAAGAAGCGCAAAACAATAAATGAATAAGTGTAAGGCCAAACTCAAATAGTAATAAGGAAAATTCCATTGAAAAATAAGATAGAATCGAGTACAGACATAGGAAAAAATAAAGAACATTCCTATCAAATAGACATCCTTCACTTCTCTTCATAGTAAGTAGACTTCTCTTTTCCCTTGGTAGAATTAGCATAAGGAGCCATAGGATAAAAATAGGATATGGCAGCTGAGAGTGATCCAATGGTGAGAGAAGGAAAAGGCATAGATTCAAAAACATAATGTGTAAGAGTGGGTTTGGTCGAAGGCCGAGGAAAGTATTTCTCAAGAATGATAGGTATGATCTAGCTCAGAGCCTGAGATACAGACATGGTAGTAGGAGAAAAGGTAGATGATGAAGAGGATGTGGAACCAGGCCTCAAGGGAGCGGTTTTAGGAGCCACTATAGCAGTGCTTTGCACATGGAGATAGGGCTTCAACAAATTGATAAAATTAGTGATGACTTCACCTCTATATTGCATAGCCTTTTCAAAATCATCTTTATTCTCAATAAACTTCTCCAAGGTAGGTGTGAACTCTTTCATTTTACGCACTTAGTCCTTAAACGCTTTAGTCACAGGAGGCATTCTCAAATTCTATGCAAGGAACTTGAAATGACTTGTCAATTCATGCTTTGTATAAATACTTTTGAAGTATAAATCCACCTTCTTCGTAATCTTATCATAGGCCTTAGAAGTTTCCTTAGAGTATAGTAGAACCATGTCATGGACATGCTCACTGTTTTGAACAATTTTAGAGAGAATTTCCTTAACATATGAACTTTTCAAAGATTTAAGATCTTCTTGAATAACCTTTCATAGAACTGCACTTTCTGAAAACTAAGATGATTGACTAGTATTTTCCAAGGAGGAGGGAGATCAGATTGATGCAGAGAGTGCAAGAAGACTCGTGACAATAGTCCCAATAAATTCCTTGAAATTACCAGGAAATGCATCAATGGAGGATGAAAATTTTCAAATTTCTTCTGCCAAATTTTCATTGTATTTAATTATTTTCTCAATAAAAGAGACCAGATTTGGTCGGATTAGTGTTGTAACCTTCTTAGATATATTTTCATCATCTTCTATATCGAATCGAGCAATATGGGATTCAGCAGTTTCAAACTATTTCTTCAATTCCTCAACCAAAGACCATAAAGATTTCACTTCCTCACTTAGCTGCTGATTTTAAATTCTTACTTCTTGAATTTCATACAACATCTGAGGTTGGGTTTTCCATATAAGTTTCTCCAAAATTATACTAGCATCCTGTTCGCTTAGACGAGTTACAGGAAGATTTTGATATTTCAAAATCTTCTCAAATCCAGTCATCTTATTTTCACCAAACACTTTTAAATCCTCATGGCTTACAAATCTTGGAGCTTCATGTGAAATATCTAGTTTAGAAACCATAATAGCTTCGGGCTCCTTAGCAGGTATCACTCCTGGCAGAGAAAAATATTTCAATTGAAAATCTGTTGTGAAATCAATTCTTCTTATTCAAGCCAATTGAGAGTCTGATACATCAAAATAGCTAGGGAATTTGTACACATTTTCCATAGGAATTCTCTCAACATAACTTTTTACTTGAGTAATTTCTAGAATTGGGTTTTTCTCCCCCTCAATTAGTGCATCAGCACTAAGAGTGAGAGACTCGGTCTATTTCTCTATTTCAATACTTGCATCAATGTCTAGCTCACCCATATCTGTTCTAGCTTGCCTAAAGGCTTGTTCCATTCTTTCTTCAACTGATAGGATTAATTCTAGCTCAAATTGTTATTCCGACCTTTCCACAACTGTAGGACCTTTCTCAACAAAAAGTTCTTCTAGATGTTCCTCAGGAACATCTTTCTCTTCCAGACCAGAAGCAGATCCTTATTTATCAACAAAGTCTTCATCAATTATTTTTTCACCAACTTGTTTTTCATCAACTTGTTGTTCATGTAAGACATTTTCCTCTAATTCTAAGGTAGTTATGTCCACATATGCATCTTTTTCATCCTATTCTTCTTGAATTGATTATTCCACAAACTCATCATATTATGGGCATGGGTCACGCTTGTCCTTAGTTATTGAGGGATTTTCAATGGGATTGAAATTTTCATACAGCCTTTCATTGTCTTTCGCCCAATATTTTTTCCAAGGATTCCAATTGATTTTCATTCTTCTGAGTGTATCTTTAGAGATATAGAAATCATAGTCCTCAATGACTTCATCATTTGGCCCAACTACTCCTTTGGCAACCAGCATAGCAGAAATAAATCTTGCATAAAACAGTGGGGTTGATTTTGAAGTAGTATTGATCATATAACTAATGTGAAGAATTATTTACTTACATAAGTTAATTTTTTGGCCATTTTTCATGAAATGTATTAGAAAAACATATTGATGCTTCAGGGTTGTGAAATCTCCCTTCCTGGGGCAGATAAGATTCTAAATGAATTTGAACAGTAGCCTTGTTTCTCCATCTAACTCTACTGTAATTGGCCTTCTTCTCTTCTTATTACTAGTCAGACTTCCTAAATCTTATTCAAAGTTGAAAATATCATTGGAAAGAGGAGGTCCTTGCTGATGATCCTCACATATTCCTTCATGTGGTATTCCAAGATAGGTAGGCCATAGCCTGGATGGAAAAGTTCACCTTTTTTCCTTTTATCCAAGTTCTCACAACCAAATTATCTTATAACTCAGTGGATAACTAAAGATAATGATAAAATTTGGAAACAAGCATTAGATAGATGGGTTGATTTTCCTTATTAAACTAATCCAAATATCCTTGTTCAGTCAGAACTTTCAAGAGCAGTGACTTAATTGGTAGTAGCCACTTTAGACATACTTTATTTTCATGAACGAATATTCTATAAACAAGACCAAGATTCAGCAGTCTTTCAAGTTCTATTCATAGAAACTTTATTTCTTTCTTGTGATACCTTCACTTCTTAGAAGTCTATGAAGAGGATCTCTTCATTCTGGGCATCAAACGTTGGGTTTGAGAAGGAGAAAGAGTTGAAGGAGAGAAAGAGATTTGGAAGTCAAGGGATTCGGTTTTGAGAGAGGAAAGATTGAGTGAAGTGAAAATTGAAAAATATCAGGTTTTTTTATCATTTTGGAAGTCTAAACGTCATAAACAAAAATCACGTTAAAGTAAAATATTGGATACAGTGATACGGGAAATAAATAAATAAATAAAAAAACATATAGGTCTTTACTGTGAGACCGGAACCGGTCATCACAGTGTCATTTTTATGGTGTGACAGCAAATGGTGTGACCATAATATTGAGACAACAAGTGTAAGATAGTACATGTGAGACCGTAAAAGTGAAATAGTAATTCCAAATCTGTAACATCTGAGATCATAAAAGTGAAACATAAAGTGTGAGACAGTAACTTGTGAAACCATAAATCATGAAATAGTAAGTTCAAGAGCATAATCCATTCACTTAAGACTTATCATCCCTAATTCATGTATGATGTAATTTATCCTTTCATAATTTAATGGTTTAGTGAATATATCAGCAAGTTGATGTTCAGTTCTAATGAATACCAAAGTGAAATCACCTTTTTGATAATGGTATCTCAAAAAGTGATGTCTTACATCAATATGGTTTGTCCTGGAGTGTGAAATAGGATTCTTTAAAATGTTAATTTCACTTTTATTGTCACAATTTATAGTTATATGTCTGAATTGATATCCATAGTCTATTAATGTGTCCTTCATCCACAAAATTTGTGCACAACAACTACCGGTAGCTATGTATTCAACTTCAGTAGTAGATAATGCAATAGAGTTTTGTTTCTTATTACACCATGACACTAGAGACTTGCCAAAAATGTGACATGTTCCAGAGGTGCTTTTCATATCTAACTTACAACCACCAAAATCAGCATCAGAATAGCTAAATAACTCAAATAATTGTCCTCTAGGATAGAACATTCCTAGATTGGGTGTATGTTTGAGGTATTTGAAAATCCTTTTAATAGAATTTAAATGAGACTCTTTAGGGTTTTCTTGAAAGCGAGCACATATACATACACTAAACATAATATCAGGTCATCTAGAAGTTAAGTAGAGTAAGCTTCCAATTATTCCTCTGTAATTGGTTTGATCAACAGATTTTCCATCTTTATCAAGATCCAACATACAAGTAGTAATCATTAGAGTATCACTACTTTTAGTGTTGTCCAAGCCAAAATGTTTTAGAAGATCTTTAGTATATTTTCTTTGATTTAAAATAATACCATATTTATTTTGAAAGATTTTAAATCCAAGAAAGAATTTTTGTTTTCCCATTAAACTCATTTCAAATTCATTTTTCATTATTTTAAAAACCTAAATACATAAATAATTTTTTGAAGATACAAAAATAATATCTTCTACATAAATTTGAACTACTAAAACATCATTGAAAATTCATTTTATAAAAATATTAGGATCAGCTATACCTTTTTTAAAACCTTTGGAAATAAGAAAAGTACTTAATCTATCATACCAAGCTCTTGGATCTTGTTATAAACCATACAAAGCTTTTGATAATTTAAAAAAAATATTTGGAAAGTGAGTATTTTTGAAACTAGGGAGTTGTTCAAAAAAAACATCCTCAGATATATACCCTTTTAGGAATGCACTCTTGACATCCATTTGATATAGTTTGAAATTAAAATGTACTGCATATGCAAACAAGATTCTAATGGATTCAAATATAGCTACTGGTGAAAAGGTATACTCATAGTCAATTCCATATTCTTGACTATAGCATTTTTCAAAAAATCTAGCTTTTTTTATAACTATGTTACCATCTTCATCTACTTTATTTATAAACACCCACATAGTGCCTATGGTAAAAATATCTTTGGGTCTATCAACAAGCTTACAAACTTTTTTCCTTTAAAACTGATTAAGTTCTTCTTTCATAGCCACCACCCAAAATTCATCATTTATATAATCGTTGATGTTTTTAGGTTCAAGTTGTGACAAGAAATATTGATGTTCAACCTGATTTATAAGAGAGTCTCTAGTTTACATTCCTTTCTCTAAATCTCCAACAATATCATCTAAAGGATGGTTTATAATAGTTATAACATCTCTAGAAAAATAAGGGCTAGTGATTTCAGGCCCTTCAACAGGTTCGGGTTCATTATGGATTTAATATAGAGAATTTCCAAAATTGGGAGTTTTAACAGATTCCTTCATAAAATGGTTATAAGATTTAGCATTGATTCCTAGATTTTACATATCATCCTCAAGATTCTCTAGAGAGGTCTTAGGCTCATGTGGATTTGTCTCGTCAAACTTGACATGGACAAATTCCTCCACACATTTAGTTATTTTATTAAAAACTCTATAGGCTTTACTATAGATTTAATATCCTATAAATATTCCTCCATCACTCTTGGATGCAATTTTTTCAATATTTTCATTGGTATTAAGGATATAGAAATTGAAACCAAAGACTTTAAAATAGTTCACTTTGGGTTTTTTATTATTCCATAACTCATATGGATTTATTTAAATAATAGGTCTAATCAACACTATATTAATAATATATCATGTTGTGTTTATATCTTCATCCCAAAAATAAATAGGTAAGTCATATTCACTAAGCATGGTTCTAGAAATTTCTTTCCAGGTCCTATTTCTTTTTTCTACAACTCCATTTTGTTGAGGTGTTCTAGGGCTATAGAAATTATGACTATAGCCATTTTGTGAGAAAAAGGATTCAAACTCTTTATTTTCAAACTCACGACCATGGTCACTTCTAAGAGATTTAATTCTAAATCCACAAATATTTTCTACAGTTTTAGCATACTTGGTGAAATGAGAGTAGGCTTCACTTTTGTGAGCCAAGAAGAAGTTCCAAGTATACCTAGAAAATTAATATACAAGAACATAAACATAGTTATTCCCATTTAAACTAGAAACTCTAGATGGTCCAAAAAAATCCATGTGAACCAACTTTAGAGGTTGAGAAGTTGAGAATTCTTTCTTTGTTTTGAAATAAATTTTGTGTTGCTTTACCTTTTGAAAAGGATTACACACTTTATCATCTAGAAACTCAAGTTTGGGTAGGTTTTTGACTAAACCTTTTCTAGTTATATTTATAAGGGAGTGAATATTGCAGTGTCCTGGTCTTCTATGCCAAAGCCAAGACTCTTTGTAAAACACACTTAAACATGAAACATTATGAGAAAATAAAGAATCTAAGTTAACAAAATATATATTTTCATTTATTAATATAGAAATTACTAATTCGTTTTTAGAATTAAAAACATTTCAAGCATCATTTTCAAATTTAACATGAAATCCATCGTCACATAGTTGTAAAATACTAAGCAGATTATATTTTAGTCCATCAAAAAAAGGTACTTTGTAAGTTAAAACTGAGTTAGAGTTACCGATTTAGCCTTGGACAATGATTTTTTCTTTATCATTGTCACCAAAAGTGACATGAACACCATCAATATTTATTAGGTTCTTGAAACATGAATAGTATCCTGACATGTTTCTTGAACACACATTGTCCAAGTACCATAAGATTTTACAGGATCTATTCAAATAGTTTTCCTACAAAATAGTCAAATAAAAATAGACTTTGGTACCCATATTTGTTTTGGTCCAATAATATTATAAACTAGTGTTTTAGGAACTCACATATACCTTATAGGTTTCCTATAAGCATTATTTAAATTATTTGAGTAATAAACATTATTTGGTCCAAAAAAACTTGAAACATTGGAGGATGTATCATAGTTTGAACTAGCATAATGTTTTCCTGAACTAGGAATAAAGTTGTATGTTCTAGATTTAGAAACAAAATTAGTTTTTCCAAAATTTCTTTTATCAGGTTGATATCCAATACCAGTAGTGTATTTAGGGGAAATTTTTTACTTAGCATTTATACCAAGATATCTTTACCATTATTAAACCATTCAAGTTCATTTTTCAATTTCTCATTGGATAGCTTTAATTCATTGTTTTATTTGAGTAATTGAACATTTTTCTCTCTTTCTACAGCAAGTTCGGATTTAACAGTTGAGGTAAGATCATATTGTCTCTTTAAAGTCTTGTATTTATATTTTAGTTCATTACATGTCCCTTAAATCATATTACAATACTCAAACATTTCTTCTTTAGACATATTTTCATAATCACTTTCATCTCTAGAATAATATGAATTTTGTACATGAGATTCCTGGAATACCTCATATGTGTTTGTCATGAAACGCATGTTGGCTTTGTTGGCTTGTTCATCATGTGAAAACTCTTATTCACTTGAACTGTCCTCATAAGAACTCCAAGTTTTTTTCATTACCTTTTTAAACTTTCAATTTTTTTCCTCATATTTCCTTTTATACTTGATCTTGGGATATTCAGGCTTTGTATGTCCCATTCACTTACATTCACAACATACTATCTCATCAGACTTGTCATTTCTTTTCCAATCCTTCTTCCATCTTTCCTTTTGATCATATCTTCCTTTGAGTTAGGATTTCTAAAAAAAAATCTTCCTTTTGTAAAATTTCTTAAACCTTCTGGATAATTGAGCCATATCCTCATTACTATCGGGTGATGATTATTCAATTCTAGAACTTTCTATATAGGCTTGTATTTTCTTCTTTTCTTTGTGTTTAGAGGTAGTGGTCTTAAATGCCACATATTTTCTTTTGAGTTCATCCTCATCTTCCTTACTGATTTTCAACTCTTCTTTGTACATAATTAGTTTCCCAATGAGTTCTTGGATTGGTAGTTGGATAATGTCACATGATTCTCTAATGGAGACATAAGTTCTTATCCATCTCTCTGGTAAGCATTGCAAAATCCTCATGATTTTCTATTTGGATGTAACTTCTCTTATGAGAGAGATCATTGTGTTTACAATTTTTTTGAACCTAAGATACATATCATAAATAGGCTCATCTGGAATCATTTTAAAGTTATCATTCATAATAGTATAAGTATTAAGTCTCATTTCTTTCACATTAGAGGTTCCCTCATGTGAAATATAGAGAGTGTCCCAAATTTCATAAGCATTTTTACATGCATAAATTCTATTAAATTCTTCATCTCCTAAGGCACAATATAGGGAATTCATTTATTTACAGTTATTGTTATATACAGCCTTGTTTGGTTCATCCCAAGTGGTTCTATAAGTATCAGTAATCTTATAGGAATCTATAATCGAAGACCAAATATCAAAACTCATACTTTCTAAGTGCATATTCATTTTAATCTTCCATTGTGAAAAATTGGTTCCATTAAAAAATGGAGGTCCATTTGTAGCAGAACCTTATAGTCTATTATCCATAATAAAGAAATACTTTTAAAGAGATAGAAGTTTATAACTAACATAAATTTACAGATCTTTAAAGTAAAACTAAAATCACGGTTGAAAAGATTTTAAAACATGGACTGGACAATAATAAACTCCTCTGATACCAAATGTTGTTCAGAGTATTGTACTCAAGATGGGGGTGAATTGAGTATCTAAAAAAATTTCTGTTAAAAAGTTCACTTAAAAATATTCCCCAATAAAAATGAATACAGTCCAGTTAATCAAATCAATACAGTTATAATAGTTTTAATGTTTAAATAACTTCTCAAAATATTGATTAATTCTTAGTAATATCAATTTGAGTTATTGATATAACTTTTGAAGCTACTCTAACAGGTAGAATAGTTATAACTTCTATCCAATACTAATTATCAAAGTAAAATCTAGTTTTTTTAAATATAAATTAAAGAATAGAAAAACCAAATTGAAAGATGCAACGGATAAAACAAGTGTTTCAAACTCAATATGAAACTTAATCCACTCAACTTGGTGATCACCTGCCACCAAGTAGTCTATATAGATAAGAAATTTATCCACACCCTTGATTGGGGTAAAACAATAGTACATAGAATATTCGGGTCACATGACCTCTACCACAGTTCTATATGGGAAAAATGAACAACCAGGTTGTTCAAAAACTCTTCCACAGTTATGTGTGGGTGAAGAAAAGAGTAGAACAATATTGGAGATAGTATATCTTGTATCCTCCAATTTAATGCAGGAGACAGTGTGTGTTTTAATACAGATACACACACTACTTGAAAAGTAGTAAATGCGGTACACGATAGAGAAAATATGATGATAAATGGTTAGAAGTTCTCTAAGTGTTATTCTATAAAGCTTTGTACTTATAGGATGTCGTAGATGTGATTCATGTGTTCTATTGTGAAAATAGAGTATTGCAAGTCTGGTGGTTTGGTTTCCAGTTCGATGAAGTGAGATATGTAGCTTGTGTTCTTATTTGATTTGGTACTATGATGATGTTTGAGGCTCTGATCTATGGTAGTTTAGCCTTTAGTAATTGAGAGTGATTCATGTGTTATTCAGTAATATATTATTGCATGCATGAGTTATCTTTTCAAACATTCGCTTCTTTGTGTTTTTTGGGCCACGCTTATCTTCTTTTTAATTAAGGGTGCACATGTTGGAGCTGACAGGATGCATGTATTATGCACATCGTACCTTGTACAGTTAGGTGACATGTGTAAAAAGAAACATTAATAATGTTAGTTCCATTAAATAACTCGAATATGGCCGTTATAAATTAAATTGAAAATGACAAAAAAAAAGTTTAAAGAAAGGTGTCACAAATTATCTCAAAATGGTATCACTTGGAAATGGTGTCTTCTCCTTTTCCTTTGATTGTCGATACAATCATGGTACCACAGCTATGTTGACATCTGGAACCGATATCACAGATGTGGTGTTAGGATCACGGTGTCACTGGTAGTGGTGTCTAGTCCTTTGTTAAAACTTTGAATGGTGTTTGAGTCATAGTATCAGAATTACGGTATCATTCTTACGGTTTTAGGGTCACGGTATCAGGGTTATGATGTCAGGGTCACGGTATCATCATTATAGTGTCAGGGTTATGGTATCAGCATTACAATGTTAGGGTTATGGTATTAGGGTCATGGTATCAGCATTTTGGTGTCAAGGACTTTGCCAAAATCTGTAACTGAAAGCAGACTTACTGTCTCACTGACTTAGCCTAAAATCTGTAAACAATCTTAAGTAATAATATTCACATAATGGATTAAACTTAATTATTGGTATGATAAACCAAATATAACAATATTAAGAATAATTTGTGAGATTCTTAATTAGAACTCGTAATCATTGAATCATAAGGAGACCAACAAACTCTAAACATGATTTAAACATGATTAGAATAATTTTCATGATTTCCATGATTTTTGAGAATTAAAACATGATCAAAAAGGAGGATTACAACAAAATAATTTAATAATAATTAAATATTTTTCATGACATTAAGATAAACAATTTCTACAAAAAATTAACTTAAATATTGAGGCATGATATATATCATTAGGGCGTGATTTTTTCAACATATTTGAAACTTTATCAAATTCATCATTAATATTTTAAATCAATATCAAAGAATCATAAGACCTTATCCAGCATTTTTTTCAACCAATTTTACTATTTTTGGTTATTTTTAGAGTTTACAAAAAATCCAACATAATTGGAGACCATGTATTCAAGTCAACCCAATATATACTTTAATAAATTCTTCTTCCTTACAATTCCAATTTCATTAAATGTGATAAGAAAATGTTGTTGACATGACTCTACAATATTTTTTGTCTTGCTAATAATTTATAAAACAATGGGATTTTGTGTTATCTAACCCTACTCCTATATCCTCACTAGATATTTATACAGTGACATACTACAGTATAGGTTCATATGATCATGATATCCTTTTTATAATAAGGTAAAATGGATATTTAAGGTAAATAAATATTTTTTTCACCTGACTGCCCATCCAATAATAGAACCCTATCACAAAAAATCATGTCTTATATCCATAACCTAACCTATATATGATTTTTATAACACCCGAACTGTATCCTACATCAATTCTCTCAGTACTAAATTTATTTAACAGGAAATCAAGTCCCCTATGGTAGAATGAATTAGATTCCCAATATCATTCTGAAAAATGATTCAATCCTAGTATAACATGACTCAAGTCAACTAGGACCCCACCTAAGTCAGTGACAAGGTCAGGTGTACCACCCCAAGCCCGCCTCCAATAGGCAATTGGATTATGGAAAACATAGGGAGGGAATAGTCACATAATGAAATGAATTTTTCTTTGAAATGTATAGTAAAATATCACTAATTATATATTATAAATGACATATAATAAGTAAAATATAAAGTTTATACATTCATGATATGAAATTGATCAAACATAAAATATAGTACATGTCCAAAAATTTTGAAAAAGTTATTTATAATTCTATATTACAATAGTCCTTTAGAAATGATTAAGACTCTCAATAATGATCACTTCCAAGGACCACTTATATGACACCCCAAAAGTAAAACTCCACCAACACCAATCCTACTTGTCCACCTATAATGTTTAAGTTGTTTTCACAAACACAAGTACATCACCACATAAGTGCTCATGTGAGGTTGAGTATTGATGCAAGATATATCATTGACTATCCTATCAAATTTAATTATTTATAAACCTATGCACTACTTATACTATGGTAATTGGGGCCAAACTATAGATAATGATAGGGTTGTTTAGACAAAAAAAAACAAAAATAAACTAAAATAACAGAAAATATAAAGAGTGATGGATGAAGGTGGAATTGTTAATGGAAATGGTGGTGTGTATTTATAGTGAACGTGGAGTGGAAAGATCATAAAAGTGTGAAATTTGTAGAGAAAATTATAAAATTAACCAAAGTTTAGAGGAGTAAAATCTATGTAAATAGAATTTATTTGAATTGGATAAAATATATTTATTCTCTTTATTTAAGTTAATCATAATTGTGTCAAAGCTATAAAGAAAAGAGATTGAGATGCCAAACTATCACTCGGTGATAAACACTGTTTAGTGAACTCTCCCTAAAAAATTTTAAAAAAAATTATTATAGAAATTAATGGTTCTTTCATGGAGAAGAAAGATGTCAACCTTTTCCAATTGAATTACTTTAGCATAAGTCTCAAGGGAAAGGAATCCACTATCATCACTTATAGGTATGTAGAGTAGTGTATAAAAAGATATTATGATAAAAGAAAACAGAACATGGAATAAAAATATCACTATGGAGATGGATAAGAGAATTAGATAGTTGTGAAAAAATGAGTAAAATATATTTAATAATTTTCAATTCATTTCAATCTGATTCCCCTAAATAATTTAGTTACATATATAAACAGTAACAAGAAATTTATTTGATGAAATAATTTTGATACATAAATTAAAAAAATTATAGAGAAGGTGATAAAGAAGATTATATAAATAGATCATCACTTTACTCTATAAATAAATCTATTTATTCGTAGCTTCGATCCGGCTCTAGCCTCTGGTCTAAGTCCTTTTGCTTCCATCCATCTCTGAGATTGTGTGAATGGATATACCCCCCCACTGAATCCCCGAATGAATCTTCTATTATTTCCCTATAAATCACTGACTTAATTTTATAAAATGACCTTTAGTCATAACTACATCTCATTCCATTTTCATGAAGTTAGAATAATTTAATTTTAACATTATTTCATTATTACTGTGTCTTTATAAAAATTATTTCAACCAATCTAATCACTTTCTCATGAAATTAAATACTACAGCTAAAATTAATGTCACCATGAACACATGCTTAGAATTTCCTCATTTGAGTGAAATTACTAGGATCTTGTCATATCTAATATCTTATATACCAACCATTTTCTTATTATGGTATCTTGGTAAGGTCATGCACTAGTCATCTTCAGCAAATAAATATCTTCTATTATGTTTCAAAATTGTGTCCATGAAATTAACCATCAACTAAAATTAGAATTTCCAAAGTTATCAACCAAAATTTATCTTCAATCTGGCTAGATTCCCTTGGAAAGATGAGCTTAGATGAGTTATCTCACAGCTTGCAGGAGTTAAATAAAGTATGTGTCATCTTCAACAGGTTCATTTAGCAACTAGAAAACCAAGACTTCATTGTATCATTTTATCGAGCACCTGAAACACACCCCTATTTTTCAACATAATCACAACCTACAAAAGTTCCGAGTCCCACTTAGTTCTTCATTATTATATTGTAAAAAATGAAATCTAGTAATCCAATTCATCATCCACTATCATTGACTCATCAGGTCATTTAGGAACAATGACTTGGTCCTTCATCATCTTCAAGATCTAGTGAATTTTACCATTCGAAGAAGTTTCATTGAAGAAAATGGTGATCTACATCTTATAAGAACTATCAAATTATAGCTTAAATTAGATTCCCCAAAATCAATGGCTTTTATACATCCTTAATGAAACACTATATTATATGCTTAGCATCGGCAATCGTCTTGGTTCTCAACCCACAAGGGTTGACTTATTCAATCTCATACATTCGGTAAACTAAAATTACTATACGAGCACCTAATGAATTAACTTACAAGGCAATATTTTATAGGATATTTCAATTATCCTACATGAGTTTTGTTTCCAAAAATCAAATGGGCTTTCTAGAAAATGTCATACAGGGTAGTTATGAGTCACCGTTATCTTCTTCAAAAAAAATATTATACAAAAATTCTATTGGAAATTGGAAAAGTCATTAAATAATAAAAGTTAAATAGAAACAAATAATTTTTCCAAATTTCAAGGTATTAACAAAATTCATAGAAAATTTAATTTCATTAAAATATATTTAATAAAAAAATCACAGAACTATTAATTTAAGAATCTAATAACCGACACCCAAGAAAATTATATTTAAATTAAAATCATAAAAATCAACTAAAAATTTTATATTAAAAAAATATTATAAAATAAAACAAAGGATTTTTATATCAATTAAGTTCTAAAAACACATGATTTCATTATGAATATTCAATGAATGAAATTTTCAACATAGAATCGACAGTTATCATGTATTCATGGTAAAAATATCATTAAAGAAAAAGACATAAAAAATCACCAAAGGGGTGTGGAAAATATATATCAAATAAAGGCCACATCAGATTCCCCCACACATAATAAATTATTTATTCTCAAGAAATCAATTAGTAAAATTCTGCAAAAATAATAAATCTCAAAAGTGAAACTTTAGAATGCCAAAAGGATCCTGTTTTCATAAGTATTTTCCATCATGGACTCTCTCATGTAGTAAATGTTATTTCCCTCTTAAAATTAAATGGTTTTAGTGTAAAATTGGTTTTATACTTTATAAAAATGATTGGTATTGAAAATTTTGAAAATAATTAACCGCACTTCAATTTTCATCTAACTAACCTTCCAAACTACTCTTTACCTCCAAGTGAATAGACCCACATAATTTAATATAGAATAAATTAACACAACAGAATGAGTGAGTGAGAATAATAATTAAAATTAATGAATAATTAACTCATCCATTCGTAAAATAATAAATAATAAAAATTTCAACATGTATTAGTATTTTTATTTAATATATTATTTGGATGTATATATTATAAATTTAATTTGAATCAAAAAGTTCAAACCCAATGATAATTGTAAGACAGACTCCAAAAATTTTACCAAAAGAAAGTTATTTCAAGATGAAAATAAAATGATTTTCCCAATTAAATCTATGGGAAAATATAAATTATTAACCACCTAAAAAGTGGCAGAGCATACTTCACAATTCATAAAAAAAATTAAACCACTGAATAAGAAAATTGAACCTTGAAAATAATTAAATTTGAAAAATTTTGAGTCAAAATTGATGTGTACAACATTGAATATTATTTAAAGAAATTAAATACCACTTAACCACACTTAAAACCCAAAATTTTCTCTAATATAAAACTTCAAGATAGAAGAAAAAAATAAAATAGTTTGGTTCAAAAATATTTTCAATTCAATGGTGCTAAATTCAAATTCAAGGTTCATAATGAAATTCAAGCAGCATGTTTTCACAATTTGAAAAAAGTCTAATAAAATTTTAGAATGTACATGATTAATTTAATTTATAGAATAGAATGGTTTTTAATTTATATTAAATTAAAAAACATGTTTAACTATGGATATAGCAGTAAATGACATCGAAAAAAGAATTCAAACTCTCAAAAAAGGAAAGAAAAATTCAGGGTGAAAAGAAATATTTTGAATTCATTTTAAACTGATTGAAAAAGTACTAGATTTTATAAAGTATGCAAAATACTAGTTAAAAAATAGATTTACTTAAATTATACTCAAAATAAACACCCTTATTCCCCTACCCCCAAACACACACACTTAATTTCATGTGGTGGAATAATTAAAAAAAATCATATTTATGATAAAATTCTAGAGGAGCATAAAGAGGTTTACAAAGCTTAAAAGTAAAAAAGAGGAATTGGAAATATTACTCAATTAATATTTAAATATTTGAGTTCTTGGTTATTAATTAAAAATTCACTCTTCTTAAATTCATGTGAAGGTCCACTTGGCTTCTTCATTAAGGAACATCCAAGAGTAAAACATATTATCATTAGAAACATTGTCAATTAAAAAGATAAGACCAAACAATGGTGACAAGTTTTTCAATAAAGCTCAAAATAAATATGATAAATTGGGAAACATTGAAGGGTATTAAAGAACCGGAGTGGGTAAAATACTATTTATTTAAAAATAACATGAATGGAAAAAATTAAAAGGCCATGGGTTACCTCCCATACAGCATTAAATTTTAATTATTCAGTCAAACTCTCTCTCTAAAATTTCTAAGCATGATCATTTGGAATAAAATTTATCTTAATGAATGAAACTAAATCATTTTTGGAGAATAATTCATTATGTTCTTTCAACACCTCTAGAACACCAATATCTAGAAAAGAATTTGTGAAAACCATTAAAAATAAATAATTAGGCTTGTTGTCCATTATTGTTCATATGCCCAGATTTTCAAAAGTAGGACAAAAAATTGTACACAACACCCTATAAAATTCAGTAAGATAACCAGAAGCATATATAAGTTTTCTACCATAACTAAGGTACCCAAGAACTCAAAAATAGGTGCAATAATTGTTGCAACCTGATCACTATTACCATAAATTGTACCCAAAATATCTTTAAAATCATGCGGTATAGTGGAATCCCACCAAAAGAAATTAAATTCTACACTGAAAATATATTTTTTATAGTCCTCAATCAACTCAAACAAAGTAAAATTTTCACAGATGGTTTGGAAATCATCATGGATAGAATTAAACATAAGATATTAAAAACTCTCAAAAAAATAGATCTTCTCAAATGAATAACTATCAAGTTTTTTGGTTTTAACCCAAGACTCTCTCAAACTTTAAAGACTCTTATACACTTGATATCAGGTTATAAACACTCATAAATTGGTTCAAATGTTTAAGGAACAAAGAGTATTGACTTTAACTATAGATAAGGATATAGGGAGGGAACTTCCTCAATAAAAGGAGGTTGGTGGGGAGGAACAGTAGATTGAGTGATATTCTCAATAGGATGGGAACACTAATTTATATAACTTCTAAAGGAAATGAAAAAAACGTAGACCAAACCTCAAGTTTAAAACACTCATAAAAAACTGAGGAAACCGCTGAACATAATTCCATACCTAAAGGGAAGGGTGATGAAAATTACTTCAAAAATCATCCCTAAATACATTTTAATTAACATTAACAGTTTTACAACTAACCTTGGGATTTGATTTCTTGAAAACATAAAACTCCAATAAAACATTCGCAATTTAAAGGGTCAGTTTTCCCTTGTAGACATCAATAACATCACTAATAGTAGTTAATAAAGGTATACCCAAGATAAATGGAACTTTTTTATCACACTCTATTTTAAGAATTAGAAAATAAATAAATAAAATAAGGTCCCCTAATTTAAATAATATGTAATCAGGCCTTTCTTAAGGATGATTAATTGAACTATCATCCAATTTAAGAGATACATAAGTTAATTTTACTTCCCTAAGTCCCAATTATTTAAACAAGGAATAAGGATTCAATTTGATAGTTTCACCCAAGTCACAGAGTAAATTAATCTCATTAATTTATTCTATCCTACATTGAATAACAAAGATTCTAGGGTATTTTAAATTTTTAGGTAACTTCTATTTAAGGTTAGCACTATATTCATCAAAAATATTTATGGTAGGGAATTCTTCCTAATTTTTTTTTATCCATGAACCTCTTTAGAAATTTAACATATGACATAACATTGTTCAAAGATTCCATAAATGGAATATTGATGCTAAAGTTTCTAATAATTTTTAGTAACTTTAAGTAGTTAGGTTCGGTTTTCTTTTGATTGAATATTTGGGGGAAATGAATGGGAGGGGAATGATGGTATAAAACATTTTTATTTTTAATCATTCCATCAGACCCTACTATATACTTACCCTCCTTGAATAATTCTCATTTCATTTTCATTTGATCATTATATTTTTTGAGTGTAGATTCATTAATTTTATCATATTTTACCTTATTGTCTAGTTTTTTATATTTATCATTTTCTAAATTTTGATTTCAAGATTCAATGAAATCATCAATATATTCCTCTCTAGGATGAACCAATAATTTTATTATGTTTTAAATAAAATATAGTGGTGATAATCCTTACATTTTCTCTTGAATTTAGTTTGGTTATGCTGGGAAAATTTCCCTTATCTCTTCCTCCTAAACCTATTTCTATTTGAATCACATTTTTTTCATATTTTCAATGATATATTGCTGGGCTTTTATTTTTGAGATCATATTACTAATAAGACATTCTAAATAGGTACTAAGATTTGAAGTCTCAACCATTTTTAAAAAGTGATTTCTTGGTTTATTTGGGTACCCATAGACACTAGGAGGTAGTTTGATCACCCCTTGACCTCTCCAAGATAAGTTGAGGTGATTCATATTCCTTGTATTAAATTGGATTTAAAATGGATCATTGTTTCCTTATTTCCTATCCCTATAGTACACAAATTGGTCATTCTCTTCATTATATACAATTAGATCAAAATTTTGATAGTAGTTCATAGATTTACTGAACATGCCACAGTGAAACATTTTCTCCCTAGGTGGTTTTTCTTTGAAAACAGTATCAACCTGAGGGTTTATATCACTCCTATGAATTTTACTCTTGCTATAGAACTTATGTTGTGACTTTTGAGAAATATTATCAAATACTTTTTTCATCTCCTCATCTGTCATGTCGAAAAAATCACTACCTATCACAAACCAACCTAGATACCCCGGTACCCTGATACCTAATCTAGATATGATATATCCTGATGGGAATTCCTAATCTCCATGGGTTTGAGAAAAGCACATGGAATTATAAAATATAAAAGTAATGAATTTTCCACACAAAAAACTAAATACAAAAGATACAAGTTAGTATTCTCAACACTCCAAAAGTAGAAAGAACCATAAACATATATATATATATATATATAATAAAAACCCAAAGCAGTACATCATAAAACTACTCATCATCTAACAAGATAAAAACTCAAACATACCATTCAACAAGTGGATGAAATATCCACCTAACACCACCAATAATATGGGTCCAAAGTATTAATAACATCCACCACCTACAAGTGTAACTTTCCCTTTTCTTGGACGTGGAATAAGGAATTCCAAAAAAAATTGAAGGAAAAGGTAAGGTGTTAGCTATAAATCCCAGTAGGGTCGCACCAATTATTCCATAATCAATACCATAAAAAGTAACCATTTATTATATCAATTTAAATAAAACAATGCATGGAATTATATTTTTCATAATATAAACCAAAACATGCTTTCATAATCAAAGGATAGAGGATATATCAAAACATCTTTCAAAAAATATTAAATGAACATTTTATATAAATTAGTTGGAATGAATAAAATAGTTCCAAAAATCAATGGCATGTATAATAAAATCAAGTAAAGAAAGGAACATGAAAAAGAACCTCGTGGTATATTTGTTTATTAGTAATATGATCATTATACTTCTAATTTATCAACACGACTTTATATATGTGTGTAAACTCAAATCATTACCCCATTTGGGGATCCATTACTGGAAATAAAACTACACCCATTTAGGGAGCCACTGTGAGAAAAAAATATGATCTTGGTTCGGTTGGTATTATCATTGTAAGTAAATTTTTAGGGGATCAAGATTTTAGTGTTCTTGTTCAAGTTACCTACCAACTGACCAGGCTTACATGTGTTTCAATAAATCAATCAATTAAATTTCCAATCAATCATTTAAAATCCTTTCAAAATACAATTTCCCAATTTCAATTTTTAACATGCCTTTATCATTTCAAAACCAAATCATAGGTTTTCATCATTTCATTCCTTTTTAAGTAATCTTTCAATTTAATCCATTTTATAAAGATCAACATCAAATCATTTCATCAAAATAATTTCCAAATCAAGACATTATTTTTCACAAATTCACCCCACAAATTCAATTCCATTAAAATCGAGGTTTTTCTCAATTTATATACCCATTTCAAGTAAGAGATCAAATCATCTCAAATATATGTTTTTAAATTATTTTAAAACTCTTTACAAATCAATAAATTAGTATATGTCTTAAATTGAATTTCAAAGACTTATGGAACCACCTACCTTTAAATCAAAGATCCAAAAATCAACACCCGCAACGGGATTCACCAAAAAAGAACAAAGGCATCAGATATCAAGGAATCAAACCTAGAATCAAGATCTCATTAAATGGAGTTTAGATCTATCAATTACATGAGGATCTGTCAAACTCTAAGAACTAGAGAAAGGGAGATAAAAAAACCCACATGATAAAAGATTCACTTACCCATAGGAGATCAAATGAGATAAATTCCACTTCAATCCACTAATAAAATGGTTTTGAGGAGACAATGTCAACTCTTAGGAGCTTATAAGGATGACCAAAATGTGTTAGTATTGGATGGGGGTGATTAGAAACTTAAACTGGGTGTTTCACAATTTTTAAAATAATTTTCATAGGAATTAAAACTTTCATTCATTGTTTACTGGCCAGGACTGCATGGTTAGATAAATTGTGTGCCCTAAATGGGTGCCCTTACTGGTCATATATTTGTTGTTTGTGTTTTGGAGGGTTGGCTGAACGGTTTGGAAAAACTATGTTCCCCCTTATAGTGGATCTCAATAAGGAACATGGTTTGTTAGTCCAAACCATGTGGTTTTCCCTAACCGTTCTCTAGCCATACATATCCCATTGGGCTTCCAAAAAATTTCAATTCCTCCTGGAACTACCACAAAACAAGACCCAAATTAAAGTAGACCAAAATAATGGTCAATGAATACCTAAAATAAGGTAATAGGATGTTATAAACTCCCCACCATAAATAATTTCTATCCCTAGAAATCCTATCAAAAAATTACATTTCAAAGAGATGAGGCCACTAATATCTCACCAATGCCTCACGCTCCCATATCTCATGTGAATCGAAATCATGTTTTCACAGAACACGGAGTAAAGGTATTTTCCTATAAGGAAATACCTTTGTCTCATAATCAATAATATTGACTGGATGATCAGTTTCAGATAAATCAGGGTCATTATCAAGATCCTCCCATATCAAGACATGAGATGGGTCAAAAAGATACTTCTGAAGTTGTGATACATAGAAAAAATTATGTATTGACATCAACTATGGTGGAAGTGCTAAATGGTAATCCAAATTCCACACCTTTTTAACAACCTCAAAAGGTCCTAAAAACTGTGGTACAGGCTTCCACTATTTCACAAGTCGTCGATGACCCAAACGAGGTGAAATTGTCAAAAACACATAGTTACTAACTGAGAACTCCAAAGGTCACCTAAGATGGTCATTATAATATTTTTACTAGATCTGTGCCATCAACATTCTCATATGAATCAACTAAATATTTTCCATCATCTCTTGGTCCAAACTCATTCCAACCAAATAACTTTCACCAATATCTTACAAACAAAATGGATATTTACAAGGCCTTCCATATAAGGCCTCAAAATAAACCATACAAATTGTAGAATGGAAATTATTATTATAATAAAACTCAAAAATTACCAAATGTATTTCTCAAGATATAGAAAAATCAAGAATGAATGCATGTGACATGTCCTCATGAATCTATATAGATCATTATATTTGGTCATCTGTCTATGGATTATAGACCATGCTCAAATGTACTTGATATAACAGTTCCTCCTAGATTACTCTCCTGAAGAGATAAATAAAATGGGGATACCTATCAAAGACTATAGTATAAGGGACACCATAAAATATGACAATATCCTACACATAGAGACATCCTAGGTCCTTATCTTTGATTGTATCACGAATGGGTCAGAAGTGAGGTGATTTGGTCAGCTAATCAATCACAACCCATATCGTATTATTTTTATGATGGGTTCATGGAAACCTAATCAAAAAGTCCATAGAGATATCATACCGCTTACAAGTCGGCACTGGAAGTGGATGAAGCAAACCCAAAGGTCTCTAGTGATCATATTTGACCCCCTGATAGGTATAACAATGTGAAACAAAGTTATTGATGTCCCACCTCATATATGGCCACCAAAATCATCACCGCATATCATAAAACATATATGTGGTTTTAGGGTGAACTGCCCACTAGGAATTATGGTAATAACCTATTAAATCTTTACTTATGGAAAAAGTAACAACAAACCAATTTTGAAAACATAGGATTCTCCCAAAACAAAATGTCCACTCACTGATGGTTTCCCCACCATAAGGAGAGTCCCTAATGCTACAGAATTCATCATTAAGATTATTATTCTAAAGAATCATCTTGAGGATAGTAGAGTTAAACTAAACACTTGCTAAGGAAATATCATCCCCTTATTCTCATACTCCTAAATGCAACTGTGTAAAATTATCCATCAAGTTCCACTCTTCTAATGATTCTTTCACAGACTAGGTCAAAAGTTTCCTACTCAAACCATCAGCAACGACATTCCCCTTCCTCAAGGTATAGTCAATGTTGAAATCAAAAGATTATAGGTATTCCATCCAATGACTCTATCAGAGGTTCAAGTCTATTTGGGAGAAGATATAACTCAAGATTTTGTGGTCTAAATAAATGGTAAACCTTTCTCTGAAAAAGGTAATACCACCAAATTTTAAGAGAATTCATCACTATTGTGAGTTTGTGATTGTGGGTCGAATAATTCTTCTCATGTGGATTAAACTGACTAGAGACATAAGATATCACATGATCACCCTGTATAATAACACAACCCAAACTCAAACCTAATTCATCAGAAAATACCAAATAGCCCTACCCAACTATTGGGAGATTCAACACTAGCGCAGAAATCAAAATACATTTTAGTTCAAAAAAATAACTCTAAAATTTTTTATTCCATAAAAACTTCACTCCCTTCCAAGTTAGGGTGGTCATTGGAGAATCCAAATTTGAGAAATATTTAAAAAAACCTATGGTAATATCCCTCCAAGCCCAAGAATCTTTTTATTTCAAAAAAAATGTGGTTTCTCCCATGTCATAACAACCTTCACCTTGTCAGGATCGACTGAGATTTTATGTTCTGAGACCACATAACCTAAAAACTTCACTTCCCATATCCAAAAATTAAACTTTTAAAGCTTCATGTAAATTTGGTGATCTCTAAATATTTCTAGGATTTCTCTCAAATGACGCGCATGATCCTCCTCAGTCTTAGAGTAAACCAGGATTTCATCCAAAAAAACTACAATGAATGAGTCGAGGTACTCATAGAAAATCTTTCTAATTAAATCCATAAAAACTATAAGATAATTAGTTAAACCAAATGGAATGAAGAGATAATCATAATGTACATAACTACTCCTAAAGAAAGTCTTATGAATGTTAGATTATTTTATTCTCAACTGATGATAACTACATCAATGATCAATATTTGAGAAACACCTTTACCCTTTTAACTAGTCAAAAATTTCATCAATATGTGGTAGTGGATACTTGTTCTTTACTGTAACTAAATTGAGTTTCTAGTAATCAACACAGAGGTGAAGTGTTCCATCAAATTTATTCACAAAAAGAATAGGCACTAACCAATGTGACACACTTGGTGATACAAAACCTTTCTCTAATAGATTGACCAACTGATTCATTAACTCTTTTAGCTCTTTTGGTACCATATGGTAAGAAGGAATATATATCAATTGATTTCTATCTACTAAATCATTATAGAACTCTACCTCTCTTACCAGTGGTAGACCGGAGAACTCAAAAGGAAAAAATCAGGAAACTTGGTGATGATTGAAGGGAGATCATCACTCAAATATTATCTCTCCAAGTCAAAATAAAACACTGATATTACCCTATCTAACTCCAAAAAGGGTGTTCTAGTTTTAATCAACCTCAGGTCTCATTCTCCCGCAAAGACATGGCATCCTCCATCGAGTGTAGTAAATGAGACCTGTTGAAGGTAGCAGTCAATTCGGTCCTTATTAGAAATTATCCAATCTATCTTGAGGCTATATTCAAGAGGTTTTATGTCAAGAACTAGAAAATTAAAGGTGATATAAATCTATAATAAAGAGAAAACATAAGTAAAACAATGGAGACCCTACACTTTCTTTTTTCAGGGGTTTATTAATATCCATCACATAATACAAAATCTCCATAGGAATATTTAGCAGGTTCACAATACGATTTGATATAAACAAGTAATATGAACTAGTATAAAATAAAGACATCAATAAGGATGAAACTATAGTAGTGGTACCTCTCACAGTCACTGGACCTGTATCAAATTCCTCTAGAGACTCTTCCACTATATCAAGAAGATTTTTTCTAGATGCATGTGGTTGGAACCCCTTATATATTGAAGCATCTGATTTCACCATAGTACTTTTAAGTGTTGGTGAGCTCATGTCATTGTGTGGAGAATAAAAATACAGTATAATTTTTATAGGTGTACTGAAATACCTCAAAAACAACATATATTGGGTGAATTTGTGCAAACTTGTTTCAAATGTCCAACCTTTCCATGCTGAAAGAAATTTAGAGATCCTCTTTCAGGAACTAAAAGAGGTATGGAAGAAACCTGATATCTAGAACCACCATGAGACTCACCACAATTCTACTTTCCTTTAAAGGAACTCATAGAACTTCTAGTTGGAGAAAAAGAAACTCATGTCATCCCTGAATTACCATTTAGTTCAAGCTCAACCATCAAATCCCTATCTAGTACATCATCATAAGTAGCCAACTTCAGTAAGAAAACCTGAGGTCAAATTTATGGTCAAAGAACCATCTCAAGTCTTTTTTCTTTCAGATTCTCATTATTCTCCACCTCAAGAGAAAACTAAACAACCTCAGTATATCAGTTTTCACACTGATTCGCGATCTTGTCATCCTACTAGAGTTTGAGGAACTCCATGTATTTTTCCAAGACCATAGATTTTGGATAGAACTGGTTGGTGAAATTAACTTGAAAGTCTTTCCATTCCAAACCCTCGTGATTTTTCTTTTTCACCATCAAATCCCACTATCTCCTACTTGTCCCTTCGTACTTAAATGAAACACACTTAAACTTAATAGCTTGATGTGTTTCTAAGAAATCTAAAAGAAACTCAATCCTTATCAACTAGTCCTCGTCCTCTTGAGGATCATTAGATCCTAGTAAAATAAGTGGCTTCTAGAGAAGGAAATATTGAGCATGATCATGATATTCATACCTCCAAGGTTCCATTACTAGATCCTGAATTGGAATGATTTTAGGTACTTTTCCTACAGCTTGGATAGCCCACACCACCATATCGACAAGGTTCTAGTCCACTGGAGGATTTTACTATTGTGGTTCACTAGTAGATTTCTCCTAGGGCCTATTAAACCATAGCCTTAGAGGCATGATTCTATAAAACATCAGAAAACAACACCGAAGACATCAAGAATGATGCACATATCAGAAACTCAAACAAGAGATATAGAAATATCAATTCCATCATGTAGAAATTTAAGATTTTTATTTCAAAAAAAATCATATCAAAGTTAGGGAAAAGACTATAATCAAATCAAAACATTCCTCAAATACACTTTTCCCAAACACCCGTGGTGACTTAAGGATTATTATGGTGATAGATGGCTAGGAACTCACTTGAAACTACATCCTAAATCCCATCAAGACATCCCAAAACACATACTGACATCAAGGGAAAATGCTTATCCTGCAACTCTAATATCACTTTTTCATGAACCATCCCAGATACCCTAGTACCCTAATACTTGATCTGGATTTAACATAGCTCGAAGAGTGTTCCTGATCCTCATAGATTGGTGACCAGAACCTAGAATCATGAAAGATCAAAGAGGGAATGAATTTTCCAAAAAATAGTGGAATATGAAAGATACAAGTTAGTATGCTCAACACTCTAAATGGAGAAAGTATCATAAACAAATAGGTATAAAAACCCCAAAGCAGATCCTCATTAAAGTAATCAAAATATAAGAAGATAAAAATTCAAACATCCCATGCAACAAGTGGATGACATCTCCATTGGTATCCTCTAAGACTTCAGGTCCATAGGGTCAAGAACATCCACCACCTTCAAGTGGTTCTTTCCCTTTACTCATACCTATCATAAGAAAGTCTAGAAACACCCAAATACAAAGGTAGGGTGTGAAATATAAATCCCAGTAGGATATCACTAAGTATTACATAATAAATACCATAACAAGATACCATTTATGCTATCAGTTTAGATAAAATAAGGCATGAAATTTCATTTTCATATTTTAAACCAAAATGTACTTTTATAATTAAAGAATGGAAGATATTTCAAAACATATTTCAAATATGCTTAAATGAAAATTTTATATAAAACAATTTATATAAATTAGTTGGAATGAATAAAATAGTTCCACAAATCAATGATATGTATAATCAAATCAAGTAAAGAAAGCACCATGCAAAAGAGACTCACAGTATATTAGTTTCTTGGTAATAGGATCCTCGGACTTCTAATTTATAAAAATGGATCTAGATATATGTACACACTCAAATCATCACCCTATTTAGGGAGACACTATGGGAAATCAAACTACACCCCATTAGGGGAGCCACTACAGGAAAACAAGTCGATCTTGGTTCAGTTAGTGCTCTCATCATAAGTCCATTTCTAGGGGATCAATATCCTAGAATTCTTGTACCAGCTACCTACTAACTACCTAGTATTAAATGTTTATCAATCCATTAGTCAATCAATCAAATTATAAATCAATCATTTCAAATCATTTCAAAATAAAATTTCCCAATTTCAGTTTTCAACATGCCTTTCTCATTTAAAAACCAAATTATGGGTTGTCATAATTTAATTACATTTCAAATAATTTTTCAATTTAATCCATTTTATCAAGATAAACATCAAATCATTTCATCAAAACAATTTCCAAATCAATCCATTGTTTTTAAAAAATTCACCCCACAATTCCAATTCCATTAAAATTGGGGTTTTCTCAATTTCTATACCCATTTCAAATCAAATATCAAATAGTATCAAATCCATGTTTTTAAATAATTTAAAAACTCTTTCCAAATAAATCAAGCAATATAGGTTTTCAATTGAATGAAAAATACTTATAGAACCACCTACCTTTAAATCAAAGATCCAGAAATCAACACTTACATTGGGATTCACCAATAAAGAACAAAGGTGTCAGAGACCAAGAAATAAAATATAGAATCAAGATCCCATAAAATAGAGTTTAGATACATATATTAAACGTTGATCTTTAAAACTATAAGGAGCAGTGAAAGAGATATTGGAAGAAACCACGTGATAGGAGGTCCACTTACCCATAGGAGATCGAGTGAGACCAATGCCTCTTTGATCAGATAAGAAAAGGGTTTGGAGGATCCAAAATCGCCTCTTGGGAGCCCCTAAGGATGAAAAAAATGTGTTAGTGTTGAATGGGTATGATTCCCAACATAAATTAGGGGTTCAAAATTTGTAAAAGAATTTACATGAGAATTAAAGCTCACGTGCATGGTTTACTGAATAGAGCCGCATGATTAGAAAAATTGTGTGCCCTGATTGTGTGCCTATACCAGTATTTTGTTTGGGGTGCAAGGTTTGGGTGCACAGTTAAACTAACTATGCACCATACCTTTATTTTTCACTATCTATGGGGTGCACAGTTTGGAGGGGTGGCCTCACAGTTTGGAAAAACTATGCACCCCTTCTAGTGTCTCTCAACGGGGTGCATGGTTTGCTAGGAAAAACTACACAGTTTGACCTAACTATGCTCCAACTATGCATAGCCCCTTGGGCTTCCAAAAAAATCCAATTCTTCCCAGAATGACCCCAAAACAAGATCTAGATTTAAGGATATCAAATCAATGGTCAATTAATACCTAAAAGAAGTTAATTGGATGTTACACTACCATATGAATGATCCACTAATTCTTGATGGTAAGGTGTAATTCTACTATAGAAATTTTCCATAAGAAGGTGGGGAGATAGATGGTTGTTGGTACATTACCTAAATAGTTCTCTAAACCTATCATAGGTCTCATGAAATAGTTCTCCATTATCTTGTATAAACCCTCATGCTTTTCCTCACTTATATAGTCTATTACTAGTATAGAATTTTGTAACAAATGATTTGAAGACTTTCTCCCCAGTTTCAAAACTTTCCTTATCTAAATTCTAAAAAGAGATTATGGACTTACTTTTCAAGAAAAATGGAAAGACCCTTAACCTAATTTTTTCATCACTAATCCCATAGAGAGGTAACTATTAGACTAATCTATAAAATTTCTTAATTAACTCTAAAAAATCCCCACAGGGATGCCCATTAAAAGTGGGTAACATAGAGATGTATGATTGTTTAATCTCATAATTACTAAGCCTATGGGATAAACATATGAAAGAAGGATTATTTAAAATAGTGGGAAGTTATAAATATTTCAATATAGTTCTTTCAACATTATGGTTTCTAAGTTTAGGTTCTATAAAATTTTGATATTCATTTAATTTTTCATCTCTTACAATTTCTTGATTTACCATTTCTTATTTCTTTTTCTTATGAAGGTTAGAATAGTGTTTGTTTATTTAATGAATTAAAGGATTGATCTAAGTTTTAGATTATTCCCTTATATTCATAAAAAAGGTCAAAAAAATATGAATATTTCAGCATAATCATTAAAAATGGATTTTTAGAAGTGTATTTTTTAAAACAGATTTTAATGTTTTTTTAAAAAAAATATTTTAAAGGAATATTGAATGTTTTTTATATGATTTTTTTCATTGGTTTCATGTTATTTCTCTGAAAATAGCACCAAAAATTTTATGAAATCTAGGACATTGACTAGACTTTCAAATTTAATTATTTATAAACCTATTAATGACTAGTATTTTGGTAAGTAGGGTTAAACCATAGAGAAGGCCAAGGTTGTGCGAACAAAATAAAAATAATAAAAAATAATAGAAAATAGTAAGAGTAATGGATAAAGGTGGAATTGTAAATGGAAATGGTGATATGAATTTAGGATGAACAGGAAGTAGAAAGTTCAGAAAAGTGTTTAAGTAACAAAGTGAATAAGATAAATAACCAAATTTGAGCAGGGAAAAGCTAGGGAAATTGGACTGATTTGAGTTGAATAAAATAGATTTTTCTCTTGCATCAAGTTAATCACAATTGTGCTGAAGTTGTGAATAAAAGAGGTTGAGACACCTAACTATTTCTTAGTGATCAACATGGTTTAGTGAAGTATCCCTAGAAATTATTTGTCAATCATAACTCTAGAAATAAATGGTTCTTTCATGAATAATAAATACATCAACCTTTTCTAAATGAAGTACTTTGGTTGAAGTCTCAAGGGAAATTAATCCACTATTTTCATGTATTGATATGTAAAGTGGTGTAGAAAAAGTTCTCAAGAAGAATGAAAAAAAGAACATATAATAAAAATAACCTACTAAATCTTAAGAAGAACATCAGATAGTTGTGAAAACATGATAATAATAGATTTAATAATTTGTAATTCATTTTGACTTGATTCACCTAAATAATTTAGTTACACAAAGCAGCAGTAAAAAAATTATTCAACGATACAACAATTTAGAAATTAAAGAAAAAGAGATGAATAATTTTATCTAAATAGATCTCCACCTTCCTCTATCTCCATCTACACTGAGTCTCTTGAGTTTTCACCCACCTATAGCCTAGATCCTTCTTCTATTGTCCATCTCCAAGGTTGTGTGAATGGATATCCCCTACTGAATCCCTAAATCTTCTATTATTTACCTCTAAACCACCAAATTAATTTTCTAAGAATACCTTTAGTCATCGTTGCATCTCATTCTATTTTCATACTTCTAGAAGAATTTAATTTAACCTTTTGTCATCATTGAAATGTTTTTTGAAAAACTCTTTCTACTGTTTCTATCACTAGGTCATGGGATTAAATACTACTGATGACATTGACATCACCATGACCTCATCCTTTGACAGGTCATATATTACATCTTGCATATCAACCTTATTCTTAGTCTGGAAGTTTTATAATCTCATACACTAATCATATTCAGCAAATAAATCCCTTATCTAATGTTTGAAAATTGTTTCCATGACATTAACCAATAACTCGAATTAGAATGTTCAAAGTCATCAAACAATATTTATCTTCAATCATGCTAACTTCCCTTGGATATGCTATCTTAGAATAGAAATATCGTGGATTTTATTGTTAGGATGAAAATTATTAGACCACTGGTGTAGCAATAATAGTGAGATAAAATAAAGTACAAAATGAAAAAATAAATGAACCCATATGTAACATGGAACCCCCCCCCCAAAATAAAAGGGGTAAAAAACCATGACAGAATAGAAGAATATCACTATGGGTAAAATTGGGTACACACTCCCTCACTATTACAAGGAGAAACCCTCATAAATATCTCTCTTGAATATGTGGGAAATCTGCCTCATAAAATACCGCACATATATATAATGGGAGGAGATGTGCTAAAGCTAATTGCTGGAGGTGATAAAAAACCATTAAAGAGTATTTTATTTTATAGGTAGGATCCCTCTCCATTGGTGGCTCCTCTACTGGTAGTTTGGTTTGGTTTGTCCACAAACCATTCTTACCACCACCTCCCCCACCCCTCCAACAATTTGGGGGGATGTGGCCGTCGAGAAAAATAAATTCTGACAACATATCTCCCACTTGGAGATTTGATTGGGAACCAAACACATACCCACAAATCCTTTCTATCTTCCAAACATGATGCTCATGTATCTACAAGGAAACTTGAAGATATACACCATATGAACTAATTAGATTCAATTTCCTTTGTTATGAAATCTACCATATTTTATTTAGTGTGAATATTTTTCATGTCCACACTTCCTTATTCCACCACATCTCGAAAAAAGGGATATTTTACCCCAATGTACTTTTTCCTGGAATGAAAATATAGATTCTTTGAAATGTATAGGGTGCGCTGACTATCACAAAACAATGAAATATGCCACTATCTGTACCCAAGATCCTCTTGTAACCTTCTCATCCAAATTGCCTTTTTAAAAGCATGTATAGCTTCCATGTACTCTGCCTCCATCGTTGATAAAGCCAAAACTGACTGTAGCTTTGAAATTTAGCTCACAACTCCTTTTACAAGAGTAAACACATAACCAGTATTGGATTTTCTCCAATCAAAATCACCTGAGAAATATGAATCAATATATAATTTGATATAAAAATATGATTCTATGTGGAATAATGCAGCATATGAGGTCTCCTTGATGTATCTCAAGATCCTCTTTACTATGCTCTAATGCTCCCATCATAGATTCTCCATGTACTAACTAACTACTCCCACTGCATGTGCAATGTATGGTCTAGTACAAACCATAATGAAGACACTCTACTACTAATGCATATAGTACTCAAGACATCTTCATCCTCTATGCTTCACTGCTAGCACTATTACAAAATAGACAATTAATAGTGCTAAAATTTTCTATTGTCAACGCAAAACAAAAACTGACTACCAAAGAATGATTAAAATCCTTTTTATTTTATCAATGCTAGAAAAACACTGATAAAGGAACACTTTATCAATTCTATACAAAGTACTGATAAAGGGACCCTTCTTCATTTCTAAAAAACACTGACAAAGGGACCCTTTATCAATTCTTTTTTAGCCCTTATCAAGTGACCATTTATTAGAACTTTAAATAGTGCTGATAAATGATACCTTTATCAATGCCTTTAGTAGAACTATTAAAGCGGCATACTGTAGTGTGATGCTATATTTTTAGCACACTACAGCAGAAAAAACATCAGCAAAAAAACATTAAAAATATAGAATTTAAATGAAAAAAAAATAAAACACAAATACAAGAAAAAAACTATATTATAGAAATTTAAAACATTGGTTTGTACAATTAAATGAGTAAGTAAAAAATCTAAAAGATATTCAAAAACATCAATGTTCCTTTGTCTTTAGCCCCCAACCCCTGGTCATGATATTACTGAACAAACCACCCCAACTCGAGAAAAATAATAAACCTGTATAAGAAAACAATCCTTATGTTAGTAATATTATAAAGAAATAAATTAAACACAAATTTTTATTTTTAAGCTAAAAATATATACTCTGAATCATACTTGGAACATCATGTATTGGATTGAGTTGTGGTTGATTCTTGCACGTCACACTATTTCTTGTTCATCTTCAAGCATTATCTCTGTGAAAATTAACTAAATAAGTATAAGATAAAAATGATAAGGAAATTAATTAAGTAATAGCAGATAAAATGATGAGGAAACAATCTAATCTTATTTTCTCAATTTTCTCAATGTGATGTGCATTTTAAACTAAAATGGAACTTATATATTGAAAACATGCACTTAGAGTCATATCGGCCACATCATGTGTCGGATTTACATGTGGTCAATTTCTATATGCCACAAATGACTTATGGATCATTTTTTCTAACGTATCAAAACAATATAAATGTATTGTCTCAGTTTTGAATGTTTCACTTGTTTTTTTTTACTAAAATGAACTAAAATATCATTTTAAAATGGAAACATTCACTTTGATTCATACCGCTCACAACACATGTTAGTTTGATGTGATATTGATTCATACACGTCAAAAATGACTTCTGAATCATTTGACTACATTATCAATAAAATCTGAGCGTGTTTGCTTAGTTTTTAGTGATTGACACACTTTTTGAACTAAAATGTAAATTTTAAACTCATAACAAAAATTTTGAGTCATACTAGTAACATATTGTATCAGAATGAGGTGTGTTGATTCCTACACATCACAAATGACTCATGGATCATTTACCTAAAGTTTCAAAATAATCTGAATTCATTTTCTCAGTTTTGAGTATGTCACATGTATTTTTTAAAATTAATTTCAATTTTAAATAAAAAGACACACTTGAAGTCATACTGGTCACACCATGTGTTGGATTGATATGTGGTTTATTCCTACATGTTAAAAATAACTTATGTATTGTTTTCGTAAAGTATCAAAACAATCCTATTGTGTTTTCTTGGTTTTGAGTATGTCACTTTTATTATTTACTAAAATGTCATTTTAAAATAGAAACATGTACTTTGAGTCATATCGGTCACATCGTGTGTTGGTTTGATGTGAGGATGATTCTTAAAAGTTAAAAATGACTTATGAATTTTTTTCCAAAATTATAAAAATAATTCGAGAATGTTTTTTTGGGTTTTCAGTGAGTGAAACACTTTTTGAACTAAAATGTCAATTCTAAACTGATAAGAGACACTCTGAGTTATATCGGGCACACTGTGAATAGGATTGAGGTTTGGATAATTTCTACATGTTAAAAATGACTTATGGATCATTTTCCAAAAGTATAAAAATAATATGAATGTTTTTTCTCAATTTTGAGTATGTCACTTTTCTTTTTTACTAAAATTAATGTCAATTTTAAATAAAAAGATACACTTGGTTCCATATCAGTCACATTATGCGTTTTATTGAGGTGTGGATGATTACTACATGTCACAAATGACTTACGGATCGTTTTGTTAAAGTATCAAAACAATATGAATGTGTTTTCTTAGTTTTGAGTATGTCACTTGTCTTTTTTAATAAAATATCATTTTAAAATTAAAACAAAAAATTTGAGTCATACTGATCACATCGTGCATTGTTTTGAACTGGTATTAATTCCTACACATCACAAATTACTTATGAATCATTTTTCTAAATTAACAAGACAATATGAGTGTGTTTTCTTGTTTTTTAGTGAGTGGAACATTTTTTGAACTAAAATGTTAATTTTAAAATAATAATGGAAACTTTGATTTATATCGATAACACCATGTGTCAGATTGAGGTGTAGATGATTCCTACATGTCACAGTTTACAAATGGATCATTTTCAAAAAGTATCAAAACAATTTGAATGTTTTTTTTTTGATTTTGAGTATATCACTTGTCTTTTTTACTAAAACTAATGTCAATTTTAAATAAAAAGATATACTTGGGTCATACCGGGAAGACCGTGTATCAGATTAAGGTGTGGATAATTCCTACACATCACAAATGAATTATAAATTGGTTTACTAAAGTATCAAAATAGTCTGAATGCCTTTGTTCAGTTATGAGTATGTCACTAGTCTTTTTTACTAAAATTAATGTCTAATTTAAATAAAAAGGCACACTTGGATTCATAAAGATAACATTATTCATTGGATTGAGGTGAAAATTATTCATACACATAAAAAATTACTTATGTATAATTTTAATAAAGTATCAAAACAATATGAATCCATTTTCTCAGTTTTGAGTATATCACTTGTCTTTTTTACTAAAATGTTATTTTACACTAGAAACCCGCACTTTGAGTCATACTGGTCACATCGTGTGTCAGTTTGATGTGATACTAATTCCTACACATCAAAAATGAATTATGAATTATTTTCCTAAATTATCAAGACAATCCAAGCACATTTTCTCAGTTTTCAGTGAGTGGCACGCTTTTTTGAACTAAAATGGAAATTTTAAACTCATAACACTTTGAGTTATATCAAGCACACCATGTATATAATTGATGTGAGGCTTATTCCTACATATAAAAAATTACTTATGGATCATTTTACTAAATTATAAAAATAGTATGAATGTGTTCTCTCACTTTTGAGTATGTCAGATATCTTTTTTACTAAAATTGATATTAAAAAGACACTTAGAGTTAGATCGGGAACACTGTGTATCAGATTGAGGTTTGGATGATTGCTACATGTCACAAATGAATTATGGATCATTTTCATAAAGTATCAAAATAATATGAATGTGTTTTCTCAATTTTGAGTATGTCAGTTTTCTTTTTTACTAAAATTAATGTCAATTTAAAATAAAAAAACACACTCAGAGTCATACCAGTCACATTGTGTGTCGAATTGAGGTACAATTGATTCCTATACATCAAAAATGACCTATGGATCATTATTCTAATGTATCAAAACAATATGGATGTGTTTGATCAGTTTTGAGTATGTCACTTGTGTTTTTTACTAAAATTAATATCAATTTTAAATAAAAAGTCACACTTGGAGTCATACCGGTCACACCATGTATCCGATTGAGGTGAAAAAGATTCATACTCGTTAAAAATGACTTATGGATCATTTTCTTAAAGTATTAAAATAATCTGAGTGTTTTTTTTGAGTATGTGATGTGTGTTTTGAACTAAAATGTAAATTATAAACTAAAAACATACAGTTCGAGTCATACTGAGCACACTGTGTATCGGATTGAGGTGTGGATAATTGAGTATGTGATGTTTATTTTTATTTCAACTGACTGCAATAAACCATAAAAGGGAGATATTCCATTTGGATTGAATATAAATCCCCATGTTTCCTGAAACGCCCCATCTAAAAGCAACATGTTCCCTCTTTTCTGTTTTATTGTAGATAGTTAAAAGAAAAATATGACTTCCCAAAAGATCTATGAAAAAAATAAATAATTATTAGCTAAACATGATATGGAAAATAAATTAAAAATGGTAGATAAAATGGTGAAAAAATTAAATAAATAAGTAGTATGAATTCACATTTCCATAATGTTTGTATACATTCTTGACCCATTTCCTTGTTTCCATTATCCCAGTTGCATCCTCGAAGTTCAATCTCTCACAAGCACGAGAAGCTTTAAACAAACCACCCCAACTTGAGAAAAAAATAATCCACCTATATAAGAAAACAATTCTTATGTTACTAATACTATAGAGAAATAAATTAAACAAACATATAAAAACAATACATTAATAAAATTCCAATTTTAAACTGAAACCACACAATTTGAGTCATATCAGGTACACTATGTATCTGATTAAGGTATGGTTTGTTGTACCTCTCGTACCCCTCGTGGTTTAATTTTCATGATCACAATCACTCTCTTATTTATCTAATCTTGTTTTAAGTGTTTTTGTTGATAGGAAAAAGGTTTCCAAGGAATTGGGCCAAGAAGGACTGAAAGTGGACTGATTTTCAGTCCACCGGCCAACCAGTGGATGACCACCGGCCAGCCGATGGAGTCTTGACAGAAGGCATCCTTTCTGTCCCGACCACCGGCCAACCGGTGTCCCATCACCGGTCAGCCGGTGGAACCCAGACAGAAGGGAGAACTACTGTCTCCTCACCGGCCAACCGGTGGCCTCCTCACCGGCCAGCCGGTGGAGCCTGGGCAGAAGGCTTCTCCATTTTCCAAGCACCGGCCAACCGGTGGCCAAGCACCGGTCAGCCGGTGGAGCCAGTCAAACTAGCCGTTGGGCTTTGACCAGACTTGTCCACTTGACTCCCAACGGCTCCGAAGGCCTCTCCAACGGCTCCGAAGATCCCCAAAGGCCATTTGAGGGTTCCCCCTCTATAAATAAAGGACTAGGAAGCCCCGGAAACGTACGGTAGCCCACGGGAACATTATTCGATCATTTGGAAAACCTCCGGCGCATTCCTCCAAGGAACCCCCACTTGCTCCAACTCATTTCCACATCCAAGGAGCACCATCAAAGAAGCTTGGGAGCGCTCTTCATCAACTCCAATCAATCCATTGGCGCCCAAGGATTCTCCTCTTACGGTTTTTCATTGTTTTATTACTTTGAGCATCAATTTGGGTTTGTGCCTACAAACCCCTCTTTCTCTCATCCTCTCTTTGTTTGGGTTTTCACACCACCTTCAAGGTGTTAAGAGGTTAGTCAAGCCTTCCCTTTTAAAAGGCTTGAGTCATAGGTGAGCTAGCCTTCACCTATAAGAAAGCTAGTGGGTTCTTGCCCAACCATTAAAAGCAAGCTGTAATAGGTTCTAGACTACCTTAAAGTCTATTGGGTTTCTTGCTAAAACCATTAAAAAGCAAGCAGTAGTAAATCTCTCAACGGTTGAGTTGGGAGCGGAGACGTAGGTTTTGGTTTAAGCCGAACTCCGTTATCAATTTTGTGTCTTGCCTATTTTATTTCCGCTGCACTTTTAACTTTGTTTTTAAATTGTTAATTAATTTTTAAAAGGCAATTCACCCCCCCTCTTGCCATCACTCTCCGACCCAACAATTGGTATCAGAGGCAAAATTTGAGTAATACCCTAACCGGTTTCAAATTCAAGATCCTTTGTGATGGCTTCAACTTCTTTCGCCCCCGAAGGCTATTCTTTGGGTCGTGCTCCATTCTTTGATGGAACCGACTACACTTATTGGAAAACCCGCATGACCACTTTTCTTAGAAGCATTGGTTATCCTATTTATAAAATTGTCATGCATGGTTATTCTCTTTCTTCTCCCGATGAATCCAAATGGACTCAAGCCGATATTAAAAATTTCGAGCTTGATGGCAAAGCCATGAACGCTCTTCATTGCGGCCTTGATCGTAATGAATTCAATCGAGTTTCCACATGCACCTCATCACATGAAATCTGGAAACTTTTGGAGGTTACCCATGAGGGGACCAACAAAGTTAAGGATACTCGATTGGATATGTATCGTCAAGACTTTGAAAGTTTCACCATGCATCCATCTGAAAATATTACTGAAATGTTTACTCGTTTTACTGACGTTTGCAATGGAAGAAAATCTCTTGGAGATAATGTGTCTGCAGAGACGATGGTCAAGAAGATCCTTTGGATCCTACCAAGCACATGGGCACCAAAAGTCACGGCAATTCAAGAAGCAAAAGATGTCAAGAAAATGCCGGTCGAAGAGCTCATCGGATCCCTCATGACCTACGAGATCACCATGAGGAGGCAAGCTAAAAAGGAAGGCAAACCAATCAAAGTTCCAAAGAACATCGCCTTCAAAGTTCAAAAAGAAGAAAGCTCCTCCTCCTCATCTTCTTCCTCTTCAAGCGGCGATTCAGAAATGAAGAATCTTGCCTGAAAAATGCACAAATTCATGAAGAAGCACAAGAAGAAGAAATCCCGCAAGTCTCAACCCAACGAAAAATCCGAGCCCGAGGTAACATGTTACGGGTGTGGTAAGAAAGGCCATTACAAGCCTGATTGTCCACTCAACAAGAAAAAGGCCAAGCAAAAGGAAAAGAAGAAGGAATTCAAGGCCACATGGAGTGATAGCTCCACATACTCCTCCTCCTCCTCCTCAAGTGACAACGGTAAAAAATGCCTAATGGCATTTCATGAGGTAACCTCTTCCGACTCCTCTTCCTCTTGTTCTTCAAATTATTTTAATCATTTATCTTATGAGGATCTCCAACATGCTAGAGATCAATTGGAGGAAGTTTTTCACGAACTTTCTTCCAAATTTATTGCTTTAAAAAATAATTTCAAAAAACTTTCTTCCGAAAAGGATCAACTTCTCAAAGAGAAGGAAGACTTGTCCCTCAAGATCCAAAACCTTCCCGATGTTGATTCTATGGAATTAACAATCAAAGATTTAAGGGAATCCCTAGCTAAGTTCACCCAAGGTGAAAAAAAATTGACCAAATTTCTAGGTTCTCAACGTTCGGCTAGAACCACACAAGGGCTTGGCTATTCCAAGCAAGCTTCCTCTTCCCATGCTCCAACTTTTTTTGTAAGGGGGAGCTCCCAATATAAATTTTGCAACTATTGTAAATAACCCGGGCACTTAATTTATGAGTGCGATTGCAAAAATGCCCGGTATGGAAGGACCAAAACCATTTCCTTTAATGATGAATTTTTTAGGAGAAGACCCGCCACTAGACAAGTATGGATTGAAAAATCCCTTTTAGCGAGTCTCACCGGACCAAAATTTGTCTCGGTTCTAAAATCCTCTCCCCGGTGATTTGTTGTTTTTATTTAGGGGGAGTTAGGATCGTTTAAACCTTTTTGCGTTTTTCATTCAAAATTTTCATTCAAAACTTTCAATTCAAAACTTTCAATTCAAAACTTTCAATTCAAAACTTTCAATTCAAATTTCAAAAATTTCAATTGGTTTAAAAAAACTCTATCTTGTTTTTCAACTTTTCCCTCAATCAAGTTTTATGCCCCGTGCTATTTTGAAAATCACAAAGGGGGAGAAATTCTTGGTTGATTGGGGGAGAAATCTTTCTCTCATGATTTAATTTTCAATTTATCTTTTAAAACATGCCTCTCATTTCAATCTTTTACATTACTTGTTTTTGATGATTGTGATCATCAAAATAGGGGGAGATTGTTGTACCTCTCGTACCCCTCGTGGTTTAATTTTCATGATCACAATCACTCTCTTATTTATCTAATCTTGTTTTAAGTGTTTTTGTTGATAGGAAAAAGGTTGCCAAAGAATTGGGCCAAGAAGGACTGAAAGTGGACTGATTTTCAGTCCACCGGCCAACCGGTGGATGACCACCAGCCAGCCGATGGAGTCTTGACAGAAGGCATCCTTTCTGTCCAGACCACCGGCCAACCGGTGTCCCATCACCGGTCAGTCGGTGGAACCCAGACAGAAGGGACAGCTACTGTCTCCTCACCGGCCAACCGGTGGCCTCCTCACCGGCCAGCCGGTGGAGCCTGGGCAGAAGGCTTCTCCATTTTCCAAGCACCGGCCAACCGGTGGCCAAGCACCGGTCAGCCGGTGGAGCCAGTCAAACTAGTCGTTGGGCTTTGACCAGACTTGTCCACTTGACTCCCAACGGCTCCGAAGGCCTCTCCAACGGCTCCGAAGACCCCCAAAGGCCATTTGAGGGTTCTCCCTCTATAAATAAAGGACTAGGAAGCCCCGGAAACGTACGGTAGCCCACGGGAACATTATTCGATCATTTGGAAAACCTCCGGCGCATTCCTCCAAGGAACCCCCACTTGCTCCAACTCATTTCCACATCCAAGGAGCACCGTCAAAGAAGCTTGGGAGTGCTCTTCATCAACTCCAATCAATCCATTGGCGCCCAAGGCTTCTCCTCTTACGGTTTTTCATTTTTGTTATTACTTTGAGCATCAATTTGGGTTTGTTCCTACAAAACCCTCTTTCTCTCATCCTCTCTTTGTTTGGGTTTTCACACCACCTTCAAGGTGTGAAGAGGTTAGTCAAGCCTTCCCTTTTAAAAGGCTTGAGTCATAGGTGAGCTAGCCTTCACCTATAATAAGGCTAGTGGGTTCTTTCTCAACCATTAAAAGCAAGCTGTAATAGGTTCTAGACTACCTTAAAGTCTAGTGGGTTTCTTGCTAAAACCATTAAAAAGCAAGCAGTAGTAAATCTCTCAACGGTTGAGTTGGGAGCGAAGACGTAGGCTTTGGTTTAAGCCGAACTCCGTTATCAATTTTGTGTCTTGCCTATTTTATTTCCGCTGCACTTTTAACTTTGTTTTTAAATTGTTAATTAATTTTTAAAAGGCAATTCACCCCCCTCTTTCCATCACTCTCCGACCCAACATGGTTGATTATTACATTCCACTGATGACTAAGGGATCATTTTCATAAAGTATCAAAACAATATGAATGTGTTTGCTTACTTTTGAGTATGTCACTTTTCTTTTTTACTAAAATTTCAATTTTAAACTCAAAGCACACAATTTGAGTAATATTGGTCACACTATGTATCGGATTGATGTGTGTTCAATTCCTACATGTGAATAATGAATTATGAATTGTTGTCCTAAAGTTTGAAAACAATATGAGCTCCCTTGCTCGATTTTGTCTATTTTGAAATGCATTTTAAACTAAAATGGTGCATTTCTATTGAAAACACATACTTCGAGTCATATTGAGCACATCGTGTCTTGGATTGATGTTCGGTCAATTCCTACACATGAAAAATGAATTATGGATAACTATCCTAAAGTTTGAAAATAATCTGAGCATGTTTTCTCAATTTTGACTATTTGATGTATATTTTAAACTAAAATGACACTTTTTTTATTGAAGACATGTACGTTGAGTCATATCGGCCACATCGAATGTTGGATTGACGTATGGTCAATTCATACACGTGAAAAAATGAATTATGTATTTTTTTCCTAAATTTTGAGAACAATCCAAGCTCGTTTGCTCGATTTTGAATATTTGGTGTATGTTTTAAACTAAAATGAAACTTTTGTATTGAAAACACATAATTTGAGTCATACTGACCACATTTTGTGTCGAATTTTCATGCGGTAAATTTCTACATGTGAAAAATGAATTATGAATCATTTTCCTAGAGTTTGAAAACAATCCGAGCTCATTTTCTCACTTTTGAATATATAACGTGTGTTTTGAACCAATGTGTAAATTTTAAAAAATAAGTATCTGATAAAAATGATAAGGAAATTAACCAAAAAAAGTAGAAAAATAATGATAAAATTAACTAAATAAGTAGTAGGAAGTCGCCTCTTCATGATGTCTGTATACATTCTGACACCATGTATTCTGCTCATTCATTTCTAAACAATTTATTTCCTCTATTATACTTATCCTTGACAAACAGATCAAAAATAATATATAATCATTATGATACTAATTCTTCACACTCAAAATATATTTCTAACTTTATAGCCCATACTAGATCACAAACATAGCAGGTAATCACCTAAATTTGATGTCAGTAAACATTATGACGACATGTACACCGCCCACTCATCTATAAACAAATTTAATTCTTCTTTTGAGTATGAAGGTTTTTGTAAATCTTGGTAGTACTGAGAAAATATAGACAAACAAATGCTTAAAAAATATTTTTAATGAAATTTTAATTACCTTTGTAAATTACTAGTTTGGGGATGCTGGTCTTTTCATGGTTTATGATATCTCTCATAAATTTTCAAACATAATATCGATAGTTGTTGCTATTATCTTGCTTCATACACCACGAAAACATTGACCAAAATAATTAAATTGTTTTTAAATATGTTTTGGTAGTTAAATCATTCTATATATACCTTAATTGGTTTCTATTTGAAGTAATCCACAGGCTTCTTATGTTCATTCACTGACTTCATACCATGATTTATCCTATATTTAGCGATCACCCTATCATAACAAAATTCTTGTTAAAACACAAAACTAAACATATAATTTGAAGTTTATCTATAAAATTTTTCTTTTAGTGCATTACAAATTCACAATACACATCATGTGTGGTCATTTTGTTGGATATCCATGCATTGGATCCTAAAAAATAAATATTTGGGGTATCCAAATTGATTGTGATCAGCATCCAGTGCTTCCTAAAAAAACAAAAAAAAATAAGTAATGAAAAAAATAAAAAAAAATTATGTGATTATATTATAGAGTTTTAATCCTATATTTTTTGCATCAAAAAGAGTATGTCATCTGTTATTTTTTCTCAAACACATCAGTTAGCACATCTTTTTTTCTTATCAATTTCTTCCTTCTCCAAAAAAAATCTTATGTAGAAATGATACAGGGATTAATGAATCCAAATCGTGCTTCACACATTTTTCCTTTATATTATAGTAATAAAAATTAATTTATAAAATGTGAATAATTATTAACTTTAAAGGACATATTATATCATTTTTCGGACATATGCATTATGAAAATGTACCTTATGTATGTATTCACAATTGAGACTCACAGCCATTCAAACTTGAGAATCTCATTTATACTCTCGAGACCAACCAAATTTTTAATGAAAGTTCCAAGTATTTCTTCTTCATATGGAACTCAATACATATTTCCATCTTTGAATGTGGTCTCTGCATGAATTTTTAATGATAATATATGTTGTAGTGGAACCAGCGGAGGGAAGTTACTCCCGAGAGGTCCTTTTGTTTTCTTGGTCGATTCACTAGATTGTCTTGATCTGGCCTTCTGTTTCCCTATCACTTTATCCATTTTTAATATCATTCCTCACTTCAAAAAAAATTTATCAACTGTTACAGGTTTTTCATTTCAAAAAATTTGTTAAAGACATACCTCATATATCTTTATAAGATTATATGGCCATGCTATGAAATTTACAATAGCATCATTGACCATTGTAATATATATATCATCAAGTGGAATAGGAAACTCAGTGTTCGACTCTTGAGATACCTCAATCCCCACTCTCATGTGATCTTTTGGGGGTTCTATATTGTGTAGCATGCATCCTGGTATATTATACACTGTACCCCTCACAATGTGATCTTTTGGATGTTGATCATATTGTTTCTCTACTAGGGTAGGGCTTTTCCTTTCTCTTGAATTGGATTGTATTTATTCTTGATGGTCTTGGCCCATAGAGGCATGGTTGTTCATGAAGTATTTGATGTCGGTATGGTTTTTCACTTTTTCCTCAAAAGTGATTTTGAAATAAAAATTTAATTTTCAGTTATAGAATTTTAGTAATATAAATTTATCGGAAGTTGTTTGATTCACATTTAAGAGAAAGGGTAATGATAGAATTGATTAAATTAGGTAAGTTATATGGTTTAGGGGAATGAATAGCCTCAAATATAGCAAGGTCATTTGGTTGTTCATGTGATGATATTTGTTCCACTGCTAGTTCACTTTGATCCTTTCATATACATTGATCTGCCAAACCAGACGGGACAATAATATCTTTCAAAGAATCTATTTGTGCCTACAATATTTTCATCATATTATATGTATATTCTTGTGGTTTTTTCTTCTCGAAATATGTTTTAGGAGACACTCCAAAACCTACACCTCCAACGTGAACATATTGTTTCAACCGCTTCAAATCAAATGAATGTAGTTTTTTCTTCCAGTACGGTCGATGCTGATTTTTATTTCTAAATCAGGTAACAAAAAATATGAACACAAATAGATATTTTTATATAATACTATTATAAAGCATAATGAATTACTATTATGTCATACTTACACATGTTTTCCATAATGATTTTTTGTTTTCATCAATTAGTTTACCCTCCTTATTTACGTGAACCTCCTTTTATAGAACATGACATGAGATGGAAATGACTTCAAATTTTAATTCATCAATCTTCATATAAATAAAGTAACATATAGTGTTTCATATGACATAAAAATTTTATTGTTGATTTAAAATATATACCAATTTCTTCTCAAGAGAAGTGTACCCCATACTTTCTTTGTGATAGGGGTACATTGGTTTTGATGTATGTTCTTTATTTTCATCACTCATTTACTATTTCATAAATTTGCAATTTTGAATCAAATTGGTTAAAGTAAATAACTTTAAATAGTATATTATTGACTACAATACACCCAAAATGATTTCTCATCATGGTGATTGATGAAAGAAATCCATGTTTCCTTCTTTATAATGTGTTCATAACTAACTGGTGGGTGGGGATTTACTTTCCCCATAGCATCCCTAAGATATAACTTGGTATGAAGAGTCTGGAAGCCTCTATGGGCTTTTCCAGCGGCCATTAAGACATATTTCTTACTAAAATCATCTAAAATAAATGAAATTTTCAAGGAATAATGAAAATTAAATCAACTTTTAATTATATAATTTTTTCATAAAATAGATAAAGTATATCGTAACATTGCCTTTATATCTTCCTAGAGGGTTTCTTTCATTACAGGATGGACGTGGTGCCATGAATCTATATCCCTGAATGGCCCAAAGGCCTTCTTTTTATTTTTAATATAGATAATCCCCCTTTTAAGGGTTGAAGGGGAACCCGTACATGACCCGTAGGCCCAAGGCACAAGGCCCAACATGACCCGCAATACATGACCCGAAGGCCCAGATGCATATCATGCCCATTACATGACCCATAGGCCCAGCCCACTAAAACTGCCCCTCCCCAGCGTCTTGCATCATTGATCTCCTTAGCTACCCACCTTGCATTGCTGATCATCACATTCATCCTCATTGTGACCCCAACATAACCAATGAACATTGACATGTTGGGTTCAACAGGTTGGCCATGTTGATTCCATCCAACCTCAAATTTTATACCTTCAATTATTTCATTGATAATTTATTCAACATTGTAATGTTGCGTCGTTCTTGTTTTTTTCATCAACATACTATTGATCCCCTAATAATTTTGTAGTTTCATAATTAACCACTTATTCTTCCCCAGGATTGGTAACATCATCGTGTGTATAAGACATTGTCTACATGAGTAGTCAAAAAAATAATTTATATTCTATTAATAAAGTAAATAACAAATAATATTATGAGGAAAATCATAGTATATTAAAAAAATACTTTAACCTTATCATTGAACTCTATTTTTTTAAAGGGTGAATGGATTTGGCTCCTCTATAAAGAGTCCAAATCCCCTCTTTATGGTCCCCTCTGACGTACAAAACATTGTCTACATTGGGACCACCATGAACTAATTGTGATCTCCTAGTGAAAGGGTAATCCTTGATTGAATTTTCATCTGACCCTATGATTGTTTTAGTCGCCAACAGGACAATCGACCAATTCTTGTTTGCTGGATCTGAGACATAAAATACATTCACTGTTTGTGATTCCATTATAAATGGATCAAACTTTTCCCCTTCCACACTGAAATTCACTTACACGAAACCCATTTCATCAACTTTTAATGCACTCCTATTGTCAACTCATTTGCAATGGAAAATCGACACTTGAAATGTTGTATAATCCAACTCGTATATCTATTTGATAATACCTAAATATGAAATATTTTCATAAATTGGATTTATATCCTTGGAACCAGATATGTGCATCACTTCCTCCATAAGTGTAACTCCACGGTTTTTCATCGTACTGAAGTCATCGTGTTCTTTTGTATATAATGTATAACCATTAATCACAAAACCAGTGTAAGATAAAACATTTTTATTTGGTTCCCTGACTATCCATCAAAGTCTTTCGCCAATTGAATTCATATTTTTAGATAACTCTTTATAAATATGATTTTAGAACCATCCTATAAACTATTGATTATTGTATTTGATATCTATACTTCAACCCTTGATGGATTCAAATCCCTAAGAATTTCTTTGTGGGATTCAACGTATGAATCAACATCTTCACTATTATGTAAAATGTAAAGGTGCAATTTCTCCCACTCTGCGATGGAAATTGTAACAACATCTTTTCTTGAAATCCCTTCAACCATAAGGTGTTCGTTGTGACGAGACTTTGGGAGACCAATGATATCAACATCTGATAGGTAATCGGTACAAAATTAAATAGTTTATTCAACAATATATCATTCTGCAATACAACCTTCTTCTCGACTTCAATTATAGACATACCCTTTCAAAATCTTCATATATTGTTCAATGGACTACATTAATCTGTAATAGACAGGACCACATAGTTGAACCTCTCTAACCAAGTGAATCATTAGATGGACTATTATATCAAAGAATAATGGTGGGAAGAACATCTCTAATTCACATAATATGACTGCAACCTCCTTATTCATGATTGGAAACTTAGTAGGGTCTATAAATTTATCATATATAACTTTAAAAACGAGTCTGGTTAATGTATGTCGTGCATTTTTAGGTAGAATGCAACGTAAAGATATAAGGGTTGGTGTCCTCAGAACCAACTGTTTTGTAATTTGATTACATGAATGTTCACTTATTATATATTGTTCATTGTTCTGCATGACTATAATATAATAATGTCCTGAAATATTTGTTGCATTAATAAGGTCATAGAAGATCCCCTCTATGATGAGAACCTTGAAATTCTATAACAATATTCTTAAATAAAGTTCTATGGTTGGATGACATACTATGATAGGACACATAGTATACAGACTGTCATGTGCGAGTACTCGTAAGAAGACGAGACTCTCTCTCATGGAGTTCGAACTTAATAATCTCCAAGATGGGAGATTATGAGAACAAACCCGCCAGTAGTAATTCTGCATGTCTTGGTGTCATCAGATATTTCAATCTGTGAGCGTGTGTAATGGTCCTTAGACTGGAAGATTATCATTAACTCATGTCATGACTTGCGTACTTAGATTTACTGACGAAAACCGTCACGCAGACAGTTGGCGGAAAGTAGGGTACGTTGGGTGTGTCACGAGTGACATGTTGTTAATGGATAAGTCGATGAAGAATTTGTCCCTTCCATTTATGGAAGTTGATATCTCATCCCTTTGATTGAAATAGAACTGTCACATTAAATTCCATGGCCATGGTGTAAACGACGAGTTTATTTTAGGTAGTCAAAGAATGACGGATCAAGCATATAAGTTTATGACACTTCCATGAAACCTTCTTGATGAGATATTGAGACAAAGGGATTAAATTACACAGTAAGTTTTCGTATGAGGTGATACGTCAATGCGGCGTTAACTTTTTTCTCTTGGGTACCTTGACCCGTTGCTAGACAGTAATCTTGGACTTTAGGCAAGCCCGCCTAATGCCAACGAGAAAGAGGCCTAGAGGGTCACACACTAAGTGTATCCAAGTATCTCAAGTTGAATAAAGATTATTCCCGTACGTGGTTTAATGATTATTCAAGGAAGCCTAAGTTGTTTTAAATGATGGAGGAAAAATAAAATAAAACAAGTACACGTTGTGTATTATTAAATATACACGCCATGTAGTTCTCATTTTGGAAAGGAAATGAATAAATGAAAACAAGATATACACGCCGTGTACATTTAATGTACACGCCGTGTAGTTTTCAATGAAAAACAAGTACACGCCGTGTATTTATTATTACACGCCGTGTAGTTTTTACAGTCAGGATTTTGAGGATATAATATCATTTTATTAAATGATATTTATTATAATCAACATGAGCGCATGTCAAGGAATTAATTATTCGACATGGGGGTTTTCAATAAGAGTTAATGAAATAAATGAAACGCGTAACGCGTTTATTTATTGTCATAACTCTACAACCTCAAACTCGATTATAAATATCCTCACAACCCCAACTCTTTTCCTACACAAGAGAATCATTGTGCACAACATCTCTGGAGAATTCTTTCAAGGCCGAAAGAACCTCCTCCTCCAAGAACGTTCTCAAGACCGAGAGAGATCCTCTTCCATCGGATTAAGACGATCTAAGGCGGACAACGCAAGGAAAGGCTTCTCTACGCTAGCACCCGGAGAATCCTTTGGCGACGTCCAGAGATACGAGGTACACGTGTGGATCACCGCTAGAGGGAGTCTACACTTGGCTTCTGCGACGCAATGACGGATCACATCGACAATGTGATCAAGAACATCAATGAAGAAAGAACACCCAAAAGGTATTTCATTATAATTAATTAAATTAATTATAATCAACCTGTAACGATCCTTGTTTGTGGTTCCGGGACAAACCATCTTCTTTGTCTTTTTCTGTGATTCGATCCGTGGAGACTGGCATTTATCGTTGTATTGATCCTAGATTGATCATTTCTAATGACAAAAGGCCAAGTGGGCACATCCACCCACGTGCTTCCACTACGCTCGGAACCTTGAAATGGTATCAGAGCGAGGTTACAACGTTGATTATAGTTATTTGATTTTCATTTATAATTTACGCATTTATATTTGATTCAATTAGAAATATATCGTTCTATTAATCTGAATAAACGAGATCTATTCTTCCTCCTTCGTTTCTCGATTCATATCACAGAAACGACTTTTTAATTTTAATTTTGATTAAAATAAAAATAAGGAATTCATCTGGAGTAGTCTCTCTTTCTGTCTGTACAATATGGGATTACACGACGTGTAATTAAAACTACACGTTGTGTACTTAGGTTAAATGAACCAGCACTGGTCTGCCAAACCACGTCGTGTGAATTGATTATACCTAAGTATTAATCACGTCGTGTTGACCAGAATTGAACGACGCGTGGGAACCGGAATACACGGCGTGTATGTTGGAACAACACGCCGTGTAGTCCGATCCAGTCTAGGTGAAACCGTGTACAAGGAGAATCCGTGTTCCGCGTACACGAAATTTCCAAGCCGGTTACCACGTAACAAGGAATTACATGCCGTGTATGATTCATCTTTATGCCATGTACTCCAAAATTTCCAAAGTAGAGAAAACATGCCAAATCCCCGGCGTGTACTTTGGAAACAAGGTGAAAAGAAATACACGCCGTGTAAATATAAACTACACGCCGTGTACTTTCCAGAAATGGAATTTTACCAGGTTTCCTCCAATGTACAAAGACCTGTACAAGGAATATGGATGATAAGAATCTCAAGGAAATTCAGAAAGGAATTTAAGATAAATAATTGATTAATTATAATATCATAATTAATTGAATTCGAGTGCAACTTATCTTAAATGATAGAGCGATTAAAAGAATTTGAATTCTAAATATGCATAAATGTCGTTGCATGTTGTGGATGATCATGAGATAGACCAAAGACCCTTTGTATGTGTATGGTTTCATTTAAATTTATTTAATTTAAATTTGTTGGTCTGCGAGCCTTCTTCCAATAAAATGTAGGGCATGCGTGCCCATGGTTTCTTTAATGTAAACCCATGTAATGGAGGATCTCCCAAGCCAGAGGAGACGGTTCAAATCCCAAAGCCGAGGTGAAACTGACGAAAGAAGATACAAAGGTGGACAGGTGGGAGCTGCAAAACACGAACCAACAGGTTCAAGGTGTTTTCCCTAGGTCAGGGTTAGCTTATCAAAACTGCTAGATAAGATAACCAACAGAATCTCATGATCATGCCATCTTATTTTATTTCTGTCTGATTTCATTTTTTATTTATTATGTATGTGTTGTCGCGATCACATAATTAATAAAATGAACAATCATGCAAAGATGGAATAAAATAAAAATCGGACTATGCGTAAACATTATCAGAACATGGTTAATCACTTAAGAAAGCATCACTTAATATTAACAAGCATGTGATAATGCGAAACTACGCATAAAGGAATAAAATCCCTCAACACCTTATTAAGTCAGACCAAGCCTTCCATTACCTGATTAAGGGCAAGACTCAATAAAACTATGTGTTTGACCAACCCTTGTTGGGACACTTACTTTTATAAAGGAATCCCTTATGAAAGGTTTTGGGTTGACTTAACCATATTACAATAAGAGAAGTAGCCCTTGATAGACTTGGTGTAATATTGGAGGCAAGAGTTGAGGAAATCCAAGTTAGGATTTCAGGATTGGGGAGTCCACTCAACAGATCAAGGAACTATAAGCTCATAGTTGGCAAAGACCTGCCTACCTAAATACCTTAAAATAGCTTGACCAACCCTTGTTGGGGTTATGCGAAGGGAAATATGGATCTTTTCCACTAGAATGTCAAAGCAACTGGACATTCCGAGTTCAATGGTGAGGGCCATTGGGACTTGATAAAATAGTGTGAGAATTAATAAATTCATTTATTATTTTTCATAAAATGTAATCAAGAAAGTACTGATAAATCTGCTCTTTTAATTTGTAGAATCGAAATGACAAACTCGTCAACCACATTTTCTCTGCGATCAATTCTGGATAAAGAAAATATCCTCACCGGTAGTAACTTTCAGGAATGGTTTAGGTGTCTTCGGGTTATCCTACGCCATGAACGAAAGTTTTACGTCCTGGAGTCCTCACTTCCTGATTCTCCTACCCCAGGGGCGAGCGATGAAGATTTCCTGGTCTATGATCAACATTTGAACGACGCTCTCAAAATTCAATGTTTGATGCTATCATATATTTCTAGTGGGATCATGAAGTCTCATGAATACATGGATGCTTATAGCATGCTCGAGCATCTCCGTGGTCTATACCAGGAGAGAGAAAGACAGGAAAGGTTTGAGATCTCCAAGGCTCTATTTCAAAGCAAGCTTGGAGAGGGTGCCCCAGCTGGGCCTCATGTAGTCAAGCTCATTGGCTACATTGAGTGCTTGGAGGTTCTAGGGTTTAAACTCCCTGAAGAACTGGGTACCGATCTCATTCTCGCATCACTCCCCCAGAGCTTCTCAAACTTTGTTGTGAACTTAAAAATGAACAACATTGAGAAGTCTTTGTCTGATCTTCTTATCCTTATTCTCCAAGTGGACAATGACATGAAGTGTGAAAATACTTCTGTCCTCATGGTGAATAAAAGGAAAGGGAAGGCGAAGAGATTTAAGACCAAAGCTTCTTCAAGGACTTCCAAGAAAAGGAAGATCAAAGGGGAGGCAAAGGAACAGGATGCTCTTTGTTTCGCATGTGGCAAGAAGGGCCACTGGAAGAAAAACTGCACCCAACCAAGGAAGCAAGGGGAAGCTTCAGGTGCATTTTTTATCGAATGCAATCTATCTATTTCTACTAATTAGGTATTAGATACTTCTTGTGGTTCTCACATCTGTATCCAAATACAGGAACCAAGTATATTCAGGAAGATTGGTCGAGGGGAGGTAGATCTACGAGTAGCCAACAGAGCTAGAATTGATGTTGTAGCTGTCAGGGACTACCACCTCACATTTCCTACTAGGATGGTCTTGGTTTTGAAAGTATGTTATTATGTACCCTCTGTAACCAAAAACATTATTTCAGTCTCCAGATTAGATACTGATGGATTCATCTTCAAGTTTGGAAGTGGATGTTGCTATTTTTATAAAGATAGCATTTGTTTTGGAAGGGCACATTTATATAACGACCTTTATGTCTTAGACTACACAAACCAAGTAATGGAAATCGATAAAAAAGTTAATTCACATGACTCATACCACACCTAACTTTGGCATCACCCGCTAGGTCATGTCAATGAGAAAAATTTGACAAAATTACATCAAGATGGGTATTTAGATTCTTTCAAACTAAAACCACTTGGTGTATGTCAGTGTCTACAAGGAAAAATGACCAAAGCCCCATTTAGTGGGAAAGGTGAAAGAGCTAAAGAGATTCTAGAATTAGTTCACACAGATGTGTGTGGACCATTTTCAGTTGAAGCAAGGGGTGGGTTCTCGTACTTAATAACTTTTACTGATGATTTTAGTAGATATGGATATATCTACTTAATGAGGTATAAGTCAGATTCTTTTGATCGGTTCAAAGAATACAAGAATGAAGTTGAGAACCAGCTTGGTAAGAATATTAAGAAACTCCGCTCAGACAGAGGAGGAGAATATCTTAATCAGGACTTCGTTGATTTCTTACAGGAGTTTGGGATTCTATCTCAACTCACTCCTCCTTACACACCACAGTGGAATGGTGTAAGTGAAAGGAGGAACCACACCCTGTTGGACATGGTGAGATCAATGATGAGTCATGCGAGTCTTCCATTATACTTTTGGGGATATGCATTACAAACAGCAGCGCACATAATAAACCAAGTACCAACTAAATCGATAAATGGTATTCCATACGAGTTATGGAGTGGACGCAAATCCATGTTATCAAATTTACATGTGTGGGGTAGAGAAGCATTTGTTAAGGCCTCTTCAGGTAACAAACTCGCGCCCTGAGGCACAAAGTGTATATTTATAAGATATCCCAAGGAAACAAGGGGATATTACCTATACAACCCCTCAGACAAAAAGGTTACAGTGGAAAGACACACCATATTCCTTGAGAGGGAGCACATCTCCAAAAGAGATAGTGTGAGTGAGATAGACTTCGATGAAGTCGAGGCTCAAGATGCACATGAGTTGGTATAAGAACAGATTCCACAAAGCCCCGTGGAAGAACAATCTGTTCCAGAGACACAAGAACTGCGTAGGAGCACGAGAGAGGTGAGAGAACCATAACGATATGGTTTTCTTGTCACCGAGGATGGTGACTCATTATTGGTTGACAATAATGATCCTCTTACCTACAATGAAGCAGTTGAAGGCACATATGTTGCCAAGTGGAATGAAGCCATGAATTCTGAAATGGATTCCATGTAACAAAACCAAGTCTGGATTTTGGTAGATCCTCCAGTTGATGTAAAGCCTATTGGTAATAAATGGGTATTCAAGAAGAAACTAGACATGGAGGGGCAAGTCAGCACCTATAAGGCACGACTGGTTGCAAAATGTTTTATACAACGTCAAGGAATTGACTATGATGAAACCTTTTCACCGGTTGCGATGCTGAAATCCATCAGAATCCAATTGTCCATTGCTGCTTACCATGACTGTGAAATTTTGAAAATGGATGTCAAAACAGCTTTCCTTAACGGGAACCTCCAGGAATATGTCTACATGACACAACCTGAAGGGTTTGTGACTCCAAAGGATTCCAACAAGGTATGCAAGTTGCAGAAATCCATTTATGGATTAAAGCAAGCATCAAGGTCATGGAACATTCGTTTTGATGAATCTGTTACGGAATTTGGCTCTGTTAAGAACGAATGTGAGCCCTGTGTCTACAAAAGTTTTAGTGGAAGTGTAGTCATTTTCCTAATAGTATATGTTGATGACATATTGCTAATTGGAAACGAAGTACCTGTCTTACAGTCAGTTAAGGCATGGTTTCATAAATGCTTCTCCATGAAAGACTTGGGCGAGGCGGCATATATTCTTGGGATCAAGATTCATCGTGATAGATCTAAGAGAATTTTGGGCCTTATTCAAAGTACATACATTGACAAGATATTGAAGAGTTTCAGTATGGAACAGTCCAAGAGGGGATTGTTTCCAGTGTCACATGGCATTCATCTTTCCAAGAAAATGTGTCCTCATACACATGAGGAAAGAAAGAGGATGGCAAGGATCCCTTACACATCCGTGATTGGGTCAGTCATGTATGATATGATATGTACGAATCTAGATGTTGCTTACGCATTAAGTGTGGTAGGCAGATATCAAGTTGATCCAGGAGACCGCCATTGGATGGAAGTCAAGACTATCCTTAAGTATCTGAGGCGTACTAAGGATATATTCATGGTTTATGGAGGAGATGACGAACTAGTCATCAGAGGACATGTAGATGCTAGTTTCTAGACTGATCAAGATGACATGAAGTCGCAGACTGGATACATCTTCAGTTTGAATGGAGGTGCAGTGAGCTGGAAGAGCTCAAAACAAAGTGTGGTGGCAGATTCTACAGCGGATTCTAAGTATATCGCAGCTTATGAGGCAGCTAAAGAAGCAGTATGGATGCGAAGCTTCGTCTAAGAGTTGTATGTTGTACCGAGCAGTAAATATCCTATCACACTCTATTGTGATAATACTGCAGCGGTGGCACTTGAAAAAGAGCCAAGGTCACATCAGCGGACAAAGCACATACTTCGTAAGTATCATCTCTTGAGGGATTTTTCTTAGAGAGGTGAAGTTGCAGTGAGCAGTATTTCCACGGAAGACAACATGGTGGACCCATTGATTAAATCCTTGACTCAGCAGAAACATGATCATCATGTGAGGTCTAGCGGACTAAAATTCGTAGGCAGTTGGCTCTAGTCCAAGTGGGAGTTTGTAAGGGTTGGTGCCCTCAGAACCAACTATTTTGTACTTTGATTACATGAATGTTCACTTATTATATATTGTTCATTGTTATGCATGACTATAATATAATAATGTCCTGGAATATTTGTTGCATTAATAAGGTCATAGCAGATCCCTTCTATGATGAGAACCTTGAAATGCTATAAGAATATTCTTAAATAAAGTTATGCGGTTGGATGACATACTATGATAGGACACATGGTATACAGACCGTCATGTGCGAGTACTCGTAAGAATACGAGACTCTCTCTCATGGAGTTCGCACTTGATAATGTCCAAGATGGGAGATTATGAGAACAGACCCGCCAGTAGTAATTCTGCATGTCTTGGTGTCATCAGATATTACTATCTGCGAGCGTGTGTAATGGTCCTTAGACTGGAAGATTATCATTAACTCATGTCATGACTCGCGCACTTAGATTTATTGACGAAAACCGTCACATAGACAGTTGGCGGAAAGTAGGGTATGTTGGGTGCGTCACGAGTGACATGTTGTTAATGGATAAGTCGATGAAGAATTTGTCCCTTCTATTTATAGAAGTTGATATCTCGGCCCTTTGATTGAAAGAGAACTGTCACATTAAATTCCATGGCCATGGTGTAAGCGACGAGTTTATTTCAGGTAGTCAAAGAACGACGGATCAAGCATATAGGTTTATGAAACTTCCATGAAACCTGCTTGATGAGATATTGAGACAAAGGGATTAAATTACACATTAAGCATTCGTATGAGGTGATACGTCAATGCGGTGTCAACTTCTTTCTCTTGGGTGCCTTGACCCGTTTCTAGACAGTAATCTTGTACTTTAGGAAATTCCGCCTAATGCCAACGAGAAAGAGGCCTAGAGGGTCACACACTAAGTGTATCCAAGTATCTCAAGTTGAATAAAGATTATTCTCGTACGTGGTTTAATGATTATTCAAGGAAGCCTAAGTTGTTTTAAATGATGAAGGAAAAATAAAATAAAACAAGTAAATGCCATGTATTATTAAATATACACGCCATGTAGTTTTCATTTTGGAAAGGAAATGAATAAATGAAAACAAGATATACACGTCGTGTACATTTAATGTACACGCCATGTAGTTTTCAATGAAAAACAAGTACATGCCGTGTATTTATTATTACACGCCGTGTAGTTTTTCCAGTCAGGATTTTGAGGATATAATATCGTTTTATTAAATGATATTTATTATAATCAGTGTGAGCGCATGTCAAGGAATTAATTATTCGACATGGGGATTTTCAATAAGAGTTAATGAAATAAATGAAACGCGTAACGCATTTATTTATTGTCATAACTCTACAACCTCAAACTCGATTATAAATATCCTCACAACCCCAACTATTTTCCTACATAAGAGAATCGTTGTGCACAACATCTCTGGAGAATTATTTCAGGGCCGAAAGAACCTACTCCTCTAAGAACGCTCTCAAGACTGAGAGAGATCCTCTTCCATCGGATTAAGATGATCTAAGGCGGACAATGCAAGCAAAGGCTTTTCCATGCTAGTACCTGGATAATCCTTTAGCGACGTCCATAGATACGAGGTACACATGTGGATCACTGCTAGAGGGATTCTATACTTCGCTTCTACGACGCAACGACGGATCACATTGACAACGTGATCAAGAACATCAATGAAGAAAGAACACCCAAAAGGTATTTCTTTATAATTAGTTAAATTAATTATAATCAACCTATAACGATCCTTGTTTGTGGTTCCGAGACAAACCATCTTCTTTTTCTTTTTCTGTGATTCGATCCATGGAGACTGGCGTTTATCGTCATATTGATCCCGGATTGATCATTGCTAATGACAAAAGGCCAAGTGGGAACATCCACCCACGCGCTTCTGCTGTGCCCGAAACCTTCAAAAGTGACGAGCATCAAATCTTGCATCAAAACATGAAAGTTGTGTGATTTAAATACTTGTAACTTCAAATTAGTCATTGACACAAAATTCTTGATATTTTATAAATACCCCTTTGAAACTTTTACACCATTATAAAAAATGAAAAATTACAATTTTTCCTATCTAGATAGAGTGTAAGATACTAGAGGAAGAAAAGTTCCTCCTTTACCCTTCACTAGTGTCAACTCTTCCCTTATCCTCATGAAAATCATGTCCAACCTATCCTTGGCCATATTTTTTTTCATGAAAATTTAGTAATGTTCCAATAACACTATCAAATACATTTTTCTGCATGCATGACATAAAAAATTTCTGACGTACAAAAAATTATAATACGCAAATTTAAAGAAAATTGATCTCTTTTTCCAACCTAATTTCATAATGTTTTTCGAAAATGGTTTACTAAAAAGTGTCAATGTCTTTTACTGTATCGATCAGTTGATCACCAATTAGTGGAGACGGTGATGTACCTTGTTCGGTATTCCCATTAAATGGTTTCATCTAGAGTCGGAATTTATGTCGTCTGGGTAAAAATTTCGGATGTCCTAAAAACACAGTTTTCAAGGATGTTTCAACTGGACTGAGTGTGTGAATTCTTCACAAATGGAACACCCTAACATTCTTTAAATGTTATAGCCTGATAGATTTTCATAAGAAGAAAAGTCATTTATCATCTTGCACAACATGACCCTCGACATGAATTCTTCACTTTTATGAGAATCATATATTGTAACACTTGTATCCCACATCAATTTAAGATATTCGATCAATGGAGTCAAATAGTCATCAATATCATTACCAGTAGGGCCGGCCCACGATCGAACCCCGTGAGCCCATGGGCTTGGGCAACGCCCTCCATCAGGGCAACAAAATACGTAGCCCATATCCCTCTTGTCCTAATTAACCCTAAAATTTCACCTCCCTGTCGTTTCTCCTCCCACCCGCTCTCCCTCTCTGGTTCTCCTCACCTCGACTCGTCTCACCATCATCGAATCGCTTCTCCCCAAGGCTCTAGCGCTAAGCTCTCCTCCTCTGGTCTCATCTGACGGTGATGATTCCCCCGCACTCACTGCCCTTTCTCCTCTCATCGCCAATGCATCTGACGTGAAGGACGACCCCCCTCCCCTCTCCATTGTTGCTTCCCAAGTGAAGGGTTTTTTGTGTTTGATAATTATTTCATCGATTTTATTTTTTATTTTTATTAATTATTTTGTTTAATTTTCATAAATTGTGTGGATGAATTGGGGATCGACTGGTGTCAATTTCAATTTGTCTATCTCAATTTCAATTTGATATTTGTTGTTCATAGGTAATTAGATTTTTTTATGATCAATTTTTAATTATCATTTTTATTTTTTATTTGTATTAATTGTTTTTTTATTTACATAAATTATTTGAATTAAAATTTCATTATTGTCTTTCCCATCTCAAATTAGTGTTTTTTATAATCATTTTTAATTATCATTTTTATTTTTATTATTTTAATTAATTGTTTTGTTTAATTTTCAGAAATTATCTGAATTGCAGATTCATCGATGTCTTACCCATCTCAATTGTAATTTTCCCATCTAAATTACAATTTGTGATTTGTCCATAGGTAATTAAGGTTTTTTATAATCATTTTTTAATTATCATTTTTATTTTAGTTATTTTTATTAATTGTTTTTTTAATTTTATAATTTATATAGAACTATAGATTCATTATTGTCTTGTCCATCTCATATTTAATTTTCAATTTGTCGATAGTTGATTAGTTTTGCAGTTATATTTCATATATTTTATGATTAATTTATTTGAAAATCATATTGGTTGATTGGTTTATCAATTTTACGAATAATCAATTTTTTTACACACTATTTTATCTCTATAAAACATATTATAAAATATATTATATTCTACAAATCCAAAAATATTTTTTAGGAAATAAAAATGAAAATAATATACTTTTAAAATAAAAGTAAACTAAAATGAATTTTTTTAGAGAATATTTTTTTATTTCATTTTTTTAAAACATGTTAGAAATTATGTTAGTTTGGATTTTTCATTACATTTTAATAGATAAAAATGAAAACAAGAATCATTATTCAAAACAACTCAAACTTTACAATTTCATGTTTTAATGTTAATTTTTTATTATTAAATAACTGAATTTAATTTTTTTGATATAGTTAATAACAATTTGGGTTTGTATTTGTCTAATTTTAGTTGTGAAGTGTATTAATTGATTTATATTTTTTTGTTAGAGAAATGTTCGCATAAATTGCTGAATATTAAATAAAAAATCAATTAGTTGGAATATATGATTTTATTTTTGAAAGACGATTATTTACTTTAAATACGTTATAACTCTAAATGAATTATGATTATTTGATTTATAATTTATAAATTTTATGTACTACAATGAAGAGAATTCAAAATTATGGATCTCAAAACAGAAAAATCAAGAAAAGAAAGAATGAAATGGAAAAATCACAACGGGTTTGATTTCTAAATTATTTGTTGCAAGAAGTGAAGAAGAGATCTCATCTATTCAATTTGTCTGAATGGCCCGAAGGCCTTGAATTTTTATTTATTTTTTGAATAATACCTTTTTTTAACTGGGTTGAGAGGGAACCCTTACATGACTCGTAGGCCCAGTGGCATAAATCTTAGTACATTACCTAAAGGCCCAGAGGCACAATGCCCAATAGATGACCCGAAGGCCCAACCAAACGACACTAGAACTGTCCCTCCCCAACATTTACATCATTGATGGTGTCTGGCTCCCCATCTTGCATTTTTGATCGGCTAGAATTTCCCTGTGCATAGTTGCATGATGCCTACTACTAATGGCGATTGTCATACCCTCTTGTTCTTCCAATCTGGTTAGCTCTACTTTGGTGGTTTCTACTTGCTATGAATCCTTTTCTGAGACCTGCTTTGTGTGTATTCATGAGATGCTTAATGGTCTTTGTGGCCCGAAAGCTCGTGGCCCAAAGACCTGAGGTGGCTCGAAGGCCTTGTGGCCCAAAAACCTTGGGTGGCCCGAAGGCCCTATGGCCCATAGGCCCAAACCAGTGGCCTGAAGCCTCGAATAGATGAATAGTTCTGGCTTTTACAGTACATGCTACAATACTGCTACATTATCGCTACAATACCCCATAAATAATCCTCATCCAGGATTTGATCCTCGGTTTCATGCAGGTTTACGGGGTGTGTTAACCACTCAGCTACCACTTCAACTGCTTCACCTATTCAATTTAATGAGCAATCTCCAGGCGACATTGTTTCTGAAGTGAATGAACAATATACAGAGGAACCCATGACTCAAAGTGGTGATATGATAAATGAAGGTGTAGATGTGGATTATAAAGAAGATGACAATGAAAATACTATTTATATGATCCATGATCTTGGATATCAAAGAATGTTTGACCTTGAAAAAGATGTGGATGTAAATTATGATCCAGGATTATCAGGAAGCATCAATGATGTTAAGAAAATTTTGTTGGTTCAGTGTGGCCTGATTAAAATATTAAAAAATGATGCATTTCCTAAGAAAGTCGGTCATGGGAGACACTTTACTTCTAATCATTATTTTTTTCTACTTCATAAGGGTGAAAACATGAGAGGAATTGGTTTATATATTCTAAGGAGTTGGACAAAATATTTTGTTTTTATTGTAGATTATTTTTAAGTCCAAATTGATGAAAAGTACTTTGACTGAAAGATGGTCTAATGATTGACACAACCTTCCAAAAAGACTTAGGGAGCATGAAATAAATTTTGAACATGTTACTAATGTTGTGAAGTGGGTGGACCTACACAGAGAACATGAAAATAAACAAACAATTGACAAAAAATTTGAATGTCTCATTGAAGAGGAAAGATTTCATTGGAAGATGGTACTTACTAGAATCATTGGAGTTGTGAAGGTACTTGCACAAAATAACTTACCATTTCATGGAAAAAATGAGAAGATTTATGAGAAACATAAGCCTTTTTTGTAAAATTATTGAATTTTTTGATGAATTTGATGCAGTCATGTAAGATCATGTTCATCATATTGTTAATAATGAAATCCAAAAGCATTATCATAGTCATAAAATTCAGAATGAATTGATAATTTTGTTGGGGAATGAGATTAAATAAAAAATATTGAAGATGATCATGAGAGCAAAGTATTTTTCAATTATCCTTAATTGTACTCCGAATCTAAGTCATAAAGAAAATATGTCAATTATCATAAGATTTGTGGATGTTGAGGAAGAATTTAAAGTTAAGGTGGATGAGTTTTTTCTTGGCTTCATAAATGTTGATGACACATCTGATCATGTGATTTTCAAGTCACTTGAAGATGCTTTGGTTGATCTTAAACTAAACATTGCTGACATAAGAGGACAAAGTTATAATAATGAATCAAACATGAAAGGTAAACATCAAGGTGTCCAAAAAATACTTTTTGATGTAAATCGTAGAGCATTTTACACTCCATGTGGATGTCATAGCTTGAATCTTGCTATATGTGACATGGAAAAATCTAGTGTGAAAGCCAGAATTTTTTTTTTGCATGTGCAGAAGATTTATACATTGTTTGTAGGTTTATTGCGTTGATGGGATGTTTTAAGGACTTTTGTGAAGGGGTTAACATCAAAACCATTATCAATTACTCATTGGGAAAGTCACATCGAGAGTATTAGAGCTATAAAAAGACAAACACCGGAGTTGAGAAATGCATTGATTGAAATTGTCAATATTTCTAAACATGATGATGTTGTGATGTTGGATGCTAAAGGATTGTGTTCCAATGCATTAGATAATTTCAAATTCATCATTAGCTTATGCATTTGGTACAAAATTTTAGATAAAGTCAATCATATCAGTAAAATCCTTCAAAGGGAAGAGATGGATATCAAAGATGTAAGTACCAAAAAAAGAGTTGATTTTGTTCTTTGAAAAACTTTGAGCGAATGGGTTTGAAGGTTTAATGAATGAAACGAAAGAACTTGCACTCGAAGTTGGTATTGATATAATATTTGAAGAAAAAAGAATTGTTTGTGGGGAGCAGCAATTTGATGAGGATGTGGAAGATGATGCTTTTAGAAATTTTTTTATAAAGGAAAAATTTAGAAAAAATTATTTCCTTCAAATTATTGATCAAGATCTTATGTCATTAAGAGAACATTTTATGAAATTTGAACACTTTGATTAAAATATTTGGATTTTTTAAGGTAAGTTTTAAAAATATTTATGAAGAACAATTGAAGGAACATTGCGCTCAATTTCAATGTTTTTTGAAACACAATGAAAATGATGATATTTGTGGGGATAACTTATTTCAAGAGCTCAAACATTTGAAGTTGATATTGCCAAGTGAACTGATAAAATCAATTGATATCTTAGATTTTATCAAACCTTATTAGAGAGATGGAGGGTTTCAAATGACATGTGTGCCATATCGAATTATGTTGACTATACATGTTACAATTAAATCAGCAGAGAAAAGTTTTTCTAAGCTAAAGTTGATCAAAACTTATATTTGAACTACCGTGTCACAAAAGAGATTATGCGCATTGACAATGATTTCAATTGAAAATGAATTTTTGGATAGTTTGAATTATGATGAGTTGATTGAAGAATTTGCATCAACAAATGCAAGGAGAAGTGTTTTCCTTCGAATTGGATTATAAAGTACCATAATCAAGTTTGTGAAGCACCGCAACATGCTCTGGTATGTCATGCTCTATTTCTTTGTAATTTTTTATTTTCTTCGAATTGGATTATTTCACATGTTTGATTAAGAATCTCTATTATAATTATAGCATCTGAATCAAATTTTAGTATTATAGGACATGTGTTAACCAAATACAGACGTCACTTTTTTCTAAAAAAAATCAATCATTGATTTTTATATGAAGTTGGCTACATGGTTTTACACCAACTAATAATGTTTTCAACTATTTAAGTGTGTTTTTGAATTCATCTATTATGTTATTTTAAATTTCTTGTTTCAAATTTTTATAGGTTTAGAAGAAGAAGTGGGTGATGAATATGATGATGAATATGAGGATGATTCATTCTTTTTTTCAAAGGCTTAATAAGTCAGTTTTTACAAATTTTATTATCTTTTTTGATTGGTTTTAAAGTGGTTTTAAAGGTTAAAAAGTGTACAATTTTTTTCTTTTAGAAAATGGTTGTTTTTCCTTGTTGACATACATAGAAGACTTAAGTTTTTATACGATCTAAATTTGTGTTTAAAATTCTTTTTTAGTAGTTTTTCAAGAAATACAAGTGTACTTTTAAACATATATTTTTCTTTTTTTTACTCTCGAACTAGATCAGAGCTCACACTTTGTAGACCTAAAATTATAAATCCATTTAAACCCACATTACCTGAGAACTTCAAACAAAAGTTCAATCCACATGCGGGCCAATTCATATGTTGGCCCGCATAATTTCAAAAAGTAAAAAAAATAAAAAAAATAAGTTTAAAACTACAACTGTATTGTTTGAAAAAATACTAAAAAAGAATTTCAAACAAGGCTTTAGATCATATAAAAACTTAAGTCTTATATGTATGTAAACAAGGAAAAACAACCCTTTTCTAAAAGAAAAAAGATGTACACTTTTAACCTTTAAAACCACTTCAAAACCAATCAAAAAAGACGTTAAAGTTTATAAAAACTGACATGTTGAGCCTTTGAAAAAAAGAATGAATCATCCTCATATTCATCATCATATTCATCACCCACTTCTTCTTCTTCTTCTAAAACTTTAAAAATTTGAAGCTAAAAATGTAAAATAACATAATAGCTGAATTCAAAGACACGCTTTTAGATAGTTGAAAACATTACCAGTTGGTGTAAAACCATGAAGCCAACTTCATTTAAAAATCAAGGATTGAATATATTTTTTAGAAGAAAGTGACGCCTATATTTCCTTACCACATGTCCTCCAATGATAAAATTTAATTTAGATGTTGCAATTATGATAGAGATTCTTAATCAAACATGTTAAATAATCCAATTCAAAAAAATCAAACATTACAAAGAAATAGAGCATGACATACCAGATCATGTTGTGGCGCTTCACAAACTCGATTATGGTACTTTCTAATCCAATTCAAAGGAAAACACTTCTCCTTGAATTTTTTGATGCAAATTCTCCAATCAACTAATCATAATTAAAACTATCCAAAAATTCATTTTCAATTGAAATCATTGTCAATGTGCATAATCTCTTTTGTGACACGGTAGTCTGAAGATAAGTTTTGATCAACTTTAGCTTAGAAAAGATTCTCTATGTTGATATAACTGTAACAGGTATAGTCAAAAAAAATTGATATGTCACTCGTGTCATTTGAAATCCTCCATCTCTTCAATAAGGCTTCATAAAATCAAGGATATCAATTGATTTTATCAATTCACTTGGAAATATTGACTTCAAATGTTTGAGCTCTTGAAATAATTCATCCCCACAAATATCACCATGTTCATTGTGTTTCAAAAAACATTGAAATTGAGCGCATTGTTCCTTCAATTGTTATTCAAAAATATTTCTAAAACTAGGCTTCAAAAAAATCCAAATATTTCATCAAAGTGTTCAAATTACATAAAACGTTCTATCAATGACATAAGAGTTTGATCAATAATTTGAAGGAAATAATTTTTTCTAAATTTTTCCTCCATAAACAAATTTATAATAACATCATATTTCATATCCTCATCAAATTGCTTCTTCCTATGAACAAATCTTTTTTCTTCAAATATTGGATCAATGCCAACTTCGAGTGCAAGTTCTTTCGTTTCATTCATTAAACCTTCAAACCCCTCTGCTCGAAGTTCTTCAAAGAACAAAATCAACTCTTATTTTTGTACTTGCATCTTCGATATTCATCTCTTCCCTTTGAAGAATTTTACTGATATGATCTAAAATTTTGTACTAAATGCAGAAGTTAATAATGAATTCAAAGTTCTCTAATGCATTTGAACACAATCCTTTAGCATCCAACATCACAACATCATCATGTTTAGAAAGATTGACCATTTCAATCAATGCATTTCTTAACTCTGATGTTTGTCTTCTTATAGCTCTAATACTCTTGATGTGACTTTCTCAACGAGTAATTGATAATGGTTTTGATGTCAACCCCTTAACATTTGTCCTTCAAACATCTCATCGATGCAGTGAACCAGCAATCAATGTATAAATCTTCTGCACATATGAAAAAAAAATCTAGCTTTCACATTAGATTTTTCCATGTCACATATAGCAAGATTCAGGCTATGACATCCATATGGAGTGAAAAATGTTATTGGATTTACATCAAGAAGCCTTTTTTGGACACCTTGATGTTTACCTTTCATGTTTGATCCATTATTGAAATTTTTTCCTCTTATGTCATCAATGTTTAGTTTAAGATCAACCAAAGCATTTTCAAGTGACTTGAAAAGCCCACAACCGGATGTGTCATCAATAATTATAAAGCCAAGAAAAAACTCTTCCACCTTAACTTTAAATTCTTCCTCAACATCCATGCATCTTATGATAATTAACATATGTTCTTTATAACTTAGATCTGGAGTACAATCAAGGATAATCGAAAAATACTTTCCTCTCATTATCATCTTCGAGATTTTTTCTTTATTCACATTCCCCAACAAAATTATCAATTCATTCTAAATTTTATAACTAAAATAATTCTTTTGGATTTCGTTATTAACAACACAAAAAACATGATCTTACATTACTAGATCAAATTCATCAACAAATTCAATAAATTTAAAAAAACATTGTCTTTCTCATAAATCTTCTCATTTGTTCCGCAAAATGGTAAGTTAATTTGTGCAAGTACGTTCATAACTCCAATTATTCTAATAAGTACAATCTTCCAACAAACTCTTTCCTTCTCAATGAGACATTCAATGTTTTTGTTAATTATTTGTTTATTTTCAAGTCCTCTGTGCAATTCCACCCACTTCACAACATTACCAACGTATTCAAAATTTATTACATGCTCCCTAAGCCTTGTTGGAAGGTTGTGTCAATCACTAGATCCTCCTTCAATCAAAGCACTCTTCATCGATTTTGACTTAAATGATTTACAACAAAAACAAAATACTATGTCCAACTCATTAAAATACACAAGTCACTTCCTTGCGTATTTTTCACCATTAGGAAGTAGAAAAAATAATGATTAGAAGTAAAGTGTCTCCCACGACCGACTTCCTTATAAAATACATCATTTTATTTTAATATTTTAACCAGGTCACGCCGAACCAACAAAATTCTCTTAACATCATTGATGATTCCCCATAACCCTGGATCATAATTACATCCACATCTTTTGCAGGATCAAACATGCTTTGATCTCCAAGATCATGAATCATATGTAGTATTTTCATTGTCAACCTCTTTATAATTCACATCTACACCTTCATTTATCATATCAGCACTTTGAGTCATCGATTCCTCTATAGATTGTTCATTCACTTCAAAAACAATGTCGCTTAGAAATTGCTCATTAAATTGATAAATGAGCTCTCTTTTTCACTTATTGCAACAAATAATTTAGAAATCGAACTCACTAGTGATTTTTCCATTTCATTCTTTCTTGACTTGAGTTTTCTGTTTTTAGATCCAAAATTTTGAATTCAATTCATTATAGTACCTTCAAGTTATAAATTATAATTCAAATAATTATAATTCATTTAGAGTTATAACATATTTAAAGTAAACAGACGTCTTTTAAAAATAAAATCATATATTCCAAATAATTGATTTTTTATTAAATATTCAACAATTTATGTGAATATTTCTCTAACAAAACGAAAAAACAAAAATAAATCAATTAATACATTTCAAACCCAAAATTAAACAAATATAAACTCAAATTGTTATCAACTAAATCAATAAAATTAAATTCAGTTACTTGAAAATAAAAAAAAACATTAAAACACTAAATTGTAAAGTTTGAGTTATTTTGAAAAATGATTCTTATTTTCATTTTTTAGCTATTAAAATATAATGAAAAATCTAAACTAACAGAATTTCTAACATGTTTTAAAAAAATGAAAAAAATATTCTCTAAAACCAAATGCATTTTAGTTTTCTTTTATTTAAAAAGTATATTATTTGCATTTTCATTTCCTCAAAAATATTTTTGAATTTATATAATATAATATATTTTATAAAGATAAAATAGTGTGTAAAACAAACTTGATTATGCGTAAAACTGATAAACCAATCAAATAATATGATCTTCAAATAAATTAATCATAAAATAAATGAAATATAACTATAAAACTAATCAGCTATCGACAATCGCAAATTAAATATGAGACAGACAAAACAACAATGAATCCATAGTTCCATATAAATTATAAAAATTAACCAAGACAATTAATAAAATAAAAATGATAAATAAAAAATGATTATAAAAAAGCATTAATTACCTATAGACAAATCCCAAATTTCAATTTAGATGAGAAAATTACAGTTGAGACGAGCAAGACACCGATGAATCCGCAATTCCGATAATTTCTAAAAATTAAACAAAACAACTAATAAAAAAATGATTATTAAAAATGATTATTAAAAACACTAATTAACTAGGAACAAAACACAAATTGCAATTGAGATAGCTAAATTGCAATTGAGATGGGCAATACAACAGTAAAATTGCAATTAAGATAATTTATGTAGATCAAACAAAACAATTAATATAAAAAAAATTGATAATTAAAAATTGATCATAAAAAACTCTAATTACCTATGGAAACCAAAAAACAAAGTGAAATTGACACACTCCATCCACAATTATAGAAAATTAAACAAAACAATTAATAGAAAAATGATGAAATAATTATCAGGCACAAAAAAAACAAAAAAACACTTTCACCTTGCAGCACCAATCCGGCAGCAACAGAGGGGAGGTGGGTCGTCTTTTGCGCCGGAAGCAGGAGCGAGGAGAGGAGAAAGGGCAGCGAGTGCGGGGGCATCTCGCCATCGGACGAGACCAGAGGATGAGAGTTCAGCGCCGGAGCCTTGGGGAGAAACGATTCGGCGACAGCGAGGCGAGGCGAACGAGAGGGAGAGCGGGCGGGAGGACTAATGGCTCGTTTGGAACTGGTGATTCGGGAAGAAAAGAAAAGATTTGGGGTGATTGAAACGGATTTCTGTCGTTTGGTTGGCGCAAAGGTGAGGAGGGAAATATCATGTGGGGAGAAACGGGGAGAAATATTTCTCCCCAACTGCAGTTTTACAATCACCCCAAAAGTGGGGTGATTTGGAAAGAAACGCGCACAGCGCATCATGTGATTTTTTAATTTCCTACCATGCCTCTATAGTTGTTTTATTTTACATAACATTTTATTGAATTAGTATTTATATAAATTATCATCATTGTGATTATTAATAATAAAAATTAGTATTTTTATAATATAATATTATTTGGAATAATTAAGTATTGAAAAAACAATATTTTCTAAGAACATTACTCGAACTCATTTGAAATAATAATCAGGTAATAATTTCAAATTTAATTTTGTTATATATATATATATTTATAAATATATTTATATAAAGATATTTATAAATATATATCTAATATATTAAAAATATATATATTTATATAACTGTAAATTTATTTTGTAAATATATATATTTATGAATGCATATCTATAAAATTATATATGAATAAATATATTTAAAAATAAATAAATAAATATATATATATATATACATATATATTTGAAAATCAAAGATACAATTTAAAATCATAATATTTTTTTATTTGGAATAATTGAGTATTGGAAAACTATATTTTTTAATAAGGGTTATTTTTTTCATATTTCCAAAACATTTCTTTTCTTTTATTTTAATAATTGTCACCAAATAAGATGGAGAGAAATTGCAATCATTTCTTTTATTTTACTAAATTTCGCATCCAAACAAAATGAAGAGAAATGAAAATCATTTCTTTTCTTTTCTTTTATTTTATGAATTAGGAAATCATTTATTTTCTTTTACTAAATCATGACCAAACATAGGCTAACGTGAAATTTTAGGGTTCATTGGGTTAAAGAGGGATGAGGGATAGGGCTGCGTATTTTGTTGCCCCGATGGAGGGCGTTGGCCGACCCCATGGGCTCGCGGGGCTCGCCCTCATTGGGTCATTCCATCGAGCACCTGGCACGCACCCCTCTTCGTCAACGCAGTCGCAACCCACAGGAGTACTGAGCCCCCCTTCGTTCTTCATCCTCGTCCTGTAAACAAAAACGACAGCCAACGATCCAATTCATCATCCACTCTCACCGATTCATCAGGGCGTTTGGGTCCATCGTCATCTCCAAACTCGGACGAGTTTTGTCATTCGAAGCAGGTTCGCGGAAGGAAATGGCGATCTCCATACGGCTTAAATCGGATTCCCTGAAATCAGTGGCTTCGATCCATTATTGACGGCACACCAGATCCTGTGCTCAGCTTCGACAATCGTCTCGGTTCTCAGCCCATGAGGGTCGAGTTCTTCACTCTCCTTCGCGCGGGCTCCATTCAATGAAGCTTGGCTTCCCTGTACTTCAGGTTCTCGGTCTCCTCTTGAAGAAGTTCAGACGAACCCCAGGTTCAAAACCTTGATTTCAGGCCTCGCCGGCACTCAGATCTACGAGGCGCAGGAAATATCCTACGCACGGGAAGCTAAAATCACCAAAATATCACACTTCCCAACATAGGTCACAAGGGAAGTCTGAGAGTCGACACCATCAACTACATACAAAATAAAATGACTAAGTATCCACATCGTCCCTAGGTCTCGATCATTACTTAAGTCACAAGGGAAGTCTGAGAGACAACACCAACCTAAGTCATGAACACTCATAAAACTACATGCTTGTAGTAGAGAATAGGGGAATCATATCATTGCTTCAAATTATCACATTGCTCCTCCAAATCTTTTTTTTTTCGTTTTTTGAATAAAAACTACTTTTATGGTTGAGTGGGAACCTCACAACCTCCACCATTTCAAAGTTTCATACACCAAAACAAAAACAAGATAAGCGTCAAACATAGTACACTAACATATTCAAATTCAAAAACCATATCAAAGTCAACATATGAAAAAGTCATCACGGGATGCGGGCCTCCTCGAGCTGCACACCATTCATAACAGTCACCATTATCATCAATCAAATCCCATCGCCGGCAAGGACCCGACCAAGTGTTAGCTGCATCACTTTTCCGAACCAAGAAAATACTAAAGCGCAAACTGCCATCACTACTGTGAACAAACGAACCACCAAAGGAGCACCCCATCCATCAAGAATCACCCACAGCAGGCATCGATCATGAATACATGAAAGAACAACGAAAATGAGATACACCAAACCAAGATCTACACGACCACCATCTTCCAGGTCGCATCTCATGAATCAGCACCCGCACCACCCCAAAACCTCACCAAGCTCCACCGCACCAAGCCGACCTGGCTTATCGAGAAGAAATCATAGGCCATATCAGAGTTTGGCGAGGGAAGGCCTAATCAGGGAGGGGCGACCTTCGACCGGACCACGAACCACAGACATCAGAACCACCATCGGCGTCACAGAAGAAACACCGATCGAATTCAACCATCCAGAAGAGCCGAGGTGTGAACCAAAATAACAAAAAACCATCAGAAATACATCAAGCGAAAAAGACAAAAAAGGAATCTAGGGATCTGAACAACGAAGGCAGGCCAAGGGAAGAAACACGTAGCACCACTACTCCCACCACCACAATCCCAAACCGATCTTAAGAGACCAACACACCCATCCAAGATGGGGTCATGTGTGTTGGCCCAGGTCAGCAGAGCAGGGGTGAAAGAGAGTAAAACGGGACAACTCGAGAGAGCAGGAACAAAATCATAAGGGAAGAAGCAACTCGAGAGAGCAGGAACAAAATCATAAGGGAAGAAGCAGGGAAAAAGGAAGCCAGGCGAACGTCACTGCGAGCTAGGAAGAAACCCACAAAAATGAGCGTCGGAGCGAAAAAGCCAAGAGAATCTGGAGGAAGGCACGTCAGAGAGGCAGGAGAAGATGGGGAGACCCATCGGCGGGGGTGGGAGGCAGAAACCCTAGGAGGGGAGAAGCGCTTTCGAGAGCGGACGGGCGAGTGGGGCGCCATCAGCCAATACCTATAATCCTTGTTATACCTTTTACCAGGGAATCAAATTATCACACCACATCGTAAATATTAATGGATCATCATAGATGATCGCTAGCTCACGAAACCCACTAGGAGCTCCAAGTAAATCATGTCATCGAACAATACATTCACACATCCATGTCCAAATACTCCTTTAGTTAAAACACTATATTAAGATCCCCAAACATCCCACAAAAGGATATACCATTGTACCATACTTTAGAAAAAACACAACAGTATTCTCAAAATTTTCGAGGGTCATTCCTTTGCTAATTAGGTGTCAAATTTCTCAAGATGCACAAAACAATCTTAAACACTAAAATTGTTTGGAAAACATCACCACCATTATCTATGTTTAAAATGAAGTGAAATCAATTATTTAGGATCCTTGAATGTGTATTGGGTGAATTAAGGTAGGTAGTTTTTTTTGCGGGGGGGGGGGGGGATACCACATAGTGGGGCCTAAACAATGCTACATCGTGTACCAAGGGAAAGTTGGTGGCTGGATGATGAGTGGCTTATGGACGTACATGCCTCAAGTGTAATGTCCTGGAAATTCCATGATTTTTTTTATTAAATAGGATTATTTCAAGACCATGCTTTGAGACGACACATAACTTTGAGGTCTAGAGTGGCCGAAATGGATTTTCAAACTTTTTTAAAGTGTATTAAATAATCATGCAAGAATGTTTTTTCTATCTTTTAAACTGGTTCCCAAATCAAAAATCTAAGGGAACCATTGAACTCAAAGCATCGAGATACGCCCAAAGTGGGCCTAATGTTGGCTGGTGCGGGCCAACAGTGGAAATTAGTTTTTTTCCATAAATAAAATAATTAATAACAATTATTTAATTTTCAAATCCTTATAACTCCTAAACGGTAACTCGGATTGAAAATTCGAAAGTACCGTTGAGCTCGTGAGGGTGTGTTTTCCTTAGGCGAAGCTTAACCACGATCGGAGCGGGTCGAGAGTGAAAGATAGTTTTTGAGCTTTTTTAAGTGAATTAAAATGGCGCGCGTGCGTGGTTTTGGAAACTTCTAAACGGGTGCCCAAATTGAAAATATTAGGGCACCGTTGCATCCAAAATGGTGACATTACCTAAGAATGGACCCAACCTCAACCGGCACGGGTTGAGGGAAAAAGTTAATTTTCAGACCTTTCTAAAAAAAATAAAATAAAATAAAAAGTTATTTTATTTTTGTTTCCTTCACCATTGAGCGGTGAAATGTTCGCACTACAGAGCGATGATGAGGTGACAACGATCCGCTTTAAATGAAGTCCTTAATGGATCTTTAAGGTGTAGCATAACGTCCCATTAGATGAAGCCCAACCGATACACTGTTTCATAAATGAAACAGCGTAACAACACGACGACGCAACGTAACAGAAACACTGTGACGCGTTTCTCTTTTAATGGATTAACAGGTTGGAGAAACAATTGGAGATCTGGGAATTTCTCTGATAAACCTACGGAAAAGGGTTTCTCTCCAATGAAGAACGTCGACGGATCAGAAAGTGGTGATGATGCCTTAGAGGAAGGATTCGAGACCGGGGATCGAAGAACGCCAACGGCTTCAAAAGAATCGACACCAGCGAATAACCTTCTCTAGGTAGGGGGTTTATTTTAAGTGAATATCTGCTTTCCCCCATCATTATTTTAAACAATGGACGCAGGTTAACTCACAAACAAGTTAACCCATGGATCCGTCGTTCATTTGAGGTGGTTAGTGATGTTGGATAAAGGGGATATCTTGTCTTATTGATTATTCCACTCTCTTTTTCTTCATGACCCATTAACAATAACACATTCGGGTCAACACAAACAAAGACCCAGATCATTATTTGGGTGTTCTTTGTGACCCCTCTCTCTCTCTCTCTCTTCATTCTTCACGACGCAATGACAATAATTCTCCGACTGAGGAAGCACCAGGCCAAAGGACCACGACCAGGCGGGCTACGACACCGGAAGCACGAGGCCGTGGTGACTAATCGTGGCGGTAGCACTAGGCTGCAACACCCTGGTCATGGCGACAGGAGGGAGGCGATGCGCTGGCAGCGCGCCATGGCGGTAGCAAGGGTCGCTGACACCTAGGCTGCGGCGAAGAAGGAACCCATGACACCCAATCCGCGGGCGATGATGACATGCCATGGTAGAAGGGGGGCACCCGTGGCAGCACCGCGGGTTGGTGTTGGCCACACGGGTCAGCCACGTTCGTCCGACGGGCGAACCACCGCGACAACCGACCGTGGGGACTGGGTCGACGTGGCTTATGCCGTGTTGAACGGGAGAAGGGAGGTGTGTTCACTGACCGTGTCCGCCCAGCTGGAGGAAGCTGGCCGCTCAAGTGGTCGGGCTGGGGCACGGGGCAGTCCGGGCTGGAATAAAGCTGGACCGCTTATGTTGACTGGGATGGTGGTATAAAGTCAGGCCACTAGGTGACCCAGGCTAGGAAAGAACCTGCCCACATATTGTGGGTCGGGCCAGCTGGAACTGGGTCGCTGGGCAGCCCAACGGGTTGGACCCCCGATAGAATTGGGTCAGGTCCTGTAAGGCCCAATGGGCCTGACCCCAGGGCCAGGCTAGACCAGGCCGACCTAGACCCAAAAAGTGTTAGGTCAGATCAGTTGAACCGGGCCAGGGCATGCGGGGCCCTAGGCTGAGTTGGGCAGGTCACTTCGACCGGGTTAAACCAGGCATAGACATGACTAACCCCCGATTACTAAAATGCTAATATCTCTCAAACCAAACATCCGATTGATGAGTCGTTTACAATGTTAGAACCCTCACGGTGAGGTGGATCTTTTGGAATGATCTAAGTAGGCTTTCATAGAAGTTGTAAAACTAAGAATTGATTGATGAGCAGTTTCTCTTGGAATCTAGCGCACTACGTGCAGAGATCCTATGAGTGACTAACACCTAAAGACTGCTGACAAGAAAACTTGTATGGATCAGCTACAATGACCCAGTGGGAAGTGGAACTGTGTGACCCAAAAGGCCCATGGTGGGGAGCGACTCTGTGTGACCCAACAAACCCATGATACTCATTGGGAATGAGTACCTTAGTATGATAGTCAAAGTGGTAAGCACCTCTGTGTGACCTAGTAGATCCACAGTGGGGAGCGGCTCTGTGCGACCCAGTATACCCACGGTACTCATCAAAGATGAGTACCACAACGGTCCAAGGCTAGTGGGAAGTGGCTTTGTGTGACCCGTCAGGTCCATGGTGGGGAGAGGCTCTATGTGACCCAGTATACACACGATACTCATCAGGGAGGAGTACCCCGCAGCCCAAGGTATTCAGTGTTACGACATATTGTCTTTCTTTCTATACTTTAGATTATATCTGGGTGGTACTCCCCTACCGGGTAGGGTGCGGGTCCTCGATATATGAAGTAGTAATCCCCTGTTGGAACCAAGGAACATGTCCACACTTGTGTAGTAGTACCCCCTCATCTCTGAGTAGCGATGAGGAGTGATTCCTCCATAGGAATTTGGAGTAGTGCTCCCTCAACTGAGCACAGTGGCGAGGAGAGGGCCTATTCACTTGGGTTTCCTTAGTCTTGCATTGGGTGCAATATGGTGATGACTAGACCTCTAGTGTCGGGAAATATAGTTAAACCTAATATAATCTTTCTAATGGAGTGTATCTCTCAAACAGGTGCCACCGGAGATGGAATAACTCATAGAGTGCAATCTCCTGGTTTGTGTGTTACAACTTGAGCCTTCAATGAGAATCCTGATGCTGGCTATGAGGTTTGTACATCATGTTTCTTAGTGGTTGAGATGAGTATATCTGGATGTTCATGGTATATGTATGGGCATATACCTGAATAAAGATGACTATGAATTCCTTTGGGGTTTTTCCCTTGTGATTTATCTTTGTGGTTTTGGGGTCCCCTACCGAGTATTGTTTTATTCACCCCTTCACAGGTTTCTCCCACAAATGTTGTGTATGGTGCAGATGAAAGGTGCTTCGATAGACACCTCGACGGCCCGGGACCAGGCGGTGCCCAGTGAGATACGAAAGGAAGGACGCACTTCCACAGCTTCCGAAAACCACTCCTTGCCTACCCTTCAGTTGGGGTCTTCTGCGGACATCTTACAGAGATCTTTTGCACTTTCCTTTTTTTAGTTGTCTTTTGTTGGGTTTGTATTCTGGCCCATTTGACTTACATATTGTACCTTTACTCACTGATTGTTTAGTGGCATGCATGTTTTCCTTTACATCTATTTGGGACATGGTTGTGTGTGTGTGCGTGCGTACAGGTACTCAGGAAAATGCCTCCCACTCATGGGATAATGCCTTCAGTTCTAGTTTCCAGCCCTTGTCCTTTGGAAGGCGAGCTTGGGGTAGTCACGGCATGGGCCCCAAGGGATGTGTCGTGATAAATTGGTATTAGAGGAGGTTGGTTCTACCTCAAAGACAAGGAGTCTATGGTTTTGTTTTGGGGAAACAGTGCTAAGTTTGTTGAGTTTTTCTTTCATGACAGGGACTCCAGTGTTGGTGTGGTTTCCTACGTATCCATACACTAGGACTCTGGACACCTTCTTTCTGACTCGGTACATGGAAATACTGGTTGCGGGAAATAAAGGGTACACGAATCATATAGGAATGGGTTGTTTTTTTCCATTTCCTTCTTGATTCATCTCTCCAAATATAATCTTTTAACTATGGTTAATCTTGATTCATTTTAGGATACCTCCATGATGACAACCAGATAGAATGCTACAACATGATCATAATGAAAATCTGCCTAGAATAGAGGTTTCAGTGAAGGGAAATGATTCTGAGGTGTTACCTTAGGGTGGTGCACCAGTGATGTCATCACCTGTCAATCAACAGTTTCTACTAGCTCTAAAAGTAGAGGATGCGCGTAGGTTGAGTATGCTACATGAGTTTCAGGGACAGAGACCTCCCAGGTTTCGAGGCAAGATAGATCCTCAGGTAGCTGAGGATTGGCTTGAGGCGATTACATGGGTCTTACACCTAGTGAGGAAGACTCTTGAAATGATGGTGATCTTATCCACGATCCTTCTTTAGGGATTGATAGAAAGATGGTGGAGCTTGAAGATCTAGATGCATAATGAGGCGACCCTCACCTAGTTAGACTTTGAGCGCCTCTTCAGGGAGGAGTTCTTTCTGGTGACTTTACGCTCTGTGTGTATACAGAAGTTTTTTCCCCTACAACAGGGAAACATGACAGTAGCAGAATACTCGACGAGATTCACAGATCTTTCTCGCTACTCTATGAATATTGTGTGGAAACATTAATTTAGGGCCTGGACCTTCGAGCAGGGACTACGTTGGGAGATCAGGGTGTCAGTGATACCCCTTAGCTTTCCGACATATGCTGGGGTGCTGGAGTGAGCCCTGGTGGTTGAGAGTTTCCTAGCAGAGGAGTATATGGATATGACATACAACAAAGGTCATGAGGTAGGGGTGTTTTCTAGAGCTTGAAAACGACATGCAACAGGATCATGGTACAAGAGGTATACCCATGCTCGAACATAGACACATGGGTCTATGGTTCAGGAGCAGTGCCAAGGATCATATCAGCCACAGGAAAGGTGGTGTTATGCTTGCAATGGCTAGGGACATCTCTCTAGGGATTGTCTGACCCTCCGTTTTGTTGAAAGGGAACTGGATGATGAGCCTCCTTGGAAAAGACAATGCTTGGAGAAATAAGTTTCGCAAGATGGAGGGTGAGTCAAAGGAGCTGGATGAGTGACAGGGGGTGGAAGATAGGTTGCAACATTGCCACCACCACCCCTAGGTGTTCTGCACTAGGCTCAGGGAGCTGGAGGATATGGGTGAGGACAGCTGCATGCAGTCATGACTTAAGACCAAGAAGCTCCATGAGAGATTCATGGTACGATCTATGTCTTTTCTTTTGGCTGTCGTTTTAAATAGCCACATGTACTTGTTGTTCTCCTTTTCCTGTGAGTTTTATTTGAGACTTTGAGGTTCTGGTTGAACTGTGAACTTGACCCTCATGCTTAGAGACTCCTACTGGAGGAGACCCATTGATCACACACTAGCGATGATAGTGTGACCTGACCCTTGGAAATGAGAGTTGCGATTGAGATCTCTTAGTCATGGCGTCGATGCCTTGTGACATCATTCTTGATATGGAATACTACCATTCATACCTGGATTGACTGTATTAGGCAAAGGATGTGGTGCGTCCATGATGGTGAAAAAGGGTTTTCATTTTTGGTGAAAGGGAAGCCTGGGCAGCACAAAGTAGACTCTCAAAAAGATTCATGCTTGGGATCATTCCCTGGTGGTAGAGTTAGACCCCATGATGTTTCCGCAGTATGGAATGGTTTCTTGCCATCTATACTCAGCTGGGATTCCACTAGTGAGGGTGGTAGTGTTCCTATTTTGGAGGGTTGTGTGGCCACTATAGGTTGTACATAGAGGTCCTAGTAAGACCCAATGTTCTCTCTTGGGTAGACCTGATTCGTTCATAAATACCCCTGCATGTTTAGCTTCAACCCTAAGTGAATAATTCTTATGAAGTATTTAGAATAGTTTATCCAAGGGTGGATGTAAACTGTGGGTTTCTATCTGTATCTGCGTTAGGTTTGCATGGAGGTGAGCTGCTAGACCCCATGACTGTAGATGGATCATAGTGCTTGGTGATTTCCCACTTGTCGCAACTAAAGAAACACGTTCCCATTATTACACGATTTTGGTCTAGTAGAAGTTGGACATGAGAGTGGTTAATCTTAGTGGTTCCTCAAGGCTCGTGCTTGTAAGCAATGCATGGACCCTTGGTGAACTCAGTTTTCTTCCCTTGAGTTTAGGATTTTGATTTTTGGGGAAAAAAAGTTTTAAGGTGGGGAGAATGTAATGTCCTAGAAATTTCATGTATTTTTTTTATTAAATGTGATTATTTCATGACCAAGCTCTGAGACGACATGTAATTCCAAGGCCTGGAGTGGCCGGAATGGATTTTTGAACTTTTTTTTAAAGTTTATTAAATAATTGTGTAAGTGCGTTTTTATATCATTTAAACCAGTGCCCGGATCAAAAATATGAGGGCACTGTTGAGCTTAGAGCATTAGAATTCACCTAGAAGGGGCCTAATATTGGCCGGCGTGGGCCAATAGTGGAAGTTAGTTTTTGGCCGTAAATAAAATAATTAAGTAATAATTATTTTATTTTCAAATAATTATAACTCCTAAACGGTAACTCGAATTGGAAATTTGAAAGTACCATTGATCTTATGAGGGTGTGTTTCCCATAGGAAAATCTTAACCTTGACCAGTTTGGGTCGAGGGTAAAAGATAGTTTTTGAGATTTTTTTAAGTGAATTAAAATGGCATGCGTGTGCGGTTTTGGAAACTTCTAAACGGGTGCCTGGATTGAAAATACAAGGGAAACATTGCGTTCGGAACAATGAAATTACCTAAGAATGGACCTAAACTCAATGGTGCTGGTCGAGGGAAAAGTTAATTTTCAGACCTTTCGGAAGAGAAATAAAATAAAATAAAAGTTATTTTATTTTCATTTTATTCACCATTGAGCGGCGACACGTCTGCACTGTAGAGCAGTGACGATGTGACATCAAGATACTTTAAATGAAGTCCTTAATGACTCATTAAGGTGTAGCGTAAAGACCCATTAGATGAAGCGTAACAGATACGTTGGTTCATAAATGAAACAACGTAACGACGTGACAACGCAAAACAATATAAACGCTACGATGCGTTTCTATTTTAACGAATTAATGGGTTGGAAAAATAGTTGGAGATTAGGAAATTTCTCTGACAAAACTAGAGAAAAGGGTTTATCTCTAACAATGAATGCTGACAGATCAGAAACTGGCAACGATGCCTTGGAGGAAGGATTCAGGACCAGAGATTGACGAACGCCAACAACTTTGAACGGATTGATACCACTGACGTACCTTCTCTAGGTAGGGGGTTTATTTTAAGTGAACACCTACTTTTCTCCATCATTATTTTAAATGACGGATGAGGGTTAACTCACAAACAAGTTAACCCATTGATTGTTCGTTCATGTGGGGTGGTTAGTGATGCGAGATAAAGGGGATATCTTTTCTTATTGATTACTCCACTCCATTTTTCCTCATGAACCAATAATAAGAACGCATCCGGGTCAACATGAACAAAGACCTGGATCATTTGTTGGGTATTATCCATGACCTCTATCTCTCTCTATTTCTCTCTATCTTTGTTCTTCCCGATGTAATGATGACAATGCACCAACTGAGGAAGTGCCAAGTGAAAGGATCACGACCAGGTGGGCTACGACACCAACGACAAGATGTCGCACTGACCAACCGTGGTGGCAGTACCAGGCTACGATAACCTGGCCGCGGTGGTAGGAGGGAGGTGGAAGCAAGGACTGCTGGATGGTGGTAGTAGAGCCGCAACACCCAGGCTGTGACGGAGGAGGAACCCGTGACACCCAGGCCGCGGGCGGTGGCGACAGGTCGTGACAGACAGAGGAGGGGGGGGGGGCATGACAACGTCGCAGGTCAGTGATGGCCACGTGGACTGACTTTGTGGAACGCGGGTCTACTACGTTCATCTGGAAGGAGAACTCCCATGAAAACCAGCCACAGGGAGAGGGTCAACACGACTTATTCCGCGTTAACTGGGAGAAGGGTGGTGCAGTCACTGACCACATCTGCCTAGTTGGAGGAAGCTGGCCGCTCAAGCGGCCGGGCTGGGAGATGAACTGGGTCACATGGCAGCTCGAGCTGGAATAAATCCGGACCACTTCTGTGGGCCGAGTCGGCAGTATAAATCCAGGCCGCTGGGTGGTCTGGGCTGGGAATGAACCGGCCCGCCTGTTGCGGGTCGGGCCGGATGGATCCGGGTTGCTGGGCGACCCGGCGGGTTGGACCCCCGACCGAACCGGGTTGGGTCCAACAAGGCCTAATGGGCCTGGTCTAATGGCCAGTCCAAACCAAGCCGACCCAGACTCAAACTAGGTCGGGTCATATCGGTCGTGTTGGGAAAGACAGGAAAGCGACGAACGCGCAAACAAAAGAAAAAGCGAACGCACAGTGGAAATTGAATCTTTCCCCCCAAATAGATGCGGATGTGCAGCGACAAAATTAAATGTGCAGAAAAATAAATTTGACACTGGAAATTTTTACGTGGAAAACCTGAAAGGGAAAAACCACGGGACCTAGTCCAGAAAGAGGGATCCACTAAAATCAAGAAGTACATGGTAGAGACTCCCCAAAATGGAAGGGATCTCAAAAGTAATACTCAAGAATAAAAGTATGGATCAAAAGGTGGAGAGCAAGAAAGATGATCGTCAAATAAAGGAGATCACCAAATGTGATTTGCTCTCGGTGTTGTTGCTGCCGGTAATGATGAAATGCCTTGCCTCTGCCTCCTTATATAGGAAAATAATCAGCGTCAAAATAATGTCGCCGCGTCAAAAGAGTGTCACCGCGTGAATTAATTCACGCGGTCTTGGCCCGCATTAAAACACCACATTAAAACAGATACCGCATGTGCACCATTTGAGGAGGTGTTTCCTAGTACGCCAACCAGGAAGGCGCACAACAATCTCCCCCTCCGACTCAAGTGGGGATCACTGCCAACCCTGCAATCTGTCGGCAAGTCTCAAATTTTCCTCTGGGTAAACTCTTGGTCAACATGTCTGACCCATTGTCATCAGTGTGGATCTTCTCAAGCTCTAACTGTCTCGAATCAAGGACGTTGCGAATCCAATGATATCGAACATCGATATGTTTCGACCTGCCATGAAAAGTAGAATTCTTTCCCAAACAAATAGCACTCTGACTATCATAAAATAAAACATACCTGTCCTGATTTAAATTGAGCTCTCGAATAAATGTTTTCATCCACAAAAATTCCTTTCACGCCTCAGTAGCTGCAATAAACTCTGACTCTGTGGTAGATAAAGCAACACATCTCTGCAATCTAGACTGCCAAGATACAACTCCCCCTGCAAAAGTGATCAAATAGCCTGAAGTAGACTTCCTCGAATCGATATCTCCTGCCATATCTGAATCTGTAAAGCCACAAAGCATAGGTTCCCCTTTTCCAAAACACAATCTCAGATCAGAAGTACCACGAAGATAACGAAAAATGTACTTCAATTCTCTCCAATGCTCTCTACCTGGATTTGATAGAAAACGACTGACCACACCAACTGCATGAGCTATATCAGGTCTAGTACATACCATTTCATACATCAAACATCCAACAGCAGATGAATAAGGTATGTGTTGCATCTCCTCTCTCTCTTCATCAGTAGAAGGTGACTGACTGGAACTGAGATTAAAATGTAAAGCAAGAGGAGTACTAACCACTTTAGCTCTATCTATAGAAAATCTCTGAAGAACCTTCTCAATGTATCTCTCCTGAGATAACCACAACTTCTTGGCCTTCCTGTCACGGGAGATCGTCATGCCAAGAATCTGCTGTGCTGGCCCCAAGTCTTTCATCGCAAAAGACTGACAAAGATCCTTCTTCAATCTGTCAATTCTAGAAGTATCATGGCCAACAATGAGCATATCATCAACATAAAGCAACAGTATAATAAAATCATCATTAGTAAATCTCTGAACAAAAAACACAATGATCAGAAGATGTCTTCCTGAAACCCTGATGAGAAATGACAGATTCAAACTTCTTATACCACTTCCTCGGAGCTTGTTTCAAACCATACAAGATCTTCTTCAACTTGCAGACATGATTTTCTTTACATGTTTCAACAAAACCCTCTGGTTTCTCCATATAAATCTCCTCCTCTAAATCTCCATGGAGGAAAGCTGTCTTCACATCCATCTGCTGAATCTGCAGATCTAAACTGGCAGCCAAACCAAGAACAACCCGAATGGAAGACATTTTGACAACAGGTGATAAAATCTCATCAAAATCAATACCTTTATTCTGACGGAAGCCTTTGACAACTAACCTTGCCTTGTATCGTGGAACAGAACTGGATTCTTCATTCTTAATCCGATAAATCCACCGATTTTGCAAAGCTCTCTTCCCTGTCGGTAACTTCACCAGCTCAAAAGTGTGGTTGTCGTGCAATGATTTCATCTCGTCATCCATTGCCGCAACCCATCTGTCCTTATGTTCACTCTCCATTGCCTCATCAAACGATTCTGGTTCTCCCCCTTCAGCGAGGAGCACATACTCATCAGGTGAATATCGAGTAGAAACGGTGCGATGCCGAGATGACCTCCGGAGTGGAACTGCGGGTTCATTAATAACCCCTGGAACCGGATCATCAGAAACAAAAGGTGCATCAGAAACTTCAACTCCAACCTGTTCACCTTGAGCATCATTCTGTACATAAACATGATCATCAGAATCAACAAAATAAGGTAAATGTGAATTAGAACCTGGCTCAAGACTGACAAAACCATTAGAAGTTGGAGAAGCATCCTTTTCTCCCTTATCAATGTCTGCAATAGTCTGATCCTCCTTAAACACTGCATCGCGGCTTCTGACAAGTTTCTTCAAAACAGGATCATAGAACCTGTACCCAAACTCATCGTGTCCATAGCCAATAAAAATACACTGGCGTGTCTTACCATCCAGCTTGGATCTCTCATCTCTAGGCACATGAACAAAAGCCTTGCAACCAAAAACACGCAAGTGATCGTACCTGATCTCTTTTTCATACCAAAATTTGTCGGGAGTGTATGTCTGAAAAGCCACCGCAGGTGATAAATTGATTATATAAGCAACAGTAAGTAAAGCCTCACCCCAAAAATGTCCAGGAAACTTTGCTTCTGAAAGCAAACAACGAACTCTTTCCAGCAAAGTTCTGTTCATCCGCTCAGCTACACCATTCAGCTGAGGTGTCTTGGGCGGCGTCTTCTGATGCCGAATACCTTCCTGCCTGCAATACTGATCAAACGGACCACAATACTCTCCTCCATTGTTAGTGCGAATACATTTTAATTTCTTTCCTGATTCTCTCTCAGCAGAAACATGAAATTGCTTAAAAACACTGAGCACCTGACTTTTGGATTTCAAAACATAAACCCAGAGATTTCGTGAGTAGTCATCAATAAATGTAACAAAATAAAGACTGCCACTAAAGGTCTTCGATTTCAAAGGACCACAAACGTCAGAATGTACCAATTCAAGTACCTGTGACTTCCTGTGTGGAGGATGACTGCTGAAACTCACTCTGCTCTGTTTTCCAGCCATACAATGATCACATGTGTCCAACTTGACACTCTTCAAATCTGGAAGAAGATTTCTCTTGTCCAAACAACCGAGACCTTTCTCACTGATGTGACTGAGCCTCTTATGCCACAACTTGGACGAAACACTGCACTCAACAACACAAGCAGTATCACAAGAAATAGAAGCTCTAGTCCAGTACAAACCTGATTGCTTCTTCCCTCTAGCCACAATCAAAGAGCCCTTGGAAAGCTTCCATTGGAAATCACCGAAAGTGCTGATAAACCCTTCATCATCAAGAACGCTGGTAGAGATAAGATTCAAACGAACCTCGGGTGCATGTCAGACATTCTTCAAAATCAGCTTACTTCCTGTACTGGTCTTTAAACAAACAGTCCCGATGCCTACAACGTCATCATGTCCATCATTTCCCATCTTCAAAATCCCAAAATTACTTGGGCTGTAAGATGTAAAGAACTCACTCTTCGATGTCACGTGAAAACAGGCACCACTGTCAACAACCCAGCAAGAATCATCAGAAGCAATGTTAATGGAATCATAAACAATAACAAGATCACCCCCTGTAGCAGCGGCAACATGATCCTCTCCATCTCCATTTTTCTTCTGTTGATTTTCCTTCAATCTGTTCTCTCTTTTCAGCTGATAACAAAACTTCTTAACATGCCCCTTCTTACCACAATGATGACATTCAAAATCTCTCTGCTTCAGTCTGGATTTGCTTCTGCCCCTGCTCTTATCTCGACTGCTCTTCCCCCGGTCCTGGCTTCTCCCCCTGTTCTCTGTGACCAAAAGCTCGGAAGAAGATTTCTCCTGAGTACGTCTCCTGACCTCTTCATTTAAAATAGCAGACTTGACAAAACTAAATGTCACAGCACCATTAGGAGTAGAACTGGTTAGAGTAACACGTAAATTTTCCCATGAATCGGGTAAAGTGTTAAGAAGCAAAAGAGCTAAAACCTCATCTTCAAAATTTATACCCATGCTAGACAACTGATCAAAACATCCTTGATATTCACTTAAATAATCAGAAATAGATGTACCTTCTCTGTACCTCAAGTTCATCATTTGCTTGAGAAGAAACAGTTTATTGTTTCCCGTCTTCGAAGCGTAGGTCGTCTCAAGCTTCTCCCACAAAGTTCTGGCATGAGAGATATTGACAATGTGGTTCATCACGTTGTCTTCAACCCATTGACGAATGAAGCCACAAACCATCTCATGCTCGAACGCCCATTCTTCGTCTGACATTCTCTCTGGATTCTGGGTACTAAACACTGGAAGATGCATTCGCTTGACAAAAAGCAGATCCTTCATTTTAAGTCGCCACATATGGTAGTTGGTACCATTTAACAAAATCATCCGACTGTAGTTGGCCTCCATAATAAATATGAAAAGAAAAGAACCAAACCCTCTGATACCAGATGTTGGGAAAGACGGGAAAGCGACGAACGCGCAAACAAAAGAAAAAGCGAACACGCAGCGGAAATTGAATCTTTCCCCCCAAATAGAAGCAGATGTGCAGCGACAAAATTAAATGTGCAGAAAAATAAATTTGACACTGGAAATTTTTACGTGGAAAACCCGAAAGGGAAAAACCATGGGACCTAGTCCAGAAAGAGGGATCCACTAAAATCAAGAAGTACACGGTAGAGACTCCCCAAAATGGAAGGGATCTCAAAAGTAATACTCAAGAATAAAAGTATGGATCAAAAGGTGGAGAGCAAGAAAGATGATCATCGAAGAAAGGCGATCACCAAATGGGATTTGCTCTCGGTGTTGTTGCTGCCGGTAATGATGAAATGCCTTGCCTCTGCCTCCTTATATAGGAAAAGAATCAGCGTCAAAATAATGTCACCGCGTCAAAAGAGTGTCACCGCGTGAATTAATTCACGCGGTCTTGGCCCGCATTAAAACACCACATTAAAATAGATACCGCATGTGCACCATTTGAGGAGGCGTTGCCCAGTGCGCCAGCCAGGAAGGCGCACAACAGGTCGAACTGGGTTGGGGCATATGGGTCCCTGGACCGGGTTGTTCGGGTCGATCCGATCGGGTCGGACTAAGACGAGACATGACCAACTCCCACTTACTAAAACGCCAATATCTCTCAAACCGGATGCCCGATTGATGAGCCATTTATGGAATTGGAAACCTCACGGTGAGGTGGATATTTTGAAATGTTATAAGGAGGAATTCATGGAATTTTGAATATGAAGAATGTCTTGAGGTGAGGTTTCTCCCAGAATCAAGTGCACTATGTGCAAAGATCCTATGGCTGATTGAGAATCGAAGACTGCTGACAAGTGACCCGTTGTGGATCAGCTATGATGACCCACTGGGAAGAGGATCTGTGTGACCCGACAGAAAAATGGTAGGGAGCGGCTCTGTGTGACCAGACATACCCATGGTACTCATTGGGAAGAAGTACCTCATTACAATGGCCAAAGTGGGAAGAAACTCTATGTGAATTGGCAGGCCCACTGTGTGGGAAACTCTGTATGATCCATCATACCCATGGTACTCATCAGGGATGAGTACCCCAATGGTACAAGGCCAGGGGGAAGCAGCTCTATGTGACCGGATAGGCCCATGGTGGGGAGTAGCTCCGTGTGACCCAACATACCCACGATACTCATCAGGGAGGAGTACACCTGCTGCCCAAGGTGTTTAGTGTTATGATGGATAGTCTTGTTTTCTATAATTTAGATTATACCTGAGTGGTACTCCTCTACCAATTAGGGTGCGGGTCCTAGATATACGAAGTAGTACTCCCCTTTTGGAACCAGGGTGTGGGTCCTCACTTGCGGAGTAGTACTCCCCCGTCTCCGAGTAGCGATGAGGAGCGGGTCCTCCATAGGAATCTGGAGCATTGCTCCCTCAACTGAGCGTAGTGTCAAGGAGAAGGCCACTTCACTTAGGTTTCCTTAGTCTTGTGTTGGGAGCAAGACAGTGATGACTAGACCTCTAGTGTCGAGCACTAGAGTTGGACATAGTATAATGTTCCCAATGGAGTGTATCTCTCAGACGAGTTCCACTAGATATGTTGGAGCTCATGGAGTGTGATATCCTGGTTTTTTTGTTACGACTTGAGCCTTTGGTGAGAATACTAATTTTGGATATGAGGTTGGGACCTCATGTTTCTTAGTGGTTGATACGAGTATATCTGGATGTTCATGGTATATGTATGGGAATATACCTGAGTAGTGATAACTGTGCATTCCTTCACGATTTTTCTCTTGTGATTTATCTTTTTGGTTTTGGGGTCCCCTATTGAGTATTGTTTTACTCACCATTACACGAGTTTCGCCTATACGTGTTGTGTCTAGTGCAGATGAAAGGCTCTTCGACAGAGACCTCAGTGTCCCGGGACCAAGCGGTGCCTAGTGAGATACGACAGTCCGGACGTACTTCCACATCTTCCAATAACCACTCCTTACCTACCCTTTAGGTGGGTTCTTCTGCGGACTTCTTACAAAGATCTTTTGTACTTTCCTATTTTCAGTTGTATTTTGTTTGGATTGTATTTTGGCCCATTTGACTTACATCTTGTACCTTTACTCAGTGGTTGTTTAGTGGCATGCATGTTTTCCTTTCCAATTGTTTGGGACGTGGTTGTGTGTGTGTGCGTGTGTATAGGTACTCAGGAAAATGCCTCAAACTCATGTGATAATGCCTTCGGTGCTAGTCTCCAGCCCATGGTCTTTGGGAGTCGAGCATGGGGTAGTCACGACACAGGCCCTGGGGGATGGGTCATGACATCAAGTATACATGCATGTGACACACTAGGTTAGCACTATGACTAATGAACTACTTTGTAGGCCCACAATTTTAGTGATACCTATTGATACTTATCATGCATGACCCAATACAAGCAATTGAGCCTCCCTCTCCACTAACTTAGGTTAATTGGGTCACTTATGACTTTAACTATGAAGAATCTTTCTACATTATAAATTAATCAAATTTTACATGTCATTTTGATCTTAAAATACCTGGGGAACCGCATGACCGTGAGATTAAGAAGGCTAAAGTAGGCCACATTGGAAATCAAATAGCCACAAAACCTCCTTACTCCTTTGAGGGACTAGGTGATGATGAGTTTTAGGAGTTCATCATAGATAACATAGAGTAAAACCCATATGTATGTTTGATATATCCATGATGATATCAATATGGGTATAATATATAAATGAAGAAAAAAATATATGTGTAGATGGTTGGATAATACAGTGGCCTATATCTCTACAATGTTTTTTTATGATGACCACTAGAGCATCAGACGAATGCCTCCAACCTCCGAGGGTGGTACACTGTCTAAATGATCCTCATTTGTAAAGAGAGGATATCGATACACCAAAGGGGTTCTAGAAACTTCACTATCATGGAAAATGATATATTGGGGAAAATAGAGATATAGAAATATTTTCATGAAACTGGTGGTCATATTAACAACGTAGATCCATTACTTAGTGAAGGGAACTCATTCCCTTTATATAGGTAGCACATATGACACACTCCATTTAAGAGTTTCAACAAGAATATCATGTGTTACAACCTTATGGGTAATATTTATTGAATCCATTTAATGAGTATGAAATCCACATTTAATCCATTCATAATGGACCTAAACCAATGTGTACCAAGTAGGGATGACATTGTGGAAGTGTCGGCCGATAAAACCATATGTTAGGTGTAACATAGTGTCAAGTTGCATTTCATACAAATGAAACTATGTTGGCTTAAACATATGCTTAGGCTCAAGATTAAAGATACTTCTGCACCAATGTATCCTTAAGTCATATGTATCACATGCATATTATTTTAGTGAACATCCAAAAATATCCCACTTACACTAAAATCTATAAGGAATTTTTGAAAATTTCATAACTCTTTATGAATCAATCTAAAATTATTATGGATATGGTTTCATCTAACTCTCTTCATTTTGGAACAAAAACTTTATCCAAAATTTAATACTCATATAGAGACCTAACTATATAACCCTTTGGGAATTATCAGAATTGAAAAAAATATGATTTCCATGTTTCATATATATAATCAAACAAAGACCTATAGTAAAGAATTACTACTACTCAAGCTACTAAGTCATCTGGTGTGATATCTATCAAACATACTCATATCTTTATATGAACATGTCCACCGCAATATATGTAGGTTTCGGGAATAAAAAAAGTGTGTAATGGGTCTTTCTTAACTTTTATTTTTGTCATGACCGATGATCAATTTGATATTTACACGACAATGAACATAGTGATTAAAAAAATTGAATAAAATAAAAATAGACAAGGGATAGAACTCTAGAACCAAGCGTAAGATCATCACATATTATTTATAATTAATTTAATTGATTAACAATTACCTTGTGAGAATTATTTCTTCATTGATGGATTTTAAAATAGATATACATTGTATCATCATTGCATTGTAGGAATCAAGAGAAGATTCTCATTAGCGGTGATCCACACATGCTCCACAAATCTTTGAACATTGTCGTAGGAATCTCCAGGTGTTAGAATGATAGATCCTATAACTTTCATCATTCGTATTTGATCGCCTCAAGATTTCTTTCAAATCATTATTTTATCTCTCTAAACTTGGGAGTGGGAGGTGGATGAAGATAGATCTCCATTTTTTGAGAGTGTTCTTGGAGAATGGAGCTCTATAGGGCTTCAAGGGGATTTTTCGGATTTGTTGCGGACAACAAACAAATGAATTGGATTACTAGAAAAATAATATAATTGGGTTTATATACTGTTAGGGTTAGAAATAAATAACTGCACAAGTGCCCCTTATTATTTATTTAATCTTTTCGGAACCCCATGTTAATAATAATATTATTTCTCGACATGTGTTAGACTCATGAATTAAAATTATCATTTTTTATTCAAAAAATATTCAATATATATTATTTCTCACCAGACCATTAAACCTAGTTCTCCATTCCTCTATAATATTTATCAGGCCTTAAATAATGAATATTTATTTAATAAATAAGCATCACTTTATTATTCGATAATAAATAAATAAATATTATATTCACTAAATAGAAAATAAATATTTATTAAATATTCTACTCATGTAATATTTTCTCAAATAACTAGTGATGAAATATATGAGATCAAGAAAACATGAATAATTATTAAAGAAAGTGTGGAAATAATATTTATTCAAATTTTTAAATAATAAATAATAATATATTATTTAACTGATATTCTAGACACACTTAGCGTGTGACTCTCTAGGCCTCTTTTCTCAGTGGCATTAGGCGAAGCAACCTGAAGTACAAGGTTAGGGTCTAGAAACATGCCAAAGCACCCATAGAGAAAGAAGTTAATTCTAAAATGACATAATACCCCATACAAACATTTAATATGTAATATAATCCCTTTATCATAATATCTCTAATCAGGCAGGTTGTATGCTGGTGCCATCTACCTATGTGCTCGAAGCATCTTTCTTTGACTTTCGAAAAGTCAAACTTACTCATAGAACACCATAGCCATGGATTTATTTAGGACAAATAATTTCCATAAAAGGGCCTGAGATATCAACTTTTTTTAAATAATAGAAGGGATAAATCCTTTCTCACATTATTTATTAATGCAATATTACTCATGACACACCCAACGTATCCTACCTCTCCATGAACATATTTCATCATATTTATTATCAATACATTAAAGTACGTGACTTATAATATTAATTAATAATAATATTAAATTATAAGTATAAATACACAATTCATAAGACAAGAACAACCAATGATACATATAAATGTGGATTTCCTACTGGCGGGTCTTGTTCTGAAAATATACCACACTAGATATTACCAAGGGCATACACCATGAGAAGGTGCCTCAAAGTCCTATGAGTCTCTACCAATGATATCCTATTCATTCATTTCCCTCAAATGATATCATCTGGCCAAAAAATATATATTTAAGAATATTTTCATAGTACTTTTGGGTTCTCATCATATATAGCAGGGAACTACTATGACCTTTTAGTGCGATAACTACTCTTAGGACATTATAACATACTGTGTTATTTAGAAGAACAATCATGATGTGATAGGGGGTTTATTAATATTAAAAACTATGAATACAAGTTATGATAAAGTACACATAAGTTAGTTCTAAAGCACTAACTCCAACATACTCCCACTTTCACTAGAACCAACTTCTAACAACCTTCAGTATGCCAGCTATCACATGATACCCACACTTCTGTTGAGATGGTCCTTTAGTCAAGGGGTCCTCAAAATTCTCTTCCATGGGTACTCTTCTTACTACAACATCACCCATTTGATAAAAACCCCTCAAGAGGTGATACTTTTGGAGTATATTCTTTGTCCGTTGGTGTCACCTTAGCTCTTTTGTAAGAGCCACTACTGAAGTATTATCATAATACAATGTGATAGAGTCTTTACTATTAGTCACCACATCAAGATCTCAGAAAATGTTTCATATCCAAATGAATTACTTGGATGCATTATAAGTTTCTATATAATTAGAATCTACACTAGAATCAGAAAAAATTAGATCCTTTGTACTCTTCCAGCTCACAAATTCTCTGTCAAGACAAAAAATATCCAAATTGTGACTTTAGATCATTTAGATCTATTTGAAATATATCATCAGTATAACCCTTGATGACCAGCTCCTCATCTCCTCTATACAATAGGAACATATCCTTAGTTCTTCCCAAATACTTAAGGATAACCTTAATAATGGACTAATGTTGTTCTCCTAGATCTTTTTGATATCTGTCTACCATGATCAATTCATAGACAACAAAAAGTCAAGTACATAACATGGAATACATGATTGATACTATCATTGAAGTGTATAGGATCTTACTCATTCTCTCTTTCTCTTATTGTGTACGGGGACACATTTTTTAGAAACATGAATACCATGTGACACTAGAACCAATCCCCTCTTTGATTGTTCCATACTAAATCTCTTTTTATTTGGTCAATGTATGTACTTTGACTTAATTCAATAAGAATATTAGATCTATCATGAATGATATTGAACCCTAGAATATAGGATGTTTCACCAAATTCCTTCATGGAGAAACACTTCTTTAACTAGTCCTTAATAGGCTGTAAGACTAGTATTTCATTTCCAATAAGTAATATGTCATCAACACATACTACTAGGATAACAACTGAATTCTCACTAAACCTCTTGTAAACACATGGATCACATTCATTCTTAATGAAACCAAATTCTTTTATATCTTCATCGAATTGAATATTCCATGACCCAAATGATTGCATCAATCTATAAACAAATCTCTGCTACTTGAAAACCTTTTTAGCAATGACTAATATCACAAAACCTTCTGTTTGTGTTATATAGACATCTTCTTAAAGGTTTTCATTAAGGAAAAAAGTGTTGACATCCATATACCAAATTTCATAGTCATAGTAAGATTCTATATCACATAAAATTTTGATGGGTTTAAACATGGAAACTAGTGAAACAATTTCATTATAGTTAGTTCCTTGATACTATTTAAACCCTTTAGCCACTAGCCTTGCTTTATAGGTATTTAATTTACCGTCCATGTACATTATTCTCTTGAATACCCATTTTCACCCCTCATGATTTACATAAATTGGTGCATTGACCAAAACCCAAACTTAGTTATGATACATGGAGTCCATTTCAGAATTCATGGCTTCTTGCCATATTGTAGCTTCAAAACTCTCTACTACCTCTCTGTAGGAGATAGGTTTATCATTTTCAATAAATAATGTGTCATCATATTTATTGAATATAAAACCATATCTCTCTGGTTCCCTTACCTCTCTTGTTATCCTACATAGTACTTTTGTTTTAGGAACTACTTCTTCCACTAGGACTTGTGGAATCTGTTCATATACAAACTCTTGGTTATCTTGAGCATCAACTTCATAGAAGTAAATCTTGACCCCACTATAATTTTTGAGTATGTGATCCCTCTCAAGAAAGATGAATTTTCTAGCGATAATCATTTTCTTGTATGAGGGGTTGTATAGGAATTATCCCTTTATTTCCTTAGGATTCCCTATAAAGATACACATTGTACCCTGGGGTGCTAGTTTATTTCCTGATAAGGCCTTAACAAATTACTCACAACACCATATACATTTATGCAATAAAATATGTTTCTTTCCACTCTATAACATGAAGGGAATTAAATTTTCTACTTTAGTTGGTTGTAACACCCCAAGTTTCCAAATTATGTTCCCCTTTGAATAATGCAATAGCTTGCGTTGTACGCAACTTGGAGTTTTAGCACACCAAGACCAATCAAAATATACGTTATGAATAGTAATACCCACATTTTGAAAATTTATAAATGTTATTTTTAAAAATGGACTTAATTTTTGGATTCGGAAGATCAAAATTAGATTTGCTTGAAATTTTGGAATTTTTTTGAAAACTTTCAATTTTTGATGAATAGTGAAAAAACACCGCTTTATTATTTAAAACTGACTTTTTATTTAAATAATTAGTTATTTTATTTAAATTTATATTAGGTAAAAATAGATACATAATAACTATATATTTTCAATGTAATTAATTAGAGTCATTTTATAATAATATTAGATATATAAAATTTTATTGAACTTTTTACTGTTTTTTACCCACCTTCTAGGTGCATTTGAAAATTTGCATAAAATGTAATTTTAACACTTCTGTGAATTGAATTTCAAAAATCTGAGAGACATGGTTGACATCAGTAAGTAAAATTTGGTTCAATAAGATGAAAATAATTTTCAGTGAATAGTAACTTTTGACTTTTATTTACCACGATTAAAAGTAAATAGGGTAATTAAAGGTAAAAATGATATTATACTTACCCTAACACATGTACTAATTATATTGGATAAGTGTATTTAGAAAAAAATAAATATTAGGAATAAAATATGATCCTTTTGGTCCACTTAGATTATATTAGGACATTTATTATTATTTTATTTAAAGAAGAGTTAAAAGTGTTAAATTCAAAGTTTAATAACTAAACCATTTTTAATATAGGGTCATACATAAGATAAATTTGACTATAAATATTAATTATAAATATAAAAATATTTCCTACATAATGGTATTTTATTTATATTTTTTAGACATTAAATAATTAAATTTATTTATGACACAAGGATGATGCAGTAATTACCTTATTAATGAAATATTAAAATAATTGATATTATAAATATCCAAATAAATTTAAATTGACACTTATGATGAATTCCACTAATTTTCTAGGTTAATATGACATGTTATTGTTTATTAAATAAATTTTATTCTAAGTGATAAAGTTTTTATGGATTTCAAAAAAATCAAATACTAAATAGTGTCAAAATTGACATAATTGATTTTTTTTAAAAATACTATATTATTAATTGATATAATATTCCTAAAAATATAAGGTTCGGTCAAAGGAATTAGATAAGGTTAGATATATCAATAATAAACCACTTGGGGTTCTCTTGGAAGTTTATATTAAGTTTATTAACCATATATTATAAAAATACAAAGAGACATGGTAAATGTCAAACTATTTAACAAAGAGTTAAATCTAAAATATAAGGTTAATATGGTGACCTAAACCTGTCTAAAACCTATTGTTTGAGAGTTTTTAGACCCATCACCACCTTATCCTAGAAATAATTTTTTTGGAGCCATTATAAACTGACTATGATTGTATAATAAAATAATATTTCAAGCTTTTCATAAAGTGACCCTCACCTCTCTTATAAAAGGGTACTTACCCTTATCTAAACATCGCACCTCCAAATCCATTTGGCTAAGCCAAACCCTGCCCAAATATACTCCCAAATATCCTCAATTCGACCTAGAGGAATTACTTTGATCAGAAATCCAACCTAAGGAGCCCTTTTGATTACCTCAAAAGGAAACACCCGAAGAAGAGGCAATAATTTCACCACCTCTTTCAAAGTTATTTTCTTCTTCCACTTTCTATTTCTTTGTTGTTTCCATACCAAAATAATAAATCTAGTACCTTCTACATACTGTGATGTTATTATAAATATGGTACAACCATATTCATTATTCTATCCATCCTATTAATGACAAGTCACCATAAGTGCGTATGTACGGCTTACCGTCTCCACGTCGTAGTGTAGTTTGTTATTCAAAAACTTCATTATTTGGATGGGTGTAATAATGAGTATAAATGATGTAAATACTAAATATAAAATTTTTATGATTATTTATATATGATATACCATCCAATTATATAAAATTTCTCCATCAATATAAGGATATTGTCGCTCGTGCGTACGTACGGATTACCGTCTCAACGAACGTGATGAGATTCACTCCCCATCATAATAATTCAAGAATAATTTTCATTTTATGATTAAAAATAATGTTTAAAAACTTAATATAATTATGTATATGAATCAAATACATCCTATCCATATCAAACATGACTTACGTAACAAAACATATAAAGGAAAACAAATCAGTTAACACCCGAAACAATGATACAACTAAAATATTATTAACAAAGCAATATTAGAATGTAATATATGATATCATATAGTTATTTTATAATTTAATAACAATTATTTAACTATTATATAGGAGGTTAACGTATCCTCGACCAAGTAAAAGTACAAGGTAAGGATTAATTCTACAATCTTTTCATTATCCGAGGTTATTTATACGTGAGTATCTACTGGGACCTCTTTATCATCCACATCCCTGTTTCTTAAAAATGTATTTCAAAACATTTTTAATATTTCCTATAATATGGTTTAAAGTTATTTATACCCTTGTTTGAATTTTTATAAAATGTTTTGAAAGGAATCTTTCTGTCATTTTCCAAACAAGGTACTTTATGACATTTTTGACAAATTAAGGTAAGAATATTTTTTTAACTTATATGGAGAGTGAGACTATTTTCCACAATTATAACACCTTCAAATATTCCCTTACAAGATTATAATAATATTTTCAAAATAAATGTTTTCTTTTATAATTATTTTACTTTTAAATGATTTCAAAATAGAAATATACATTTCTCTCAAATAGTTTTGATTTCATCTATGTCAACATCCTTTGATGGATTTTACACTTGTTTGAAGTTGATTTATTATAATAAAAATCTTCCATATTGTATTGAAGGTATTGTGATATGTTTGAATGTGTATATGTTATTTTTATACCATTCAAGGTTTATGGTTAAAGTATGATGACGCCAAAATTCAAGGAAGGTTCGCACTGGGCGGACAAAAGAAGAGCGGATGAATCTGGGAAAGTAAGAGCAGATTTTGGGTCCTTAGAGGCAAGCATGCACAAGATTCTGCACGCACACACAAATGGCAGGCCGATGCGTAATGAGTTGCGTGCCCATGGCGCGATAGGGGCCCGCCTCCGCCACAGTCCTTCCAAATCCTCCCAAAGGCGCGGAGTGTAAGGGTGCCCGGTTTGAGCACCCCTGGGCCTCAACGCGGAAAAATTGCGCACCGAAGGCGACATCAAATGGGATTTTGCACGCTCGTCCCCCATTTCCTCACCAATGGCGATGTCAAATGGGAGTTTTCATGCCATACACCAATTTATGTGCCATAGGCGACATCAAATGGGATTTTTTGCACCCGACCCCCCTTTGCACGAAACCTCTGAGGAATTAGGCTATAAAAAAAGTGTACCCCTGCCCTTTGAGGACAGTAACAGAAGACGAAGCGTCACTCTACTGCACACAATCCTCTTCTTCCGCGACTGCGTGAAAACTACCCTGGATGCCAGGTATTGGATTTCACACGATAGGTCCTCTTGGGCATTACCCTTGTTAGTTTCCTTTCACCCAAGGAGTTTGCGCACAAGATATCACTTCGTTGCGCCCAAGTTCCAGTCTTGTGCACAAAACCGTCCATCTTGCACGCAAACCTGTCCATCTTGCATGCACCCCTTCAGCTTGCGCGCAAAACCCTCTATCTTGAGTTTAATCCTCCTTGTGTGCTCCATGTATCATCCTCACCTTCTGTCACCATGTCCTAGCCCCTCTTGTGCACACCACACCTACGTCATGAGCTCTCATCCCGTGCGGCCCTTCAGGTTTGCACTGAGTGATTTCCAAGTCCCCTGGACGGTACTTCACATTGTGTTTCTTCGCCTAATTATTATTCTCATAGGCATGCTAATGGCTATTGCTTCTTCGCATAGCCACGCTAACGTGGACCCCAATGGGATCACCTCACGACACCCCTATCCATGGCGTTGCCGGTGCCTTACCTTCACTAAGGTGTAGTGGGTTCCGGTAATGCAAGTCTTAGGAGTGTGGAGAGAACCCACTTTATCTGAGCTGTAGGACGTTAAAATGCCAAGTGCCATCATCCTCAGCACATGACGTTAAACTGTGGCCTCACCCCATGCACTCTATGTGGGGTGCCCTGGCTTAGACATTTGTTACTCCTGATCGTCTCCACGGGAGTGAAATCTTCTTCACATGGAATGAGATCCTCTTCGTTAGAGTGGCACGTGTCCGCGGGGAAGGGAAACCACCTCAATTTAATCCCCTAGACTTTATTTCAGGAGGTAGAACCCTTAATCCTCTTTTCTTCATCCATGCCAAATACCAGAGGGGTTATGAGCATCAAGACCTGATGTTATTAATATTTTCATGACTTATTATATCCCCCCTTTACTGATTTTATATGAAATGTGCATAATTTGTGTGAAATATTAATGTTTTAATATTAAGTATAATTTTTTAGCATTTTTAGAAGTAGTCCAATTGAGTTAGTTTAATGTTTTAACAATAACTGCCACTATACAGATCCAAATTGTGTGGTTCTTGTTTTTTAGGATTCTCCTTTAAATATAAAACATTTCATTAGAAGGTACCATGAGCCAATTCTTCCATTTGAAGGGTCATATGGTCCTCACAAAAAAAGACCAAAGAATCTGTGAACAAACTGGACCAGCCTTGAAGATTGATTTACTGGGCTCAATACAGAAGTACAAAAACATTAAATCTCCACCATAATTCATGGGACACTACATGTCATCTTGGATAAAAATTTCAAGGCCCAAATCCAAGTACAATGGGCCCAAATAAATCTTTGAAGTCCAGCCCACCATTCTGTCCGAGAATTAAAATTAGTATAGTATGAATGACATATCTCATGGTTTAAGCATCCAATCGAGATGATATTTTGCAGTGTGAAAGATAAGATATAGGTGGCAGTCTTTGTTGAAGAAACCATTCGTATTTGAAGGCATATTCATATTCAAAAACCCTTTCACATTATGGACTTCAAAAATACTGGATTGAAATGGACATTTTAACTTTGTTTTATCAACCGACCATAACTTTTGATCCTTAAGTCCAAATGCCTACAAATTTTGAGAGTAGTCGGAAAACATTATTGTCTACAACTTTTAAGAAGGATATATTCTAATATTCGGCTGTCTGTATAGCCAAATTTGCGATGTAAGTGGAGGTACAGATTGGGAATGCAAACAATCCACTCCTTGGGCTATAAATACTCTCCCATTCTCTCCTTGAGAGGGGTTGGAATTTCAGAAGAGAGGAGAACATATTGGAATGACCAATGCCTTGAAAAAGGATTGGGAGTATCTTCCATACTCAAGTTTTTACTTGAGAGACCTTTCCTCCTCTCTTTGTTTTCACTTAATTTCGTGTTCTTCATTTTTGTAATTTTGTAAGTCTCTTTCTTTGTAATTCTGTTTTAATGCAAGTTACTTCTTCAATATCTCTTATTCTCATCCACCGTCTGTAGATTAATATTTATGTTCTTCAAATAGTTTAAATTCAGTTGAATCTCCTTCCCTTCTTTTGCTTCCTAATTCAATCGAAAATCCATTTTTAATTATCATCATCGTTCGTGTGTGTGTGTCGACGTACCACTCTTTTCTAATCCCTTTCTTTTTCTTCTATTCTTAATTTATCATCATAATTATTATAACCAGAATATTAAAAACCCAAATGGATGAGTAAATATCTCATTGGGGTGAGTTATAATTTAGGGATGTTAAGTGATTGAGAGTATTTACTCGATGAGTATTCGTTAATTTAACATTGTGTATGTTGGACTTAATTTGTAATGGATTAATGACGTATTTTGTTTAGCATGTGGTTTTCATGTATTATTGCAACTAAAAATACACTACCATAAACATGTACTGATTGAGATTAAAATCCTAATTAATTTAAGGCTTGGATTAAAGCTTTAACACTTAAGAATTCTAATCGATGTCAACTTGTGAAGTGGGTGTTAATTTAAATGCAATATAAAGCAAAGCTCAAGGATATCACAAGATTAACTCCCTAATAATGAACTCACCCAAATCTTTATCAATTTTTTGAATCAAACATTATCCATAAATTATTTCATAAGCTCTGCAAACAAACCCCCCAATCATAATACAATTAACTAAAAACAAACGACTATTTCAAAGTATCATCACCGAGGATTCGACCCGAGTGCTGCTATAGACATTAGCAGAGCACCGAAACTTTGACCGGTCGATAAGCAACAATCGGCCGTGCGTTTCAAATGGTGAAGCACTTTGGGATTAACATCCCTAAATTATAACTCACCCCAATGAGATATTTACTCATCCATTTGGGTGTTTAATATTCTGGTTATAATAATTATGATGATAAATTAAGAATAGAAGAAAAAGAAAGGTATTAGAAAAGAGTGGTACGTCGACACACACACATGAACAATGATGATAATTAAAAACGGATTTTCGATTGAATGAGGAAGAAAAAGAAGGGAAGAGGATTCAACTGAATTTAAACTATTTGAAGAACATAAATATTAAACTACAGAAGGTGGATGAGAATAAGAGATATTGAAGAAGTAACTTGCATTAAAACAGAATTACAAAGAAATAGACTTACAAAATTAAAAAAATGAAGAACACGGAATTAAGTGAAAACAAAGAGAGGAGGAAAGGTCTCTCAAGTGAAAACTTGAGTATGGCAGATCCTCCCAAGCCTTTGGCAAGGCCTTGTTCGTGCCAATATGTTCTCCTCTCTTCTGGTGTGTTATCATATGCTTGAGGGAAAGCATCCATTTTAGTGTGGGGGGGATGTTGTCATTCAGTGAATGTATTGTACAAATGATATTGAATAGTGTTAAAAAAAATCAAAAAAAAAAATCAAAATCAAAAAAAAAAAATCAAAAAAAAAAATGAAACAAATGGGTTGTGTCTTGGGTAGGTCAAAAATAACTCTTCCTCAACCTTTGATCTTGTTATAACTATTACAATTAGTGTCATGAGGAGATCAAACATGGGTTGGGATATGAGTGTGAGATCTGTCTCATGGTCAACTTTTGAAAAAACAAAGAAAAAAAGGAAAAAAAGAACACTTGCATTATATTCTTATATCATTGGGAGAAGTTTGGTGGTTTATAAATATTTCATCTTCTCATCCCCTTAATATTTTCTTCCTCTATTGTGTATTTCTTCACACAATCATTCCCTTGTAAATATGTGTTTTCATTTCCTTCCATGTTTTATTTCAAAAAAATGTGCATTGTTTTTCTATGTTGGTATTTTAACCCTCTTATTATCTCTCTTGGACATTATATTCCTACCATCCCATAGCCATAGAAAAACCCCATTAAAAATACCTCTTGATTCTTGTTCACTTTGGATAGGGACTGTAAGCTGAGAGATCTTTTCAAACTCTAAGATTTTCACTTTTGGTTGGTGAAAGAGTGAACCTCCACAAATAAATTTTATCATCTTGAGAGGTGTGAGTTTTGAGTGTCCACATTCTCCAATTCTAAATTTGAGCATGGAAAAATGAATTAGTTTTGGAACATTGTTTCTGTAACAACTTGTGGTGGATTTTAAAATGGATGAGTGAAATAGTCTAAACCTCCCCTGATTGGAGAAAACAAAATTTTAATATTTGTTGGTGAGTGAAAATGATTTTGTCATGTTTTTATATTTGTTGCACATGAGGACATGCACAAATCTAAGTGTGGGGGAGTTGATGTTATTAATATTTTCATGACTTATTATATTCCCCCTTTACTGATTTTATATGAAATGTGCATAATTTGTGTGAAATATTAATGTTTTAATATTAAGTATAATTTTTGAGCATTTTTAGAAGTAGTCCAATTGAGTCAGTTTAATGTTTTAACAATAACTGTAACTATAATGATCCAAATTGTGTGGTTATTATTTTTTAGGACTCTCCTTTCAATATAAAACATTTCATTAGAAGGTACCATGAGGCAATTCTGCCATTTGAAGGGTCATATGGTCCTCACAAACAAGACCAAAGAATCTATGAAAAAAATGGACCAGCCTTGAATATTGATTTACTGGGCTCAATAAAGAAGTCCAAAAACATTAAATCTCCACCATAATTCAGGAGACATTACATGTCATCTTGGATAAAAATTTCAAGGCCCAAATCCAAGTACAAGGGGCCCAAATAAATCTTTGAAGACCAGCCCACCATTCTGGATGAGAATTAAAATCAGTATAGTATGCATGACATATATCATGATGTAAGCATCAAATCGATCTGATATTTTTCAGTGTGAAAGAGTAGATATAGTTGGAAGACTTTGTTGAAGAAACCATTCAGATTTGGAGGCATCTTCATATTCAAAAACCCTTTCACATTATAGACTTCAAAAAGACAGGATTGAAATGGACAGTTTAACTTTGTTTAATCAACCGGACATAACTTTTGATCCTTAAGTCCAACTGACTCCAAATATTGAGAGTAGTCGCCCAACATTATTGTATAAAACTTTGAAGAAGGAGATATTCGAATATTCGGCTGTCTGAATAGCCAAATTGGCGATGCAAGTGGAAGGACATATTAGGAATGCAAACAGTCCACTCCTTGGGATATAAATACTCTTCCCTTCTCTCCTGAGAGGGGTTGGCATTTCAGAAGAGAGGAGAACATATTGGCACGACCAAGGCCTTTACAAAGGCTTGGGAGGATCTTCCATACTCAAGTTTTCACTTGAGAGACCTTTCCTCCTCTCTTTGTTTTCACTTAATTTCATGTTCTTCATTTTTGTAATTTTGTAAGTCTCTTTCTTTGTAATTCTGTTTTAATGCAAGTTACTTCTTCAATATCTCTTATTCTCATCCACCTTATGTAGTTTAATATTTATGTTCTTCAAATAGTTTAAATTCAGTTGAATCCCCTTCCCTTCTTTTGCTTCCTCATTCAATCGAAAATCCGTTTTTAATTATCATCATCGTTCGTGTGTGTGTGTCGACTTACCACTCTTTTCTAATCCCTTTCTTTTTCTTCTATTCTTAATTTATCATCATAATTATTATAACCAGAATATTAAACACCCAAATGGACGAGTAAATATCTCATTGGGGTGAGTTATAATTTAGGGATGTTAAGTGATTGAGAGTATTTTATCGATGAGTATTCGTTAATTTAACGTTGTGTATGTTGGACTTAATTTGTCATGGAATAATGACATATTTTGTTTAGCATGTGGTTTTCATGGATTATTGGAACTAAAAATACACTACCATAAACATGTACTGATTGAGATTAAAATCCTAATTAAGTTAAGTCTTGTATTAAAGCTTTAACACTTAGGAATTCTAATCGATGTCAACTTGTGAAGTGGGTGTTAATTTAAATACAATATAAAGCAAAGCTCAAGGATATCACAAGATTAACTCCCTAATAATGAAATCACCCCAATCTTTATCAATTTGTTGAATCAAACATCATCCATAAATTATTTCATAAGCTCTGCAAACAAACCCCCCAATCAAAATACAATTAACTAAAAACAAACGACTATTTCAAAGTATCATCGTCGAGGATTCAACCCGAGTTCTGCTATAGACATTAGCAGAGCACCAGAACTTTGACCGGTCGATAGGCGACAATCGGCCGTGCGTTTCAGGACCCTTGTTATCCTGTCCCTCTCCCTTTGGGATTTGTCTCCATCGGGCCTCCACCTTGGAGTAAGTCCCAACCTCCATCTCCCTGGGCTTATAACCACACATAATACCCTGTTTTCATTTTGGGCCGCTAACCACATGTAATCCCCATTCCACTTCCCATGGCAATACCTTTATCGACGTGATAGTTAGGTCTTTGCTGCCTCTTATTTCTCACACCGAGCATGACTCATGTGGGCTTAGAGTAAGTATCGACCATGACACCCTCTCTGGGCAGCTTCCATGCATAAGCCCCATCCATCATTTCCAATCCTTAGTGGCACCCAAGCACGTTAATGGATATTGATTCTTCGCATAGCCATGCTAACGTGGACCCCCAATGGGATCTCCTCACAACACTCCCTCACCACGGTGTTGCCGGTGCCTTACCTTCACCAAGGTGTAGAGGGTGTCGGTTATATAAGTCCTATGGGTGCAGAGAGAACCCACTTCATCCAAGCTGAAGGATGTTAAACTGCCAAGCGCCATCGTCCTCAGTACATGAAATTAAACTATGGCCTCACCCCATGCACTCTATGTAGGGTTCCCTAGCTCAGACATTCGTTACGCCTGCTTGTCTCCACGGGAGTGGAATCTTCTTCATATGGAATGAGATCCTCTTCATTGGAGAGGTGCCTGTCCATGGGGAAGGGAAACCATCTCAGTGTAAGCCCCTAGACTTTCTTGCAGGAGGTAGTATCCTTACTCCTCTTTTCTTTTTCTGTGCCAAATACCAGAGGGGTTATGAGCATTGGGACCCTCGTTATCCTGTCCCTCTCCCTCTGGCCTTTGTCTCCATCGGGCCTCCACCTTAGAGTAAGTACTAGTCTCAATCTCCCTAGGCTTCTAACTATGAGTAAGCCCCTATTTCCATTTTGGGCTGCTAACCATGTGTAAGCCCCATTCCACTTCCCACAGATGCACCTTTCACGATGTGATCATTAGGTCTTTGCTGCCTCTTGTTTCTCACACTGAACATGACTCATATGGGCTTAGAGTAAGTATCGACCATGACACCCTCTCTGGGTAGCCTAGAGTGTAGGCCACACACCATCCCAAACTACATGGACTTCGATCCTTACTAAGGAAAGGTACATAGGAAGCCTCCCTGAGGTTTAAGCCCAACACCCGGTTGTTCCGACCCCCTTCACGTCGGTTCGCCAACACCTTCCCGAACTACATGGACTTTGATCCTTGCCAAGGTAAGGTATGTAGGAAGCCTCCTAGAGGTTCAAGACCATCACCCACTTGGTCCCAGCCACTTTACGTAGGTTCATCAAGCCACCCATTCTGAACTACGAGGACTTTGATCCTTGCCAAGGAAAGGTACGTAGGAAGCCTCCATGAGGTTCAATCCCACCATACATATAGACCCCAAGTCCTCATTCATGTCAGTTCACTGACTCCCTCTCCTAAACTATGTGGACTTTGATCCTTTCCAAGGCAAGGTACATAGGAAGTCACCCTGAGGTTCAAGCCCAACATCCGGTCGTTCCGACCATCATCACATTGGTTTTCCCACACCAGCCTGAACTATGTGGACTTTGATCCTTTCCAAGGTAAGCTATGTTGGAAGCCTCCTTGAGGTTCAATCCCAACAACCACTGGTCCCGACCACTCCATGTCGGTCCAACCCCATCCTGCATGATGTTAAATTGTATGCCCATTTTGTGCCCCATCCAACGGTAAGCCGTTGTGATCCCTACTTAGTGGTAAGACGTTGTCAACTTCAGTCAGTGGTAAGCCATTATCAACCTAAACCCAGTGGTAAGACGTTGTCGTCCACTCTGTTGGGACCCATATCTCTGATCCGTTCTAGTGGCTTCAGACCAACCTTGGGCTGCTAACCTCGCGTAACCCCCAAAATATTATCAGGTCGCTATCCTCTGCGCACACCCCGATCCTATACCCCATTCCGAGCTACGTGGACTTTGATTCCCTACCATAGGGATACATAAGAGGCCTCTTTGAGGCTCAATCCCAACACCACCATCACCCTCGAGTCGACTCCATCTCATTCCCCCTCCACTTCAATTAACCATCCATAATCCATCTTGATTCTTACCCGGGCCGCCACATCTCGATGGGATCACACCATCTCACCTCTTAACATCAGTGTAGTCTTCTAGGGGTTTCACCCATCTGATCCACTCTAGTCAGTGTTCCGATTAGTCTGATCTGTCTCCTCTGGATGTTAAACTTTTGGTATACCCTGTGTGAAACATGGGAACCTGAGGAAAATGTCAGGGACATGCCTAGGGCATATGATTCCTCACATTCGATGTGGGATTCCTTGGGCTTCCACGCCCTCGAGAAGCCCTATAATAATGGGAAGAAACCCATATACACTAGTGTTCCAGCGTCCAGACACGCCGGTGATGCCCAACGTGACTACTCCCCTGACTGAAGGTTTCTGCCCTGACTTGACCCCTTGGAATGTTCTAACAGAAGCAGCGTAATTAACCATAATCCATGAAGACATGGCACTGGGAAGAGTTTTACAAACAACGACTTAAATTTATAAGGGAGACTCGGACTGGGTGATGAGTTCTGAGGAGGAATCTATAGAAGGAAGAACCAACATCCCATTATCCCATTTCGATCAAGGAGAAAACATCCCTGAATAAGCGACAGATGCTGCCCGCCTTTGGAAAGCGGGAATGCGAGGCAAAAAAAAATGCCTTTCATCCTCAAGAAGACGAATGCGCACGCCCTGTGGAAAGTGTCAGAAAAAGAAATAGTGAACCTGATGTGAAGATATTCTCCTCAATATATAGATTAGTAGCATTTGAGACAACAATAGACTAGAGTGTCACCATATCCAGTTATCTGGTGCTAGGTCCCTCTAAGAAAATAGTGGGTCTGGCGTGAAACTCACTACAAGTTGGGGCAGTCAAAAAGTTGGACATCTCGGTCTACAATGATGTCAGCGTGGATCCCTCTTACCAGCTATGGAAAACGGAGTGGCGTTGTGGCACTGGATGTCGATTTATTTGTTTTAGCACTAATGGTTCAACCTTCATGCTTTCCAAGAACCAAGATGCAGCACTAGGAAACCGATCACCACCCACCCACCGACATAGGGGCAGGGGAAACGCCAATACAGCAATCCCGCATGGCTCTGCCATTTCTGCGATGACTTCCACCACCACGGCTGCTGGGCGCCCACACCCCATCTACCCCTCTAAATTCATTCAGCAGAGGGTGATCAATGACCTCATACGCCAATACAAGGAGGATAGGATTATCCCAACCCAGGATATGGCCCGCCAGGATCTAGAGGCGTCTGCGCCTTGTCGACACCGCTGCCCCAAGGGCCGCGCAGGGAGCCACTGCTCCCCACTCCAACGTACAATCGTTTTGGGAGCCTCTCCTTAGAACACCTCAACAAATCTCTCCCCTACACCAACGAGATAGGGGATGTCTGGGACAGCCCAGTCGGGATCCTATTCCAGGGCCCCCCAAGGAGGGACCCCACTAGGCCGCACTAGCACTGCCACCCGATTCCCTAAGCCGAAGAGTTGGTAAGCTATGTACCTGCACCACTGGCTTCGGTCCGTCTGACCCGATGCCAACGTCAGGCTCAAGCTGAAGAGGACGCCCACCAAGGGGAATCAATGTCAGTAGCTACTGTGGCCCAAGCCACCCCTGACGCATATCACTAGTCCCCTATGTACATTGAGTAGGGGCATTTATATGACCAACCCAGATCGAGGCCCCAACTTCCCCACATGTAGGCTGGGTCGACTCTCTCGGCTGCCACAGGCAGTGGTCGCCGTAGACTAACCCGCAACAATGCTACCCAATATGGAGGTCCTCCCCGTACTGCTACCATAGAGGACGCAGGTCTTCCTCGCTTCCAGGTTCAACATGGAGTTCCACCCCGTGCCACCTTCAACCCAAATGAGGGTCTTCCTCACGACGACAACACTCATTATGGGAGTCTTTCCCATGCTAATTACACCAGGTATGGAGTCATTTCTCCTCCCACGAACTGCCGGTGTGGAGATGCTGCACATCTTGTCACTCTCCAATGTGGGGGACCTCCCCATGTCCTCTTAGTAGCTGGAGAAGGTCCTCCTCGCCCCAAAAATCAGAGGAGTGAAGGCCAACTCTGCTTCACCAGTGCCCAACACGGAGGTCCTACTCATGTTCGGATCGACCAGTACGTGGAATCTCCTCATACTGATGTCACTAGAGGAAAAAAGCATGGAGGTCCTCCCCATGCTCCTACTAGCTCCAGTGGAGGTCTTACCCACTCTAGAACTTCCCAAGGAGGTCCTCCCCATGTCCCCTTTGATATCTATCCCAGTTCCCCTTGCACCCCAACCCACTCAGGCAGAAATCCTCTCTGTCCTAGCACCAATACGGCCGAAGGACCTCCTCATGTCAAAAATCTACCCTATCCTGAAGAGCCATCTAGGGGAAGGAAGGCAGTTCGTCACCACCATAAGAAGAATTATGGGATGGTCCATACAGATATCAAACTAGTCCACTTCTCAGATTCCGAAGCAGAGTACGACTCATCGCTGGATCCTTCCCCTCGGTTGTGTCGAGGGCTATGGTAGGAACGAGGCGCATCAGCCTCGTACTCTCGGAATGTGAGGTCCACAAGATCCCTACCTCCCTCCCTAGGTACATCCAGGAGGACAAAAATCTAGTGTTTCCCTAGGGACCGACCACACAATCACTACCATCATCACCAGAAGAACCCTCTACCTCGACTAGAGACCATGGAGATCTGTTTTGGGGATCAATGGTAGAAGAGCCACGACATAGCCCATCGCCTGTGACCGTTGATGTCGTTCCAGAAGCCCTGGTCGCTAGCCAGTCTTATCGCGACGTAGTGGCTAGGTAATTACACTCTTCAGAGGATATCCCGAGATTTGGAGGCCTATCATCCCATTCTTAGTATTCTCCACCGGCCAACCTACTAGTCCAGTGGTTTGCCTCAGTACCGTTTCCAGTTCCTTAGCCACCTTCAGTTGATGAGTGGGGAAATGAAGGGCCATAAATTGAATCCAATCCTAGGAGCTTATGGGATATCTATGCAGCAGACCACTTCCCTAATAAGTTTTCTCTGGCTATGACACCGAATTTCAGTGCGCTAGAATCCCTCACCCCAGAGGAAGTTGAGTGTTTCCATAAAACCCTCTGGGCAACGCACTTTCACCTTTTTCATCGGCAAGTGGCTTATCCCAGGATCCAAGCACATTTCGAGGACATCAGTGAGCAATGTCATCTGGTTGATCTGGTCACACTCCCTATGGACCAGTGCCATAAGTCACTAAAATGCCATAGGGTCCTCTAACAGCAATGCATTCAGAGTTTCAAGGTACTCCGCAAGATTATCAAGGAGGCTTCCACCCACGTGCAGATATGTGGCTGGGGGCAGTATGCTGCCCTCCTCTTTAGCCCTATCTAGTGGCAGCCCGACCTATCAAAATTATCAACATGGCCACCCTATCAGAAGGTGAGAATGAGCTAGAGATTCTTGATTGAGACCTCCCCCCTGAGGGCGTGCCACTACTATTGGACCCATCGGGAAGGGTTACTCGACATCAGAGAAATCTTCTCGGTCTCCCTACACCCACTAAGGCATTAGTCCTCAGTAGAATCTCGATAAGGGTAAAGAGCACCTCGAATCCATCAAGAACTATGATCTGTCTACCTCAGTGTAGAAGACATAGGAAGACTCTGAGAAGGCCACGTTGCATCAGCAACTTTCTGAACAGAAAAATTCGGTCGACGACCTCCTGGATAAACGCGCTATGGAACAACGTCTGGATTAGGGTGATCCACGACCAGTAAAGTAGGGGTAGAAACAACTCACCCTTGGTGAGTTTCCTCCTGGTGACCCTAAATATATTACCCACGCAGACAGGGTAGAGGCTGGAACTTACGGCAATAGGGAACAATATGTATCACAAAATCCACCTGAGTGATGCAATAATCTATGGGACCCAGCTTAGGTTCCCCTAACTGCTTGGCAGGCCGCCCCACCAGCCACTCCATGAGCCGCTAGGTCTGATTATCGCGTTGAAGAACCTACCAATGCACTGGTGGTTAGGTATCCTCATCAAGACAGGGACCCCCACCCAGATGATCCAATGGAAGTACTCATCGCCCACCTTGAGGTGCTAGAAACACGACAGGTGGAACTCCCACCTGATGGCAAGCCATATCCAGCATGGGTGGAAGATATGCCAGCACCCCTGGGTTTTGGGAATCCCACCTTTTCCCTATTCAATGAGACGGGTGACCCCCCGCAGCATCTGGCCCACTTTACTTCAAGGTGTCGACCCATGTTGGGAACTCCGGTGTAGCAAGAGGTGGCCAATGTCCAGTGTTTTGTACAAAAATTGGAAGGGCATGCATTCGTCTGGTACAACCAGCTCCTCATTGGGACAATAATGATATGGGAAGATCTCCATAGATAATTTCTATAACAGTTCAGTTCCACCACGTGGAAGACAAGCATCACAGACCACTTTAAGTGAAAATAGAGTCCTGATGAGCGTGTTGTAGACTTTATCACCCGGTGGAAAGGGATCACATAATCCCTTGACATGACACTGACTTAGGAGAAACTATTGACGATGTGTGTGGGAAATGTTAAGACATAACTGGTTTCTTATCTGATCACCCAGAACTACCCTGGGAGATTCCGAGACTTCTCTAATAAGGCTCAGTGCCTAAAAGAAGTCCTGCAACATGCCAGCCAGGTACATCTGTTACCTGCTGTAATCCCCGCAAGGAGGGCCGGCAGAGCCAAGGCCACCACAGTGGCCCAAATAGAGGCCCCTAGACAGCTGGAATTATTACTAGTAGAGCCATATCCATAGCCTCGCAGAGGCCCGCCACCACAGGTGCAGCCTCCATCCCAGTAGCATCCACCTCAAAATCGACAGGCGCCCCCACACAATGCACCACCACCGCCTAGGTGGGATAATTAGGCTCCGCCTCTTCAGAAGGATACTCTAGACCCCTGTCAAAATTAGGCTCCAAGGGCCCCCTTTCCGGACTGAAGAAACTAGACCTACTCATTCAACGAGAATCAGGTTCCCAGATATTTCCAAAGTGCCTTGGAACAGGGAATTGTGCATTTTTTGAGTGCAGGATTCTAGAAGAGGCGAACCTCACTGATCACCCTAACTACTGCCCTTATCATCAGATCTTGGGGAACACCATTAAAAGGTGCTATGTGGTCAAGGACTGGCTTCAAGACTAGGTTGATAATAACATAGTCAAGTTGGGCCCTGCCCCCGACATAGGTAGCATGCATATTTATGAGGCCAGACAGCAGCAACGACAAAAATGGTGAGTGGAAGTACGTTTCTAACTGCGGATCCCAGAAGTATGTCGACTGGATAGCTCACAAAACAGTCGCTCGTGCCCACGGTATCATCTGTGCATGCCTGAATCGACCAGAGCCTTCAGAAGCAGCTACTACTTCTACATCGTCATCTCGACCGTCCTCCTCCCAGAAGAGAAAGCGTCTACGGTGCAAGGGAAAACAAAGTTCTCCACAAATTCCATCGTCAACCCATACTCTCGGTGACTTCATACCCCCACAGATAAATATTCCTCTCAGAATTCGTCCAGTAGAGGAGGATTCTTCAAGTGATGGTTAAGGGTACGCCTCAGTTAATACCGTAGAGCTGGTAAACCCCTATATAATTCTTGATGACAAAGAGCGCCATACAGATCCTCCCAAAATCCCTAGCTAATGCCAGCGTCGGCGGATCCATGACAATATGGGTTATCAAGGAACATCAGTTAGAACTTCCAACTAGGCTGTGCATGCCACTGAAACAAGACAGCAGTCTCAGCACAGAGCTCAGCCTCCCCATCTGGTGTCATTAGGTCTGCCTCCACCTCCGTTTGTGCTATTGGAATGAGAAGAGTCATCTAGACCACGCTGTGACTAGATACACTCCACCACGAACCGGTCTCAGTCAGCTGGCCCCCATCCAGTAGTTGCTCCATATGCTTCGACTAGTGAGCAGCAGGACATTCCCAGCACCAGTCAGCCACCGGTCCAGATGGCAGGGCCCTCCATACCTCCTATCATAGAGCGACCTTTTGTAAGCAGAAGTTCACTCATGGCATGGAATTATGATGTTCTCAAACATCTCTCTAGCATCCCAGCAAGGCTTTCCATCCTTGAGGCTCTTCACTTGTCGGCATACATGCGGGAATCCCTCACTGAGGCTTTTAGGATCCCCCTCCAGTTTGAGATGGAAGTAGCAGCCGTAGAAGACTTCCATGCTAAGGAAATTGAGAATTCTGAATGTCAGGCCATTATCTCATTCTCTAGAGAAGATGAAGGTTCTCCTATATAGGGGCACATTCACCCACTGTATATCACCGGCCAGTTCAACGACATGGAAGTTCACTGCTGCCTTGTCGACACAGGCTCCAGGATCAACCTTATCCCAACACAGACATTGCGGAAGCTGGGGTTATCCAAGGATGAATTAACTCCCTATGACTTGAAAATCCAAGGTTACAACAGGATGGAAAAGACCCCGGTCAGCAAGATCCGTTTGAAGACCCAATTTGGTGGTCTAGTTTCCAGCACCGAGTTCATGGCTGTCTCTCAATACACCACGTAAAATATATTGATGGGCAGACCATGGATCCACCTGTATGATATGGTTCCCTCATTGTACCACTAGTTCCTAAAGTACTCCCTCAATAGTCGAGTCAGTGTACTTCAAGGTGACACATCTCCCTTTGCCTCTTATGAAGACCGCTATCTGGATACTGACTACTACAAGAGCAAGGACAAGAAGATTCATACTAATGAGGTCGAGCATGCCACAGCTGTAACAGACCCGTGTACAGATCTGGATGATGCCTACATCTTTCCAATCCATCGATTGGAGGCTACAACCGCAGATATGGGACAATTCTTCATTGTGTTTGGAATGAGGGGGAAACACATTCCCAAGTCTAAGAGATGCTGTAAGATCACCTCATAATCCTATACAAATTAGGATCAGGTGATCTTGGAGTCTCCTACTCCCATAAGGTATCAAGACGTCCGCCCCATGGCGATGACAGTACGTCATGCTTGCTTGTTTTGTCGGGCTGGAATCAACCGGCTCAAGATGACCCACCATTACTTCTTTGACATCATCAAGCGTGGCCCCTTGGGCCGAAGACTATATGGGATCAGATCAACAACCTTCATCGCTATGGTGGTGGCAACACAGGAGTCCCCCGATGAAGCGTCCACTGCCGCTCAGGCTGGTACCAGCCACCCATCGGGATATGCCAACTTAGAAAAAACTCCCCCCACAGAGGATCCATCCTCCATAAGTGGATAAGAGGATTTAGAGGATGCTCCTCCCACCTTTGAAGAGGGTGTCTCCACCACATTCAAAGAATTGGTACAGGTGAACCTCAGTAGCAAGGCAGACCTGAGATCCATGTTGATCAGTGCTGCCATGCTCCCCGAGGATCAAAAACGGTACATAGACTTCCTTAAACAACACCATGATATGTTTTCCTGAAGTTACGATGAGATGATAGGACTAGATCCTTAGGTAACCGTCCACCGCCTCGATATTCTGGCAAATCACCGTGGGTTCAAGAAGCCTCCCAAAAATATGCACCCTTCTCACGGTGTTGTGGTTGAGGCAGAAGTTGACAAGCTCATCAGAGCCAATTTTGTTAAGGAGGTCCAGTACTCCAAATTATTAGCCAACATTGTGCCAGTCAGGAATAAGAATGGATAGATCAGAATCTGCATCGACTTCCAGGATCTCAACTGTCACTATCTGAAGGATGATTTTCCCCTCCCCATAACAGATTTGTTGATCGATGCTACAGTAGGCTTCCAAGCCCTCTCCTTCATGGATGGGTACTCTGGGTACAACCATATCTGAATGGACCCTGAGGATGAGGAGTCTATAGCCTTCAGGTCACCACAAGGTACTTTTTGTTACAAAGTTATGCCCTTCGGCCTGAAGAATGCAGGTTCCACCTATCAGCGGGCCATGAACCGTATATTTAATCCAATCATTGGGACATTGGTGGAATTCTGTGTGGATGATCTGGTGGTCAAATATCACCAGCGCAAGGACCATCTCAAAGACCTTGAGAAAGTGTTCAGCTTCCTCCGTTCTCACCACCTAAAGATGAACCCATTAAAGTGTGATTTCAGAGTCAACTCTGGAAAGTTTCTTAGCTTCCTTGTCATATACTGGGGCATCGATATTGACCTAGAAAAGATCAATTCCATCATCCAGATGTCTCCCCCAAGAAATATCTGGGATCTTAGAGGTTTCCAAGTCCACTTAGCCTACATACACCGATTCATTTTGAATATGGCCGACAAGTGTAAGCCCTTTTCTCAGATTATGAAAAAAGGTACTATCTACCACTGGGACGAAGAGTGCCAGAGTGCATTTGAGGAAATCAAGAAGTATCTGCTCCAGCCTCTGGTCATGATGCCACCCATTTCCATAAAGCCACTGGTCCTTTATGTGATTTCCCTAGAATGATCCCTCGGTTCCCTTATTTCCTAGAAGAAAAATGAGGGTATGGAGAACAACCTTTACTACCTCAGCCACATGCTCCTCAATACAGAGACAAGATACTCCTCTATCGATAAGAGTTACCTCGCACTGGTATTCACAGTACAAAATTTGTGACATTACCTACAACACCATGAGGTATAACTAGTGTCCTAGGTAGATCCACTGAATTACATCTTGAACTGCCCCATGTTGACAAGATGCCTAGCTTGGTGGGTGATAATCATCCAGCATTTCGACATCAGGTTCATGCCTCAAAAAGAAAAACTAGGGCATGCATTGGAAGATTTCCTTGCTGCCCATACAACCCCCACGGACTAGTCTCTGGACCTAGATTTTCCTGATGAGGCAATCCTATCGGTGGATCATTCCATCCTGTGTTGGAAAATTCACTTCGATGACCTCCTCCTGAAGCCCCACCAGTAGAAGGCTCAATGACCCCAGACTCAAAAGAGTAGGCCTGGGTATCATCTTCATTACCCTGATACAGGCCATTCTTCCATACTCATTCCTACTGTCAGAAGGCTACTCCAACAATGAGGCAGAGTATTAGGCCCTCATTACTGGCCTCAAGCTGGCCCTCGAGATTGACATGCCCCATTTTCATGTGAAAGGGGACTCCAAATTAGTCATCAAGAAAATCAACAGTGATTATATCGTTAGAAATCCAGAGCTCATACCATTATTGGAGAACACTCTCTAGCTAATGGCCCAGTTCCCATCTCAGCCGGAGGTTACCCATGCCCCTCGGTCACAGAATGATAGAACAAACACCTTTGTTGGCCTAGCTATGTCACTTGCAGAGCCCGAGCAGGATGATCTGATTATCCACATATCACACCAGAGAGTCATAGCTCCTGTCACTCTAGATAATGTTGGCAGCCCACAGGTAAGCCACCTTACCACCGACACCTCCACGTCAGGACCCCCAGGTCCCCCAAACATAGTGATTTATGTAAATCCCAATTGTAGGATACCCTTGGTTTAATACCTCCAACAAGGTAACCTCCCTGTAGATCAGGCTGAACGTGAGTGAATCTGATGCCATGCATTATAGTTTTACTTCCAAAGTGGTCTCGGTTTTGAGTAGATCCTATAAAAGCACAGTTTCTATGGTGTTCTCCTCTAATGCATCCAAGGAGTCAATATTTCTCAGTTCATGCAAGAGGTTCATGTCAGTTCCTATGGCACCCATCATACTGGGCCAAAGTTGTCTCATTAGATCCAAAAACTGGGGTATTTTTGGCCCTCCATGATCCATGACTGCATCGAGTTCGAAAAGAGGTGCCGCACATGCCAAATCCACACCAACTTTATGCATCAGCCATAAGAGCCTCTCCACACTACCATGTACTCTTGGCCCTTTGTAGTCTGGGGACTTGATGTCGTGGGATCATATCCATCGGTGACAGCTCGCCAGTTCCGATTCATCCTAACCACTACTGATTTATTTTCCAAGTGGGAAGAAGTGGTTCTACTCAAGGAGGTCAAGGCCTGTTACATCATTGAATTCGTGAGCTCCAATATCATCTACCGATTTGGAGTCCCTCACCCCGTCCTCACCGATAATAACACCAAATTCCAAGAAGCTGGGATAAAGAAATTGTATGCCAAGTACAACATCCATTCTAACCATAAATCCTGCTACCACACGCAATAAAATGGATAGATCGAGGCATTCAACAAGACCCTCTCAAACATTTTGTAGAAAATGGTTGGTCAGAACAAGAAGAGTTGGCTAGACAAGCTCCCCAATGCCCTCTGGGCTTATCGGACAATGACTCGTAATTCCACCCAGGTGACTCCATATTACCTGGTGTATGGAATTGAGGCTGTCCTGCCCATCGAGATTCAGTTGTCTTCATTATGGACAATGGTATATGACCAGCAGGTGCCAGATAAGGTAGCTGAAATTCATCTGGCTGAATTGGAATCACTTGACGAGAATAAGCTTCATGCTCTGCACAATCTGGAAAGGCGTCAAAATAAGGTAGCTAGAGCCTTCAACAAGAAGTTTATCCTCTGTTCTTTCCTGAAAGGTGATTTGGTATTGTCCCTTAGGACACCAATGATACCTAGAAGAAAACCACCCAAGTTGGAGCCCAAATGGGAAGGACCTTTCGTAGTTCATAGGGTTTACCCCAATGGTGCGTACTCACTGGTAACCATGGATGGTGAGTGTATAACTCCTCCTACCAATGCCAAGTTCCTCAAGAAATACTTTTCCTGATCCACCTGGTCCGATATGACCCTAAACTATTTGGTCTTGCGCGACCTTAAACTGAACCTAAACTATTTGGTCTTGCACGACCTTAAACTGCACCTAGTCTTGCATGACCTTAAACTGCACTTGGTCCTGCATGACCCTAAACCGCCTCATCCTGTAAGATGCTAAAATGCATGGTCCTACATGAACATAAACTGTAAAATGTCCCACATGACATTAAAATGTATGTCATCCTACAAGACATTAAATTGAACCCTAATAACTACATATGGATTGATTCCCATCAGCATGGGATATGTAGGAATGCTCAGACATTTCGTCTTGAGTCCATCCCCCAAACTCTTTTCTTTGATTATCCCCCCTGGGGGTAAACCTCTTGGAGGATCCTTACACGACGTAGTGAAGGATTCTTTGGCCCCACTCATGGTAGGATTATGATGATCACACCCTGTGTTCCCTCCTCATTCTTATAGTCTCCCACATCCTCACCGCACGATGTTAAACCACATGGCCTTCAAGAACTACGTACAGCTTGATTCCCATCTGCATGGGATACATAGGAACGCCCAGACATTTTGTCTGTTGGCCCAGCCCCATGTCATAGAATTTTCCCTATCATATTAATCCCTTGGCCTGAATTTCCCCAAGGAAATGGGTATACAGTGTGGTATGGGCTTATGCCTTTGTACATGTCGGGTTTTTTACAACCGCGCCACATACCTCTTCTTCGGGGGGTTCCCCATCCCCTTATTCCATATTCATCATTTCAAATTGGATGATCTCAATTTTAGACCCTCGAACCTCTTCGGTGAGTCACCAATGTGCCCAAGAGTACTCTGGTTCAGCGCTTGGAGTGTTGTATTTTACCCGAACATGGTCCCACCCACCTTCCAGGCTTCATGTTCCCCTTTATTAGGGATTCCATCATCTTTCACATCCAAAAGAACCCCCGACTATATAGATGCTTGGCCTAAGGGATCTAATACTATTACATGCCAATGTCCTCGAGGATTTTGAATAATAAATTGATACAAGTCCCACGTTTTAAATATGGTCAGCAGTCGACACTCATTTGTTGTTCCCATTACAAGTCACACGATGTGGATACTGTGTTTTGAACACTGTTAAAAGTTATTCCTCATCATCATACCAACCCTATTAAGACCAAAATATTGGTCACATGATTCACATCCTTTTCCACCCCATCATGTCTAAAGTGGAATTTTGACACTCTTAGTACTATCCCTTAGTGCACATTTGCACGTTAGGATAACAAAACCATGGTAAGGCATTCTTCGGGGTTCTGCGCCGATTTCTCCCTTACATACATTCCACGTAATGCAAATACCTTATCCACCCTTGTTTCCTACACCGAGTTCGACTCACCTAGGATTAGGGATTGGATCATGGTATGTACCTAATTGGAAGAGTTTTTCTTCTCCCTAGTCCAATATCTAAGACCTTAAACTAATATCTCTATATATTTCCCCTCTTAATAACTACGTATGGCTTGATTCCCACCCTCATGGGATATGTAGGAACACCCGGGCATCTAGTCTTCGGTTCCAGCTCAACTGAGAGCTAGTCTCTCCTACTTCCTACCCTCTAAACTCTTCTAAACCCTCGGCCCGATGTCTCTTTCTTGGAATTACACGTGGTGTGATGTGGACCTCGTCCTCATTCACGTCGGGTATGCTTTATCACACCGTGCACATTCCCTCTCAAACCTCATCTCTCCTGCATATGCCTAGTCCCACATGACTTCAAAATGTTATGTCTATACTACACGACGTTAAAAGTGCATGGCCTGGTCCTATTACATGCCCCTAAACTGTGATATTATCATCCTGGCCGCATGACGAAAAATGGCACTGCAGCGTGATGTCCTCACTCGAGAAGACATCATGTTTGGTATTGGTCATCCACCATTCCATTTTTTAATGCATGTATATGGCTTGATTCTTGTGAAGATGCCTGCCAATCTAGGTCCATTGCTGCAAAAAAAACCATTCACCCTAAAAGCAAAACAAGTCCTAGAAAATGCGACTTCTTTTGGTATGAGGGCCAGACCTACACAACCTTTTTTTATCTTCAGAACTGGTTCCCTACCATGCCACCCTATAGAACTACGTGTGGCTTGATTTCCATCCTCATAGAATACATAGGAATGCCTAGACATTTCATCTGTTGGACCGGGACCATCTCTCAGAAGTTTTTCTTTTTTCTCTTGTCCTACCGTATGACGTTAAACTACATGGGTCTATATGTCCTCAATGCATAACATTGAACTGCAGTTCTACCCTGAATAAGTTTAGGATGCCCTATGATAATCATGGGATGCATCAGATTCCTTGTCAGAGAGGTCCTATCTGGAAGTAGGAATGATCCATGATCAGACCGATACGCCTACCTATTGTGTTTTCACCACGGTGGCATAATTTTAAGAGTGTTTGATTCCCCTAAAAAAACCCACCACTCCACCTTACATGCTTTGAATGCCCTCTATTCGGACCCTCATCCTCTTTCACGTCTAAAAGGACCCCTTAACAGTATGGATGCTCGACCTATGGCTCGCCTACTATCTTGGGCCAATGTTTTGGAAGACTACTGGATGAAATTTTGAGTCAGGCCCCATGTTTCGAATATGGTCAATGGTTGGCCCTCATTTGTTATCTCCATTTATGGCTAACGCAATAGGGGTGATGTGTTTTGAACATGGTCAACATTTATCTTTCATTTTCATGCCACTCCCACAGTCCTCCAAATTTTGGGTATCGTGATTCACATTTTCCATTCCCCTATGTTCGGATCGATTCTAATGCCTCTGGTGTTACCCCACTCGTGTACTAGAGAATATTTGGGAAGATGATAATTTGGCTGTTCTGAGAGCCTCATTCTCCGGCCAGGCCTTCCCCTTTCTCCATGGGAACCTGGATGGGATGTTTATACCCCGGGTGCCTGACTTTCGACTGGCGCTTCCACACTTATAAGACCCTTCAGTGATGCTATAATTCGTTTCTCACAGTAGGTATGACCCATATGAGCTTGGAGATGGATTTATAATTACTTTGATTGTGGATAGAACACATTAAATTGAACAGTCAAGAAAACAGTTTGTTCATGCACCCACTTCAGAACAAGAATCAGCAAAAAAAAAGGTTTGTGAGTTCCGTCAAAATAGGGCCCTTAAGGATTAGCATTTTGGATGGCTTGATCCAGTGTTGCCACCTTCCGGTTCGTGGCCTCCAGCATTGCTTCTTGCTCCCTAATATCCTTCTCTTTGTTTGCAGCCGTAGAGCGTAACTCATCAGCCCTGGCCCATACCCATTCCTATTCAGTTTGGAGCCCAATAATTTGGTGACCTGCCTCCACCATCTACTCCTGGGCGTCATCCAGTTGGCCCCTCAGTTGCTCGATGAGCTCAGAATAGTTGGTGATGAATATCTCCCTTTCTTTCATCTTCTCCTCAAGGTGTCAGACCTCCTGTTCTGCCTTTGAGAATTCCTGGGTGTTCACTGACTCTCTCCGACACTGGGAAATGTTATAGAGTTGGTTTTTCTCTCGTATCTTCTCAGCCATGTAATCACGAACTTTTAGATGAAGACAGTGAGCATCAACCCCTCCAGTACAGAGAAAGCGCAACCAGGTGCAGAGTGATCCCATCCGTTTTATCCATTCTACCTTTGACTGACTGAGAAAGTGTTTGATGCACTTCCACACCTTGATTCATGTCATACGTCTCTCCTTAGAAGCATCCAAGTCAGAATCATCTATCTCCTCAGGGTATCTTGGTCTATATTTGGGGAAATCAGCGAGAAGTTTAGTGACTGGGTCTTCTTCAGGGGCCCCTTCCCCATCAGCAACATCACCCTCGTCAGGTTGAAGCGCCACATTGACAATATTACTGCCTATTATTTCAGCCTTTGTTTCATTAGGTACCAAGACGGAGCCACCTCGAACGGTTGCTTCTACAAGGGTTGATGCAGTCATCAGTAGGGCTCCCACAGATGTCGCGGACTCTATGGTTTTTCATGCCTCCAACCTTTCAATCACTGCACTGAGAATCAGTATCTTGGTTAGCCAAATTTCTTAGCAAATATTGGAGTTGATAAAGATAGACTTATGAGATCCAAGTGCGGCGGTATCCAATGCCTGCGTCATGACGGGGGCCGCCTCCAAAGGGGAGACTTTAGTGCTGGTCAACTCAATCATTGGTGCCATCTCCTCTTGAGAAATAGGGATGGCGGGGGACCCTCCTTCTGGATCATTGATGGATACTCCAGCCGAAATCAGCACCCCACTTTGCTTGATCCCGAGGACAGACACCCGAGATGTCTCCCCAACCTCTATAGACACACCTTCACCCTTTGTGGGGAAGGATTCTTGGAAACCCTCACCCATGTGTTCCTAAATAAGACAGAGTTTGGTTGATGGATCAATATTTTGAAAAGATAAAGGTCTGTGGAGACATGTTTTAAACCATACCTCAAGTTTCTCTGCCAGTTCTGCATCAGAGCCTACGATTTTGCCACTCTCCTGGGATCTTTGTGGGTGAGTGAGAGATTTTGAAGGTCCCTCACCACCAAAAACTTCAACTTGGTCCTCCTCCTCCTCTTCACTTCCATCCTCTTCACCTTCCTCCTCCTCTTCTTCTTCTTCCTCTTCTTCTTCTTCTTCTTCTTCCTCCTCTACACTTTCATCCCCAGATGGCAGTTTCTCTGGGTCATGATCCTGGACAAGAATCACTTTCACCAGGAGATGTGGTTATTCATACCACCCCCACTGGCATGCGTACATATCCATGGATGATAAGTATGCATGCCAGCGATGAAATTTTACCCTATCTGTCATTTGGATGCGTCCTATGTCTGGCAGATCGAGCCCGGTGCGTGCCAACCTTTTCCACAACTCTTCGGCAGACATGGACTGTCACAACATTCTACAAGAAAACTAGAGATAAGGGAAGATGGAATAAATATATGGAATCATAAGGTACCTGATTTTCTTTCCTGGGAGTTTCCTACATGGACCATGAGGTCGTATACGAGACCACCCTTCCTCGGAAGGTCGAGGCACGTTCTTAGCCTGCACTGCCCCTACCGATGAAGTACCTGCCTGTGCCATGCTAGCAGCCCAAACCGTTCTTCGCCTCATTTCCCCTGCAACACCCTGTCCACCTCCCCATGATTTAGGCTCTAAACTATCTACCTTGATCTTCCATATGAGCTTCCAAAGAATCTCCTCAGGATACGTCCTCGTCCAGTGTTCGACATACTCTGTTGATAGTCCCACATTGACATCAGTAGGGGGAAGGGTGATGATTTCTCCCAAGCATATCATTATGAACATGATCCATAGCTGGTAGAGAATGCAGGGATGCTACTCTTCCTGAACCTCTATGTATACTTTCTTGGGCATTCGCTGCATGCACCTGAACTGTCTGGCGAACTTGGTTGGCACATACGGCTCGCAGAAGATTTTTCCTTCAATCCGGGCCACCAGCACACTGCCCCAGATGCTTTGTAGGTACTCCCTCTGCTCCAGTGGACCTCTCCCATCATCTACCATCTGACCGACCGGGGTTCGGAATGGGTGAAAGTTGAAGTGGGTGTGGCTGCCGATCTTGAGCTTGATTCCCTCATCCCTGAGTATTAATGGGCAGATTCCCGTGATGTTCAAGAGGGATGGCTGCATACTATGACCAGGAGGGAAAATGAAATTCAAGAAGTCATACCCACCATAGTGGGATGTGACCCAACCATGGAGAATCTGGAATGGTCTGCATATCCTCCTGAGCGTACCTTTCCTCAAGACACGCCCTAGAATACTGTACAACCTAGCCAACACTAGCACCCCTAGGTTAAACTTGTTCTTCGACGCCATAATACAAGACATCACTAGCATCCCCGGGCGAACTCCCATTCTCGTGTCCCTCATAGGTAACAAACATCCACTAAATAATGCTGTATTAAACCTAGAATATCACACATTTAGGTTTTGACCTTCATTAATTCCATATCCCCATGATCGATACTCTCCTGTCTCCAAAATCCTCCAATATGATCCTACTTTTTCCCTCTAAGATGTGTTCGAGCACTTATTCCCTTGGACTAGAATCTTCACAGCTGTTTCCTACATCAGGAAAAGACTAAAACATCCTAAATAGGATATTTCCTTCAAGATATATTTTATTTTGAGCTCCTCTTTGGCCAGCTCTAGCAGGTTCCATGACAGGATTGGGGTGTAAGTTCTATCCCCCCAGACATTCTCCGTCGGGAGAAACTCATCGTACTGGTACCCCTCTAAGGGAATTCCCCTGATATAATGGACATCCCACATACTGATTCCCACCTCCCCATGGTGGAGGTGGAAAGTGTTGGTATCAGGTGACCAATGACTGAAAAGATCTGCTACCAAGTTCTGCTGTCAGTAGAAGTGGAATTGGGATGTCCAAATAGCCTCAAAAGCCCGATGGACCGCAGCTCCGGCCCGAATTCCTCGCATTTCTGATGTACCCAGTATGAACATGCCCAATAATTTGTGAAGTTACCCCCAGATCTGAAATCATATTCCTTCTAGCCCTTTGTCTCGTCAGTAATGCCGCTCCTAAAATTACTTGCATAAATAGCGAGAGATTCCTCGGGGACTGGATTGCTCCCCACAATCGTCCTTGTCTTTATATTTAGGACATATATGGATTTGTTATGTGTTTCCCTAGCATTATGTCCATTGTTTGTATTGTGAAATTGTGGAAGACTATCCTCACACGTCACCTACGACCGTGGTGTGTCCGTCTCAAAACTAGGCATCAACACCTCTTCCAAAAGGCCGAAGTTCCGTAGCGGCAGAATATTACTCAGGAAATAATCTTTTTTATCTTGCGTAATCATGCAAAAAAGCATTTGGTTATCAGACACAACCCTCCTCACATGAAAAATATGAGGGTTAGTGATCATTTGGGTTATTCTTGCAGCAGCAACAGCCTCACTCTCTACATCGGTCTGTTGGGAATCCATTTGGGAAATCTAAAGGAATCGGTGTGAAAGAGTGAAGTTCACCTTGAAAAAGATAAGGCGGCATGCAAGAATGTCGGCTTGCATGAAAAAGTTGGGAAGGCGCGCAAAACCCAGTTTCGGCCGTAGAAGCTTACGCGTGGATCAAGTTTGTTTTCTCCCACGAGAGAAAAATTCATGTCATGTGGAAAAAGACAAGGTAGGGTATAAGTGGGGGACCACAACATATTTATAAGCACAGATGGGTCCTTCGCGCGCATGAAACAGGTTTTCACGTGCAAAAGGCATTTTTCCATGCCTCCAAGGAGATTCTCTATTTCATTCCGGTGTACCCTCAGAATCCGACCTTCGAGTTCCCTTTCAGCTCCGATTCTAAGGGGGGGAATTTCATGATGCCGAATTTCAAGGAAGGTTCACACCGGGCATACAAAAGAGGAGCAGATGAATCTAAGAAAGCAAGATCAGATTCTGGGGCCCCCGAGGCAGGCACGTGCAAGATTCCGCATGCATGTAAAAATGGAAGGCCGATGCGCAAATAGTTGCGTGCCTGTGGCACGGTAGGGTCGCACCTTTGTCGTGGTCCTTCCAAATCCACCCAAAGGTGTGGGCACACAAGGGATCTCAGGTTGAGTTCCCCCGGGCCTCAATGCACAAACTTTTTCCGCCGAAGGCGACGTCAAATGGGAGTTTGTGCACTGAAGGTGACATCAAACAAGATTTTTCACGCCCGAACCCACTTTGCGCGACACCTATGAGGACTTTGGATATAAAACAAAGCGTACCCCCACCCTTCAGGGATGGTAACAGAAGAAGAGGCACCGCTCTGCTGCGCGCAATCCTCCTCTTCTGCGACCGTGAAAAAACTACCATGGCCTCCAAGTATTGGATTTCACACGACATTTCCTCTTGGGAACAACCCTTGCCCGTTTCCTTTCACCCAAGGCATTTGAGTGCAAGAGATCACTTCGTTGTGAACAAGTTTCAATCTTGTATGCAAAGCCGTCCATCTTGCATGCAAACCCGTCCATCTTGCATGCACCCCTTCAGCTTGCGTGTAAAACCCTCTATCTTGTACGCAATCCTCCTTGTACGCTCCATGTATCTTCCTCACCTTCCATCACCATGTCCAATCCCCCCTTGTATACACCACACCTACATCATGAGCTCTCGTCCCATTCAGCCCTTTAGGTTTTCACGGAGTGATTTCAAAGTCCCTTGGACGGTACTTCACGTTGCATTGCTTCGCCTAATGCTTCTTCACATAGGCACCCTAATGGCTATTTCTTCTTCTCATAGACATGATAATGTGTACCCCCAATGGGATCACCTCACGACACCCCCAAGACATGGCGTTTACAATGCCTTCACTTCACCAAGGTGTAGAGGGTTCCAGTTATGTAAGTCCTAGGGGTGCAGAGATAACCCACTTAGTCCGAGCTGCAGGACATTAAACTGCCAAGCGCCATCGTCCTCAGCATATGATGTTAACCTATGGCCTTACCCCATGCACTCTATGCGGGGTGCCCTGACTTGAACATTAATTATGCCCGCTCACCTCCAAGGGAGTAAAATATTCATCGCATGGAATGAGATACTCTTTATTGGAGCAGCACCTGTCCGTGGGGAAGGGAAACCATATCGGTGTAAGACCCTAGCCTTTATTGTAGGAGGTAGTACCCTTACTCCTCCTTTATTTTTTCATGCCAAAGACCAGAGGGGTTATGAGAATTGGGACCCTCGTTATCCTATCCCTCTCTTTGGGCTTTGTCTCCATCGGGCCTCCAGCCTGGAGTAAGTCCGAGTCTCCATCTCCCTAGGCTACTAACCACGCGTAAGCCCCTGTTTCCATTTTGGGCCGCTAACCACATGTAAGACCCATTCCACTTCCCATGGATGCACCTTTCAAGACATGATCATTAGGTCTTTGCTGCCTCTTGTTTCTCACACTGTTCATGACTCACATGGGCTTAGAGTAAGTATCGACCATGACACCCTATCCGAGAAGCTTCCATACGTATGCCCCATCAATTATTTCCACTCCTTAGTGGCACCCAGGAACACTAATGGATATTTCTTCTTCACATAGCCACACTAACGTGGAACCCAAATGGGATCACATCACAACACCCCCTTACCATGGCGTTGTCGGTGCCTTCCCTTCACCAAGGTGTAGAGGGTGTCGGTTATGTAAGTCCTAGGGGTGCAGAGAGAACCCAATTCATCCGAGCTGTAGTATGTTAAAATACCAAGCGCCATCGCCCTCAGAACATGACGTTAAATTATGGCCTCACCCCATGCACTCTATGCAAGGTTCCCTAGATCGGACATTCGTTACGCCCTCTCGTCACCATTGGAGTGAAATCTTCCTCGAATGGAATGAGATTCTCTTCATTGGAGAGGCGGCTGTCCGCGGGGAAGGGAAACCATCTCGTTATAAGCCCCTATACTTTCTTGAAGAAGGTAATACCCTTAATTCTCCTTTCTTCTTCCGTTCCAAAGACCAGAGGGGTTATGAGCACAAGGAACCTCATTATCCTGTCCCTCTCCCTCTGGGATTTTTCGCCATCGGGCCTCCACCCTAGAGTAAGTCCCAGTCTCCATCTCCATAGGCTGCTAACCATGCATAAGCCCCTATTTATATTTTGGGCCACTAACCACATGTAAGCCCCATTCTACTTTCCACGGATGTACCTTTTGTGAAGTGATCATCAGGTCTTTGCTGCCTCTTGTTTCTCACACCAAGCATGACTCACATGGGCTTAGAGTAAGTATCGATCATGACACCCTCTCTGGGAAGCCTAGAGTGTAACCCCCACACCATCCCAAACTATGTGAAATTTGATCCTTGCCAAGGCAAGGTACGTAGGAAGCCTCCCTAAGGTTCAATTCCAAGACCCAATCGTTCCGACCCCCTTCACGTCGGTTTGCCCACACCTTCTCGAACTACATGGACTTTGATCCTTGCCAAGGTAAGGTATGTAGGAATCCTCTCATAGGTTCAATACTATCACCTACTTGGTCCTAGCCACTTTACATCGGTTCACCAAGCCACCCATTCTGAACTATGAGGACTTTGATCCTAGCCAAGGAAAGGTACGTAGGAAGCCTCCATGAGGTTTAATCCCACCATCCATCTGGACCCCAGGTCCTCATTCACGTCGGTTCACCGACTCCCGCTCCTGAACTGTTTGGACTTTCATCCTTGCCAAGGCAAGGTATGTAGGAATCCTACTTGAGGTTCAAGCCCAACATCCGGTCATTCCGACCATATTCACGTCAGTTTGACCACACCAGCTCGAACTATGTGGACTTTGATCCTTGCCAAGTTAAGGTATGTAGGAAGCCTACCTGAGGTTCAATCCCAACAACCACTGGTCCCGACCACTCCACGTCGGTCCACCCCCATCCTACATGACATTAAACTGTATGAACCTTTTGTGCCCCATCCAGTGGTAAGAAATTGTGATCCCTACTCAGTGGTAAGCCGTTGTTAACTTCAATCAGTGGTAATCCATTATCAAACTAAACCCAGTGGTAAGTCGTTGTCATCCCCTCTATTGGGACCCATATCTCTGGTTTGTTCTAGTGGCATCAGACTAACCTTGGGATGCTAACCTCGTGTAAGACACAAAATATTACCGGGTCGTTGTACTCTGCACAGACCCCGATCCTATACCCCATCCCGAGTTGCATGGAATTTGATTCTCTGCCACGGGGATACGTAGGAGGTCTCTTTGAGGCTCAATCCCAACACCACCATCGCCCACGAGCCGATTCCATATCATTCCCCCTCTACTTCACTTATCCATCCATCATCCATCATGATTCTTACCTGGGCCGCCACATCCCGGTGGGATCATGCCATCTCACCCCCTTAACATCAGTGTAGCATTCCAGGGGTTGTACTCATCTGATCCACACTAGTCAGTGTTCTGATCAGTCCGATCCGTCTCTACTGGATGTTAAACTTGTGCCATACCCTATGTTAAACATGTGAAGCTAATAAAAACCTCAGGGACATGCCTAGGACATATGATTCCTCGCATTCGACGCAGGATGCCTCAAGATTCCACACCCTTGAGAAGTCCTATAATAAGGGGAAGAAACCCAGCCGTGCTAGTGTTCCAGCATCCAGACATGCCAGTGATGATCAACGTGACTACTCCCCTGACTGAAGGTTGCTGCCCTGAATTGACCCCTTATAATGTCCTAACAGAAGCAGGGTAATTAACTGGCGTCCATGAAGACATGGCACTGGGAAGAGTTTCACGAATAACGTCTTAAATTTATAAGGGAGACCCGGACTAGGTGATGAGTTCTGAGGAGGAATCCGTAGAAGGAATAATTGACATCCCATCATCCCATTTTGATTAAGGAGAAAACGTACCTGAATAAGTGATGGATGCCACCAGCCTTTGGAAAGCAGGGATGCGGGGCAACAGAACAGTGCCTTTCATCCTCAAGTAGATAGACGCGCACGCCCCGACCAAAGCATTGGAAAAAAAGTATTAACATTTCATATGCACATTTTAATATAAATGTTTATGTTATGTTTCAACATTTTCATATGAGGAATGAATTGGACTTAGTATATGATGTGTGGATCCCTCTATATCTCCTCGATGCATCGGTAGGTCTCATGAGACAAACTAGTGTCTTAGAACAAGCCTTGATAAAATATTATTTGTAGTCTTGGAATGAGGCCTTGACTATGTGGTTATGATGTCCGACATTATGCATTCCATCATTATGAAATTGGTTATTGAAATTGCATATTATTATTTGACTAGTAGAATATCCATGTGAATAAGTAAATGGAATTATTTGATTTATATTTTCCATATTATTCTGAGGTTTTAAATTTAAAAGGATTATGTTTTAGTCTTTTACATTACCTTAAATGTTTATGCTTATTATGAAAGTTTCCGCTATATTGTTATCCTTTCCAAGCATCTGAGCTCACCCCTTTATATGTTTTATTTTTCTCAGGATGGGAAGAAATATTTTATGGTTGAACTACATGGATATGATAAGGGATATAAGTCTGTTCAAAGGGGACAAAATGTTTTTGTTGTTTTTATTTCATGATGTAATGTAAAAATTATGTATGTATCTAGTACTTACAAGGATACTAAACTAATCGGTCTTTTGAGACTTAATCTCTTGTGATAATTCCAATGTTATATAATAATGCACTGACTATGGGTAACTAGGGTTGGGGCATTATAGTTGGTATCATAGGAATTTTAGTACAAACATTGAATGCTAGATTTAGAAAAACTCTGATTAGAGAACATTAACCTAAGATAGACATTGAGGATTAGTATAGAAGAACTTCCTAGAATTTTGGTAATGTAGAGAATTTTTGAGTTTTCCAAGAAATACATCCCTGTTTGGATATGAAAAGGTAAAGCTGGCTCTGGTACATATGTACCTAGGAGCGAAAACTCCGATAAGGAGTTTCGGGCTTGACCCCGGGTATCCTGGTACATGATAGTGGGCCTTTCTGCACTCTTGGTTATGAAACTCCCATGGGATATGCTTAGGATAATTCACATTTTCTTTACAAAACATTATGAAGTATTTATGTGTATATACCTCCTCAAAGAAAACATTTTTATGATTATGGATTATATCCATAAACTGTTCAACTTAGGTTAAGTGTTTTACAATTTTGGAATTATGTATTGCGATTCATAAACTAATCTACTGTATGCCATTATTTAGAAATGGAAGCTAGTGTAAGGAATGGAAACAGTATCAACACACATAATCCATGTAGGGATTTACCTCCTACTCAAGATAATTATAGTGGATCTAGTGATGCAACTGGTGCTGATCAACTTATCACTATACTGGGAAAACTCACTTAGGTTATGAATAATAACCTTACCCGTATGGAGCAAACTAATACAAAACACGGAGGATAAATGTTAGACTTCTTCATGAGAAAAAAACCACCAACATTCAATGGGACTAAAAATACATTTGTATCTGAGCAATGGATAAGTTTCTTAGAGAAAATATTTCATGCTTTGGGGAGTAACGAAAGGGAAAAAGTCTTCATGGCAGTTTATCACCTCACAGGAGATGAATATCAATGGTGGTCATTAATTCAAAACAAAAAGGAGGATGAAGAAGTATCAAGTATGTAATGGAGGGAGTTTAAAGAGCTTTTCTTAGAAAAATAATTTCGTCATGACCATCAAGCGGATATGGAAAGACAATTTCTGAGTCAGAGGCAAAAGGATGATGAGAATGTCGCAAAGTACAAGGATAAATTTACATGGTTATCAAGGCATGTGGTATATTATATACATAACCCAAAGAATAATATTTATTGATTACTTTATGGGTTAAAACCATTTATCCATCGTGTATTAGTCTTACAATACTTCTCATCGTATAAAGATATTGTCTCATGTGCTATCAAGACAGAAAATGAATTCTCTAAGTCTTATGAATTTAAAGCAAAGAAAGATAAGAAGAGATCTTTTGAACACTCTATAAATGGAAATAAAGGGAAGAAGGGAAAATTTTAATATCCATCATGTGGTAAATTTGGTAATAAACACCCAGGTACTTGCCTTAAGGGAATGAGAATCTATTACAAGTGTGGTGAAAAAGGCCACCAAGCTCATGATTGCAAGGGAAAGAAAGAGGCTGTCAATGTTGAATGCTACAATTGTAGATAAAAGAGGCATTATGAAAATGAATGTCCTAAGCTCCAAGGAAACTTAACTCAGAAAAGGACAAGGGATCAAGGCCAAACTTATACGATCAATACTACTGAGGTTGAAGCTTCGAAAGACGTGGTGGTAGGTAATTTAATGGTTTCCTCAAGTTTAGCCAATGATTTATTTTATTATGGATCATCATATTGCTTCATATTTTCCTAGTTTTCTAAGAAAATTAGATATTTCCAATTTGATTTAACAAGGAAGTTTTCATTCAAAACTTCTAAGGAAAGTATCATTGTAACAAAGTTCTGTGAATTAGTCCCCATTAGGGCATATAAATGTTCTTTATCTGCTGATCTCATCATCATAACCATGATTGAATTTGATATAATCCTTGAAATGGATTGGATTTTGGACCATGATAAAAAAATTTATTGTAAGAATAAGGGGGTTACAATTTTTGATGATGATAAGGAGTACCTTATATTTAGGGCAGAAACATCACCACTTGATTCTTATCTAGATCCACCCCTAGTATCTCAACTAAATTCAATTATTGGGGAGGGAGATAATGAAATAACTATGGGTGATGAAAAGAATGTTCGAATAGAGGACGTACCAATTGTATAATAATATGTTGATGTGTTTCTAGAGGATTTACCTAGACATCCTCTAGAATGAGAAATTGAGTTTTTCATTAATTTAATTCATGGTTCAAGGCCCATATCGAAGACCCATTATAGAATGTCCACTATGGAATTAGTGTAACTAAATAAATAACTAGAGTAATTGAGTAATAAAGGATTTATTTTACCTAGTGTTTCTCCATGGGGAGCCCCTGTTCTTTTTGTTAAGAAGAAAGATGGATCTATGAGGTTGTGCATTGACTACATGAAGATAAATGCTATAACAATAAAGAACAAGTATCCCCTACCTCACATTGATGATTTATTGGATCAACTTTATAGAGATAAATATTTTTCAAAGATTGACCTTCGATCTAGACATCATGAGTTGTGTGTGAAGAAGGAAGACATTCTGAAAATAGCATTTCAATCCAGGTACATACATTACAAGTTTACAATAATGACTTTTGGATTGACTAATGCACCCTATGTTTTCATGGATCTAATGAATAAAGTTTTCAAGTAATATCTTGATGAACTTTTAGTGGTATTTATTGATGATATCTTTGTTTACTCCAAAATCTATGAAGATCATGAAAATCACATGCGCACTATTCTGAAAACCCTCAGAAGAAATGAATTATATGGTAAGTTTAGCAAGTGTGAATTCTAGCTTCAGGAGATTTATTTTCTTGGCCATATTTTCTCTAAGTATGGAATCTATATTGATCCTTTAAATACCAAGGAAATCCAAGAATGGTCAGAACTGACAAGTATAACCAAGGTACGTAGTTTTATTGATTTAGCAGGTTATTATCAGTATTTTGTCCAGAATTTTTCCCGATTGGTAAACCCATTAACCAAGCTCACATGTAAAGGGGTTAAATTTGTTTGGAAAAAAATAGTGTGAAGAATGTTTTGAAGAACGAAAGAGAATATTATTCAATTATTCTATCTTGACTCAACCATCAAGGAATGCTGGGTTTGTTATTTATAGTGATGCTTCAAAGAAAGGACTTGGTTGTGCCCTCATGCAGAATGATAAAGTTATTGCCTATGCATCACGACAGTTAAAAAATCATGAAAAAAACTATCCCACCCATGATATTGAGTTAGAAGCTATAATCTTTGCTTTGAAGATATGGAGAAACTCTCTTTATGGTGAAAAATATGAGATATATACTGATAACAAGAGTTTGAAGTATATTTTCTCATAGAAAGAACTCAACACGAGGAAAATACGATGTCTTGAACTACTCAAGGATTATGATTGCACTATACACTACCACTCGGGGAAGGAAAATAAGGTGGAAGATGCTTTGAGAAAAAATAATCATGTATTTTTTAACAAGATGAGAGTTTAAAGGGATACTATGTTCATGGATCTAGTAAATATGGATATGGGAATAATCATGGAAGGTGAAACATCAATACTTTTTCAAATGGTTTCTAAACCATCTTTACTAGAAAGGATAAAAAGTTCTCAGACTGATGATGAGAAGTTTCAAAAGAAAATTAAATCTGTGAACGATGGGAGATTGACCGACTTCGTATATGAAGATGGGATTTTGAAATTTGGGAAGAGACTTTGTGTTCCTGACATACCTGATCTAAAAAGGGAACTATTGGATGATTCTTATAGCTCCAATTTCTCTATACACCATGGTAGCACTAAGATGTATAGAGATTTGAAGGAATATTTTTGGTGAGATAACATGAAGAGGGATATTGATGATTATGTGTCATGATATATGGTTTGTAAACAGGTGAAGGTTGGAAGACAAAATCCTAGAGGAGTCATGAAACCTCTTCCCATACATGAGTGGAAATGGGATTATATTACGATGGACATTGTCATGGGACTACCAAAGACTCCTAGAAGTAATGATTCAATATGGGTCATTGTTGATCATATTACAAATTCAACACATTTTCTTGATATAAGAGAAGATTTTCCACTTGAACATTTATAAAGACTATATATTAATGAAGTTTTACGACATCATGGAGTACCCTTATTGATTGTTTCTGATCGTGATCCCCATTTTAAATCAAGATTATGGAAAAGTCTTCAGAAGGCCTTGGATACTGAACTTCGTTTGAGCACTGCCTACCACCCTCAAACTGATGGACAATCAGAACTGACTATTCAAGCCTTAGAAGACATGTTGAGATCTTGGTCACTTGACTTTAAAGGTATGTGGGATCAATATTTACCTATAATATAATTTTCCTATAATAATTGATTCCATTAAAGTATTCAAATGGAATCATATGAAGCGTTATATGGAAAGAGATGTTGCACAACAACTTGTTGGGATAATGTTGGTGAAAGAAAACTCGTAGGCCCATAACTTGTTGAAGAAACAATGGAAAAGGTAAAGATTATCCAAACCCACATCAAAGCAGATCAAAGTAGGAAACAGAGCTATGTCAGTAACCAAAGGAAGGATTTGGAATTTCAAGTAGGAGATCATGTTTTCTTGAAGGTATATCTATGGAAGGGTGTTATAAAGTTTGGTAAGAAGGGTAAATTGAGTCCCACGTACATAGGACCATTCAAAATTCTATAATAAATTAGAGTTGCATCTTATCGTTTGGTAATGCCTCCAAGTCTCTCAAAAGTACATGATGTGTTCCACATATCACTGTTGAGAAAATACATGCATGACCCAATGCATGTACTCACCTATGAAGAAATAGAACTGGAACCCGACCTGTTTTATTGTAAAGATCCTGTCATAATTATTGATACCTGAGAACAAGTGTTGAGAAACCAGATGACTCGTCTGGTGAATGTTCTATGGAGAAACCATAAGATGGAAGAGGAAATGTGGGAACCTGAGAAAATTATGATGAAGAACCACATGAATCTATTTATGCAGTAGTATTCTAGAAATTTCTAGGATTAAATTATTTGAATGAGGGGAGAATGTAACACCCCAAGATTCTATGGTACATTTCCCTTTGAATAATGCAATAGTTTGCGTTGTACACAACTTGGAGTTTTAGCACAGCATGACTAATCAAACTAGTAGTTATGAATAGTAATACCCACTTTTTGAAAATTTATAAAATTTATTTTTCAAAATGGACTTAATTTTTAGATTTATAAGATAAAAATAATATTAGGGTGAATTTTTGGTATTTTTATGAAAACTTTCCATTTTTGATTAATAGTGAAAAACATTGCGTTATTGTCTAAAACCAACTTTTTATTTAAATAATTAGTTATTTTATTTAAATTTATATTAGTTAAAAATAGATAAATAATACCTATATATGTTCAATGTAATTTACTGGAGTCATTTTATAATAATATTAGATATATAAAATTTTATTGAACTTTTCACCGTTTTTACCCACCTTCTAGGCGCATTTGCAAATTTGCATAAAACGTAATTTTACCGCTTCTGTGAATTGAATTTCAAAAATCCGAGAGACACAATTGAAATCAGTAATTAAAATGTGGTTCAATAAGATGAAAATAATTTTGTATGAATAGTAACTTTTGACTTTTATTTACCACAGTTAAAAGTAAATAGGGTAATTAAAGGTAAAAATGATATTATACTTACCCTAAAACATGTCCTAATTCTATTGGATAAGTTTATTTCAAAACAAAAATAAACCTTAGGAATAAAATATTATCCTTTTGGTCCACTTGGATTAGATTATGACATTTATTATTATTTTATTTAAAGAAGAGTTAAAAGTGTTAAATTCAAAGTTTAATAACTAAAACATTTTTAATATAGGGTTATAAATAAGATAAATTAGACTATAAATATTAATTATAAATCTAAAAATATTTCCTACATAATGGTATTTTATTTATAATTTTTATACATTAAATAATTAAATTTATTTATGACACAATGATGATGAAATAATTACCTTATTAATGAAATATTAAAATAATTGATATTATAAATATACAAATAAATGTAAATTGAGACTTATGATGAATTCCACTAATTTTATAGTTTAATATGACATTTTATGTTTGATTAAATTAATTTTATTCTAAGTGATAAAGTTTTTATGACTTTCAAAAAAATCAAATACTAAATAGTGTAAAAATTGACATAATTGAGTTTAAAACAAAATACTATATTATTAATTGATATAATATTCCTAAAAATATAATGTTTGGAAAAAGAACTTATATAATGTTATATATATCAATACTTAACCACTTGGGGTTTTCTTGGAAGTTTATAGTAAGTTTATTAACCATATAATATAAAAATACAAAGAGACATGGTAAATGTAAAACTATTTAACTAAGAGTTAAATATAAAAGATAAGGTTAATATGGTGACCTAAACCTGTATAAAACCTATTGGTTGAGAGTTTTTCAAACTATACCCACCTTATCCTTGAAATAAATCCTTTTGGAGTCATTATAAACTGAATATGATTGTATAATAAAATAATATTTCAAGATTTTCCTAAAGTGACCCTCACCTCTCTTATAAAAGGGTACTTGCCCTTATCTCAAATTAACACCTCCAAAGACATTTGGATCAGAAAAAACCTTCCAAAATATCCTCCCAACTATCCTCACTTCTACCTAGAGTCCTTAATTTAATAAAAAATCAAACCTAAGGATCCCTTTTGATCAATGCAAAAGGAAACACCCGAAAAAGAGGTAATAATTTCACCACCTCTTTTAAAGTTATTTTATTCTTACACTTACTCTTTCTTTGTTTTTTCCATAACAAAATAATAACTTCAGTACCTTATACATACTGTTATCTTATTATAAATATGGTACAACCATATTCATTATTCTATCCATCCTATGAATGATAAGTCACCATACGTGTGTACGTACGACTTACCGTCTCCACGTCGTGGTGTAATTTGTTATTAAAAAAATTAATTATTTGGATGGGTATAATAATGAGTATAAATGATTTAAATAATAAATATAACATGTTAATAATTCTGTATATATGATATACCATCCAATTACATATGATTTCTCCATCAATATAATGATATTGTTTCTCGTGCGTACGTACGAATTACTGTCTCAACGAATGAGATGAGATTCATTTCCCATAGTAATCATTCAAGAATAATTTTCATGTTATGATTAAAAATAATGTTTAATAACTTAATATCCTTCTGTATATTAATCAAATACATCCTATCCATAAAAAACATGACTTATGTAACAAAACATATAAAAGAAAATGAATTAGTTAACACCCAAAACAACGATACAACTAAAATATTATTAACAAAGCAATATTAGAAGATAATATATGATATCATATGGTTCTTGTATAATTTAATAAAAAATATTTAACTATTATACATAATCTTAATGTACCCCCAACCAAGGAAAAGTACAAGGTAAGGGTTAATTCTACAATATCTTCATTATCTGAGGTTGTTTATACGTGAGTATCTACTGGAACCTCTTTATCATCCAAATCCGTGTTTCTTAAAAATGTATTTCAATTTTTTTACTATTTACTATAATATGTGTTAAATTCATTTATACCCTTGTTTTACTTTTTATAATTTTTTTAAAGGAATCTTTTCGTCGTTTTCCAAACAAGGTACTTTATAACCTTTTCGACGAATTAAGGTAAGAATGTTTTTTAAAATTATACGATGGGTGAAGATATTTTGCACCGTTATAACACTTTCGAAGATTTCCCTACAATATTATAAGAATATTTTCAAAATAAATGTTTTATTTTATAATTATGCGACTTTTAAATGATTTTAAAATAGAAAGATATATTTCTCTCAAATGGTTTTTATTTTATCTATGTCAAAATACTTTGATGGATTTTACACTTGTTTGAAGTTGATTTATTATGATAAAAATCTTCCATATTGTATTGAAGGTTTTATGATATGTTTTAATGTGTATGTGTTATTTTTATACCATTCATGGTTTATGGTTAAAGTATTAACATTTCGTATGCTATTTTAATACGAATATTTATGTTGTGTTTCTACCTTTTCATATAAGGAATGAATTGGACTTAGCAAGTGATGGGTGGAGCCTGCTATAGCTCCTTGATGCATCGGTAGGTCTCATGAGATGAACTAGTGTCTTGGTACAAGGCCTTGAAAAAATCTTATCTGTACTCTTGGCGCGAGGCCTTGACAATGTGGTTATGATGTCTGACATTATGCATTCCATCATTATGAAATTGGTTATTGATATTGCATGTGATTTTTTAACTAGTAGAATATCCATGTGAATAAGTAAATGGAATTATTTGATTTATATTTCCCATATAATTCTGAAGTTTTAAATTTAAAAGGCTTATGTTTTAGTCTTTTACATTGCCTTAAATGTTTATGATTATTATGAATGTTTCCGCTATATTGTTATCCTTACTGAGCATATGACATCACCACTTTCTATGTTTTATTTTTCATAAGATGTGAATAAGTATTTTATGGTTGACCTACATGGATATGATAAGGTATATAAGTGTATTTAGAGGGGACAAAATGTTTTTGTTGTTTTTATTTCATGATGTAATGTAAAACTTATGTATGTATCTAGTACTTCTAGGGATACTAAACTAATCGGTCTTTCAAGACTTGATCTCCTGTGATCATGCCAATGTTATGTAATAATGCACTGACTCTAGGTAACTAGGGTTAGGGTGTTACATTGGTACTCGGTTTAATGTATATGACACAATTTGTAATGAAAAATCCCAAAAGGATAATGGAAGATCTACATGACTCATCATTGACCTTACTGTGTATAACAAGTTAGGATTCTTCCTTTCACTAAAACCATTCCACTGTGGTGTTTAAGGTGGAGGAAGTTAAAATAGAATCTCAAACACCCATATAAATTCAATAAACTCTTAGTTATGATATTCACCATCTCGATCCAATCAAAGATTATTTATCTTCTTTCCAAGTTGATTCTCTTCTTCATTCTGTAATTCTTTGAATTTTTAAAAGGACTCTCACTTATACCTCATCAAGTAGACATAACCACATCTACTCAATTAATCAGTAAAAGTTATGAAGTAATAATACCCATCTATAGATTCTACTATAAATGTTCCACACACATCAGTGTGTACCAATCCTATAAGCTCTGTGGCCCTTTCACCCTATCCATTGAATGGAAGTTTAGTAATTTTTCCTTGTAAACAAGCATGATGTCTTTCAAGTGGTTTTAGCTCAGAAGAGTCTAAATAACCATCTTGACATATCGTTTTCAAACACTTATCATTTACATGACCAACACAATGATGCCATAGCAGGGTGTTATATGAGTCGTGTGAACATGATTCGTTATCAATTTTCAATACTTAGTTTTATTAATTTAATACATAAATACCATTATTTAAATGCACCATACCTTAACATATTTTTTCTTTATAAAAGAAAAAACTTTTATTTCCAAAATTTAAAATAAAACCATTTGCATATAGACATGATACAAAAATTATATTCTTGGTAACTATTGATACATAATAACAATCCTTTAAAACCAAAATCATTCACATTATAAATGAAAGGTGTTAGTTACTAATGGCTAGAGCAGCCATCCTCGAACTATTGGAAGCTTGTAGATCCAAATCTCCTTTAGTAATCTTTAAGAATCTACTTAGTTCCTACATTTATATATATATGTGAGCACAAAAAGATATATATAATACCTAATGTGTAGATATTGAAAGATTTCACTTGATATCGAATGAACCTCTACCTTAACCTTGCTTATAGGTGTGGTTCTTCTTCCATTGGCCTTTCTTACCACATGCAAAACATACTACCAAATTTTCCTTTCCCTACCTATGGATATTTCTATTATTGGAAGGATGGTGCTCAGGATATTTAGACTTGTTGTGAGTCTTGGGAACCTTCTACTTATTCTTACTTTTCTTATTCAACATAGACCATGTGTTTGTCACACCCTATGTCCTTATTCACTTGTCAAATCAGAGTAAGAAGTTCCATATGAATCTTCTCATTATTTCTCATATTATAATTAATAATAAATCTAGATAAGGTCTTGGATAGTGAGGAAAGTATTAGATCTATACACAACTCATCTTATAATTTAATCTATAAGATGTCTAAGCATTCAATGTAACCAACAAGCTTGACCACATGAGGCCCAGCAGGTGCAAACTCTTTAAGATTAGTTGTAAAACAATCATAGGATATCTCATATCTCTCTTGTATCAACTTCTCTTAATTGAGATCCCAAATATGAGACATCATGCTATATGAATACATGTCCTCATTTTACTTCAAAAGATCATTGGACATGTATGATAACATGAAACACTGAACAACTGTAGAATCATTCAAATATTTATCATAGAGAGACAACACTTCCTCACTAGCCTCATTACCAGGAGTATTGGGAATAAGTTCTTATAGAACATGTAATTTACTTTCATGTCATAGGATAATGCGTAAGAACCTTTTCCACTCTTGGGAATTTATGCGAGTGAGAAGGTTATTTTTCTCAAGTATATATCTTAGTGATATGTTTGAATTAATTTTATTATTGTTTATTCAAATAATATGAGTAAAATTTTAGTACTTTATTTGATATAATTTAAACAAATAAATAAATATTATACTTATTAATCTCCCACTATTTTATCTAAACCCTTTAGCCTTCACCATTAGATTTGGAATATCCTATTTCTTGGAGATTCTAGTGGAAAGGATCCATATTCCCCTTATCATTACCCCAACTTTGGTTGATCAAGAAACTTGAATGCTTTTAGGTAGGCATTCCAAATTCCAATTTAGTTAAATCATAGTTCCTTGATCTATTGAGTGGACTCCCAAATCTTAAAATCCTTAAATTGGATTTCCTCAACTCTTTACTCTCAGTTAAACCAAGTCTTTCTTTAAAAGCCAACCCTTTAGGTTAACTAAGTTAAGTAAACCCAAAAATTCATGTTATAATTCTTCAACAATTGAAAGTACCCCAAATTTGGATGGTAAAGCACTTTGAACTATGGTTCGATTCTAACTGAATTAGTGGAAGGATATACCAACTTAATATATATAATTGAAGGGTTTTATTTTTTATGAATAAATTTCCAATTATTATATTTATTGCATGATTGTTAAGGATTTCCTTAAGTGATTAACCTTTTTTTAGATAATATTTACACATAATCCAATTTATTTTAGTTATATTTTACATGATTTTAAATTCATTAATTCATGTGATCATGAAAAAACATCCATAATAAAATAACCATGAAACTTGATATAAATAAAATAATAAAGTGGTATGAACATGATCATTTACTAATGGTTCATTTATCTAGTGGATGATAAATTAACTATAAAACTATGGGGAAAACACCTTGAACCAATTAAGATTCGTGTTATAGTTTTCCACTTGTCCACCTATGTATTTCTCTTGGATTGGTTTCACCTTGACTCTAACTTGAACTAACTCAATTAACTTGGGATCTCCATCCATTACATATTCTTTTAGTGACACATCAGTGAGGGGAAGGGGTTTACATAAAAGAAACTATGGGCACACATGCCCTTATATAATAATAAGAGAGATGGCATGCAAGACAACTGTTTAGTTTAATAATAAATTAAATGAAAGAAATCACATACAAAGGTCTAGGTCTAAGATCATGATCATCCATTAGTGTGTAACGAATTAAGCATTTAATAAAACTAGAATTAAATTCTTAATCATTCTTATTTATGATAAATCACACTTGAATTAATTATTTATCTTTTTTAATTAATCAATTATTTTATCTTAATTATCATCAGAATTTACTTGAGATTATCATACATAATAATTTTAAAGAAATTAAATAAATTTATTTAAAATTATCCATTTACATAAATGTACCTTGGAGGAAACACGGTGAATACCTGTTCAGATGTACCCAACATGTATTATACTCATATACCGTTTACTCTTATGACATGTAGAATACGCGACTTATCACGTACTTTCATGATGTGTATTATCAACTTAATGATTACATGGATTACATGATTTTTCTATCACGTGTTATGCTTCAATGCATGTAGAGTAATAACTTTAGTACGACTCATACATGATATGTAGATTCAAACATTATGAATATATAAATTAAGAATTTATATATATAAAAACCCATCACATGTCATTTCCTATCAACTTAATGACCACACACAAGAATATGTTGATAATGTTTACATAGTATAATAAATTAATTTTAATTTTGTGAAATTTGGTATAAGTAAACAACATGTACAAGTGAGCTACATGGAATGTATATTTCTCACCGTCTATATATGGAACATGTATAGGGATTTGGTGTGTAAACCATGCTAGAGAAAATATTGGATTACAAGGAATGTTTATGGGCTACATAGTGTGTGGTATCTGAGTTACACATTCACCAATCAGGTAGGTTATGTAAGAAGATACATGGCCCTTCTTTGACTATAGGACTACATGACATGTATGTGGGCTACACAACATGTACTCTGACTGACCATGCACTGAGATGCCCTGATCAACATGTGGTGTAAAATTAAATGCACCACATATAATAAGTTCACATGCCTTGAATTAATTCCGAATTAATTCTTGGTGAATTGAACACTAGTATGTGATACGTAGTTACGGTTACACAGTGTGTACTCTTGTGTTATTCAGCTAGATTCCTCAGCATCTCCAGATGAGATCTCTAATTTTATTTTATTTTTCATAAAATTAATCAATTTGATTATATTTATGAGAAATGAAAGAGGATAAGTAGATATCTCAATTCATATTAAAGAAAAAATAAACTTAAATTGAAAAATAAATAACAAATGAATAAATAAATTAATGATTTAAAATAATTATAAATAATTATGTGGCTGCTCTGATACCACATGTAGGTTCAAGGTACATTGGAAGAGTGTGATGGGTCATGCCCAACATTGATTTTTGTCATGATCGATGATCAATCTGATATTTACATGATGATGAATGCCATGATCGATGGAATTGAATCAAAGAAAAAAAATACAAGAGATAAAATTCCAAACCAAGCATAGGATCATCACATATTATTTATAATAAATTTAATAAATTAAGAATTACCTTGCGATAATTATTTCTTAGTTGATGGATATAAAAATATATATACATTGTATCGTCATTTTATTGTAGTAATCAAGAGAATATTACCTCTAGAAGTGATCTACAAATGTTTCAAAAATCTCTAAACATCGCTATAGAAATCTCCAAGTACTAGAACAATAGATTCTATCACTTTCTTCGATTTCCTTTGATCACATCGAGAATCAGTTCCAAAGGATTATATGATCTCTCTAGACTCAACAATGGGAGGTGGAGGAAGATATCTCTCCATTCGTGGGAGCGATATTGGAGAAAGGATCTCTCTAGGACTTCGAGATGATTCTACGGTTTTGTTGTGCACAAAAAACAAATGAATTGGCTTACTTGAAAAATAATATAAATGTGTTTATATACCACTAGTTTAGAAATAAATAATTGCACAAGTGAACCTTATTATTTATTTAATCCCTATGGAACCCCATGTCAATAATAATATTAATAATATTATTTTTTCTCAACATACGCTAAACTCATGAATTAAATTAAATATTATTTATTAAAATAATATTCAATATATTTTATTTCTCACCAGACCATTAAAATCGGACCACCATTCCTCCAAAATATTTATGGGGCTTGAATAATGACTATTTATTCAAAAAATAAATACCACTATACTATTCACCAATAAATAAATAAATATTATATTCACTAAATAACCAATAAATATTTATTAAATATTCCTCTCAAAAGATATTATCTCGAATAATTGGTGATGGAATATATGCAATCAAGAAAACATGAATAATTATTAAATCACATGTTAGAATAATATTTATTCAAATTACCAAATAATAAATAATAATAATATATTTTTTAACTAAGATTATGGATACACTTAGTGTGTAACCCTCTATGCCTCTTTCTCAGTGGAATTAGGAGAAGTAGCCTAAAGTCCAAGGTTAACATCTAGAAACACACCAATGCACCCATATAGAAAGTAGTTAATGCCACAATGATATAATATATCATACAAATATTTACTATGTAATATAATCCCTTTATCAAGATATCTCTAATCTAGTAGGTTGCACACTAGTGCCATCAACCTATATGCTCGATGTCTCTTTCTTTGAAATTCTGGAAATTGAACAAGCCTATAGAACACCATAGTCATGGATTTATTTATGCTATATTATTTCCACATAAGGGTATGAGATATCAACTTCCATTAAATAACATAAGGGAGAAATCCTTTCTTTCATTATTCATTAATTAAATATTACCCGTGACACACCCAACATATCATACCTCACAACAAACACATGTTGTAATAGTTTTTATCAATACATAAAAGTAAAAAACTAATGTTATTCATCGATAATAATATTAAATTATAAGGATCAATACACACGTACACAGATAGGAAAATACAATGACAAATATGAATGTGGATTTTCAACTGGCAGGTTTCATTATCATAATATTCTTCACTAGATATTACCAAGAGTGTACACCATGAGAAGGTTTGTCAAAGTCCAATTAATATCCACCCCTGATAGACTATATCGTTTGTGTCCTATTGAGGGGAAAGACCATGGATATAGTTTATATATTTTGGAAACATGTCCGGGTTCAGGAGTAAACATTGGAGAGGGAAGCATATATGCAGGCTCAATGGACCAATATTTTTAACTCGGAATCATAGGGATGTTTGGGAGTGCAGCTCGAGCACAAGCTATTATACAGTGGGGAGATTGTAAAACCCCAACCTTTTCTGGTAATGACTCAAGATTGATTTTAGGTATTTATTTTGTTTCTTTGTTTGATCATACTTTTTTTGGGTTTTACCTTGGGGTGTTTTTGGGTGAAAAATTGAGAAAAAGTAAAGGGATAAGGGAAGTACATGGTTGGCACATAGTTAGCCATAAGTGTGATCCCCATCCCAGAAAATTGTGAAACCATGGATAGAGGGTAATTGCATGGTTGGCACACAGTTTTTCAAACCACGTTCCCTATTAGGAGAAAATATGAACCCCTATAATAGAGGGAAAAATGTAGGTGCATGTTTAGGGGAATCCGTGTTCCCCTACCCAGTAAACCATGCATGAATTTTTAACTCACACGAAAATTAGCTTTAAAAATACATGAACCCACAAAACTCACCCAAATTGAACCCCATTTGACACCAAACATTATTTCACGATTTTTGAGTCTCCTGGATGAATTAAAATCTCTATCGAGCTCCTTTCTTGGTGATTTGAATCTCGAATTAAATATTTTCACCCCTCTCAGTAAGAAGATCTCATCCCACTTGGTTTCTCGTTACTATTTCTTTATTCTCCCATTCAATGAAGGGTTGTTCTTATAATTTTAATTTGATATAGATCCAGGATTGTGGATATAGATCTAGATTTTAAGGATATTTATTTGTTTGATCTTGATTTAGGGTTTTATTTTCGGATCTTGTTCTACGTCGTTGTGCTACTCGAATTTTTGGGATTTCCATTGGTGAGAGTGCTTCATCAAACTTGAGGAAGGTGGTCTATAATTCAAATCCCAAAGTCTTTATTTAAATTACATCTATGTAATTATATAATTCCTATTAGATGTTTAAAATTTTTCTTCTTTATTGAATTAATTAAATTGGTGAATTAATTAATTGAGGAGATGTGAAATTGGGGATTTTAGGAATTATAGATTGTGATAATTAATTAAATAATTAATTATGAGATATTGTGATTTAAGAATTGAAATAATTAATTATAGAATTAATTATTAAATATTAAGATTTAATAACTGAGATAATTAATTTTGGAATTAATTATGAAGTATTGATATTATGATTGAGATAATTAAATGTGGAATTAATTATTGGATTTTGAGTTTGTTGATATTGATTAATTAATTGACGAATTAATTAATGAGATTTATGTACTTAATTAATTGTGGAATTAATTAATGGGGTTTATGTGATAAAATAATTGTTGAATTAGTAATGAAATTGGTGTGGTTAGTTAATTATTGAATTGATAAATAGCATTGAAGTGTTTAACTAATTGTATAATTAATTGATGTATTTGATGTGATTAATTAATTTCCAAATTATTTAATATTATTTATGTGATTAATAAATTTTCAAATTAATTTATTTATTGATGTGATTAATTAATTTTAGAATTAATTAAAATTATTGTTGTGATTAGTTAATTGTTTAATTAATTAATTTTATTGATGTGATTAGTTAATTGTTGAATTAACTAATTTAATTGTTGTGTTTAACTAATTGTTTAATTAGTAATGGAATTTATGTGATTAATTAATTTATATAATTAATTAATGTTATCGATATGACTAGTTAATTATTGAATTAACTAATATAATTGTGGTGTTTAGCTAATTGTTTAATTATTATGGAATTAATGTGGATAACTAATTATTGAATTAATTATGTTTTGATGAATGGTAATTGTGAAGTTATGAATGGTAACATGGTTATTTAGTTGAGAAATAAATAATGGGAATATGGTCATTCTAATATGTGAAGTATAAATGGTAACATGATCATTTGAATATGAATTAATGAATGGTAACATGGTCATTAAATAGTGTGAATTAATGAATGGTTACAATGGCATTCTGAGATGTGATATTCCTTGGGAATAGTTCAGACTTAGGCATGGACCGAAACAGGTATTGAGATACAAGTGTCTATGGGAACCTAAGGGTATATATGGTTAAATAAAGAATAATTGATAATGTGATAACTATTTATTTATGCATTATTATTTATTATTTATACAATTTCATACACTATTATTTGTTTGGATATTGTTTTAGACGTTTTTGGTGGTGGCCTACTGAGTTTTACTCACACCCTACTTGAGCTTCCTGATTGGTACCTGAATAGATTTCATGGTTGTAGGATAGGATAAGGGAAAATTCCCAATGTTAGGTGACTGAGTTGAGATAGAGCATGGATGAGGGAAAAAAATGCGGTTTGGGGCTCATTTAGGAGTCTTTAGTGTATTTAATTTTGAGTTTTCATTTTGACAGTTAACACGTACAATAGCATGGCACATTTATTATTCAGTTTGATATTGTATCTTCGGTTTTGGTCATCATGTGATATTGGCATATTTTTGGTTATAAATATATATTTGGTTATTGTTTATTTATTTTTCACTGGGGTTTTACTCTAACAAAGAGGGTATAGTCTCCCCATTACTAATATTAGACCCTCATTACTAGTCGACATCCTCTGGCGTACAATGATGCACACTTGAGGTTATGTAGCAGACCGGTTCAGGGCACCGGTGTGTGGAACCTAGGTCGGGACATTACAATGTAGTCACATATGCAACTGCATAACTTCTAGTGAATAATTTAACTACATAATTTTATTGGTTAACTCTCACTTATAGAGTTTTGATGATTTTTTTTCTGAAAAAAATTCATCAAAATGGGGCTAGTTTTTTTTTAAAAAAAATTTGGGACTCAAAGGTGTTGAACGTTGTGACGCCTTTGGCCGAGGCCAAAGGTGTCAAAGGATTTCATGCATTTTTTATATATTTTTCTAAAGAACGTTCGAAATCCCCTAACACATTTTGTTTAAATAAATTAAGAAAAACATTTATTTTCAGTTTTAAATATATATATATATATATATCATGGAAAATAATTATTTAAAAAAATATTAATAATAATTTATAATTAAGTAATGTTAATAATAGTATTATATATTCATAGTAATAAATAATATTCTTAAAATAGAAATATATATTAATAATAATGAATATTAATTGGGAATATATATTATTAAAGAGTAATTTTAAATAGTAATAATAATTAATAATTAAATACTAAATTTTAATATATTAAATTTAAATATATTTTTATTATATAGTATTAATTATTAGCATTTAATAAATAAAATTAGTAAATATTAATAATTAATACTAATAATTAGTAAGTAAATAATAAGTTTTAATATATATTTTTAATTTTTTAATTAATAAATCGTAATAAATATTATTAAAAAATTAAAAAATATATATTTAAACTCAGTATTTATTTAGTAATTATTTATAATTATTACTAACGATTAAAAATTATTTTTAGCTAATTTATTAATTACTAATCATTAATTATTATTATTAACTAAACACTTATTACCATTAATTGTAATTAATTAATTTCTAATTATTTAAAATTATTTATAATTATTACTAATTATTACCAACTTATTAATTATTACCAACTTATTAATTATTAATAATTTTTTTGTTAATTATAAGTTAAATTATTTCTACTTATTAGTAAATATTATTAAATAAACACTAATTTTTATTTATTATTATTAAATAATTAAAATTCATTAATAATTATTCTAAATATTATTATTGAATTTATTAATATTGAATAAATAATAACTATTCTATAATTACTAGTTATTATAAATGAGTTTTATTTATTTACTAATCATTACTACTTATAAATTAATTCTAAAATAATTACTAATTATTATTAATGAATAACTTTTTACAATTATTTATAATTAATTAATTTCCAATTATTATTAATTTTTGTGAATTAATAACTATAAATTATGAATTATTTAACCCAAGTGATATAAATAGTTATTATGAGTTTTTTCAAGTGACTTTTTAAAAAAAAAATTGGTTTAGGTTATATTTTGTTTTACATGGTGTGTTGAGGGCTTCAATGCAGTTCTTTAAGATGAAAAAAATATGTGTAAAAGCATCTACCATTTAAAAAAACTTACTTCAAAATAATTACATTAATTATAAAAATAATAATTTTATTCTCATGTATTCAAAATGTTCTTTATAAATAGATGATTTGAATAAAAATTTATAGTAAAAAGAAAAGTATTTACTTAAAAATTAATACTGTTAACTATAATTTCAATATTTTATGTAAGTGAATTTATTTGAAATATATTTATAACTTTTAATTAGTTTACTAATGTTTGTAGAATAATTCAAACATTATCATTAATATAGAGAATTCAATGTAATGTTGAATAATTTAAGTCATGGATTGCATATAAAATCAATGAGTACAATTATGATTTCAATATTCTAGGGAAATTAATTTATTTAAAATATATTTATTACATTTAATTGGTTGACTTATGTTTTTAGAATAATTTGAACATTATCATTAATATAGAGGGGTGTGTGTATTGTTTACTTTTCTTATAACCATTATAACCTTAATAAATTCATACATAACTTAATGAAAACATGAATAATTTAAGTCATAAAAAATTTAAAATTAATGAGTAAAATTAATGTTAATATATGTCTTTGGTGAGGCCTTGTCCCATAATCTAGTGTGTGAATGAGATGCCTGTATTGAGACCATTAACCTCCGTGTTGTGGTGGATTATGTTGAACTGGTGGGGGATCTTCCTCATGTATGCTATCCCTGACCATGTGGTGCTCCTCTATTTGCGATTTATCAGGAGGAGGTTCCACCGAGATGTTGAGACGTGCACCCGATCCTTCTCCCACCACATATGTGGAAGGACCTAAAATCTCATAAGGAAGCTTTTGAGTCTGTGAAGTATTGATCATAAAAGATGGATTCATGGAAAATGATAGAGGATACATGCTTGGATCTTCTATACCTGGTTAAAACCATGGATATGTTGATGACATAAAAGGATTTCATGCCTGCTATTACACATCCATAATCACCTGAGGCTCATCTATTGTACATACTTTCTCTTCCTATGGAACAAGTGACGCCTCATGTGTAGCCTAATGTGGTATACATAGTCATCTTCATGTATCATCAGTGTTAGCATCTTCCAGAGGAGGTTCTTGAGCTGGAAACTCCTATACTATAGGTAAATGATCAGATATACTAACATGTACAACATGAAATAATAGTAACATGTCATGAACTACATCATTGTATGCTATATTACTAAATATCATTCCCTCTTCATGATCTGATATACGAATAATATGACGTAGTTGAGTATACTATAAAAAATTCAAACTAAACAAAAAAAATGTACAAAAAACAAACTAATCTAAGGTTACTGACTTACTAAATCCTAGATCTTTCTATGTAGTATAAGATACACTATATATTTTAGTTTATACCATGGTGAATTATCAAGTTTATATGTCAGATGAGGTTGCATCATAGTTATTCCCTCAATATGAAACAATGTATATTTGTACTAGATGTTGATATACTATGAATGATGTCATATCCAGTTGACATCATGTCTCTCTGTCAACTTTAGGGAATGAAGTGCTTCTAGCTATCTCAGTGCTGATGGAATATGCTGAACACATCCAAAGTGATGCATAACTCTATTGGGATTGTGTCACTTAATAATATGAAAGTGTATGAGTGGTACTAAAACCATGGAATTGTTAATCCTAGAAGTGTAGTATGCAGGAATCTGGTCAAAGAGACCCCAATATGGATTCTATGAATTCTGAAATGAAAAGTGAAAATTTTTAAAATGTTTTTTACTAATTTCTAAAATCCATAATATTTGAAATTACTTAGTCAATATAATAATTTATATACTTGCATCTATAGGTAGAAGACTATCTAATATGAGATGGTATGCAACAAAATTATGTCTTAGTGTCTTAATGAAATGGTGTGCCTGAATCCACATATAACATATGATATAGAAGATGATAAATAATAAAAAATTAATTACAATATAACTAATATTAGCATTATAAAATAGTAAAGATGAGAAATCATGCCAATGTCCATGCGATGTGTCATAAACCAAATTCATGAGAATCTCTAGACTAGAAACAACAGGGGCTAAAAGAGGGATGAACTCCCATTCCCATATCTGAATGAGGATGAAAAATAGCCCAAGATGATTGTAATTTGATTGGGATACAATATATAATTATCTATATGGTTATTCCAAGAACACAAATTCCCAAATGTATCTTCCAAACTGATCAGAGTTCTCAATTATCCCCAAATACATCATCCAGACATTCACAATAGAGTGATGGACATGATATGTAACAAAAGGGTGATGGAAATAGACACAAGGGGGGGGGGGGTGAATAAGTTTCCTTTAGAAATTTTCCAAAATTTAAACTTTATGACCGAAAAGTGATCAGTTCAAATATTAAACAATTAAACCACAATGTTATAAGAAAATATAGAGAAAATAAATGAAAGAAAGTAAAACATTAATACAATAATTTTATAGTAGTTCAGATCTAATTGGTCCTACTCTACTCTTCACACACCAACCCAGAGTATGACACCCACTAAGGTATATCACTTTTGAAGGAGAGTAGAAACTCTTTTACATACTCCTTTTTCACACATGGAGGCTTAACCCAATTTAATTTTCTTTTACATGTTTAGAAAAAAACTCATCCTTTTATAGGATAAGACCCAACCTTGAATTTTACAGGCTCAATCCTAACCTCTTACATTTTTCAGGTTTAGATGGAACCCAGTCTTTTACGAGTAGAAACCTACACTAGTATTTTACAGGTTCATAACCAACCTATAATTTCAAAAGAAAATTCCTAACTACTTATAGGTTAAGGGTAAAGAGTAATACAATATTTTAAGGGGATAAACTAAACCTAAACTCTTGTCGGAGCAGTCCTTTCCTCTACCATTTTATGGGTTAAGAGGGGCCCAGTCTCATAAGGCGATAAAATAAACTTAGTCTTCTAAGGAGATGACTAAACCAAAACATACCTTTTATAAGGTTAGTATAACCATTTTAAATACACACTAAGTGTGATGATACATCATAAATAGTTATAACAAATGCAATGAATAAAAAAATTTAACCCAATGAATGATTTTCAGTGAAGATGATGGAATTTGGATTAGGTAGTTCATAGGATATTTCAAATGTTGAAAAAGTAAAGCTCAAGAAACCTGTAGTTTACATTAGTAAGTAGTTGAATAATGAATCTCTAGGACTTGATTACAAGCTACACAACATGTAAGAGTAAAGTAGAGTCATGTCTATATTTCCTCATTACATGCCTCAATATTTTTATATAAAATATAGCAATGATTATTTTATTTACATTAAAATCCATGATTATCCTTCATAAATTCCAACAATAAAATATTCACATAGAATCTGCTTTTAATTATCTTTGATATACTGTAAAATTGAAAAACATGTTATACACAAAAAATATTATAATAATAAATAATTAATATAAAAATAAATATATCCATAAAACTTGATAATAAATTCCTTAGAAAATTCCCATAACTCAAACAAGACTATCTCTTCATATTAAAAAATATTTATAATGTGAAAATTTCTCTTTCCATACATTCATACTACTCATGCTTATTTTCTAGATAAATGTTTCGTGTGTATTTTTCATAAAAGAGAGATAATTACTATCAATGTGACCTCTCCCTCTCAATATTTTGTAAAAAAAATGTACAATAGAAATTATTATACATTTAATACTATATAAAATTATTTGAAAATAATAATTATTAATATCAATGGAAAACTCCCTAAAAACATATGAGACTAGATCTTTATATTTCAATTAGTTTGAATTTGAATATCTCAAATTCCAAAATTTTAGCATAAATATCCTTACACACTTAATACCATGTGAATCTCATTTAATTATTCATAAAACAATCTAATACCTATTTTCATGGATTTTAAATAATTAATGAATAATTTTAGAAAAATAAACATTAATAATATTCATAATAAACTTGCAGCAAATGGAAATATTAAATAATATGAAAAAACATACCATAATTCCAGGTTTATGTAAGTATATATCTCAAATATCACATATGAGTTTTTAACACATACTAAAATTATTTTGTCTCCAAAAAAAGTTTATGAGACATATGAAAAATAAAAAAATAATTTATAACTTATGAAAACATTGATTTATAGTGATTAAGATATCATTTTTAGAGATAATATATTTTTCATAACTGAATTATACCATGAGAGAAAATTTATCTACATATATTATTTTCTCATAAAGTAATTCATGTATCTAAACTATTCATGTATTTTAATTCATGTATCCAATACTATATATATATATCTAAATTCATGTATCAAATATTTGGAATATCCAAATTCACATATCCAAACTAATCACATAATTGAATTCACGTATCCAAAAATCTAAATTCTGTAAAAAACATGACTTATCAAATTTAATACCTAAATTATAACTTCTAAAAGGTAGACTAATATTTGGGTCCATGTAACCCAAACAAAAATCTCTAAAACTTTACTGGTGTCATTTCCAAAAAATCTATCAAGCCTTTTGAATGTGGTGTGAATGTTGCTGCAGATTCTGACTCACATACAGATCCAAATATTTTTCACCACATAGGTCAGCCTATGATTTGTTGCTAATGAGATAATCCTCCTTTCCCTAGAATTACACTTTGAGATCATTATAAATTCATCAAACATACACCAATACTGACCTTTTTAAGGAAATATTTTGAAGTTATAAGTTTTGAAGGCTTCTATATAGGCTTATTAATTTCATCCAATGTTATTTTTCGACTCTCATTTGGAAATTGTTACTATAGAATTTAGGAAATATGATCATGGGTTTTTGGGGTTCTTTATTGATTTTTTTTAAATGGACTCTATATTTTGATCATTTTTTCGAATCCCCTATAGTTCCGGTCTGGCTTGGCTTCCTTGGTTTACCCCTTTACTTGTTTAAGCAATCTGCTTTGTTTATGATCTCCAATATCATTGTAATTCTATGAAAATTATATTTTACAATAAGGAATATTTCAAGACCCTCAATTTCTAGGGTTTGTTCTCAGATTTATGTTTCAAAAATTCTCCCATCCCAAATATAGATTCAAAATAGAAATTTAGGATTCTTTTAGGAAGTGATTCATAAAAATCTAACTGACTATTGTAGTGTATGACATAATATTGGACATTCCATGAATGATTTTGATAATATGATTGAATTCCCTATAATATGTAAAATGACATGGAATGAAAAGGGAAAATGAAAGCTGGAGCCAGAAGAAGGAAATGAATGTCATACAGTTACTTCTAGCTCTTCTAGGGTGCAGGATCCCCATGGATAACAAAAGGAAGTAAATAAGAATCCTAATGAGGTTAAATCTCAAGGTGGGGGAAAGGAACATATTGAAAAATCTGTGAGAATTTATTATGAGGTCAATAACCATTTAGGTTTAGTTGATTCTATTCACATCACATTAGATTCCACCACTGACCCCCTCCTTTGTAAGAGTTCAGAAGGACCCCAATGAACCTTATGATGCCTCTCAATAGAAGGATAAAAATTTCCAATTTGATTATTTTGAATATTTAAATGATGTGTGTGATCAATCTTGTCATATTGAGTATTCTTACTTGAAATAGATATCCAAGAATGTTAAAAAACTAATTATTGACTCAGATGGATTCATCACTAAAAATATAAATAATACTTGAAACCTTAGAGATTAATCTAATATTTAGAGAAAAATTATTACTATATATTTATAGGATTCTAGGAAAATGATTCTAGATATTCCTCCACAAATTTAGGTTATTGAAAATTCTATTACATCCTCTACTTAATATACTTAGAGTGAAATTAGTGAAAATGAAGTCTCTAAACCGACTATGGGCATGATTATCAATTTGATGAAGATGTGATGGAATAAATAGAATCATGGATGAATGAGAAAGTCACAATAGTATTCCAAATATATAGGAATTATGAAATTACTATGTAAACCTACCTTTAAATAAGAAAATGAATGTTCCTAAAATTGGTAGAGGAATTTAAACAAAATCACCACTTTAATTTTTAGGACATTCCATGAAAATGATTTATTTTATTTCCCCATGTATGAGGCCAACATTATTTGGTTTTCAATACTGATTAAAGGACTCTCCACTTGGATGTTTGGTTTTGTTTAGTCTTTAAATTTTAAATCTTTCAGTGTGTTTGGATAGAGAATTATATTTAACTTATGCTATTGTTTAAATCTTAGACTCTTTATATTTCACCTAGGCACTTCATTGCTACTTTTGGATAGGCTGGTTGTTCACATCCAATGCACGGATCTTCAACTATTGAATTATAGTTTCTTCTAATGACTTTGTACTTGAATCATTGATGAAGGTTTGACAGTATATTTTTCATGCCTTGATTTTGATAGTTATTTTAAGATTCTATTTGGTCTTGAATAACTTTTTGGTTTACCTCTAATATTTTTTCTGGGATAAATGGTTTTTTTAGACTGCATATAATCCCTTATTGACCCTGTTTAAGAATGAGCAGTAAGATTTTTCATTGGGTTCTTGCTTTATATCCTCCTGCATGATGGTTTGATGACCAATTTCATACAGTGATACCAGTTCAAGGTCTTATGATGATTGGAGTTCTAATATAGTGGAAATGATGTTTTGAAGTCTCTTAATTAGATCTACCTGTTGAATCAGTAACCACTAGTGATTTTTTCATGCTATAATTTTATTTGACTATTGGAATGTTGCTTCATTTGTTGAAGGATTTTATAAAGGATGACTATATGATAATTTCTATCTGATTGAATGATTTAATTTTAGGGTTCATATAATCATACTTAGTTGAATAACTTGGACAATGGTTTGGACAGTGCTTAGTTACTTGATTGTCAGGTTGGTCCAAGAGGAATATGAAGTCTTTTTATTAATGATGTGATGAACTGACGAAGATGTAAGTTTGGTAAAAGTGGAATCTTCACCAATATTTTATACTTGAAGTTTTTTTTTCATTTTTTGGCTTAATTGATGACTCCTTTCCCTCATTATAGGATGTTTTATTGTAAGTCATGTTTGTATCCTCTTTCAATTTCATAATAGTGCAAGTCCTTTTCACCTTGTGTCTTCACTCTAGATTTAAACTTATTTAATAATTTTTAGGGGTATGGGTTGGGAAACTAACTTATATCTCTATCTTAACCTAATAATCACCTTAATTGGGCCACTATAGATCAAGTTATTAGTAAAATACAGTATCAAAATAGTTTTAAAAAACTGCAGAATCCAGAATCAAATAATATTGAGACTTCTAACCTAATTTATGACATGATAAAGATAGATTAATTATTTTATGACTGCTAATAATATTTATATATTTTTCTTATATTTCAAAATCAACATGATTTAGTCAATTTGGAGTTCTTTATCCCAAGTTATGGTTGAAATACTAAAGGTATTGTTTTTGAAAATTTTTCTACATGGATCAACATTTGGATATGTGGATTAGGACTTGTATTTGTGAGATTAGTGAAAAAACATGTATAAATGATAGTTAAAGGTCATAAATGAGATATTTAGCCTAGTAAATCATCATTAAACTTATAGAACAATCTTGAAACAATGAAAGTATGAAATATAAAGATAATTTAAGTAAATAAATATAAGAATCAAAGTAAATCCCACATTAATCAATATATAAGATAAAAAACTTAATATGACACTTAATAAAGAAATGAGAAATTATAATTACACAATTAAAAATATTAATATTTATGTCAAAGGGAATAAAATATTTTTTTTTGTAATTATCAAAACATGAAGTGGTTTAATGAGCCATTAAATAGTATCATTTTTTTAAAGAGGTGGTGCCTCAGTCAAAGACTAAGGCACAATTTATTGAATAAAAAAAGGGAGATTACATGATTCTGAAGTACAGAATCTTATTACAATTTTTATCATAATAAGGGAGGAAATCACTAGGAAAATCATCCTACCAAGTAATGTCTTGGTTGACTCCCTTGTTGGAAAGACCATCTGCAACCATATTCGATTCACGAAAGGCATGAGTAGCAATGTAATTAATTTCCGTGAGCAAAGAAAGGGATTTCATCTTATAGGGAGTAAGCGACCAGGCAAGATGCACCACAACTTTCCAAATAGATTGGACAATTGTGGTTGAATCTCTTTCAATATAGATATTATTTTAACACTTTTGTTTGGAAGTGTTAACGGCATGGATAACCCCCAACATTTTTTCTTTAAGAGATGAGGCCATACCACAACCACCAAAGAAGAAATCACGACATCTGCCAAGATAGTCTCTGAAGATAGCGCCACATCCTATCGGTCCTGGGTTTCCTTTAGATGTACCATAGACATTCACCTTGATCCATCCTGGAAGGAGGGCCTACCAGAAAACCTCCAGGGTGCGTCAAGGCTATCTATATGAACCAGCAAGCCTAAGATGGTGAAGGATCTCAAAGTCACTAACAGTGTTGTCACAATAAGATTTCAGAATCAAGGAAGCATCTCAGATGGTAGTGAGAATCCAAACCTTACCTACATTGAGATTTAATGAGAAATTATTATAAGGAATATTATTCCTATCATACCAGATCACATAGAGAAGCTTAGCAACAACAGTCAAAAAAAGATTCTTGATTTGTTGAGAAGATTTAAAATCTACACAACGCTGAAATTGAGAGCTGACAGAATCAAGAAGCATCCATATGCACAAAAAAATATCAAAAATACAATTCCAGAGAGCTGTAGCTGTAGCATAAGAGAGAAATAAATGATTAGCAACCTCTCTATTTTGGTTTCAATGATGACATCTATAGCAAAGTTGAATCCCAAAAGATTGTAGAAAAACTTCAGTGGGGACTCTGTTATGAGAAATACACCAAACAAGAGTAAATATAGAAGGCATAATCCAAGGTTTTATAAAGGATTTGAACCAAAATAATATAGAATCAGAATTTATGAAATTGTAATTGTAAATTTTTTTTGAATAAAGAACACCGTTGTAAGCAGGTTCCCAAATGAGAAAATCATCAGAGTTGGAAATATGGTAATTATCAACAACATGACTGATATTATTAAGAAGATTGATGACATGAGAATTAACAACATCTCTAGTGGTGGATTTGGTATTATCATGAAGTGAGTTGGGAGGCAACATGGAGATTAAAGGAACACCAGTCCAGTTGTCAAGCCAGAAATTAATGGAGGAGTTAGTACTAACCACCCATCTAGAATTGTTCATGATGTTGGTGAAATATTGTCTAATGGAAGACCAAATGGATGAAGTGATATAGTTCATGTTTCCATTCTTTATATTAGTAAGGAATATTTTCTTGAGAAAAGTATTGGAATCAGAGTTGTTATGAAGCATCCTCCAAGTCATCCTAGCTTGAAGAGCATCATTAAATAGCTTAAGATTTTTGATTCCAAGACCACCTTTGTCTAACGGTTTACAACAAGTGTCCCAAGGTATGGTAACACGATTTCTTTTAATCGTGCTTCTGGTCTAAACAATGTTTTTAATGTAACAATTAATTTTCTTAAGAAGACCAACATTCCAATTGTAAACCATCATCAAATAGACCATTTTGGAGAAAATTATAGATTTCACAAGACATATTCTACCATCCATAGAGAGAGATTTACCCTTATAAGAAGAAAGTTGATTGGTAATTTGATCAACAATACTATTAAAGTAACTGGATTTAGGTCTTCCTCAGAAGATAGGAACACCAAGGTAAGTGAAGGGGAAGGAACCTTCCTTAATCCCTAAGTAATTGATGATATTCACTTTTCTATTAGCAGCAAAATTGTTTCCAAAGAATACAAAGGATTTTCTACAGCTTATAGATTGACTAGAGATATCCTCATAATGAGACAAGGAATTTTTAAGATTTTGAATATTCCTTTTATCACCTTGTAAGAACAGAATGATGTCATCAGCGTATAAAAGATGGGTGGTAATAGTTAAGTTTCTAACAGCCTGGATAGATTTAATCTTGTTTTGATCCATAAGGCGAGTGAGTAATATGCCTAAGTAATCCTCAACAATGGAAAAAATATTGGCAGATAGAGGATCTCCCTGTCTAACTCCCTTGGTGCATTTAAAGAAGCACTTAGGAGAACCATTTAAAAGAACAGAGATGGAAGCCGAATTGAAAAGAGTGCTTATCATACCTGTGAAGGATTCATTAAACCAAAAGTTTTTAAGAACCTTGATAATGAAACCCCAATCTATGGTATCAAAATCTTTCATAATGTCAAGCTTAATGGAAACACTACCTCCTCTAGTGACCTTGTTTAAGATGTTTGTGCATTCTGAAGCAAGACAGATGCAATCTTGAATAGACCTACATTTGATAAAACCAAATTGATTCCAAGAAACAATTATATTACAAATGGAAGTGAGACTATTAGCAATAAGTTTTTAAATAACTTTATAGTTGGTGTTGATAAGTGCAATAGGATGGAAAAGGTGAATCTCAGAAGCATTATCCACCATAGGGATAAGAGTAATAAATTGGGCAGTTAAACCATGTTAGAGAATGCCATTGGAAAAGAATGTTTTTATAAGTTTTCAAACATCTATATGAATAATCTCCCAGTAATGCTGGAAAAAACCATTATTGAAACCATCAAGTCCTGGAGCACTATCAGGATTAAGGCTAAAAACAGTGTCCTTGATTTCATGATCAAGAGGGATGTTTAAAAGATAGTCACTGTCTTCAATAGTCACAAAATCCGGAATGATTACATGAAGGAGATCCTTACTAACAAATGGACCATTGAACAAACTATTAAAAAACAAAGTATAATTTCAAAACTTACCATCCTTTTAAAATTATAAAAAAGATAACATTTCAATAAATAATCTCTTTGAAATCAATGGGAAAGAAACTAACTCTTCTAAATTCAATATCAAAAAATGAATTCACAAATCAACTACCCCTAAGTTTAAACATGATTAAAATAATTTCTAACAAATTTCATATTTAAGATGACTTCACATGATTAAACTAAATTAAATATAATTAAAACTTTATAAAAATTAATATAAGAGAAATAGTAAAATTTTTTTACCAAAATCATTAAAAAACATATTCTAGGGATCTACTATAAAGATTTATATGTTTAAAACATTATGTTGTATAAAGTGAGTATAGTTAAAAACATGTTTATAAAAAATCAATGATAAACCCTTATTAAAATAAAATTTTATGTAAAGTTAAAGTTTAAATAATAAGTTAACATAAAACAATATCAATTAGTAGTCTTAAAATAATAATAAAATGTTTACAATAATAAAAAATAGTAAAATAAAAAAAATATATTCCATATTACTTTAGATTTCATGTAAATTTGAAAATTTCATCATAAAAACACATTCAAACTCCCCATGAATTTGAGAATTGAATATGATTCTCCATGAGTTTTATAGAATAAAAATGTTTCTATAAGATAAAACTAAAATCTATATATATTTTATCACAATGATTATTTATGATTAAGCTATTTCAATAAAATTTTATAAAATGAAAAATTCACATTTTAATCATTCATAACTGATTATATTTAAAAATAAAACACTTAAAATTCACCATAATTTATCATGCTATGAACTAAAGTATATATTTAATATTTTGGAGAAACCAGAAAAAATAAAATTAGATTCCAACATTCTTAAAATAGACTACATAAAGGAATACTTTTCTAGGAAAAATTTGAAAATTGAAATAAGGTTTGCTCCCCCTGAATTGATGCATTCTATATGTCAATTATAAAAATATGAATTTAAAATAAAAAGTTCCACATCAATTCCGGCGAAGGTATATTGAATAAAAAAACTAGTTTATACAAAAATTAAATTTCAGCTTATATAAAATGATTAATAACTATTTTAAGTACACACATTTAACTCAATAAATCATATTTAAAATTTAAAAACTATACAGCTTTGAATCTTCAAAAAAAATTCTACAATTTAAAATACTTTAGAATTAAACTAAATATATTTAAAAAATTTAATTAAAAATATATATATTGAACGTTTAAATAGTTCAGAAGTATGGAATAAATTTAAAAATAAGAAACAAGTATTTATTACCACTTAATTTCATCTTCTTTATTTTGAGAAAAACAAAACTAGTTCATGCATATTTTAAAATTTAAAAAATGAAGTCTACACATATTTGTTATTTAAGGTGGATTTAATTTTTTGAAATATGTATACAGAAAGTTGTGTATAAAAAATTTCAATAAGTGAATTATCCAATATGAATTCAGAATTAATAAAAAGAGTAACTCCCCGTAAATTGATGCTCTCATTTAAAAACTACACTACCAAAATAATATATATAAAATTTTAATTATAGAAGTGAAAACTCCTTATAAAACATACTTTAATATGACCAGGAGCCACAAAACATGTTATAATATTTTCAAATAATTTTGAAAGCAACCAAATTATAATTACATACCAATAAACCATAATTTAAAACTAAAATAACATATACACTAGCCATATGAAAATTTAAAATTCAAGATCCTGACATATGAACACAATTTTACTCATGTTTACTCACTAAAACAAATGTTAAATATTAAAGTAAAAGGTAGCATAACAAAATGATACAAATAATTCAAGATTATCCAAAATAAAATAATAAATCTTATAATGATAATTCTGACATTCCAAGGATAAAAAAGCAATGGCATTCATGAAAAACATATTAATTTAACATTAAATACATATTATTTGGGTATAAATAATGGTTTAATTTTATATGAATTGAAATAAAAAACTTTATGTACCCAAAAATTATATGGTTTAGATAGTTTTTCACTTAAATAATATCTATAAATAAAATTCATTTTGTGACCAAAATACTGAGTGAACTTTAAAGTAAAATAACTAGCATAATGACTATAAAATCTACATTTAAAATAATTACCCACATAAATTCCAAAATATCTTCCTTTTACAAAATAATTTATAAAAATAGTAGAAATGAAAGAATCAAAACCAATTATATTCTATTTATCATAACTTTTTCTGAAATAATAAATATTTCTAATATTGACATTTGAAGCAAATTTATTATAAATTTATCTTTTCAAAGAAATATTTTCATTTTTAGCATTATTTAATTCACACTTCAACATTTCATTTTATTTTTTAACATATTCCAAATTATCACAAAACTTTTCATTTGTGGAAGAAGCTATTTTTCTAAGATTTTTATTTAACACACCTTTTTCTTCCTTAAGCTTTAAATTTTTTGTATCAACATTATTTAATTTAAAATTTAAGTTCCTTTTCTTTTCACAAACCTATTTATATTTTTATTTGTGTGAAACATATATAAAAGAAATTTATTTTATTTGATCTTCATATGAATCACACATTTCCTCCTGATCTTCAATACTTGGATCATAATTTCTAGAATTGATAAAAGCATGAGAATAAGAATTAAAATCACTATTTTTATTTTTAATTATCACACATATATTTCTAACTTTTCTATTATATGAACTAAGATCACCTGAACAAGAATATGGAGGTGAATATATTATCTTAGAATGTTTTACCATTAACAAAACATTACTTGTTTATTTTTAACTTTTAGTTGTGTTTCATGATCTTTAAGAATAACTCCAAGTAGTCACAAATTCCTTTTATTTATTTTTAACCTTCCTTTTATTTTTAAGATTTAAAAAATTGGGTTTAATATGTACTTTATTCCTGCAACCATAAAAAATGATATTTAGATAATCTAAATTCAAAAGTAAATTAACATGAGTGATCTCTCCTTCAGAAGAATAAAGTTTTTATCTTTTCTTGGTTGGAGAGTCCATTTTCATGTGTCCATACTTTCTATTATTAAAGAAAACAGATTTCATGATATCTCATTATTTAATTACAGTTGTTTTAATATGTTTTCAAATTTCATGAGTAGTGATGTAACATTTTTTTTTCAAATATATATCTAGAAAGAAAATAATAAATAATATTCATGATCTTATAATTAAGACCATATTTAAAAACATCGTATCCTTTCAAATCAATCATATCAAATTTAGGTAAAATATAATATTTAATAAAAATATCCAAAAAATATAATATCAATGATATTTATATAAGATTCTATTTAGATATTCCAATGAGTATACTCACTACCATTGAAATTTGGTGGAAATGCCAGATTCAAAACATTTGTATTCCTTAAGTTTGACATCATTGAAAAATAACTTTCCCTTAGTATTGTTAGGGACTAGGATGAAAAGTTATCATAATTAATATAAAAAATCATATAAATCACACTATATCATTAATAAAGACAACCTATGATACCAATTGTGAGATGTCAAACAAAGTGAAAGACTAACCTATCCTCAAATGGTTTGGCTTTGATACTATTTGTTAGATCCTGAAGGAGTTATGACCTTTTATAAGAGGGGGGGGGTGAATTTTTTTTATTTATAAATTAATCAAAGTTTAAAATTTTTGAGGGTAAAGTGATGAGGTCAAATATTAAACAATTTTACCACACTAAAATAAGAAAAGATAGAGAAAATAAAATTCAAGAATGTAAAATATGAACACAAGAATTTTATAGTAGTTCAGATCTAAATGATCTTACTCTACTCTTAACACACTAACCCATTGTATGGAACTCACTATGGTATATAACTTTTTAAGGAGAGTAAAAACTATTTACATCCTCATTTTTCACACATGCGGGATAAAACCAATTCCCTTGTATTTTATGGATTTATAAAAAAACCTAGCCTTTTAGAGAAGAATACCCAACCTAGAACATCACAAACTCAATCTTAATCACTTACCTTTTTTGGGTTTATAATGGAACTCAATCTTTTACGGGTGGAAACCTAATCTGACTTTTTATAGGCATATACCCAACCTAGAATTTAAAAGGAAAAGTCTTAAACACTTCTATGTTATGGGTCAAGAGGAACCAAGTCTTCTAAGGGGATAGACTAAGCATGGGATCTTATCGGAGTAGTCATTTCCTATGCTATTTTATGGGTTAAGTAGAACCCAATATTATAAAATGATAAACTAAATTAAGTCTTCTACGAGAGTTGACTAAACGTATACATAAATTTTTTAAGGGTAGTATAACCCCATTCCAGATTCACTAAGTGTGAAGTTAAATAAGAAATAGTTACAAATTAAATAAAGAATAAAAAAAATTAACACAGTGAATGATTGTCGATGAAGATGTTAGAATTTGGATCAAGCAGTGCTCAGACTCTTCAAGTTGTTGAAATAATGAAGCTCAAGCATCAAATAGTTTACATAAGTAAGCAGTTGAATGACAAAGCTCCTGGACTCAATTGTGAACTATGTAGCATGTAAGAGTAAATTAGAGTTATGTCTATCTTTTTCCCTTCATCCCTTAATCTTTTCTAAACAAAATAGCAACAAATATTTTCTTCACTTTAAAAGATACAATTATCATTCATAAATTCCAAAAATAAAATATTCATATGAAAGTAGATTTTAATTTTCTTTTATATATTGTAAAAAATGAAAACCATGTTATACACAAAAATTATTAGAACAATAAATAAACAATTAATATATCAATAAATATATCCATAAAATTTGATCGTGAATTCCTTAGAATACTCCCACAACTCATGAGAGACTAACTCTTAATATTAAAAATAAAATTCTAATTTTAAAATTTCTCATTTTATACATTAGTACTACTCATGATTATTTCTTAGATAAATGTTTCACATGTATTTTTCATAAAATTGAGATAATTAATATCAACATGTTCTCTCCCTCTCTTGATATTCTATAAAACAAACTGTATAGTGGAAATTGTTATACATTTAATACTACCTTAAATGCATTCATAATAATGAGTATTGATGTTATTGTAAAACTCCCTAAAAATATACGAGACTAGATCTTCATATTTCAATCGGTTTTAATTTTAATACCTCAAGTTCCAAAATTCCAGCATGAATATACATACATGCTTAATCCCATGTAAATATCCTTTAATTTTTCATAAAAAAATCTAAAACATATTCTCACGGATTATAAATAATTAATGACTAATTATAGAACAAATAACACATTAAGAATATTCATAATAAACTTGAAGCAAATGGAAATATGAAATAATATGAAAAAACATAGCATAATTTTAGGTTTATATAAGTATATATCTCAAAGATCACATATGAGTTTTTATACATGATAAAATGTATTTTTATAAAAAATATGTTAATGAGATATATAAAAAATATAAAAATAATTTGGATCCTATGAAAACATTGATTTATAGTGATTCAAATATAATTTTTAGAGATAATATATTTCACATAACCAAATTGTACTATGTATGAAAATTTATTTGCATAGATTATTTTCACATAGACAAATTAACATATACAAACTATTCATGTATATTAATTCATTTATCCAATAATTTGTGAATCCAAATCCACATATAAAATAGTCTACATATCTGAATTCATGTATCTAAGCTATCAATGCAAAAGAATTTATGTATCCAAAATTCTAAAATTTGTAAATAACTTGAATTTTCAAATTTTAGACCCAAATAATACCTTATAAATGAAATAATAACCTTTAGGTACAATTGAATTATATTTATAAAATTTAATTATATTTTAAAATAATCAATAATCACCTACATACCTCTATATCTCAATTTACCAGTAAAATACATTATAAAAACACTTTAAAAAATTGTAGAATTCTATTTGAAAACATATAGTGACTTCTAACTTAATTTAGTAAATGATAGATATTGATTAATAATTTTATTTATTATAATGAAATGTATATAATTTTCTCATCTTTCCAACTTAATAATAATTACTCAATCTTGAGTTCTTTATCCCAAGTTATGGTCGAAATATCGAAGTAAAACTATTATGGAAATTTGTCTACATGGATCAACATTTGGTTACATATATCAGGATTTGGCTACATGGATTAAGATTTGGATACATGATAATGGTTAAAATAACTCTTATAAATGATATTTAATGGTCATAAATGTTGTTTTTAACATAGTATCTCATCATGAAACTTATAAATCATGTTTTAAAAATGAAATCATGAAATATAAAGATAATTTAAGTAAAGAAACATATAAATCAAAGTAAAAAACACCTTAATAAATATATAAGATAAAAAACTAAATATAACACTTAATAAATCCATAATAAATTATAATTACACAATTAAAAATATTAAGACTTTTGTTAAAGAGAATAAAAAAAGTAAATTTTTATAATTATCAAAACATGAAGTGGTTCAAGGAGCTAATCAACACACAATACATTGTCCCTCTAATGAGCCTAAAGATATATAAATGAATGTGAGGAATGAAAATATGTTCATCACCATCATCGTGTAAATGAATTAATTGAATTTAAGTCAACTTATAGATAGAGAAATATTATTTTTAGAAGTATCATCACCCCTAATGTCCAAGCTAAGAAATTGATGTAAAAGATCATGTCGGTCTCTACAGGTGTTTCATATAAATACAAAACCTTGGATATGAATACCATGAATAAATTCAAAATACTCTAGGGTGACAGTCACCACTCCCTCAGTCAGGTGAATTTTTTGAGTCTCAGTTCTCCATCTCTTAGTGAGGGTATCTGGCGATGATAAAAAAATTTAGAATCTAATATAGCGAGACCATAGAAACCAACACACTGTAGGTATAGTATAATAGTATTTGGATGAAGAATGTGATAATAATTGTGTACCCTACACACCATAACCTATTGAACCCTTTTGAACCCAATTAGGTATTTCATTTGTTGTCAATGAGTTAAAATGTTTTTGGTGAGTGGAAATAAAATAATGATTCTTGGAGGATTGTTATGGATTAATTTAATGTAATTTTATGTCATACTTGAGAAGTTATCATTGTGTATTGTGAATATTTTTAAACCAGTCAATAAAGCCCAATGACATGTTCTAATTTCACTAGGATAGATTTCATATTTAAGATTTAACTAAATATTTTTATGCGAGTTTTCTAAAAAATTGTACTAGAAATAAGATAACTAAGGACCACCTCAACCACATGTGGGACCTATGTGGTCAAACACATTGGAGGTAGTCAAATTGGATATCCCATGGTGGTAGGTGATTAATCATATCACCCACAAGGTGTGAATGGGTGAGCGCCTACATGGGAAGGTAGGTATGTGTAGGGGTGAGTGAACATGGAAGGTCCAAAGGCATCACGAAATGGAATGGAGAAAAGGCATGTCAGCGGTGTGTGTTTTTTGGTTCCAAGAGTAGACCTTATACTACTCACATCTAGTCTCTAAAGGAATGAGATGTTTCATAAAGTATTTTTAAAGTGAAGCGTAGATCGATGTAGGATAGTGTGAAGCAGGAACTATTCACCCATCATTAAAATGTTACACATATAATGTTGTATGAACAATCAAACTTATCTGGACTATCCACTCAATTCCAAGGGATCGTATTCAACCTTATAAGTGTACCCTTATGTACATTGTTGAACCTTATGTGAAGTACGTGGGTATCATGTTACCTATACATGGGTAATGGAAAATGATGGCACCCTTACACAATGGTGAGTGACACTTACACAATGCTGGTTCTTACCTGTACTTGGGAATTGTATTACCCTTATATGAAGCTTTTTCACAAAGGAAATGAATCTTTTTTTAGAATCTTATTGAAACCTATGATCTAAGGATTCAAAAATTCCGATATCTTGAGGCATTCAAAACCAATGATTGTCCTGGCATTTCTCTTGAAGCTTGGTTGGTGAATATATATGCCTAAGGCATTAGAACTCCACCTATAAATACAAAAAATATATCCTAAGAGAAATCTCATTGTCATTCTAATATCCTTGAGGGTATAATTTTATAGAGTGAAATAGATTACTATGAATTTTTCTTCTTTTATGTAGAAGAAGATCTCACATGACTTTCTTGCATGAGGGAAAAGATATCCTACATGCCTTTGATTGTGTTAAACACACTCAAATAGATTCATGGAGAAAAGTTCCACAAAGCTTTCTAGGTTTGTGATAATCCCTTAAATGAAGAACCTTGAGTATTTGGATATATATATAATGTGAAGGTTCTTAACCTTATGAAAAGGTACTTACCCTTATGTGAAAGTAGAGAGTTTTAAATAAGATATATAAATTGAGGATTCACAAAAACAATTTACACAAAGGATAAGACAATACATGCATTTGATCATGAGATACATGAATACCCATTAAGATAACCAAACCCTTTTCATCACCAAGAGGATTAATGTTTAAATAAAGATAGTGAAAATAATCACATAAAATATTAAGGATAATAAATGGTTATGTGTTAGGGTTTATAAACATGAAAATTAAATCCCATGCATAATATCACATATGCATGAAGTATTTCATGAATAAATCCAATTTATATTTATGAAGAGGTTGATTTTGATTTTGGAAATTAAATCTTGCATAAAATAATATTAAAGAAGTTGTGTACATCACTTGTACACATTATGTGAGTCTATAATTTTATCAGACTAAAGGATGAATTTCCCAAGCATTGTTGAAATAAGGCAACCGATCATTCATAAGTGATCATAAATAACTTACCAAGACCAATAAATTTCAAAGGTACTTGAAGTTTTTCATGAGTGGAGAAGATCTAGTATGATCACAGAGAAATATAATCTGAATATGGAAGAGGATTTTCTATTACTAGTTCAAAATTGAGAAGTAAAATACCATGTGAATTAGTATAAAGATCCTCTTGTGTGAGTTAAGAGTATGAATGCCGATGTGGAATTTGGTAACACTGTTAGAAAATGTATAAAGATCCCCTTGTGTGACTATAGAGTGTAAAGTCTAGTTTGGACTCTGGTAACACTGTGTGAAGCATTCTAATGATCCTCCTATGTAGAACCATGAGTTATGATATAGTGTGACTTTGTATCAAACATTGTAATTGATAAAAATATTATAGTAGAGAATATATGTTGGGGGTCTAACTAACACGAGAAGGAGTAAGTATTTTTAACGAACCTTATAAATACTATATTTTTACTCCATATCACTGAGTATATTGGGAACCATACTAATTTTTAGAGTATTAAATCAAATCAAATGAATTTTTAAAAAATTAAACCACCGATTCACCCTCCCTTTTAGTAGTCAATTTGACCTGGGGCTCTATAATTGGTATCAAAGAAAATTTCCCTCTAAAGATCCAAGATAGATATTATGAAGTGAAAAATTAAAGAAATGAGTGAGCTTCATAAAATGTAAAAAATTGAAGTTACTCTTAAGGATACTAATCTAGATATTTCTACCAATACTTAGAATAACATAAAGTAAAGTCAAGTGTGGAAGTATTAGAATAATCTTATAGTAAAGTTAGATACACAACCAACTAAAGGTAATCAAAGTGGTATATGTTGTAATAATTCTTTTGATTATTATTATTTTAGTGAATCTTGTTCAAGTTTCAATGATAATGAGTCAATTAGTGATATTCATTATGAATTGAAAGAACATCTGAAGAAAGTTACCAAATAAGTGGAAATTTATATTATTAGAAGTATAAAGGGTCTCTAAGATGAAAAATTATAGCTAGAAGAAGAGGATAATGATATGAAAAAGGCATTGAATAAAATGTATTTTAACCCAACACTATCACAAAACTTATGAAAGAAAATATGAAACAATTTATCATTTCAATGATATATATAATGATGTTATTGAATAATTTAAAATTAATTTTTATGAGAAATATTTCTTTAATATTTTTTGTAGAATCTATCCATGCATGTGAATAATTCAGAAAGTTTTTATGGATGTCAAAGTCAATCAATTAGAGGATAGAGAAAATAGGGTAAAAGAGATTGAAAATTCATTATATGAATCAATAAAAATTAAAGAAGAAAAATAATAAAGATGAAGGATGATTGGGATAATAAGATAAGATAAACTAAGGATGATAAGAACTCCCTCAACATGAAGTGTTTAGATATAGAAGTGAGATTAATTAATTAGGAATCACCACAAGCTATAACTTCCCATATTGTTAGAAAAAGAGATGTTATACACAAGTTTTCATTGAAATTTATGATTACATGAAGAGAATGAGATCATCCTATAACCAAATGGAAACATCCTCTAAGAATAAGTAATCCCATAATATAGGAACTATATATATACTAATTCTATTTTAATTACAAGTATAGGTTTTAAATCAAACTCTAGGAAAGCATGAATAGTGGAAGATATTGATAAACCCATCACATCAAGGGTGGATGAGATTTTTTTTGAATATTTGTTAACCCAAGAAGTTTCCAAAAGGGTTTGGGTTCTACTAAAAAACAATAAGGTACAAATCCTATAAAATCTAGATAGACTACACCATAAACAAATAGAAGAAGATCCATAGGCTATTATTGGTGCTGTTAGAAGTTTGGAAAAAATGAATTAAAATGATTTAATAACATGAAAATTGATGAAAATAATATAATTACTCCATTTAGGGGGATTGTATCCAAATATAAGATGATATCTTCACCATAGAAGAAAAATACACAAAAAATTAATCTATTTATAAATAAAAAATATGAATTCTTAGAAATGTTTTTTGAGCACTAAAACAAATGTTGTCACTATTATGATGAGTACTGGTATGTAAAAATAATGCAAAAATAATTTGATAATGTGAATAGAATATCATAAGAAAAATGGAGGTAAGTATTAAAAGAATACGATAATTCAGACTTGGGATGCGAAAAAACAAATAATATTGTTAAACAAACTATTACCAAGAATAAAAGTGAGAGATCCATTACTATATTAAAGGGAGAGAGAAATGTGTCAAGAAAATAACTTCCCACAATGAAGAATAAGTCTCAGTTTGAAGAATTAAAATAAAAATAGGTTCCTAGATAGGATACATATCAAGGTCAAAGAATCAGGTTTAGAGGTTTTTATCGGTGTTGTGAAAGGTATCGACACAATGCCTACTCTTGCTGGTATAACACATCATTTGTAGGAAATAAGCATGAATCAAGGGGGAGTAATGGTGAATATATGAGAGTAATTACTAAAAAAAAATGTAGTGACCACAAATCTATCCAATTTACCAATATAAAATAAGTATAAATTTTGTGAAGAAGTTTGTGGAAAATGTAAGTAGGAGGGTCACATAGCTGAGAAATGTATGACAATACTACCTGGAAATATTCCCTATATCATGAAAGGGAAGATGATTCAGTAGAAAAATAGTAGTAATTCATGTAATTATTTTGAGAAGATATATATTTTCATGAAATAGTGCATAGTTTTATGGATAAATCAATTGAAATGGACTAAAAAATTAATGGAATATAAAAAATAAGCTAAAGATAAATGAAAGAAATTCACCTCAGAAAATGAGGTGGAAGTTGATGAGAATTTATCCATAAATGGAAACTTAAAGATCCAGAATACTAAGGTGGAAAAAGGTATTCCACACAAAAAATAAATTCAAGGGAAGAAAGAAGATAATCAAACAGATGAGACTCAAAATAGAAATAAGAGTCTAATGAAATCTTCCCATACTGAGATTAAAAGAAAGGAGTGAACCAAGTTGAGAAAATATCTTATCCTGAATGCTACTCCTGAATAAAAAGGTTTATCCATTATTTTGTACTAACATGTAGGGAATTAAAGGAGACAGATTTATCCCTTGAGGGGTAGTATTGAAGAGTCAGAGTTGTTAAATATTCACAACACAATGAACATAAATTTACTCAATACTTATATAAATATGAATGAGAAGGCATGAAAATCACTCCCTTATCCATAATATGATTTAATTGATAATTATTATCAATGGGGAGTTTATATTGAGATAATAAGGTAGAGCTATATTTTTTTCACCTGAACTTTATGATGTGCTTGTTGAAGTGTGTGAAGGGTTTAGAATTTAATTGATAAATCTGATTACTTACAACCCCTAAAAAGAGAATTAATAATTTACGAGCATGATTTCACATGTATAGTAATTTATGGACAACATAAAAAAACTTTTTTATATCTACATCATTTTATACACTATTATATCCCACATATACTTAAAATTGATTAACTAAATGATCTTTTCTAAAGAGAACCATGTGATATCATCACACTTTCAAAAGTGATCAACAAACAATCATATAAGAGAGGGAAAATTGTTCTGGGTAAAATGATGAGATTTTAATATCCCCACTTATATTTTTTATTTGTTTTTTAGTAAGGGGTAGAAAAGAATTTAAACCACATATTGAATTTAATATATGAGTATATATTGAAAACAAATACAAAGGGGGATATTGTTGAATCCATGTAAGTATTTTATTTTTTTATTGAGTAAATATGTGATTGGTGAGGGTAAATAATGTGATGATGCTTGGATAATATTTATAGATTCATTTAATGGATTTGGGTTTCATAATTCAGAAATTATCCTTATCAATTACAGTTATTGTTGAACTGGAATTTAAATTCCAATGAAACATTCTAATTATACTCAAATAGAGTGAAAATTTAAAATTTGGATAACTATTTTTTTGAGAGTTTACTAAAAAAATGGGTCAACGACAATCCAACCAAGGACCACCTCATCAACATGTTGGATCTATGTGGTCAAACACATGGGATACAATCAATGTGGCCACCCCATACCAGTAGGTGAAGAAGCATAACATCTATAGAGAGTGCATGGGTGAGAACCTACATGTGTAGGTGGTTGTGTGCATATGATAATACACATGGAGGTTCCATATACACTACACAAGGGAATGATGTGATAGAGTTTCAACTATGTGCATGTTGTGGTTCCAAGAGTGGAACTCAGGGTACTCAAATTGAGCCACTAAAAAAAATATGGTTTATAATGGAGAACAAAACCAAATAATGTATCGATTTAGGATACCATGAAGTGAGAATTATTCAAATGTCATTAAAATGTTATGCATATAATGCTAGTTTCATGATAAAACTTATTTAGACCCTCAGATCAGTGTTGAGGGATCATCTTTGACATTCTGAGTATACCCTTATTTATGCTAATGATCCTTACATGAAGTGCATGGGGACCATGTTGTCTTCATAGGGGATATGGAAGATGCTGGTACCCTTAAACAATGGTGAGTGACCCTTATGCTAAGTCGATTTTTTGGGAGTTTGTTGTTCCTTGTTTATATTTTATGTTTTTGAATATTCCAAAACCTCTCAATATTTTATGTGGAAATCGGTTTTTATTACCTCTTTTAAATTTTTATTATATACTGATTTATAGTGATTTTATTATTACAAATCATATTTCATATGAAATATAAGAAGTTTATCTAACTTTTATTCAACTAAAAAAAGTCTAATCAAACTCTAGAATATTTTCATTTTGGTCTGAACATGCTTCATGCTTTTGGTTTTAATAATAATTTTTTGTTTATTGTGTTTTATAGTTTTCTTTATTTATTCAATTATAACTTATGTTATATTTCTTATATAATCATGTGATTTTTTACATTGGATATCCGATATATTTATTTACATTTTATGAAACTAATTAGATGTCTGGAATCATTGTTTTAATGCTCTAAAAACTTCACAAATTCTCTTCAACAGTTATGGAATTGTAAAATTTCTAGAATAATTTTTATTTTATCTCTAATTTATATCTTTCACAATATAATTCCTAAAAAATAAATTTATTTAATTTAAAATATAATATATTTTTAATCATTTAACTAAATTTCATGAAAGGATGAAAATTCTGTTTAGATACCTTAAAAAATGGAATAAGTTTTGTAACTTTCCAATCATTTTTTTGAAACTTTTAGTTTATATCTTTCACATTGTTTTGATGATATATTTCTATAGATATTTAATATTGAAGAGTTATTTTATATATTAGAAATATATTTATTTTACATACATTTAAGTCAATTGCAACTTTTTCTAATTCCAATTTTTAGTTTGTAAAAAAATTGGTCGAAGTTTAGATGTCAAGGTGTACATATTTTGAAACCCACATTTTTCCATACCAAATATGAGTTGTATTATTTTAGTTAACACATGATACTTAGTACCTACTATGATAATTATTATACTCACCACATATGTTTCATAGTTACCACAAGTGTAAAACAAACCTACAGTGAACCCTCTTTTGAAGTTTCCACATGATATTTAAACTTATAACATGCGGTTTTTTATATTTTTGATCCACTGTAGTTGCATGATGAATACCTATGAAAAAATATCTAATTGAACTTCTCCCCCACTTAATTTATGCTCTACCAAGATGATGTATTCACTCGCTCTCTCAATCCTTCCATAAACAATCCACTTCACACTGTCAACCTACCATCGTTCCACCTACTTTGCATGAAAGCATCGCACGTGGATGACCACCCGTGTAGCAATCCATAAAAGACGCAATCCCTAGTGTCACACTATTTTATAAATACAGTAATAAAGACACTATAATTTTTCAGATTTTGGATTCTTCATCAACAGGAGTGGTACCTTTTCTTTACATGTTGCAACGAACTGGAAGGGCCCACCATGCATATCTTGTGCTCCTCTCCAAAGTGCGGAGTCGCACCATGTCTTGCTGGTGAACTCTAAATATAACCACTTCATTTTATGGAGATTGGAATAGAATCTAATGAAATATAGAATCACAATAACTATACTGACTACATGATATATTTTTAAGTGAGTGCATGTTACAATATCTTAGTTTTCATATCGATCGTGCATTCAAGGTTAGTATAATGACCACACGATATATTTTTTCTCCCATTTAGTATACTGAACACAATACCACTTGAACTAACCTCATGACATGGTAAGTGTAATGGCCACATGTTCATTTGGTGTGTATAGTTAGTTCAACACATCATTTATTTTTTTATTAAATCTGAATTTTTAAACATGGTATGTTTTTCATTATTTTTGATAATATCATTAACTGCATGCTTATTTTAATTATTTTGAGAATTTTATTGATTTATGAAATTATTATATATTATATGAATGTCATGATAAGTTTTTTAAAATTATTTTAATTTGTCTTAAAATATGTATTAATTTATTCTTTATTCATGTGAACACATACAACAGATTTTTTGAATAGTTAAGTTTTTATATTTTGAGTTAATTTATTTGAGTTATTATTTTATAAATTAATATTTAATGACATGGAAATTATTCAATATTATTTTTAATTAATTAATGCAGCATAATTAATTTTATATTAATTACATTTTATATTAAAGTCTTTTGAAATTTGAATTTGAACAGTCAAATCATCATAAATAAATTATGGGATTGACTCGACCTATTATCATGGAGTATCTTTTAATTATTTAACTGGTAATTAAAATTAGTTTGAATTATTATTTAAGTTTTTAATTTAAATGATATTTTTTATGATTATTCTAGATGATAAATTTCTCTCTCCTGGATAATCCTGTAGTTTGAATTTGAATTACTTTACTCTATTGGAGATTGGTTTAATAGTTTTTATAGATTATATTTAAAGTCTTCAAGATGAATTCAGTATAGGAAAAACAAAATATTTATGAGAACACAAAATTTTTAGAATCAACTGATCAATACTCTAAACTTTTAAGTGTTTCACATGTGCTATCAAGTTTTCATAAGCTAAAAAGTCTATCAAACACTAAACAAAAACTCCAATGAAAAATAATTACTTGTCAATACATATTGATACATTTCTCAAGAAAAAATACTTATAATTACTACATTTATCTTCTACTTCATCCTAGTTTCTTATTTCTATAACAATTATTCTCATCTTTCACATACACTCATTTATGATTTTCATACAAAATCATTATAATTCTCTATATTCAGGTTATGAATCCCGAACTCTAATGTTAGAACCATTTGGGTTGTGACTTTTTTAGTCTAAAGTCAGTATTTTATTTGGGTTTTGACTCCCCATATAAAAGTTAGTGTTCCATTGTGTTTATCCCTCTATTTTTAGAAAAGGATTATATAATCAGGTTATGATTCACCTTTAAAAATAATATTATTTCAAAAGAAATTTTTAGGAAAAAGTGGAAGAATCATAATAAACATTCAAAAAGAAACCCAACTCAAGAATTACAAGGAACTGCTCCTCCCCAATAACTACATCATTATGTCAAGCCTCCACCTCGGATGACCGCTCGACAAGCTGTCCCGTGCAGGATTATGTGTACTTTGGAAAGAACTTCTATAAAAAACATCCTTATTTTCATTCTTTTATTCCCATACTAATTAACTCTATTAATTAAGTTTCATAATTAATTTATATAATTAATCTATTTCATTAACAAAAATTAATCTAGTATATTCACCCCCATAAGACAATATTCCATTACCCTTATAAACCTAACAATTGGTATTATATCTTGACCCTTTTAGGAAATTTTAATTTTGATTTATCATCTATTTACTGATACCAACAATTTTTATCAATGTTTTTTTCCTTTTGGAATTTATCTAATCATTCTATAGATTTTTTGTTCATATTTTATTGTGATAATTAATTCCTAGACCTCACAGTCTAAGGGAAATATCTTTAAGATGATAGGAGTGAATAGAAACTATGCTTGGATTCCTAAAAAATCACCTCACACTGATAACACTGATTATGGTTAGTGACGATTCAGAATGGAGGATTATCTCAAAAAATTAATCATATAACAATGGTTGATCATGGAAAAATTATACCAACTACCAGAAGCTGACCCATACACTATTACAAGAAATAATACTACTAGATATGTTTTAAGTTACAAAGTTGTAAATATTTTAGATTGTTCTATTAAAATAAGCGTGTTTAGTCATGTGTCTACATGTAAGATAAAACATGAGATTTGAAATAATATATAAGTTAAACACCTTATATTAGACAAATTTATTCAAACTAGACTTGGAATGCTTCGAGCTAAGTACCAAGACCTCAATATGGGTGAAGATGAAACTATGAACCAATATTCCACTGATTCATAAGAACTGTGAATGAAATGATTTACATTGGAGAATATTTGGAAAACCTATTAATTGTAGAATGATTCCTATGAGATCTACCAAATAAATGGAATTCAAATAAGGTCACCATTGATGAAATAAATAACTTCAAAGAGTGCAGTTTTGATGAATTGATTGGATCACTAATTCTGTATGAATTGGAATTGAGGAACATGGCTGAAGAGAATAAAACTAAAAGAAAATGTGTAAATTTTAAATATATAAATATTATTTCTAATAGAAAATATAATCTGAACTATATTATAGGTGAAAATAAGATATGGATCATATTATTATTGGAGTCTATAAACGAATTCAAAACAAAGGATTCAAGAACCGATTTAGAAGAAACCCTCAAAAGGATAAATGATAGGGAGATAAGAAAAGAAGTAAAAATTATAATACTTAAAATGTTAATTTTTTTGTACATAAAGAAAGGGAATATGAATCATGAATTTCAAAAATTAATGAATAAATAAAAATACAAAAGGGAAGAAAAAATGGCATTAAAAACTAGTTAGAGTTGTACTGAAGAATCTGATTCTAGTAAAAAATCTACAAATAAGGAAGAATAAGTAAAATTTTTCTTCATGGAATCTCTGAATGAGGTTAGTGATTCTAGTTTTTATTCTGTATGTTCTGATTCTGACTATGGTTCCGACAATTTGAATATTAATAAGTTAAATGAAGAAATTGAATGATTGAGAAAAGATGTTTTCAAAGCTACTGATTTATATAATAATATTAAGTGAAATATTGAATAATTATTTTATGAAAATAAATTTCTTTTATAAGATAATGAAAAATTAAGTAAGACTACTTATGATTCTCATTCTAATGTTTATGATTATTTGAAATCGGCTAATGATTTGAATGAGAAATTAAAAAAATAAGTTGAAAGCCTTAAGAAAAGTTTGTAAACATCTATTCAAGGTCGTGAAAAATATCATAAAATGATGTATTTGAATAAAATAAATAAAAATAAATATGTTATTGACTATGATATATAATCACCAAAATGTACCAAAATAATTTTTCTAAAAGTAACAATGGTTGAACTTATATTATTACATGTTTTCAATGTGGTATGAAAGGTCACTATGCAAATGATTGTTTTATTAGATTCAAATAGTCTTTGGAATTTATAAATACATGTATTTTTAAATCTTTTTTATCTATATTATCATAAAATAATTGTTTAAATTCTATGTGGGTACCTAAAAATTATTTTACTAATATGATTGGACCCAAAGTAGCTTGGGTACCAAAATTTTCAAGTAATTGATTTTTGTAGGAAAAATGCATTAGAAGTCTCAATAATTACATATAGTACATGGATCATGGATTATCTAGGAATATTATTAGAGAACCATCAAAATTTATCACTTACAACACTTTTCATGTGGGAACTATTTCATTTGGAGATAATTCCAAAGTCAATTTAAACATTTTTGGTTAAGTTGGTATTTCTAATTATACATTTATTTATAAAGTTTTATATGCTGAAGGATTAAAACATAATTTAATTAGTATATATCAATTATGTGATGATGTAATGGATGTTAAATTTCAAAATATTTAATTTTTTAGTTTTTATTGATGATTATTTTTTATTTAATTCTAATCAAAAATATAATATTTATACTATTGATTTTTCTGAACTAACTATTCAACATGTTAAAGGGTTGAATTTTGTGAAAATTTATATATTTAATTAAAATTAATGAATAGGTAATGTTAATTTTAAAATGTTACATATTCTATCTAAACACGAGAATGTTCTATAATTACTTACTATGAAGAAAGAACAACTTTATATTTGTGATTCTAGCAAGAAAGGGATATAATGTAAAGTCTCTTTCAAATATATCAATCAAATAAGTACTAATAGACATTTAAAATTAGTACATCATGATATATTTAGTCCTAATAAAATCTTTAATCTTTTAAGAAATAAATATAATTTTGTTATTATGGATGATTATAATATATTTACATGGGTTTATTTCATTACACATAAAAATGATAATTTATCAAAATTTATTGATTTTTGGTAATTTAGTTCAAAATGATAAAGGCTTCAATATTTTTATATTTATAGTGATAAAGGAGGTTAATTTATAATTTTAAATTTTAAATTTATTTTGAAAAGAATGTTTATTTTCAAAAAAAATTCTCCTAGAACACTATGGAAAAATAGTTTTGTAGACCAAAAAAATAGAACTCTTATTGAAATTGCTCGAACTATGTTAACCGACTATAATTTTACAAGATATTTTTTTGGATAAATATATTTTTAAATATTATTATATTTTAAATATAAATATTTTTAGAATATTATTGGGGAAAACTTCTTATGAATTTTTTGAAGGTAAAAAGCCTAAAGTTGGTTATTTTAGAGGATTTGGTTGTAAAGTTTTTTATTTTGAATTCAAAGGATAATTTAGATAAATTTGATGCTAAAAAATAAAAATATTTTTATTCGTTATTCTAATTAAATTAAATCATATATAGTTTATAATAAAATAAATATGGTTATTGAAGAATCTATTCATGTTATGTTTGATGAAAATAATGTGAAATAAAATTTTGATTATAATGATTTTGATAATGAATTTATAAATTTTAAATTTAGTGAAGAAAAACCTTAGGATAAGGATGATTAAATTTAGGGGGAACATACTAATATACATAATCTAAGATCATGAAAGATTCATATAGATCATCATGTTTAAAATGTTATTTTTAATATTGATTATGGTATTAAAACTAGAAGTTTTGATTTAATTTTTTATGCCAATTCTGCTTTTATTTATGATTTTTTTATAATAATATTGATAATGATTTAAATTATTCTCATTATATTTTTAAAAAATTTAGAAAATTAAATTTGGGATTGGTATGTTAGAAATTTATTTTGAAAATTTTATATTATTTGTTTTCAAATTAACTTAATATGCATTTTTTAAGTGAGAGTTCCTTTATTTTCAAATTGATTGATTGTTATATTTCTTAATATTTTATTTTTAAGATATTTCAAAAAGAGGGAAAATTTTATAATTTTTTTAGTTTTTTAAAATTTAAAAAGGAGAGTTTTTTGGGATTTTCTTATCCCTTGTTTATATTTTATGTTTTTGAATATTCCAAACCCTCTCAACATTTTATGCAGAAATTAGATTTTATTACCACTCAGTATTTTTATTATATATTGAGTTATAATGATTGTATTTTTATAAATCCTATTTCATATGATATATAATAAGTTTATCAAACTTTTATTAAACCACAAAAGTCTAAATCAATCTCTAGAATGTTCATATTTTTGTCTAAACATGTTGTATGCTTTTGGCTTCAACAATAATTTTTATTTTATAGTGTCTTGAAGTTTTGTTTAGTTATTCTATTATAACATGAGTCATATAGCTCGAATATTCTTGCACATTGTTCCATTAGATAGAAAATATATTTATTTACATTTAATCAAACGAAGTGGATGTATAAAATCATTGTTTTAATGCTAATGTTTTTTTTCTAAATTCTCTTCAATAGTTCTATAATCATAGAATTTATAGAATACGTTTTCTTCTATTTTTCAGTGATAACTCTCATGACATAAATTAGAATCACACTAAATTTTTTGAGTTGGGAATATAATATTTTTTTATACATTTAATTCAAATGAATGAAAGTATGAAAATTATTTTTATATACATTAAAAATGGATGAAGTTATATAACATTCCATTCATTTTTTCTATAGCTTTTAGTTTACATCATTCAATATATTTTATGATATCTTTCCCAATATATGTAAGATTAAATCTTAATTTGATCATTTTAAAAGATATTGATATTATCTAAATTTAATTCAACTATACCTTTAACTAATTATTATGTTTAGTTTGTCTAAAAATTGTATGAAGTTTATATGTCAAACTAAATATGTTTTGAAACACACTTTTTTCCATACCTACTGTGAGTTGTAGTCTTTTAGTTTCCACATGATATTAAATACCTATTTATAGATTTATTATAATTACCAAATATATTTCATAGTTACCAAAAGTGTAAAATAAACCTACAATAAACCATATTTTGATGTTTTTTTATGATATTTTAACTTGCCACATGAGGAGTTTTATTTTCTTGTTCCACTATGGAGGCATGTTAAATAACTACACACAAACCACCAGAAAAAAATCTACATCCTTGAATGAAAGCACTACCAGGCTGATTTCTATCCTCCCTATCTCAATACTTCCATGAACCATCCTCTTCACACTTTTAACCTAGAATTGTTGCACTTGTTTTCATGAAAGCATAGCATGTGACCGACCACTAATGCAGCGTGACCCAGAATCTATAATCTCCAGTTTCACACTCTCATGGTATTACACCAATAAACCTAAAATAAGATTTTATATCTTGAATTATTTAACAATAGGAGTTTCACATTTTCCTTTTATGATACAATGAACTAGAAGATCCCTCCATGCATCCCTTCTGAAGTTTTTTAATGGGTTTTATGATTTAAAAAAAAATTAGCACATGTTTTGTAGTATTTTAAGAAATAGGTAGAATGTGGTGTGAATGTAGTTTAGACCTCCAATACCTCTTTAGAAGCATATATAGGGTTCACACTTACAGGGGGGTGGAAAGGAAGTGTGAAGACTGTTCACACTTTGTAAAATTTTCAAAGGAGGCGTGAATGGGGTTCACGCCTCCCACCGAGAAATTTTATAAAAGGAGGGCCTCCCCTCCCCCATTTCATTTACTTCCTCCCTATGATTTATAGCTAATCTCTAGAACATTTATTCCTCAACATATATCTTCAACTTTTGAGATGGTAAAATTGCTCCTTAAAAAGTTTAATTGTTTAATAGCTTTATATATTTTGTTTGTATGATTTATTTATATAAAATGTATAGTTATATGAATGTATGAATGAATGTTATTTGTATGATTTAATTTCTGTTTGAATTAATGTTATTTTTATGATTTAATTTATATTAAATGATTTAGAAAATTTAAATATGGTGTTTGCATTATTTTAATTGTATAAAATAAAATAATTTATATTTAGGGATTTTTTCTTTTTAAAAATGTATATATTTTTAATTTAAATTGTGAATAATTATATTCAAATATATTTGTATGTATATATTATATTATATAGTATATTAAAATTAAAATAAAATTAAAATATAATATTTTATACAAATAGATAAATAAAGTGAATCTACCGAAATATTTTATAAAAATTATTATTATTAATTATTTATAAAAAATATTAACAGATTTATTTGAATATATATATATATATATAATATTATGTATCATATTTTTTTAAATATATAATATATTATTCGAATATGTATATAAATAATTTTTTTAATAGAACTAAAGTTTTTTACTACTAATAATAATATTTAAATTATATGAATTATAAAAAATATTATTCCAACTAATAATGTATAAAATATAATTTTTTAAATTTTGGAATGTTTAATTACTTTAAAAAATGTATATATACTTACCTAATTTTATTATATTAAAAGTAATAGAATTTTAAAACATTTTAATGGTTAATTAAGTATAAATCATATTACTTTTTAAATTAAATTTAACAAAATTTGTTGTTAATAATATTTTGGGTAGTTATGTATAAATTAATAATATTTTTATTTAGGAAACTATATTTGTTTCTAAAATAAAAAAATTATATTTTAAAAATATTAATAAATAAAGATGAATATATTTAAATGTATATATATAGTAGATTGAAAAATAAATAAATGTACAACATATTATTGTATGTATAGATAAATAAAAATATTATGGTTATTTTTTTTAAAATATTACATTTAAACACGTATATTGTAAATTAATTGAAAAAATGTATATCATTATAGAGATAATGTATGTTATATTATTTGAATATAATATTTGAAAAATAATATTAGGCATATTTAAAAGATATCATTAAATAAAAAAATGTTCACACACACACACACATATTGTTATTTAAAAATAGATATTATATATCGGTGTTTGTATATGCAGATATTTATTATTTAGTAGATGTTGTTATAAGTAATGTTATAATATGTAGAACATAATAAGTATCCCAAAAAACATGTTAAGAGTATTGTGTGATGAATGATCTTGATATGGAAGATCAATGTATAATTTAAATTGCATGTCGTATTTTTTTTATATGCGCTTATATAATTTATAATGATTATATTTTCTTTCCCTTGTTGATAACCTACGTGCCATCCCTCTTTCTAAGTATGTAAGGACTTGTGTGTCCATGTAAAAATATTATGTATCCCAAACCCCTAGACCCCCTCACATACATGTGAGTGACATTGTAATAAAATGGCATTTGACAAGAGGTGTTTCTATTTGAAGTTAAATTTTTACACCAGGACTGAATGGAAACTGATGGTTACTGAAATCTGAGATAATTGAAGCTCCAAGAGTCTCCCCATAGGGTTTGTATGGTTTATCAAATAATGATAAACCAACCAATATAAGAATTATCAAGATTAAGTCACAATTATTAAATCATAACTAATTAAAACATGTTAAACATTTCATGATGTAATATAAAATGTTTGAATAATTTTTTTGTAGGTAATCATGTCAACATTATTATTCTTACATAGTGAGGTTATTAATATTGATCAATATTTTAGTTATATTTTTCCACTTGTAGGAGTAGAAAATATTCATTAAATTATGAATATAAATATATTTATATATATATTATTTATTATTTATTAGATATAGTTATAGGAAAAGTTAAAACATATAGAACATAATAAGTAACCAAAAAGAAGATGTTATTAGTACTGTATGATGACTGATTTTGAGATGATCAACCAATGTATAATTAAAATTGAATATAATATTTTTTTTCATCTGATTATTTAATTTTAAATAAATAACTGATATTGAGATAATCAACCAATGTATGATTGAAATTGCATGTCGTATTTTTTTTATGAGGTTATATAATTTTTAATAATTATATTTTATTTTCTTCATTAATGAAATAAGTGTCACGCCTCCCTATAAGTATGTAAGGATCCTTGTGTTCACGTAAAAAATTTATGCATCCCAAACCCCTAGACCCTCTCACTTTCACAATAGTAACATTGTAATAAAAGACTGTTTGATAAGAGGCGTTGCTGTTTGAAGCTGTATTTTTACACCATGACTAAAAGGACACTGATGGTTACTGAATTCTGAGATAATAGAGGCTCTTGGAGTTCCCCCCTATGTTTTGGTTGGTTTATCAAATAATGATAAATCAATCCATAGAAAAATTCTCAAGATCAAGTCACAATTATTTAATCATAACCAATTAAAAGATATTAAACATTTTATGATGTAGTATATAAAATTTGAATAAAAAAATTTCTAGGTGATCATGTTGAAGGACCCCAAAACATCCCGAGAGGGGAGGGGTGAATCATTGTGTCAAATTTTTCTTTTAAACTGATGGATCTTGTTCCCACATTGGTAGGAAACTGTTAAACCTTTCTGAAGAGGAAGTGCATAAAATAAACAATCACATGCAAAGAAATGACACAACAATTTTACTTAGTTGGCCACTAAGGGATACTTCCAAGGAGATTATGTCGATATTGTGTCGATCGTACCAAAAACTACTAATCTTAAAAAGTTATGGATTAAAAGATTTTAGCACCGTCACTCTGTGCTAGGCGCACTACCTTTACAAGGTTTTAGGGATAGCACACTGCATCCCTTAGATCACTTCCACTGACTCCCCTTTTCTCAATACGTTGGAAGAATCTTCACTCAGTTTAACGACTTGAAGGTCACTTCAATGGTTTAACATTAGATCTTGCATCCTCAACTATAAATAGATGCTCTGTTGAATCCCCTTAATCACCTACAGATGTAATTTATTTTACTATATACTGACATATTATGGAAATTAATTTCACAAATTTATTCGGTCAATCTTCAGGCTTCCTTGGGTGTTCTGTGTACTACTGCTGTTTCCGCGTACCGCTGCTGTTTTCGTGTACCATTTCTATTTCTGCGTACCGTCCAGCTGTTTTCACTTACCATCCAGCTGTTTCCACATACCGTCCAACTCCTCTATAAACTGACCTTCATCACAGACTTACTTACTCTATGTACTACTCCACTCCTCCACGTACTGTCCTTCCCTGCATACTGCCTTGATCAGCCACGTACTGCACGAATCACGCTCTCTTTTGTGAACTTTTTTTGTACACAGATAATTTTCTACATGTACTGTCTTCTCCTCCATGTACCACTTTGGACATCACCAAATTTCTTCACAAAATTTTGATCTCCAATATCATCCCTTAATAAAGGGGATTACTGTTCCTAAATAGGCACATAAATCTGCAAATTCTGCTAATCTGATTGACCCAAGTTTTCAATGTGGGACAATCTTAACTGTAAACTAAACTCTATCTGGGTACTATTAGCCTCCACTGCATACTAAAATCCTCTGAACTGTGAACCTTTATCATTTACCGTTAACCTTCCGCATATCGTATGCCTATCATTCCATGTACTTCATCTCTTCATTACGTACCATTGCTGCAAACCCTTTTCGGCAACATTCCGCAAACCGCACGCCTTCACCATGTACCATCACTATAAACTGTTTTCAGTTATGCACACTGTTCCACGTACCGCATGCCTTCACTGCGTACTGCACACCTTCACCATGTACTGCGTTCCTTCACCACATACCGCGTGCCTCCGCCGCATACCGCACACCTTCACTGCATACCATTACTACAGACCATTACCAAAATCTCAATTTTTGTGGCTTAAAAATTTGGAAAACACTAGGAAACTGCGCCACCTTAAAAACTTCTTTCATCCTCAAATGTATGACTCTTTTCTTTGAAAACTCCCTAGTCATCCATGTGCATATTGACAACAAACACAAAACATCCTCCATTATTAACAACGAGCAGCCTTGGTTCCAACACAGTTCTGCATTAATATAATAAAATGGTGAGGTAATTTATATTGATCATAGGGTTCTATATAGTTTCCCACCTTCAATAATAGAAAATATTCTTGAATTTGTGACAATGGATGAAGTTTGTAGGAAGATTTATAGTATCCTAAAACCGAGGGTTGATCAATCAATTAATTTAATTAAATATCAACATATTTAATATCCTAAATGTCTATTTCACATTGAGTATCGTCTTCTTGATGATGAGTATTGTGTGGATGCATCATCTTTTTTTAGGAAAGATTGCAGTAATGGTTTAATGGAATTATATATAGCTATATCTGATATTGATGAGGTGGGACCTACTACTACTGAACCATGTTATGGGAGTTCTATTGAAGTTGGTCCTTCACAACATTCTCATCCATTGAATTATCATATGATTCTGTTAATAAAAAAAATTATGAAGAATGTGATAATAATATATAAATAACTGTAGGGGGAATCCCGATCAATAATCTTGATTTAATTAATGACATTTTATCTGATGAGGAAGTATTTTATGATGCAATAAAAGATGATGTAGGTGAGGATGTTGTGGGTAATGAACCTACTAAGGTTCCCTGGATAGATAGGTTACAACCCATTAGTGGTAAAAATCCTACATTATTGTATTCCATAGTTGAATAAATGTTTTATGCATGTCATTTTTATTGGGATGTCATTACACCGACTACTAGATTCCCTAGAATTATAGGTAACACATATATATCAACAGACAACACCATATATGTTGTACAAGAGTTTAAAAGTAAAAGTGAATTAAAAAATGTGATAAAGTAATACCACATAGAGTAACATTTTTCATTTGTGGTTAATGAGTCCAAGAAGGTAAAAGACCTTATTCGGTGCGACAAATATGGGTCAGAATGTAAATTTCCAAATATGGGTAATATAAAAAAAAATCATGTTGTAAGATAACTAAGTTGGGAGGATCACATACTTGGGTACATCCAACCTTTTCGCAGCATCAATATTCACTTGATGAAAAGTTTATATATAATATTATTATAGAGAAGATATGAAAATGTTTGGATATTTATATGTCCCTTTCCCATGAATGAATACAATAGTTGGTCAAATTCAAGATATCCTATGGAAAATATTCGAATTAAAAAAAGGTAATTATAAAAGTCTATGTTGATTGGGATGAATTGTATGTAGCTTTTCCACAGTCAATGGGATTATTATCTCTCAAAAATCTAGTTATTTATCATTTATAAAATATAAAGTATGTATCCCCATATCATCAAGTTGATTAAAAAAGGTGAATTTACATAGGTTTTTTGTCCATTCAATCCACGTATCACTTCTTTTCCATATTGTAAAAAATTCATTCAAGTTGATGAAACTTTTATTTACAGTAACAATAATAGTGTTCTACTTTGTTCTTCCACATAATATTGTAATTGTGACCCTCTACCACTTTCATTTTATATTGTTTAAAAGTAGAATTTTGAATCATGGAGTTGGTTTTTGGCCTATATACGCATTCATGCCACACAAAGACAAGTAGTGCATTTGATATCTTATTTTCATCATGAAATTATAGAGTCCAATAATAGTGATGGAGTTTCATGGTGAGAAATGAATGCTTATCATCATTATTTAATTAGACATATTTCTATTAATGTTCATAATCATTTCATAGATGAGTAAATAAATAAGGTGATCATAAAGTTGGGTTTGTTTTCTTAAACTTATATTTGTTAGAAAAAATTTAATTATCCTTTTAAATATGTTGTTATCTTATAGTTTCAGCTTACAAGCCTCAACATGGAAATTTCAGTTAATGACTTGAAGAAATTATAAGGGTTAATGAAATTATATATTATTATATGATTCATATTTTAAAGGAAAAATGTTCATTAGAATATAATGGTTGTTGAAATATGTCCATATGACCACTAACATTATGGAGTGCATAAATGGGGTCTTCAAGGGTGTTCATAAAATATCAATCAAAAGGTTAGTATAGGATAAATTTTATAGATGTGTGAAGTACTTTGTTGAATGGTCCCAGTAGGCCTATCAAAGGATGAAACAAGTAATGCGTTTTGGTCAGAATTTTCAAAGGGACATTGACAAAATATTTCCAGACGAATCATTATTTTATGTTAGAACCTTTGATTAGTTAGGGAGACTATTTTAGGTAGAAAAGTGTCACAACCTGGTCATAAGAAATAATATTTGAGTGTAAATGGTCATACTAGAAATCAGGTACAATGATTGTGTTTTTTTCAGGCATTAGCTATCCCCATGAAGCTACTGTTGCATCTTGCACATTGGTGAACATATGTTGGGAACCCTATGTCGACCTGGTGTATCATGTGAGTACTCTGGTTAACTATTATAGTGTACCTTGGATGCTTATTAGTGATTTTTGCACTATTACCTTTCCAATTGATTATAAGAATACAATACTTGATATTAATAGGTTTCATATTGTATGTTTTTCATTTATGGTTTCTTTCATTTTTTGTATTGTTTTCATTTATGGATTGTTACTATAGTGCCTGATATTACCAGGTTTCACCCATAGGGATGACTAAAGTCTACTCATATCATAAATGAGATGAACTGGCCCTGAGAATGGGGAGTGGTACTATGATGTAGTGTTTGTCTCAAAGAAGGGAATACTCTTAAGAGATATTCTCGAGTGGCGGAATGGGGATTCACATCACAACATCTTTGACTGAGTTTATACATTTTATCATGATGGTGTTTTTTTTCATATCCAGGATTTTTCATTTATGGATCCTTTTTTGGATTGTTTTATTTCTTTCTTATTTAATCTACAACTTGTTTCATTTATAGTTTGAATCAAAAATAATTTATGGATATTTAAACTATTAAGAAATTAAATAAATAGTGAAAATGGATAAAAAGAGGTTCAACCTATGAATGAATTAACTTTAAATATCTCCTTAAAATCACATAGATGGTTGAATATATCTTGTAGTCGCTTTTACTATGTGGTATTTTCTTCATGGTTGATATAAATAGAATTATTTAGAAATAAATTAAACATTATTGGAGATCATTAAAATAATAAATTTATGAACTAAGATAACAAAGTCATTCACATTTATTTTTTATCTCATTTTCATCATTATGATTAATTATGAGTGCTAATTATCAACCTCATTTTTATTATTGCATTTTTTTAAAAATATTTAACAAATTTTATTGAATAAACTATAAAAATTAATGATGATATAAAATGTAGATATGAAAGAATCTCCATTGATAAAATTAAAGGATATATATGTTTCATGACAATTTATAGAGGGACATTTGGTTCCTACTTTGATTATATGGAGACCTCATCATTTCCACCACATTGCACCACCTCCTTCCATCATACCTCATATTCTCTATGCTAGGTTCTACAATATAGAAATTTGTAACTTCACATTTATTGATCATCAACTCATTTTTACCCTAGGGGAGAGATGGAGTCTAGATACACATACATTTCAATTCTATAGGGAGATATGACTATTTCACTTGAGATTGTGTCCATTATGTTGGGACTCCCCAACGAAGGTGTGATTATGATGGGTCGAGTTGGTGTGGATTAGTTTAATCTAGTTCACAGACTACTGGGTATTGAGGTTTGATGTGATTTCCTAGACCTGATTCACTCATAAGTAATTGAACTCAGTGGGGAACATGTTCTCAAGTGTGCCTCAACATGTTCCAGAGGATTTTTACTATAAGTAAGGGTTTATGATGGTATAATGGGGATACTCTAACCTCTTTGTTAGAGTAGATAAAAATAGAGAAATATAAATATAAATCATCGTAAAAAGCGTGATAATGGAAAATTTGGAAGTAAATATCTAGAAAAAATAAACTCATATAGATAATACCTATTTTATATACAAGGTGATGTCATGATGATATACAAAATGAGGAGTAAGGAAAATAGATAGCAAACATACAAGATTACATGCTATAAAAAATAAAAAAGGTCAAATTCTATATATAATAGCATCATGAGAACATAATAAATCATCTTCTCTCATACTCTATCCAAGTGAAAAAGGATAAGCATCTATAGTAGGGAACTTTCCTTTTTCCCATCCTGCATCCATGAAATTTATCCGTGTACCAATCAACATCCTAAATAGGATATGAGTAAAACTCAGTAGGTCACCACTAATGGTGTTTATAAATAACCAAGTATGTGAATATATAATTAAATAATGTATAGGTTATAATAGAAAAGGTAATAAATGAACTAATAAAACCCACGTCGGCTCATGTTCCTTATAGGACACCTGTCTAATAATACCTTCTTTGGACTATTCCATAATGTCTCTGAATATTCATCATTTTATTAATCAATAAGGAGAAACATTCCCTTTAATTTAAAATAACATATAAAGAGCATCATGTCCATAATTTTCAAATAAACATTAAGGAACATCATTTCCTTTAATTTGATATAATCCATATAGAACATCATGTCCATTAATTCTAAAAAAACATTAAGAAATGTCATGTCCTTTAATTATAAGTTATTAATATGGAACCTTATGTCAATTGGTTATGATTAAGTAATATGGAACATCATGTACATTTATTATAAATAAGAAACAAGGAACATTATGTCCATTATAGGAGTTATGCATGAAGAAAAAAAATACTCCAGGGCCATGTTAATGTCCATTCCCATTATTAATTCAATTAATAATTTATTTATATGACTGGAGTGTCATAAAAAGGGTCCAAGTTAAATTAACTAAACATAGTTTATAAAGGGTCAAGTGACATGGTTTTACCATTTACTTATCCTATAATTCATCTATAAGTAATCAAGTGGTCCATGGGTAGGTCCAAACCATATATTATTTATTAACTTAACTAATAACATTTCATTGACCAATGCTAAGAAAAACAAACCTTAGTTGTGTTTTGGTCATAGGGGAAACATAATTCATCATGGAATACTGTTAAAACCATCCAAGGGAATGATTTAGGATGAGAATTTCAACCGAAAACCGATTATAAGGTCTCATAACATGTCTAGAATCATGTTCCAACATTTAATTTAGGGGTTTTTCAATTTTAGGAGTAATGACCAGAAGGTACGACATGCAGAATGATGAAAAAAATATATAAACACCTAATCTTTTAGGGAAAAGGTATATAACACCAACCTTAAATGGGCAGAAGAATACTCATCCAGTATTGTTCTTTAATTTGGATTGGAATGAGAGAAATTGAAGAAATATAAAAACAGTCTAAAAATAGGTCATATTAACTTTAATGAAGATAAAATTCAATATGATGTGAGAAATAGAGAAAATAACCAAGTGGAAACATATAATTATTGTTGGATATCCAACATTACAAACTATACTTGAATTGAATATCGTATGAGGGAGGAGGCTCAAATCCTAACATGATAGAGAAGGTATCTCTTAATGAGAGAGAGGTTTCTATGTGAATAAAAAATGGAGGAAGAAAAAGAATTAAATTATTTATGGGAAAAAAGGTAAAATTAGCCTAATCAAAGTATTTAGGGTGTACAAATGGGTTTTATGGAATAAATTCCATTTTTACACTGTAATATGTCAACTTAAAGTGTAAATGGGACTACCCAACTTACAAGGTCTTCTAAAAGGAATTTTATAGTGTAAAATGAAAATTAATGTTTTAAATTCAAAATTTACAGAATAAATTTGTTTCCACATAGAATCATCCTCCGTTTACCATAGATCTTCCCAAAAACACGAAAAGGACCATTTTTCATGGTCAAAACCAAACGAAAAGACATGAAAACTAAAGAGGAATGTACCTAGAAAATATAGGATCTTACAACCCCCCATCCTTAAGACAACTTGTCCCTGTGTTTCATGGGGGCGGTTGAACATCATCTAGGAATAATTCTATCCATTTATCACATTTACTATCCTCACACTCCAAGGTATGATCCTATACATGGTCGTGTTTCCATAGAACCCATACTAGAGGAATTTCCCTACCTCAAAGATCCTTCATACTATGATCAATAATACAAATAGGATAATCCTCAAAATAAGTATCAACATTCAACTCAAAGTCATCAGGATAAAGAACATGAAAAGATATTGAATGATAATGGTGAATCTATGAAACATAAAATATATCATGCATGGCATGGTGACTCTGAGGTAGAACTAATCGATAGGAAATCGACATGACTCTATTCATGATCTCAAATGGCCCTAAAATTATAGGTTCTAGATTCACTTTTCTGTGAATTCATTAATGACCCAATCTATAATAAACACATAAGAACATCCAATCTCCCACCTCAAACTCTAGAGGTCAGGGATGATGATTAACATAAAACATATTTATATATGGAGCTATATCCATACAAATTCTAGTATTTATACCTTCTATGAAGTCTCCTAAATGATATGAGGTCCCATTATTTCTTCCTCTTCTGTATCTAACCAGCACAAGGGTGAAAAACACGATCTACCATATAGGTCCTCATAAGGAACCATCTGTATAGTCACTTGGAAACTATTACAAGTTATATTAGAAATAGATAAGTTTTTCTCCAAAAAATATCCAAAATCAAGGATGTATGATCAGTTCATGTCCTCTAACACCTTTATAGTATACTCACACTGACCTTTAGTCTATAGGTGATATACTGTAGTCTGAAGTACCTATAAACCCAAGTCCTTCTTTAACCCCTTCTAGAAAAATGATGTAAAATAACCATCCCTATTTGATAATATGTCACATGGGACTCCATAATGTTATATGATCTCCATGAAATATAGACTCCCTATGTCGTCCACTAAATTGGTCTCCCAAATAGGCAAGAAGTGAACAATCTTCATCAACCTATATACAATCAACCATATGGCATCACTGACTTGAGGTTATTTTAGTAATCTTGTGAAAAAAATCCATAGTGATTTCATCAAATTTCCACTCTAGAATGGGTAACAGTTCTAAAAGTCCCATAGGTCACTTGTGTTCTGCCATCACCTACTGATATGTGGAAAATCGATTAAAAAAACCCAAAATCTCTATTTTCATCCCTGACCACCAATACTAAAAACATAATTCACATTATATATTGGTGATTCTAGGATGTACTTCCTAACTAAAAGCATTGTATTATCACATAAATTCCTCTCACACATTGATAGGAACCTAGACACATCCATTTATATGTAAGATATCATCCATGTAAACAACCAAACTAGGTGGAGGGTCTTCACCTAAAATCCATTCCCTTAGGACCAATCCTTAAAGATCATAAAGATGTCTCATCTTCATTTAATACAGAAGTGAAGAATTTAGTATTAAATTCATAATAATAGGAATCCCATGACACTTTTGAATCTCAAGATGCATCTCAAAAAAGTGACATATCATCTTCCACTCGCTACTGACTTCCTGAATAGCTTGTGTCTGAGTCTTTCAGATCAGAGCATCAGAATAATAATTTCTCTTTCTAGGAATATAAGAAAGTTCAAAGTAAAAATACTATAGCTATTTAAACCACATTTTCTATATGAGATTCAATTTATACTGAGTGAATATGTATTTTAGTCTTTTGTGATCCATGTATACAATGAATCATTCTCCCAATAAATAATTCATCAAAAAATGTAAGACATGAATGAATACAGTAAGCTCAAGACCATTCATTAGGTAATTAAATTCATCAGGCCTCAACTTTCAAGACCCATATTCCACAAATTGATCTTCATGCATCAAAACTGCGCCCATATCGATTCCTAATGCATCACAATACACTTCATAGTCTCTACCAAGCTCAGGTAAAATTAGGATTAGTGCTAAGTCAATCCTTCCTTTGAACTCTTTAAAGGCTTTCTCACAAGCTTCAGACCATGAAAATCTAACAACATTATTATTCAAACCCATAATATATTCTAAAAGGTATGAAAATTATTGAATAAAGTGCCTATAATAGCCAACTATCCCAAAGAAACTTCAAATATCAAGGATGTTCTTTTGATGATTGATCATGTAGTGATTCACTATTCATTTTCACCGTTACATCACTGTGTTAAACTATTTTTTATTTTAAATTCAAATTATTATAACAAAAATTCAATTCATGTTTTATTAAATAATTTAATTTTTATCAAAATTAAAAAGGAAATTTTCACTTGTTTTGATGTTTTTATTGTAGTTAGAGGTGATTTGGAGGGTCCAAGACGAAGTTGAAGAAAAATGGACCAAACTGTGCATGATTCCAAGAACACTAGTGGAATTAAAAAAACACTGAAACTAAATTGTACATCCAATTGGTTTGAGATTTTGAGGGATAGTCAAAAATTTATTGTGACCCAACTCTTATGAATAAAAATAAGCCCAATTAATCCATTAAGTGGCCCATTAAAACTGACCTGTCCAGGTAATTTAATCTTCACAAATTCAAAAGTGGTGTTCTATATTTCATCCATATCTCTAGATATAGTTGTCCAAATGATGAAAAATGTTTGGAGTAAATATTCAATAGGTATTGAAATGTATTTTTAGTTTTCTAAAAAGTAATATAAGACTGGTTGGATGCCAAAAACAATGGTCAAAGTGGTTTTAAGAAATCAATGTACCTAAAACCACCTTCCACTTTGCCTATAAAATGGAACCTTGGGAACCCCATTTGTAAGTTAGAACCAAGAGAAAAGATATGATATTTTTGATACCCATAGGATTCCTCTCACAATCCAAGTATTTTTTTATTACCCTATGCTCATAATGGGATCAATGATGAAGGCGAAGTTCCACCCGAGCCTCCTCTTTTCGATGGAAATCTAAATAGTGGACGATCATTTTGACGAAGCTACACATAATTGGGAGGGAGTTAAAACACATTTTATTCTACTGGTGTTGTTTAATTTGTGTGTTAAATATTTCACTTATGTTTTATCTTAACATTATTATCCTATGAATTCAATTCTTGGGTCTAATTAAGTGAAACACTTTTTATCTCTACACTGGTTGGGTTGAGATTTCAAGTGGGAATCATGGGATTTTTCGATTAGAAAATGAAAGCATCCTATTTATCTCACACATAAATGAGATTTTAGTATTATTTTTAATCCCTCACTCAATTTTTAATTCCAACCCTTGACAACATGATTTTTGTGTCAAGTGGTGGTTCTTTGCGCATTGGTTCGAGGGGAAGAGGGGAATCGAGATCTTGACAACCCTCAACCAAAGAATTACATTAAACCATGTAAAATTTTTAGAATAATGAACTATCCATGATTTTTAGTGAACTTGAAATGACCTCTTTCTCTCATGATTATAAAAACACCACCTTCTCTTGTCAACTATTAAACCCATTAAATTAAGTTATATTCTTAAAACTATTTTCAGAATCACCCCCTCTTTTAGTACTTTTTATTAAAAATACACACTATAAACCTATCAAATTTCCTTGAGATATGACATATGTTCTTCCCTATACTATAACATCATCTTTAAATCATAATAAATTTTAAATTTCATGAGAACATGTTTATATTTTTACGTCATTTTTGGGGAGAGCTTTGGTTTTTAGTTTGTGTTTTTCATAAGATATTTATTAATATTGTGAATATTTTTTTTGTTTTATCTTCTACCTTTACACATATTTTTATGTTCTGATTTATTTATTGTGTAAGTTATGTGCATGAATCATTATAATTTAGTATATTTACCTCCTTTCAAACCCAAAACAGATATGATCCTATGTCAACGATAGTGAGACACACAAGACAACCCTTTGAAGGAGGACACATCACATATTACTATTTTTCTAAACCCCTATTCATTTGGAACCAAATTATAAATTGAAAATAACTTGTATAAAATGGATGAAAATAATAGAACACTAAAATAAATAACATCTCTTGATGTTGATATCCAACCCACTTATATTTAAATACAAGGTGAAGCAACAAAATTTGAACTAAAATTCAGTCTAATTCACTTATTGCCAAGATTTCATAGACTTTACAGTGAAGACCCACAAAAGAATTTAAAATAATTTCAGACTGTGTGTTCAAAATTAAAACCTACTAATGTGGATAAATAAAAAGTAAAGATTATGGAGTTCCCTTTTCTTTATAAGACACTACAAAATATTGGTTTTATTATGTTAATTCCTCTATTAGAGGCTGGGAGAACATGAAATGCCTTTTTCTTGAAAAATATTTCCCAGCCTCTCAAACTACAACAATAAGGAATAAAATTTTATGGATAAGATAATCATAGGGGGAAAGAATTAATGAATAATGGTAAATATTTTATAGTCTTTGTTCAAGCTTACCACACCACCAAATAAGTGATGAACTTTTAATACAATATTTTTTATGAAGGTTTAAAAACTATTGATCGAAACATGATTGGTGTTGCTATAAGTGGTGCTCTAGTTGACAAGACCCCAATTTGTTATAGGAACCTAATTGAGAACATGGAACAAAATACACAATAATTTGGTTCAAGGTCTAGTGTACCCATTAAAGGTGTCCATGAGGTGCAGAGTAATGAATTTGAGAAGAAGGTGGACATGAAGTTTGAAGAGGTGAGTACCCTTCTTAGAAAACTTCTCCTTTACCAAGGGAAATACCAATCTACTACTCCCATAAATTATGGTATATTTTCTTCCAATAGCCACTATTATGAACAATTTCATCAATTGAGAGAAACATATGAGTTTTGTGAGGAAATATTTCTAGGAATCCCCTATAACCAACCCATTAGGAAAGAATCATACTATCCATCCAACACTGGGTAGAAAGACAAAAAAACTATACATAATGGGGTATTAAAACCAACCTCAACAACCATGTAACCAACCAGGACAATGTATTCATCCACCACCACCACTAAAAAATCCTAAACCACCACAAATGGCTTTCAAAAACCCCTTACAAAACTCGAGACTGGCCTAGAGGACATAATGAAAAAAATGCATGTAAATAACCACCAATTCCAAAAAACCACAAAATCTTCCATACAAGACCTAAAAACCCAATTAGTCCAACTTGCCAACTCGGTGGGGGAAATCCAAAGTCATGGGTCGGGTAAACTACCCTCTCAACCACTAGTCAACCCTAGGGATAAGGGATTTTTTTTCAATCAACCTAATGAGTGGAACATAACTTAAAATACAAAAGAACCCTCCATTATAGTCATCCACTCATGAGGAAACTTACATTACAACCATCTCAAACGAACCAAATAAGAAGAATCCTTACATTGATAAAAACCCCATTAAAGGAAAGAGTGTGCCTGTTTATGAGTCACTAAGCCCAACCATTACATTTCCATTTCCCCAAAGGTCAACCCAACCATATAAACAAAAATAATCTGAAAATGATAAAAAAATATTGGATACTTTCAAAAATGTGAAGTTTAACATTCCTTTTATCGTTGCCATAAAGAAAATTCCACGATACACAATGTTTCTCAAGGATATGTGTACACACTAAAGGATAATTTGAGGTGATGAAAAGGTGAGCTCAGGGAGGAAGATATTAGTAGTGATAGATCCATCACATCCCACCAAATGTAATGATCTAGAAACATTATTGATTCTATGAACCATTGGAGAGTATTTATTTTCCAATGATATGATTGATTTAGGCGCTTCTATAAATGTGAAGCTAGACTCCATTCTCTATTCAATGAAGGTTAGGGAACTGAATCCCACTATAATTGTTTTTCAAATAGAAAATTAGTATACAAAACACCCTGCTAGTGTGTTAAAGGATGTTCTTATGAGGGTGAAAAATTTAAATTTTCCCACTGATTTTTATGTGCTTAAAATGGAAGATGATAGGTTGAATGGACACACACCAATTATATTGGGGAGTCGTTTATTAAAAACGTCCAAAACCATAATTAATTTCCATAATGGTACTTTATATATGGATTTTCATGGTGAAATTCTCTACTTTAACATCCTTGATTACAAGAATTACCCCTCGGAAGAACATTCCTCACTTTCAGTTAATTGAATTGATGTACTCCCTTTCCCTAAAAAAACTTATTTTATTTCCCCTAATCACATTTCTAAGTTTTAATCCTTGTAATACATTCTAGGTATTGAGTCATGCATTGAATGTTGTACCAGTTTAAAAAAATGTCACGAATGTTTGTTAATTGATGATTTATTGAACACTGAGGATCCCATGACCATCGATGATAGTGCTAAGATTGTAAAATATCATTACTCATTTGATAATATAACTTTTGAGTAGTTAGATGAGATCATTGACCCCACCACATTCACATTCACCCCCATCAATCCAAAATCCACATCAATTGGAACTTATATAAATGACTTAAGATTTAAAATATTCCTATCTTGAGAATGGAAACTTGCTTCCTATCATCATTTCTAGTTCACTCCCTCCAGATCATGAATTGTGACTGCTTGAACATTTTGGGGAGTATAAAAAAGCATTAGGATAGGCACTTTATGAAATTCACAGTATTATACCATCAATTTTCATGCATCATATATTGTTAAATGATGATTCTAAACCAATGAGGTAGGCACAATGTTGACTGAACCCAAACCTCTTAGATTTTGTTAAAAAGTAGGTAACAAAATTATTGGATGTTAGAATCATTTAATCAATATATGACAACCAATGGTTCAGTCTAGTGCAAGTTGTTCCTAAAAAAGTGATCTTACTATAATTAAAAATGAAAATAATGAATTGGTTCCAAACTGTGTGAAAAATAGGTTTGCGTGTTTGCATAGACTATCATTGACTAAACCAACACACTAAGAAGGTCTATTTCCCCTTGATATTCATTGACTAGATGCTAGAGAGTCTAATAGGGCAGTCCTATTACTATTTTATTTATGTGTATTCTGGATACTTTCAGATCCATATTTCCCATGAGAATCAGTAAAATACAACATTTACTTTCCCCTTTGGCACGTTTTTCTATTTGAGTATTCCATTTGGTCTATGCAATGCTCAAGGTACTTTCCAATGATGCATGGTTAGTATTTTTTCTAATTACTTGGAGAATTTAAAGGAAGTTTTCAGGGATAATTTCAATATATATGGTTCCTATTTTGATCAGTGTTTGAGTAGCATTATTTATATCCTACATCTCTTAATTGAAAATAATATTGTATTAAATTAAAAGAAATTTCATTTCATGATGCGATAAGGTATAGTACTTGGGAATAACATTTTTGGGGATGGTATCTAACTAGATAAAAGTGGATTTCATTTATTCCTTAACATTCCCCAAAAATGTATGGGTTGTGTGGAATTTCTTAGGTCATGCTGGATTTTACCATTGTTTAATTTGTGAATTTAGTAATATTAGACCCCCTATCCCACTTACTTAAAAAAGAAAAAGAATTTTTTTTTGGTAAAGAATGTGAGGAACCTTTTAATAAATTGAAATGGAGTATCAAATCACCCCCAATAATTCAACCACCTTGGTGGGATTTAACATTTGAGTTCACATGTGACACCTATAACTGTGAAGTTGGGACAGTCTTATCATAGGGGGTTGATCAAGATCAACATGTCGTAGCCTATGCCTCATGCACACTGGACTCTGCCCAAGAAAACTACAACATAACTGAAAACAATTCCTTTCCATTGTGTTTTACTTGGATAAATTTAGGTCATACCTTTTAGGGTCCAAAGTCATTGTATTATCAGATCATGCAGACCTCTGGTATCTCCTTAAGAAACTAGAATCCAAACCACACATAATTAATTGCATGCACCTATTTTAAGAATTTAATCTAGAAATTAGGGATAAAAAAGGATCAAAGAATGTGGTGGATGACCATATCAACAAGATCCTTCTATCCTTATACATTAAATCGTCCTCCTTTATTCCCTTCAATGATATGTTTTGTGATGATCAATTGTACCGAGTGAAATATTCCATTCCTTAGAATGCTAAAATTGTAAATTATTTTCCATAATCTTTCATTCATACTAGTTTCAACAAAAACCAAGCTAGTTATATAAAACATGAGTCCCATTCGTACATTTAGAATAATCCCTAACTTTGGCGCACATGTAGTGATCAAGTCCTCATGCATTTTGTTCCCAATAGAGAGTTTCAGTCCATCCTTAGGTTCTTCCACACTCTTTCTTGTGGGGACCACTTTGGTCTCCACAGACTGCTCGCAAGGTCCTTGATTCTGGTATCCTTTTTAAAACGCATTTTCAAGATGCCCATGTTTTTTATAAATCTTCTCCTAATTTTAAAAGGATGGGGAATGTATATAAAATAAGTGAAATTCCACAACAAACCATTCTCTTTCATGACATTTTTGATGTTTTGGGAATTTAATTTAAGGGTCCATTTACCAATTCCTTTGGAAACATGTACATTCTTCTGGTAGTTAATCATGAGTAAAAATTGGTATCGACACAATCCACAAGGAAAGATGATTCCAAAAAAGTTGTGGAATTTTTAAGAACCCAAATTTTCTGTAGGTTTGGATTACCTAGGTTTATCATCAGTGACCATGGTTCTCATTTCTGCAAGTGAATAATGAAATCACTTTTGTGTTGTTATGGGTTCAGAAATTTAGTGTCTACTATATATCACCCACAAAACAATGGTCAATTAGAGGTGTCAAATAGAGAGATAAAACAAATTCTTGAAAAAATGGTTCAAACCAATAGAAAATATTGGAGTCTCAGACTCAACGATTCATTATAGGATTATTGTACTTCCTTTAAAACTCCCTTTGAAATGTCACCCTATTGGCCTACATTCGGAAAGTGTTTTCACCTTCCTATTGAGATAGAGCATTGGGCCTATTAGGACATTAAATAATGAAATTATAATCATTTTGGTGCAGGTGCACAAAGAAATATGCAAATTTAGGAGTTGGAGGAAATGTGTATAGATTTATATGAGAACTCCTGAATTTATAAGGAGTGAACCAAGGCTTCCCACAACCTTCTCATCCTTTATCATCAATTCCAAATTGGGAAGAAGGCCCTCCTTTACAATTCAAGGATGAAGTTTTATCCAATTAAGCTTCATTCCCACTATTTTGGTCTATACACTATTACTAATGTTTATCCATTTGGTGTTTCTTAGGTTAAAAATAAAGAAACAAATAAAAACTTCATTGTAAATGGGCTATGGTTGAAGCACTTTCATGAAGACATTATAGAGTCCCCGATGGAGGAACTCCAAGTCCAAGAAGCAACATATGAACGACACACAATAGGTTTTTTCATTCCTTCAAATATTCTCTTTTATTATAGTGAAGACACTGCATACTCTTGGTGTGGGGGGATGGGTATATTATTGGGTTAATTATGAATTTTCATCACCTTTCTTTTTTTTTATATTTTTGGATTGCTGGATAGTATTATTACCTCCCCCTCCTTTTACCCTCAGTTTTGTGATGGAATAGTCATTTTTGATTCCCACTTAATCATGGAAAATTATTCCCACTTAATTATGTAAATATATTCCCACTTAATCATAGAAATTATTAAAAATGTTTGATGAATTTTTCCATTTTATTTTGTTTTTACATTTAAAAAATTTACTGATAAAATGTGTGTTTTAGCATGAATTTTACTTTAAGGTGTGAATTTTTCTTTAAAATTTGTTTTTGTCTATTATATAAAGGGTTTTATCATTTTAAAACTTTTGATAAGAATGGTACCATTTGTGTGATTAGTTTATGGGAAAATTGTGTCACTTAATATCTCCACACATCTTCTCACCCAACCGTGAAGTGTTAAATATTCCTATTAAATAGAAGGTTAATATAAGTTAGGTTAATTTTTACTATCTTTCCAAAATGATTTTTCCATATGTTCATTCCATATTCGATCTTTTTCATTACTGTATCAGATTGACCTATGTGTGTTTACCTATTGTCCTACTATTGTATGACTAAAAAAAACAAACAGAAAACAAAAAAAAATATGTTTTGTGTCTTGGGAAGGTCAAAAACACCTCTTCCTTGACCTTTGATCTTGTCATAACTATTACAATTAGTGTTGTGAGGAGATCAAACAAGGTTTGAGAGATGAGTGTGAGGTTTTTTTCAAATGAAACTTTAAAACAAAAAACACAAATAATAAATGAGGGGAGTGGAGAAATGTAAAACATATGGGGATATTTAGTTATGGAGATAAATTTTTGACTTCTGGGAATTCTTAAGTGAGTGGGTCTTGAAATTTGATTACAAAGTATGTAGGTCAGATTCGGTGGACAAAATCATTTAAGCAGGTTTTTTTAAAATAAGCTATACTTACTGGATAGAGAGTGGTAAGAATAAAATGAAATGGTTTTCACACACACACACATAGAGAATTAGTTACTTGGTTAAATTTTTAATTACTTTTTCCGATTGGTATCATGCATCTATTATAAGTTTTTCTAATACAATTTATGAGACATCTTTTCCATGATCACTAAGAATAACTCCTTGGAATGATTTTATCTTTGATCACATTTATATCATAGAATAATTTTTTATTTAATGTTAAATATTTATGAAGTTGGGAATATCTCCATGTATAATTTTTAGAAATGTGACTTAGACTAGGAGTGAAAATGTTTAGTTGTGGGGGTGTGAACGTGTAGCGATTCACTATTCATCTTCACCCTTACATCAATGTGTTAAAATGCTTTTGTATTGTAAATTAAATTTATTATAAAAAATTTAAACTCATTTTTTATTCAATAATTTAATTTTTGTTACTATTAAAAAGGAAAATTTCACTTGTTTTTATGTTTTCATTGTAGTTGGAGGTGATTTGGAGGGCCTAGTATGAAGTTGAAAAAAAACAGGCCAAACTGTGCATGATTCCAAGCACACCAGTAGACTCAAATGGAAACTGCAACTAAATTGTGGATCCAATTGGGCTGAGAGTTTCTATTATGGTAAAAAAGTTAGTGATATACAACTATTACAAAGAAACACAATCCCAATTAGTCCATTAAGTCACCCATCTGAACTGATTTTTCCACGGAATCAAATCTATATAAAGTCAAAAGTGGTGTTATGTATTTCATCCATATATTTGGATTTAACTGTCCAAATGATGCCCAATTTTTAGTGGAGATAGTCAAGAGGTGGATAAAAAACTTTTTAGTTTTTTAAATATCTATATAAGACTATCTGAATGACGAAATCAATGGACTAATTGGTTTTACGAAATCTGTGTTCCCAAAGCCACCATCCACTTTTCCTATAAAATGGAACCTTGGGATCCCCATATATAAGTTATAAATAGGAGAAAATATATTCTATTTTGGAGTCTAAAATGAGTCCTTTACTCATCTAAGATGTTCTGGATTCCCCTTTCCTCATAGGGGGATCAATGGTGAAGGTGAAGTTCCACCTGAGCCTCCTCCTCCTCTCAATAGAAAGCTAAATGATGAAATGTCATTTTGAGGAAGGTACACATACTTTGGAGGGAGTTACGACACTTTTTATTCTACCATTTTTATTTAATTTGTGACTTAAATATTTAAATTATATTTTATCTTAATATGATTCACCCCTGAATTCATTTTTTTGGTATAATTAAGTGAACCACTTTTTATCTCAACACCGATTGGGTTGAGATTTCAAGTGGGAATGTTGGGATATTCCAATTGGACAACACAAGAATCCTATTTCTCTCACACATAAATGATATTTTAGTATGCTTTGTTATACCTAACTCCATTATTTAGGTCTAAATATTAACAACAATATTTTTGTGTCAAGGGGTAATTATTTTCACATCGATTTGAGTGGAAAGAGTGGAGCCGAGATCATGACAACTCTCAACCAAAGAATTCCATTTTTAGAACAATGAACTATCCAATATGTGTAGTAAACCTGAATTGAACTCCTTCTACAATAATTCTAAAAACACCACCTTCCTTTACTAACTATTAAAATCTTTACATTAAGTTATTTTATTAAAACTATTTTTAAAACCACCCCCTTCTTAGTAATTTTTATTAAAAATAAACAATCTAAACATATCAATACTCCTTCAGATATGATCTAGGGTCTTCTCTATACTACAAAATAATGTTTAAATACTAATCATTTTGATGTGTCTTGAAAACACATTTAATGATCCTATAAAACTACGAACCTCACCTTCTATGGCTACATAGATACCCCAAATTCCAAAATTATGTGATCCAAGAAGTGAACTTCATTAATATAGAAATTGAATTTCATGTGGTTGGAATACAACCTATACTCTCTCAGTGTACTCAAAATGATGTCAAGGTTTTTGGTATGATCATGTTGAGTCTGTGAATACACCAAGATATCATACATGAAAATGACCAAAAAAGTAATTAGGTATGAAAGGAAAACACGATTCATCAAGGCCGTAAAAATAGATTGTGAATTTATGAGAGTGAATGAAATGAATAAATAATCCTCAATGCCATACCTATTTTAAAAATAAGTACGCATTATATCTGAAGGATTAACCCATGACTGATGATATCCCAAACTCAAGTATTTATTTGAGAAGAACTGAGATCCTTAGAGCTGATAAAAAGGTTATCTATTTGAGGCAGTGGATATTGGTACTTATCCATAAGTTGATTCAACCATCAGTAATCATTGAAAATCCTAAGGGTTTCATGAGCCTTCTTGGTGAAAATCATAGGTGAACCCTAAGTAGAAGTACTAGATCATATAAACCCTTTAGATTCCAGGACCTCTAGCTATCTATTGAGTTCTGAAAGATCAGTTTGATACATCCCGTATGGAGGAATAGATACTGGTTCGGCTCTTGGAACAAGATAAATGGTAAACTCTACCTTTCTCATTGGAGGAAACCCAAAAGAATAATCAGGGAAAAAATCCATGAAATAGTCTTATATATAAGGGAATTATTTCTCACATATTCCTTGATCACTCATGAAAAGGATATCCATATATTCTATTACTCCACTCATACCACAATTCTTAGGTCTAGATCGATTATCCTAAACATATCAATCGCCCTTATAAATATAGCTACCACCCTCAGGTGATGAAAACAACACCCTATGACGATAACACTCAACATCAACTCAATAGGGAACAAACTAGTCTATTCCATGAATGATATAAAATCCTATCATCTCAAGGATGAATAGGTCGCATAAGAAACTATATCCTAGAATATTGATGGGGAACTCCTTGCATTGATGTACACTTTTTGTTCAAATTCCCAATGAAGTATGGAGATTCATCACTCCACATAAGAACTGAATTTCAATCCTAAGACTTTCCATGATAGAAACAAATATAAAAGTGTGTGATGTGCCTATGTCAAATAAAGAAGATACTAATGTAGAAGCTACCAAAATTGTAGCTAGAATTATATAATTCTTGACACTCTTCTCCTTAGGAGTAGGATGTACTCAATATATCTGGTCTGATCTATAGCCCTGAGTTATAACCTGACTACCCTAAGTAGGCACTGAGATACTATTACCCCTATCCAAATCTTCCCTTAGGTTATGATTGTATATGAGAGACTGGTTCACTATTTCATATAAAACATTCAAATGAAAAACATTAACCTGATAATGGATAGCCTTCTTAATCCCATCATCAAACCACCTTTGTCTAGTCAACTCATCACTAGATTGAGTTAATTTTAAATAATGGATCACTATAAAGTGATATGAATAGTACATAATGAATAGAGTACCCTACTCCAAATTCATAAACTCCCAAGATCATTTGGTTCTTACTGTCTCTAGAAATAATTAATCAAAAAAAATTGGACAAAAAATCCCTCAAAGTTATCTCTCGATTCTGACCTACCTAATTCAGGACATCCCACCAATTTTGGGTGGATCCATGAATCATATATACATAAAGATTTACCCTCTTACTAGGAGTCATCTCCATATTCTCTAAGATAGATAACCTATCCTCTATCCATGACTTAGTAGTTCGGGGACATCATCCCCTAAGAATCTTGGTGGATTCTCCTATTGATATTCTTGCATCAACTCTCCATATTAGGGGTAGGTATTGTGGCTCCCTACATGGTCTATATGAGATAGAGAAGGTTCTGTAAAAATTAATCATCAATTCCCATATTAAATGTAATTACATGAACATATTTAATATGTAATAATATTTTTTTTGTTATGATGGTTTTTTAACATGGTGCGTCTAAGATAAAATACTAGAAGAATAAAAATAAAGACATGTTTTATTCAATAAGAATGCTGAAATCCTTACATTTCTATAAGGCCAAAAGAACCTCACTAACCTATAATTCCTACTAAAAGACCTATTAGAACTATCGGGAGACCTCCAAACACCACAAATAATCCAAGAAAATAGTGAAATTCCTTCAGGTTTGTCATAATGAAAAAAATATGGAAAGAACTATGGGAATCATACTAAGCATTAAAGGGATGTATAGAACCATCCACACTAAGTTTTTTTTTGAATTTTAGAATACCCTAAACACCTTTATAGGGACCTTGTTACCTTTATTATCCATTTCAGTCCTTAGGTGACCTTTGGTTTTTGAAATGGTCATAAAATATTATAACCGTTGGGTATTTTAAGTATGTTGATTATTTTATGAATTCTAAGAATGTAAGTACGTTAAGAATTCTGAATGTTTTAAAATTCTTTAAAGTTATATCATTGAACATGTTTTTAATTAAACTTATCTTTATATTTTTAAAGTATAGTTTTTTAAAGATTAAAATGAATTTGAAATCATGACTTTTGTGTTTTAATGAAAATACAAAGAAAACTACATATTGTTTACTTCAATAAATTTGAAGATAAGTATACATATTGTTTTTGATACAAAATTATGTATTTGAATACTCTTACTAATTAAAAATTATAATTTTGGTTAAGTAATGAAATTGTATAATTTATATGTTATATTGTGTATTTTAATGTATCAAAGTTTAAAATGTAGTTGAAATCATGTTTTTGACTAATGACATTGTTTTTTTTAATGAAAATAAATATTGAAAATCACTATTACTTTATTTGGTTTAAAATGAATTTATAGGATTTATTTGTTTTTGAATGTTTTTAATCAAGGATAATATAAAAAAATATGTTACCCTTAGGCTAACCTTCTAGCTAGTCGAGGGAGGTAGCTCGCACCACTCCCTAAGGAGTGAGTGGTCGAGCTTTGACCCCCAGCTAGTACAGGCCAACCATGAGGGTGTGAACACCCACAAGGGTTCATGGGAGTAGCAAGGTAGCGCCACCATGTGGGGAGGTACGATGACAAAGGGTGGGCGCAGAGCACACCCATAGGGGAGAACTGGTACGGGGTGGTACCGGGGTGGGGGAGAGAGAGTTAATTGCTGAGTACTAGAGTGTTGGTGTATTTAAGGCGGTCTCAAAACTAATCTTGTTTCGATGTGGTATGCGTTTTTTACGGGGTCTAATCTGGGCTGTTGAATTGAGTCATGGATGATCTCAACCGCTCAACCTATTTAAAACTCACGAATCTTCCCACATCTGTCCTATCTAATGTCGTGGTTAATCTCAACCATCCTTATATTTTTATAACCTTGAAAAACTTATCAGTTGTCCGATCAATCTCAATTGATCATGGACCACCATTATTTTATACATATCCTTTCTATCTTCTTCTTCTTCCTTGTGCCGCAACTGTAGCTACCACTATTTCTCCACCAGGTCTTCCTCCCCCCTGAGAGTCTTTATATATCTCTCCGTGTTTAGTTGTCCAGATTCTCCTTTCCACAAGACTTCAAGGTAGGTTATTTTAAAACTGAACCAAACATTTTCCATGAAAGATTTTCCAAAATATATATATATACACATTATTATCAATAATCAATACATTCATGATATGATACAATCTCGGTCCTTTTTTTATTTATCTGAATAGGTATATTTAGATTTTGATAAGTTTTATTGTTCATAATTCAATGTTGAACCATGGAATATAAAATTATATAAAATTATATAGTTTATATAAACCGATTATATAAACCATCTTTTACACCTTAACCTTACGGGTTATCTCTTCTCAAGATTCCCTCCAAACTCTACTCGACTCCAATCAACATTAAAGTAAGTGTTAATCTTGTTTTGTTCTTGTTTAAACTATGTATATATACTTATATTTATATAAATGATTCATTATATAAAAATCCAATTTGGGTTTTTTTGATTTTCAAATAATGATCATTTGTGTTTAAATGATTTTCTACATGTAAGGGGTTATTTTGGTTTGTTTTCCATATGAAAACCCATTGTTTACAAAATATGTATATATGGTTATGTATATATGTATATATATGTTTATTTATATAACAAATATATTCTGAATTTATGATTTTCAAATGACGAACATTTGTTTTTAAAAAGGTGTTCTTAATGCATGTTATACGTGTAAGGGTTATTTTTCTTTTATTTTCCTTATTTAAAACCCTTATATGAACTTTGTGTATATGCGGTTAATAAAAATTTCAAAACCTTAAATTATTCTGGGTTTTCTAAATATTTATTACTAGTATTTATTTTATTCTTATAATGCATATAATATTTATGGAGGTTTTCTAAGTAATAATTTTGGGGTTTTCCACAACCATATATTTTTTAGTGGTAAATATTGTTTTTTATAAACCACATACTCAACCTATTTTAAGGGTGAAATATCATTTTCGAAAGGGTGTTTTATGACCCACATAATTTACTTAAGGATTCTTTTGATTATGCAAAACCTATATATATATATATATATGTATTTCAATCTTGACTTCATATGTTTTTAAATGGTATTAGATATGTTAGTAAGTTGTATAATTTCATTCATGATTAAGCATAAATATATTCATACTCTCTTTTCACATTTTTTACATTAATAAGTAAAATCCATTAACAATTCATGTTTTAAATAAGAATAAAAAGTAACAAAAATTAAAAAATATGTAAATTGTTGTATAAAAAAGGTTCACATTCACGTGATAAGGGTTTTAATGAAAGAGTTACTATTTTATGTGACAACCCAGTATTTTATGTGCACAAGTTATTATCACATATGAAAAGAATTCCATTTTAGTCCATGCATATCATTGTTAAATTTTATGTAGCTAAAACTGACAAACCTAGCCATTTTTAAATTTAGTGCCTAATTCAATTCATTTATGAATATATATGCAAGAATTAAATTTGTCTCTCTAGATAACTCATGAATTAATAATGTAATTATTAAATGTGGTATGGCACACTATGAATATAAGACCATACTAGTCATATTAGGAATGTATTGGACTTACATCACTATAGGAAAATCACCACATATCGGCAGTTTAAATCGCCACAATATACTGCTACAACAGTTTCAAAAAACCACCACTAAATTGTGTGTTGGCATACAATACATGGTGGTTTCTTTAATTTAGTAGTGGTTTATGGTAACTATTATAGTAAATGCATTTCACGATGGTTTTTTTTTGTTTTAGCAGCAGTTTCCTTGGCAGAAAATGATTTTTTTTCATGGAGGTTTACACTGCCACTAAAAAATAATTACATTTTATCTGGGAAAATTGCTGCTAAAACCAAGATAACCACTGAAAAATAAAAAAAAATATAAAAACTGTGTAGTAGTGGTTTTAACCACTGATAAATTATTGTATGTAGCAGTGGTTTTAATCACCGCCAATAGTAAAATACCAAATTATAGCAGTGGTTTTAACCACTTCTAAATATGATCCATTTACTTAGTAGTAATTTAAACAGCCATTAAAGCTATATTTACAAGAAAACATAGGTTCTTCTATAGCCCCAATACCAGTTCATAAAAAAAACATTCCAATTTCACATGCACATACATACTACATCCAAAAGAATACAAGGAAACCGCCACTTTCATAAGAAAAAGCACTTTAAAATCCACACACACTTATCTGAGTATCACTCATTGCATGGTGTAATTATTCTACCACTGATCCCATCTATGTGTTCCCCCTTGGGAACCAGTGTTACTCATATGAAGGTAAGTAACCCGAACAGTGTAATCATTAATGAGGTTCACACCCATAAGCCATTTCAATTATAAAGTCATAAGGGGAATATAGTAATCAAGACATAACTCATACCATTTCATTTAATTAATTATGTAGTCCATTCCATAATTAAAGGTTTATAAGAATTGAATAAAAGTAATAGGTTCATGTGGACTATCCCTGGTTGTTAACACAATACAAGCAAAGGTATGTGGTAATCTATGCTAGCATGCATTCCATATGAGAAAATCTAGTTTGCTCAATAAGACTTAGGCCCTAACCACCTAAAAGAGGGTTTGGTCACTAAGGAATACATATGGGGTTGTTACATCCTCCCACAATTCATTTGAACATCACTTTGATAGTTTAGAAAACAATACACTTAAAAGGGGGTTTTATTAGAAAAAAACTTATTATATTAAGTAATTAAAGGATTAAACCATTATGTGTGTTTCAAATTTGAGGATCATGGTCATTAACATAGAAAATTTAATAAACAATGGATACTAATCCTAATTAACTATGTTCAACAAATTAAACAACAAATTCACAAGTCACCGTATGGAAGTTCGCCAGAAATCACAGTGACATAATGTATAAAACCTCAAGAATCTAATGGAAATTCTATGGACCACATACCAAATACTATGGATGACCAACATGACCAATATCAAGGGAGGTTTATATCCATATCAAGATAAATTCTAGAAATAAGTGAATTCCTTGATAATATGGTGAATTTAGTTGCACCAAAATAATGCATCTAGAGAGGAGATAAATGTAGAAATAAGGAAAGAAGATTACTAGACTCACTAAGTGTTATAAAACTCACTTTCTATAGGTTTAATTAAACACTAGATAATGAGGATCAATCCAGCCCTTTGAAAGGAGAGTATAGAAGGAGCATGGGTGAGATCCCCCTTGATCACACGAAGGATAAATAAAGAGAGGGTGAAAATAAATAAGGGCGAAGGGGAATTTTTTATAATTTCTAGACTATTTAATGAGGCACACAATTGTTCTACATGGTTAGCCATAATTTGTGGCAAAAATTCTCATGCCACTGATTATGGAGGGTGTTATCACAGTTCATGATAAAAAATTGAAGAACCATGCACAAACTATTCATTCTACATTGTTTCAATACATGCATCTCATTGTACTGGTGAAGGGATATTTTTTTGTTTTCTCTAAAATTATGTAACTATTAGGATGACAATATAATGATCCAATGAGATGATGTAGAGTGTGGTTTTCACCATATATGGATACATGTATAAAAGTTCCCCTATTGTATTCATAGCATGACACTTATGGATTATATAATCTTCGTGAAATTATAGATCATGCCACAGACTAGCCTTTTGTTTTGAAAGCTGAAACTTGTAAATCTTTGTGTCTCTTGTGTGTGTGTATTGGGTTGTGTTGATCAGAATAAAAAAGATAAAGTGAGTGATAGAATAATATAATCACTCACTTAAATGTGACAAAGTAAAAGTTAATAGGGATTAAAAATTATTAATTAGACTCCAACACCGATTCAATCCCCCTATCAGTATTGATCATATCTTTCCATAGATCCTAAAAATTGGTATTAGAGTGTAGGTTCATATATGATTGGGTTATCTATTGGAATTATATTCTCTTTTTAATTTTTAATGTTTCTTTCATGATTTATGATGAATTTTAGTTTTAGATAAGAATGAATTAACTTTAATCATAATTTAGTTTCTTCCATACCTTATGATAAATAAAAAAAATAAAGAGAAGAATAAAATTGGAAATATTTACCTATTGAGTAAGGAAGATGTTTCTCCATAATATAATGATAAATATGGTTGATCTATTTTATAAGAAGAAATTATGGTGGTTTATTCTACTACTAATGAAGTGGAAAATCCCTCTACCTTAACAGGATAAAGACCCTCAAGTGTTCAATAGATATTTGTAAATTCTTATCAAAACTATTTTGAATAAGATGAAAGAATAAGTGGTAGTGACCACATTCCAACAATAAAATATGAGAAGAGAATACTATAAAATTTGAAGAAAGAAGGGCTATCCACTAAAAACAAGTTTAAGGGAGTTACAAAATTGGATATTCCCAAGAAAATCAACAAGAATATTGATCGTTCATCCTTTAGTAACAAACCTAATAAATTTAGGAAAAATGAATCATAAAAAATGAATCATGAAAATAAAAAAACTTATAAGACTCCATGTGGGAAGTCCAAGAAGGCTGTAAATATACCTGAATACATTTGAATGATTTTATAAATTGCACCAAAAACATCCTCCTGATCCTATACACCATAGATATAACAAACTAGAAATTTTTACACATTATTATATGATTCATAAATATAAATATCCATTAATAGAACAAAAGGATCGTAAATTCCTAGTGTATTTGGAAGACTGGGTTCATAATACATGAAAGGAAACATGAGAAATCAAGAAAATGTTAGGTCATGAAAATGTTTGGTGGAAACTCTGTGCCACACATGATACATATACAAACTGACTATTAATATATTTTTCCAACATATCAACAATACAACTAATCAATGTCTGATGATGAACACATCTCATAAACCTCTCCACCTCCATCTCTACTTCCTGCTACCACCTGTAAGAACATTATATTGAAAATTAAATACTTGTGTATATTTATATTTAAACTTAAAACCAATAAATGTTTTCAAACTAAATGATTTTGAATTTTTGTGATTTAAATGCTCACCAATAGTTGATTCAATACCACTGGGGGCAGATCCAGTCATCTTTTAGTATAAATCAATCAACACATTCTGCAAAGGGGATATCTAATCCCCCTATTCATGAACAATGTTTTTTAGAGAAACAATATCTCTCTGAGTATCTCAGAGGTATGGACTGAATACAACTAGGAGTAGAAGAAATTACAATACCCGGTGGCCTGCCAAAGACCTCAGATGGGATGGGTCCCAAACTCATCCTGCGCACTCTACCAGGATGCTCCTTCCCATGGACTTTAGCAATTGGGTCATCCTAGGAGACTGAGTAAGACTGCGTAGGATTGGAATCCCATAGTTCTTTAATTTTTATCTATAAATCAAATAGAAGTCATATTAGAAGAAATATATATTAACAAAGTAAGAATTGATAATAAGTTATTATAATGAAAAATGAGTTCATACCCCAACTTCTTTGGCAGACTCATTAACAAAACTTCCATCATATTTTTTGTGAACATTAAACCACACTTCTATTTGGGTTGCTTGATTCCCTAAACTCTGTGACTGCCTTAAAAAATATCAATCAAAAATTTAATATGTTAAACAAATAATATTGCCTTATATATATTTAAACTAATGAAAATATTACTAGAGCTAATCGGCTTCGAGAAAAACTCTTTGACCCCGCAGTGTGAGGGATGAATTTCTTATCCCGGATTGATGCATTCTTCCTTGAAAGATCCTGAAATAAATAAAATGTAATTTAATAATAATTTATTCATTTGCATCTCCTCTTCATATACATGTATAAATTTAAAATGAGATTAATATAATAATATATATTTAAATAACATCTTCTTCTCATCATGATGTCTGTCAACAAAAAATTTTCATTACTCTTTGGGTACACCATCAGGTAGCTTTTCATACATCTTTTGGGAGGACAATGAAGTATTATTGACATCAATCCACAACATCCATTTAAATTCTTTCCATTTCTTTCCTAGATTTTTCAATGTCCATATTCCTGCTAGAACATCAGCAACCATAATGTGGAAAAACATATGTACATATAAATTAATTTTGAAAATATTATAATTTAATAACATAACATTCAATTACACCATAATGTATTAAAATTACATTTATTTGGGAATAAAAACTTCATTTTTCTGAGTTGAAGGCATATGCCTCAAATCATCATACAAAATAGAAAGGGAAACCAGCTCTACTGCCAGCTGGCCTATAATCTGGACAATTAATCCTGCAGCGTCATCCGTAAGGACCCCTTATGAATCAAATGGGACAAATATCTTCTCTCCAATTAGATTCCATGTAGTTTCCCTATCCCGAGATCCACCTAAAGGGTGCCTCGAGCCGGGTTGTCCACATAACCTTAAGCGCATCTCCCTAAACACTAGAGGCAGCCAGCTAGCAAAGCGGGCATTTTTTGTGTCAGCGGGGGAGACTATGCCTTCATAGGTAATAGGTATTATTACAATGGAAGTAAAAAAAATTAATAATAAATAGTGGAAGCATATAAATGTTGGAACCAAGGTTTTTATTTGATGAAAAAAGAGTTCAGATTGTGTTTGTTGTAAATCTACTTTAGGATTGATCATGGTATGGGTTTCTTATTATCAACCCTTTCATGGAAGATTAGTGATATTACATGGAAAGAGGTCATACAGTTTGATCCGAAAGTAGTATTGAAGGTGGTGCCGTTCTCCAGTGTTTTCCAAATATTTGGGGCTGAAAATTTGAAAATGGAGAAAAGTGTTTTTGGAAAAGGAAGGTGCGTGAAAGATTTGAAGTTTGTGTGAAATATTAATTTTTTCATGCAAGATTGAAGGTGTTTTTGGAACTTGCATGCAAGACATGTTTTAGGATCAGAATGTTGAAAAATGGAAAAGTCATGAAGTGTGTGGAAGATGATGCTGCGTGAAAGGGTTTGCACGCCCAATGTGATGAAAAAATGGGGTTTGCACGCTCATGAAGAATCTTGCACGTACCGACAAAAAACACACTGATATCTTGCGCGTAGGGTCATCAAGGGCCTATAAATTTGTGGCTGCCCCCAAGGAAGTCTTCAGAATTTTCCATCGAAAATCCGGTAGCTCCTCCACGTGAAAGAGTTGCATGGGAAAGCTTTGAAGAGAGTAAATATTTCGTGCAAGGTGTTCCTTTAGTCTGAAAAGACCAAGTGAACCCTTCGGTGTAGTTGTGAGAAAGATAAGGGTTGCATGAAAAGTAGGTGTTGTGTGAAAGTCATCTTTTGCGACAATTCCCAAATCTTGCGCACAAGTTGGGGTATTGCGCGCAAGTGTGGTGTTATGCTTCTTACAGGATTCTGACTATCCTGTTAAGTGGTTCAGTGTTTTTCAAGTGCATGAATTCAGGACTTCGATGAAATCAATGTCTCATGTGTAACAGAGACAAATACTTCAATGAAAATCTGTTGAAGAGGCCTTCAAGTCGATAAAATGAGTTTGACTTCTCTCAAGGTAGTGATCTAGGGGGAGTTGACAGAAGTGATCCAAGGGATGTAGTGAGTGTTCCCAGAACCTTTGTAAATGCAGTGTGCCTGGAACAGAGTGTCTGTGACTAAAACTTATAATCCATAAACTAGTGAAGATTATTGGATTTTGGTATGACTGACACACTGTCGGCATATACTCCTTGGACATAGCCCTTTTCGGTGAACCAAGTAAAAGTGTTGTGTCAAATCCCTGCTTTCATTTGTTTGATGGATTTTACAAGTTCCTACCAATGTGGGAACAAGACCCCAAACTTAAAAAATAACAAGTTGACACCTAGATTCACCCCTCCCCTATCAGGGTATTTTGGGATCCTTTAAGTGGTATCAGAGAGAGGTTAACTGGTGTTCGATCTATCATTTACCGTTTTCGAGAATTCAGCCAATGTTAGGGGAGTCCCCCCCTTTGGTGGAAGTAATTTTTAGATCTGGAAGAATAGAATGAGATATCATCTAATATCTATTGGAATAGAAGTCATTTTTTTATTGTGCACGAAAAAAAAGTCACTGATCCAACAAGCCTGACTATGAATGACACAGACAGGAAAATTCTTGATGTAGATGCTAAAGTGAAGAATGCACTCACCGCAACCCTTTCTGATCAGATCTATCTAAAGGTGATGAGTTGCACCTCAGAAAAATCCATGTGGTATAAAATTGAAAATATTTATTAAGAAGATAGAAAAGTGAAGGAGGAGAAACTAAAAGTCCTGAAAAATAGGTTTGATGATCTGAAGATGCATCCGGATGAGAATGCAGACTCCTTATTCAATCGAATTACTGAAGTGGTTGGAGATATTTGAGGTCTAGGAGAAGAAATCAAAGACATTGATATTGTGAAGAAAATATTGAGAATAATTTCACCCCTGTACAATGAAAAGTTTTTTTCCCTTGAGGAAAAATATCTTTCCAAACTTTCTCTGGATGACCTACTGAGTATCCTGGTTGTATATGAAATGATAGTCAAACTAGAAGATTCTATGACTTGAGTGAGTAAGGAAATGGCATTCAAGGCCTTGGAGAAACTAAAAATTTCAAAATATAGTAGTGGTGAAGATGATGAGGAAAAATAAATTATTTCTCTCATTTCCAAGAAGTTCCAGAAGGGAAAAGGTAAATTCAAAGGGAAGTTACCTCTTGCTTGCTTTTGTTGTGGAAAAGTTGGGCACATTGACTCTCAGTGCTTAAGAAAGATCAATGATGAAGATAGTGAATATGAAAACATTGAGAAGCCTCAAAAAAGGTTTTCAAAAATTGAGACTTAAAATATAGAAAAAGTTACCGAATAAGAGTTTTATCTATAAAGAGGAAGATGATGATAATGAATTCTGTGAAGAAGAATAACCAAGATTTAAAACTAGAAACCATGCTTCCATGATGGCCACTATTGAAAAATCAGAACCATCAAAAGATAATGGTGGAGACAATCAGTTGATAACTAATTCCAATCCCCAGTTACAACTTAAAGATTTTTTTAGTAATCTTAAGATCAAATGTAAGAGTTTAAATAAGTGGAAATCAATTGTAGACGAATCATATGATTATATTGATCAGCTCGAAACTGAAATTGAACGATTGGAAGAATTTGTGAAAATGAAGTCTAAAATTATTGAAATCACTGATGATGTAGTGGATCTGAAGTTGATAATTGAAGAGCAGGCAAATGTCATCAATGACCTCACCACTAGACTGGAAGAAAAGACCAAGACCACTGAGGGTCTTGAAGAGGAAGTTGTTACTCTTAGGAATAAACTTGAGAGTTAATCAATTTCAAAAGAATCAAGGAAGAAAATACAGTTTGGAAGTTTCTTAGATGCTAAGCTGTTGAAAAGAGAAAAACGTGGTTCTAATGGAGTTGAAAAGAATTAAAATGATCAAAGACCTACTTATATTGGAAATAGTGGAATTAGTTGTGAGGCCGAGTCGTCAAATGTTGCAAATAAAGGTGACCAAAATAAAGGAAAGCTGAAAATGGATGATGTGGAAAAATCACCCGAAGTGTTGAAAAAGAAACCCCCAATTCAATCTGAAATAAGAATAGAAGACTATCCTCGAGCCACCAGGAATAAGAGGTATTCAAACTACTATCTGATAGAAGAAGGAATAAGGATAACCAGAAGTGGTAAGAAATGTACTCTCATAAAGTGTTAGTTCTGTGGATACCTGGGCCATACCATGACTTATTAAAAAGTGGCAAGGAGCTATTTTAATGGAGAAGAGATGGAAGTTCAAAAAAGGATAACAAATTCATATCTTAATTCTTTTAGAAGAAACAATTTCTATGGATATTGTTATTGTTGTTCTAACTTTGGTCATAAAGCTATTTATTGCAGGTAGAGGAGTAAAACAGACACCTCAGACCGAAGTAAGAGAAACGTCAATGTTCATCAAAAAGACTGTGTTTCCCTTGAAAATATGTTTTCCCCTCAGGAAGAAGATATTTAGTATGAAGAAACCATGTACATGGAAGAGAGAGTTTCAAGGCCAACAATTTCCTACACTCAACACAATAACTCATGGAAGCAAAAGAATAAAATTGAAAAATCGAATCTTGCAGAAGTATCCCTCAAGGATACAAAGAATAACAACACCTAGATTATTAATAGTGGATGTTCTTCCCACATGATGGGTAATTCAGACCTATTAACAAATATCAAGAAAAAGGTCTATGGAATAGTGCGGTTCGATAATGATGGTGTGTTGAAGATAAAAGGTTGTGGAAGTACTGAGCTAGCTAATGGAGAGATGAAGAAAACCGAAGTTCTTTATGTGGATGGTCTATGTCATAATCTTCTAAGTGTGAGTCAACTCTGTAACTCAGGACTTGTAGTCACTTTCAATCAAAAAGGATGCTCTATAAAGGGAAACACAAGAAATTCACTTATGGAAGGATGTAAAATATAAGGAAACATGTATCGGGTTTATAGTAAAGAAAAAAATTGTTACATGACTATTGAAGAAGAAAATAACTTTTGGGATCGGAGACTGGGGTGCATCAATTAACAAGACATGGAGAATATATCAAAATTGATGATTTTCATGGACATTCCCAACCTAAAATGTGAACGTGAAAAGTCTTGTGATTCTTGCATTCGTGGAAAGATGGTCTGCAGTTCATATCAGCCAAATAAGAAAAGGGCATCTCATCTTCTTGATCTCATTCATACAGATGTATTTGGCTCGATAAATGTTGCCGAAACTCATGGAGAAAGGTACTTCATCTTTTTCATATATGATTATAGTATAATGGAATGTGTAATGGTTATACATAGGAAATGACAAGTACTTTACTTCATGAAAACATATCGTTGAATCACCGAGAATGATACTAGATGAACAATCAAAGTGCTGTGATATGAAAATGGAAGGGAATACACGTCCATTGAATTTGAAAACTACCTAGATAAACATAGGATACAACATGATGTAGCTGCAGTGAGAACTCCACAAAAAAATGGATTTGTTGAATGCAAGAATTGACAGGTTAACAACATGGCACAAACTATGCTGACTTAGAGTCATATTCCATGACATTATGGGAAAGAGGCTGTTCAAGATGCAACATATATTCAAAATCGATCAGGGATTTATATGAGTGAGATGAAGACACCATATGAATTGTGGCATGGAAGGAAGCCCTCTTTGAAATACTTTCATGTTTTTGGAAGTAAATGCTTCATCAGAAACAAAGAAGGAAATCAAGGGAAGTTTGGTGACAATGAAGATGAAGGAATTTTCCTTTAATACTCAATGAATAGTAAAGACTACAAGTGTTTCAACAAGAGATTAGGAAGGATTGTGAAAAGTAGTGATGTTAAGATCATTGAAGATAAAAACAAAAATGCTTTAAGGATTTCATATGATGATGTGATAGAAAGTGAGGAATAAAGTGAACACAGAGTAAATACAAATACCGAAATAGAGGAAGGTGTGAAAAACACTCAGGAGTCACATCATGATGTTGACTTAGAAGAAGAATCTAAAGAGGAAACCTTGGATAGAGAGAATGCGATTGAACCTCATAGAAGAGATAGAAGAGCTAAGATTGATCCATCTAACGTAATTGGGGATAGGAGTGCACCCACATAAATAAGGAGGATGAGTAATAATGTACAATCTTCATTTCTATCAGTTGTGGAGCCATCCTCATTTGAAGAAGCTGAAAAGGATAAATCCTGGGTGAAATCCATGAATGAAGAGTTAGATCAGATTGAAAAGAATCAGACATGAGATATTGTCAAGAGACCCTAATGTCACAATTTGATTGGTACCAAATGGATATTCAAGAACAAGTTTTATGATCATGGAAGTGTTATTAGAAACAAGGCATGACTGGTATGTAAAGGATATTACTAGATTGAAGGTGTTGATGTTGAAATAACCTTTTCTCAAGTGGCTAGACTAGAGTCAATCAGGCTTTTACTTGCCATGTAACTCCAAAGAGTATATAAAGTATATCAAATGGATGTCCAGACAACATTCCTGAATGGTATACTTGAAAAATAAGTCTACATTGAACAACCAGTGGGTTTTCTTCTTAGTACTGATGAAATAATGGTTTGAAAACTAACTAAAGCACTCTATATATTGAAACAAGCACCACTGGCATGGTACTCATGGATGGATTCTTATCTCAAGAAACTTGAATTAAAAATAGGAGGAGTAGATCACAATCTCTATGTGAAGAATTATCCAAAAGATCAGTTCATGGTTCTAGTTTTCATTGATGGAATTATATTTGGGGGTAGCAGGCAGAAATCAAAAGATGAATTCTCCAATCACATGAAATTGGAATTTGAAATGTCTATGATTGGGGAGCTCACATATTTCTTGGGACTACAGGTGATCCAAAATAAGTATTACATGTTCATTTCTCAGGAAAATTATGCAAGAGAGCTGCTGAAGAAATTTAATATGCATGACTCGAAACTAAGGTCAACTCCGATTGCGGTTGGAACCAAACTTGGAAAGCATGAGGATGGGACCTCTATAGATCCCATAATGTACAAAAGGATCATAGGGAGCTTATTGTACTTAACAACAACATGACCATACATTATCTTTGTAACATGCTTAGAGTCCCTCTTTTAGAGTAATCAAAAAGAGGAATATATGACAGCAGTAAAAAGAATCATGAAGTACGTTCAAGGTAATCATAATTTTGGGTTATACTTTGCTATAGGAAGAGACAATGAATTATAAGAATTTTATGATGCTGATTGGGCTAGAGATGTATTGGAAAGAAATTACACCAGTGGTGAAGCATTCTATATTGGGAAGAAATGTGTTGGCAGGTTGAGCAAGAAACAAGAAAGTACTTCTCTTAGTATTACTGAAGTTGAGTATATTTCTGCTACAAATTCATGCACTAAACTACTATGGATGAAGCAAAAACTGATAGATATTGGTGATGAGGTGAAACAACCAATGGTGATTTACTGTGATAACAAGAGCACAATTGATCTTACGAAGAATCCTGCTCAGCATTATCATACAAAACATATTGAAATCAGATATCACTTTATCAAAGAAAAATTTGAGCAAGGCATTATTAGAATAGATCATGTGGGAACTGATGAGCAATTGGTTGATATCCTGACCAATCCACTATTAGTGGCCGTGTTTGAGAAACATCATCTGAACCTTGGTGTTTAGCCACCTCCCAGTGCATAAGGGGGTTAAAAAATTCCCCTCTCCCCAGTTGTTTTAACTATTTTAATCTGTTTTGGGAAATTGTTTCAGGTTTATGGGGGAGATACGATCCAAGGGGAGTATGTTCTGAGCTCTACAATGTATGATTATCCATCTTTGGATTTATTTAAAATGGGTCAAAAATGTATTGAATTCATGTCTATGGATGAGAGATGAAAAAGAGAATCGTGGATGAAGATGGAGAGAATAGTAAAGGGAGTTAACTTTCCAGTGTTATGAGGAAATTTTCAGAGCTTTCATTTAAACTCATGAGAACACAATTCATGTATTCTCTCTAGTTTTCTACATCGAGCATTTCTCACATAGACTTAGAGTGTTGGATGAGTTTATTCTTATATTTCAGGTTTTCTTATGGACAATGCTCTATTGAATTTATCTAGTGATTTCCAACAAACCCAAAGGGGGAGATTGTTGGAACCAAGGTTTTTCTTTGCTGGAAAAGGATTTAAGTTTTTTTTTTTGTCAATATACTTTAGGATTGATCATGGTTTGGGTTTCTTATTATCAACCCTTTCATGGAAGATCAGGGTGATTACAGGGAAATAGGTCATACAGTTTGATCCAAAAGCAGTATTGAAGGTGGCACCATTCTCCAGTGTTTTCCAAATTTTTGGGGATGAAAATCGTAAAATGAAGAAAGGTGTTTTTGGAAAAGGAAGTTTCATTAAAGATTTTGTTTGTGTACATAAGATTTTTTTTTGAGTGCAAGATTTAAGGTGTTTTTGGAACTTTCACGCAAGACATGTTTCGGGATCATAACGTCGAAAAATGGGAAATTCATGAAGTGCATGGAAGATGATGTTGCACGAAAGGGTTTGCGCGCCCAATGTGACGTAAAAAGGGGGTTTTCATGATCATGAATAATCTTGCGTGCACCGACAAAAATGCGTCAGGATCTTGTGTGCAGGGTCATCAAAGGCTTATAAATTTGCGGCTGCCCCCAAGGAAGTCTTAATGATTTTCCATCAAAAATTCGGTAGCTCCGTCACGCGAAAGATTTGCACGCGAAAGATTTGAAAAGAGTAAATATTCTATGAAAGGTGTTCATTTAGTCTGAAAATACCAAGTTAACCCTTCTGTACAGTTGCGTGAAAGATAAGGGTTGCGCATAAAGTAGGTGTTGCGCGAAATTCATCTTTCGGGACAATTCCCAAATCATGCGTGCAAGTTGGGGTATTGCACGCAAGTGTGGTGTTATGCTTCTGAAAGGATTCTAACTATCTGGTTTAGTGGTTCAGTGTTTCTCAAGTGCATCAATCTAGGAATTCAATTAAAGTAGTGTATCTTGCTAAACAAACACAAAGAATTCAATGCAAATATATTGAAGAGACTTTCAAGTTGATATACTGAGTTTGAAATCTCTCAAGTCAGTGAGCTAGGGGGAGTTGAGGGAAGTGATCTGAGGGATGTAGTGAGTGTTCCCTGAACCTTCGTAAAGGTAGTGTGCCTAGCACAAAGTTTCTGTGACTGAATCTTGTAATCCATAAACTAGTGAAGATTAGTGGATTTTGGTATGACTGACACACTGTCGGTGTATTCTCCTTGGATGTAGTGCTTTGCGGTGAACCAAGTAAAAGGTTTGTGTCAAATACCTACTTTCATTTGTTTGATAGATTTTACAAGTTCCTACCAATGTGGGAACAAGATCCAAAAATTTAAAAAGAACAAGTTGACACCCTGATTCACCCCTCCCCTCTCAGGGTGTTATAGGGTCCTTCAATAAATTAATTAACTGTAGTATAAGTAATATGATTAATCCAACTGGATAATAATAAAGTGCAGAAGCTCACAACACCAAGTCATGCTATGATGTCTGTCTAAACTGAAAGTATAGAAAACAGAAACCCAATCATACTATCAACTAAAAGAAAAGACACAAAGAAACAAATTCATCATGGTCAAGGCTCGGTCCTATACCTCGGTCTCCATCTTAAGTAGAAAGAAACAATCAATAATTTGAAGAAACACACTTCCATTTGTTAGTACCTACAAACATGTAATCTACTCGGGTGTCAACGAAGCCCAATCAGGGTGTGAGATAAAATCCTAGTAGGCCGACACCCATGGTGTCTAAACCTTTCCATTTTGTGCAGTAATAAAATGTAGTGTGCCATTATATAACAATTTAAGGTAATTAATTAAGTGAAATAAAATAAATTACTCGGCTTGGGTTCCCAATGGTACCCATACCTAATCACCTTCTTCGACCTAAGCCGGAAGTATGAAAGGAGTACCTGTAAGAAGAATGTACATATACATATATATAAAGCCCAGAAAAGCAAGGTAGAATAAGGAAGAGGAATACCCCCAAGCTTGTGATTTGACTTGGGGTCTAAGTCATGTGTCTACTAGGTGTGCTTCACCATACCTGAATAATATCACAATTCTCAAAGTCTCAAAGTGTCATTAACATAAACATTCCGTGCATCATTATTAAGGTTCATGTTGAGAGTTGGAGTCTGAGCCCATCTCGAAGGTATCACTATGTAACATCCTTCAAATTATCCAATAACACGGAGCTCGTACAAGGATATATTTTGAAAGACCAAGTATCGTTCGAGGCATGTCTTTACCATGAGTCAGTTACGATCTCACAAAAAGGGTTTGAGCATCATCTGAGGCTAGCTTATCAACATTTCCAAAGGATCTTTCCTCGATTGGCCCTTTTGGAATCAGTGTCACTCATAAGTATTAGAAATCCCAAGGAAGTTATGGTCTAAAAAAGCCAAAGAGACTACCCCCCGATACGTAGTGGTAACCAGTCAGGAATGGTGGGTCTATGTGTGACCCTTAATACATGACCCACCTTCTTTCCCCAAACTGAATTTAATTAAAGTTTCATAACAACAAATATGACATAGAATGCATATGTAATCACTTTTTGAAATCTAAGTAGATACACCTGTGAAACACAAGGTATTAAATTAATATTCTAGTGTAAAAACTTAACAAGGAAAAATACCATATCAGCACAAGCTGATAAATGAACTTTTTAATAAATAAATAAATTAAAAAAAACAACTACCAAAGATACAACAATTCAAGGTTCATAATTAATAAAAATTAATTATTTAAATTAAACACAACAAAAAGTAGGATGTTTAAAACATACAGTTAATTAAATTAAATTCCTGGGTTAACAGAATTTATACTGGCCACATCGGCATGACCAAAGGGGTGTCCGATCATGTTGAAATAATTTAAAATATTTAATTTATGATAAATAGGGCTGAAACATTTATGAAAAACGATTAAATTAAAAATATTTTTTGAATTTTCACAAAGTTGGTAGGCACCGATGAACGGGATAACCATGCATTTTTATAAATCGCAACAAAATGGAGGGAAAGCGATCAGAAACCCTAGATTATATTAGTAAATGATTCTATGATCCACGTCGGCTTTGATTTGACCTAAAATAGAAGGAAAAAAAATCAGATTTTAGAAAAACCCCAAAATAGGGTAAAATCCTTCTGCGACGAACTGCACGCAAGATACTCAACAAAACTCTACGGTTCAAAATGATCAAGGTTATAATTTCCCTATGGTTTATAGCGCACCTTACATTGAAGAAAACAGATGATAAATGGAGGTGATGAAATCTTCTGATGGGGGATCAGGGTGGTGCACCACCTAGGGAGAGGGGGAGGCGCAATGTGAGAGGGAGGAGAGGAAGAGAGGAGAGAAAAAAGAAAGAAAGAAAAGAAATAAAAAGAAAAGAAATAATAAGAGAAAAATAAAAGAAAATAAAAAGGGAAAATAAAATGAAAAATAAAATAGAATAAAAAGGATGGAAAAGAAAAAGGATAAATATAATAAAAATGGAAATATCTCATTTACTTTTTTTACTTTTTTCATAACCACCTTTCTAGTTTATTTATAAATTTATTTTTATCCATTCTTTGTTTCTTTTAAATTTCTTTAAAACTATTCTTATTTCATTTCAATACTTAATTAATTATTTTAATCCCAAACACCACGATAAAGCGTGACATAACAATTTTCATAAATCCTATAAAGTTATTTAAATTCTTTAAATAGCTGCCCGAGACCACCAGCGGGGTGTGCCAATGCGCACCCTGGGTATCTTTAAAGAATTATACAACAAAAATTTAAAACGGTCTGTACCTGATTAAAACTGGGACATTACAATCTCCCCTATTTAAGAAAACTCATCCTTGAGTTTCCCTTCCTAAGGTAGTGGAACGTTGTTATAGAAAAGTTTCGGCCACTGCGCATGTATATCTGTCTCTCACTCCTAGGTCTTGTCCTGAACGTGTCTGTGTTTCCATAACACACGGACTAGAGGGAATGAGCTGCCTCAGAGAACTTTCATCCTACAGTCAATGATATAGATAAGATGCTCTGAAAAGGATGCATCTACCTCAATCTCAATGTCGTCAGGGTCAAAAGGAGACATGTCTAGAAGATATTGTCGAAGCTGAGATACATGGAAAACATCATGCATTGCATGATACCTCTGAGGTAGTAGTAACCGATAGGCTAACGACCCAACTCTCTCCACTATCTCGAATGTATCAATGTATCTTAGAGATAAATTTCCCTGTCTTCTGATCTGTCTGTGACCCAATCTCAGAGAAACATGTAGAAAGACTCGATGTTACACTTCGAACTCCAGAGGTCTGCGGTGACAATCGATATAAGACTTCTATCTGGACTGAGCTATATTTATACACTTCTGAATCAGATAAACTTTCTTAGAAGTCTCCTAAACGAGACGAGGACCCAATAGAGCTACCTCACCTTCTTTGAGTCAGCTTAAAGTTAAACGACATGGTCTACCAGAGAGGGCCTCATACAAAGCCATTTGAAATGTCACCTGGAAGATGTTATTATAGTTAAAATAAAAAAGAGGTATATTCTTCTCTTAAGAACCTCCAAAATCAAGGATACAGGGCTACAAAATATCCTCTAACATTCTTACAGTTCTCTCGGACTACCCATCGGTCCGAGGGTGATAGGTAGTACTTATAAGTACCTGTGAACCCAACACCTTTTGCAACCCTTGTCAGAACCATGAAGTAAAGTGGGAATATATGTCCTAGACATTAGAACGAGGTACTCCATGAAGTCTCACAATCTCCCAGATATACAACCTTCCTAACTCATCAATTTTAAAGGTCTCCCAGATAGGTAAGAAACACACAACCTTGGTCAACCTATCGACAAACACACATACAACATCGCTACCTCGGGGAGATATTGGAAATCATGTAATGAAATCTATAGTGATGTCATTCAATTTCTATTTAGGAATGGATAAAAGATGTAGGAGTATAGTGGATCTCTAGTACTATGCCTTCACTTGTTTGCAGGTGGAGCACTGAGTGATGAAACCCACTATTTTATTTTTCATACCCGGACACCAATACTGTCGACACATGTTTCTGTACATCTTGGTCAGCCCAGGATGAACTACCCAAATAGAGGTGTGAGATTCCTTCATCATATCTTCCTATATACCTAAAGGTACCCATACCCGGCCACATTAAATGAGAGTTTCACTGACATCAACAACCCAAACAGGAGGTGGATTCTATCCTGTAATGATTTACATCAAAACAATCCCTTTAGGATTAGTCGGCTGTCACTTTCAGATTTTCTCTAGAAGAGAGGATGTCACTATAAGAGCTACTAGAACTGATTGCCCGCTCTGCTCCTGAACCTCCAGATTCATCACTGAAAACAAAGCCATCATCTACCACTCATTGCTGGCTACCTAAATGGATTGTTTCTGTGTCTTGATGCTTAAGGAATCTTCCATGACATTACCCTTACTTGGGGTATAAGAAAGCTCAAAGTCGAATGACTACAAGTATTCGACCCATCTGCACTACCTTAAGTTCAGGTCTTGTTGAGTGGGGATATATTTTAATCTTTTATGATCTATGTAAACAAAAAATCATTCACCCAAAAAGTAGTGTCTCCAGTAGCATAGAGCATGAACCATGACTACCAACTCAAGGTCTTGTGTAGGACAGTTCCACCCTTGAGGTCTCAGCTAGCGTGATCCTTAAGCCATGTATCAATAAACCTACATAAAAACCATGCCCAGTCCAATTCCTAAAGCATCAAAATAAATAGTCTAGATTTTACCTGGTTCTGGCAGAATCTGGATTGGGGCTGAGTTTAGTCTTCCCTACAACTCCTAGAAGGACTTTTTACAAGCTTCTGACAAGATGAACTGTACACCTTTCATAGTCAGGTCCGTAAGAGGCACTACTAAGCAAGAGAAATCCTAGATGAAATTCTTGTAATAGCCAGCAATCCCCAAGAAACTGCGGATGTAAAAGAAACTCTTGGTATTCTCCCATGAAACTACGATGATCACCATTTCTGGGTCAACTGATAGTCCTTCTTCAGATATAATATGATTCAAGAAGTGAAATTTATCAATCCAGAAGTGAAATTTGTTGAGATTAGCATATATATAGTTCTCTCTTAGTGTACTAAACACGATATAAAGATGGGTTGCATGGTCATGTATGGAATGAAAATGCACCAAGATATTTTCTACAAATACTACCATAAAGGAATCAAGATATAGGTAAAAAAACTGGTTCATCAAATCCATGAAGACCACTGGCGCATTCGTGAGGAAAAATGCAATTACTAGATACTCGTACAAACTATACCTACTTTGGAATGCCGTACGTGGTATGTCAGATGGTCGTACATGCACTTGGTGGTATACCTACCTCAGATCAATCTTGTAGAAAATAGTTTCTACCCATAATTGGTTGAAGAGATCATCTATACAAGGTAATGGATATCGATTCGTTACCGTGAGCTGGTTGAGTCGATGATAATACACGCATAACATGAGGGTACCATATGCCTTCTTGGAGAAAATAATAGGTGAACCCCCCCGAAAATGTTCTTGGTCTGATGGAACCCTTAGCATTGAGGTTTTCAAGATGCTTTTTGAGTTCCTGAAGCTCTATTGGTGCCACCCTATAAAGAGGAATAAACATTGGTGCTGAACTTGGCATGAGCTCGATAGTGAACTCCACATCCCTCATAATAGGTAATCCGAAGAAATAGTCCGGGAAGACATCCCTGAAAAGATCCACCACTTGAGGGAATTCAACCACACGCGTTCCCGGATCGCTCATGAAGAGACATGCCAACTGAGTTGTCACTCTGTCCAGCCCTGCATATTTAGGCTTAGATAAATCTGCCTGCATATGCAATTCTCATTTGTGTAGATATGTTTCTACCTCAGGGGATGTAAAGGACACTCGACAATGATATAAATACACTTGAGCATGATAAGTATCAAGTTAGTTCATACCAAGAATAAATTTGATGCCATACATATCGAGGATATAGAAATTCCAAATGAAATGGTACCCACCTATCTCAAGGGGGAACTCTTGGAACTGGCACATGACCTCTCTCCTGACCCAAAAAAGAGTGTTGAGAGACATGACACCCTAAAGGTACTCAATTGGAAAACCAAGACTTTCAAAAACAGCAGAATAAAAAAAGGAGTGTGATGCTCTAGTATCAAAAAGTGAGAAAACTAAAGCAGAGGATACTAGAATAATAACTCTAACCGTAGATGGTCCTGCACTCTTCTCCTCTAGTGCTAATTGCATTGTGTACAAGAGACATAAACGACAACCCTGAGATGCTTCCTTGTGGGCTTAAGCAGGTCCACTCTGCTGGTGCTGATAATTTGAAACTTGATTTCCTCGACTAGGACCTCCACCATTACTTCAACCAGATTGGACGGTGGAAAAAGAATTTCCATCCTACTATGGAGTCATAGATCCCATACCTAACAGAGGTGCATGTTCAGATCCTTTTCCACTAGATGTTGAAGAGAAGGAATGAATGAAACGCTGAAGGTGACCCATCTTGCTGCAATATCGGCACTCCTTCAAGTCTCTTGTGCACTATGGCTTCTTGTGACCATCTCTGCCACACTAATAACATGTGACAGAGCCATCTAAATATACTGTTTGGCTAGGATTTCCCCCACCTGCACTTTCAAAATGGCATTTCCTGCTGCTAGAAGAGCCATCAACCTGTCTCAGAATTGAATAGACTTGGCTCCCCAGTTTAGCTTCCCTGACATTTTGTTCCAAAATTAGAGCTTGATTTACGATCTCTATGATAGTGGTCAAATGGAATATGTTCACCTACAAGCGGATAGTATACTCAATTCTGTCCTCAAAATGACTCACAATAGTCTGCGCATCTCTAGTCAGAGATGGGGGAAAACACTGATGTTCTGTGAAATGAGTAGAATACTCTAACATAGTCATAGAGACCTGCTGATGATGTAGGAAATACCATAAAAAATCATCTCTCAGAGTCTACGAAAAAAAGTGATCGTAGAAAGATATTTGGAAGTCAGCCCAAATCATGTCACTAGTTTTCTCAGCTTAAGAAACAATGTCCCACCAGTGCTTGGTGGAGTCGCAAAGCATGTAGAATTCTAGTTTTACCCCTCTCTCTGGAAGAGTCTTGATGTGGTCCAAGATAGACCATATGGCTTCTATCCATGACTCTGCAACATGAGGACCACCACTCCCCGAGAAGGTGGGAGAGTGCTGCTGCAGAAATTCCCACGTGAAGTCTTCCATGGATGGGGTAGGTCTATTGATACTCTAAACTAACTGCATAAACCTGAGGATACTATCCCTGAACTGAGCATTAGGGTCCCTCAAAAGATCTTCAGGATGTAGTTCCACATGAGGTACTACAATAGGTACCACTAGTGGTTCATGACCCTCCATCTCAAGAATGTGATCATTGCCCATCTCTTGAGGCACGACATGAAGACATCACGACGAAATTAGTCTACAACATCCAAACAAACCCATTTAGACAAAGAGTAAAGAAGATGAGGAAAAAAAGTAAGGAACAAAAAGAGGTTACGTGTATAGCCTTCCTTTGAACACTACATAATAGATAACCCGCTTCAAGAGCTGGGTCTCGATATGAAAGATACAAATTAAAAAGGATTACTAAAAAAATTTTACTGTCCATTTTCTGGTTAAGTCAGGTTAACATCTAACAGACTATCACAACTTTATATTTAACAAATCAGAATTCCAAAAATTTTAACACTAGGCAAAACAACACCCACATGCAAACAAGAAAATGAAAGCTGAAAGTAGATATGGCATGGAAATATTCATGAAATTTTAATATTATGGCACCTAATATGATTCATGTAATGTAATTACCTCGTATCATTGATATGAAATGGTAAAAACACATTATCCCAACAATACCAACACAAATAACAACACAAAACAAGTGAGTCACCCAACGGTGAAATCATATCAAAAATAACTGGCATAATCAATAACTGCAATGACAACCCAGGAATTTGGGTTTTCCCTGTACATGGGTTAGTTACGTCCAAGCATAGGGTACATTCAAAATCTATTTATCTTAGTCTTCTTTCTAACCCAAAGAGTAATACAAAATGAAATAACCACCTTGGATACCACTTTGTAGCATCCCCATCTCGAGAGCCACCTGAAGGGTGCCCTGAACTGGGTTGGCCACATAACCTCAAGCTCATCTCCTCAAACACCATATGCTTCTGACTAGAAGTGAATGCCATTTTCATGTCCACATGGGAGAATATTCGATCCTAGGTAATATGTATTATTATAGCGGAAGTAAAAAACAATTAATAAAAAATAGCGGAAGAATATAAACGAATAAATTGTATAAGAATGAATATGAATAATCCAACTAGATAATAATCAAGTACAAAAGATCACAAAACCATGTCACGCTATGATGTATGTCTAAATTAAAAGTATGGAAAATAGAAACCCAAGCATACTATCAACTAATATAAAAGACATAATGAAACAACTACACCATGAGAAAGGCTCGGTCCTCTACCCTGGTCTCCATACTAAGCCACAAGAAACAATCAATCATCGGAAGCATCACACTTCCCTTTGTCATTACCTGCAAGCATGTAATATACTCGGGTGTCAACGAAGCCTGAGAAGGGTCTAAGATAAAATCCCAGTAGGCCAACACCCATAGTTTCAAAAACATTCCATTTCGTGCAGCAATAAAATGTAGTGTTCCATTATATAACAAGTGTAGGTAATTAATTAAGTGTAATAAAATAAATAACTTGTCCCATGTTCCCAATGGTACCTGTCCCTAATCACCTGCATCAGACTAAGATGTAAGTATTAAAGGAGTACCTATAAGCCAAATTCATATATATATATATATATATATATATATATAAATCTTGGAAAATCAAGGTAGAAAAAGGAAGAAGCATACCCCTAAGCTTGTGCTTTGACTTGGGCTCTAAGTCATGTGTCAACCAGGTGTGCTTCAACATACTGGAAAAATATCAAAATTCTAAAAGACTCAAAGAAGCATTAACATAAACATTCAGTGCATCATTATTAAGGTTTAAGTTGAGATTTGGAGTCCGAGACCATCCCTAAGGTATCACTATGGAACATCCTTCAAATTATCTAATACTACCGAGCCCATACTAGGAAATATTTCGAAAGACCAAGTATCGCTTGAGGCATGACTTTACCATGAGTCTGTTCCAATATCACAAAAAGGGGTCGAGCATCATCCAAGGATAGATTACCCACATTGCCAAAAGATTCTTCCTCTATGGGTCCTTTTAGAAATGGCGTCACTCATAAGTATTAGAAAGCCCGGGGAAGTCTCAGTCTAGAAAAGCCAAAGACACTGCCCCCCGATGCGTGGTGGTAACCAGTTAGGAACGGGGGGGGGGGGGGGGGTATAAGCATGGACCTCAATATGGGACCAACCTTCTTTCCCCGCCTTGAATTTAATTAATGTATCACAACAGCAGATATGACATAGCAGCATATGTAATTGCAGTTTGAAATCAAATAAGATACACCTGTGCAACAAAAGGTATTAATTTAATATTGCAGCGTAAAAACCTAACAAGGAAAGATACCATATCAACATAAGTAGATAAATTCACTTTTTAATAAATAAATAAATCAGCACAAACAAACACCAAATATCCAACAATTCAAGGTTCATAATTAATCTAAATTAATTATTTAAATTAAACCCAACAAAAAGTAGGTTGTGCAACACATGCAGTTAATTAAATTAAATTCTCGGGCTAACCGAATTTATATCGGCCACATTGGTGCACCCAAAGGGGTGTCCGAACACATTTCAATAATTGGAAAAAATTTAATTTATGATAAATAGGGCTTCAACAATTAGGCAAAACAATTAAATTAAAAATATTGGGTGAATTTTCACAAAGTCTTTAGGCACCGACGAACGACACAGCCATGCATTTTTATAAATTTCCAATAAATAGAGGGAAAGTGAGTATAAATACTACCTTATAGTCATAGAAGATTCTATGATCTGAGGTAGGCTTTTATATGATCTAAAATGGGAGAATATGGAAGATTTTAGAAAAACCCCAAAATAGGGTAAAATCCTTTCGCAATGAACTACGCGCAGGATACTCAATGAAACTCTATGATTCCAAATTTAAAAGGTTAGAATTTATCTATGGTTTATAGCGCACCTACTGATGAAGAAAACAGATGATGAAAGAAGGCGTGGTGGTCTCTTAAAGGGGTATTAAGGAGGTACACCACCTAGGAAGAGGGGGAGGTGCAACGTGAGAGGGAGGAGAGGAAGAGGGGAGAGAAAAAAAAGAAATAAAGAAAAGAAAGAAAAAGAAAATAATAAATAAGTGAAAAATAAAAGAAAATAAATTGTAAAATAGAATGAAAAATAAAATAGAATAAAAAGGATGGAAAAGAAAAAGGATAAAAATAATAAAAAATGGAAATATCCCATTTTAATTATTTTTACTTTTTCTATAACCCCCTTTCTAATTTATTTCTAAATTTATTTTTATCCCTTCATTATGTCTTTTAAATTTCTTTAAATCTATTCTTATTTCCTTTCAATCCTTAATTAATTATTTTAATCCTAAACACCATGCTAAAGCATGATATAAAATTTCTCATAAATCTCCTACAATTATTTAAATTATTTAAATAGATGCCTAGGACCCACAACAGGGTGCACGGATGTGCACCCTAGTTCTCTTTAAGGAATTAGACAATAAAAATTTAAAACGGTCTATACCTTATTAATACAGGGACGTTACATTCTATACATATGAACTTTTTATATTTTTCTCCATACTTGCATTGTTTCCATCTTTAATGAAAAAATAGTTAGTATAAATAAATGTCAATAAATATATTCATATTAAAATTTATACCTATAACAGTCACCCTCCAGTATCCCCGTGAAGAACTAGAAGTGGCGCGCCGCTACCTCACTACTGAGGCTCTTGAAGGGGAGTCGACAACTAAGATGCTAAAGTGATGCTCATAGAGGGTGTGAGATATGGTGCAGGGGGAGATGGTGTAGGGGGAGGGGGGATAGATGGCGGCTTGGATGCCATAGGGAGGGAGACAGATGAATAATCATCTATCACAGTGGTCAATGAAACAGTATAAAACTTCCTCCTTGGAATTACTATCATTTAATCAAATAAAATTATATTCAGAACATATATTTAAAAATATTTTTGCAAAAAAAAAATTAAAAATGATAACAGATGCACAATACTAACAAAAAAAATATACATAAAAATGACAATAAATGACTGCACAAATGAAATAAGTGGTTGCTAAAATAATGCATAACTATACATATAATCATTTTCCCATTCAATCATGTCAGTTTCCTACTCCATTAATTCACCCAATTCATCCATCCTTACTAGAAAAATATTTTCAATACCATGATGGACAAATAAGTCTGCCTCTTGTTGTTGATTAGATTCGATGTCAAAGGTCAAATCTTCCACTTCATAACCCATATCATACAAATCTATTTGTTTTACATGAGCAACTACACTCCACCCTTCATCCAAAAAATCATTCACATAATATAACATTTTATCTTATGATGATAAGATATACAGATCATGCAGTTCACGATCAACAACATCCATCAAGTGAGAGAAGTTCACAGAACTAAATTGCAAGGAATCTCTTTTGACACCTATGATAATATCAACCCAATTGCATTTGAACAAAAAAACTGAAAAATGATCATGGTAGTTTAATTCAATAATATTAGTTATCTTTCCATAGTATCCCACTTCAGAAGATGTAAATATACCACTATTCTGCGTTTTCAATCCCTCTTCTCAATCGACTGTACGAAATCTAAAGCCATTCACATTGTAAGCATAAAACTTTCAAACTTGTTTTAGAGGACCTCGAGCAAGAAATTTCAAATATCTTGACAACTCTACTCGATTATCAGTATTCATGATCTAAAAAATATACATTATTAGATTTACAAAATATACGTTTCAACCTAATATCTGAATTTATTGCAATATTTATGAACATACACGTCATGCAAACCATTCTAAAATCACTTTATTAACATCTTTCATTATATATTTCTCATTTAGTGTTTGGATTCTCATTCGTCTCTTTTTTTGTATCCTCAACTCTTCAATAAATTCATCTTCAATTTCACTATTTAGTAGCACATATTTATGTGCTTGTAATAATTCCATTTCTGTCAGTGTAACTTTTGAGGTCCTCCCAACTGATCGGCCAATAACAGGAAATATTTTTGATTTCTCATGTCTTTGAGATTGACTTGATGTGTCTTCAACACATCCAACTCAATTAAATCTTGTCTCAATATCATCCAAGTATATAGAAAAAAAGGTAAGAAACTCCTCTGCCAAATAGACTTCAGTAATAGAGCATTCTGGTTGAGCTTTATTTCACATGAATGATTTCAAATTCCCAAGATAGTTGTGAAATAAAATAAACAAACATAATTATGAATTTAATTAAGTTCCAAGAATTGTTTACTTAACTAAAAATATATAAATAAAGTTCCTATCAATTGGATAAATCCATCAATAATGTACGAGGCCTCCTAATTTAGCTTCCACAACCAAATGGACATTTAAATGCATCGTGACAGTAAAAAACAATGGAGGAAAGATCATATACATTTCACAAAGTGTCAATAAAAACCTATCATGAAGCTTGTAAAGCTCAAATGAATATAGATATTTCTCACATAGTTGTCTGAAAAATGTGCATAATTGGAGTACAATAGCAGTAAACTTTTCAGGTAATAATGTACACAATGAAAAAGGTAGTAACTTCTGTAACAAAATATGCGAATCTTGAGTTTTCAATCCATGTAACCTATGATTATTTAAGTCAAAACACCTCAAGTTGTTACTTTAATACCCATCAGATACCTTCAAATGCTTTAAAATTATAATGAATGTATCTTTATCCCTACTTTTTATTGCAAAAATTTCCAGAGCATACTTTTCATTCTCATCCGGTCAGAGATCACATTTTATGTTCATTACTTTTAAGTCTCTCCATGCATTAAGATAATCCTTCTACATTCCATGCTCATTAAGAAATATTAAGATCAAATTTTCATAGATATTCTTCTCAATATGCATCACATAAAGATTATGCCTCAACAAATTCAATTCCCAATACAGATGTTTGAAGAATATAATTTTTTTCTTCCATTTTTGCGTTTTGATTACACTTGACGATGCACATCAAACTCTTTTCCCACTATCATTCAAATGATGAACCTTCCCAAATTGTGTTTCAATATTTCCAAGTAGTTCCAATATTTTAGAATCAGTTAAAAACTTTGGAGGTCATCTACGATCAATGAAACAGTTAAATTTGGATTTGTTCAGCCGAAATCTATGAGATGCATCAAGAAATATTCAATGGCACAAAAAGAACCATTTTCTACTGTGAGGTAGCCGTTTGGGATCAAAATCAAAGTTTCAAATAGGATAAGACAAACCCATGTAAGTGTTCCAAACATATAAATTCTCAAGTACAGGGAAGTAACTAATGGTTTACATTAAAGCAGTATGCATTTTGAACATTATTTTAGAAGAAACATCATATTTCTCAACATCATTTCTCCATAACTCATGTAATTCTTCAATTAAAGGAATTATGTATACATAAATATCATTTCCAAGAATTCGTTTCTAGGAATAATCATATAAATGATAAAATAAATTTGTTTCATACACATCCATATTGGAAGATTGAAAGAGATCAAAACAACTAGCCAAATGCTATAACTGGTACTAAAAGTCCCAAATGGGTTGAATCCATCAGCATCTAATCCTAATCGAACATTACTAGGATCATATGAGAAATTTTTAAGTAATAAAACAAATGTCTTCCATGATTTTGAATCTCATGGATGTCGCATTAACCCATCATTGTTATTATCTAAAGAATTCCAATTCATGTGTTCAATGGTTTTGATGACATGAATAATCTTTGCAATCGAGGACTTAAAGGAAAGTAATGATTAACCTTTGCAAGTGTGTTCCTTTTATTCTTATTCATGGTATTATATTGATTTAGACTTCCAACATCACCAATTTACTTCCATCTAGAAGAATAATATTTTTTTTCAATCCTATCCACTTGAATCCTCTCAAAAATAAAGCATATAATCATTGAGACACACATTTATTTTTGTATAATTTTGACCAAGCCTGTTAAAAACTTTTTTCATATAATAAAAAGACTTGGGGATGTTTCCTTCAAGAAATTCATCACGCAACTATTACAATATCATTGTCATTGCCTTATTTGTAATTCCACATAGACATTTGATATGGTATAACTTCAGCAAAAAAGAATGTTTTGAATATTCCAAACATCCACTATAAAACTATTGATTTACATCATCAACTAAACCATGAAACATATTTCCCTTAGTGAAGTTTTATCTTACATTAGTCTCTAAAGAATCAATAGGAGGACCCAATGATATGTTACAATATTGAACTGGTTGTCTTACACTCTAAAAAACATAACCTGTCACGTTGATATTTGTAGCACCCTCATCTGGTTGTTCTGATATGTTTTGATGTTGAGGGTGGGGTTTTTCAGTGCTGGGTGCATAATTTATAAGGTATTTCATTTCATTTTCCATTGTCATCAAAGTTGGGAGCTCATTCTATGTATTGATATCAGTGATCAACCTTTCTGTATCATTCGATTCACCTTAACAAATCTAACACAAATATTGAGTAGGGAATTGATTCAATATTAAATGTTCATAAACTTCATATCTCTTCAACCATATTCTAAATTTACATTTAGTACATTTAAATCTTATTCTCCCTTCAACAGATCGACTGAAAATTTAAAAATCTAAAAACTTCTCCAGACCCTTAGCATACTGAGGTGTGTTCCTTAGTAATGCGATCCAACTTTTATCCATGTATATCACAATGTTCCTACACAATATTAAAAAAAATTAAAACACATAAATATTACTAAATAAGGAAAGAGATTCATATATACTAGTTGAAAAAATATATAAATATGTTAAATAAGGTTTTCCTATATAAATACTTATTTTAAATAATGAATCCACCCACTAGAAAACCAAAGCATGAAAATTAAAAAGATCCATAAAAGAATAGATAGATAATAAAAAACAAACCATGCTATAATCAATGAACTATTTACTACATTTCAGGAAATGAATACATAAGTAGTAGATCATATACATCAGAAACCAAAATTCCAAAAGACAAAACTAGGAAAAACCTTGAAGATGGTCCAAAGTCCAATCCTAGTCCCAAACTCCCATGATTTTTCCTAGTAATCCAATCATAAAGCATTAAGTATTTCCGAAACCCAAGACTACAATAATTTATCATCAACTTAGGTACCAAGTTCCATGGTATCCTGAGAAAGGTGTGACTATAATTAAATAGGCCCCCACCAATGATATCCCTAAATAAAACCAGACTGTAATACTGTACATGTAGAAGTAGTACAAATAAAAAATAATAATAATTTAATTAAAAGGAAGTAAATAACCACTAATTCTTGAGCTCTGTGATGACACCTAAGTCTCATATCTACCACTATCAATCCTTAGGCCTATGACCCTAATTGACCATACCTGATTCAAACAATATTAGGGTGACTATGATCACATCTCATGGATTGTGCCAACTATGAAATCATATCCACCATTATGGGTATTTTATTTAGTATCTCAAGACTTCCTATAAGGGAATTTTAATGTAGTAACTAAACACTGCCTACAAGGAAATTTTATTTTAGTAACTCAACACCACCTATGAGTGTGTCTTCTTATAGTAACTCAATACCATTTATGAGATCATTTTCTTTTAATACCTCAACACTTCTTAGGAGGGTGTTTTCATTTTTAGAATCAAGACTACCCGATGAGAATCTTCCATACCAATACATATAACAATATCATTTCATAAGATAAATTCCAATCTACCACTTTAACATCATTTTATAATATTGATCCCATTTCACATTTTTAACATTTACTAATTCACTTTAAAATTTCATTTAAATTCACAATCTATCCATTCACATCATAACATCTATATCCGACTTTATAACCCAAGGTTTACCAATTTTCTATGTCAACATAAAATCATAATCGTACCATTTATTTTCATAATACCATGTTAATCATAATTCATAATTTAATAGTTTAACACTTATCAATTTATTAGGCCCAACACAAGGGTCTCATCCTAATCTTAGGATTCTCCTTATATTCACCCTTCATTTCAAAATGATTTATAATGATTTCAATTCCATTTACAACATCGATGATTGTGAAATTCCATTTCATAACCATTGATTTATATCAAAATTTATTTATAAACCCCATAAACATAGGGAGTAATATAGTGATACCAATTAAAAACAAGGTCAAGGTTTCAACTATAGTCATACCTTTAATATAATCCACTTAATTTTTATAAAACACAACGTACCATTTTATTATTCAATTCTAGGTTCAATTCATCATTATGGAATTCCATTGGCAATTTCCTTTTTCTAATGTTCAAGGTATGTGAATGGTGGTGTTTAACTAAGGAAAATGGAAATTAATACTTTAAATTTAAACCAGGTCGATACATGGATAGGCCGGTATGACCACAAATGCATCACTCAAAAAAATGACAAACTATGGGTTAATTTTAAGGACCACCTAGCTTGGCCTCATATACTTTCACTCATCTAATATCAGCATTTGGTTCAAGCTAGAATAGAAAAAAATGTGGTCAAAAGGCTTGAAAAAAGGGAATATTAGACATAAATTGAAATAGATCAGTTAATAGTGAGATAAGAGAATAAGGTAAGGAGAAAGAGTTATATATTTACCTTAGCCTCACCAACACCTCAGATGAAATTAGATTCAGACAAGGGATTATTAAGATCTCACCATGGAAGAGATAGAGGAGGGGAGGGTTAAGCATGAGGGGCTATTGGCCAAAATGGGGGGAAAATGAGGGGTATTGGATTATAAAATCATAAAGGGAAATAGTAATATTCCAATTTTTAAGGGTTTAAAGGTTTGGATTCATAGTTCACAAAATCATTCATCAACCATGTGACAAGAACTATATTAAACACCCCTCCTCACAAGGTTGGTCTACATAATTTACCAAACATGCACAAATCGAACACTAGCCATTGTGATAAGAACTCTATTTAACTAAATGTTTTAATGACTAAAATATGGATCAATCCATATAAAATACATGATATGGAATATAACATAGATATCAAGACTAATAAAATGACTATATTATTCCTTCTAATGGGAACCATAACTGTATCATATCATATAATATGATTTTGAATGAAAGTTATATAAGCATACCATAAATTGTATCTATATCAATAATGTTGTTGGTTTATAATCAACATCATTCCACACCCCATTATGACATATTATTTCATTGAACATTCCACTTGAACAAAAACCTCTCAAAATTTTTAAACATATGAAATTATGTTACATCACATGTAATTTTTTTTGAAATAATTCAGAAAATACCGGCGACGATGGGCCGCAAGGCGCGGTGAGGGGATTCAATGGGCAGCAAGGTGTGGTGAGGGGAAGAGAGATGCATCGAGGGCTTCAAGGGGTCATCGGGGTATGGAGGGTCACTGGAGTCATGGGATCCTAGGGATTTTGGGGGTCGCGATGGGTGGCGAGGCACGGTGAGGGGAAGAGAGGCACGATGAGGGCTTCCGGGGTCGTCGGGGTCGTCGGGGTCGTGCGGGTCTTCAGGGTCCTCCGGTTTTGGGGGGTCACGGGGGTTGAGGGTGTTGGGGGAGTCAGGAGATTTTGGGGGAGAAGTGTCACAGCTGTAAAAAATACACATGTCGCAGCGGTTTATTAAAAACCACTGCTAATTTATTTATTTTTTAAAATTAGAGGCGGTTTATTAAACCACCGCTAAAAAACCACCGCTAAAGGATAATAATTTTGTAGTGAATGATGTTATGGGTTCAACTCAAATTATATAGTGCAATATGAATGTTTTAATGTGATGGGTGTGCTCATAATTATACATCTTTTTAACGCATTGGATAAAGTTAAGTCTCATGAGATAAATTATGTTGGGTTTTTACCCGTATGGTCTTGGCATGAGGCCTTGACAGAATGATTATGTATGGTTTGGTGTAAGGCCTTGACAAAGTCTAGCATTATACATTCCCTCATTATGTATTAGTATATGTCCAACCAAGTGATTATTCGACTAGTAGAATATACCTTGGTTAATAATATTTTCATATGACAATGGTGATGAATGCATATGAAATAATAAAGTATGTACTTGGAAATTTTTTAAGGAAAGTGTAACATTTATTATCAAAATTTTGGTATGGAATTTTATATTACATCGGAAATTTCATGAATTTCATTTTAAGTGTTAAGTGAATAATGATATTTTTACCTATTCAATTCTAAGAAAGTGTTAACTTATGTGCTAATTTGTACTTGCAACCTTGCATGTCATCGTTAAATTAGTTTGATCAATTTCTAGATCATGCAACATTACTTACATTTTTGTACATGTATACACACTCTAATATATGTTTTAACTATAGATTTTAAGTAAATACATATAATTCTTGTGTAAGAGTTTTCCTGAAAATTTCTTCAAGTAACCTTTGAAAAATGTTGATGAAGTGCTTCAAGAAGTGTTGTTTTCCTTTTAAGAAAATGTTTTGTAATTATTTCAAAGGTTATTTGTTTTAAAAATGAATTTCATTAAAAGGATTAAAACCCCTTACTTAGCATTTTAAATTCTCACCCTACATTTTAAATTTATTTTTATAGGGATATTAGATTTGTCAAGCTTTGAGTACTCCTATGTGATGGAAACAATATGAAGTTTATATTTGTCAAATTTTTGAAGAAATGTATCAACTGTATCTAGTTTTCCAGAACCTAAACTGAAAAAATTCTTTGGGATGGAATGATATGTGTAATTTTTATCTGCATATTTTATGAGAAAAAAGATTACACACCATGTTTCAGGAACCGACTCCAGGCTTCTGGGGTCGGGGTCACCAAATTAGGTATAGTATAATGTGTTTAAAGTAGAACTACAAGAGTTAATAATGTTGTGTTAGGTATCTCCACCTTGATAGAATGGTCTTCATCACCCTCTTGGTGCAAGACTCGAGGCTATCATGGTGGAATATTTCTAAAATTCCAAATGCACACCTCATAATAGGATTTCATAATATAAAAATCTTATATAAAATAATTGGGTAGGTACAAGTCCTTCCTATATAAGAGTAAATACCCATAGGTTCCTACTCCTAAATCTAGGTCTATGTGATATAGAGGATCATAAAGGATCACAAGAGATACTCCCACTAACCACTATTAAGGTCAATTAAGGGTCAATGTCTCATATCTCACATCAAATGTTCTGATATATGAAGTTTCAATTGGAAGTTGTAGTGTAAAATGATCTTTAAGTTTCAATTATACCATCCATTTAATGGAAACCATTTCAAATAAGAGTTAAAAGTAAACAATTTTATGTATTCATGTATCATCATTCAGTTAGATGCATTTTTCAAGTCATAAATCCCTACACATTATAAGTTAGAATTGGCATATCATGTAATTGCAACCATCCTTTTATGATGTTTTAATTATATGGATCATCATTCCCAATTTATAGAGGTCCACAAACTTTATAAACTACAATTGGAATCATTTTAAATTAAACTACTAATTTTTCAGCCCATGTGACCAATGGTCAATGGACCAACCATGCCATAATTGGTTAGTTAAGGTGCCTCCATCAAGATATGTGGGAAAACACCATTTAGGTTGATGCAGAAACATTAATTAACCAATTAGTTATGCCATATTTATATAGAAATGTAAGTAAAATAACAAATATAACATCGAGGAATTACAACATGTTGCAGGAAATGAAAAAAATAAAGTAAAAATGGCATTACATATGCATGACATATAATCCTTATGTTCTTATAATGATGAACAAAAAATGCTTCCTTTCTGCACTAGGACAAGGTAAAAGAAAATACATAATGATAATAATGAATTCCATAAATCATTTGAGTCACCAATTGGTGAAATAATATATAAATTCAATAGGAAAAAACTAGAACAACAAGTCCCAACCTTGTAAACTCAGCTTTTCTTTATACATGGATTAGATACTCCCAGGAACATGCTCATTACCAAATTATAAAAAATTACTAGTCTCATGTCTACTAACCCTAAATAGTAAGACAAAAGGACAAGAGATATGATACCACTTTGTGACATCCCATACCTAGTTCAGTCAGAAGTAACCAAACCCAGTTGTACACATAACCTCAAGAGCATCTCCCCATAGACTAGAGGCTGCCGACTAATAGTGAGGGTCCATTTTGATACAGTGGGGATACTCTACACTCTTTATCGGAGTGGACCACAACTGTGAAATAAAAATATAAATCAGAAGAAATAGTGTAATAATGTAAATAGAATAAGTAAACATCCAAATGAAATTAAATTATATAGATAATACTCTATGTCATATATAAGGAGATTTCATGATGATCTACAAAAAGAGGAGTAAACAAAATTGTCAGTAGGAATACAAGAATACATAGTATACAAAAATAAATAAAATGCCAAAAATATATCTCTAATATCATTGTGATAACATGTTTGATCATATGTTCCCATACTCCATCCTAGTACAGAAGGACAAGTATCCTTATAAGGGTTCTTTACTTTTTCCCAACCCACATCCACGAAATCTATTTGGGTACCAACCGATGGTCAAAATAGGATGTGAGTAAAACTTAGTAGGCCACCAACAACCATGTCTATAAATAATCCATTCTATGAATATATACTAAAATAATGAACAGGTAATAATATCAAAGGTAATAAATTAACTATGAAAAACCACATCATCTAAGGTTTCTCATTGGACACCTGTCTGATACTACCTACTTTAGACTATTTTGAAATGTATCTGAACATCCATCATTTTAGTAATCAATAAGGATCATTGCAAACTTTAATTATAAATAATATATAAATAGCATCATGTATATAATTTTCAAATAAAAATTAAGGAATTCAATGTCCTTTAATTTGATATAATTCTTATGGAACATCAAATCCATTAATTCTAAACAAAACATTAAGGAATGTGATGTAATTTAATTACGAGTAAGTAATATGAAACACCATGTCCATTGGTTATGAGTAAGTAATATGGAAATTCATGTACACTTATTCTAAACAAGAAGCATGGAATGTAATGTCCATTACAGGAGGTAAGTATAAAGTAAAATTACTCTAGGTTCGCATTAATTTTCATGTACATTATCAATTAAATCCATCATTTAACTCATATGAGTAAATTGTAATAAAAGGAGGCCTAGTGAAATATAATTTCCACAATATAGTTTATAAAGGGTCAAGTGACATGATATTACCATTCACTTATCCTTTAATTCATTTAAAAGTAATCAAGTGGTCTATGGGTATATCCAAACCACAACTTTTTTATTAACATAATTTATAACGTTTCATTGGACAACGTTAAAAAAACTGTAGTTGTGTTTTTGTTATAAGGGAAACGTAAGTCATTATGTTATATAGTCAAATCCACCCAATGTGATGATTCAGGTTGAGGTTTTCAACCTCAAACTGATTATCAAGTCTCATAACATATTCAGAATCATGTTCAAATAATTAATTTATGGGTTTATGAATTTTAGGAGTAATGCCTAGAAGGCCTGGTGTGCATCACAATGTTGAAAATATATATATCCTAAAATTTTAGGGAAAAGGTATAAACTAACTACATTATATGGGAATAAGATTCCTTATCTAGTATTAGACTTTAATTCTGGTTGGAATATGATAAATCAAATAAATAGAAAAACTCCTTAAAAAAAGCATATTAGCTCATATGAAGTTAACATTCAATAAGGTGAGAGAAATAGGGAAAATAACCAAGTTAAAAAATAGGATTACCATTGAATATCCAATGTGATAAACAATTCTTGAATCATACTTCATATGAGGTTGGAGGCTCAAACCCTAACGTGAGGGACAAGGGTGCTCTCAATGAGAGGGATGATACAGTGCGAATGAAAAGTGGGAGGATGAAGAAGAAGTGTTAAATTATTTAAGGGGAAAAGGTAAAATTACCCTGCTCTTAGTATTTATGACATAAAAAGATGTTTTACAAAATAAATTCCCTATGTACACTGTAATATGTCAACATATGGCATAAATGGATTTTCCTATATTATGGGGTTTATTGAGGGAAATTTACAGTGTAAGATGACAATTTTCATCATAAATAATGAATTTATGGCATGAAAGTATCTATACATAGAATCCTCCTCAATTTGTAGGATATCTTCCCAAAATTCCAAAAGGAAAATTTCACATTGTCTAAACCAAACAATAAGACCCAACAAATAAAGAGGAACATACATAGAAAAATGTGATCTTGCATCCAAGATGATGGAAGGTCCATCATCAAGTGACGATTATGCATGACATAGATAAATGATCACTTCTCCCATCTAGAAAATGATTCTAACAAGATCACCCTAAATGAGATTTTCATATGTATAAATCCTAAGACTTATTGGTGGCACAGTCTTCATCTATCATTTGACTACATTTTCCACTTGATGTATTTACCGTTACTGGAGGATTTAAACTTGATAGGGAATTATAGTTGGGGTCTGTATGTCTTTTATATACATACAGAGTTCCATTTAGTGCATTATACATCGATAAGATACAAATCAAATGTTGTGTTATTCTTATCCAGATGTGGATATGAGAGATCATCCCTCATTTGGCTCCATATGACCAAGCACCATTTCCTATTGATATTTTATGAGAGTCCCCATGTTGAAGATGGTATGTTTTTCCTTTATTAGTATGTTAAAATAAAATTTTTAACACTATATTATGAAATATAAGTAAAAAAATGTTATATACAGGTGGATTCAAGTGTATTAATATTTAGATACAACCATACACGATGTCTACGCTTATAGAATTTTTTGGGCAGTCGTCAATCAGATAATATACGTGATTATTAATTATATAGTTAAATTATTATTGTGTATAATAAATGACTTCATTTAGTAATTTATTATTCTTTTTTTATATTTTTAGGTTTCATGGATTCTATATGTTGATACTATCATCCAGAGTCTCCCACCTTACTGTATGATGATGCTGGCTACTGGATCATGTGTCATACCCATGATTCGTTTTCATATTGTTGAGTGGAACCGTGCTGATAGATTTATGAGTCAGTTTAGATTCTATAAACCTATTCCTACAACACTCAGTCATCTTCCTCCACTTCATTCCTTGAAGATGTCAAGGAAGTGATACTTTGATTGGAGGTGACATTATCCATGATATATTGAGATATTTGGTAGATGACATGAGACCCAATTATGAGGGACACACACTGTACATATGAATCTATCAAATAAGCTGTATTATGAGGCTTGGTACCACCTATCATGAATAAGATATCTTGCACAATATAGAAAAGACTATCATGAGTTGACAACAATTCTTCCTTCCACTATAGAATATTTTTTTCAATAACTTTAGTTAACTACATAATTTATTTTTACAGGATGCTTGTATCACCTAGCTTATTCACATATCTGATCCCACATAGAGAGGTGCATTTGACCAGGCCTATTTTCGTAGATTAGTTATAGAGATGATTTTTCCCATGAAAAAGATTTATCATGATATTTTCTTTGATGTGTCAGGGGATGATGATGGTGTTGATCCAGATATAAATGTTCCAATGGTGATGAGCCTATTATGGATATAGATGTGTCACAAGAGGGGGATGTTCATCCTAATCATCCAGATGATCCTCCACTTCCTATTTCCTGCGATCCATATACACAACCATAACCATAGAAAAAAACACAGAAATAGACACAAACACATGTTATTCTTCCAGCAGGCCCCAACACATCATAGTCTATTAGTCTGTCATATTTTTCTGCAATGATAGAAGCTGACTAGTCTATGTTGCAGCTTTTATTTTTCTTTGATCTACATATATCCTCTACAAAAAACCATCTTATTTCCATGTTGGGGAGAGTTACAGTTAGCAGACACTATATTTAGAGCTAGAACATGGTAGGAGTGGGGGGACTTCAGTTCCACTGCCCGTCACACAGGATGATATGAAGGTAGGTGCTAGAGATGATACATAGGATATATATATACCAGATCATAGACATCGACAAACATGATGTGGATGCATTATATATACACTTGGTTGTGGCATGGAGAAGTACCCTAGACACTGATGTAGATTAGGTTGATACATGTTATATGTTTTTTAAATCATTAATTTTATATTAGTTTAAAACCTACTAATATATTATATTTTTCTTCATAAAAAATTAAAATAATTAGAAATTAATAAAAAATTTATGAACAATTAAGGGACAAGAATTTTAATAACTAAATTGCTAATAATAATAATTAAAATTTTCTAATTATATTAATACTTCTTTGTATTATTATCCATATTATGTATAATAAATGATCATATTAAATTTATTATTAAACAGAAATAATAATATTTTTTTAATTATATTATTAATTATATCAGTAATTAATAAATAATAAACCATAATATATTAAAAATAATATAATTATTAACTGGTAAATATATTTTTCAATACATATTATTTATTTATATTATTAAACAATAAATATTAGTTATAATACAATTAATTATATTAAAATAATATTAATATATTATTAATTAATAATAAGTAATACAATTGATATTTAATAAATATATTACCTATTAATAAATTACTAATAATTATATCAATGAAAATTTCACAAAGATTTAAAAATAAAAATTTATAAAAATTACTTGTTACAATATTAATTAATTAATTATATAATAATATAATATTAATAATAATAAATAATATAATTGAAAATTAATAAATATATAATATATTAAAAATTTACTAGTATTTTTATCAACAAAACATTAAAAAAGATTCCTAAATAATAATATATAAATATTATGATTAAGAAACATTAATGTCAATAACTACATTGGTAATAATAATTATTGCTATTTATTAATTATATTAATACTTATTAGTATTATTATCCATATTATGTATAATAAATAATCATATTAAATATATTATCAAATATTAATAATAATATTATTGTTAATTATATAATTATTATTAATATTAATTATATGTATTATATTATTATTTAATTAATAATACACCATAATATGGTGGTCAACCCAGCCCAAAGGCCTTTGATTTATTTATTTATTTTTAGATAATACCCTTTTTAGCTGGGTTGAATGGGAACCCTTACATGAACCATAGTCCTTGAGGCACAAGGACCAATACATGACACGAAGACCTAAAGACCCGACTACACTAGATCTACCCCTCCCAAACATCTACTTCATTGGTGGTGGCTAGCTCCCCACCTTGCATGTAGGATTAGCTAGAATTTCCTTGTGCAGAGTTTCCTGGTGTCTGGTACCGATGGTGGTGGTAAGACCCTCTCATTCTTATAATCCTATTATCATTGGTCGTTGGATACTAATTGATTTTATTTCACTTATGAGACCAAATCACATGTGGTCAGACCTGACTTCTTTATGGATCAAAGGCCCATTGGCTCAAAATTATCTGTCCTGAAGGCCCGATGTGGCATGAAGGCCCTATCTCTTGATGACCTATGGTGGCCTGAAGACCTTATGGACCAAAATCCCAAATCTATGTCCCATAGGCCCAAATTGGATGAATAGTTTTGTAGCTACAATACCCACTATAATAACTGCTACAGCGACTCAGAAAAATTAACCCTAGATAGGATTTGATCCTGAGCTTCATAAAAGATTATAGGGTGTGCTAACAACTCGTCTACCAACCTAATTTCAATAATACACAATAATATATAATAAATAATATAATTATTAACTAGTAAATATACTTTCCAATACAAAGTATATCATTTATATTATTAAACAATAAATATTAGTTACAATACTATTAATTATATTAATAACATAATAATATATTTTTAATTAATAATATATAAAACAATTTATAATTAAAAAATATAATTCTTATTAATAAATTACTAATAATTATATAATAATATAAAATATTTATAAATATTACTTATTAACTAATATTGAAAAACTAAAAAAATCAAAATATTATATAGAGGCGTGAACCAAATTCATGCCACCTGTATAAAATTTGTATTAGAGGCATGAGAATGCTTGAAACATCCTTTGTTGGGTTATGAATTGTGAACCTCATTCATGCTTCTCTATTAACTTAAGAAGTGTGAATGGGGTTCGCTTCTCTTTAGACCCATTTTTTAAAATATTGACAATGCTATCCCTTTTTATCATTCTTTCATAATGTAAAACCCTTTAAAAAACTCCCCTCATGCTCCTATCTAAAGTGCGGAGTCATGACACGTCTTGTTGGGGAACTCTAAATATACTCACTGCATTACGTGGATTTTGGAATGGAAATTACTTCCATGGAGAATCATGGTAAATATACCAACCACATGATATATTCTAATGTCAATACAGGTTACAATCTCATGGTTAGTATACCGACCATGCATTCATGTATAGTGTCGTGGCCACACATTATTTGAAGTGGACGCACAATATATTTTTCTCATGATTTTTATACTTACTACAAGACCAACATAATCAACCACAAAACATAGTAAGTATAATGACTGTATGTGCATTTTTGTACATGGTTAGTTTAATAATTTATTTATTTTTTCATAAATCTAATTTTTTTTTAAAAATGATACATTTTTCATTATTTTTGATAATATCACTAACTACATGCTTATTTTAATCATTTTAAGTGTATTATTGATTTATAAAATTATTATATATTATATGAATGTCATTCTAGGAGTTTTTAAATTATTTTTATTAGTTTTAAAATATTTATTAATTTATTCTTTATTCATGCAAACACATAAAAAACATTTTTTGGAATATTTTTTTGTTTATAATTTTAGTTGATTCATTTAAGTTATTTTTTATAAATTAATATTTAATAAAAAATTAATCATTCAATATTGTTTTTTTGAAAAGATAAAATATGATATATTACCATTCAATCAAGCTAGACCTACAAAACCAATCAGGGAATGATTCCACCCAACAATGATCACCCCATGATTTCCCAAAATAATCCAAATGATGAGCATCTAGATTACCAACTCATTTGATAAAAGAAAATTTTCATTCAGTAAAGCCTTCGATCAAGGACTAAATATTTCTCAAGATAAGGTCAAAAGGATGATAGTCCTCTTACTTATTTGATAGAGTTTTAACCACTTCAAGGCAATCATTCCACAAAAACATTAGGCCAATTTTTTGAATGGTAAAGAAGGATCCCATGGAGGATGGAAAAGGACTCCACCAAAAGAGGACTCCATGAGTTTTTCATAGCCATAAAATGAGCTTCCACAACCTGTCCAAAACTGTTATAAGAAATGATTCCAATATGAACCATGAAATTAGTAAATATTGCAACATCTGTATTAAATTTGAAAAACCCCTATGGGGGGGACCAATAGGGATCCTCCTACCGAATTCCACCCAAAGAAAGAATTGTATCATTTTTATTCTAATAGTTCATCCACTCCATAGACCTCTCGACCCAAATATGATCTTGGGTCACCTTCATTTGGAAAATTCATTCATTTCTTCAAGTCCAAAATAACCAAGAAATTGTGCAGAATAACCCCACCACTATCAGTTCCAATGAAGACACCCATTTAATAAAGTTTTTCACCAACCAAACTGAAGGATCAAAGAACATACCAACATCCAGCTTCCATGCCTTCCACACCCCTTCCACCCCATGATATAAAATAATTGCATGAAAAGGAGATTCCACCTCTTTGAGGCACATAGGACAACTGTCATCCTCTACAAGATGACCTCTCACCAAAAATTCATGGGTTGGAAGAAAACCAAAGAAGAACTGCCACAAAATAAAATTTACCTTGGGTGGAGTAGTGAGCGACTGGATACACTTTCTTTGAACATCAGTAATGACATGGGCCAAGCCTTGAACCCATATTTTTCAACCCAAGAAAACAGAATACCTACCATAAGCTTACCCCATCTAGAAAATTTTGTAATTTCCCATACATGGTGTGATAGGAATACTCAGGATGAGATGACAATAAAAGTCATTAAACCAGCTGTAAATCTTCCCTTGATCCCATTCCTCAAGCGTTTCATTGATGTTATCTCACACCATTGCATTTTTGAATCATGGTACAACAGTCAAGGAGACCTTATAGTTAACTCTATTTTCCGGCCATAGATCATTCCACACATTAATATCATTCCCATTAGAAATTCTCCAAAATTAGCCTATGTCAAAAAGAGGATTTGCAAACCAAATTCATCTCCATAAAAAACTCGTCCGTGGAACCAGTCGGGCATGAAAGAAGTCAGAAAGAGGAAAATATTTTTCTTGTAAAACCTTTGAGAATAAGAAATTTAGATTTGATAGAAGATGCCATCCTTGCTTCACCAATAGAGCCTTGTTAAACAATTTGAGATTCCTAAAGCCGAGACCTCCATAGAATTTCAAAACACACAGTTTCTCCCAAGATATCGAATGGGAGTTATGTTTTCCCTTTTGAGAACCCCACCAAAAATTGGCCAATCAGAAATGGATTTGATCAACAAGAGTTTCCAGAAATTTAAATAATGACATAGCATAAGATGAGATTACTTGGGCCACTGAAATAACGAGAACTTCCTTTCTCACCTTCGATATCTTCCTGCTTGACCAAAGACAGATCAAATAATCCACCCTATCCATAATCTAAGTGAACAATTGTTTCATCTTCACCCTTAAATAAATGTGTTAAATGGATTTTTAATTGTAAATTATATATTAAATTAAATTATTTTGAAATTTTTATTTAAATAGTAAAATTATCTTATGATATTTATGGTATTTCCTTGGATAATTATTATGGAGTCTCTTTGAATTATTTAATGGTTAATTAAAATTAGTTTGAATTATTCTTTAAGTTTTAATTTCAAAAGATATTTTTTATGATTATTCTAAATGATTATTTTCCATCTTTTAAATAATTATATAGTTTGAATTTGAATTAATTTACTTGGTTTGATATTGGTTAGTAAATTTTTATAGATTTTATTTAAATAATTCAGGATAAATTTAATATAGTTCACACACAACATTTATGAGTGCCCAAAATGTTTTGAATTAAAAGATAAATACTCTGAACTTTGAAGTGTTGTACTTGTGGGATAAAGTTTTCATATGCTGGATAGTCTATAAAGTTCTTCAAAAAAATATTTTATGACTACTAATTATTTGAAATGATATCCTGATACATTTTTCAAGAACCAATACATGTCATTTCTTCATTTATCTTCTACTTTATCTTGGTTTCTTGTGTCTGTAACACGTTTTCCCATATTTTACATACAATCATTTTTCTGTTTATTCTTTTACACACAAAAGAATTCTTATTTTCTTTCTTTGGGTTGTGACTCTCATATTATAAATCCATGACCATTTGGGTTGTGACTCCCATAGTCTTAATTCAGTGTTGTATTCGGGTTGCGACTCCCCATACAAAAGTTAGTGTGTTAGTGTGGTTATCCCTCCCCATTGTATAAAAGGATTTTGTAATTGTTTTATTATTCCCCTTAAAAAATTAGATAGGTGAAAAATGTATCTCTCATAGAGTAAAGAGGTATAAGTGTAGAAAAAGTTCACTTTGGACTAAAATACTATAAAACAAATTCTATTCATTCTTTTATTCCACTATTAATTAACTCTATTAATCAAATTTAATAAATATTTTAGATAATTAATGTACTTCGTTATTTTTTTTAAATCTGGACTATTCACCCCTATAAACCATCTTCCATTACCCTTATGGAAAAAAAGTTCTTACTCTTAGTTGTGGACTGTGTTACCCTCATGCAAGGGTTTTTTATGAAGGAAGTGTTTCATTTTTTTCCATTATATGATGGAAACCTAGGGTTAAAGGATTAATAAATGATGGGATCATTGGGAAATAAAAATCCACAATTTAAAATTCATTTTTATCATATTTATGTCAATAAATACATGAGACTAAGGTGGTGGAACTCTGCCTATAAATACTATGCATCCAACCCAAGAGAAATATGACTTCCATTCGAATGTCCTTAAGGCTCTCACTTTCCAGAGTGAAACAGATCATCAAGAAGCTTTATCGTTTCAAAAAGAATAAAATCTCATGTGGATTTCTTGTTTGAGGAAAAGGAGATATCATAAGACCTTTCTTGTATAAAAGTAACTTGAAGAGATTCATGAAGAACCGTTTCCCAAAGCCTTCTGAGTTTCTAGATGCTCTTGTATGAAGAGCATTTAGGATTCAGACATATATATTATATGAAGCTTCTTACCCTTAATAAAAGGTACTTACCCTTATGAGAATGTAGTGATATTGAAAGATTACTAGTAAAATGAGGATTTTAAAACATGGGTTATATTAAGGAGAATACAATTCATGCATTTGATTATGTGATACATGCATAACCATTGAGATACCCAAACCCTATTCATTATAAGGAAGCTTAGGGTTTGAAGAGACTTACTGAACATATATACATGAAATATGAAGGATAATAAATGTTTATATAATTGAGTTTAAAAACCTGAAAATCCCATGCATTATGTCACATATGCATGAAGTATTTCAAAAATAAATCCAATTGAAATTCATGAATATGTTGAGCTTAATTATTTAAATCAATCTTTCATAAAATAATATTAATGAAATGGTGTGCATATCTTTCACACATGAAGTAAGGAAAGTAATTTATCATCCCAAAGGTAGAATTTCTTGAGCATTGTTGAACTAAAGAAACTGATCATTCACAAGTGATAATAAATATCTAAGAAAGACTAGAGAGTTGAAAAGGTTCTTGAAGTTGTATATGAGTGGAGAAGATCCAATATGATAATAGAGGAATATAACTTTGAATATGGAAGAATAATTTCTATTACAGGATCAGTATTTAGAAGTATAAGACTATGTGTAGCAGTATAAAGATCCTCTTGTGTGATTCAAGAGTGTGAAGGATAGTGTGGACTCTGGTAAAATTGTGTGAATCAATATAAATATACTCTTGTGTGACTCAAGAGTGTGATGGATAGTGTGGAATTTAGTAACACCATATGAATAAGTCTAAATATCATACTATGTGAAATTGGAAGTAAAGATACAGTGTGAGTTTATATTAGTCATCATAATTGATAATAATATTATAGTGGAGAATCCATATTGGGGGGGGGTCTAACCAACATGAAAAGGATTATTTATTTTTACAAAATCTTATAAATACTATGTGTTGTACTATATATTGTTATAACTATATATGAGGTGATACTGTGAGATATAAACAAGTGGATCGACAACCTTATCAATTTCAAGAGGTTAAATTCAAAGGAAAATAATTCATAAAACATTAAACCACTGATTTACCCCTCTCAGTGGTCAATACAGTCTAGGGATCTATGAAACTCAGGAAATACTTGCACTCCACGTGAAACATTCCTACACTTCTCAATTATTAGATTAGTATCCTCTATCTCCATTTATAAAAATGTAATAACTATTAAATAAGTGTAAAATGTAAAAATATTCTATGATTAGTATACTGTAAGATATAATCGGTATGTTAATTGTGAAATAAGTACTACATATCAAAAAATAAACTCATTTTCTTTACCTACTTAGCATAAGGCAATGTATCCCAAGAATCCATTAAATTTTACAAAAATACCATTTACCTTTTCTTATGATTATAAAAAAATATTCCATAAAAACGTCAAATCAAATCATTTCTCAACTTAGGTCTAGGAAAAATCTCTTCTTTAACTTGATCACAACATGACACAACTTATCATGATAAAACACTTGAGTACACAACATCATGATCATTTAGTTACATGAAAAATCAGTTGAAATCACTTTATGATGATTTTTATTTGATTATTAGAACCTTATATATTCTTAGAATCATCATAAAAATATTCAAATTTTTTTCTAGAGATTCTCATTTTAAAAGTTTAGTTGAGCTTATGACTCCCTTATAAAATATATCACATGGATTGATCTTTTTTCATTCCAAGGAAGATATTAGTATTAATTAAATCTTCTAGAATCACAAATAGTTTTGTGATATAAGAATTAGTGAAGAAATTATTGAGAATAGACATAATTACATCTGTATTATTCTGGAAAACTCAATTCCACCATTTCTATAGATCTTCTAATCAGATAAGAGGATTAAATTCTCTCAATATTTCAATCTTGAATAATGAACAATTTTAGGTTTTTGTGATGTTTCCAATCATCGAGGAATGAATCTTTCATTGGATGGTCTAATTAATATTCACAATCTTTAATTCTAGAAACCTTTTATGTTTAGAATAACCCTTGCAGAGTTCGCAATGATACCTATGCATATTCAGATCATGCTTATGAATAACAGAATGGGGTTTACGTAAATCAATCATGCTTATATAGTCTGAAAGGATTTTTACATACCACTAAAATATGTTGGAAAAAAAATAAAAAATCTATCAATAATTACAAGGGTATCTACAAATCATATATAAGGATGATACAATTTAATTAGTTTGAAGTTGTAAGTATTAAGATAGTGAAACACTTGATATAATATAATTTGATTATTTTCATAAGGTTTATTTTCAAATTCATGTGTAATATATATTTTTTCTTTAATTTAATACATAATATATATATATATATATCACAAGGCTTATACACTATTTCTAAATCTAAAACTTTTACAAAATACACAAAAGGCCGACCCGAGGTGCTTCCTTAATAAAAATTTTAAATACTAAGTTCCTAACATTTTTTCCCTGAGATACATCATAAGCATTGAGAATGAGAAATAATTCCAGTAAATGTTAGGGAATTACTTCCTATTATGTCCTTACTAGTGAAATATATTTTATCTCAAATATTGTACATGTTCTTGAAGTTAGACCATCTCATTCCAAATCCTACAAGACCTCAGCCTGCCTTATTGTCAACAACCTATTGATGCCAGATATCAATTTATATCACTATTTGGGTATTTAGAAGTATTAAAACATCCCAATAGTCATCTAAAGTGAACTATAAATTTTAGAAAAAGTATTGAAATGGTACAATGGATCAATATATGGTTCCCATGAGATGTTCACAATAGAACATGTTGTAATGAAACACATGCATAACAACCAAAATGACTAAAATTTTCCAAAGTCCCAATGCCTATGATCTAGTAAAAGCACTGACACTTGACCATTATTAACTATTTTGGGGTCATGAAACTCTATCACTTCTAATCAACAGGATTCTAGATTAAACAATTACAATAAAAAAGTATGAGCTTATTCAATGTTCCTGTCAATCCCTCGCTCAAAGTTTCATCCATACCACAACCCCTAATGAATCCTATTATCAATATATCTACCACTTTCTATGATGTACTTCTCATAATGATAAAATATCTCTTGAACCAAGATAGTTATAGGTAACTTATAAAACCCCTTAAAGACACCATTAATTTAATTTTCAATTTTTTTGGTCATGATTCCATACCTATCCCCCCATCATATGCAAATTCCCATTTTTCTTTTAGAATCTAAATAATGTAGTCAAAAACTCCCTGATTAACCCTATTAATTCATTCCAATCACTACTCAAACCTTCTCTAATTGGTCTAATATTCTTGACCAAAGTGATCAAATTAAATATAAATTAATATTATAATTATGTTAAAATAATAAAATATAGTAAAAAAATTACATACCAAGCTTCATGATGACCTTATTCATGGATTCATCATGAAAAGGCTTTAAAAAATTATTGGAAACATGTTTAATATAGTATCAACAATATGTATTAGAGGATCTCCATATAACATAGTCTTTATTAATTTCCACATTAATATATTGGTGATGATTAGATATCAAACAAACACCCCATACATGGGTGAAATGATTTCTAATAAATGACAAAAACCAACTTCAAGAGTCATAACTTTCCTTCTCTACTATGGTTGTTATAGAAAATATGGAGCAATAATAATGAATGATATCATAAATGTGATTGAAAGGGAGAAAAGTATTAATTGAAGAAGAATAATAAGAACACCGGACACAATTATTTACATGGTTTGAGAATAATACCTATATCCATAGATAGATAGAATCACTACACTAAAATTAGGAGCCCAAATTATAGTGTATATTCTAAAAAAACCCTATCTCGAAATGATCCCATAAATTAGATGGTAAAATAGTTCCACCAACCACACAATATTTCCATTGTGATATAGTAACTGATGGTAGAATATTTGTGGAGATATAATATCACCATCATCAATAGTAAGAGATTTCTATAGCTCCATGTAATCCAAGTCTACATTTCTAAAGTGCCTTGTTGATGTTAATGGTCAACCATACTATAGTGATTCATCATTTCTACAGTTCCCAACTTCATCCAAGGATTAGGCTACAACATTTCAATAATGTAAAATGAAAGTAACAACAGTGCACGATTACTATATTAGGTCACCACAATAAGTAGTATGCTAGTGTACTTTCTACACATTAAAATTTCATTAATCTATATAAACTATTTATAAAAATGAAATATGAAAATACACCGAATAAATACCAAGAACACCCAAATAAATTTTACATGGGAATGATTAACTTTGTTATCTTGAGATAGATGTCTGTTCATATTGAGGTGGAAGACAAGTTAGTTTTTTGACTCGATATTGATAGAAATTGAAACAACACCTGATAAGAGTCATCCAATTCACTATAAACATTAATAATTTACTTCAGTTTCACCCTTTATGCCTTTCTATATAAAATATTGTCGCCAAAAGTTTGTTTTATCCTCTCCTTCACATGGGTCACATGCACATCTTGGTATGTTTAGATCATCTTGATAATAATAGCTGACATAAATTCATAATCCAATGATGTATGATTATTTTTTAGGTCAGGCTGCACATGAGTCTGAGCCGCCACAATCATAAAAAACCTTTATCCTCCAATTGAAATTTTAGTAATCTCCATCAAGAAAAATATATAATTATCCCTACATTTTTCATTCCATATGATTTATTTTTTGTTCTTTGACTCCTCAACTAAATATTAAAAGTGTCACTCTATATGAAATCATTTTAGTATAATGTTTACAAAATATTTTCTAGGAAATATTTTCTATTATAAAATGTATTCTACATTATGATGAATCTATCCTATACAAATACAGGAAACTCAGTAGCATGTGTGTTAATATTCTAGTTGAGTTCAGGGAAATGTTTCATAACATCTAACCAAGATACAAATAGTGGTGGGTTATATATAATGTGTTTAGGCTAGTGTACAACCATTTCATTTATAGAAACATCATCTTTATCTTATTTATCTTCCTCCTCCTCATCATTTTTTCACATTTTGTTCCATAATTAGACACTTATTTATCATTTAATGGTTTTTGAATCATATTTGGGTTATAATTTTTCTTTTCTTCTTCCATATAATATGGAACAAGTGCATAATATTGGGATGGACCTTCTCTGAAGACTCTTTTATAGCTCTGTAATCATACAAAAGTAGGATTCTATTGGATAGTAGAAACCTTCACATATAACTTCATCAAACCATTGTCATACCATTGGTTAAATAAATTTGTTTCTTTAAATATTTCCTCATCATAAAGTAATAGATAAGCTATATCTTTTAGTTTATCCCAATATTGAAAATTTATATAGAAAATAGACTAGATCTATTGATCAGCTGTCATATTTAACCAACCAAGAATTATTACATGAATTTCTCCTCAGATTGCACAATTTTTTGGATCATGAAATTTTCTTCATGTCACATGACATTTCCTCATCGATATTTTAGACTCTAGTAGTTCACTTCAGCATTATTAAAATAACATCATACAAAACATTCAACATACAGGCCAGACCACCAAAATTTCATAAAATTCCATTGGATGTTGTGTTGTCTAGTCATTGAGTGTGGTGAATAGTGTACCAGTTGGCATGGTTGAATTAGTGGAAGCCTAAACTAAAAAAATAATTCAGCAGATGGCTGGCCCCAAATGTTAGAGGTTGGTGTAACTTGTTTGACCAAAAATAAACCTCAATAAAATGAGGCAGGACCAGCTACTAATTTATAATACTGAATTATATAAAATTATAATGTTGGATTACTAAGCTATAATGTTTTTAAATATTATAATTTTGGTAATAAAAAAGAGTTAGTAGTGTTCTCCCATAGATATTGGATAAAAGTTTGAACCATGTAAAAACAACGTTCCTTATTTTTTATTCATTATATGTTTGTGTGTGTGTGATTCATCTTTAGAGAAGTGATTATGGTTCTAGTTGAATTCCTAATTCCAGTTCTCTAAGATAGAGAGGTAAGTTATGGTAGTTTTAAATTCCACTATGTTGAACTAGCAGTGGATATAAATTTATGGTGAACTCAAGGATTAACCAGCCGATGATTGTATCAATTTTTTCATGCATCTTCTTATCCAACAAGTAGTATTTAAGGAATACTTGATTTATTAACTCTAAAAAAATGATGAAACTTTCTCACATTCCATAGAGTTATTTTAAATTTTAGTTGGTTATACTACTATAACAAGATATGTAAATGGATGAAGGATAGGTTTGGATCAGTCAGTTTAACATAACCAAATTTGGTTTCTGGAAGATATTGATAAAGTAATGCATCATCTAGAAAGATCTTGAACTTACTTTGGGCGAGAAACCTGAAAAGATAGAGAATGTTGAATTGAAAAAATTAGATAAAAAAGTTTTAGTCTTGGTGAGGATGACGTTGGCATGGAATATTTCCCTCAATATCTAAAAGAAGAAGACTAAAGCTTCACTTATGTAGCCTGGTAAGAGTTATATAAAAAATAAATAGATTTAAAAAAAGTGTCCCTGATGAGACATTTTTTTATCTTGAGGCTATCAAAAAGAAGGTTAATGGAAGATAATGTGAATGACTTCAACATGATTAGAATTCATCTCGAGTTATTGAATGGGACATTCTTATATAATGTGTGGGATATACTATTTCTTTCATCATTCCTAGAATATTGGGATGGAATGGTTACTATTGTAATAAATTCCCATGGATTGTATGATCTTGTGATGTAGACATACATAATTTGATACTTAATGAGGATATTAGGATAATATAAATCTAAAAACATTATTATAGTTCATTGAATACTAACGGAGGGGATGTACACCTCATGGACAGATTTTTCAATGATTCGAAGAAAAGACAAGAGAGAATTGTCATGGAAAGTCAACTAGTTTGTGGTTTACCAATCAGTATTGTGGTAAGAGGTGTAATATTTAGAGGAAATGTAGAAATCACAAGGGAGATACCAGAATAATGGCTACCAAAAATTCAAAATCAATTATTGCAATGGAAGATGGTAGAAGACTAGTTATCACTATTCATAATCTGATGGATTCATGGGTGGTTAATTCTGGTGAATCTTTACTGTCATATGATGATTGAGGATATATGAAAATATATTTATCTGAAATAATTGGGGAAGTTATTCTAGAAGATATTGAAGCTTTGGAAGTGTTTGTAAAGGGAGATGTAAATCTTTTAATATAGAATGAGAGTATTCTTTAGTTGAAAAGAGTGAGAAATATACTAGGTATTAGAAGGAATCTCATTTCAGTTGGGCAATTATAAAATGAAGGAATCAATAAAATTTTCAATAATAGATTCTAGAAAGTGACTCAAGGATCCATGGTTGTTTCAAGAGGAGTAAAAGACATAACCCTTTATCTAACTGGACGTTCAGATGGGAGTGCAATGGATAGATTTTCATCATCTAAAAATCCAGATGTTTTACATTTCAGACTAGGACACCTCAATGAGAAGAACATGTAAATTATATCAAGGAATAGAATTCTAAATCTTAATCATAGAACCCTTAAAATTTATGAGAGTTGTTTTCTTGGAATGAAAAATTGGGTTTCATTTAATCTGAACAGCTGAAATCCCAGATCTTGAAAGATGGAGCTAGTTCACACAGATGTCTGGGGACCTACTACAGTCCAATATCAAAGAGTATCATGATACTTTGTCACATTAATTGACTATTACATGAAGAATATATGGATTTATTATATTAAAAATAAATATGATTTGTTTGATTCCTTTTAACGTTGGAAATACATGGTGGGGTTGGAAAGTGGCTAGGAATAAAAGTTGGTAGGATTCTATAATGGTGGTGAATACAATGGTAGCAACTTATGTAACTTCTATCCAAAGAAATGGATTAGGCTTAAGTGAATTGTACTCGAAACACCACAATAGAATAGAGTTTCATAGAGGATGAACTAGACATTAAAATATAAAGCTAGATGCATGTTCATACACTATAGTTTTCCCAAGGCCATCATGGTAGAACAAATTAACATTAAAATATACATGGCCAACAGAAGGAAAAACTCTATAGTGAGACAAATTTTACCAAAATAACTTTTTTCTGATAATATACATAAAATTTCTAACCTAAAAATATTTAGTTGTATTGCTTATGATATTATTGATTCAAAGGATAGAGATAAGCTATAGGAAAATTCCAAAGTCTTTTTTATAGGCTATGAAAATAAAGAGTTTTGATACCTATTATGGAGTTATGATCAATGTAAAATCATCAAAAATTATTGTTTTACCTTCAATGAGAATATCTTATATAAGGATCAAAACTTGTTTGAATCAAAAGTTGAGGAAAATAATTCTACTACTGAATTAGAAGTTGTTTTGGATGAAAACACTAGAAATTTTAAAATATTAATAAAACCAGACATTAGAATGAATTCGTCAGAAGTTCGACCAATGGTAGTAGAAAAATTGGTAGGAGGAGCACTAGAAAATGAAGTTGTGAAAAAATCATAAACTTATTTGATAAGATCTTCTAGAGTTAAAAAAACAGTCTAGTTGTATGGGGTCAACACAAACTTCTTACTTCTAATAGATGATAGGGAATTTGAATGCCTATAATAGATATAAACACACAATTAATTGAATTATTGGAATCCATCCATAAAGGAAAATATGAATTCCTTAATGTTAAATGTAACTTTGGTGTTGACTAAACTAAAAAAGGGAAAATGTTAACTTGAGAAAAAATGGGTCTACAATTTGAAAGAAGCTGAAATAAGTAGAAGATATAAAGAAAAATTTGTGGTGACATGATTTCAACAGAAGGAATGAATCAATTTATTATATATTTTTTTCATCGGTAGTAAAGAATACCAAAATACAAACAGTGTTAATCATTGTTTCATAGGATGGTTTACACTTGGGTTATATGGATGTGATGAATTCCTTTCTCTATGGAGATTTTTAGGAGGATATCTACATGATTTAGCCTAAGAGGTTTAAATACCATCAGAAGGAGGGTTTTATTTGAAAACTAAATTAGAGTTTATATGGATTGAAATAGGCACCTCAAAGATGGAACTGAAAGTTCAATGATTTCATGAATGAGTACCATTTCACCAAGAGTGACTCCAATCACAATTTCTATTGAAATTCATGGAATGATAAAACTCACTTAATACTAATACTTTATGTGGATGACATATAGTTGGAATAACTAAAAATTCATCAATTTAAGGAGAGAAAGATTTAGTTGTCTATAGGATTTGAAATAAAGGATCTTGGTCAAGCCAATAAAATCATATGGGTAAGGATATAAAGGATCATAAATTTGGTACTATGGTGTTATCCTAGAAAGAGTAGATATGAAAAATCATTAGAAGGTTTCAATTAGCTGAATATAAATATGTCATAATTCCCATCACTAGAAAATCCAAGTTATCTAAGGCACATGAACCTTCAATGGAAGATGATTCATGATACATGAAAAAAGAACCAAATGCTTTATCTATTAGAAGCTTTATGTTTGCGATTTATTTTATGTAGTCAGACATTTCCTTTTCAGGGGGAGTGGAATGTTTTTCATGTATAACCCTAATAAAGGGAACTAAGAATCTATGAATTGGATCATATGATACTTCAAGGGATATAGAGATATAATATTGTTCCTCAATAGAGATTATCCTCTAAAAGGTTTTATTGATGCGAATGTTTTGGTGATTCTAACTCTAAAAAAAGTACAACGGTTTTTGTGTGTATCATTGGAAGAATTATGATCAACTAGATGTCATAGATACCACTAGTGGTGACTTTTTATATAACTAAAGTAGAATATATTACACTGAAAGAAGTTGGGAAGGGTCTGATCTATGTAATACACTCACTAAAGCAACCCAAGAAAGCATCTGAAGGTGGAACATTATTCTATACAATCATAATGCTATCTACCTTTACAAGAATCCATTATTTCACAAAAATATGAAACACATTGTCCTAACATTTAATTTAATCTAAAATCCACTATAGGACAAGTTTTTTAGCTATAAAAGATCATAGGGGATAAAAATCTAGCTAACATTTTAGCAACTATGTTAGTCCAAGAAAGTCTAGGGAAAAATTATTCCATGGTTAGAATCATCTGAATGAGTGGATAATAGAGAACAATGCAATGAAAACATAATAAGGATTTGGTTTCTCCAAAGTTTTAGAGGATAACTTTGAGGTTCCTTGATGAAATATTCATGTGGTATATTATTAGGATTGTGAATATTTATTCAATTTACTGGACATTTTCTCATTGGAAAGTTCAGACTCTGGTAGATTGCATAAGACAGAAAAATACCAATAATAACGTTCATCATATTGGTCAATCCATTAGATATTTTTAAACTTCCAATGGATGTTGTGTAGATTGGGATTTGGGAATGATGAACATTGTACTAGCTAGGACATGTGAGTTTATGGAACTTCATTTGGAAAGAGAAGTCCATATATGACTAAACAAAAATATCAGAGGTTAGTGTTGCCTATTTTATTGGTAATGAACCTCTATAAAAGGAGGTGGGACTAGCTGTTGAGATATAATACTAAATTATGAAAAATTATAACACTTTATTACTAAGCTATAATGTTTATAAATCTTGTAGTTTGGTTGATACAAAAGGGTTATAATTTTTCTTTCATGGACATATGATGAAAGTATGAGCCACATAAAATTAGAGTTCCTTATTTGTTTTTTCATGTTATTTGTATTCTAGTGTGTGTGAGATTATTTTTTTGATTGATTATTAGGGTGCTTATCGGCTTCCAAAATTTAATTATCTCAGATATAGAGGGAAGATATGGTATTTTGAAATTCTGTTGTGCTGAAATATCGGTGGATATAATTTTTTAGCGAACTCAAGGTTCAATCAGCTGGTGATATTATTAGTTTTTCAGGCATCTTCTTCCCAGAAAGCAATCTCTTATGCTAACAATTTTTTTTATTTATTCTATTTGATGATACTTGATTGGTTTGAAAGATTTCACCACAGTAGTGATCACATGAAAACATGATTATCTACATAAAATAATTTCTTATGATTGAGATTCTAAATTTTTTAACAACATTCACTATTGGGAATAATTTCTTATGATTGAGATTCTAACAAAAAATGTTTGATTTATTCTATTTGATGATACTTGATTGGTTTGACTGACTTCACCATAGTAGTGATCACATGAAAACATGATTATCTACATGAAATAATTTCTTATGATTGAGATTCTAAAATTTTGAACAACATTCACTATTGGGAATAATCATGTAGGGTTACCAATGGAATAATTATGTAAAGTTATTTCATGGTACAAAGATATAATTTGGAAATATTCATCAAGTTAAATAGTTTTTCAAGATCATGTGAGCTAACTAAAACATATAACATGAGATTTTCAAACCAGGTGTGCAGTTAGACCTCTTTTTCATGTATCGAGTGAACATCTAGTTAGTACTAAACCAATATTTTTTAGTGCTATCACCCCTAAGTATATATGTGTAATTACTTACATCCACTTGTTTATATCAAGACATGGTTTTAATTTCTCAAAAAACCACACAATATTTACTTTATTAATTAATGGATAATTAATTAATAAATATTAAAAATAATTTTAATTATTATTAACTACTATGTGATATTAATCAGTAATTAATTTGAAACAATTAATAAATTACTAATTATGCTTGAAACTTTTGTTACTCTATAAAATCTATCACAAATGAATTGGTAAACACTAGAATTCAGTACCTAAGAAAACGGGTGAAAAAATTTGGAGAAAAGTTTTGTGGGAGAGGGAAGATCATGAGAGAATAGAGTGAGAATAAAGGGAGTGGGAGTTAGTGATTTTATAGGGGATGAGTTTCGGAGTTAGTGCCATAGAACCAACTTGTTTAGAACTTGATTAAATGTTTTTATTAATTAAATAAGTTTTCCTATCACATATTAATCATTCATCTACATATATTTTTATGTGATAATGTTCTTAGAATATATATCACACTGAAAGGTCATAGAAGTTCCCTACTATGGTGAGAACCTAGAGGTGCCATGACATAATTATTGAATCTTGTTATATGGATGGATGATATTGTATTATGGGATATAAATGAAATAGGACATCAGGGGTAGGAGTATCATAAGACATTTATACACCTTCTCAAGGTGTTTTCCCTTGGTAATATCTAAGATATGAGGTTATCATAATATGTCAGTCAATAGGAAATCCATATTTCCATGGGTCATTGGTTGTTCTTATCCATGGAGTTGTGTATCGATCCTTTAAATTTAAGATTATCATTAATGGATATCAGATATCATATTCATTTATATATTGATGAAAACCATGATAACATATATTCGTGGAATATTATTACACGTTGGGTGCGTGATGAGTAATATAAAATTAATAGATAATAAGAGAAAGGATTTATCCGTTCTTTACTATAATAGAAGTTGATATCTCATTCCCTTTGATGGAATAAAAATGCCTGTATAAATCTATGTCCATGGTGTTTAGTGGGTGAGTTAATTTGTAGAAATTACAAGAAATAGAAATCAAGTATATAGGTTGACAGAACTGATATTCAACCTTCTTTATTAGAAATTTCATGATAAAAGGATTATATTACACAATAAACATTCATATGAGATTATATGACATTGTAATTTTAACTTCTTTCTATATGTATTTCTTGGGTGTTGATATACACTAACCCTGTACTTTTAGCGATTATGACTAATGCTACTGAGAAAGAGGACAAGAGGGTCACACACTAACCATATCCACATTCTTAGTTGAATTCAAGTATCAAATTTAACAAGTAATAATAGATAATATTTATTCAGGTTTGGATGATCTCTGTAATATAATCACAAGTTATTCTAAAGAATAATGTGAGTCAAATAATAGATAATAAATATTAGTTTTCATGTTTAGTGAATATAATATTTATTATATTTATCAGTGAAATAATACAGTGACATTTATTTATTTAAATAGTCATTATTCGAGCATTGATAAATATTGATGAGGGAAAGAAGACCATGCTTAATAGTCCAATTAGAAATAATTGATATTTATTTAAATTCTTAATGTGTTGCACATGTCAAGTGATTAATAATAATAATAATGTTAATGGACATGAGGTCAATTTAAAATATTAGAAATGGTTAAGGGCTTGTGTGCAATTTTCCAACCCTAAACCTACCATAATAAATATCAAATTATATCTAAATATATCGATTTCATATAATGAATTTTTGGGTGTTCACAATGAATAAGAGAGATATCTAGAGAGATATCTAGAGAAATATATATCTAGAAAGATAACTAGATATATATCCATAGAGATATATCTGGAGATATATCTAGTGATATATCTTGAGATATATGTAGACAGATATATCTTTATATATGTATCTAGAGAGATATCTATGGTTCTATAAATAAATCTATCTTCCTACTATCTCAAGCCTTTGAGAGAGAACTAATATTTATCCCTCTCCAAGAAAAAAATTGATGGGCCAACCACGAACAATGCAAGTGATCAAGACCAATCTTGCGAGCACCTAACGATTAATATATTAATCAGGGATTACGGTACAAATGTGGATCACCATGATATGAATCCTAAACTTGAATCCTATAGTGAAAAGACATTGTAATGGAATATATTACATCACATCATCAACCAAAGTATAATTAAAAGTATTTTTAATTCAATATCTTCTTGTAAATTAATTTTAAATTACATGTAAAGATCTCATCACTCAGATTTCAGTGTCTTAATTTTGTTATTAATATACTTTTCCCATTGGACATGATCTACTAATCATGTAAAGGAATGATTACATGTGATTTAAGATTAAAATTCGGGTTATTCATACCTTCAAAGGACACTTCCACTATACTCAGAACCTACATGTGGTATTAGAGAGACCACATGTTTAATTTATAATTATTTATTATTAGTTGATTGATTTCATGTGTTTGCATTTTATTTTACTTAAAATGATTTATTTTAATAATCTGTAATTTTAAACTCTTCTTTTCTTCATTATTGATAACATAATAAATAATCAATTAATGTTGAAAAATTAATATTCATCTGGATAGTAAAAGGGGTGCCCCATGTGTTCCTTGTATCAGATACACGACATAGGAACTGACATGATGTAGATATAAGAAAAAGAAAATTATACATCATATAGAATACTATACACTGTGTAGTCTGCTACCAGAATGGTTCAACAATTTTCCCAAAAAATAAGAATTAAATGTATAATTAAACCAATTGATTATGTTTTTTGGATGTCATTCAGTGCACGCCATGACATAATATTAACAATTATCTATTAGATTAATTTCTATTTTAATATTTTGATGAACACACGAGGTTTACTCTAAGATCACTCGTATACTTCATTAATTTTAAATGAGAGTAGTTTTTTTAAATTATAGATGTTGGTATGTTAAGGTTTCTTTGATGGAATTACGATAAATTGAATTAATTGGATTAATTTTTGGTTCATTGTCATAATTAAATAAATTATTTAAGTAATTGATAACAATATTAAAAATTTATGCTCATTTATTGATTCGTGTATGATCATGATATTAGACCGACCCCTATGTGTGATTGGTTTATTTTAATTTATCATGGTTAAATTATTATTTATGGACTACATGTTATCCCCTCCTAATTATATAAGGGCATGTGTTCCCACTGTTTCTTTTATATAAACCCCTTTTTATCTAATCTATTGGATCCCCTAACCTACTTGTGAGTTAAAGAATATGTAAGTATGTATCTCCTAAGTGAGTGAACATGGTTTGGTTCAAGAAGCTGAGGTGAAACTAATCAAGGTGATATAAAGGAACTAAAGGAGGAATCCCACAATAGAACCAAGCTCGGTTCAAGTTATTTCCCCCTAGGTTTGAGGGTTGGTTTATCATCCGATAGATAAATTAACATACAGAAAAATATTATGATCATGCTTCTTATATTTTATTTCTATTAGTTTTATGGTTAATTATTTATGTTTTTGTATAGCGCTCTATCACATAATAAATGAATTATTAAACATTCAATATGGAAGAAAATATAATCGGATTATGCATAAATGTTTTATCAAGCATGATTAATCACTTAAGTAAAATCCACTTAATATTAAAAAGGAATGTAAGTGGATAAAAATGTGATTTATGTATAAGGATAAAAATCCATCAATTAAAATATTAAGTCATCTTAGACTTCCCCTAATTAAGTTAGAATTAACCTCATAGTTCAAAGTTCTTGACCAACCCAAGTTAGGGTATTTTTAATTATCATGGAAATTTTATCTTGAAGTTTTGGGTTGAATTAACTTAGTTTACATCAAGGGTTGGCCGACCAAGAAGAAACTTGTGTAAATAAGAGGAAAATATTGATGAAATACTAAAATATGATTTCAATATTGGAGAGTCCAATCAATAAATCAAGGAATTGTGAGTTAATATAGTTGGAAATTTATGCCTACTTAAAACCCTTGAAATATCTTATGAGGAAAATATCTGGGTTATGAGAAGTGAAAATGGATCCTTTCCACTAGAATATCTAAGTGAATAGATATTACGAAACTGATGGTGAGGGATATTAGGTTTTCAAAAATAGTAGGATATTAATAAATAATTTAATAAAATTTAAATTTATTAATCTATTTTTTTAATAAAAAGTACTAATTATCTGTTCTTAATTTTTAGAAAATGTAAAATAAAATGACATAAAAAATATCACTATGATCCATAATAGATAAGGATATCCTTATTACTGTTGTGAATTTCTAGGAATGGTATAAGGTCTTGCATGTTGTACTATGCCATGAACTGAAATTGTACATGTTGGAAACCCCACTTCTTGAGTTTTTTTTCCAAAGATGATAGTGGGGAAGAGGTATATCTATATTTTAATAATGAGAAAAACAGAATGGACTTCCAATGTTTTTTATTATCTACCATGTCCACTGAGATTTTAAAGAAATATGAGGATATGAATGTGTATAACATAATTTCTCACCTCAAGATCTTTATCAAGAGAAGGAAATATCAGAGAGATATGAGATAACAAATTCACTATTCACATTTAAGATTAGAGAGTTGAAAACATATGGGGATCATATAGTAAATATGATTGGGTACATTGATCACCTGGTCATATTGTATTTTAATATCCATAATGAGTTTCCCATAATTCTCATTCTATCCTCACTACCAAATAACTTCTTTTGTTTTATTTTAAATTATAATATGAGAAATAATGAGAAAACACTATTGTAACTTCTTACTCTTATCTTACAAGTTGATAAAGACATAGGGAATAAAAAACCTATTATTATTACGGTGAATAAGAAAAATAATAATAAGGAAAAGGGGACAAAGACTCATCCCACGTCTAAGGAACTAAAGCACTATCCCTCTAAGAAGAAGAAGATCCATAGGTAATGGAAGGAACCTGATGCAATATATTTTTCATGTGGAAATAAGGGACACTAAAAGAGGAATTTCACCCATAAAAAGAAGAAAGGATAAGCTTCAATTGAATTCTTTATCGATTTCAATCCTTATATATATAAAATTTCGTTATTAGATACTTCATGTGCTTCTCACATTTGTAACCAAATATAGCCACCAAGTATATTTCAAAAGGTTTCAAGAGTCAAGGTGGATATATGGGCTACCAATAGAGTGAGATTGGAAAATCTTTCCATTGGATACTATCATCTCACATTACCAAGAATCTTGATTTTGGTTTTAATGAACCGTTTTTCTGTGATTAGTTTTACCAAGAAAATTATATCTATTTCTTGTTTTTATTTGGATAGATTTATTTTCAGATTTGTAAATAAAGGTTTATACTATCATAAATATAGAATCTATTACGGTATGAAACAATTTAATAATGGTATTTATATATTGAATTATGAAAACCAAATATTGACAATTGATAATGAAACTAATATAGAAAACTCAAATGAAACCCAATTACGACATCATCATCATGGTCACATAAATGTTAAGAATTTGAAAATGCTATATCAAGATGGTTATTTAGAATCTTTTGAGAAAAATACTCTTGAAAGATCTCATGCTTGTTTAAAATTAATGATGACCAAACCACCATTTAATGGTCAAGGTGAAAGGGCCATAGTTCTTTTAGAATTGGTATACACTGATGTGTGTGGAAATTTTCAAGTAGAATATAGAGTTGGATTCACATACATTATTACATTTACCTATGAATTGAGTAGGTATGGATATATCTACTTAATGAGGTACAATTATGAATCCTCTGAGAAGTTAAAAGAGTTCAAGAATGAGGTTGAGAATCAGATTGGTACTATGATAAAGAAACTTTGATTAGATCAAGGTAGATAATATCTTAACTAATAATTTATCAAATTTTTGAAGGATTATAATATTTTTTCTAAAATCACTCCACCTTATAGACCATAGTGGAGTGAAAGGAATAACTATACCTTGATGAACATGTTAAGGTTGATGATGAGTCATTAAAGTCTTACATTATCCTTTTTTGGATATAAATTACACACATAATTATAACTACTAAATTGAGTACCAAAAAAATTAAAAAATGATATTCCCTTTGAGTTATAGAGTGGAACCCATTTTGTTACATGTTTGTACATGGGGTTGTGAGGAATTTGTTAAGGATATCTCAAGAAAAAAATTGAATCTAAAGACATAAAGTGTATCTTTATAAGGTATACTAAGGAAACTAGGAGAAACTACCTATAAAACCCTTTAGAAAAGAAAGTGACTGTTGTAAGATAGTCCATATTTCTTAAGAGGGATCATTTTCTCAAGGAGGATAGTGTAAAAAATATTGAAGTTAATGAAGTTGATTCCCAAGATACACAAGGGTTGGTATATGATATGATTCCATAGATCCCAGAAGAAGGTGTTCCTGAAATATAAGTACTTTATAGGAGATCTAGAGAGTTATGAGAACAAGAGAGATATGGTTTTCTAGTCACTCATGAAGGTGACTCATTGTTGATTGATAAAAATGATCCTATGTCTTAAAAAGAGGTAGTATAGTGCTTAGAAGCTGTAAGATGGAAAAAATCCATGAATTTTGAGATGGATTCTATATATCAAAACCATGTTTTGGTATTGATTGATCCTCCAGTTTATTTAAAACCTATTATGTATAAATGGTTATTCAAGAGAAAGAAACAGATGAAAGGTAAAGTGAATATCTATAAATAATTTCTAATGGATAAACGAGTTTAGTAAAAATCAAGGAATTGACTATGAAAAAACCTTTTCTCCAATTTCCATTTTTAAATCCATTAGAATTTTGTTTTCTATAGTAGCTTAACATGACTATGAAGTTTGGAAAATGGATGTCAAAATTGGATTCCTTAATGGGACCTTCTAGAGGATGTGTATATGATAATACCTGAAGGGTTTGTGACTCCAGGAAATTCCAAAAGTTTTTTAAGTTACAAAGATCCATAGATGGACTAAAGAAAGAATCTTGGTCATGGAGCATTAAATTTTATGAATCAATAAAGGAATTTGGTTGCATTAAGAATGAATATGAGATATGATTTTACAAGTAGTTTAGTGTATAATAATTTTTTTCATAGTAGTATATATTAATTACATATTACTAATTGGAAACAATATACCAGCCTTACAAGAGGTTAATGCATGGTTGAGTAAGTGATTCTATATGAAGGACTTAGGTGAAGAAACCTAAATTCGGGGGATCAATATCATACGTGATAGATCCAAGAGGCTACTTAGACTAAGTCAAAGTATATACTTTGACTAGATACCGAAGAGGTTCAGTATGGAACAATCCAATAGAGGATTGGTTCCAGTGTCACATGGTATATATCATTCAAAGAAGATATCTCCTCAGACACAATAGGAAACATATAGAATGAGTACGATCTCATATGCTTCTGTAATAAGATCTATCATGTATTCCATGTATTGTATGAGGTTTTATATTGCTTATTCATTGATAATGACACTAAGATATCAAGAAGATCTAGGTGAACAATATTGGAATGATGTCAATACTATCCTTAAGTATCTATAGAGAACTCATGATATGTTCCTTTGGTATGGATTAAATGAAGATCTATTCATCAAGGGTTATATAGTTTCTATCTTTTAGATAGATCGTAATGATCATAACTTGTAGTCTAGATATATCTTTTGTCTTAACAGAGGAGTTGTGAGTTGGAAGAGTTCAAAGAATCTAGTTTTCCCTGATTATATAGTGAATTCCGAGTATATTGTGGCTTCTAATTCAACTAAGGATATAGTATGGATTCAAAACATTGTCCAATATATTGATGTGGTGCTTAATAGTGAATACCCTATCATATTTTACTATGAAAACACTGCAATGGTGGCTCTCTCTAAGGATCCAAGTTCACACCAAAGGATAAATCATATTCATTATAAGTTTTACTTCTTGAGGTATTTTTATCAATGAGGTAAAGTTGAATTGAGAAGATTATCCATGGAGGAAAACATAGAATACCCCTTAATGAAGGATTTATCCCAATAGAATCATGGGTATCATGTGAGAGCTATTAGACTAAAATCTATTATCAGTTTGGTCTAGTGAAAGTGGGAGTCTATTGGAGTTATTTCCCTATAACAAACATTTTTATTACTTGATTATATGTTTTTATTAATTAAATAGGTTTTCTTATCACATCTTGATTATTATTATACATGATATTTTCATGTGATAATTTCCTTAGAATATATGTTTCATTAAAAGGTCAATGTAGTTCCCCACTATGATGATAACCTATAGGTGCCATAACATTATTCTTGAATATTTTTCTATAGATGGATGATATAGTTTTATGGGACACCAATGACACATACTATTAAGGGTAGGAGGATCATAAGACAATGAGACACCTTCTCATGGTTTTCTCCATTGGTAATTTCCATGATAAAGGCTATGTGAATAAGATCATCAATTGGAAATCCAAATTTCCATATGTCATTGGATGTTCTTATTTGCAGGCATGTGTATTGATACTTAACCATTAATATTTTTATTAATGGAAGGAATGAATTGTATAATTTTATGTATTGGTAAAAACCATGATGACATATGTTCGTGGTGAAGTAGGATATTTTGGGCGCATCCTTTGGGATATAGAATTAATGGATAAAGCTAGAAATGATTTATCCATTCTATTCTATAATGGATGTTGATATCTTAGAAATTTTGATGGATATAATCGAATGAATAAATACATGTCCATGTGTTTCGTGGGTGAGTTAATTTACATAAATTCAAATAGATATAAATCAATTATATAGGGTTATAGCACTGGTATGAAACCTATTTGATTAGAGATATCTTGATAAAAGTATTATATTACTTGATAAACATTCATAGGAGGATGGGGATTATTGAGACATTAACTTATTTCTTTATGGATACCTTAGCATGATTCTAGACTCTAACCTTGGAATTTAGATTGTAATTTATATTGCTAATGAGAAAGAGGCCTAGAGGGTCACACACTAAGTGTATCCACAATCTCAATTAAATTCAAGAATTGAATTTAATAAGTAAGAATAAATAATATTATTTAGGGTTGGTTGATCATTGTAATTTAATTAAAAGTTATTCGAAAGAATAAAGTGAGTTAAATAATAAATAATAAATATTAGTTTCCAAGTTTTTAGAATATAATATCTATTAAATTTATCGTATAAATAATATAGTGACATTTATTTAAATAAATAGTCATTATTCAAGGATCGATAAATGATGATGAGGGAAAGAGGACTGAGTTTAATGGTCCAATTAGAAATAATTTTTTTATTTATATTCTTAATGTATTTTACATGTCAATATATTTATAATAATAATAATATTTTTAATGTAAATGGGTTCAATTGAGAATATTAGAATGTTTAAGGGTTTGTGTGTAATTTTCAAACCATAAACCTATCATATTAAATATCTAATTATATTTAATTATATCTAAATATATCAATTTCTTAAAGTGACGTTTTGGGTCTGCACAATGGATTAGAGAGATATATATAGAGTGATATGTCTAGAAATATATCTAGAGATATATCATGAGATACATCTAGATAGAGATATCTATAGACACCACCAAAAAAACTACTTTACACAATGCTACCCTTTATCATCACTAGTAAAAAACAATTGATAAAGGGTACCTTTAGTAGCTCTAACAAAAAGTGTTGTTTTTTCATAATCTCTTTATACTTTGTGGAAAACTGTACATAGCTATTTTTTCAAACTATATTCAGGATTATGACCCTCTTGCATGCCACTTAATTCATATGAAATCATTGTTTTCGAAAAAACTATATAAATATTCTCATATTGAAACCCTTACCTCAAACAATGTTCACCACATACAACATGCCCTCATACACTACAAGAAAACAGGCGTTTCGCGGCGGTTTTAAAAACCGCCGCTAAATGTGTAAACAAAAATTTTAAATTTTTTTAAATTTTTTTAAATTTTTTTCGAGGATTAGCGGTGGTTTTTTAAAAAACCGCCACGAAATAGTGGTGGTTTGGGTAAAACCGCCGCGAAATGAAATGAAAAAAATAAAAAAACATGAGAAACCGCGAAATCACTAAAACGACTATAACTTTTGATCCAGGCATCCGTTGGACCGCCACGACCAGTCAAATAGAAGGTCATGAAGATATATAGAAGAATATATAATCAAAACCATGAGATGGTCTATGGTACAGAAGATATGAGAGTTGTAAGAAAGTTGAAAAAAGTTCTCCAACTTTAAACGACCATAACTTTTGCTCCGGGTGTCCGTTTGGGCTCTACCACATATCAAATCGAAGCCAGCAAAGAGATCTACGCACCAAATGGACATAAGAAAGATTCTGTCATGTTTTTTGACCCCAAAAACCCCTCTGAAGGCCTCCAAAACCCCATTTCCGTCACCGGTGTCCCGTCGAACTTGTCTTCAAATGGACCTAACTTTCGATCCGCGTGTCAGTTCAGAATTCTCCACCTACCAGATCGTAGGTTGTTCCATAAGCTTCGGTTTGACTGGTCGCGTTGCCCACATGGACCCCTGAATCATAAGTTATGGCCTTTTTAGTGGGTATTGGTTTTTTTATGTTTTTCGATGCCTCGTTTCTAGCACCCGTTCCCCGTCATCTTTTTTTTAAACAGTCGTAACTTCCGATCTGTCGGTCCATTCGGTCTCTTTCACCTATCAGCTCAAAGATTGTTTCAGGATCTTTGATTTGACTGGTCGCGGATCTGGAATGAAGTCTCGGATCATAAGTTATCTCCATTAATGTGAGTCCAATTTTTTTGTCACTTTATGACCGTTTTGACGGGTTTTAACAGTTGTTCCATTTATTACTGTTTATTTGAGTTTCCATGACTTGTTATCTTTATCAATGGTTTTTTGTGGGTTATTATGATGATTGTGTTGAATTTTTAAGGGGTTTTCCAGAGTTGTCATGAGTTTTCATGCTTTCTCATTCTTTCTAGTACCTCATTCTTCATGCTTCTCCATCCGTTTTCATGTGTTTTCATGATTTTTCATCCCTTACCACGTATTTTCATACTTTTTCATGTGTTTCATTTACTATTTATTATTTACTATTTATTATTTATTATTTATAATATTTTTTAATTTATTTATTATTTATTATTTGTTACTGGTTATTTATTATTTATTATTTATATTCATTTATTATTTATTATTTATATTTATTTATTATATATTATATATTATATATTATTTACTATTAATAATATTTGTTTCTGGTTATTTATTATTTATTATTTATTATTTATATTTATTTATTATTTATTATTTATTATTTATTATTTACTATTTACTATTTATTATTTATTATTTATTATTTATTATTTTTTATTTTTTATTTATATTTATTATTTGTTTATTATTATTTATTATTTGTTTGTTATTATTTATTATTTGTTTATTATTATTTATTGTTTATTACTTATTATTATTTATTATTTATTATTATTTATTATTATTTATTATTTATTATTTATTATTTATTATTTATTATTTATTATTTATTATTTATTATTTATTATTTATTATTTATTATTTATTAATAATAATATTTTATTTATTATGTGTTATTTATTATTAAATATTTTTATTATTTATTATTTATTATTACTTATTATTTATTATTTATTATTTATTATTTATTATTTATTATTTATTATTTATTATTTATTATTTATTATTTATTATTTATTATTTATTATTTATATTTATATTTATTATTTGTTTATTATTATTTATTATTGGTTTATTATTATTTATTGTTTATTATTTATTATTATTTATTTTTATTATTTATTATTTATTATTTATTATTTATTATTTATTATTTATTAATAATAATATTTTATTTATTATGTGTTATTTATTATCTAATATTTATTATGAAATATTTTTATTTTTTATTTTTTATTCTTTATTATTATTTATTATTTATTATTTATTATTTATTATTTATTATTTCTTATTTATTATTTATTATTTATTATTTATATTTATATTTATTATTTGTTTATTATTATTTATTATTTGTTTATTATTATTTATTGATTATTATTTATTATTATTATTTATTATTTATTATTATTTATTATTTATTATTTATTATTTATTATTTATTATTTATTATTTATTAATAATAATATTTTATTTACTATGTGTTATTTATTATTTAATATTTATTATTAAATATTTATTATTATTTATTTTTTATTCTTTATTATTATTTATTATTTATTATTTATTATTTATTATTTATTATTTATTATTATTTATTATTTATTATTTATTATTTATTATTTATTATTTATTATTTATTATTTATTATTTATTATTTGTTATTTGTTATTTGTTATTTGTTATTTGTTATTTGTTATTTCTTTTTTCTTATTTCTTATTTCTTATTTCTTATTTCTTATTTATTATTTATTATTTATTATTTATTATTTATTATTTATTATTTATTATTTATTATTTATTATTTATTATTTATTACTTATTATTTCTTACTTATTATTTCTTATTTATTATTTATTATTTCTTATTTATTATTTCTTATTTATTGTTTATTATTTATTATTTATTATTTATTATTTATTATTTATTATTTATTATTTATTATTTATTATTTATTATTTCTTATTTCTTATTTCTTATTTCTTATTTCTTATTTCTTATTTCTTATTTATTATTTATTATTTATTATTTATTTTTTATTATTTATTATTTATTAAAGATAATATATTATTTATTATGTGTTATTTATTATTTAATATTTATTATTAAATATTTTTTTATTTCGTATTTATTATATATTATTATTTATTATATATTATATATTATATATTATATATTATATATTATATTATATATATTATATATTATATATTATATATTATATATTATATATTATTTATTATATATTATTTATTATTTATTATTTATTATTTATTATTTATTATTTGTTCATTATTATTTATTATTTGTTTATTATTATTTATTATATGTTTATTATTATTTTTTATTTGTTTATTATTATTTATTATTTGTTTATTATTATTTATTGTTTATTATTATTTAATACTTATTATTATTTATTATTTATTATTATTTATTATTATTATTTATTATTTATTATTATTTTTTATTTATTATTTATTATTTATTATTGTTTATTGTTTATTATTTATTGTTTATTATTTATTTTTTATTATTATTTACCATTTATTATTTATTATTTATTATTTATTATTTATTATTTATTATTTATTATTTGTTTATTATTATTTATTATTTATTTATTATTTATTATTATTATTTATTATTTGTTTATTATTATTATTTATTATTATTATTATTTATTATATCTATTAGTTATGTATTATTTGTTTTTTCAGTTAATATATATAAGTATATTAAATTCTGTTTATTAACCACATGGCGAGCTTGTTGGAGTGATAAAGTCTTTGGAAAATATGCTAGAGGTTAGGGGTTCAAATCTCACCAAACACAGTATTTCTTTATATTGCATGGGCATGTGCATTTTCATATGCATGGGATGTGCATGCATGGATAAATAAAGTAATACGAAATAAATAAAATAAATACAAAATAAAGTAAACAAAGTAAATAAAGTAAATAAAGTAAATAAATAAATAAATACGAAAAATAAAAAATAAATAAATAAAATAAATATGAAAAGTAAAAAATAAAAAATAAAAAAATAAAAAATAAAATAAATACGAAAAATAAAAAATAAAAAATAAAAAATAAAAAAATAAAATAAACGTTCTGCGACGGTTTTGAAAACCGTCGCGAATAGTTTCCCGACGCACGATTTCGCGGCGGTTTTTCAAAACCGTCGCCAATCTATTTAGCGGCGGTTTAAACCGCCGCGAAAAGTTAAATCAAACCACCGCTAAATGCCTTTTTTTCCATAGTAATAAAATCTTTGAAAATAATGTTCAAATAGAATTATCACAAAAAAATTGGCAAGGCATCCTTGGTATATCGATTTCCATACTTAGCATATTTATGATATTTCTTCAACCTCTGTATGAACTCGCATAGCATTTGTACTCATATGATGTCTATAAAAGAAAAACATAGGAGTATGAGTATGTTTCATATGCTTAAGGAATAATATGATTTCCCACTTTTATTGAACAATTCTCATTGATGATATTTAATGTCCCATGTAATATGCATACGTTTTTAATGTGATAATAGTAATCTGCAAAGTGCTTTATCCCTCGTCGAAATTCTATGTGACTTGGCTCTGATTTATATGGAAAATCATTTCTTTTGATGACCAGTTGTGAGTATGGGCTCCTCTTCCAGCCACCTAGTCTCACTACGATTCCACCCAAGTAACAGGATCCACTACTCCTTTATACACCAATGGTACATGCTCATGACTACCCTTGTAATCCATGTGGGCGTTATTCATCTCCTGCCATGAATTTCTAGTAGGGGTCAACCTGCTTTCCCTCCTCAATAGTGGAACCCGAGTCCCATGGCTTGAACAATTTTTAAGTAAATCCCATAATAAAATTGGCCAAAATCTCCACATAAATTTCATTCCATAAATAAAAACTTCATAAAATAAGAAAGTGAATTATTCAAAATTCCTCACCTAATAATATGTTTAAAATATTTCTTCATGAAAATAAACATTTTCAAAATATTTGTCTTTCTATGTCACACACATGGTGCTATTTTGGGGCATTTTCTCTTTTATTTTTGGTCTTACTTGTGTTCTATAGCTATCCTAATCATTTTCCAAGAAAAATCGATATTTTTGGTCTGACAGTAGGAGGCACATAGTTGGTACATGATAAGGGGAAACTATGCGCTAACCTAGTTAAAACTATGTGTCACAGATAGTGGAATTTTCCAAGACACATAGATAGGCACACAACATTACACCCTCCTCCCAAACAACATTGTGGCCCCCTCCTCTTGGACAGAGGTACTGTAAGGTTGACGCATAGTCTAGAAGACGATGTGTCATTCTAGATTCTTAAATATTTGAAAATTACAATTTTTCTTATCCATGATTTTAACACTATAACCCCTATATTTCACCCCATTTGTCCCTTTATATCCCTAGGTTCACATCTTCTTATTCTATACTCATATTGGCCTGAATTTTTGGGTAGTTTTGGCTTGATGTCTAAAATAAACTCCACATAAGTTCCTCCTTTCCTTCATTATTATTAATATTATTCTTCTTACCTTCTATTGATCTATCCTCTCTTCCTTATCGGGTTATATTTTTTGAAATAATTATGTTGAACCAAATGGGTTCAATATCATTTCTCTAGGTTGGATTTTAATGGTCTTGGTGTGTTCTTTCTTCTATAGGATTTTCTCTTGATTTGGCTTGTGGTTTCTAAAAATATTTGGCTGATTCCAAGTAAAAGATATGAAGTAACATGATATGAAATTAATTGATGATTTTAATATTTTTTTCACGTATAAAATAATTTCTAAATTGAATGAGTGGGTGAAAATTATTTTTCAAATGGTGTTGGTGTAAGTATATTGGGAAAAAGTGATTTTACCCTTTTTGAATGGTTAATTATTCATGTGCGGGTTATGGTAAATGGATTGGTGATATACAAATGGGATTTTCATGATTTTTAAGTTGGATAAGGCACTTAGAAACCTTAGTACCTATTAAGGTTGATAAGGACCCATATGCCAGTTGAGTCGGCATGTCATTGACCTAGGCTCTCTAAAAGGATAATGAAAAACACTAACTAAACAAAGGATGATGTTTTATAGAATGTTAGAACTATATATTTCACCTCTCTAGAAACTCAGGAATGAGAATTTATTATATGGTTATATCATCGAGAATAAGAGTATCCTATTACTATATTATCCTATCATCTTAGGGATTTCACATAGTTCTAAACTATGTTTTCATCGGTTTTAGTTAACCTTTCATTGTTTACTTTTCTTATAGAAATAAAAAATAGTTTCAATTCAAGATATTTAATTTATTTATTTTAAAAATTTCATTTTAATTTAACTTTTAGATTCATTACATGGAACCTTTAAGTGGTATCCTATGGATTAATTGATCTCACACTCTACATACACCTCCATGTGTATGTAAACTTTATTTCATCTGTCAAAGGTAAAGGAAATTCCTTACTTGGAGGTAGAGATGGTGGATATTGTTAGAAGCTTTATTGTAAAGTTTTGGTGGTAGGGGAATGGTGGGTGTTTACCCACACATCATAAAGAGATTTTGTTTTACACAGTTGATCCCCTCCGCCCCGTTTGGATATTTTTGTCTCCAGTTGTAAATGTAAAATATTTAACTTATGACCGATACTTATTTCCCTTTTTCTCACCTTTTTATTTATATTTTTTCATGGTTTTTACGTGTCCATATTATTTATACTTTATGTGTTTATGATTTTAACTCTCTTAGGATAAAATGTTCTGAAAGGAGTTCCATGATATCCAGACACTTGTTTCCAACCCGTGGGCATCGAGATTTCCCTTCAGGCTATGCCATTGGTCGGGTCGGGTGTCAGGATGGATGGAAGCCTGAAAAAGTTCATGAAAAAATGGTATCGAAAAATGTTTTCCCTTATTTGGGTCATGTTATTTTAGAATTTCAGAGATATAGGACCGATTATTGTCAAGGCTTAAGGATCTAGTTGTGAGTGGGGTGTATTCCCAACATACCTCATGACAAAACTTAGGTCACTACTGGATGTCTGGGATTTGAATTCAATAATCCTTAATGTGTAATGAATAAACTATAGATTGGGAATGGAAAATGAGGTAGGGAGGGGTGGTTTAAATTGATTCTTGTCATTTTCATGGTTTTAAATTTTATTTTTAAGGTTTTTAAATTATATTATTTTTCAATTTTATGTAGGATGATGTATTTATTATTTTATTGTTTTTTAGGATTGTGTAATATCATTCATCCCTATATACCTCTCATGAAACCACATAAAGAGGCCATAGAGAGTTATCCCGCACTAGTTGATCAGAGGTCAGTGGAGGAATGGTTCAAGTTGTCCGATCTCTAGAATAGGGATTGGAGTCTGACCCCACTCAAGTTAAAGAAGTTGATAAAGGTTTGGAAATGGATAGGGATTAGAATTTTATCATGAATAATACTCCTTACTTCTGGGTAATTTCATACCCCCATGAAATAGAAGACTAGGTGGAGAAAATTTAAACAATATTTGGGTTCTATGGGACTCTTAAGGTAATTAAAGTGTAATGTTACTTATTTATGTTATAAGGTTTTATTTACCGGTGATGGGAATCAGGGGTTCAGGAAGGATGACATAAGTAGATTGGATGAAAGGACATTAAGGATGCCTTTGTGGAGCATTACTATTCTAAGATGTTGGTTTTTCCAAGACCATGAAGTTTTTTGATCTCTATCAGTGAGAGAATTCAATGATGAAATATGCTAACCACTCCATAGAGTTAGCTAGTTTCACTCTAAAGGTGGTTTCTAATGAACAATTTAAAGCTCAAAGGTTCAAAACGGGTTTGTGGATGGACATTTTATCTCACGTATTTTTTTTAATCTTAAGATGTATGATGAGGTGGTTGACTAAGCTATAATAGTGGTGATCAATTAGGTCGGTGAGTTTGGATTGTTAGGGTTGCTTCCAACATTGAATCAGAGTGGGGTTGGTTCATATGAGAATAAGGGGAAATGAAAGGAGTAGATTAAAAGGGGTGACACTTGTTCTAGATATTCATTCCAACCACCTTCTTTAGTAGCTTCCGGTGGATGATTTATCATCGGCCATCGGTGTGGGACCCCTAGACATGTACAAAATACATGATCATCTCCACCCTATTGGTTCCATTGGTGTTGAAACATTATCCATTTGTATGGATTTTGAAAGAATTCCCCTCCATCTTAATATGGTGTAGGCTTATAATCCTATAGGGGAATTACAAATCAATTAGATCTATCTAGAGTCACGAGTTCTCAGTCTGGTGGTTGTGGTGGAAGGGTTTTATATTCTACTAGGTAGATTCATTTTACGGTCGATACACAAGTTTGTAGACTCCCCCAGGACCAAACAGAGATGAGAAACCTTTATGCCATAGATTAGATACTAGTGGAATCAGAAGTAGGACCTACAATAGTTTGAGGTATAATTATTATTGTATAATCGATGGATATTATTTTACTTGATAAAGGTGATTCTAATTCATTCATCTCATCTTAACCTATGGATTCATTGAAAATTACAATGGATATTATGTTATATAACATGAAGTTTATTAAACATCTTGGAAAGAGGAAGGAATAGGGTTTTAGATGTCATTCCTATTCTATTACCTTATTAGAGGTTGAGCTGGAATGATAATTCCTTATTCTAAATAGAAATATTTAGTGTGATCTTAGGAATGGATTGGATGACCTGCTTCAAGGATCACATCGATTGTTATCATTAGTAGGTGTCGTTCATATCCCCCGATAGGAGACCTCAATTTTTCCAAGTATAATGGGATCCACAGTCAGGATGATATAGATCTCAAATTCCAGATTTAGGAAGAATCAATTATCAAATATATTCTCTTATATTGGAGGATGATGGAAAGGTTTCTAAGAATAGTTTTCCTCTAGTAGTGGATGATTTTCTAGATGTATTTCCATAATATTTTTCAAGTATACCTCCAAATAGGTACATAGATTTTACTGTCGATTTGGTACTGGAGACACAACTGATATCTCTTCACTCATATCATATGGCCCCCAATGAATTGAGGGAATTATTGATATAACTGGGAAAATTGGAATAAAAAGGATTCATTCACCTAAGTGTCTCACCTTGGGTTGCACCGATTCTTTTTTTTTATAAGAAGGATAATGGAACTATCTGATTGGGAATTGATTACTAGAATTTGAACATGGTCACTATCAATAATAAATAACCATTTCACCACATTGATGACCTATTTGATTAAATAAAGGGGGAAAGGTGGTTTTAAAAAATTGACATGCACTCTAGGTATCATTTGGTCAGGGTGAGAGAATCTAACATTCCAAATATAACTTTCTGAAGTAGGTATGTCCACTTTTAGTATTTGGTTATTCCATTTGGGTTAACAAACAATCCTATAGTTTTTATAGCCCATATAAATCAGGTGTTCCATAAATAACTTGACTCTTTTTTTCACAGTGTTTTTCGATCACATCCTGGTTTAATATATAATAGAAGTGGAGAATTGTTATCATATAAGGATCATATTGGGAGCACTTCCGGATCACTATATTTATAAAAAACCCTCTAAATATAGTTTTTGGATCTGGTTGGTCAAATTTTTGGGACATGTGATATCAGAGAATGTATTTTCTTTTGATATAAATAAAATTAGGGCAACAATGTCATGGGAATAGAATAAAAATGTATTTTAGATCAGGAACTTCTTAGTATTGGTAGGATATTAGAAGATATTTTTCAGGGATTTCTCTTAGATTTATTCTACAATGATGACCCCCACCTGAAAAGGGGTGAAGTTATTATAGATTATATAATTCCATGAATATTTTGAGGAGATAAATCATCGGTTAACCACATTACCCATCTTGATTTTACCCAAGTATAGAAAAGGTTATGTAGTTTATTATGATTCTTCAAGTACTTGTTTGTGATTTGTGTTGATGTAGAGTGATAATGTGGTGGTGTATGGATATCAACAACTATAAACTAATGAAAACAATTACCCAACTCACATCCTAGAGTTGTAGGTAGTGATGAAATCTATGAAATCATGGCATTATTACCTTTTTGGGGAGAAATTTTTTGTTTAATCAGATTAAAAAACCTTGGCCTATATTTTCTCCTAGAAATATTTTAATCTGCGATAGTATTAATGTATTTAGTGCCTTTAGGGATTCAAAATTGATATTATATATACGCCAGGTAATGGAAATGTGGTAGCTGATGCTTTAAGCAATAGAATACTAACCTAAGCTCTAAAGGAGTCTAGTAAAGAGTGTGATTTGAGATAATTTTCACATGGATTCATATGAAAGATAAGGAGCATAGTGGAGGAATGTTCTTGGATATAATTTATTTAACTTCCTCCCTTGTTGAACTGATTCGAGAAGAAAAACCTAATGATAAGTTATGCTAGCGCAGTATATAGATCTTAAATGGAGGGGAGGTGACTAATGAATGACATTTGTCTCCTAATTTAATTAATTTCTTTAAGGTATGTTTTATTATTCCAATTTTTTTTTGTAAAAGGAGGTGATGTAGGATAGGAAACAATCCCAGTTTTCAATCCATATTAGTGACACTAAGAAGTTTTGTGATGTACATTGTTGATTTTGGTGGTCAGGTATGAGATTTGGTATATCAGAATTTGTGTTCTAATGATATTCTTGTCAACATATTGAAACTGAGCACCAAAATCCCCTAGTCCTAATATAACCACTTCACATTCCAACCTATATGTTAGATGATGTTGCCATGGATTTCATTATTGGGTTTCCTTTTACACCCTGGGAATGGAATGCAGTATGGGTGGTTATTGATTATACAACCAAATAATCCCATTTTATTCTTATAAAAGATTCAAATTAAGTGGAAGAATTGGGTATGATGCACATCTTGGAAATCGTGAGGCTGAATGGTGTGCTATCTACTATCATTTCTGATAGGTACCCCTATTTTACCTCTCGATTCTAGGAAGGCCTTAAAGAGGAAATGTGGTCACAGGTGAAGCTTAATACATCATACCATCCTCAATCGGATGGTCAGACATAATGGAAAAATCAGATTCTAGAATATATGCTTTGTGTGTGTATGTTGTACTTCACAGGCTTTTGGGAAAACCATATTGGGTTGGTTGAATTTTCATACAATAACAATTACTAATCATCGATCAGTATGGACCCATTTGAAGAAAATTATGGATGACCATGCCAGTATCCTCTATACTAGAAATAAGTGGGTGATGATTTCTTTCTAGGATAAATCCTTTTTAGGAGATTAATGATAGAGTTCAGATTATCCAAAAACATTTATCAGTAGCTTAGAGTTAGTATAAGTCCTACATAGATCATCATCGTTGAGATTAAGAGTTTTTAGTAGGTTACTAGGTGTTTCTAAAGGTATAAAATCAGTTGGGTCATCATCGAATTTGGAAGCAGGGGAAACTTATTCCAATTTATGTGGGACATTTTGAAATAACTAAAAGAGTTGTTAGGGTCACATATCATTTGGAATTTCCTTCCCAGTTGATGTAAATTCATGACTTGTTCTATTTATCATAATTAAATAAGTATAATACATATCTATCCCATATAATGAATTAGGAAGAGTTTGAGTTGGAACATGATTTTCCTATGACTGACCATCCATTATGAATTATGGATTCAAATGTGAAAGTAATTCATGGAAAAACAGTTCTACTAGTTCAAGTTCTTTGGCGACATGGGAATGATGGACATTAAACATGGAAACATAATTCTTGGGTGGAGGAGAAGTACCCACACTTATTCTCTAATTAGATTACTGTTTAACTTTATGAGGGTATAATGGTTTTATGGTGCGGAAAATTATCACAATCATGGTGTTATTTTGAGGTATTTTATCTTTTATTTTTTATTACATGTTTTATATAGATTTTGTAACACCCCATGCTTCCACGGTACGTTTCCCTTCGAATAATGCGATAGCGTGTGTTGTACGCAACCTCGAGTTCTAACACACACCACAACTAATTAAACTAGCCGTTGTGAATAGTAATACCTACTTTTTGAAATCATATATATTTTATATTTCAAAATGGACTTCATTTTTGGATTCGGAATATTGAAATTAGCCTAGGGTGAAATTTTGGTACTTTTCGGATAACTTTTATATTTTGATGAATAGTGAAAATTACTAAATTTTAATTAAAAACAACTTTTTTAATCAAAATAATTAATATTGATAAATTATTAATTTGAGTGGTTTTAAAGTATATTTAGAATATATTTTTACCATTTAATTTAATGTTTGTCATTGGACATAATTTCACAATTAAATCAGACATAAACAAGTGTCAATCTTTTGATAGTTATTATCTCTTAAAAACACGCTTTTTATTTTAACAACGGGAATTAATTTTAAATTAATTTCTGCCACTTATGTGTTTTTAATTTGGAAAAATGGATTACATATTTGGAATCAGGATGTCCAAATTATTTAAATAGGTAACTTTTATTTTTACACATTTTGAATAATTACTGCGGTAAATATTTTATTTACCATGGTTAAAGGGTAAATCCGGTAAATAAGGGTTAAAAAATAATATTATAATAATACAAAATTACCCTAAAACGTGTCCTAACCTTATTGGTGGACACATACCCGACCATGGTCATCCTTGGGTCGATTTAGGGACCCCTTAGAGCCACTTGTATGTGGTAGGGACACATTATATTAAAAAAGTTAAAATAAAAATAAAAATGGCATAAGCTTACATCTTTTAGAAGAACAATTTTTACATAGGGTTATACATGTTGGATTTTCGATTATAAATATTAATTAGAAAGATAAAACGATTTCCTACATAATAATATTTTATTTATAATTTTTAGGCATCAAATAAGTTAAATTATTAATGACACAATAATGATGCAATGTTTACCCCATTAATAAATCATTTAAATAAATAAGATTATAATGATTAAAATATTATCTAAAACCTGTCCAATTCTTATTGGTTGATGTTATTTAGAAAATGAGTCATCTTATATTCGACCTCAATGATTTTTGGACCATTATAAACCGAATATAATTATATTATAAAGTAATACTTTCACTCTTTCCTAAAGAGCCCCTCCTCTCCCTTATAAAAGGAGACCACTTCTACTCATTCCTCACACCTCTCAAGCCACTTGGCTCGTCCAAACCCTGCCCAAATAAGCTCCCCACATCCCTCTCCTCCTCCTTGAAGCTTCCCCTTAGGCAGAAAGCATTTCAAGAAGTCCTTTGGTTCCAACCAAAGTGAGTTACATAAATTAAAGGTAACGATTTCTCTTAAATTATTTTCATTTATTTTGCTTCTCCAACCCCCAAACTCTTTTTATTTACTTTCTTTTGTAACAACACCAGTATCCACAATATACTAGGATGTTGTTATAAGAAGGATTCAAACTACACATACACACAACTCCATCTAATGGATGATGAACATAATGTTTCTGTGGATGGCAAACTAACGCCTCACGAAACGATGATTGTTCAAATACATCTTACCGCCTCTCATGGTGGCCATTATGATGGCACTGTAATTAAATATGATATTAATGATATATATTTTATATATAAGCTTCTGTAATTCCATTTTATTTCATATCATTATTCGTTTCATGTTGTATATACATACGATAATTTCATTTGAGGAAGTGCGGACTACCGCCCCCTTAAAATGATATGACTCGTTCATACCACACATGGAACGTATAAAGGATGGTGTTAATGAACTTAAGTAACATATATAAAATATTATATTATACTGGAATAGTAATATACCCATGTATCATTTGGATTCGATTCTTTTAAAATAAAAATTAAATGGAAGTAGCGTTCGTGCGTACGTACGGACTACCGTCTCCACGAACGCGATGAGATTCATTCTCCATCGTATCCATTCAAATCTTATTCTCATTTTAGGGTTAAAAATAATGTTAATATCATTCTGATTATGAATAAGATATAATCTATCCATTACAAACATGTCTTACGTAACCAAACATTTAAGAAGAACGAATCGATTATCACCCAAAACGACGATAATACTAAGATATTATTAATAAAGCAATGTTAAAAGATCATATATGATATCATATTAATGTATATGATTCTTTTATAATTTAATAACAATTATTTAACCATTATACAGGAGGTTAACCTACCCCAACAAAGGAAAAGTACAAGGTAAGGGTTTTTCATCTCACTCCTTATTCCCGGGAGATTCATTCCATATTGCCACCATCACCTTTTGTGTGGTGTATGTACTGCCCATAATTATATTCTTTGTGTAATACACTCTAATTTATGTGTATTTACATATTCATTGTATGATACCTCTTTCATGGGTTGTATGTTTCATAAGTTACTAAATTGGTAAGGGTTTATTTCGCAATCTCTTCATTATCCGAGGTTGTTTATACATAATTATCTACTGGGACCTCGTTATCATCCACGTCCATGTTTCTTCAAAATGTATTTCAAAACATTTTTAATATTTAAAAGAATATGGGTTAAAGTCATTTATACCCTTGTTTGACTTTTTATAATAGGTTTATAAGGGAATCTTTCCGTCGTTTTCCAAACAAGGTGCTTTTTAACCTTTTCGACAGAATTAAGATAAGAATGTTTTTTTAACTTATATAGAGGGTGCGGTTATTTTCCGCCGTTATAAAATAGTCAAAGCTTCCATTACAATCTTATAAGAATATTTTCAAGAAAATGTTTTATTTTATATGGCTCTTAAATGATTTCAAAAATAGAAAGAGATATTTCTCTAAAAAGTGTTTTGATTTCATCTATGTCAACATCCTTTGACGGATTTTACGCTTATTTGAAGTTGATTTATTATGATACAAAACTTCTATATTGTATTGAAGGTTTTGTGATATGTTTGACTGTGGATGTGCTATTTTTATACCATTCATAGTTTATGGTGAAATTATTGACATTTCGTATGCTAGTTTTAATACGAATGTTTATGTTATGTTTAAACCTTTTCATATGGGAATGCATTGGACTTAATATGTGACGGGTGGAGCCCGCTATAGCTCCTCAATGCATCGGTAGGTATCATGAGACAAACTAGTGTCTTGGCACAAGGCCTTGGCAAAATCTTATTTGTAGTCATGGCATGAGGCCTTGGCTATGTGGTTATGATAGTCTGGCATTATGCATTCCAACATTATGAAAGTGGTTATTGATATTGCATGTGATTATTCGATTAGTAGAATATCCATGTGAACAAGTAAATGGAATTATTTCATTTTACTTTTTCCATACTATATTGAAGTTCAAGTTTAAAAGGATTTTGTTTTAGTAATTCATTGCCTTAAATGTTTATGCTTATTTTTGAATGTTCCGCTATATTGTTATCCTTACTGGGCATTTGAGCTCACCCCTTTTCTATGTTTTATTTTTCCCAGGATGTGAAGATGTAAGTTATGAATGACCTGCAGGGATATTATGAGGGGATTATAGTGTGGACTGTGGAAACATTATATTGTTGTAGTAGTTTTTCATTTTATGATGTAATGTAAAACCTATGAATATATCTAGTGTTTCCAAGGCTACTAAACCAATCGGTCTTTTGAGATTTGATCTTTCTTGTGATCATTCCAATGTTATGTAATAATGCACCGACTCTGGGTAACTAGGGTCGGGGCGTTACAGTTGGTATCAGAGGAAGTTTAGTACAAAACTTGGAAGCTAGATTTAGATAAACTCTGATTAGAGCACGTAGACCTAAGATGAACTTTGAGGATTAGTATAGAAGAACTTCCTAGAATTTTGGTATTGTAGAGATTTTGTGAGTTTTCCGAGAAATGCATCCCTATCTGGATACGAGCAGGTAGAGGCGGCTCTGGCACAGATGTACCTAGGGGTAAAAACCGAAAACAACGCTTTGAGCTAGACTCGAACGGGAACTGGTGCACGACAACGGGCCTTGCTGCAATCTTGGTTACGACACTCCCGGGGGATATGCTTAGGATAACTCTCATTTTATTTACAAATCATTATGAAGGGTTTATGAGTATATACTTCCTCAAAGAAAACATTTTTATGATTATGGATTATATCCATAAATAGTTCAATTTATGTTAAGTGTTTTATAAGTATGGGATTATGTATTTTGATTCATAGACTGATCTAGTTTATGCCATTGTTTAGAAATGGTGCCTAGTGGAAGAAATGGAAACCGTATCAATGCACGCACTCCATGTAGGGATTTCCCTCCTGCTCAAGATAATTATAGTGGGGCTGGTGATGCAACTGGTGCCGATCAGCTAATCACCATACTGGGACAACTTACTCAGGTTATGAATAATAACCTTACCCGTATGGAGCACCCTGATCCGCAGCGTGGAGGATCAATGTTAGATCGATTCATGAGGAAACAACCACCAACGTTCAATGGGAGTACAAATCCCTTAGTAGCTGAGCAATGGATAAATTCCCTAGAGAAAATATTTCAGGCTTTGGGGAGCAGTGAAAAGGAAAAAGTTATCATGGCAGTTTACCGCCTCACTGGAGATGCTGATCAATGGTGGTCATTGATTCAAAACATGAAGGAAGATGATGAAGTATCAAATATGGAATGGAGGGAGTTCAAAGATCTGTTTTTAGAAAAATACTTCCCTCGCGACCATCGAGCAGATATGGAAAGGCAATTTCTGAGTCTGAGACAAAAGGAGGATGAGAATGTCACAAAGTATGAGGCTAACTTTACAAGTTTAGCGAGGTACGCTGGTGATTATATACGCAACCCAAGAAGTAAGATTGATCATTTATTTGATGGGTTAAAACCATTTCTCCATCGAGCATTAGTCTCACAATCCTTTTCATCGTACGAATACATTGTCTCATGTGCTATCAAGACCGAAAAGGAATTCTCTAAGTCTTATGACTTTAAAGCAAAGCAATAGAAGAAGAGACCTGCTGATCAATCTGGGAATGGAAATAAGGGGAAGAAGGGAAAGGTTGAATATCCATCCTGTGGTAAATGCGGGAAGAAACACCCTAGTACTTTCTTGAAGGGAATGGGAGTCTGTTACAATTGTGGTGAAAAAGGCCACCAAGCTCGTGATTGGAAGGGGAAGAAGGAAGCTACCAACGTTCAGTGCTACAATTTCAGGGAGATGGGGCATTATGCAAATGAATGTCCTAAGCATCAGGAGAACTTACCTCAGAAAAGGCCAAGGGATCAAGGCCAGGATTATGCTATCACTACTGCTAAGGTAGAAGCTCCGAAAGACGTGGTGGCAGGTAATTTAATGGTTTCCTCAAGTTTAGCAAATGCATTATTTGATTCTGGATCATCGCATTGTTTCATATCTTCCTAGTTTGCTAAGAAAATTAGATATTTCCAATTTGATTTAATAAGGGAGTTGTCAGTTAAAACTCCTAAGGGAAGTATCGTTGCAACAAAGTTTTGTGAATCAGTCCCCATTAGAGCACATAAATTTTCTTTATCTGCTGATCTCATCGTCATACCTATGATTGAGTTTGATATAATCCTCGGTATGGACTGGCTTTCGGACTATGATGCGAAGATTTATTGTAAGAAGAAAGAGGTTACGATTCTTGATGATAATGATAAGGAACACCTTATTTTTAGAGCAGAATCGTCACCACCTAGTTCTTATTTAGATCCACCCCCAGTAGCTCAACTTAATTCAATTATTGGGGAGGAAGAGAATGAAATAACTGTTGGTGAGGAAAGGAATGTTCAAATAGAGGATGTACCTGTTGTGAAAGAATTTGTAGATGTATTTCTGGAAGATTTACCTGGACATCCTCCAGAACGAGAAGTTGAGTTTTCCATTGATTTGATTCCTGGATCAAGGCCTATATCGAAGACCCCTTATAGAATGGCTACTGTAGAGTTAGTCGAACTAAAGAAACAACTAGAGGAATTGAGTAATAAATGATTTATTCGCCCTAGTGTTTCTCCATGGGGAGCCCCTGTTCTTTTTGTTAAAAAGAAAGATGGATCTATGAGGTTATGTATCGACTACAGGGAGATCAATGCTATAACGATAAATAACAAGTATCCCCTACCTCGTATTGATGATTTATTTGACCAACTGCATGGAGCTCAATACTTTTCAAAGATTTACCTTCGATCTAGATACCATCAGTTGTGTGTGAAGAAGGAAGACATTCCGAAGACAGCATTTCGAACCAGGTACAGGCATTACGAGTTTACCGTAATGCCGTTTGGATTGACTAATGCACCCTCTGTATTCATGGATCTGATGAATAGAGTTTTCAAGGAGTATCTCGATGAATTTGTGGTGGTATTTATTGATGATATCTTGGTATACTCCACAACCTACGAAGATCATGAAAATCACTTGCGCATTATCTTGAAGACTCTGAGGAGGCATGAATTATATGGGAAGTTTAGCAAGTGTGAATTCTGGCTTCAGGATATTTATTTTCTTGGCCATATTGTCTCTAAAGATGGAATCTCTGTTGATCCTTCTAAGACCAAGGCAATCCAAGAATGGCCAGCACCTACGAGTATAACTGAGGTACGTAGTTTTATTGGTTTGGCAGGTTATTATCGACGTTTCGTCCAGAATTTTGCCCGATTGGCTAACCCATTAACGAAGCTCACACGTAAAGGGGTTAAATTTGTTTGGACAAAAGAGTGTGAAGAATGTTTCGAAGAACTGAAGAGAAGATTAGTCAATGCTCCTATATTGACTCTACCATCGGGGAATGATGGGTTCGTTATTTATAGTGATGCATCAAAGAAAGGACTTGGTTGTGTCCTTATGAAGAATGATAGAGTTATTGCCTATGCATCACGACAGTTAAAAATTCATGAACAAAACTATCCTACCCATGATCTTGAGTTAGCAGCTGTGATCTTTGCTTTGAAGATATGGAGGCACTACCTCTATGGTGAAAAATGTGAGATTTATACTGATCACAAGAGTTTGAAGTATATTTTCTCACAAAAAGAACTCAACATGAGGCAAAGGAGATGGCTTGAATTACTCAAGTATTATGATTGCACGACACACTACCACCTGGGGAAAGTAAACAAGGTGGCAGATTCTTTGAGCAGAAAATACCATGGTGTTTTGAACATGATGAGAATTGAAAGGGATCCAATTTTCATGAATCTAGTGAAGATGGACATGGGAATAACCAGGGAAGGTGAAACATCAATGCTTTTTCAAATGGTTGCCAAACCATCTTTACTAGAAAGGATTAAGAGTTATAAGACCGATGATGAAGAATTTCAGAAGAAGATTAAAGCTGTGAATGATGGGAGATTGAGAGACTTTGTGTATGAAGATGGAATTTTGAAATTCGGGAAGAGACTTTGTGTTCCCGATTTACCTGATCTGAAAAGGGAATTGCTGGATGATGCTCATAGTTCCAATTTCTCTATACACCCTGGGAGCACCAAAATGTATAGAGATTTGAAGGAACATTTTTGGTGGGACAACATGAAGAGGGAGATTGCTGATTTTGTGTCAAGATGTATGGTTTGTCAACAAGTGAAAGCTGGAAGGCAACATCCTGGAGGAGTCATGCAACCTCTTCCCATACCGGAGTGGAAATGGGACAATATTACGATGGACTTTGTCATGGGGCTACCAAAGACTCCTAGAAGGAACGATGCAATATGGGTTATTGTTGATCGTCTTACCAAGTCAGCACATTTTCTTGCTATAAGAGAAGATCTACCCCTGGAACGTCTAGAAAGACTATATATTAATGAAGTTGTGAGACTTCATGGAGTACCCCTATCGATTGTTTCTGATCGTGATCCCCGTTTTACTTCAAGATTTTGGAAAAGTCTTCAAATATCTCTGGATACTGAACTTCATTTGAGCACTGCTTACCACCCTCAGACAGATGGACAATCAGAACGGACTATTCAAACCCTAGAAGACATGTTGAGATCTTGCTCACTTGACTTTCAGGGTATGTGGGATCAATATTTACCACTGGTAGAATTTTACTATAACAATAGCTTCCATTCGAGTATTCAGATGGCACCATATGAAGCGTTATACGAAAAGAGATGTCGTACACCAACCTGTTGGGATGAGGTTGGTGAAAGAAAACTTGTAGGCCCAGAACTGGTGGAGGAAACGGTGGAAAAGGTGAAGGTAATCCAAAATCACATCAAAGCAGCTCAAAGTAGGCAGAAGAGCTATGTCGATAATCGAAGGAAGGATTTGGAATTTCAAGTCGGTGATCATGTTTTCCTGAAGGTATCTCCATGGAAGGGAGTCATACGTTTTGGTAAGAAAGGTAAATTGAGTCCCAGGTACATCGGACCTTTCGAAATTCTAGAACGAATTGGGGTTGTAGCTTACCGATTGGCAATGCCGCCAAGTCTCTCCAAAGTTCACGATGTGTTCCACGTATCTCTGTTGAGGAAATACATGCCTGACCCAACGCATGTACTCACCTATGAATAATTAGAACTGGAACCCGATCTGTCTTATTGCGAAGAGCCCGTCAAGATTCTTGATACGAGAGAACAAGTGCTGAGAAACCGGACGACGCGTCTGGTAAAAGTTTTGTGGAGAAACCATAAGATGGAAGAGGCAACGTGGGAACCCGAGGAACTTATGATTAAGAACCACCCGAGTCTTTTTATGTAGTAATACCCTAGAAATTGCGAGGACGCAATTATTTGAAGGAGGAGAGAATGTAACACCCCATGCTTCCACGGTACGTTTCCCTTCGAATAATGCGATAGCGTGTGTTGTACGCAACCTCGAGTTCTAACACACACCACAACTAATTAAACTAGCCGTTGTGAATAGTAATACCTACATTTTGAAATCATATATATTTTATATTTCAAAATGGACTTCATTTTTGGATTCGGAATATTGAAATTAGCCTAGGGTGAAATTTTGGTACTTTTCGGATAACTTTTATATTTTGATGAATAGTGAAAATTACTAAATTTTAATTAAAAACAACTTTTTTAATCAAAATAATTAATATTGATAAATTATGAATTTGAGTGGTTTTAAAGTATATTTAGAATATATTTTTACCATTTAATTTAATGTTTGTCATTGGAGATAATTTCACAATTAAATCAGACATAAACAAGTGTCAATCTTTTGATAGTTATTATCTCTTAAAAACACGCTTTTTATTTTAACAACGGGAATTAATTTTAAATTAATTTCTGCCACATATGTGTTTTTAATTTGGAAAAATGGATTACATATTTGGAATCAGGATGTCCAAATTCTGTAAATAGGTAACTTTTATTTTTACACATTTTGAATAATTACTGCGGTAAATATTTTATTTACCATGGTTAAAGGGTAAATCCGGTAAATAAGGGTTAAAAAATAATATTATAATAATACAAAATTACCCTAAAACGTGTCCTAACCTTATTGGTGGACACATACCCGACCATGGTCATCCTTGGGTCGATTTGGGGACCCCTTAGAGCCACTTGTATGTGGTAGGGACACATTATATTAAACAAGTTAAAATAAAAATAAAAATGGCATAAGCTTACATCTTTTAGAAGAACAATTTTTACATAGGGTTATACATGTTGGATTTTCGATTATAAATATTAATTAGAAAGATAAAACTATTTCCTACATAATGATATTTTATTTATAATTTTTAGGCATCAAATAAGTTAAATTATTAATGACACAATAATGATGCAATGTTTACCCCATTAATAAATCATTTAAATAAATAAGATTATAATGATTAAAATATTATCTAAAACCTATCCAATTCTTATTGGTTGATGTTATTTAGAAAATGAGTCATCTTATATTCGACCTCAATGATTTTTGGACCATTATAAACCGAATATAATTATATTATAAAGTAATACTTTCACTCTTTCCTAAAGAGCCCCTCCTCTCCCTTATAAAAGGAGACCACTTCTACTCATTCCTCACACCTCTCAAGCCACTTGGCTCGTCCAAACCCTGCCCAAATAAGCTCCCCACATCCCTCTCCTCCTCCTTGAAGCTTCCCCTTAGGCAGAAAGCATTTCAATAAGTTTTTTGGTTCCAACCAAAGTGAGTTACATAAATTAAAGGTAACGATTTCTCTTAAATTATTTTCATTTATTTTGCTTCTCCAACCCCCAAACTCTTTTTATTTACTTTCTTTTGTAACAACACCAGTATCCACAATATACTAGGATGTTGTTATAAGAAGGATTCAAACTACACATACACACAACTCCATCTAATGGATGATGAACATAATGTTTCTGTGGATGGCAAACTAACGCCTCACGAAACGATGATTGTTCAAATACATCTTACCGCCTCTAATGGTGGCCATTATGATGGCACTGTAATTAAATATGATATTAATGATATATATTTTATATATAAGCTTCTGTAATTCCATTTTATTTCATATCATTATTCGTTTCATGTTGTATATACATACGATAATTTCATTTGAGGAAGTGCGGACTACCGCCCCCTTAAAATGATATGACTCGTTCATACCACACATGGAACGTATAAAGGATGGTGTTAATGAACTTAAGTAACATATATAAAATATTATATTATACTGGAATAGTAATATACCCATGTATCATTTGGATTCGATTCTTTTAAAATAAAAATTAAATGGAAGTAGCGTTCGTGCGTACGTACGGACTACCGTCTCCACGAACGCGATGAGATTCATTCTCCATCGTATCCATTCAAGTCTTATTCTCATTTTAGGGTTAAAAATAATGTTAATATCATTCTGATTATGAATAAGATATAATCTATCCATTACAAACATGTCTTACGTAACCAAACATTTAAGAAGAACGAATCGATTATCACCCGAAACGACGATAATACTAAGATATTATTAATAAAGCAATGTTAAAAGATCATATATGATATCATATTAATGTATATGATTCTTGTATAATTTAATAAAAATTATTTAACCATTATACAGGAGGTTAACCTACCCCAACAAAGGAAAAGTACAAGGTAAGGGTTTTTCATCTCACTCCTTATTCCCGGGAGATTCATTCCATATTGCCACCATCACCTTTTGTGTGGTGTATGTACTGCCCATAATTATATTCTTTGTGTAATACACTCTAATTTATGTGTATTTACATATTCATTGTATGATACCTCTTTCATGGGTTGTATGTTTCATAAGTTACTAAATTGGTAAGGGTTTATTTCGCAATCTCTTCATTATCCGAGGTTGTTTATACATAATTATCTACTGGGACCTCGTTATCATCCACGTCCATGTTTCTTCAAAATGTATTTCAAAACATTTTTAATATTTAAAAGAATATGGGTTAAAGTCATTTATACCCTTGTTTGACTTTTTATAATAGGTTTATAAGGGAATCTTTCCGTCGTTTTCCAAACAAGGTGCTTTTTAACCTTTTCGACAGATTTAAGATAAGAATGTTTTTTTAACTTATATAGAGGGTGCGGTTATTTTCCGCCGTTATAAAATAGTCAAAGCTTCCATTACAATCTTATAAGAATATTTTCAAGAAAATGTTTTATTTTATATGGCTCTTAAATGATTTCAAAAATAGAAAGAGATATTTCTCTAAAAAGTGTTTTGATTTCATCTATGTCAACATCCTTTGACGGATTTTACGCTTATTTGAAGTTGATTTATTATGATACAAAACTTCTATATTGTATTGAAGGTTTTGTGATATGTTTGACTGTGGATGTGCTATTTTTATACCATTCATAGTTTATGGTGAAATTATTGACATTTCGTATGCTAGTTTTAATACGAATGTTTATGTTATGTTTAAACCTTTTCATATGGGAATGCATTGGACTTAATATGTGACGGGTGGAGCCCGCTATAGCTCCTCGATGCATCGGTAGGTATCATGAGACAAACTAGTGTCTTGGCACAAGGCCTTGGCAAAATCTTATTTGTAGTCATGGCACGAGGCCTTGGCTATGTGGTTATGATAGTCTGGCATTATGCATTCCAACATTATGAAAGTGGTTATTGATATTGCATGTGATTATTCGATTAGTAGAATATCCATGTGAACAAGTAAATGGAATTATTTCATTTTACTTTTTCCATACTATATTGAAGTTCAAGTTTAAAAGGATTTTGTTTTAGTAATTCATTGCCTTAAATGTTTATGCTTATTTTTGAATGTTCCGCTATATTGTTATCCTTACTGGGCATTTGAGCTCACCCCTTTTCTATGTTTTATTTTTCCCAGGATGTGAAGATGTAAGTTATGAATGACCTGCAGGGATATTATGAGGGGATTATAGTGTGGACTGTGGAAACATTATATTGTTGTAGTAGTTTTTCATTTTATGATGTAATGTAAAACCTATGAATATATCTAGTGTTTCCAAGGCTACTAAACCAATCGGTCTTTTGAGATTTGATCTTTCTTGTGATCATTCCAATGTTATGTAATAATGCACCGACTCTGGGTAACTAGGGTCGGGGCGTTACAGTTGGTATCAGAGGAAGTTTAGTACAAAACTTGGAAGCTAGATTTAGATAAACTCTGATTAGAGCACGTAGACCTAAGATGAACTTTGAGGATTAGTATAGAAGAACTTCCTAGAATTTTGGTATTGTAGAGATTTTGTGAGTTTTCCGAGAAATACATCCCTATCTGGATACGAGCAGGTAGAGGCGGCTCTGGCACAGATGTACCTAGGGGTAAAAACCGAAAACAACGCTTTGAGCTAGACTCGAACGGGAACTGGTGCACGACAACGGGCCTTGCTGCAATCTTGGTTACGACACTCCCGGGGGATATGCTTAGGATAACTCTCATTTTATTTACAAATCATTATGAAGGGTTTATGAGTATATACTTCCTCAAAGAAAACATTTTTATGATTATGGATTATATCCATAAATAGTTCAATTTATGTTAAGTGTTTTATAAGTATGGGATTATGTATTTTGATTCATAGACTGATCTAGTTTATGCCATTGTTTAGAAATGGTGCCTAGTGGAAGAAATGGAAACCGTATCAATGCACGCACTCCATGTAGGGATTTCCCTCCTGCTCAAGATAATTATAGTGGGGCTGGTGATGCAACTGGTGCCGATCAGCTAATCACCATACTGGGACAACTTACTCAGGTTATGAATAATAACCTTACCCGTATGGAGCACCCTGATCCGCAGCGTGGAGGATCAATGTTAGATCGATTCATGAGGAAACAACCACCAACGTTCAATGGGAGTACAAATCCCTTAGTAGCTGAGCAATGGATAAATTCCCTAGAGAAAATATTTCAGGCTTTGGGGAGCAGTGAAAAGGAAAAAGTTATCATGGCAGTTTACCGCCTCACTGGAGATGCTGATCAATGGTGGTCATTGATTCAAAACATGAAGGAAGATGATGAAGTATCAAATATGGAATGGAGGGAGTTCAAAGATCTGTTTTTAGAAAAATACTTCCCTCGCGACCATCGAGCAGATATGGAAAGGCAATTTCTGAGTCTGAGACAAAAGGAGGATGAGAATGTCACAAAGTATGAGGCTAACTTTACAAGTTTAGCGAGGTACGCTGGTGATTATATACGCAACCCAAGAAGTAAGATTGATCGTTTATTTGATGGGTTAAAACCATTTCTCCGTCGAGCATTAGTCTCACAATCCTTTTCATCGTACGAATACATTGTCTCATGTGCTATCAAGACCGAAAAGGAATTCTCTAAGTCTTATGACTTTAAAGCAAAGAAATAGAAGAAGAGACCTGCTGATCAATCTGGGAATGGAAATAAGGGGAAGAAGGGAAAGGTTGAATATCCATCCTATGGTAAATGCGGGAAGAAACACCCTAGTACTTGCTTGAAGGGAATGGGAGTCTGTTACAATTGTGGTGAAAAAGGCCACCAAGCTCGTGATTGGAAGGGGAAGAAGGAAGCTACCAACGTTCAGTGCTACAATTGCAGGGAGATGGGGCATTATGCAAATGAATGTCCTAAGCATCAGGAGAACTTACCTCAGAAAAGGCCAAGGGATCAAGGCCAGGCTTATGCTATCACTACTGCTGAGGTAGAAGCTCCTAAAGACGTGGTGGCAGGTAATTTAATGGTTTCCTCAAGTTTAGCAAATGCATTATTTGATTCTGGATCATCGCATTGTTTCATATCTTCCTAGTTTGCTAAGAAAATTAGATATTTCCAATTTGATTTAATAAGGGAGTTGTCAGTTAAAACTCCTAAGGGAAGTATCGTTGCAACAAAGTTTTGTGAATCAGTCCCCATTAGAGCACATAAATTTTCTTTATCTGCTGATCTCATCGTCATACCTATGATTGAGTTTGATATAATCCTCGGTATGGACTGGCTTTCGGACTATGATGCGAAGATTTATTGTAAGAAGAAAGAGGTTACGATTCTTGATGATAATGATAAGGAACACCTTATTTTTAGAGCAGAATCGTCACCACCTAGTTCTTATTTAGATCCACCCCCAGTAGCTCAACTTAATTCAATTATTGGGGAGGAAGAGAATGAAATAACTGTTGGTGAGGAAAGGAATGTTCAAATAGAGGATGTACCTGTTGTGAAAGAATTTGTAGATGTATTTCTGGAAGATTTACCTGGACATCCTCCAGAACGAGAAGTTGAGTTTTCCATTGATTTGATTCCTGGATCAAGGCCTATATCGAAGACCCCTTATAGAATGGCTACTGTAGAGTTAGTCGAACTAAAGAAACAACTAGAGGAATTGAGTAATAAATGATTTATTCGCCCTAGTGTTTCTCCATGGGGAGCCCCTGTTCTTTTTGTTAAAAAGAAAGATGGATCTATGAGGTTATGTATCGACTAAAGGGAGATCAATGCTATAACGATAAAGAACAAGTATCCCCTACCTCGTATTGATGATTTATTTGACCAACTGCATGGAGCTCAATACTTTTCAAAGATTTACCTTCGATCTAGATACCATCAGTTGTGTGTGAAGAAGGAAGACATTCCGAAGACAGCATTTCGAACCAGGTACAGGCATTACGAGTTTACCGTAATGCCGTTTGGATTGACTAATGCACCCTCTGTATTCATGGATCTGATGAATAGAGTTTTCAAGGAGTATCTCGATGAATTTGTGGTGGTATTTATTGATGATATCTTGGTATACTCCACAACCTACTAAGATCATGAAAATCACTTGCGCATTATCTTGAAGACTCTGAGGAGGCATGAATTATATGGGAAGTTTAGCAAGTGTGAATTATGGCTTCAGGATATTTATTTTCTTGGCCATATTGTCTCTAAAGATGGAATCTCTGTTGATCCTTCTAAGACCAAGGCAATCCAAGAATGGCCAGCACCTACGAGTATAACTGAGGTACGTAGTTTTATTGGTTTGGCAGGTTATTATCGACGTTTCGTCCAGAATTTTGCCCGATTGGCTAACCCATTAACGAAGCTCACACGTAAAGGGGTTAAATTTGTTTGGACAAAAGAGTGTGAATAATGTTTCGAAGAACTGAAGAGAAGATTAGTCAATGCTCCTATATTGACTCTACCATCGGGGAATGATGGGTTCGTTATTTATAGTGATGCATCAAAGAAAGGACTTGGTTGTGTCCTTATGAAGAATGATAGAGTTATTGCCTATGCATCACGACAGTTAAAAATTCATGAACAAAACTATCCTACCCATGATCTTGAGTTAGCAGCTGTGATCTTTGCTTTGAAGATATGGAGGCACTACCTCTATGGTGAAAAATGTGAGATTTATACTGATCACAAGAGTTTGAAGTATATTTTCTCACAAAAAGAACTCAACATGAGGCAAAGGAGATGGCTTGAATTACTCAAGTATTATGATTGCACGACACACTACCACCTGGGGAAAGTAAACAAGGTGGCAGATTCTTTGAGCAGAAAATACCATGGTGTTTTGAACATGATGAGAATTGAAAGGGATCCAATTTTCATGAATCTAGTGAAGATGGGCATGGGAATAACCAGGGAAGGTGAAACATCAATGCTTTTTCAAATGGTTGCCAAACCATCTTTACTAGAAAGGATTAAGAGTTCTAAGACCGATGATGAAGAATTTCAGAAGAAGATTAAAGCTGTGAATGATGGGAGATTGAGAGACTTTGTGTATGAAGATGGAATTTTGAAATTCGGGAAGAGACTTTGTGTTCCCGATTTACCTGATCTGAAAAGGGAATTGCTGGATGATGCTCATAGTTCCAATTTCTCTATACACCCTGGGAGCACCAAAATGTATAGAGATTTGAAGGAACATTTTTGGTGGGACAACATGAAGAGGGAGATTGCTGATTTTGTGTCAAGATGTATGGTTTGTCAACAAGTGAAAGCTGGAAGGCAACATCCTGGAGGAGTCATGCAACCTCTTCCCATACCGGAGTGGAAATGGGACAATATTACGATGGACTTTGTCATGGGGCTACCAAAGACTCCTAGAAGGAACGATGCAATATGGGTTATTGTTGATCGTCTTACCAAGTCAGCACATTTTCTTGCTATAAGAGAAGATCTACCCCTGGAACGTCTAGAAAGACTATATATTAATGAAGTTGTGAGACTTCATGGAGTACCCCTATCGATTGTTTCTGATCGTGATCTCCGTTTTACTTCAAGATTTTGGAAAAGTCTTCAGAAATCTCTGGATACTGAACTTCATTTGAGCACTGCTTACCACCCTCAGACAGATGGACAATCAGAACGGACTATTCAAACCCTAGAAGACATGTTGAGATCTTGCTCACTTGACTTTCAGGGTATGTGGGATCAATATTTACCACTGGTAGAATTTTACTATAACAATAGCTTCCATTCGAGTATTCAGATGGCACCATATGAAGCGTTATACGGAAAGAGATGTCGTACACCAACCTGTTGGGATGAGGTTGGTGAAAGAAAACTTGTAGGCCCAGAACTGGTGGAGGAAACGGTGGAAAAGGTGAAGGTAATCCAAAATCACATCAAAGCAGCTCAAAGTAGGCAGAAGAGCTATGCCGATAATCGAAGGAAGGATTTGGAATTTCAAGTCGGTGATCATGTTTTCCTGAAGGTATCTCCATGGAAGGGAGTCATACGTTTTGGTAAGAAAGGTAAATTGAGTCCCAGGTACATCAGACCTTTCGAAATTCTAGAACGAATTGGGGTTGTAGCTTACCGATTGGCAATGCCGCCAAGTCTCTCCAAAGTTCACGATGTGTTCCACGTATCTCTGTTGAGGAAATACATGCCTGACCCAACGCATGTACTCACCTATGAAGAATTAGAACTGGAACCCGATCTGTCTTATTGCGAAGAGCCCGTCAAGATTCTTGATACGAGAGAACAAGTGCTGAGAAACCGGACGACGCGTCTGGTAAAAGTTTTGTGGAGAAACCATAAGATGGAAGAGGCAACGTGGGAACCCGAGGAACTTATGATTAAGAACCACCCGAGTCTTTTTATGTAGTAATACCCTAGAAATTGCGAGGACGCAATTATTTGAAGGAGGAGAGAATGTAACACCCCATGCTTCCACGGTACGTTTCCCTTCGAATAATGCGATAGCGTGTGTTGTACGCAACCTCGAGTTCTAACACACACCACAACTAATTAAACTAGCCGTTGTGAATAGTAATACCTACATTTTGAAATCATATATATTTTATATTTCAAAATGGACTTCATTTTTGGATTCGGAATATTGAAATTAGCCTAGGGTGAAATTTTGGTACTTTTCGGATAACTTTTATATTTTGATGAATAGTGAAAATTACTAAATTTTAATTAAAAACAACTTTTTTAATTAAAATAATTAATATTGATAAATTATGAATTTGAGTGGTTTTAAAGTATATTTAGAATATATTTTTACCATTTAATTTAAGGTTTTTCATTGGACATAATTTCACAATTAAATCAGACATAAACAAGTGTCAATCTTTTGATAGTTATTATCTCTTAAAAACACGCTTTTTATTTTAACAACAGGAATTAATTTTAAATTAATTTCTGCCACTTCTGTGTTTTGAATTTGGAAAAATGGATTACATATTTGGAATCAGGATGTCCAAATTATGTAAATAGGTAACTTTTATTTTTACACATTTTGAATAATTACTGCGGTAAATATTTTATTTACCATGGTTAAAGGGTAAATCCGGTAAATAAGGGTTAAAAAATAATATTATAATAATACAAAATTACCCTAAAACGTGTCCTAACCTTATTGGTGGACACATACCCGACCATGGTCATCCTTGGGTCTATTTGGGGACCCCTTAGAGCCACTTGTATGTGGTAGGGACACATTATATTAAAAAAGTTAAAATAAAAATAAAAATGGCATAAGCTTACATCTTTTAGAAGAACAATTTTTACATAGGGTTATACATGTTGGATTTTCGATTATAAATATTAATTAGAAAGATAAAACGATTTCCTACATAATTATATTTTATTTATAGTTTTTAGGCATCAAATAAGTTAAATTATTAATGACACAATAATGATGCAATGTTTACCCCATTAATAAATCATTTAAATAAATAAGATTATAATGATTAAAATATTATCTAAAACCTGTCCAATTCTTATTGGTTGATGTTATTTAGAAAATGAGTCATCTTATATTCGACCTCAATGATTTTTGGACCATTATAAACCGAATATAATTATATTATAAAGTAATACTTTCACTCTTTCCTAAAGAGCCCCTCCTCTCCCTTATAAAAGGAGACCACTTCTACTCATTCCTCACACCTTTCAAGCCACTTGGCTCGTCCAAACCCTGCCCAAATAAGCTCCCCACATCCCTCTCCTCCTCCTTGAAGCTTCCCCTTAGGCAGAAAGCATTTCAAGAAGTCCTTTGGTTCCAACCAAAGTGAGTTACCTAAATTAAAGGTAACGATTTCTCTTAAATTATTTTCATTTATTTTGCTTCTCCAACCCCCAAACTCTTTTTATTTCCTTTCTTTTGTAACAACAACAGTATCCACAATATACTAGGATGTTTTTATGAGAAGGATTCAAACTACACATACACACAACTCCATCTAATGGATGATGAACATAATGTTTCTGTGGATGGCAAACTAACGCCTCACGAAACGATGATTGTTCAAATACATCTTACCGCCTCTCATGGTGTCCATTATGATGGCACTGTAATTAAATATGATATTAATGATATATATATTATATATAAGCTTCTGTAATTCCATTTTATTTCATATCATTATTTGTTTCATGTTGTATATACATACGATAATTTCATTTGAGGAAGTGCGGACTACCGCCCCCTTAAAATGATATGACTCGTTCATACCACACATGGAACGTATAAAGGATGGTGTTAATGAACTTAAGTAACATATATAAAATATTATATTATACTGGAATAGTAATATACCTATGTATCATTTGGATTCGATTCTTTTAAAATAAAAATTAAATGGAAGTAGCGTTCGTGCGTACGTACGGACTACAGTCTCCACGAACGCGATGAGATTCATTCTCCATCGTATCCATTCAAGTATTATTCTCATTTTAGGGTTAAAAATAATTTTAATATCATTATGATTATGAATAATATATTATCTATCCATTACAAACATGTCTTACGTAACCAAACATTTAAGAAGAACGAATCGATTATCACCCGAAACGACGATAATACTAAGATATTATTAATAAAGCAATGTTAAAAGATCATATATGATATCATATTAATGTATATGATTCTTGTATAATTTAATAACAATTATTTCACCATTATACAGGAGGTTAACCTACCCCAACAAAGGAAAAGTACAAGGTAAGGGTTTTTCATCTCACTCCTTATTCCCGTGAGATTCATGCCATATTGCCACCATCACCTTTTGTGTGGTGTATGTACTGCCCATAATTATATTCTTTGTGTAATACACTCTAATTTATGTGTATTTACATATTCATTGTATGATACCTCTTTCATGGATTGTATGTTTCATAAGTTACCAAATTGGTAAGGGTTTATTTCACAATCTCTTCATTATCCGAGGTTGTTTATACATAATTATCTACTGGGACCTCGTTATCATCCACGTCCATGTTTCTTCAAAATGTATTTCAAAACATTTTTAATATTTAAAAGAATATGGGTTAAAGTCATTTATACCCTTGTTTGACTTTTTATAAGAGGTTTATATGGGAATCTTTCCATCGTTTTCCAAACAAGGTGCTTTTTAACCTTTTCGACAGAATTAAGATAAGAATGTTTTTTTAACTTATACGACGAGTGCGGTTATTTTACGCCGTTGTAAAATCGTCAAAGCTTCCCTTACAAGCTTATAAGAATATTTTCAAGAAAATTTTTTATTTTATATGGCTCTTAAATGATTTCAAAAATAGAAAGAGATATTTCTCTAAAAAGTGTTTTGATTTCATCTATGTCAACATCCTTTGACGGATTTTACGCTTATTTGAAGTTGATTTATTATGATACAAAACTTCTATATTTTATTGAAGGTTTTGTGATATGTTTGACTGTGGATGTGCTATTTTTATACCATTCATAGTTTATGGTGAAATTATTGACATTTCGTATGCTAGTTTTAATACGAATGTTTATGTTATGTTTAAACCTTTTCATATGGGAATGCATTGGACTTAATATGTGACGGGTGGAGCCCGCTATAGCTCCTCGATGCATCGGTAGGTCTCATGAGACAAACTAGTGTCTTGGCACAAGGCCTTGGAAAAATCTTATTTGTAGTCTTGGCACGAGGCCTTGGCTATGTGGTTATGATAGTCTGGCATTATGCATTCCAACATTATGAAAGTGGTTATTGATATTGCATGTGATTATTCGATTAGTAGAATATCCATGTGAACAAGTAAATGGCATTATTTCATTTTACTTTTTCCATACTATGTTGAAGTTCAAGTTTAAAAGGATTTTGTTTTAGTAATTCATTGCCTTAAATGTTTATGCTTATTTTTGAATGTTCCGCTATATTGTTATCCTTACTGGGCATTTGAGCTCACCCCTTTTCTATGTTTTATTTTTCCCAGGATGTGAAGATGTAAGTTATGAATGACCTGCAGGGATATTATGAGGGGATTATAGTGTGGACTGTGGAAACATTATATTGTTGTAGTAGTTTTTCATTTTATGATGTAATGTAAAACTTATGAATATATCTAGTGTTTCCAAGGCTACTAAACCAATCGGTCTTTCGAGATTTGATCTTTCTTGTGATCATGCCAATGTTATGTAATAATGCACCGACTCTGGGTAACTGGGGTCGGGGCGTTACAGATTTCTTAGGAGTTTTTGAAGAAAAATGACATTTTTTGGAAGATAGTAGAAGGCGCATAATTAGCGCATGGTTAGGGGAAACTATGCACTAGATAGTGAAAACCATGCATCCTAGATAGTGGCACTTTCTGTGCCACATGGCTAGTAACCTGATCATTCTCCCCCTCCAAGAAAACCATGTGGCTCCCCATCCTCTTTGATAGAGGTTCTTCATGGTTGGCACATGGTCTAGGAGATGATGTGGCTAAACCATGCAACCTGTCAAATTATTAATTATTTTGAAATTCCAACTTTTCCTCTCATAGATTTTAACCCTATAACCCCTCCATATCAACCCATTCAAACATTTCTATCCCTAAGTTCATGTCTCTTCCTTTTCCACTCATATTGGTTTAAATTTTTGGGTAGTTTTGGATTGATTTCTCCATGAAACTCCAAGTAAGTCCCTTTCTTCTTCTTCTTCTTCTTCTTCTTCTTATTCCCTTCTCTTAATATAATTCCCTTCCTTATTGGGTTATCTTTTTCCAATAATTATGTTTACTCAAAAGGGGTTCAATCTCATTTATTTGGGTTGTATTTTGATGTTCATGGTGTATTATTTATTCCATAGTATTTTATTTTAATTTTTCTTGGTGCATCTAACTATATTTGGGTGATTTCATGTAAAAGGTAGGTAGTTCCATGCTATTCCATTAATTTATGTTTTTAATATGATTTTGTTTTCTTTTAAAAGAATTTTTATATTGTATGAGTGGGTGAAAATGATGTTCTATGTTTGTTAGTGTAAGTGTATTTTGTAAAAGTAATTCCCCCATTTATAAAAGGTAAATTCTTCATGTGTGGGTTATGGTAAATGGATTTGTGATATACAAATGGGGTTTTCATGATTTGGAAGTAGGATAAGGAACATGGGAACCCTAGTTCCTTAGAATGTTTCTAAGGACTAGTATGCCTGTTGAGCCGATATGGCATTGAACTTGGCTCCCCAACATGATTTTGCTACAACAATAACTAAACAAAGGATGAAGTTTAGGGGATTGATATAAATTTATATTTGACCTATCTACCATCTCATGCATGAGAATATATTATATGGTTTGATCACTAAGAGTATTAGGATCCTATGGCACTATTATCCTAGATTCTTAGTGATTTCCTATAGTGTTAAACAATGTTTTCATTGGTTTTAGTTAACCTTTCATTTTTTACTTTTATTATAGAAATAAAAATTATTTACAATTTAATATGTATTTTTTTTAAATATTTCCTATTAATTTATCTTTCAATGTCATTTCATGGAACCTTTGGGTGGTATCTTATTGGGAAAGTGAGTTCTCACCCTACATACATATTCGAGTGTGTGTTGGCCTTATTCTATTTGACTTAGGTAATAGAAAGTCATTACTTGGAGGTGGAAGTGGTGGATCTTGTTATAAGATTAATTGGTAGGTTTTAGTGGTGGAGGCATGGTGGGCATCAACCCATGTGTCATAAGAAGATTTTGGTTCACCAAATTTATTCATATAAGGACACAATGTTTATTAGTAATATTTGAATCCAAAATAAATGTGTGTTGTATTATATTATATAATATTATAAATTTTGAAAATATAGAGAAACTAATAAAAATTTATACCATTAATAAATATCATTACATTAGTCAGCTATGAAACTAATGAAAATTCCAAACATTGCAATTGAAAAAAAATATAAAATAGAAAAGATAAAATGGGAAAATATGGATCAACCCAATCTGGTAGAATCATCTCCCACAACCAACACTATAGAAATGAAACAAAAAATTAGTAAACAAACAAACATATTAGAAAATTAAAATATATAATATTGGGAGTCATTCTAGTGAATATTTAGGGGAATAGTAAAGAGGTATTTATAGGAGGTAATATGGCTATTGGAATAGCAATGTAACCATTTGAATAGTAACCTACCCATTGAGCATAATAACAAGACCATTGGAATGGTTATTTTACCTAAAAATAATAAATTATAATAAAAATAATATTTATCAGTAATAATTTAAGTAAATATAAATATTATAATGTTAAAAAAATTAATATCATGATTAAAAAAACTCAAATAAAATATAAGCACATTTTTAATAAACTGTATTTTAAATTATTTCATAAAAATCATAATTTTTATATTAAAAATTAAAATTACCTATTTTAGAAATTTATTTTGATAAAATTAATATTATTTTAGAAGTAATCACGTCAAAATTATCCAAGGGTGATTTTTTAGTAATTTTCTGAAATACTTCATTTTTCCAGTAAATAACAAAATTACATTTTTTTCTCATAACTGGTATATCATAAATTGCATCATTCATGATGTAATAATTAAATAATAATTTATATAACATTATTTTTGGAAAATTTTATTTAATTTCATAAATTATTCTTTAAAATACAATAAACTTAATTTCCAAACCAAAAAACATTTTCCATAGCCTAAATTCAAAAATGTTCCCTTAAAATAACAAATTTTCCACTTTCCTTTTTAATAAAATAAGTGAAATAGAATTATAAAGGTATGTAAATTCTTAAAACCATTCTATTATATTTATATATGTTTTATATTGTTAAAAAGTCACTATTACAAGTTTTACTTTTGATAAAATATTTTATTCAAAAAATACCGCCCTCCTCATGTATAAATAACCCCTCTTCCTCCCCTTAGAAAAAAACCCCCACCCACAATTTACAAACCCAATATTTTACCCAAATACTATACCTTAATCCCTTATAAACCTTAAGAACATTCTGGAGTAAACCAACTCCATTCATCAATGGAGTTTTAGTGTCATAAAAGAGAAGCTACACTAAGGAAAGAGTAATTTTATATCAACTCCTCTCTCGTTTTCTTATTCAATTTAATTTTATTAGAAATTACTTTGAAAAAAATATTATAAAATTATTTTTTCATTATTTTAAAATTATGTTAGTGATTTTAACCTAATGGAAGTACCATATTTATGACATATATAAATTTTGATCTTCGTTTTCCTTCTCTTTCAACAATGTCCTGTTAATGGTTGATTAATTTCCAAGAAGGAAATTGCCAATAATTTTCCTATCACCAAACCTATGGATTGTAAAAATAATTTATTTATTATATAAAAATTTATAAATATATTTATTTTAAGCTTATATAATTTATTCCTACTTATGTATAAATTCCCTTCAACAAAATAGCAAAACCGAAGCAAGATGAGAAATACTTAAGGAAAACATGATACCTAGACGCTTCAATTTCATCAAAAGAAATTAAAAAATATAATACAATGATTATAATTTATAAATATAGTAATAAATTAACATAATTAACTTCCATTTAATTTTTTTAATAAATCTAATTTTATTATTCAAGAGGCATAAAAGCAATGAAATAAATAAGGAATTAAGGTAAGGGGATTCTCGAACCCAACTCATTTTTTTGGTTTTCCCACTATCATATAAATTTTAGTATGAGTATTCCTATAATGTTTCATAAAATTAATTTCACTAGTAATTTATCTTATGTTTAGGATATACATGTTTCCACCTTGATTTATAATCCAAATACAATGATTTTCCAAAAAGACTTTTCTTTCCAAAACATATCTTTTACTCCTCTTGAGTTGTTTCTTATTCACTCAATAAAGATGATTTTTATGCTGAATATTATTTAAATTATTAATTTTTTAACCCCAAGTTTATTCATTAAATTAGTCTTGATGAAATCCTTATTAATCTCATTCCTTTCTATAGGTTATTTCATGACCCCAATTGTTATATGTTCTATATGGCATGCATGATTATGTAAATATTATGATGTGACAGGTGGGATTGAAATTATATAAACATACAATGAATTGGGTAATGTGATGTATATCATGAGATAATGTGTATTATTCATGAAAATTATTTTATATTTTTTCACAATGATGATGTTATGATTATGTACATATGTTATCTGTGAACATGATGCTAACTTTATTCACAGCTATGTGTGGTATTTTGTAACACCCCAAGACTTTGAAAATAAATTTAATATTGAATTAATGAAACAAAAAGTCTATAAAAAACACCAATTTGTTATAACCTATCCTGTAAACATAATTTCGGCACCTCTTTGATTTGAATTTCAAAAAACTGACATACATGGTTGCGTTCAGTAAGATATTTAGAGTATGATAAGATCAACTTACATTTTTGGTGAATAGTTACTTGAATATTATTAATATTAACATACCCTTATGAATTGAAATATGAAACTTATGAATAATAGCCACACCCATTAAGGTATAAATAAAATATATATGCCTTTAAATGAAATAGAGAATTTTTGAAATTAATAATTAAGTGTTGGTTTTTTATGAGCAATAAATATTTAATTAAAATTTTAAATTAATAAATTTATTTAAAAGTAAATTAATTTTCATAAAATTTATTCCTAAATAAATATTTTGTTTTCCTATAATTTTAGGATGATTTAATAAGACCTAAGTTAATTTTTGAAAGTATTATAAAATCAGTTTTAAATTTAAATCTGTATTTTTCAAGTAAATAATGATTTTATTTAAAAATTAAATTTATATTATTTTGAAAATTATTTTGAAATAATGGAGTCCAATTTTGAATTATAGATGTCGAAAAATGGTTAGGGTGAATTTTTGGGATTTTTCAGAAATACTCGAATTTTTGGTGAATAGTGAAATTTGATAATTTACGAAAAATGCCAATTAATTGAATTTAAATGTCATGATTGAGTCATGGATGATGAAAATGGCCATTTTTTAGAAATCACATGAACATATTTCTATTATTAGTCACAAGAATCAATATTATTTCTTGTATTGAGAAAAATAATAAAATAATGAATAATATAATAAAAAATCACTACTCTCCTCCACTATAAACCCCCCTCACTCCCTCTTATCTTCACTCTTCTCAAGCCTTGTGCCATGTACAAATTTTTCACAAATATACTCCCAAGATCCTCCCCATGGCTAGTATCCATTGGCATCATAATGATACCAAATCCTCTCCCCTAAAGAGGCCCTCAAGGAAGATTACTTCATGAGGTAAATTCCTCTTAATTTTTTTTATTCCAAGTTCCTTTATTTTGTTTTTCTTTCCTCACCTCATTTCATACCAATGATGTGATGAGTCTAGTACCTTACATATACTGATTTTTTTTATGATAAATGTAGAATTATTTATCATCTCTCCTTTCCCCTTCTTTTATACTAGAAATGAAAACACCATCTGAGATGTGTTAATTTATCACATTCAAGGACGATGGGTTTTCAATTTATATTACTGTCTTCAATTCTAGTCCTGAAACAATTTTGATGGTTGCACCAAACTATAATATATGTATTTTAAATTATGTATGGTTTTTAATCCTTTTTTACACAGGATATTAATTTATAAATCAAAATGAGTTCTTTGTGATAAAAAACCACCAATTAACCCAAACAATTATCATTAAAGTTTTATATAATGATTTATCTTCACTCAAAATAACAAAATGAATTTTATAACCATGTAATATTATGTTTATTAACAAATAACATAAAACTTATATTATGTACCACCATTTTAATTCTAAATTTTTATTCATACATGAATATAAGTAAACCGATCATGAAAAAGAAAATGATACCAAATAGTGAAATTGAATCTCTTAACCCATCAAAAGGCCATGAATGAAACTAATAAGGTTATAATAAATTAATTAAATGTATATGAGGTTATAGAATCATTAATTTATGAACCTAAATTTTATTATATAGGTTATTAAGATCAAGTGAGGAAGACCTTCGAACTTAAGGAAAGGTTTTCCTACTTGAACATCCATTTTCTTTCAGGTTCCTCTTTATCTCTATTTATCCCAATTAATTTCTTAAATATTATTATTTAATAGTCATAAATTCTGTGTGAATGTTATATGTATCGGTACAAACCATAATAATTATTTCATGGGAGTTACATGTTTGAAAAGGAACTTTCAAAATTCATTCTGAAATACAAGCCTGATTCAAGGGAATTTCCCAAATTCTAACTATTTTCAAGGGAAATATATAATATGTTTTTATCAACCATTATTTTTCTAAAATTACTCATTTTATTATTAAAATAATATCTTACTTAACCTTTAGTTTTATACAAATATTTTTCCAAAATAACTCTTCCTTTCAAAGTAAAAGAGTATTTATCTCAAGAATTACTCAATGATTTTATAAGAGTATTTTCATCTATTTCAACACTCTTATCGATTATTATGTATTATTGGGTCTAATATTTTATGATATAATATTAAATATTATGTTTAATGGTGTATGTTATATTTTGATAACATTCATCTTACTACTCAGAATGGTTAGTGATTATGTTATAGATTGGAGAAAATTATTTACATCTCATGTGTATATATTGTTTATGTTTATCCCCATTGATATGAAGAATGAATTGGAATTAGTATGGGATGGGAGGGGCCTACTATATCCCCTATATGCATCTATTAGTCTAATGAGACAAATATATATATGGACTTGGCTGAGTCCTTTCCCATTTTTAGATATAGTTTTGGCCAAGGCCTTAATCATTTTTAGATGTATTGGATAAGGACTTGAGGGTATGTTTCAAAATGTCTGACCTATGAATTTCACTCATTATGAATCTATAAATTCATAGTTTATGAGTTTATTTAACTATTGGAATACCCATGATTATATTTTATTATGGTAATATTTACTCAGCTCATATTCCTACTATATTATGTTCAAGTTTATTTTAAAAGGAATGTTTTTTCAATTATTCACCATGCCAAATGTTTATGTTATATTATATTGTAATGTTTAACCTTATTGGGAATATTATATCACCCTGTATTATTTTTTAATTTTCCTAGGACATGAAGAGGTATATTATTATTAAATTGCAGAGACAATCTTAGAGTGGTGGATGTTCCTAACAGAACTTATTTGTAGTTTTTCATTTCATATAGAAATGTTGAACTTATGTATGTATCTTGTTTTCCAATCTAATAAAATACTCGGTCCTTCGGGATTCATATTACTTGTTTATATTCCAATGTATTAACACTAGCTCTGAAAAAATGGGGCTAGGTCCTTACATATTTGACTACTATGACATGATATTTCATTTTTATGCATTTCCACATTCCATGAATTTATCAAATATTTCCATCATGATGTTGATGAGGATCCTATGATTATTAAATGATGATGAGTATTATTATCAACCACATTATATTGATTCATGTCCCTTATTCATCCTCTTACTAGGATTTTATCTCACCCCTTTCTTTGATGTATATCCTTAGGTGACTATATGTACTAAGGGGAATGTAGGATCTGATAAGTGGATAAAAAAGAAGTATTTTAATAATGTTTATATTTTATTATGTATAAGTGATTTATTATCACAATTTCCCCAAGATACTAAACCCTTAAATCCTTTAATTTATAACTATTATGGTGTTAATATTTAAAAAAATTATGTAAAAATTATGTAAGAAAATTTAGGGTCGTTATGTATATGTAGACACCCAATTTTTTTAGAATAAAGATAAACAAAGGGATCCCATAATATAATAATTTAATTTTAATTGTGTAAAAGAAAAAATTATTCAAGTTTTTTTGAATTATGTTTTTTTTAAAAAAAATTATGTTATAGAAAATGGTGGGAACAAGAAGAAACTAGACCAACAACCCATGTGAGGGATAATGCAATTATTTCTCAAAGGATATCCCCAATTCCATGGGATGTGGAGTTTAAAAATTCATTTATATTCTTACCCATTAGTATTAGGATATTAATAATAACCCAAACCAAGTGGAACATCCAACTTCACTGAAGAAGTATAAACTATCCATTGAGTCCTTTATGCGGAAATGACCACTAAAATTTATTAGATCTTCCAATACAATTATAGTTGAATAGGGGGTTAAATCAATGGAGAAGATATTTTCTATGCTCCATTATTTTGATAAATATAATGTGACTCTGGCCATCTATCATTTAGATGGAGTTTCCAATCAATGGTGGGTGTTAATAAAGGAAACCAAGAATAACGATGAAATGGAAGATATTGAGTGAGAAGACTCTAAGAAAATATTTCGTAACAAGTTTTTACCTATAATTATTCTAATAATTTTAGAAATATAATTCCTAGAGATGAATTAAATGGAACGAGAATCTGTAATGAATTATGAGTAAAACATCACATGGGTTTCAAGACATGACTTGGGTTTTGTTAACAACAATGATAGAAAAATAGATATATTATTTATTGGTTTAAAATCACACCTTTGAAAGTCTCTAGATATAAAATTCTTTGGGAGTTATGCAGTATTAGTTCGATTTTCACTCAAAGTAGATATAGAGTTTTGGGAATGGTACCATGGTTATAGAGATAAGAAGAGAAGAATAAAGTTTCAAGTTGGTGGGTCAAATAACAAAGGAGGAAAGAGGATCCAACCACCCACATGTTAAAAATGTGAGAATAAACATCATGAGAATTTCCGCAAAGGGATGGGGAAATGATTAAAGTGTGTAAGTGAAGGACACCATTCTCATGAATGTTGAAGAGACATGATGAATCCATCCAACATGATGGAGGAAAGGAAGGCGCCTCCTAATGTACCACCCACGGTTCAATGTTTCAACTGTAGGGAGAAAGGGAACTGTGTAATCAAATTCACTAAACCATAGGTCCTTAAGGTTAATTAGTTTAAAAACCCACTAAATCAATATAAGTAATGTAAATCATATTCTGTCACTACTTTTGAGGTGAAGCATGAAAATGAAGTCTTACAGTGTACACTTACTAATAACTCAATAATGGAAAAAGTTTTATTTGATTATGGTTCAATGTATTAAATTATATCATGAAAGTTTTCTATAACTATTTAATTGAACCCCTAATTCCTTGAAGTAGATATTTCTATAAAAACACTAAGTTGCGTGATCATTGCAACCCAAGTGTTGGAATCTTCTCCTATTTGAATATGTGGGAAGATTCGTCTTCCGAATAACATAATCCTTTCCTTGCTGAAATTTTATACTATACTAGGCATAGATTGACTTTCATTATATAGAGAACACATAAATCATTGGGAAAAATAAATATGTTTTCATATTGAAAACCATCCCATTCTCCTACAAAAACTCAAGGAAGATCATGATTCGCCTTTGGAAAATCCCTCAATGGTGTGGGAAATGTTACCCAATGAAGAAGCATACATTGTCCAAATGGTTGAGTAAAAGGAGGGTATTACCCTAAAGGAAATTCCCATTGTTATAGAATACATTTATTTATTTTTAGAAAAGATACCAAAAAATAACCAATATTGTGAGGTAGAGTTCTCAATAGAGCTCATACTCAAAACCAATTCTATCTCAAATTTCCCCTACAAGATGAACTGATCGAATTAGAGGATTTAAAGAAGCAACTTCTAGAGTATTTAAACAAAGAGATAATATTCTCTTATGAATCGACTTGGGGTTCTTCAGTGATATTTATCAAGATGAAGGATGTATCAATGTGGCTTTTATCGATTACCGATATATCAACATGATTATTATAAAGAATAAGTATCATCTTCTAAGGATTGATGACATGTTTGATTGACTACAAGGTGATTTGTACTTCTCAAAGGTGGATATTTGTTCTGAATATCATCAACTAAAGGTCAGTAAGGGAGATATTCAGAATAATTCTTTAATTACATGGTATGTAAACTATGAGTTCATAGTGATTCCCTTAAGACCTATTAATACCCCTACAATATTCATTGACTTAATGAATATAATATTTAGACACTACATCACAAAATTTCTGGTTATATTTATTGATGATATTATAATCCACTCCAAGAGAAAGGTAGAACATGAATATAATATAAGGATTTCATTTGAAATGTTAAGGAAGTAGAAAATGTACAATGAGTTCAGTAAGTGTGACTTTTGGATGCAGAAAATCAAATTATTGGGGAACATGATCACAAGTGAGAAAATTTATATGGACCCTTCATATAAAAAAGCAATTTATTAATGATCCAAACCCATTATAGTCACAAAAATCCATAGTTTTCTTGGATTAGTAGGGTACTATTGATTTTTTTGAGAAATTTCTCATTATTGTCTAGCCTGCTAACTAAGTTAATATAGAAAGGGGTCAAGTATGTATTGAAGGATGAATGTGTGGAAATCTTTAAGAAGATAAAAATATGATAATAAATGAGACAATACTCACACTATTAGTAAGTTTATAAGTTTTTGTGATATACAATGATGATTTGAATAAAGGATTGAGTTGTGTACTCGTGAATAATGATGAAGTGATAACTTATGTGTCATGATAGTTGAATTTATATAATAAAAACTATCTGACGTATGATCTGGAGTTGGTAGTGATAATATTTTCCTTAATTATTTGGTGGAACTACCTCTATGGTGAGAAGTGTGACATATATACCTATCATAAGATTTTAAGTATATATTCATACAGAAGGAGTCAACATGTGTCAAAAAAGATGGTTAAAGCTAATCAAGGACTACAATTTCTCTATTCACTAATATTCAGGAAAGGAGAACAAGGTAGATAATGCTCTTATAAAAAACAAAACTACTACTTTATCCATGATATATATTGAGAAATACCCTATATTCATCAATATAAAAAGTATGCATCTAGAAATCATAATAATAGGGAATAAATCATACCTTTCCCAAATTATTTCACAACCATCTATGCAAGAGAAGAACAATGAGGAATAAAGAGATGACTTAGATATTCAAAATTAGGGGAAATAAGTAATTTAAGGAAATATACATGAATTCCACAACAATGAGGATAATTTCATTTGATTTGGAACTAGAATTTTTGTGCATGCGTCACTTAAGAAAAAGAAGGAGCTATTGGATATTGCACATAGATCATGTTTCTCTATCCATCTAGAAGTACCAAGATGTACTATGATATTTTATATATCTTCTAATGGTTCAACATGAATAATCAGATTTTGAAGTATATCTCAAGGTTCTTGGTATGTTATCAACTTAAAGTAGAGTGATATAAGTTCAAAGGGATGATGAAACCATTGACTATACCCACATGAAAATGAAAGAACATCACCACAAACTTTTTCATTGGTATCATGAAGACATCCAAAGGAAACAATGAGATATGGGTTTTAGTGGTTAAACTCACCAAGAATACATACTTCATCACCATTCAGGAATATTTTTCACTAGAAAAACTTTCTAAGATATACATTAAGGAAGTGTTGAGGCTACATGAGGTTCTAATTTCCATCATATTTGATTGTGATCCAAGGTTCACATATAAATTCTAGAGAAGTATTCAACATGATTTGAATACTGAATTGAGTTTATTTATAACCTATCATCCCTAAAATTATGGCCAATCTAAAAGGGTAATTCAGACATTCAAGGACATACTGAGAGCCTTCTCAATCTAATTAAAAGGTGGATGGGATCAACATCTCTCATTAGTTGAGTTCATATACAAAAATATATTCCACCCAAGTATTTAAATTGATACCTTTGAATTTATGTATGGGAACCGATGTATAACTCCAATTTGAAGGGTTGAAGTTGGAGAATGAAAGATACTTGGACTTGATCTTGTTCAATAGAGGATAGAGATGGTTCGATCCATCCAACAACATATAAAATATGGTTAGAGTTAAAAAAGGGCTATAATAAAAACCATTAGAGGGACATGGAGTTTGAATTTGGAGACAAATTTTTCATTAAAATATCACCTTGTAAGATATTTATGTGGTTTGGAAATAAGGGGAAGCTTAGACCTAGGTACATTGTCCCCTTTGAGATCCTTGATCTCATAAGAGAAATGACCAATCTACTTGCACTTCCACCCAATATGGATCAACTTTATGATGTGTTACATGTATATCTCATAAGAAAGTACATACCTAAACCCTCACATGTACTGAATTTGGTGGTGGTACAACTGTAAAATGACATCTCTTATGAGGAGCAGCTGGTGAAGATCTTGGACCATAGAGATAATGTTCTACACAAGAAGAAAACTCACCTTGTTAATGTTTTTTGGTAGAATCATAAGTATGATGAGGAGACATGAGAACTAGATCAAAAAATTAAACAGAAGTAACCTAATCTATTCTCAACCAAGAATATGAGTTGAAATTTCTGTGATGAAATTTATAAAGGGGAATAATGTAACGACCTAGTGTTTATTAGTAAAAACATTTCCGGAATAAATGTGTTTTTTATTATATTATATAATATTATACATGTAAAAAATATATATAAAACAACAAAACATTATATAATTAATAAATATCATTACATTAGCCTACTAAAAAACCAATGAAAATGGAAAAAATTATAGTGGGACAAAAAATATTAAATAGAAAAGCTAAAATGGGAAAAATATTGATCACCCCAATATACTAGAATCATCACCCCATGACCAACACTAAAAAAATGAAATACAATATTAGTAAACCAATCAATATATTAGAAAATGAAAATATATAACCTTTTGTGAAATTCTAGTGAATATTTAGTGAAATAATGATGATATATTTACAGTTGTCAATGTGATCATTGGAATAGTAATGTGATAGTTTGAATAGCAATTTGACCATTAGGAATAGTAGCCTAACTGCTTGATTAGTATTTTAGACTAAAAATAATAAATTATGATATAAATAATTTTTATCATGATGAATTTAAGTAAATATAAATACTATAATGTCAAAACGTTAATATCATGATTAAAAAACTCAAAAAAATATAATCACATTTTTAATAAACTGTATTTTAAAGTATTTCATAAAAATCATAATTTTGTTTATTAAAAATTAAAATCACAAATTTTAGAAACTTAAATTGATAAAATGAATATAATTTTTTAAATCATCATGTGAACATTTTCCAAGGGTTATTTATTAGTAATTTTATAAAATACTTCAATTTTTAGGTGATTTGTTAAAATACATTTTTTCTCATATTTGGTGTATCTTAAATTACATCATTCATGATGTAATAATGACCAAATAATTTATATAACTTTATTTCTAGAAAATATAAAATTAATTTAAAAAATTATTCATTAAAATATAATAAACTTAATTTTCAAACCTAAAAAGAATTTTCTGAAGCCTAAAGTCAAAAGTGTTCTTTTAAAATAATAATTTCTCATTTCCCACTTTCCTTTTTAATAAACTATGTCAATTATAATCATAAATAGGTTTAAATTACTAAAACCATTCTATTATATTGATATTTGATTTATATTTTCAAAAAATTCACTATTAAAATTTTTACCTCTGATATAATATTTTATTTTTAAAATACACCTCTCCTCAAGTATAAATAACCCCTATTCCTACCCTTGGAAAACCAATCCTTCCTCAATTACCAAATCCAATGTTATGACCAAATACTATCTTCTAATCCCTTATAAATCTTAGCGACATTCTGGAGTAAACCAACTCCATTCATAAAGGGAGTTTTAGTGTCATTCAAGAGAAGCAACACTAATGAAAGTGTAAGTTTCTCACAACTCTTCTCTCTTTTTCTTCTTATATTTCTTTTCTTCCCAATTACATTGAAAAAAAATCATATAAAATTAATTAAGAAGTATTTTGAAATTATATTACTGATGTTAAACTACTTAAAGTATCATATTTATGAGATATAAAAATTTCAAACTTCCCTTTCCCGCTCTTTCGATAATGTCCGATCAACGGCTGATTAATTACCAACAAAGACAATGAAAATCCTTTTTCTATCACCAAATATATGGATATATAAAAAAAATATTTATTATATATATATTTTAAATATTTTTACTTTAATATTCTGAAATTTATTCTACTTATGTATAAATTTCTTTTAAAAAAATAGAAAAATCAAAGCAAAAAATGATATTTTAAAGGAGAACATGACATCAAAACACTTCAATTTCATCAAAAAATATTAAGAAATATAATCAAATGATTATAATTGATAAATAAATACATAAATTAACATAATTAACCTCGGTTTAAATGATTTAATAAATCTAATTATAATATCCAGGATGCGTAAAAGTGATGAAATAAAGAAATAATAAAGGTAAGGTGATTATCGAACCCAACTCATTTTCTTTGGGTTATCCATATTTCACATCAATTTCAGTATGTATATTCCTCTATTTTTTCTTAAAAATCATTTCACTATTCATCCATTTTACTTTGATGATATACATGTTTCCACCTTGATTTATAATCCAAATACTATCATTTTATAAAAAGAACTTCATTTCCAAAACATATCTTTCACTCATGTTGAGTTTTTTCTTCTTTACTCAATAAAGATGATTTTTATACTAAAAATTATTTCCCTTATTCATTTATAAACCCTAAGTTTAATAATGAAATTATTCTTGATTAAGTCCTAATGAAACCCATTCTTTTCCATGAGTTATTTCTTGACTATGATTGTTATACGTTCTATGTGTCATGCATGATTATGTAAATATTATGATGTGACGGGTGGGACCATAATTATATTGCCCTCCAATGCATCGGGTAATGTGATGTATCATATGAGATAATGTGTATTATATGTTAACATGATTCTATATTTGTTCACAATGATTATTTTATGATTTATCACATATTTTATGCATGAGCATGATGCTAGAGTTGCTCAAAACTATGTGTGGAAATTTGACCACTATGAAATGATGTTTCATTTTTATGAATTTCCAAATTCCATGAATTTATAAAATGTTTCCCTAATTTTGTTGATGATGATCATATGATTATAATATGATGATGATTATTATGGTGACCAATTTTATATTTATTCATTCCCCTTATTCATACTCTTACTATGATTTTAGCTCACCCCTTTGTTTGATGTATATCCTTAGGTGACTACATGTACCAAAGAGAATATGAGATATTTTTATGTGGATAAAGAAGAAGGATTTTAATAATACATATGTTTTATTTTGTAGAATTAATGTTTGATCCTAATTTTACCAAGATACCAAACCTTTTGATCCTTGAATGTAAAACTGTTATTTTGTTAATCTTTACAAATGATGTAATAGTTATGTTATACAAAGGAGGTCCATTTTATCCCCTTCCCCTTTTTGATTATTTGTGTCTCTGATTTTAAATGTAAAATTTTTATCTTATAACTTGTAATTTTTTCCTTTTGATTAGCTTATTATATACATCTATTCATGGTGTTTATGTTTCTATATTATTGATGTTTTTTTGTTATGATTTTCACTCTCTCTAGAGAAAAAATTCCTAAAGGACTTCGATGACTCCCAGACACTAGTTTGCAGGCCATAGAGATTGGGAACGCCCTTCAAGACATTCCATAGGCTGGGTTGAGTGTCGGGTTGGATGACATCCTAGACCAATTTGTGAAATTTTATATTTTTTAAACAATGTGAACCCTCTAAGTGAAATTAGAACATGTAATTAAACTTTAAGAGTAGTTCAATAATCACCAGAATTGATGTCACAACCATTGGTTGAAAATAGTTATAATATAATCCACAAATCGAATTGTTCTTCAATATTCTCCTTTGGAATTATTGTCAACCAATACTTCACTTTCAACAATAATATTAATGAGTCATCAAAGCATATCATTCCTCAAAGATAAATGTAATGACACCACATTAATAGATAAGTTAATGTTTTTTAAATGATTTCATCTTTTAGTGATAAGAAATTTTTGACCAATTGACTTAGATGCTCCCCCTCAAATCTCATTAGCTGTTCTCTCCATGTTTTCAACATGCACAACTATCAATTTTTTTCTCCCAAGTTTACAATAAAATCCAAAGATGAGTGTATATGGGGCCCAAGAATTTGAAAATCAATGGAGAAGGCTAAACATGAAGTTTCAACCTTAATTCCACAAACCACTCTCTTGGAATAGCTTTGCTAAAAATATCTGCAACTTGATATTTTGTAGAAATATATTATATCTCGATATCTCTACCTACCACATTTTCTTTGATTGAATGATATAGAAAACCAATATACTTGGAACTTGAATGTTGAACCAGGTTTTTAGAAAATCTTATAGACCTTTGATTGTTAGAAGAAATTTTCAGTGGTCTCTCAGTCTCAATTTTCAAATCAGCTAACTACACTTGCATCCATATCATAATTGTACAAGAATGTGTAACTTCTACATATTATGTCTCATATATGTTTAGTGTCACTGAATTATTATACCAATTAACACAACCTTCTCCCAAAAATAATGTTCCACCCACGTTTGATCTTATGTCTATACAATAACCTACCCAATTGAAATCTGCAAATCCCTAAAGTTTCAAATATGAAACATGTCTGTATGGAATACCATTGTTCAAGGTTCCTTTCACATATCTCAAAATTATTATAGCATCTAAAAAGGGAGACTCTTTAGGATCACTATGAAACATTACATAGAGAGTGACTAAAAAAATTATACCTATCATAGATTTTGTAAGATAATCGAGGATTACAATGAACCTTATGAATTATTTTAGGTTAATAGTACCTTTATTATAAACCTTGTACAATTTGGTTCCAACTAAAATTGGAGTTGAAACTTATTTTTCATTCTCCATTACAATTTGTTTTTACAAATTTACCAGAATACTTTTACTAATAGAGAAATAAGTAATTCAATATCTACTCAGTCTAAAATCCTAGAAATTATGTAATCTCACCAACAATGGACATCTCAAAATTACTTTTCATTTTCTCTGTAAACTATTCATAGAGACACTCGTTATTACTAAAAAATATGATGTTATCCACATAAAAAATGACTATGGGGGTACCTATATAAATCTATCTCACATAAAATCTACTTTAAACATTATATTTTTAAAACTTACATTCCTTAAACAAAAATCAAATTTATAATAACCCACTTTAGGGACCTATTTAAAACTATAAAAACCTTTATTCAATCTATATACCAAGACAATGTCATTATCTAATATAAAACCATTAGGATTTTCATTATAGACTTATTCTTAAAGATCACCATTTAGAAAGGAAGATTTCACAACCATTTGATAAAATTTGTAACTTGTTCTTGTTTACACTACAAAGAACATTCTAATAGTATTCAGTATTTCTACCGATGAAATTTTTTCTTTAAAGTTAATACCTTCCATTTTAGAATATACTTTTCAAACCATCCTATATTGTTATGACACCTCACCTTTATTATTCAACTTATTTCTATAAACTCAATTTGTACCAATAACATTTGTATTTTTAGGTATTGGAACAAGATACGAAGTGGAGTTATTCTAAATTTTATTAAGTTCATCATTCATATATTGTATCCAATCCTCATTCTCAATTACTTGAGCAACCACATGAGGTTCAATTTGATAAATAAGTGATTTTTTATTCGACTCCCAATATTTTTCTAGTTTCAACTGGATCCTATTGATTTCTATAGATATTTTTAGTTTCAACATGATTAATTAATTTTTTTTCCTTTTTTATTATTTATAGTAACTTCATCTTCATCACCGGTTTATTCAGAATCAATATCAACAGTGATTGAAACTTCTATTCTAACATCTGCATTCCATTTTCTACTAAATATTCTAAATCTGAATCAACTATTATATCTGATTTGTTCTTTTTTTAAATAATTTTTACTTCACTATAGTCAACTATATTGTGTATATTTTTTTCCCAAAATTTATTTCCACTTCCATTATATAGGTATCCCATGAAAATTCCATCCTCGATTTTTTCTTCAGTTTTTTTAGATTTTTGTTCTTGATCTTTATAATGCAAGGAATCCCAAAAACTCTAAAATATTTGATAATTGGGTTTTTCTTGTACCACATTTGATATGGTGTATTTTTTTCTGTGGTATTAGTATACACTTGTTTTTTATATGTATTACAATACATACAACTTCTCTCTAGAAATACTTTGAGATTTTGTGGTCAACTAACATAGTCCTTACCATCTCAACTTTTCATCTATTATTCCTTTTAGGTAAACCATTTTTCTATGGAGTATATAGTCTGTTATGCTAATTTTTGATTCCATTTTTGGTAATATATATTTCAAAATAATCACATGTAAAGTAATTTCCATTTTTTGATCTCAGTTTCTTGATGTAGAGACCCAACTCCTTCTCAGTTTTCCTTCTAATTGTTTTTAACATTTTGGTTTCCTCTAACTTGGGTTTGATAAACATGAAATTAGTAAAAAGATTATCATAATAAATGAATTTAATGAAATATATATCATCTCTAGTATAATTTCATCCCATTGGACCACATAAATTTGTATGAATAATATCATGTGGTTTAGAAGATAGAATGTACACTCCTTTATCTGAACCTTGAGAAATATTTCCTTTTTTATAGGATTCACATATTTCATCCATATCATAATTTATATTGGGAAGATCTCTATCAATACCATGATTAGATACTTTACACAAAATGAATTTAAAAATATGGAAAAATTTTCTATGCAATAACTTATTTTGGTCTTTGGCACTGAAGTATTAGGAATAGGTAGAATCATTAATTTAGATTAAATTTCCACCAGTTCTTTTTCACTTGATTGACGATCCTTCCATCCTTTTTTCTTTTGATGATACATGAATAATTTTTGAATACCATCCCACTTAGATAATCAAAAAGTTGGATTACACTATGAAAATTGGGATTTATCCCTTTAATAAACAATACACTATTAGACTTCAGATTTCAGAATTCAATCTCTACTAAGACAACTCCTTTAATTTTTAGGGAACAATTATTGTTAAAAGTCACTGATTTCCATTCATGATTCTCAAAGTTTCTCAGAATTTTTGTGTCACTATACATGTGTGAAGAAATTCCACTATTAAGTATCCATGACTTTGTTATTCTGTTATCATTCAAATAAAATTCAGTGAGACATGATTTTTATACATTAATTTTTAAATTCCTTATCCTTTCTCAACATTGGATATTTTTCTAGGAAGAATACTCATAACAGTTTCAGCAATATGGTCTTGATGATCAAATCTACTATATATTTATTTTAAGCAGTCAAATTTGTTCTATATTGAAAGATAATTTGAATTATCTGTTACTACTTTATTTATATGAAAATTTGTTCTCATTTTCTCAAAATAGCTCCCTCAGTTCATGTATCATCTCTAGTGGTGATATGTTATATAATCATGAGTACTATTTGTTCCCAAAAACTCCACAACTCCAGTAGTATCCTCTAAAAATTGATCTTCCACATTGATAATAACACTATCCTAAAGATTTTTTATTTTGTGTTTCCACATATTGTGATTGTCTTAACAATGAATAAAAATATCTTCTTGAAAATATATATTTTTTCCTTAGAGTTAGAAGAGAATTCATCACTAGTATACATTCTCACAACTAGTCCACAATTGATTTTTGGACCTTAATTTTTAGAGATAAGAGATTTATTTTGAAATTCATAAATATTCGAATTAACCTTCTTCTTCGATCCCATATTTTTAGCAACATGTGTTGATTATTCCTAAAACTCAATAGCTTTTTTGAAGTATTCTATAATATTTTTTCAAGATATTCCATGCTTTAATAAATTTTTACTAAGTTATAGACTATTCTAATTCTTTTATAGAAATTTTTTATTCAAGGAATTTTACCTCCTTCTGCATTTCGACCACTTTTAGTTTGTATATTTTGATTTCATAAATATAAAAACCTCTTTATTTGAAAATTATTATTTTCCCTTAGCTATATTTTATTTTTTATTTAAATAAAAACCACTTCCCATTTGTGATATTTGTGTTTTTCTCATGAAATTATTCTAATTCATTATGAAACATGTGCTCTACCTCTGTTCTTTAACTTTCATTATATTCACTACCAAAGGTTTCAAACCATTTTCCCATAAAATACATGAAATAATTTTCATCTTTTGATTGGCTATATGATGTGAAGTCATCTTATTCTTCTTTTATAATCAAGCTTTTCCTTTTAATATTAAATAACTTTTTCTTACATCTATAAAATCTAGTTGAGCCTTTTTATATTTTCCCCATTTATTTTCTTATAGTTTCTCATCATCTATCTCAGGTTCAGTAGACTTCTTCTTTGGGAAATTTACTAAAAATTGTCCAATGTCATTAAAATTGTAACACCATGTTGGTAATTTACCTTATATAATATATTATATACTGGGGTAATGATTATTTTTTTATCTTAATCTTCATCTTCATCATTAGATTCACTTGATTCTAAAATTTAATCATCTCTAATTTTGAGCTTTCTCGTGTCCTCGAAATCTATCTCATCTTTCATATTCATCTTAAAAGATGAAATCTTCGACATTTTATACATAGTGATAATTTCATGTAATTCGTTAGAGATATATATCATCAATCTTACAAAGCTAAAACTTTAGGATCAAACATGTCAAGAAAATATCTCATCAATTTTTTGATAATAGTTGAATCATCCATCTCTTCTCCAAAATAATGAATATTATTGAAAATTTCGTTAACTCTTGTGAAGTAGTCATCAATGATTTATTATTAATCTATATTTATATATTCAAATTATCTTCACTATTTTTTTTATTTTTCCTCATTTACTTTCACATTGTCTTCATAACAACATTCTAAATTTTACCAAATTTCCTTGGAAATTTTTAATCCCATAATCAATGTGTAAAATTTTAATAAAAGAGACATCAAAATGGAATTTTTTTATTTGAAATAAACATTAATATTTATCATATCCGAAAAATTTATAGGATTGTATTCTATAAAAGGATATAATCCTATTTTTAATAACTTATTGAAAATTAACTTTTTTTATTTAAAGGTATATAAAGGAAGACCCTACCACTCATAGGGGTGAAAAATGTAGAAGACCAAGGGAATCACCCTTAAAAATGATTTTAGAATCATCTGGTAATGACACAAAACCATCAAAAATTGTAATATTCTCAATTGGGATCCCTTTTCTAGTTAGTATAACCACTGATAAATTACCTTCTATCCATGTGTGAATGACTTGGATTCCCTGTTTGAAAAACATATTACACTTCCTAATAATATAATCCAATTTCCAAGGGTATCTTCCCTTCCCATATATAAATCCAACCAACATAGAAAAATTAGATTCTACTTCCATTATTTGAATATCATATATCCTTCACAACATCTAAACAGTGATCAAATCTCTTTCGTCTACTTCTATAGAATTTCCTATCCCATAAAAAGCAGTAAAACCACCCCAGTATTGAGCCCCTTTTATATCTCACAAGTCTGACACCTCTCATATGGTCTGAATGACATGATCCATACACATTTATCATGATCCCTATGTAAGGATATCTCTAATTAATCCATATACCTTGTTAAATTCCTCTACTTTTCAAATAGTAACCAAGATGTGGAGAAAACCTTCTAGAAGAAGGGGAAAATACACCACCTTGAGTGAGGGAACCCAATTATGCAACCAGCACCTTAACACAGACTTGAAAGAAAACATTTGATAGTTTTTTACCTTCTCCATCTTTATTCTGATCCACCTAGAGAGACCAAAACGTAGTAGATAAAATGAATGCTCAAACCTTCACCTCCACACCCTACATATCATAACTGAGAAACCAGGTATAGATGGTATCCTCTATTGTGTCACCACCCACATGGGTATTATTACTATGTCTAACAAACCTCCAAACCCCCCAAACCTATTCACTCTGAAAAAATAAATGATCCATAGATTCCTATCATGGATAGACACAACATTAACATATGGATGCTAAGAAAACAACATTTTTCTTCAAGTTCTAATCCTTACACTGAGATTTATTTATCAATCTCCAAACTAAAAAGTTTAACTTACTTGGGATCTCATTGCACAAAAGTTTTGGTGCCCAGTTTTCTGTCATACTACTACCACACACCAAATATTTGTAAGCCTTACAATTAAATATCCATGAGGTTTATTTTTAAAGATGCATAAGTATACCTATTTGTTAAATAAGATATTATCGTAATAGTTCTTCTTATCATGATTTAAAATAGATTTAATAAAGAATGGGTACCTGGTGGCTTCATGGAAGGAGAGGTTCAGAACATGACTTCTCAAGGAATATAACTTCTAACCCCTCTAGTTTGTTGAATTGAAGTCACTATCACCAAAACCAATAATCCAATAAACATTTTCATCCAAATCCGCTAGGTGAGATAACATACAGTGTTCAAGACTGGTGAGATTAATGAACCAGCCATCCCAATCATCACAATTTTCTCCATATTTTTTTCTCATAATTTTTTCCCACAATGATTTATCAATGATAATATACCACACAAATTTTTGTTGTAAGGTGTTCATTGATTCCTTTGTATTTTCACAGATCAATCCCACCTTCTTCAATTGGCCTCACTATCCATTTTCATTAGGCCTGATGAAATTTCCCATCCAGGTTTTCATCCCAAAGAAATGTGTTCATGAGACATTACATACTTTCAATTGTCCCCTTATATGGTTTAATGATGGATATAATATGTATTGGCACCAAGGTAATAAAACTATTAACAAGAGTTATAAAACATCCAAATGAGAGGAGATTATTTTTCCAATTGAACATTCTAGTTATTATCCAATTTATAATATCATAAAATAAATATATCTTGATTTGTCCATTAGATTCAGGGGCTCCTAGATATTCCATAAAAAGTTTCCACCTCTACATGCCCAATTTGTTTTGAATCATGCTGCCTCTTCTCATTGAACACTTGTTAAAAATAAAAAATTCCTCTTCTTTTGATTGATATACTGAACAATAAAGTTTCTCTAGGTTTCCATGATTCTTATGAACATGTTGATTGACTTTTTCCTATTGGTGAAAGGCATAATTATCCCATCATTTATGTCATATTTTATGTTTCTTGTGAGATATTCCTAGGCTAAGATGAAGAATTTAGGAGACAACATGTATCCTTATTTTACACCTTAAATAGATTTAAAGAATCCAAATCCCCTTCCCGTCATGAAGATCATGAGCCACATAGAGGCATAACATCTAAATCATAAATCACATAACCAATAATTGAAACCAAGATTCCTCATGAACCGTAGAATAAAACTCCACTCTAGTTTTTTGTAATATTTATCCATAACAAACTTGATCATGAAATTTGATCTAATTTTCCTTTTATTTAAGTCTTCCACCATTTCTTTTTAAATTTTGATGGCCCCTTGGATGATAATACCTTTCTTAAATACATGTATTTCATTGGATATAATTCTTGTAATGATACCAATAATCCTTATTTTGATCTGGTGGGAATAATTTTGTATATGAAACTACATAAACAAATTGTTCTGTATTGATTCAAAGAGGTGGGGTCTTTCACTTTAGGAATCATCAAGATCCTTGAAGCACAATAATATTTGATAAGAACCCCACCTCTGAAGTAGTATTGAACTAATTCCCATACCTAATTCTTAAAAATATCCCATTTTACCCCATATAATTCCCCTGGGAACACAACAAGACAAGGATAAATCTCTTGATGCATGATGAAAACAATTATTTTGATTTATTACTCCCCTTATGTGGTTTTTAACACCTCATTATCTTGATTTGTAATCAAACTCAGAATAAAATTCATAGACAAATATTCTTCATATGTTCTGAGTGAACCAACACCCCTTCCTGTGTTTGGTCTAGATGGAAGGTTCTCAAAATGTTATAAGGATTTATTCCCTGGTATTAGAACTTATTTGGTCACTACTGGAAACATAATCTTTAGCAACAGTTTTAAACTAATGGTAAAGGCTAGATAACTATTGGTTTAAACTATACCAATGATTGTCCAGACCATTGGCTATGGACCCGTCGAGATAGAAATATCCCAATGGTTCTTTGATAATCATTGGAATGTGGCTTTAGAATGAATTATATACCAATAGTTACAAGAAACCATTGGTATAAATGTTTACCAATGGTTTCAAAATGTTGCAAAATATGAAAGTTCATGTCTATTCCAAAGGATTACAAACCATTAAAATATAATTTTATCAACGGTTTGTTTGAAACCGTTGGTAAAAGTTAATATTAGGATCTATACCAATGGTTTACAAACTGTTGGTAAAAGTTAAGGTTTTCACACATATATCAACAGTTGTAAACCATTTCCATAGGCTTTACGCATTTTCAACAGCATGCCTGCCTCTCCCTTATGCAACTACCTACGGTAATTACCTACAATACATAATTCTGAATTCAATAACTGAAAGTATGTATTTAATTACCTCATATACATATACAAAACTATCACATAACTCATAAGGTAATTAAATACATACAGTAAGTATACACATACATAATTAAAAGATAATTCATAAGTTAATTAAATACATAGAGGACTCAATTAAGAATTCATAAGGCAATTACCCTATACAATACATAATTCTGAATGGAATACATACAAAATTGAATTTTGTATAACACATATATAATTGAATTCAAAATTTATAATGTAATTACCCCTAAATAATGAAATCATGTTTCAGGTTTTGAATATGGAATTGTTGTTCATAGGCATGGGTGAATTCAGATGAGATTTGATTTTTTGGATAATGTGGTATTTCATGTTGTAGTAAGGGGTAATGTGACATGGGGTATAGGCTCTAACAGTTCATGTTGCAAGTATGTATATTAATTTTCATAACAAGATGTGAAATTAACCAGGTTACAAGAAGACTATACACCATTTGAGTATGTGGAATGAACTGGGTTACAAGAGGACATAACAAAAGATCTTAGGTCCAGGAACAAGACATTATGGGATGGCTTTTTTACCAGCTAGTATACATAAATGAAACTGACTAATCCGGTTATTAGATTAACATCTGGTACTGATCCACATGGATACAAAAAATGAAGCAAAAACCTAAAGACTGGCTTGTCCATCCCAACAAACCAATGAAGGGTTTTCCTTATCTAGAGGAAAGGGAACTCAGTCTTGAGGGAGTCATTTTTTCTATGTGGGGATTCAATCCAATCTTTCATACCATTCACACACATTTTAATGAGGTAAAAGTTAACTCATTTAAAACTGTGGAGAAAACAATGAATATATTAGAAAATAAAGTGTAACCTCCAAGGATTTTCGATCCACTTAACCAAAGTAGAGTGTAAAACCTCAACATCCAACTCCATGATGATATTATGCCAACCTTTCTCATTGGAAAGATAAAATTCATCAAGAACACCCTGAGATTCTGTAACCTACATAGAATCAGCAAGGAACAGTCTCGATCCACCTCCACACACAAGACGGTTAGAGTCTCTTGCAATGACTCTATAAGAAGGATCTCTAGACAAGGGGCATAAAGTAGAATCATAATTCAGTTTAATGAAGAGGGACTAGTGGTTTTCAATGAGTGAAATTCGGTGACTACTAGATTGGAAGTACTGAAATGCACCTCTATTATCAGCAAACTGGGTGTTGCAAGGTAGGTCATGTTAGGGGACAATTGTATATTCGACATCCGGATGAGAAGAGCTAGCTCAGCTACATTAATAGATCTAGAAACATCAATATTTACCTTATTAAAAACATCCTTACACCTATATTTGCTAATGGACTACAAGACTGGGATAATGAACAAGAAAGAATCAGACACTACCCTTCCATGCTTCAAACCTTCAAAACAAGATTCCAACCAATCGTCCAAATAAGAAGCATACTCCAAAAAATCCTAATCACCAAAGTGGAAAACCAAAGTGCTTTAGTCTGAGGACAATAAAGTAGCAAGTGATCCACTTATTCTTATCCTGAATAGAAAAAATAGAAATTAGAGGAAACAATCTTCCTTCTTAACTAGTTATTTTGAGAATAAAAAGGATTGTTGAGATCTCTCCATCAGGAATACTTAACTTTAGGAGAATAGGTGAAATGATACACTTGATTCCATAGCTACTTCCTAATGTAGTTTGAACTTGAGGTTTGTGAATTGGATTAAAATGAAGAATTCCTAATAAATTTTTATCCATATTGAGCACTACACTTCTCATTCTTCTCAAAAGGCTAAATCAGTATATCTTCATCCACACTCCTTGGAAGAAGAATCTTTTGAATATACATGCTCGTCTCAGCATCAAAATACCTATGAAGCATAAAAATATTCCACATAATTTATTATTGATATATGAAATCTATAACTTTGAATCCTGATGAGGACCTAAAGGTTTAAGATTCAGTAAAAAATTCTTTGATCATAAAATCCATCTATCATTTAGTGCATTATTAGAATGACCATCTCCTACATTCTAAAGAGAACCATTAAGGAGAAAACCATTACCTTGAAAAATACTAGACCATCCCCAGTAATCTATCAAACCTCTAGAATTCTAGAAAAATTATGTTAAAGGAAAATAAATTCCCTTTAGAACACTTACCCAAAAATCCTTGGGATTGGAATGAATTCTCCAAGCTAGTTTTGTGAGCAAGGAAAAATAAAAATCTTTAAGATCCTTGAAACCCATCCCACCTCATGATTTTGGGAGATTAATTTTCTCCCAACTTTTCCAATGAATCCTTATTTCCTATTTAGTTTGACCCAGCCAAAATTGGGGAAGAATAGTCATTTTAGGTTCATAATCCCCCATTTTTCATGTAGTAGTGGAATAAAGAGATTAAATTTTTAGTATGATAATGTCCTCACATATTTCTTTTACAGTCCCCTATTCCCTCTTGGATCATGATTTTGGTAGGAGGTTTTTGATTTTTAAATCTATAGTAATCCATTCCATCCCCATTCCTGTATTCATTCCATTATTCATTGTTTACTTGAGATTTGTTTGAATAAATATTAGTGATATGATTATATTATAAATAATACTTGTATGGTTTAGAGTATGGTCATTGCATGATGTTAATATTAAGGTATGTCACCTATGTTTTAAGTTTTAATTTTAGAAAATTTATATAAATATAGTGTTTCAATTAGATTTTTAAATTAGCGGATTTTATTACATTAGGTATTGTAGTGATTTGTTGCTACTAAAAATCAAGGAGTTTAGATAATTCAATTATAGATACTATTATTCATGATAACATTGTGAATATAAATATATAAAAATGAAGAGGTGTGAGTGGGGGAAATTAAGAATTTTAGAGCCTTATAAAATGTATTATTGAGGAGTGAAAGAAGATATTAAAGTCAAGATTCCTTCAAGAAAGAGGATATATCTATTCATGAGTCTTCAAGGGGTTGAGAGACCCAAATAGTTGAAGATATGATGGGATTATTTGATATGAGTAGATCTAATCATTCCTATTAGTTACTAAAGATCTCTAAGATTATGTTTACGAGTTGAATAGTTTATCCAGTGTGTTCATGTGGGGATATCTATATCAAGTGGTGAAGAAGAAACATGGAGATTTGGGAGATCCTATTTTATTTTAATCCTACATTTTTATTGGTTATTTGGAAGACACATTCATTGGTGTGACTCTAGAGTAGGAGTATAGTGTGTATCTATTCTTATGGGTTTGATAAGTCCTTAGTGCAACCACATGGGTTTATAGTGGAGAATCTACAATTGGGGTGACTAACAATTGAAGTTTTACACGTCTATCGTGAGGCCAATGTAGATTCTACACTATAAACCCATGTGGTTACACTAAGGACCTATCAAACCTATAAGAATAGATACACACTATAATCCTACTCTAGAGTCACACCTATGAATGCGTCTTCCAAATAACCAATAAAAATGTAGGATTAAACTCCATTCACATGACAACTACATCCACAAAGCATCAATGGTATGAATAATTCTACAAATAAAATATTCTTAACATTTTTATGAGATCTAAATGATTTTACATAGAATATGATATTATTTATGGAACTAGAAACACATCATATATTGTTCACCTAAATCACAAGGAAATCATGTTCTCATGGTATCTTCTATGTGAAATTCCAAAGATTTATATCTACAAACACAATAATGATAACTATTTTTATGTTTTGAGAAAACCAAAATAAATCATATTTCAAAGATAAATGAAAAGATATAAAATGATGAAAATTGAATCAACAAACCCAAACTAAAAAATGAATCAGTTAACCATACCAGAAGAAGATTAGGGTCACTATCAATGAATACCCGAATTAGAAAAATGTAAAAGGGGGTTCTTGAACATAAGGGATCATTGAACTAGGTGAGATACTTGAACAGACGGTATTATTGACCTTCTAAACCTAGGGGGATTCTCATTTGGTGAGGGAAAGCTTGACCTAGGATGGATTCACATCGAGTGAAGGAAATATAGACCTAGGGGTGGATGTGCGGCCTAAGAGGGGAGGATAGACTAAAGGAGGAAGAGGATGGGGATGCACGAACAAGGAAGGAATGCATGACCAGAGGAGGATGAGGAGGGGGGATGAACGTCGGCCAGAGGCGAGCGGGGAGAGGGGAGTGGCAAGCAGTGCACGTCGAGTGGTGATGGGGAGTTGTTATGGGAGGAGGGGAGTGTTAGGGGGATGAGAGAGGTGGTTAGGGGGATTTGGTATGGGAAAAATGATGAGGAGGGGTGGATTATAGTGGGTGATATAGGGATTGGAGAAGTCGGTGTGAGGGGAAGTCAGGATGGGGGAAGGGTATTAAGATCTATCCCAAAAATGCTTATGAACTGTTGGTATTGAGCCTGTTTTTTCCAACAGTTTTATTAAACTATTGGAAGACCCCAAGTTATATTATCCTATACTAACGGTTTCACATAACCATTGGTATAGTTTCATTATCCCAACAATTTTTTAAAACCATTGGGAAAGAAGCATTGGTATAGGTGGGATTTCCACTAGTGGGTGAAGGAACCATCTTCTAACTATAAATTAATATTTTTGATCACTTTCCTCTTCTTTATACAAGCCTAAAAAAAATATTTCTTATGAACTCCTTATATAATCTATAATTCTTGTGATTTTTATCTAAACTTCCTCTCAATATCTAGAAGTCTTTAAGCCAACATCTTTTTTTTATCTTATAACGTGATAAACAGGTCCTCATTCCACCTGATCTGATGGTTCTCCACTATCTTTTCTATTCCATATTTTTATCAATGTAGACTAAAATCCACCTCATTCCTACTGTTACACCAAATTGAATATAATTTTTCAAATGTTGCAATCTTTTAATGATACCAGGCCAATGATCACTCATCTCTAATTGATTCCAAGCCTGCTGAACTATCTACATAAATCCCTCCAAATGATGCCAGTTACACGAATACTGGAAATTATTTTCCCTCTTGTTATCGTTATTTAAAAATATCGGAAAAGTGGAATTTTCTGATAAGGACCTGGTTATATGGGTAATAGAAGCCAACATTAAGGAATCCAACCCTTACAGATTTGTGAGGCCCCTATATAGTCTACAGAAGAAACTTCTATTTCCTTTTCTATTATTTCACCATGTTTATCTGCCTTTGAAAAATCCCATATTAATGAGTCCTTTTGATTACATGAAATCAGTGAATTCCTGCATTGATTTATTAGATAGAACCATTCCTCCTCATTTTCCTAAGTCTACAACAATTGTGTTAAATCAATGGTGTTTTTTATATTTTTTATTTCTTTTGAAACTAACCTATATTGACCTATTATAATCTAATCCAATCTTGTGATTACTCAATCTTTTTTAATGTAGTAAAAGTAAATATTATTGGAAAACAAATTTTTTACAAGGTTCAGTCTCAATGTGAGTATAATCCTTATTGTAATTGGTTTTATTCCCCAATAACGTATTCAATACTAAAATAAAAAGTGGTTAGATAATAAGATCTATAATCGCACAAAGTCACACTATGCTTTCTAGAGTACCACTGCAACAAAAAATTCACACTACTTAATACAAAATGAATTCAAATAAAATAAGAAGTATAAATTTTGAAAGATGGATTCTCTTTAAACTATTGATGAAGATATTTCTTTTGATCCTTAAAGATAAAATTAGTAGATTTTTCTCACTTCTACATGAATCCCAGAAAGAGATAATGTTGGTCGTGCTTACTTTATGAAGAACATCATTAAGATGGTTCTTTCTAAAAATATAGACATTCATTACTGTAACAACCCCAAATACATTATCCAAGGGTTTTTGGAAATTTTATTATAATGTTATGAATATAGTGGATCCAATAATTTAGTAGCCTCATGAAAAATAGATACATAACAGAGTATTACATTACATTGAATAATAAAAATACATCATTTGAAAACATGAAAATATTAATATTATCCTTATGACCCTTTTATCATATGTAGTACTCTTATTGGTTTCCTGGTGAAAAATAAAACAAAATAAAGGGTTGAGGTTAGAAACATAGTAATAAGGTTACATTAAACAAAAAAATATAAATAAGTCATTATGATATGAATAAATAAATTGAGTTATGCTATATCAAATGAAAATAAGATAATGACTAAATCTACAACCAACATAATAATAAATAAATGCCTTGATAGTAATAACTAATCATATAGTGATGGGAATTCATAATTATAGACATTATAAACACAAATTCAAGGCCTTATACCAAGACATATTATATAAATGGTAAGGATTATCCCATTATCCTATCTTAATTATCTCATGATACCTGCCAGTGCATTGAGGGGATTCATAATTCTAGACCCAAACTTTCATGTAATAGTCCAATGCATTCGATCACATATCAAAATATTAAATGGGGTAATGTTAAATTAAAGAACAACATGGATACTTAGCACAATTTCTCAATGAGGATTATTGTACAATATTTTCCCATATGGAAGAAAGAATCACATGGAATGAAATTATTTTCCCCAACTTCAAGAATCGATATTGATATATGAATTTTACATGGTAGGTGACCAATTCAATGATAGATAAATAAAATTTTAATGGTTTTTAAGTAGAATCTAGATAATCTAAGAATATACCCAGGGAGTGTTAAACCAGGTATGCAGTAAGGCTCACTATTGTGCACCAAGTGATGATGATTCAAAGCCCAATGCACCCTTTTTGGGGTTATTACACCTAGGTACAACTCTGATAGATATACACCCACATGTAGAATCAATAAAATGATTTATTTTCTATTAAAACCACACACATAATAATTCAACAAAAGTTTAGGTCGGTTTTATTGTTATAGGATAATTAGAGTAGTATAAAAACTTATACAAAGGCTATAATGGTAGGGAGTAAGTAATCTCTCATTTTGAATAATTCAAATGTATAGAAATAACATGGAATTAGAATGATTTTTTATCTGAAAAGTAATCTTAAAATACAATATAAAAAATTAATTTAAATTGAAAATTAAAATAGAGGATTGGTGAAACCCTTATCTCTCTTGAACTACTTATCTTTGAGATAATCCTTCAGACTAACAAAACTCTTCAAGATTGAAGAGAGAGAAATGGAAGAGAATCCTCTGGAGGCATATAGTGATAGAACATATAATTGGTTGAGGGAGAAATGGAATACAATTTTAGAATCAATACTTGAGTAGGGGTGGTGTTAAGGGTTTAAATAATGATTATTTTTTCATTAAGGCCAACCAATTTTGGGTGGCATTAATTCTAATGTTTTTGGTTGACAATTAATGTTTCCAAGGCTGGTTAATTTCATCCAATACATCAAACACAAATTTAATTTTATGTTATTTATCAAATAAAATTTGATGAAGAATTATAATAAATAAAATTTTAAATCATGATCATATCATGATTATATCATAATATTTATGTTACTTTATAAAAACAATATTTTCACTTTTTACCCAAAAATAAACTTCTTTAAAAAAGTACCATAAATTTACCCTAAGATTATTTGAACATGATGTGTCCAAAAATGAATTTTATTTACAAAATTAATTATGTAAATATTATAATTTTAAGTTTTAAATAAAAAATCATTATTTATTGTTAATTAATAGTTTCTATGGGATAATAAATTTTCATATCGTTATAAAAATTACTTGGGGAATAATTAATTTATATTACCATCTAAAAGTATTATTGTATTATGGTATGTATATTTTATTATACAAAATTTCAAAGAATAAAAAAATAATATAAATTTAAAATAAATAAATTTCTGGGTTGTTACATTCTTACCCCCTTAAGAAATTTCTTCCTTCAATTTTGTTGTGTACCTCATAGTGAAAAAAAGAGGGTACTTATATATCATTACTTCTTTAGGTTTCCATATTTCATCTTCGAACTTGTGATTTATCCATAATAATCTTATGAGTTAGGTTGTATTATTCCTCAAAAATCTCTCTTTAGTTGTAGGAATCTGGATATACTCCTCAATATAATAAAAATTAGGGTTGAGCTCTATCCCATCTATGGTGAGTACATGAGTTGCGTTTGGAATGTATTTAATTAGAATCAAGATATGGAAGACTCCATGAACCTTATATAGGTTGGTTGGAGTGGATAAATGATAGTATATGACTCAAATTATTTCTAGGATCTCAAATGGCTCAATGTTCCTTGACCTAACTTCCCCTTATTCCCAAACTTTATAATCCTTTTAAACGATGACACCTTCAAGAAGAAATGATCACCTACTTATAATTAAAACTCATTCCATCATTTATCAGCATATATTTTGTAAGAACCCAGATCTTCATTTCAGGCATGGATCTTTATTTTAGGTAGTTTTTTAGGAAAAATGAAGAAATGAGGTTTTTTTGAGTACACACCGTGTGCCTATGTGTACACTCCATGTACTTGGTTGTTGCATACAACCATGTACTAGCTATGTAACATCTCTTTACATGGCCGTGTGGTGATCTGGCATACTGTATAAGTTAGAGGCCAGTTGAGGTTAATACATGACATGTAGTTTTAATGAACATGCCATGCATTTTTCTTTTTATTTGATATATTTTATCGGGGTCACATATTATGTTCATAAATGTCTTCTTCTCCCTATGGTTCATATAGGATAGTAACAAAATGACCAATGAACTTAAAACCCCTCCTAATTCTCTGTTAGAGCTCTTATTGAGACACCATTTGGGGCATTGGAATCCCACCAGTAAGTTATTGAATCCCATAGTTCATTTCTTCCCGATTCTTCCATTCTCGTGAGTTATTCAAAGTTGGTAATTTTCACCTTTTTTTTAGATCTATACTGATCTAAGAAGATTCAAAGGCCAATGTTCAAGTTTATCGATCATACGATATTGAGGTAGATGGTTTGTGCCTTTCTTTGTTTATCTTTGGATTATATGCGCTAAAAATCCCACATATCCACATTTGGGATATTGCTTGATTTGGAATTTAACCCTGGTTATTACTTACTATAGTTTTATCAATTGATAAAGGGTTATTTATTATGTATAAGGTTAGATACCTTGTTATTAGGAAACCCCATGGGTGTGTTTCCCCTTAGTTGACTGTTATGGTCGTTTGGTCTAGGATGCATGTTAGGCCTTCCCTGTTTTCCATGCCTTGGTTTATTATGATGGAATTTGATTGATTATTTGAAATTCATGTGATATTATTGTAAATTATTATCCATGTAGTAGTTATAAATTACTTGAGATGATTTGATGCATTATGCATTCCATATATGTACACAGGACCGTGATAACCTTGGTGTAGGTGTTGACCCAGGGGTATTGAAAGTGAGAGCTACCCTGAAGGTTTTTTATAATTACCATATGCTGTGTTGACCCAAGGGTATTGACCGTGAGAGCTTCCCAGTAGGTCGTTTATAATTTGTTGATGCCATGTTGACCTATGGGTATTGACCATGAGAGCTTCCAAGGTGATCCTTTGTAAATGATTAGTTCTATGTTCGACCAAAGGGGTTAGACCATGAGAGTTTCACAGAGGGTTGTTATTTAAATGATTGAATGATTACGATGAGTCTTCCAAGCAAAAGAACAATCTTGGACTCAGTCTTACTTAATTATTTATATGGTCTTATGAGAAATATGTTTGTTACCTTACACAGGGGATAAAAATATTATCCTAGATCCTAGGGTTACATGATTACACGGATGATTAATTAATGTTAAATGAATGTAATTGAAATCTGTTAGATTGTTTAATTTTGAGTACTTCATAGTTTATTTCTTCTATTTTGTATATTACCTATTATATATATTCACTGACTATTAGGTAGATACCTTTTTGTGGTTGCCTACTAATATTAATCTCACACCCTATTTGGGTCATGATTTTGGACCTAAAAAAATTATATTGTTGTAGGTATAGATAAGGGCAGACACCCTTCTTCATATAATACTTGATTGCTATTGGAGTTGGAGAGGATGGGACCAAGCTGAGGCTTGCGATGATGCTGGAGTTTACTTTTTTTTCTTCTTCTATACTTTGGTTTTTGTATTGTATTTCCAACATTATGACTTGTTTGCATACTTTACTAGAAATATCTGAAATGCATCATTTATATATTTTCCAGTTGTATTATTACTCTCAGTGTTCCACTATTTACTTATGTTGTATGGTATTACTGCTTCTTCTATTGTTTTCTATTTACTTTCTGTTGTGTATACTCTTCCAATAAGGGCATTGTTTTTCCATTATCACACCTTAGACCTCGATGTTAGTCACCAGCCTCTGTCATTTTGGGAAATGCTCTTGAGGTTATAGACCAACCGGGTTCGAGGAAACTTTGGGTAGCACCCAGATCCAGGACGCTACATATTTTTTTGTCTACATTGATCTTTTTTTATACGATTATGAATTACTATCACCTTTTTAGTTATCTACTCATCAAGTTCTAGTACAACCAACTTTCTCCTTCCAAGCTCATCCCAACAGGTTTTGGTATGACATATTTTACCATATAAGGACTCATATAGCACCAAATATATTATTTTATGGAAGGTATTATTATATGAAAATTCCAAGAAAGGTATGTTTTGGTCCTATATTTCTTTGAAGTAATTTTAAAATGAAATCAATATATCTTATAAGGATTGGATAGTCCTTTCATACTGCTCATCAATTTGAGGATGATTTTTGGTTCTCAAATGTATCCTCATATTCCATTCCTTTTGAAAACTATTGAAAATTTTTAGATGTAAAGAAAGTATAATGATGTGAAATAATTGATAATATTTCACCATTATGTCTCAAAACATCATTGATATAAATATGATCATGATTCTTGAGGGGTAGATCTTCCAATATTGCTAGAATATGTAAAAAGCTTTTAAGAATATCAACAATGAACCATATAAAAACATCCATATTCAGTTTTTAGGTATCCTAGTAACAAAGTACATTATGAAATTTCCCCAGTTATACAAAGGTATAGGTAGAGGTTTCATGACATCCTTTGGATATTTCATACCAGCCTTAACCTATTTGCATACTAAGCATCTACGCACATAGTTAATAATTTTATGCTTCATGTTATCCTTCTAGAAGTTCTCTTAAATATCCCTATACATCTTGGTACCACCAAGGTGTATAGAGAAGTTTGAGCTATGAGAATAATCTAGTAAATCTATCCTTAGCTCAGGTACACATGGTACACACAATCATTATTCAAATTTTAACACACTATTTCATAGGTGAACCTCATTAATTTATAATCTTTTATGGATTTTTTTTTCTAAATACCATTTTCATCTGACTGAGACTTATTTATCTTCTCCAATAAATATTATTTTGAATTTAATTGGACAATGAATGATGTTTCCCCTTCCCTAATAATTTATATATCCAATTTTACCAACTCATTGAATATCAGAGTATTGTGTAGCCTCATCTAGGATATGATCCCATGATCCTTTCTATAAAAAGTGTCTTCCACCTTGTTTTTATTTCCAACGTGGTAATGTATTTCACAATAAAATTATTTAATTAAATCCAACCATCTCCTATACCTCATTTTAATCTATTTATAGGAGGATATATACTTAAAAGTTTTATGATTGGTATATATGTTACATATTTTACCATAGAAATAGTATCTCCATATCTTCAAAAGTAAATATCATAGTATAAATATCAAGATCATTATTTGAATATTTTTTTCTCCCGGGGTTTCAATTTATTTGATTCATAATAAACAAATATATCATTTTTCATGTGGTCACACCCTATCCCTTTATTCAACACATCACTATATAAAAAAACCATTCTTTTCCTAATGGTAAATTATATACTGATGCATTTATTAAATTTTTCTTTAATTCCCCAAATCTTTCCTCACATTCCTTAGACCATGCGAATTTCACCCCTCTACTTGTGAATTTGGATAATAGAGTATGTAATTAGGAATTGTTTTCAAAAAATCACTGATATTAACTAGATAAGATAAGGAAACTGCATATCTCAGTTATATTCATTGGTGTTGAACATTCCTTAAAAACATTTGTATTAGTGGGGTAAACTAATATTCCATCATTAGAGACAACATGGCCAAGAAAAGAGACTTGTTGAAGCCATAATTTATAATTACTAAATTTACCATAAAGTTCCTTCTCTCTCAGGATCTGAAGGCTGATTTGAAAATGATATTCATGCTCATCATAGTACTTTGAGTATACCAATATTTCATTGATGAATAACAAAATCATTTATCAATATTATCCTTGAATATTCTATTTATTATATCTATAAAGATAGATTATGCAATAGTTAATCCAAAAGGAATTATTGCGATCTCATAATGTTCATACGCTTTGTGAAAAGAAATTTTTGGTATATCATCATTCATTACTCTCAAATGATGATAACCATTTTGGAGATCAATATTTGAGAATTATTTTTCCCTTATCTGATCAAATTGATCATAAATGAAAGATAAATGATAGTTATTATTAATTATGAAGGAATGTATTCCCCTATAATCAATTCATAATCTCATGGACCCATCCTTATTCTTCATAAAAAATATTATTACTCCCCAAAGTGAAACACTAGGTCCTAAAAATCCCTTTTCACTTAATTCTTTCATTTGTTTCTTAAGATCCACTTACTCCACCAGATCCATCTTATAGGGAGGATTAGATATTGGTTTTTCATCAGGGATAAGATCAATCATGAATTAAAATTCATTATTAGGAGTGTATCCTAGTAGATCATTTGGGAATACATCAATATATTCCATGACTATATATAATTTCGTCTATTATTAGGACATCATTTTAATTCACTTAATCATCACAAAGGATTTAATTAAGATTTTACATAGGCGGAGGTTCTAGATAAGACTCAGGAAATGAAGTCTCTTCTATCAACTAAAGGGATCTGTACTATTATCAATGGTTTTAATATTATTTTATCAATAATAAAGTGTTTCATTATACTTTGAAATATAGTACATCCCAAGTATTATGTCAAATTATACCATAGGTATGATAATTAAATTCAAAAATAGTGTATGTTAATGAATTGAAATGGGGATTTGTGGACATATCTTCCTTTTAAAAATATTTCAATTGGGTGTTCCAATTGATAACACCCTTATTATATTGATAGTAAAATATCTAATGTTATTAGAAAACATAGATGATATAAAAGAGTATGATGATCCAGAATCAAATAGAACATTATCTAATTTTTAATTTATGACCAATGTACCTACCACCACATCGTTAGGAACTTTAACTTGTGAAGTAGTAATCATGTAAGCTTGAACTTTCTCCCTAGGACTATTTTTTTACATATTCCCTTGACTCTTAGGTAATTTAATAGAATAATGCCCCATATCAGTGCAATTAAATCACAAGGCATTGGTAGATTTAATCTTACCATTTAAATGATGATCTTGGAGTCATTTATATCCACACTTTTAGTGGAATCACATCCCCTTCAAGTAAGTTTCATGGTCTTCTTACCATAATTATTTCATGTTATAAATTACATCCTTAATTTATTATATTTATCCAAATTTATACCAACATGGTGCTCATCCACCCACTTATTATCTTTATTCCCATTTAAAATAAGAGACTTTTTAAATTACTTTTCATTCATTATATAACTAGTCACAATCTCCTCATATGAGGAAAGTGTTTGGGATAATAGTTCTCATTGAAGGATTTATTTTATCCCATAAAAGAATCAATCAATATTTCTCTCCAAGTTTTGCTCATAATAAAAAATAATTCCATGATAGACTTGTATAATTTTCTTCACATTTAGTCAAAACTTCCTCATCCTTCTTCCTTAAGTTTAATAATTTCCTTTCCACATCTTCTCATTGCTCAAAATCTAATTACTTATCAAATAATATATCTTTAAAATTCTTCCAGTACATATAAATTATTTCTTCTTCCTTCTTAGTGTCTTGAATCAATGAGCACCACTAGTTAGAATCTACCATTATATGATATACCACCATAAAAACCTTCTTCTTCTCATCTATAGTGACCATACATTTTCTTACATAACTATTACATCATTATAAAGATTAAAAACATAATAGTTATACATTAAAGGATCATAAGGTTGAGTATCTTGATAAAATTAAGATCATACATCACTTATACATAATAAAAAATAAAAAATTTTAAAACCCTTCTTCTTTATAAACTTAAAATCAATCACATTCTCCTTAGTACATGTAGTCAACTGAGGATATACATCGAAGAAATAGGTGAGCTAAAATCTCGATAAGAGGATGAATACGGGACATGAATCAATATAATATGGGTAATAATAATAAAAATAATATCATAATCATAGTATAATCATAAACATCATGAGGGAAATATTTTATAAATGCATGGAATGTGAAAATGCATAAAAATGAAACATCATGTCATAGTGGTTAAATACCACACATAGTTGTGAACAAAAGAAGCATCATGTTCAAATTTAACAACATCGCCATTATGAATAAATTTAACAACTATGTGTGGTATTTAACAACATCGTCATTATGAATAAATTTAACAACATCGTCATCATGTTGTGAAAATGCATAAAAATGAAACATCATGTCATAGTGGTTAAATAATCATAACATCATCATTATGAATAAATTTAACAACATTTTCACACATAATACACATTATCTAATTATATATATCACATTACCCAATTCATTGGATTTCTATATAATTCTGATCCCACCCGCCACATCATAATATTTATATTATCATGCATTCCACAAAGAATGTATAATAATTGCAGTCATAAAATAAATCATGGAAAGAATTGTGTTTCATATATATTTAATCAAAAATAATGACTAAAATTGGTGTTTCCAAATTAATAAAGGAATATATATTTGGAATAAACAACATCGTTATTGAGTGAAGGAGAAAAAACTCAAGAGGAGTTCAAGATGTTTTTTGGAAAGAAAATACTTTTTAGAAAATATTTTTATTTGGATTATAAATCAAAGTATAAAAATTCATATCATTAAAATAAAATGGAATAATAGTGAAAGGATTTTTAAGAAACATTATAGGAATATAAATACTGAAATTGAAATGAAAGAGGGATAACCCAAAGAAAAGGAGTTGGGGTTGAGAACCCCTTACCTTAATTCATGCTTTATTTCATCGCTTTTATACCTCCTAAATAATAAAAGTATATTTATTAAAAAATTGAATTAGAAATTAATTGTGTTAAATTATTTCACTATTTTTCAATTATAATCACTGTATTATATTTCTTAATTTCTATTGATTAAATTGAAGCGTTTTTATATCTTTTTTTTCTTTAAAATTTTCTTATTTTCCATCAATTTTTCTATTTTTTTAAAGAAAATTTACAAATAAGTAAAATAAATGATTGAAGATGAAAATAAATATATTGATACATTTTTTATATAATAAATAATTTATTTTAACCAACCATAGGTTTGGTTATAAAAAAAGGATTGGAAACTTCCTCATTGTCTATTAACCAACTATTAACGAGACATTATCGAAAGAGTGAGAAAGGGAAGTTCAATATTTATATATTCCAAACATGAGATACTTATAATATGTTAAAATCACTAATATAATGTTAAAATGAAACCTAATTAATTTTATAATATATAGTTTTCAAAGGATTTTGGAATAAAATAGAGATAAAAATAAAAATTGTGAAGAGTTGATAGAAACTTACTCTTTCCTCATTATAGCTTCTCTTGTACGACACTAAAACTCCATTGATAAATGGAGTTTGTTTAATCTCGAATGTACGTATGTTTTATAAAGTATCAATATAGATTATTTGGGTAGAACCTTGGACTTTTCAATTAATGGAGGTATGGTTTTCCAAGGGGAAGGAGAGGGGTTATTTATTATTGAGGAGAGAGGTATTTTTAGATCAAAATATTATATCAAAGGTAAAAATTGTAATAGATTTTTGTTTTTGAAAATATAAATCATATATCAATATAATAGAGTGTTTTTAAGAATTTAAACCCATATATAATTTTAATTAATATAGTTTATCAAAAAGGAAAGTGGAAAAAAGAAAAATCTTTATTTTAAGGGAACACTTTTTTCTTTAGGCTTTGGAAAATGATTTTTAGGTTTGGAAATTAAGTTTATTATATTTTAATAAATAATTTATGAAATTAAATATATTTTGGAAAAAAATTAAGTTCTAGAAATTATTATGTCATTATTATATCATGATTGATGTAATTTAAGACACATTGATTATGAGAAAAACTATATTTTTACTATTCACCTGAAAATTGAATTATTTCAGAAAACTACCAAAAAATGTTCCATAAAAAATTTCAACGTGATGATTTCAAAAATGATATTAATTTTATCAAAATAAATTTCTGACATAGGTAATTTTAATTTTTAATTTAAAAATTATTTTTTTTAGGAAATACTTCAAAATATAGTTTATTAAAAATATGCTTATATTATCTTTATGTTTTTTAATCATGATATTAAATTTTTGAAAATATAATATTTATATTTACTTAAATTACTCATGATAAATATTATTTATATCATAATTTATTATTTTGAGGTAAAATTACTCTTCCAATGGTTAGGTTATAATCCCAACAGTCATGTTACTATTCCAATAGTAACATTACTATTCCAACGATCACATTACCTCCTTTAAATACATATTCATTATTTCACTCATTATTCACTAAAGATCTTACCATGTTTATATATTTTAATTTTCATATATTTTGATTGGTTTACTAATATTCTATTTCATTTCTATAGTATTGGCTGTGGGGGTGAGGATTATAGTAGATTAGTGCAATCTATATTTTCTCATTTTAACCTTTTTATTTTATATTTTTTAACTAATTTTAATGTTTGGAGTTTTCATTGGTTTCATAGATAAAAAATATAATGATAATTATTAATGAGATATTTTTTTGTTTCTCTACATTTTGTATGTGTATAATATTATATAATATAATTCAAAACAAATTTATTCATGACTCAAATATAAATAATGAACACTAGGTTTTTTCCTTATTTATCCATTTAGAAATTTCTTACCTAAACTTTCAACTCATATTCTTGGTTGAGAATTGATGTGGGTACTTCTATTTCATTATTTTCTCTAATTCCCACATCACCTCTTCATACTTATGGTTCCACTAAATAACTTTGACAAGGTGAGTTGTCTTGCTGCATATAACTTCGTCTCTACAGTCTAAAATATTCACTAGATTCTCCTCATAAGAAAGGTCATTATTAAATTTTACCCCATCTATATTCAATACACGCGAGTGGTCAAGTGTGTACTTATTAAGAGAGGTATGAAGAACTTGTCATGAATTTGAGCCATATTTGGTTGAAGTGAAAGTTGATAGGATACTGCTCCTATGTGATCAAGGATCTCCAAGGTCAAATGTTCTTAGGGATAAGCTTCCTCTTCTTTCCAAGTCTCATGAATCTCTCCCATGAAGATATTTGAAGGATAAATTTATATCCATATTTAGAATCTAAGACCCTTTTACTTGTATCAACATAGCTATTTTTGAAACTATGAGAAGATATTATATGATTTTGGATGGCTTGAATTTTATCTGTCATCTCTTAAAAAATATAATGTCCAAGTAGATTTTATTCACCAACTTCATCCCAATATGTTGGAGTTTTACATCTCTTTTCATACAGATCTTTATATGGATCCATTTGAATACTTGAGTGGAATATGTTTTTGTATAAGAACTGACATAATGATATATATTGATCTTATCCACATTTTAATTCCATTATGAAGGATCTCTGTATTTCATTGACATTATGAACAGTCCTTTTAGATTATCCATCAGTTTTGGGGTGATAGGCAATGATAAAATTCAATTTAGTATTCAAATCATGTTGAGTACTTATCTATAATTTATATGTGAACCTTGGATCACAAGAATATATGATCAGAAATTGAAACCCCAAGAAGCCTTAAAAAATACATTATGTATATCTTAGAAATATGATCTAATGAGAAATATTCCTTAACTGTGATAAATTGGGATGTCTTGGTATGTTGATCCAACACAACCCAAATTGCATTATTTCTATTGAATGTCTTCAATATACCAGTGAAAAAGTCCAGGGTGACGTTCTACCATATCTTCATGGGTATAGGAAATGATTTCATCATCCCTTTGGACTTATGTCACTCTAATTTAAGTTGCTGACATACCAATTACGTTGATATATACTCTGAAATCTCTTTCTTCATGTTATCCCACTAGAAGTGCTCTCAAATATCATAGTAAATCTTAGTAATTCTAGGATGGATATATAAATATGAGCTATGAATATTATCCAATAGATTATTATTTATCTCAGGTTATTTAGGAACATAAATTCTAGTTCTAAATTAAACGACACCATCCTCTTTGAGGTGGAACTCATGTATCTTCCCTTCCTTTACTTATTTCACTTTCATTTGAATCTATAGAATGACTGTTTTCTCCTCCTTGATTTTATCTTCAATAGATGGTTAGGAAATCATCTAGGATAGGTAATATGAATTCCCTTACATTATGATTTCTAGATCCATTCTTTGTTTATCAATGAAGATATGGTCTTCCTCAATCTGTATCATGGATAAAGTAACATGTTATTTTATGCTAAGAGCATCAACTACCTTGCTTGGATTTATAAAATGGTAGTGATTAGAGCAATTATAGTCCTTGATTATCTCGAAAAATATTCTTTGATGTATGTTGAGCTCCTTCTATGTGAATTTATACTTTAGAATTTTATGATTGGTATATATGTCACACTTCTCACCATTGAGGTAGTGCTACCAAATATTTAAGGGAAATATTACAGCTATTAGCTCCAGATCATGTATCTGGTAGTTTTTCTCATGGATATTCAACTTTCATGAGGTAGAGGCTACCATTTTATCATTTTTCATGTGTGTATAACCCAATAATTTCTTCTGAGAATCACTATATATCACAAAACCTTCCCCACTTTTTGGTAGTGTGAGTAAAAGTGAAGTTATTAGCCTCTTCTTGATCTCATTAAGGCTTTCCTTACATTCTTCTATCCTCATTTAAATTAACCATTTCCATGTTCACTTATTTAGTGAGATAGAAAATCATTTGAAATTTCTCACAAAACATTGGAATTACCCTACTATTATAAGAAAAATTTGTATTTACATGGAATTAATGGTTATAGAACACTCGTTAATTGATTTTGTATTTCAAGTGTCTACAGAAATTCCCCCACTTGTGATCACATTCCCCAAGAACGTGACTTGCTGCATCAAAAAGTCACACTTTGTAAACATAGAATACATTTTCTTATTCATTAATGTTGCTAGTAAAATCCTTAGATTCTCTTCATATTCCTCCTTACTCTTGAAGTAAATGATAATATCACCAATAAATATTATGAATTTTTTTTCTATGTAGTATATAAATACACTATTCATCATATACATGAATATTTCAAGGGAATTAGTAATTTTTGAGGGTATCACAATGAAATCACAATGTCTATAACTTATAAAAAAAGTTGTATTCTAAATATCTTCCCTCTCCACCTTTAGTTGATGATATCAAGAATGAATATCCACCTTTGAGAAGTACTGAGCTCCTCATAGTAGATTTAAGATGTCATTAATACTTGAAGGTGTATAATTGTTCTCTATAGCGATCTTTTTGACCTCTCAGTAATTTATACATGGCTGAATTGATAATTACTTTTTGTTGAAAAAGATCACCACACACCCTAAGGTGATGTACTAGGGTATATGAATCCTTTTTATAAATGCTTTGGCAGCTGCTTCTTAAAGTCCACTAATTTGATCAGGGCTATCATGTAGGGGAATTTAGATATAGGAGTGGCTATAGGAATGCGCTATATTGATAAATATACCTCATGATCTATGGGAAGTTTGGGTAACTATTTGGGAAATACATCAGTGTATTCCCTCACAATGAAAACTTCCTCCTGTTTGATACCTTCCTTTGACTCAACCAATTAGGCAAGGTATGCTTCTTCATAGGGAATCATTACCCACACCATTGAGAGGTTTTCCAAAGTATATTCATAATATTAATTTTATTTTTATTGGAGCATGGGATTTATTGGAATATTAAATGATATTTTTTTTCTCAACAGTTGATGTGTTATCTATATAAAAAGAGCCAATCCAAGCCCAACATAGCATAAAATTCAACCATAGAAAGGATTATGGCATTCGTTGGAATAATATTCCCACATATTCTAATAGTATAAGATTCCAACACTTGGGTTTAAATAATCATACAACTATGTTTTTTTATAGATGTATCTACTTAAAGGTATCAGGGCTTCAATTTAACAGTTCTAGAAAAATTTTAAGATATAAAGGAATGCTTATAACCAGAATAAAATAATTTTTTTCCATTACTGTGTTCTTAGGAAGTGTAACTTGCACAAATTAATTTTCATGATCCACTTTTTCAGTGGTAATTTCATAATCTTTCTCTTACTCCTTTGGATTTAGTGGTTTGTGATGCTGATTACTGATGAGAGGGGTTTGTTGTAGATCCCAGACTAATAAATTATTGTTACCTAAGAGTGTAACATAGTGGCACAACCTAGGGTCGATATCGAAGAGGCTGCTCACAACACACCAAATTTCTATTGTCACTGTTTATAAACTACATAATATAAAATTTCTAATATACTAATATAAATGGGGTTTGATTTTGAAAATAAATAAAATATAACATTTATTAATAATAAAATTTAAAACACAAGGAAATAAATAATACACAAAGAAGTTAGTGAAGAATCGTTGTCGTTATTGGGAGATCCTGGTGATAAAATCATTGTTCTTTAAAAATATTTATTCTCAATACTCTACTCATTATTGAGATTAAACCTATCACTCAACACCTTCCAATGAATTATTATTATTATCCTTCATCGACCCTCCACATGAAAGATAATACTCACTCACATCATCACCACAATGCTACTCCACCCTGGATACAATATTAGGATGATGGAGAGGAAAATTTTAAAATGGGAAGAAGAAATTAATAACAATGAAAGTGGGGGTGAACCCTACAAAAAACCATTACATTAATATTGAAATTTCAAAAAATAAAATAAAGAGAAACATTTAAGCACAATGAACTCAAGGACCACCACTCCCCCATCGAACAACAATGAGAGTTAGTTCTCCATTTGCATGGAGATTAAAAGGATCATTGTGGGGGAACAAAAAATAGAAAATGAAAGAGAAAAGAAATGCACATAAGAAGAATAATAACTAAGATAAAATATAATTAAAATATTAAAAACTATTTTAGATACCGAACTCCACCATTCCCCCTTGGAAATGGCTATATTTTAAGAGGTATAAGAGATGACAATTTATAGAGAAAATGGGTGAGAAAATTTGGCACCCAATTTGTACACCTTATTGATCCGCACTTTATCCTAAATATATTTCCAAATCCTGGAAATCTGTCTTTCTAAATTTTGTTCTATTTTTTGTCCTACGTCAACCCTAAAAAATTTAGATTCAATGGAGACGTTTGTAGAAAGTTATTACTATTTGAGGCTGAAACATTTAATCTGGTAAGCTGACTTTCCATATTCCACTTTTCTAACTTTCTATGCCATTATGACCTTTAATAAAGCTGAATAACACATGGAATACTCTATAAAGGTTGATCCCCATATTATTTTATATCTTCATTCCAAATTTCAGATTCATTGGACCGGCCCACATCGAGATATAATCTCAATAGTAAAAGTGTCCAGATTTTTACACAATTTTTGATGCATGATCTGTGAGCTATATTTGAGCCTCAAAATGAATTATTGAGCATTGATTAAAGAAGTATGAAATTGGAACCATGATTTATGGAATCCTAAAAAAATGTAATTTCACAATTTCATTTGGTTTAGAAAAAGTTTTGGACGAATTACATAATAATAATAAAATAATTAAATCCCAAAATTAGACCATTTTGAAATTATGCTCAAAATTGATCTAAAAACTAACACTGTGACAATTTCCCATAAAATAACACTATGGTGAAATTTAAAAAATTTAATTACATTATAAAATATGTGAAAAAATTTTATTCATAACTCCCCCACACTTAACCATTGCACTCTCGAAAAATCATTATATATTCAAATCATAATCCACACAACAATCAACCACGAGAAAACATCAATGATCATTTCCAAAGTAGAATTCCATCATATATTATCTATGAAAATTGATTCACTATCATATTAATCCCTCACATTTAAATTTATTCAACCTCATAAATCCATCCATGTCCCAATCACAAGCTACCTCACATTTAATTTTATGTCACTCTTCACTCAAGAGAAATTAAATCTAGAGTTATGCTCATACTTGGAAATCATATGTATCACCATATTATTATGACAATTCTCATTTATCCACAGATTGAAACATGAATATATGTTCAATCATGAGGTCCTTTCTAGGTGAATTCTGTGGCTTAGGGTTGGGGAGAAAATTATTGGAAATTTATAGCTAAAAAGAGGAGGTTTTGACTCTTAAGTACAATGCATGAATATTCAAGTAAAAACACAGGATGAACCTCACTCAGACCCCATTGAAAGTGTGAAACACAACTACAAATCCAATTTTATGACATGGTACATTATCCAATAAGTGATTACAATGAATTATATCATCCAAATTCTCCCCCTTTTTTCTCATTTTTTTAAAGATCCAGAAATGCACAACTTTATTTTCTTTATTTTTTTTCTTAGAGAATGAATTGAAAAAGGAATAAAATGAATGGTTGAAAATCATGACCTTTATTTAAAAGAGGAAAATTATTTATAAAAGGAGTTACAATGAAATATTCAAGCTCACCTCTATTTTTTTCATCATTTTTTTAAATTTTTTTAAGGAGAAACGAATGAATGAAATAAAGCACAATGAAATATTGACTCATGCTCAATTATCTCATTATCCACTACCCATAATATTGACACAAACCTCACACCACCAATAAGTTAAACACATACCAAAATACACACACAAAAAAGGCCCTTCCCCCATACTCAAACTTCATATATCCATGCAAAATTACCAAGAGTGCGGGTAGGTAAGGAAAAATAGGCTTTTAATGTGGCTTAAACCTATAAGTAAATTCATGGAATCTAAGGGATAATGAAGGATAGATGTAAGGGTTGGTATCAAGATAAAAATGTGGCTAGCCAAATATATTCCTAAATCATATCAAAAACATTCCATGAAATCCAAAGCTTCGAAAGAGAAAAATCACAAATTCTAGTTATCACACAATATCCATGTTTCCCTTAAGAATGTGTGGGTATTGGGAAAAATATTTCAAAGTGGTTCAGAATACCTCACAGGACTGGAAAAATTATTTGAGTTAGTGATTCATGGTCATGGATTTCAAAAACTGTTCAAACTCATAAAAATTCTTGAAAATCCAATTTCAGGAGAAAGTTTTCACATCAACAATCATTAAAAATATATATTTTTTAAAATAATTTCAATTTTATTAAAATCAACTAATATGTGAAAAATGATCAGAATTTATATTGAAACTCAATAATATTAAAAATATGAAAAACAAAAAGGAAAATCACACATGAACAACTATGAAGTTTGATTCTCCCCCCCCCCCCCACTTCGATTTAACTACCCCTCATTTTAGCATAATAAAAATAAATGTAAGGGCAGAAAAAAGGAAAGAAAAGATATAACCTGACATTATTTTATAGTGGTAGCTTTTATATAAGCTCTTAGATGCTACCACTTCCTCTGAAAAATCATGAAATAAATAAATTCATAATAAAAATAAGTAAAAATGAAGAGGTAGGGAAAAGAGGATAGAACATGGTTTAGACCCCCATGTGGGTGATATGATTTTATTGCCCCTAATCAGGCAGTTGTAGCGGTTTAACCCCAATCATATGGTGAGTGTGGTTTCATTTAGATGAACCACCACATGTGAATTTTCTTAATGTCCATGAGTAGATACCAAGAATAGAGAAACCTGAAGAAGACAAGAAAATTCCGAACCCGTAAGAATGAATAAAGAGATAAATTAAGGTCCAATGTGGGATAGAAAAGAAGATAGGGGAACTCCCTGGTGACTTTTGTGATGTCCTCCTCCATATGGTATGAATTTTTTTGAAGATTAGGTAGTAAAACCACATTATTCTCTATCTATTTTTCTTCTTTTACCACCACCACTTGGGTGTTTCCTTCATTAACATCGAAGGTCTTCTCCATTTATTCTTTGTCAAATATTTTAGTAAGGGACAAGTCTTAAAATAGTTCAACTTGAATAAGATTAAAACATGAAAAATCAATAAAGAAATATTCCCTTTCAAGTAAGACATCTTGGAAACTGATCTCGTTGGAAAATTCCATTGGAAACTCCATCTTAATAGGTATATCTTCTGTACTATCTTCTAAAGCAAGAGAGGTATAATGGTGATTCATCTCCCACATGTGCATCATCTAGATAGTATTCTTCTTCAAACTCCTCTAAAAACAGTGTGGATAGGTTTGAGGCTAGTTACTTCATAATTTCATCCTCACGTGGCTCTTTAATTAAAAATTTTGTAAAAATAAGCTTTGATTCCTCTTTTTCTTGAGCCTCATTTTGAGCATCCAATTCCTTCAAGGAAGATGAAATAAATGTCATTTGATTCCTCAACTCTTCTATCGTTTTTGAATTCTCATACAAATGACTCTTTAGTGATACTTGTTTGATAACCTCACAAATTTTTTTATCATAAAAATCATATGAAAAATTACCTTGAAATTCCATCATTGAACCATGAAAATAATTATATGCAATGTAGTTTAATTTTTTGGTTTCTGAATTTTATGATTTTTTTGGTTTTTTTGAAAAAAAATGTGAGTAAGCACTTGGCCTCCCCGGAAACAACTCCAAATTGATGGGAGGGGTTTGTTGTAGATCCCTCAACAATAAATTATTATTACCTAAGAGTGTACCATAGTGGCACAACCTAGGGTCGATCTCGAAGAGGCCGCTCACAACACACCGAATTTCTATTGTCAGTGTTTATAAACTAAAAAATATAAAACTTATTATATACTAATATAAATGGTGTTTTGATTCTGAAAATAAATAAAATATAATATATATTAATAATAAAATTAAAAACAAAAGGAAAGAAATACTACACAAAGAAGTTAGTGAAGAATTGTTTTTGTTCTTGGGAGATCGTGGTGATAACATTATTCTTATTTAAAAATATTTATTCTCAATACTCTAATCAATGTTGAGATCAACCCTATAACTCAACACCTTCATTTGAATTTTTATTATCATACACCAACCCTCCACATACAAGATAATAATCACTCACATCATCACCACAATGTTACTCTACCCTGGATTCAATATTATGATGATGGAGAGGAAAATTTTAAAAAGGGAATAAGAAATCAATAACAATGAAAGTGGGGTGAACCCCACACCAAAACCATTTCAGTACTATTTAAATCTCCAGAATAAAATAGAGAGAAAAATTTAAGCACGATGAACTCATGGACCACCACTCCCCCCTCAAACAACAATGAGAGTTAGTTCTCTATTTGCATGAAGATTAACAGGATCATTGTGGGTGAACACAAAATAGAAAATGAAAGAGAAGAGAAATTCACAGAAGAAGAAGAATAAATAAGTTAAAATATAATTAAAATTTAAAAAACTATTATAGATACCAAACTCCACCATGACCTTTTGAAAATGGCTATCTTGTAAGAGGTAAAAGAGATGACAATTTATAGAGAAAATGGGTGAGAAAATTTGGATCCCAATCTATCCACCTTATTGATCCGAACTTTATCCTAATTAAATGGCCGAATAATGTAAAGTTTAATCCATAAAATATGTTCAATATTTTGTCCCTCATCAACTTAAAAAATATAATATTCAATGGAAACATTTTTAGAAAGTTATTACTATTTTATTTTGAAACATATAATCTGGTCAGTTGACTTTCCATATTCCAATCTTCCAAATTTCCAAACAATTATGACCTTTAATAAATCTGAATACCGTATGGAAGCCTATGTAAAAGTTGACCCCCATCTTTTTTTTATATATCCATGCCGAATTTAAGCTTCATTGGACCAGATCAGATGGAGATATAATCTCAATCGTAAAAGTTTCCGGATTTGTACAGAGTTTTCGAGGCCTGATTTGTGAGCTATATTTGAGCCTCCAAATGAATGATTGATAATTCACTCCAAAAGGATGAAATTGGAACCATTATGTATAGAAACATAAAAAAAATTAATTTCACAATTTCATTTAGTTTAGAAAATGTTATAGCCGAATTAAATAATAAAAATAAAATAATGAAATCCTAAAATTAGGCCATTTAGAAATTATGCTCAAAATTCAACTAAAAACTAACAATGTGAAAATTTACCATAAAAAACTATGTTGTAATTTAAAACATTGAATTACAGTATAAAATATGTGAAAATTTTGTCTTCATCAATTACCCTCAAGAACCCATTGTTTAGTGTATTATTTGGCATAGTGTCCTTCCTCCCTACAGTTGAAATATTAAACCATGGGTGGTTAATTAGGAGGTTATGTCCTTTCCTCCATCATGTTGGATGAATTATATATGTATCTTAAAAATTCATGAGATTTGTGTCATTATCTTCCACACTTTATGCATTTCCTCATCCCTTTGAGTCAATTACGGTTATGTTTCTTCCCACATTTCTGACATGTGGGTGGTTGGATCCTCTTTCCTCCTTTGTCACTTGAACCACTAGATTTAAACCCCATAATTCTCTTCTTATCTTCATAACCATTGGACCATTACCCAAAAATCCATCTCTACTTTTAGAGAAAATTGAAATAATTCTTCATAACTCCAAAAGTTTCAGATATCTAGATCCTTTTGAATTTGTGGTTTTAAACCACTAAAGAATCTATCTATTATTCTATCATTATTGATAACAAAACCCAAGGTGTATCATGAAATACTTTTGATGTTTTCCTACTAATCGATGAATGATTCACCTTATATTTTATTCAGACCTATGAATTCTATTTCTATATTTGTTCAAAGAGTTTGAGGAAAATACACGTTAAGAAATATTTTTGTAAAGACTTACCGCTCAATCTCTTCTATTTCGTACTTAATCTTGCAGTTCTTTATCAAATCCCACCATTGATAAAAATTTCCATCTAAATGATAGATATCCATATTCACCTTCTTTTTCCAAAAATAGTGGATCATAGAAAAGATATTATCTTTTGAGTTAACCCACTTTTCTATGACAAGTGAATCAGAAGATCCACTAAATGTCAGTGGTCATTGTTGTATAAAGGACTCAATGGATAGTTTCTTCTTCTTGGGTGAAGGAGGATATACAAATGGTTTTTTTATTATTCATACCCTGAGACTACTAGGTAAGGATTTACATAAATTTTAGAACTCCACCTCACATGGCACTAAGGATGTCATTTGGGAAATTGTTTTATTATCCTTCACACGAGTTGTTGTCCTAGTTTCTCATGGTTCCCACCATTTATTAAATAGAAAAGGTTTAAAAAACTTAATTCAACAAATAAAGAATAATTTATTATTTTACCTAATTAAAAAAAGTAATATCTTATGGGATCCCTATTATTAGCCTTTTTTCTAAAAAATATTCTTGGATGTTTATATATACTAAGACTTATCCTAAGGGTTTCACTAATTTTTTCTAATCCTAATTCAAAAATTAACTAAACTATACATCTGATACCAACTATAGCGACCCTACTTTTTATTACATAACTATTACGTAATTTTTCAAGATTAATAACATAATAGTTATTCATTCAAGGATATAAAGGTTTAGTATATTGGGAAAATTAGGATCATACATCCCTTATACATAATAAAAAATAAACATTTCTAAAATACTTCTAATTGTTTCACTTAAAATATCTCACATTCTTCTTAGTACATGTAGTCACCTGAGGATATACATTAAAGAAGTGGGTGAGCTAAAAGACTATTTAGAGGATGAATAGAGGACATGAATCAATATAACAAGGGTGATCACAATCATCATCATCATATCATAATCATTGGATCATCATCGAAATCATGAAGGAAACTTTTGTTAAAGTTATGAAATTTGGTAATGTATAAAAATGAAACACCATTTCATAGGGGTAAAATACGACACATAGTTGTGAACATGTTTACACATAACATATGTAAAAAATAAAAATATCATCATTATGAACAAATATAACATCATTTTCATGAATAATCACATTAGAATATGAATTTTAGGGCTATATAATTTTAGTCCCACCCGTCACATCCTAATATTTACATAATCATGCATGCCACATAGAAAAAATAACAATTTTAGTTATGAAATAATCCATGCAAAGGAATAGGTTTCATAAGGATTTAATCATGCATAATTTCATGAATAATCTTTTGGTTCCAAAATTGAATAATGGGAAAAATATTTATAATAAACATCATTATTATTGAGTGAGGAAGAAATAACTCAAGAGGTGTGAAAGATATGTTTTAGAAAGACAATTCATTTTAAAAAATCATTGTATTTGGATTATAAATCATGGTGGAAATATGTATATCCCTGTCAGAAAAGGTAATAATAATTAAATAATCTTTAATAAAAATTATAGGAATATCCAAACTAAAATCGATGTGAAAGAGGGATAACCTAAAGAAAATGCGTTGGGGTAGAGAATCCCCTTACCTTAATTCCCACTTTATTCAGTTTCTTTTACCCCTCATGAATAATAAAATTTGACTTATTAAAACATTTAAATAGAAGTTAATTATGTTAATTTATATAAATATATATCAATTATAATAAATGGATTATATTTATTAATTTTTATTGATTAAATTTAATCGTTTTACATATCATTTTTTCCTTACAAATTTCCTGTTTTGTTTCAATTTCTCTATTTTATTCATGGAAATTTATACCTAAGTGGAATAAATTACATAAGATTAAAATAAATATATTTATAAATACATATATAATAAATAATTTATTTGAACCATCCAATGGTTTTGTGGTAAGAAAATTATTGACAATGTACTCATTGGTAGTTAACCGATCATTTGATGGGACATTGTTGAAATAGAGGGAAACAAATGTTGAAAATTTATATATGTCCTAAATATGATACTTATAGTAGGTTAAAATAACTAATATTATTTTATTGGACTACATAATTAATTTTAAAATATTTTATTTTCAAAGGAATTGGGAAGAAAGGAAAGAGAAGAAGAAAATGAGAGAATAAATGATAGAAACTTACTCTTTCCTTGGTGTTGCTTCTCTTGAATGAAACTAAAACCCCCTCGATGAATGGTGTTGGTTTAATTCATCATGACCCTAATTTTTCTAAGTTATTAAGTGATAGGATATGGGTATAACTTTTTCTTTTTGAAGTGAGTGAGGAGTTATTTTCAAAGGGGGGGGGAGAGGGGTTATTTATATTTATAGAGAGGGGTATTTTGAAATAAAATATTATATGACAGGTAAAAATTCAAATAGTTATTTTTTAAAAATATAAATAATATATAAATATAATGGAATGGTTTTAGGATGTTTAACCCCTTTATAATTTGAATCCTTTTTTTTATTAAAAAGTAAATTTGAAAAAAGAAAAATTGTGATTTTAAGGGAAAACTTTTGACTTTAGGATTTGGAAAATGATTTTTAGGTTTAAAAATTAATTTTATTGTATTTTAATGAATAATTTAAGAAATTAAATATTTTTTTTTCTAAACTTAAGTTATTAAAATTATTAGGTCATTATTAAACCATGAATGATGTAATTTAAGATATACCGGTTATGAGAAAAACTTTTTTTACTATTTATTTGAAAATTGAAGTATTTGAGAAAATTTCCAAAAAATCACCCTTATAAAATTTCAATGAGATGATCCAAAAATTGAGATTAATTTTATGAAAATAAATTTATAACATAGTTAATTTCCATTTTTAATATAAAGATTATGATTTTTTACAAAACACTTTAAAATATAGTTTATTAAAAATGTGATTATATTTTATTTGAGTTTTCATGATCATGATATTATGTTATTGACATTATAATATTTATATTTACTTAAATTATTCATGATAAATATTATTTATATCATAATTTATTATATTGAGGTTAAATTACTTTTCCAATGGTTAGGATACTATTCCAATGGTCACATTACTATTCCAACACTCACATTACCTCCTATAAATACCTCTTAATTATTTCACTTAATATTCACTAAAATTATCTCAAGGTTATATATTTTCATTTTCTAACATGTTGATTGGTTTACTAATATTCTATTTCATTTCTATTGTTTTGGAACTGGGTGCACTGATTCTAGCCTATTGGGGCGATTCATATTTTCCCATTTTAGATTTTATATTTTATATTTTTTTATTATGCAATTATAATGTTGGGAATTTTCAATGGTTTAGTTTCTCACTAATGTAATGATATTTATTAATGTTATAAGTTTTTGTTGGTATTTGTATATTTTTTATGTGTATAATAATATATAATACAATGAAACACATATTTATTCTGGAACAAATATTAATAATAAACACTAGGTCATTACATTATCACATCCCAATGAAATATTTACTTTATCTAGGGTCTTGACCCATTGTTAAGCTACCAACAGATTTATGGTCCCACTAATGGATGTAGGTTATTTCCACATGAATTAGTAAATCATTGATGAACCACACTATTTAGAAATAAGTTATTCCATTAGAGAAAGGTTATTAGTCATAACATGTGTTAAATAACTTAATATAGCCATAATATAATCTAATCCAATACCAGTCTCATTTAATTGCTCTAGAGGGAAATCCATACATTGATTTTGAGTTCTTGAATGGTTTTTCCTTCTATAAGGCATAATTTCTAGACAAGGGTATATAATAAATTTTTTTATAAACAATAATATGATTTTATTTTAAATAAATATTTCTAAATTCTTCTAATGGTTTCTCCCATGGTTCTTGTTTTATAAATATGTTATTCTAAATCTATTTCCTAAGGTTTCTATTAAACTATCCTATGATACCAACTGTAATAACTCAAATTCCAGTGCATTGAGGTAAGTGTATATTTTCTTAAAATGGTAAAAACACAAAGGATCTAAAAATTTTATATCTTCATAAAATTCAGATACAAAATAGAGTTTTAAATTACACTTAAAAATAAAAACATATCACCCGAATATATGAAAACATTATTATTCGTTTTTTGATCCTTTTAAAATACATAGTAATATTCTTAGATTCCTAAGAAGAAGTAAAATAATACAAATGGGTGATCTCTTATTCTTAGTAAGGGGGGATAATACAATATAATAAAATATAAATAAGATATTATGGCATGAATAAATAAACAGAGTTATGTTGTATAAAATGAAATTGAGAGAATAAATAAATACATGTCCAACATAAAAATAAATAAATTTTTGGATAAAAATAATTGAATATAAAATGATGTGAATCCATAATTCTAGACATATTAAACATAATATAAAAGAATTAATCAAAGATATGTTACATAAGGGGTAAGGATGCTCCCATTATCCTATCTTAATCGAATCATGAGACCTACTAATGCATTGAGGCACTATATAATTCCTAGACCCACCCATCACGCAATGGACCAATGCATTATATTACATATAAAAAGATTATATGACTTAATTTTAAATTAAATAACAACATAGATACCTAGAATAATTTCTTAAGGTGTCATATCATTCAATATTTTCCCATATAGAAGAAAGAATTAGAAAAAACTATATGGTAAAAAATTATTTTCCCCCAATCCTAGAATAAATATTGATATATGAATTTTAAATGTTAGGAGACCAATGAAATTATAGATAAATAATATTTAATGTTTTTTAAGTATCATATATATCATCCAAACATATCCCATGGGAGTTCCAAACAAGTTATACAGGAAGACTTGTTGTTGTGCATGAGGTGAAGTTCGATTCAATGCCCAATGCACCATTTTTGTGGTGATTACCCCTAATTATAGTCATTCCAGTGCCATACCAACTTTTAGTATCCAGATAAAGATTTAATTTCTTAGAAAATCAAAAAAAAATTACTTCAAAAAACATTAGGATGGTTTTATGGTTACGAGATAGTTCGATCATTATAACAACTTAGAAAATGACTATAATGGGAGAGAGTAAGGTATCTCTCATTTGGAATAATTAAAATGTACGGTAATAGAATATAATTAAAAGGATTAATCCATATGAAAAGGAAGCATAACATAAAATATAAAAAGGTATTTCAATTGAAAATTAAAGTGGAGGATTGGGGAATCCCTTACCTCTCTTGAGCTTATTAGCTTAGAGACAAACCTTCGTACCACCAAAATTATTCAAGATTGAAGAGAGAGAAATAGAAGAGACTCCATAGGAGGTATGTGATGAGATAAAATCTAATTTTTAATGGGATAAAGGGAATAGTGGGTGGGTATTTATACTTTATTATTGGTGGTGTTAAGTGTTTAAATATTTATTATTTTTCAATTAAGGCCATCACATTTTGGGTGGCATTAATTCCAATATTTTTCTGTGGACAATTAATGTTGTGAAGCCTAGTTAAGTTCATCCAATACATCAACCATACATTTAATTTCATGTTAGTTCATAAATAAATCACGATCAAGAATCATGATTAATAAAATTTTAAATCATGGCCATATCTTTATTATATCATAAGAGTTATGGTATTTAGCAAAAACAATATTTTCACTTTTTACCCCAAAAATAAATTTTTTTAGATAATTACCATAAATTCACCCTAAGATAATTTTGGTGAGTTGAGACAAAAAATGAAATTTATTTTATCAAATTAATTCTCTAAATTTTATAATTTTAACTTTTAAATAATAAATATTTATTTATTGTAAATTAATAGTTATTATGACATAAATAATTTTCCCACTATTATAAAAATTTCATAGGACTTAATTAATTTATATTATTATCTAAAAGTGTTGTTGTATTATAGTATGTGTCTTATTTTTTAATACATTTATAAGAATAAAAAAATAATATAAATTGAAAGGAAATAAATTTATTGGTCTTTACATTAACTTCTTAAGAATATGCCTCTCATATAGTATGTGAAGTTATCATTATGTACATTGTATGATAAATTCATAACATATGTATGCTGTCACATAATTTTGGTTAAACTATTTAATTATTCATGAATTGATTCTTCACAAATAAAGTCATAGGATATAATTATTCTTAATGTAACATCACATATCACTTTATACTTATAAAAATTATTATTATTCACATAGGATAATGATTTTTGAAGGAATGATGGTTCTTAAAACAAGAACTTCAAAAAGTGATGCACCTACTTTACAAAACTCAAATGATGTAATGAATGATTTTTCTCATGACCATATCTTCTCCAAAAATTGGAACATTTTAATCCAAAATATTACCCAATATGTATAGAAATCATAACATGTGATTAAAATTTGATAATACCTCAAAAGGCATAGACATTAAACTATATGCGAAGAAAAAAATTATTTCACATATCTCTAAAAATATCTTGGACTTCACATAAAAATGCCCCATATGGAATATTGTTCAAACAATGAAGCACTAAAAATATGATTCCTCGCATAGAAACTTTATTTGAAAAGTATTTTCATCTATAAATGAACATTCACATAATATATTTATGATTTGAGGAAAAATATACTTATTCATTCCTAAAATAACTTCAATATTATGATCCTCTTGCATGGAACTTAATTTTTATGAAATCTTTATTTTCATAGAATGTATGGATGTTCACATACTAAAACATTTTACTCAAACTATATTCACAATATACATCATGACCATATAGAATCTTCAAAAATAATGTCTATATAGAATTATCACAATATAATTCCAAAGGGAATCTTTGGTATTTATATTTCCATAATTAGTATATTTTTAATGTTTCTTCAACCATTTTATGATATTCCATAGTGTTTTGACTCATATATAATATCTTCATGAAAAACCTCAACATACAAAGATTTTTCATATGTGGGAGGAAGAAGATGATTGCCTGCTTCTATTGAACAATTTTCATTGATCAGATCGATTGACCTGTGTAATATGTGTAAATTTTCAGTGTGGGAACAATAAAATAAAAAGTGCCTCATCCTATATCGATGTTTCATGTGAATTTTATCTTATTTACAAGGAAACTAAATTCATTTAGTGGTTAGTTGTGAGTATGGGGTCTCCTCCTAGCCACCTAGTATCACTGTGCTTCTGCCCCTATAGCATGGACTACTACTCCTTTGAACACTTGTGAATCACACTCATTCCTTCCCCTGCACTCCCTATGAGAACTATACATCTGCAGATGCCTAATACTGGATGGGGTTAACCTTTTTCCCCACCTCAGTAGTGGAGAAAGGGTCCTTTGGATGGAATTTTTATTAAGTAAATACAATAAAAAAATGGAAAAAATATTCACATAAATTCCATAATTTAAATCACAACTTCATTAAATAAGAAATTTAATTCCAAAAAACCCCTTACCTAATAGTATATTCAAAACATTTATTCATGAAGATAAATATTTATATTGAATTTAATTTTTTAGATATTTTAAACAATGCGAAATCTCATAGTGGTATTAACGCATACTATTAGACATTAAGAGTAGTTAAACAATCATTAGAATTACTATCACAACTATTGGTTGAAAAAAATTACAATCTCATCAAAAAAATATAATGTTTCTTTTCTATCTTCGCTAATTATTCCTATAGTTTATTGGAAACTATTTTAGTCTTCAATATCAGCTTTGTTCTACCCAACAAGGTTCTATTTATCTGCTCTGCCACTCTATTCTACCGAGGAGGGTATTCTACCATGAACTGTCTCTTGATGTCTTCCTACTAAAAAAATCATCAAACTGATCACTTGTAATATCCCTAATATTTTTAGTCCTCAAACACTTGAACTTATTTATATATTCAATACAATTATTTGATTTAAATGTTTTAAATAATTCAAAAACATCAACCATTCTCTTAATTTGGTACACCCAAAATCTCATTGAATAATCATTAATGAATGTTACAAAGTAGATTTCTCCTTATAGGTATATAAATAGTTATTTCCAAACATTATAATAGATAAAATCTAAGATATCCTTTATCCTCACTATTGTCATCCCCAAACCCCAACCTGTGTTACATTCTCAAAACTCAATTGTCACAAAATGGTAAAGATACCTTTGTAAGCCCGACAGAATCTTCTGAATAGTAAGACTAATTAGACTTCATTTGGGTGAATATTGGAAACACTAATATAGATCACAAGAAATTAAGTTTTACTATTTATTATTGATAGAAAATCATTGATAAGGGGGATTCCTTTTTCAGCGCAAAAAACATAATTAATAAAAGTGTACCTTTTTCAACACTTTTTTGAGCATTAATAAATGTATCTTTTATCACAGTTGATAAAGTATGCCATTTATCAGTTTTATTTTAGAGTTAATAAAAGATATATTTCATAAAAATATTTATATATATCATTAAAAATCATATATTAATATATTAATATATTTATATGGCTACAAATATAATATATTTTATTAAATTTGTTTTTTATTATACTTAAGATACATTTACACTTTATGTATAATATATTTAGTGAAAAATGTCTTATAAAATAATTAAAAATTAATAAAAATTAATTATTTTCTAATTATTATTGAGTAATAGTCATGTAATAACAATTATATGACATAAAAATTCAATAAATTAATGAACAACCTAAGATAAGTTGAAAGCATGACTTGAATTTCAAGGAACCATAACTTTTGATAAGGGTTTCCATTTTAGATCTACCACATATCAACTCTAATCTTGTGAAAAAAATCTAAAACATGGAGATGGCCTGGGTTAGTGGTTTTTAGAGGTCCGGAAAGTCCTGAAAGTCCATTAAAATTGAGTTTTTTTGGGGTATCTAAAATTTTCAAGTTTTGATGGAATTTTATCCATGTTTTAGGATTTTTTCTTATCTTTTTCTAAGTGGAGACTAAATTTATTCTATAGTATTAGAGTCATTTGGATATTATTGGGTTTAAATTTTACCTTCTTTATTCTCTAACATTATTTTTAAATAAATATATGCATATTTGTATATATTTACATATGATAGATAAATTATACAAATAAATATTTAGGGATATTTAAATAAAAATGCATTTTTAATTATATAAACCATATGGAAATAAATATTTATTATTCATTTTATTTAGAATAAAAACTTATCCTTTTTATTTACCTTATAAAAATGAATTAATATATATATGTTCCTATATAAGTAATGTTTTTTATATAAATATGTGCATGCCAATGAAAAAAATTGTTTATGTGAATATTCTAATATATGTAAATAAATACATATATGTAAATGATTGTGCATATATGTGATAGTTATAAATATGTATATCTTTGTGTAAATATGTGCGTGTATATATGTGTATGTGTGTGCATAAACATTTTGTAAATACATCATATATAAATAAATCATTATCAATAAATAGAGTATATAAACATATTTACAAAAAAATATATATAAATATATTATACAAAATTTATATCTACATATAAAATTACATGTAAACAGGAATAAATTTATATGTAATTATAATGACATATAAATATATATGTAAATATGTATAAAATTTATATCTAAATATAAAATATATAGACATATTTTAAAATATATTTAAAAATAATTAAATAAAAGTATATAAATAAATAAATAAATAAATAAATAAAAAATTAATTATGAATATATATATATATATATATATCATAAAATATTTTACAAATCATGATGGTACAATGGTAACGGTGTTAGTCCTTGAAGGTAAGGCCAGGGATTTGATTCTAGGTGCAAGTATGACTAAAGGGCATAAAAAGCCCTGATAAAGGAGTGGAAAAGCATTGATAGAGGGGGTGGGATCGAGAAAGGTTATAGGATGGGTGCATGGGGAACACATAACATTGATAATGGACTGATTTGAATGATTTTTTTGAATTTTATCCCTGCTAAAAAAGGAACTGATAAAGGACACCTTTATGAGTGATAAAAAGTGTTGATATAGGAAACCTTTATTAGTGCTTAAAAATCACAAATAGAGGTGTGTTTATCAACCCAATCTTTTTAAATTATATTTGTTTCCAGAAAATGTGTGTTATTTGGTTTTACATGATAAAACCATATCTCTTTAATAATGAAGTTTTATTTATAGAGTATAAAGAGAAATGTGACCATTTGGATTAGATTTTTAGATGACCGTTGGTTAAATATGATCATTGGTTAATATGACTATTAATAAATATACTCTTGGTAATAATTTTAATGTTATAAAGAGTGTTTATAAGTAGAAATGAAAAAGGATAATTAATGTAGAAAGGAGAATCGATGGCCTCAACAAGCAGAGTCCGGTAATTTGAAGCCCATCTATCAGAACTTAAGAGGGAGGTATCATCACCGAAGTTTTCCCATTACCAATTCCAAGATGAGATTTATTAAGTGAATATTTAATGAAATCACCTATAAAATAAGTTCAAGTTAGTGGATATTACCACTAGGTTGATGTCTACTGATGCACCCCATGAAACTTCCACCATTTCACACCTTACACTTAGGACGTATGTAGTTGTAATAAGTTGTTACACGTCTAGACCTTAGTCACTTAAAGTGTAATTCGTGTGTATAAATAAAATATTTTTCCATTAATTCCATTTTAATTATAGTTTTTATTAATAAAAAATAGATTTTATTGATATGGAAATTGATAAATTTATTTTTCAAAAACAAATTTTACTTTTCAAAAAGGATATAAATTTTTATAATAAACTATGGTATTATGAATAATAAATATTTTAATAAAATAGTACGTTAAAAACACCCTTATTTTAACATAAATGATAAAATAATTTTATTATGACCTTGATATTTTTTAAGTGTCAGAAATTTTACTATGCATTTTCAACCTGCTATTTTTTTTAAAATAAATAAGGATTTTTATATTTGAAAATAAAAATTCTCATATTTATAAAATTATTATTATAAAATAAACATCATTTTTTAAATTAAAAAATAAAAATTTTTATAGTGAATTTATGATAATTTTATAAAATAATTTATTTGTCCATGAATACTAAACATACAGATTGAGGTTTTCAGTATGTTTAATGATTTTATAATTATTTTGATAGAGCACTGTCATGGGTTTCCTCAAATGATTAGTATGATTTTGGGTTACTTAGGTGCAGCAAAGTGGCTGAACAAGGTCATCTCTCAAAGGAGGAAGTAGATTTAAAACAACTTTTTAAAGGTATACTAAAAATAAAATAAAAGAGAATAAAACCACTACTTGAAATTATGGGGGTTAGTTATTGTTTATGAATTTAGAAAAAGTTTCCTAGAATAAGATTGTATTTTTTTGTTTTTAGTTTTGAAATGAAGTTCGATTAAAATGACACAATAAAAAAATGTTTTTTAGACAATATTTAAAAGACGTAATCAATATAACTCTACCTCTTCATTTACTTATTAATCATTATAAATTAAATCAATATCAACTTAATTATGATCCCCTAATTTTTTAACCCTTGAACCCTACAAGAGTTAACTTAACCACAAAGATGGAATTACTTAAACCCTGGGCTAGCTTCGGAACACGCAATCGCAACACCCCGCTTTGATTGTTATTCTAAGGTTAGCTTATGGTCATTGGTTAATTAGAGCGCATATCCATTCTGGAAATGAGGATGAATTGTGTTTAGGGATTATATTTGAACTCCACAAATTTATCCCGTGTGGTCTTGTATTACCGATTAAGATCGCGCTCTCACAATTTACATAAAATCTCGACATCGCTTGTTTTTGTGTTAATTATTCAATTGCTTACTTAGTTTATTAAAATTTAAAAACAAAATTCATGGATCGTATTATGTGAATTACATTAGCTTAATGATTCAAAATAATTAAATGAAGAAGGATATAGGTCGATCAATTACTAAAAAGAACTACTCTTCCATGGGCGGTGTAGTCATCGTGGAGACGTTTTGCATGAGCAAAGGATTGAAAGGGTATAACACAATCTCATCTCTACTCTTGATTCCAACCCAATTAATAAGATTAAGAGAAGAAGAAAATGGAAGAACACAGAAGATTATTTGTAGAAAAATTCAAGAAACAAACATGAAATAAAAGAAATACAAAGAGGAGGTGAGAGAGGAGAGCCTTTTTTTAGAAGAGAGGTTTTCAAAAATACTTACTTCTTCCAAGAGTTTCTAGGGGCTCCCAAGATACACCCTTTTGGAAAAACCTTCCCAATTCCTCTAAAATCCCTCCCAAAGAGTTAAAACCCCCTTTAAATAGAGTTTGTGAGGGCTAGGGTCACATAAATTTTTAAGTGTGAAATGAAAAACTCGGCCAAATATTTTAGTCTATGTTGCACCTCCTGGTGGACCTCCAAAACACGTGCATTTTCCGGCCTTCCAGAAGGATGGGTTTTTCCAAATCATGTCCTCGAGCTTTTCTCAAAATTTGGGATCAATACAAGCCCGAATGAAGAAGATATGGCCCAAATACAAAACCCATATCCATTCTGCTGGGTCCATCCCACCATTGTCTTAATGACCCATTTACTCTATCCAAATGCACTCTTTAGCTCTAGTGTCCTGAATTAAAGTTGTATAAAATTAAGTTAGGAACACTGTTACAAAATATTAAGTTCAAATAATAAACAAAAAATATTTATCTTCAAAATACTACAGTACATTTTAAAAGGGAAAAACTGGAATTTTCAACAAATTTTCAAATGAATGATCTAATCCCAAATATTTCATAAATGAATATATTTAGCACAATGTGAGGAAATTATATCATTTATTATCAATAAAATATATAAAAAATATTTTTTTATCATATTTCATAATTATATAATAATTAATTAACCAAAATAAACTACTTAAAATATGTTATTTTATTAATATCATGTATTTAAATATTTTTTAATAAATTTCCAAATCAATAATTTACTTTTTAAAAGTATAAAATGGAAAAGTTGAAATTTAGAACATTATTTTGTGGAAACTATACCTTTCTATGCCAAAAGAAATAACATATAGTTAATCTTGGCACTTGTGGGTTAAAAGAACTTAAAATATTTCCCAAATGTCTATAACCACGGGAAAAAAATCATTGGAAATCCCATGGTTTTTCATTTTCCTCAACCTAGAGTTCCAAGGACTATATTTGAAAATTAATAAAAAATCCTCCACTTATTCTATCAATACCCACCCATTTCTCCATTTAGTTTCACTCCCAGTCCACCCTCCCCAAATATATGGTATTTTTACCTCCTAAGGAGTCTCCCAAAGGTGTTATCAAGTCCCCATGGTTCCAATATTCTACTTTTAAGAGTAACTCTTCAAGGTAAGGGAATTATCCTTCTTTTCTCTTCGTTTTGAGAACCTCTTTTCATATACATCTTTTAATTATTATGATTACACTATTTTATTACCATTTTTAGAATACAATTACTACCATATTATGTCTTTTCAATTGGATACCCTTTTCCCATATCATTTTACTCTTTTCTAAAATCATGTTTGGTACCCATTATGAGGCCGAATTTACTTCTCAAATTTCTCTCTCATCCTTAATAAATTCCATTCTTATTTTCTTTTTGAGAATACCCAAACCTCTTTATTTACGAAATTTATTCAACTATATTTAAAAATTATTTATTTTATTATGGTATTAACATACATGAAATCCTCAATCCCTTTCCATGGGTTAAAAATGATATAATTATCCTATCTTTAAGAACTTTTGAAACGCCATGATTTTGACTTGAAAACCATTGTAATTATACAAAAGTTATTTATGAATTGTTTTAGGATGATATATTGGACTCAAATTAATTAATACATATTAAGGAAGTGACATGATAGATCTCCAAAAAATTGGGAAAACAATTTAATCTCTATATTGGACATGTTTTATAATACCATGGTGAATAACCTTGGTAATTTTCATTTATGATACCTCAGTGACAAACCTTGTTGACATTCTTATGAATGTATCATTTAAATATTTTACCCAAATTTCCATGTTATATTTTATGTTCTTTTTATTATGATATGGATAATGTTCCCTTTCTCATTCCATAATGATATCCCTCATGTTCTTATTGATATTCCTTATGATCACATGTAAACTATTTTACCATACTGGGCCTCATGCTGACCCCTTTCCTTTGATCTACATAACTAATATATGAGATTCAATAGATATACTTAGGATTAACCAATTTATAATCATTTCAAATAGATTAGAATAATTTTTTAAGTGTTCGTGTATTATGTAGATAATTTCCAAGAAACTAAAATTTAAAAGATCTACTGTTTATATAATGTAATGAAAAGTGATGTAGTAAAAATTTAGGATGTCATAGTTTGTATCAAAGGATGATTTAGTTATTTGTGGAAATTAGTATTTAAAAACATTATAAAGAACACTGAATAAAATTTTAAATATAGGAAAATATCATAGAATTTTGGTGAAGTATTATGTATGTTTTTTATAAGAAAATAAATTTGTGCCTATATATAAAAAGTGGATGTGGCTATGACATTGATGTATTTAGGGGTGAAACCCTGAAAACAATACTTTAAGCTAGACATTAATTGGAATCAATGCACTACAATGGGCCTTGGTGCACTTATAGTTTGACACTCATGGGAGAGATGTTTGGTTAATCACAAGCTTTTCATAAACCATTATGAAGGTTATATAGAAAATAAAACTGTGGTTAATGAATAACATATTTAAATATGATGTTTGAAGATGTAAAATTATTTTAGAATTATAATATTCTTAATAGAAACATATTTCTCACCAATATTTTATTATTTTTGAAAATGGAGGTAAATAGTAGGAACCTCATAAACGATTATCTCAATGGACCAAGATTTGAAGACCATCTGATGGAAGATAGAATGGAAAACTTCATGAGAATGATGAATCAACTAACATTAGTTATGAATAATAACATAAATCAACCCAAGATACCAGATCACCTCAAATGGAACAACTTTCTATTGAGTCCTTTATGCATTGACAACCATCTTATATAAGTGGATCAACCAACCCACTAATTACTGGAAAATATATAAGTTCTATAGAAACTATATTTTATATACTCCATTGTTCAGAATAAGATAAAGTCACCCTTTCTATTTACCATTTATATGGAGACGCCGATTAATGACAGACACTGATTAAAAAAATCAATGCAACAAGGGATATTGATTATATGTAATGGTAAGATTTTGGGGGATCATTTTCAATAAATATTTCCCCCATTCAATGAGAATGGAAATAGAGTTTGAGTTCATAGATCTAAATCAGAAGGAAAATGAATCTGCAGGAAGCTATGAGATAAGCTTTATAAGACTTTATTATTACACCTCTATCTTTGTTATGGATCCTAATAGAAAAGTTGATAGATTATTTGGTGGACTAAGAACCAATATATATATAAATATATTCAATAAAGACTATGAAAACTGTGAGTAGATAGTATGGAGTGCTATGAAGATTGAATTGGAGTTTAGATAGATGTAGTGGTCACATAAATTGAATGGAAAGAAGAGATATTTGGAGCCAAAATTTAGTAGGAACTTTGATCATGAAAGACGTGGAAAGAAAGTGAATCTTCCGACATGAAACAAATAAATGAAGAAGCATTTGAAGAAATAATTTATCAGGAGTGGAAAATGAAACAGGTGTTGAAGAGATGTCTATATATATCAGAACTATCATAGTGAGATGAATCCCCAACTTCTAAAAAAATTACAAAGGGAATATGGTGCACGCCCAGCCTAAATTACAATGCGTTATGTGTAGAAAACTTGTTCAATTTTATAGTCACTTTCCAAATAAGAAGGTAATATAAAGGAATAACCATTAACCATAACATAGTCTATAGGATAAAGGTTGGGTATTTTATATCATGAAAGTTGAAGTAGAGGCTCCAATTGATGCGGTGGCAGGTACTCTCGTTTTTCGCTCAAAGCTATCAAGTACTTTGTTTTATTATAGTTCTACACATTCATTTATTTCCTCATTGTTTTCAAATAATATAGAATCAACCCCCAAACTTTTATAAGTAGAGTTATCAATCATGATTAATGGAGGGATTTTCCAATAATCAAAAGTGTACATAAACTCTTGTATTATATTTGGAGAGTATAATCTCATTAAAAATCATGCAGTCATTTAAATGGTAAAATTCAAAATTATACCTAGGATGGATTGGATCAAAAATTATAATGCTAAGACAAACTATATAAGCAAGGAAATATGAATAGTTTGGAATGAAAAACCTACTGTTATTTTCAAAGGAGAGATTTTCTTACCTGAGCATTGAATAGAAGAACCTCTTTTATCCTTCTTTATAGAGATGATTAGTAAAGTGGAAGAAGGAAATGAAAGTATAAGAATAGAAAATTTTCCCATCATTCAAGAATATACAGATATATTTCATGAAGAGTTACCGGGACCTCCCCTAGAAATATAGGTAGATTTCTCCATTGAACTCATACCTAGATCCAAGCTGACATCAAAAACCCCATATAGAATGTAAAATGTGGAATTAGATGAATAAAAGAAACAAATTCAACATCTTTTGTAAAAGTGGTTCATCTAACCATGTGTGTGTCCTTGGGGATAACATGTTTTCTTTTTGGAGAAGGATGGATCAATGCAGTTATGCATTGATTATAGAGAACTTAATGGGATCGAAGTGAAGAAAAAGTACCCTCTCCCAAGGATGGAGGATTTATTTAACTAGCTTTGTGGGGCTCAATTATTCTCTAATATTGATCTTCGATATGCTTATCCTCAATTGAGTGTGAAGAAAGAAGATATTCGAAGGACTGCCTTCCGATCAAGATATGTGAATTATGAGTTTGTTGTTATTCCCTTCGTCTTGACTAATGCTCCTAATATATTTATGGATTTTATGAATATAGTCTTTAAGGAATAACTTGATTTTTGTTGTTATTATTTATTCATGATATTATAATATATTCCAAAATTTATGAGGAGCATGAAGATCATCTAAGGGTTATGTTAAAAACTCAGAGGAATGAGAGGCTATTTAGAAAATTCAGGAAATTTGAATTTTGTTTACGAAAAGTTTCATTCATGGGTCACATTATAACCGATAAAGGAATATAAATTTACTCTACCAAGACAAAGGTTGTGGAGGAGTGACCTCATAATAAAATAGTAACTGATATTCATAGTTTCCTTGGGTTTTCAAGATATTTTAAGAGGTTTGTGAAAAATATTTCATGAATTTCTAATCCACTAACCAAGTTAACATGAAAAGGGGATAAGTTAATATAGAAAATGGAGTGTGAAGAATGTTTATAAGAACTAAAGAAGATATTGGTTACTTCATCTATCTTAACACTACCCTCTATCAAATAAGTATTAGTTATTTTTAGTGATGCATTTGTGAAAGGCATTCGATGAATCCTCATGAAAAATGAAAAAGTGTTTGATTATGCATCTAGACAGTTAAAGACTCATGATCATAATTATCCTCTGCATGTCCTAGAGTTAGAATAATTTTTTTTCATTACAAATATGGTGGTAGTATATTTATGGGGGTAATTGTGATATATACATGTACCACCAAATTTTGAATTATATATTCACACAAAAGTAATTTAAAATGAGAAAAAGAATATGGATGAAAATTATTAAAGACTATGACCGTGTAATTCATTATCATACCAAAATATAAAACAATGTTTTTGATGAATTTAGTAGGAAAGACCATATTTTTTTGGTAGTGACGAGTATTAAATGATGTCCTTCGATCAAAGAACTAGTAAAACTAGACATGAAAATCATAATGGAAGGGACATCATCCACACTATCCCAAATTATTTCTCAACTATACTTACTATACAAGATTAAGAAATATGAAAGATAATATCCCTTGTTACAAAATAAGATATAGATACAAAAAATGAGAAGTTTCCTGATTTTAATATTGATCAAGAAGGTTTACTAAAATTTAGTACATGACTATGTGTTCCATTTATTCTGAAGATAACGAATGAATTTATGGATGGATATCATAGATCTAAATTCTCTATAAATACTGTAAGTACAAAAATGTATAGGGACATTCATGATATTTTTTGGTGGGATCATATGAAAAAGGTTATTTTTGAATACACTATAAGGTGTTTGGTATGTCATCAGGTGAGGATAGAGAAACAACTTCCTAAAGGGGTATTAAAACCACTACCCATACCAATATGGAAGTGGAACTATATCAATATGGACTCTGTCATTGGTCTCCCAATAACATACAAGGAAAAAATGAAACATGGGTTATAGTAGAATGGCTCACCAAGACTTCCCATTTCATTTCTATTTAGGACGATTTCAATCTTGACCAACTTTCTTGGATTTACATAAGGTAAGTGGTGAGGTTGCATGGGGTTCCAATTTCTATCATTTATGATCCTAGTAAAAGGTTCACATCAAAAATCTAGATAAGTCTTCAACATTCGCTGAATATTGAATTGAATTTCATATTGTTCTATCACCCCCAGAATGATAGAAAATTTGAAAGGACTATTCATACACTAAAGGACATACTGATAATATGCTCAATGGAGTTTAAAGATGGATGAGATCAACATATGCCATTAGACGAGTTATCATACAATAATATCCTCCAGTTGAGTATTTTAATGGAACCCAATAAATCACTATATGGGAAGTGATGTAGAACCCATACATGTTGGGATTAATTTACTGAGAGAAAACTGCTTGTGCATTATATTGTGCAATATATGACAGTAAAGGTTCATGCTATCCAGCAATACATAAAGGATGTTTAGAGTCAGAAATATAGTTATGCTAAAAAACATTGAATGTACTTGGATTTTGAGGTTAGCGATAACGTTTTCATTCAATATAACCATGAAATAAAGTCATGTGGTTTTGGAAGAAAGGGAATCATAACCCTAGGTATATTTGACCTTATGAAATCCTTGATCACATAGGATTAGTTTCCTATCATCTATAAGTTCCACCAAACCTAGATCAATTTCATGATGTATTCCATGTATCTATCTTTATAAAGTACATACTCGATCCCTCACATGTACTTAATAAAGAGGTGGTATAACTGAAACATGACCTCTATTATGACAAACAACCTATAGAAATATTAGACCATAGAGACAAGGTTTTATCCAACAGACTACCCATTCCATCAAAGTGTTATGAAGGAACCATAAATATGAAGATGTGATGTAGAAACCATAGGAGACAATGAGATAGAAGTACCTACAAATTTTATCAATTGATAGAATGAGTTGAAATTTTGGGGATAAAATTTCTTAAGGGATAATAATGTAATGACTCAGACTTTATAAATTATATTTCTTTCATGAAAATGTATGTTATTTTATTTTACATAACAAAACCATATCTATTTGATAATTAAGTAGTATTTATAATTTATGAAGGTACATGTGACCATTGGGATTTGACTATTATATAACCATTGAAAAATATACTATTGGTAATAATTTTAATGTTATAAATAACATTCATAAGTAGAAATGATAATGGATAATTAATGTATAAAGGAGAATCAACAGCCTCAACCAGTAGGGTTATTCCATTTGAATCCCATATATCAGAACATGGGATTGAGGTATCACCACCAGGGTTCACCCTTGAACAATCCCAATCTAATATTCTATAAGTGAGGCTTTAAAAAAATCACTTATGGGAGAATTTCAAGTGAGTGGATATAACCACTAGGTCGATGTTGGCCGAGACACCCCATTAAATTACCACTATTTCACACCTTACCCTTAGGGAATATGTGGGTGTAATAAGGGGTAATGTGTCTGGAACTTAGTTTCTTAAATTTTAAATCATTTTTATAAACAAAATTTTTATTCCATCAATTTAATTTTAATAATATTTTTGATTAATAAAAAATATGTTTAATTGATATAGAGTTTGATAAAATGATTTTTGAGACAAAAAATGTACTTTTCAGAAAAGATATAAATTTTTATAATAAACTAAGGTATTGTGAATAAAAAATGTTTTAATAAAATTTTATATTAAAAACACTCTGATTTAAATGTAAATGATAAAATAATTTTATTATGACCTTGAAAATGTTTAAGTGTTAGAAATTTTACTATGCATTTTCAACCTGCTATTTTTTTAATAAATAAAAATTTTTATATTTAAAAATTAAAATTATCATATTTAGATAATTATTATGATAAAATAAAAATCATTTTTAAATAAACACATATAAATTAAGTTTGGGTGAATTTATGATGGTTTCTAAAATACATTATTTTCCTATGAATAGTAAAAATACAGATTGATGTTTTTGGTATGTTTGAAGAATTCATAATTATTTCACAATGATTTAATAATTAATTAACCAAAATAAATGAATTAAAATATGTTATTTTATTATTATAAAGTATTTTAATACATTTTAATCAGTTTAAAAACCTATAATTTACTTTCCAAAATTCTAAAATAGAAAATTTGATATTAAAAACATTACTTTGTGGAAAATTTACTTTACCATGAAAAATGAAGTAATATTCAATGATGATTTGATATTTTGGGTTAAAATAACATAAAATATGTCCCAAATGTTCAATACCATGGAAAAAACCATGCACAATACCATGTTTTTTTTTCATTTTATATAACCTATATTTCCAAGGCCTATATTTTGAAATTAATAAACAAGTCCTGCACTTTTGTTATAAATACCCACCCATTTCTCCATTTTCATTAACTCCCAATCCATACTACAAGAATATATAGTTTTTTACCTCCAAAGGATCCCCCCAATGTTCCCTAAATCCCCCAAGGTATCAATCCTCAAGTTTTAGGAGTAACGCTTCAATGTAGAGGAATTATCATTCTTTTATATTCGATTCAATAGCCTCTTTTCATATATGTCTTCCAATTATTATGATTTTTCCCTTTTATTTACATTTTGATCATAAAATTAAATAAAATTTTTGTTTTATCAATTACAGACACCTTTCGCCTGTCATTTTACCATTTTCTTAAACCACATTTTATACCTGTTATGCTGTCGAATTTATATCTAAAAATTTATCTCTTCTCTAGAAATTATCTTTTATTTTATTTTTATAAATACCCAAACCTCTTAATTTTATAGGGGTATTCCACTAAATGTAAAAATTATTATTTTTTATTCTGATATTAACATACATGAAACCTGAATTCCCTTTCCATGGGTTAAGAATGAAATAATGACCTGTCTTTAAGCACCTTTTAAATGCCATCATTTTGATATTAAACCCATTTTTTATTCACTAAGGGTTATTTATGAAATGTATTTTTATGATCTATATTTATAAAATTAACTAATACATATGAATGGCATGCACTTATAGAACTCTAATTCATTGGGTTAAGAATTTAATCTCTATAGATGACATGTTTTACTATACCTTGGTGAATAATAATGGTAATTTTCTTTTATTCCACCATAATGAAAAACCTTGGTTATATGCTTATGAATTTATCATTTAAATGATGTAGCCAAATTTTCATGTTATTATTCATGTTATTTTTATTATGATATTCCTCATGATCCTTTATCATTTCATAATGATATCCCTCATGTTCTTATTGACATTCCTCATTATCACATGTAAACAGTTTTCCCTTAATGGCCTCATGCTCACCCCTTTCCTTGATGAATGTTTCCAAGATATGAGATGAATTAAATGTAATTAGGATGAACCATTGAATAATCTATATAATTGGTTTATAATAATGTTTTAAGAATTCATGTATTATGTATCTTATTTTTATGAAACTAAACATTAAAATATCATTTATTTTCACAATGTATAGAAAAGTTATGTAATAAAAAGTAATGATGCTATAGTGTCCTTTATCAGTGGTTTTGTTTTAGTGATGATAAAGGGGGAAATTTATGAGTTCTTTTGTTAACACTAATAAAGTATGTGGCCTCATGATCACCACTTTCCTTGATGTATGTATCTTGGATATGGGATGTATTAAATGTAATTAGGATGAACCAATTAATAATCCATTCAAGTGGTTTATAATAATGTTTTAAGAACTCATGTATTGTGTATCTTATTTCTATGAAAATAAACTTTAAAATATCATTTATTTGCACAATGTAATGAAAAGTTATATAATAAAAAGGAAGGATGATATAGTTTCCTTTATCAGTGGTATTGTTTTAGTGATGATAAAGGGGGAATTTATGAGTTCTTTTGTTAACACTAATAAAGGATGTGGTATTTTAAGGTCTCTTAGCTTGTTAGTGTTTTTTAACACTGAGAATCCCCATTTCTAGTGATTTTAAAAGAACAATATATAATAGAGAAAGCTTTTGATGCCAATAAATATTCTAACCTTCCACTGAGATGGATGATGTGATAGCCATGTCCACCTTCATTTACATTTCATTGATCATCACATGCATGTTCTTTGAGATCTTTTCCTACACCACCAAAATCTCAAGCTTCATAATTTTCATCACTTATTTCTAGATAAAATTATTTCACCACATGTAATAACATTATCCCCAAAACAATGTTCTCTTCTTCAGGACCTTCACATGGAGTACTCCTTGGATTGTTCAAATAATACCATCATACATATCTAGTTTGAAGGTACCAACTCTAACAATAGGTGTGACCATTCCCCATATAAATAAGTTCTTATAGTAAAAGTTCATAATAATCATGTCATTAACTTCAATAATTCATGTTCCATGTTACCCCTCAGTCAACTATCCATGAATTTTGGGATATTTTCTTCTGCAAACCATTATCACCACTTCACTAACTATTATGTATCTATTTCCAGAAGTACTCTGAATATTTCCTTGAGAGTTATTTCCACCATTCTTCTTGTTTCAAAAATCCTTATTGACATTACCCTTATTTTTAAAATTGAAACATGTGAAATTCTTCTTCTTACTCTTTGATTTAGATCATTAATGGTTTTTAGATCTCACTATAACCACACTCAATTATACTTCCTCTTTCTCTTGACAGATCCTCCACTTGGTGAGAAGTTTTTTCTCTATCCTCTTTTTTTTACATTATTCTTCTAAAACAATAGATGCAAAATTATTTAAGACCAACATATTCCCTAGGATATTATTAATGAGGTTAATGATGATCTGATCATACAAATCCTGTAAAAATTGGGGAAAAATATTCATACATTCAATATCCCTAATTTTATAGCCTAATGTCATGCATTGAGAGAATACGATATCGAGGTATTGATGTAGTCAATCACTTATAATGAATCCACCATTAAAAGATTGTATAATTTTATCTTCATGAAAATTTTCTCATGTAGCTACTTGTCCTCATACAGATTCATTATATTATCCTAAATTTCCTTCTTTTTATTTTATTATGTATTGATTAAAAATAGCACATATGATAAATCCAAATAGAAGTTAGCAATAATATTGCCATCCATTTCATTCTATTAATCCCTTTTCACACCTTCTGGTCTTCCACCAATTTTTAGTAATAAATTATCCTCCCACAACACCACTTGAATCGTTATTTTCCATAAAAAAGTTATTCCCATTGAATTTTTTGATTGAAAATTTTGACTCTATATAGAAATATCATCAGTACTAATTTTACATTGTTTTATAATAGTGCATTTTATAGTCTAAATAATTTGTTTATAATGATAATGATTGACCACAGTTACAATCATAAAGCATCCTGAAATTTATGAGAATTATTAATAACCAAAAAAGTGAACAAAAACGTGCTAGAACCAATATTTGATACCACTTGTTGGGACACAATATTATTTCCCAACTAGTGTGGTAATAATATTGATATAAAAATAATGCATAAAATATAAAAAAATGACCGCTAGATGTAATGTGGAAAACCACCAAAGGAATAGGGGTAAAAAACCATAGAAAAATAAAAGGATCTCACTATGGTCAAAAGTGGGAACACACACTCTATCACTATTTCTTGGAAAATACCCTTGTAATTTATCTCTCTTGATTAATAGAGAGTATACCACATAAATACCACATAGATAAAACTAGAATCCAGATATGGGAACATGATTGAGGAGATGATGTTGAACCCACCGAGGGAACCTCCATTTTATAAGATTTTACCAACCCTGCCATTTTCTCTTCTACTGGTGGCTAGTGATAGTTTTACACCCACTAAACCTTTTACTAGCTTCCATAATTTAATAAATAATGGGAGGAAACTTCCCATAAAATGATCTGTGAAAATAGGAGAGCAATAAAAATGTACTACGAGTTTAAAGATTTAAGATGAAAATGAAATTTACATGAATTCATACTTGTAACAAAATCCATCAAACAATACAAAAATAAATATATTTTGGGACAAATGACAACAAATATACTTTTAAAAAATTATAAAAATTCTTTAAATTTATATCACAATTGCATCGTATTTAATGGCATCGATGATTTTTTATTGAAAGTCTTCAAATATAATTAATTTCCAAATGACCACAATCAATATGTAAATTTTTGGTTCTTTATCTTCTTAATTTTTTAGTTTGAATCTTTAATTGATAAGATAAATAAAATAAAATATTAAAAATAATAATTTCAATGCACATATTCTTTATACTATTTTGATTTATGTGACTTAAATATACTGTCAGTTTATCCACCCAATATCACATGTTTTTATTTATTATCATTATTAATTATAAAATAATTCTTAATAAGAACCTATATTATTTTTTAACTTTCTTTGTGAGGAACCTTAATACATTAATTTTATGATTTATTAATAATCTCTAATAAAAGAAAAAAAATTCAATATGCTACTTGAATGTTTTATTTTATAATTGATGTTAATTTTTTCATTCTAACATATAATAATAAATAATAAATAATTTAAAAAAAATGGGATGAAAAAGTAATTTTATAATCTTTATAACCTTGATTTCTATTAAAAATAATGACATTAAATCATTTTTTTTTATTTTAAAAATATATATTTACAAAAACATTTATTTTTTAAAACAAACTTTCTAAATATTTTTAATGTCTATTATTTTAAATAAATGATGTTCAAAGTTATTATTTTTAAAAAGTTTATATTTGTAATACAATTTTATAACCAATAAAAACAACTACCAAAATATTCAATGCTTAAAAAAATCAACATTCATAAATATTTTTTATAGAAGTCATGTTTGATATCAAAATCATATATATCAAAATAATAACCTTTTGAAAAGTTTCAATAGTATTAGTTGAAATAATTTCATACATATATTTAAGATGATACTACCCACACTCTATACATCATTCTCATCGATGTTTCTGTATAATTCAATGAGAAACTAATAAGAAAGGCCTTTGATGCCCTTAAACTTGTACATTTGGGCCTCAATCCATAATATTAAATCATACATATATAACATTACCATTATTACATTAAAAAATTATTAAAATCACAAGTTTAGTGTTTTTTAAAATTAAAAAAACTATACTTTGGAAAATAATTTAAAAATATTTATTTAAAAAAATCTAAATTTATCCATGATCCATATAATTTATAAACTTCATAATATTCTTATTTTTTTTATGATTACACATAAAAAGGAAAGCGTGATATAAAAAACCCAACAAAAGATATAATCATGATAATATTTCAAGAAATATCCCACTATAAAATTTAATTTAAAGGATTATATAATCATAAAACATGATAAATAAATCTATAATAATGATATATAAGTAATTTATTATATTTGTACATCATAAATTATGATCAAATATTTCTTAACAAAAATTTACTTGTTAAAACATGGTATCATATTTATTTCCCATTATAAGGATATTGAACAAGTAACTATAAAAAAGGTATTATATTGACCAACAATGGAAACTATAAGATATCATATGGACATTTGGTAAAAATCTAGACATTACTAGTATTGGTGCCTAATGTTGTGGACCAAGGTGTAGTGGTACAAGCACACATTGGCACAACCTGACCTACCAATACCCTGTATGGATTGGTGGTTGGATGAGTGTTCCAACCTATAAACACCTCCAATAGTTCAAATATTAGTGACTACCACTAAGAAGAAATATTGTTTCATCCAAAGGTTATAAGTTATATTTTTTTAATTACTATTATCAATCATGGAAGATAATTTATAGATTTAAGAGCGGAAGAAGTTCACAATCACCGTTATCACAATATCGAATAATGCATTAACAAAAATAGAAATATAGACCAAGAGTGTGATATAATATTTGGACTTTATAGGTGATTTTTGATCCATAATAATTTATTATTCATAAAATTGTTTATTCTAGTCTACTAAGGATATGGAGGAATCCTGAACATATATAGAATGTATTATAAAATGATAGAAGTGTTTTGGTCAAGAATTATAATCATGTCATAACATTAGTAACCATGCCATAATAGATTTTTTCATGAGATTAAATGATTTTTAATAAATAGTAAACCAATAGTTTTTTATGGATATGTCAAGGTGTAGTAGACTACACAACAATACGTGTCATGTAATAATAATGTAACTAGTTTTTATGATTATATCTAGAGAATATTGGGAGTTCATTCCCTATAAAGAACAAACCACACTGTAATCTATTCTATGTTATATTAATATATATGTGGGTTAAGTATCTTTAATTATTAATTATTTGACCATTAAACAATAGGTATCAAACCATAATAATAGTACATTTTCTTAAAAATGTGTGTGATTAATTAGAGAGGTTCAAAGAAGCTATGTAATAATTATTTTTAGAGTACTACACCGTAACTGATTCCATTACACCACAAGGTAATCTAAGTAAGATTATGAATAATTGTTAAGTATATATTCTTGAATGAGGCTACAAAATAGTGATAAGATGAGAAAAATAGGTTTTGGATTGGAATGTGAATAATTAGAGGAATCAGATCATAGTACATGAATCATACCAATACTGGTAGAGAGTTTAGAATGACCTCACCAAAATATAGAAATTATGTCATGTGAATTTATTTTTTGGAAGAAATCGAAAAAAATGGTTGAATGAGGAATTAAGTCTTTACAATGTGGAAAGTTTACCACACCGCAATAGGTTTGATATTTAAATATAATTAAGAAGATCATGCTAAGGGCCTCAAAACATTTGAAATTAGATATTGAGTTGATTTTTTTTGGATATAGATTTTAATTAGGAACCAGACCATGAAGAATTATGTCATGTCACAATCAGATTAAAGTTGAGGTATGCTATGGTTTAATATATGGCAACATGATATGATCTAGAATATCCAAAATATCTTGAAGATTCAGTCTAAATATAAAAGGGGTAATATTTTTACTAGAACTCGGGAAGTTGAATTGATTAAATTGGATGTATTTTACCATATACAATTATATAGGACACTTAACACAATCATGGAGGATTATAGGAAGATAATATATCCCAACCATATGATTAGGAATTAGATACTAGGAGTGCTTTTAAAAACCGCTTTTAGTAGATTTGAAAAAGTTGATAATGTTTATATCGCTATATCTAGTTTCAAGAAGATTAAGAAGAGTAGAGAACAATAATAATGGCATTTCATTTATCATATCTAGCTAGTATGAAGGAGGAATTATTTTGGAGTGTATGGAATCTATTGACATAATTAGATATTGAAGAAGGAGAAAAAAAGATAATTCCATTATTGGGTTGTCTTAATTTCATGATTTTTTTTCATGACCGTGAAGTTTTTATTGAATCCATCAACTCAAACCTATCTTAGAGGAGTTGATATCATCCAAACATGATAAATAAAAATATAATGAACATGTATCTTTTATTAGAGAATCGATTTTGTAGTTATGATATAATCCAAATCACATGTTGATCATGGATATACCCTCAACTCTATAAACATAATTTTCCTTCATTGAATTAGTTTAAAAAGAAAAATAAGTGGTAGTGGAAGTTAGATAAATATTTATTCTTTACTAAAGATTTTAAGTTGAGTTCTTATGGCCTTGGATTGGTCATTACCTAAAATATGTTATCTAATGAACACTGAGTAATAGTGGATTCAGGTACACTAATAATAGTGTGTATTCTACTTTTATTATTTCTTAGTTGAAAACTAAGTAAAATCCTTATGTTATTGTACATTACATTCCAGTATATGTGTTTTATATTTAGTGTGATCAATAAGGAGAGAAAGTGATATTTAATCTATTCCTTCTAATGAGGGAATAAGATCCATACAGGTAAGGCGACTTCAAATAAAAAAGTTTTATTTATAATGACCTATAATTTACCCATATAAATGTTATTACATTCATTTTTTTCCCAAAAAGTGGCATCAAGGATATAGGTTTTTATTTTAGGATAAATATCTAAATTTTTTTTAAATTTTTTTTTCATACAAGGTTCAATGATGAAGCCTATTTTTTTAGTGGTACTAACTTTTATGGATTAAAAAAGGATATGAATTGGATTCTATAGAATTTTGGTTAAGAAATCCTGAAATATTTCCAATTATTTACTAACATGATAAAGAATAATCAAAAAGTTTGTGATGTAAACAAGTAAAAAATTATGAACAGAGGTATCTCCAATGAGGTATTCAAGAAAATCATGTACTGCGCTAGTGAATTTGATAATTAGACATTGTTAAAAGAAATATATGGAGAATTAGTGGAAGAAAACAAGTTTATAAATCCTACCAAAGTACCCATGAATAAGATTGTATTTTTTTTTCAATTGGTAAAGATAACACTATGAAAAGGAATATGCATATATGTTTGTGATGTATGAGAAGCATTAAGTGAAGTGATTCTATATAGAATTGTAAAGGAGATGATGGGGTTCTTTTTCTAATTTAATAAATCTTGATTATGTATTTTTGGTTTCATTTATATGTTGGAAAAGAGGTGAAATTATTATTACACTTGAATGGAAAAAATTCATTGTAATAATAATTTTTGTGATGATTAAAGATATGATCCTCAAGTCAAATAAAAGTGATAAATTTGGAAAACTATATAAAATAGTTTGGTAAATATTTTTAAGAAATCAACTTTTAGTAAAATCTAGTTTAAATGATGGAGAATCTTTCCTTGGATTAGTTATCATAGAGGATGCTAAATATATCATTTTGTATCTCTTGGATTAAGTTTTGATAATAGTAGAGATGGTATGAAGTCGTTTGAAATTTTCTAAAATTTTGAAGCTGCAAATGAAATTTCTTTACATGCCCTATAATATGAGTATGATTCATTCTTGATCTGCATAAAATTATTTTTTAGGAAAATTCATGTGCATACAAGTCATTTATAGTTCTAGGTAAGGGTCATCTTTACCTACGTATGAATTATTTGACTCTATGTAAACAAATTTTTGTGTATGAGTGATTTTTATTTTCATAAGAATCATTAATATCTATTTATTACTCATTTTTACCAGAATAAGGATCATTTTTATCCTGTGTATGCATTATTCTATAACTATGTATGGATCAACGCTTAGGAAAATTTTATAATGCTACAGATTGAATACTTGAGTTTCTAGAATTTATATTCTAAAGAATAAATCAACTGCGATGTTAGAAAATCCATTATTCAATTTTCTAAACATCACAAACACCAAAAAGGTCATGTGTTTCAATATATGGATTTATAAGAACTTGATCTTTAAGTCTAAAGAACAAGATCAAAGAAAGAGAAATTTTGATATACTTTATCAAGTCCAAAAAATGGAGTTTCCAAATTTATATTCAGAATATAAACATCAAATAGGATGATACTAAATTGTTCTTCAGTTTCTAAATAAAATTATAATAAATATTTTATTAAGGTTATGTTTTTTAATGTGTATGAGTTATCAAAAGTGTTGTTGAAAAATGAAATATTATTGCTGTTGTGAGTAGTTTAAAGAATATGAAAGATAATCTCGATCCAATTGAAATAAAGAAGATATCTATAATGGGTATTTTTAGAAGTGAAAAAAATATTATTTTCATGCTATTTTTATAAGATATTGATCTCTTATGTTCTTAAAAGTTTTTTACTACTTAAAGGAAAAGAGTACTTTTAGAATTCTTTATGAGAGGTTATGGGAGTTTAAACCACATGAAGGGGTTGGTGAGTAGTGCATTAATGATCATGCATGAGAAAAATAGTTATTTTATTATTTTTATTTTTTAGGGAGGATCAATACATCATGAACTATGAATTTTTAGTATATTTAAACGTATAAAAGTTTAATGTATCCACCAATACAGAAACATATTTTTTGAAGAGATATGTGTATATGAATGGTGGGAGCTAGAGTACTAAGAAACAAGTTTGAACCTCTTTATAAATAATTATTTTGAGTCAATATAATTAGTTTTATCTTGAATAAGTTGAAGATAAATAACCCTAAATCATCCAATAACTCTTGTGTGTTGAAGAAGATGATTAAAAAATCTGACAATGTTATTGTCGTGTTAAATTCGATGAGAAAGTGATAAAAAAATTATTTCCTACTACTTATGATATTACATCATAAATAGAATATGTGAGAAAGGAAAAATGATCCTTTGTAAGACTAGTAAACATGGAGTAGAAGCAGAATAGGTCTGGTACACTTCTACACTAGGTGAAAGAGGGAGTTGAAGACCTATTCATAAGAGTGTGGAGGAACACATGCACACTGGTGGGAACTTGTTTAATGAAATAGTTATGATACTATAGAAGGATATAGTTTTTAGAATATAGCTTCAATTGGTGGGATATATTATAAATAAACTATGAATAGGTGGAAACTATATCACTTGTGACTAAAATTTTTTAGAGATTTACTGACAGAATCTTTATTAGATTTTTTTAAATATATTCAAGTTGATTTATAGTGGAAAAAACTGGCCTTTAATCTCAACATAAACTTGTAAAGGAGTAGGATTTAAGGTCTAAAACTTTTAAATTATTATATTCTATAACTTTAAATTACTATATTTTTTAGATGAGGTAGTGAGACACAATTAGAGTATATTGGGGACATAACTGGCTGAAAAGATTAAAGTAATGGGGAAATTAATAAAAAAATGGATCACAAATTCACCCCTTCCCTCCCAATGATCTCACTAGAACTATGAACTACATGCGGTATCAGATATAATCTATGATTACTCTAGAAGGTTAAAGAAAAATCATGGATAATCACAATTATAATAATAGAAAAAGTGTTCATATTTTTTATGGTAATAATTTTCTTGGTTGGAAGAACTAGATGCTTCATTTTTTTTTATCACAAGGTCCAAGAGTAAGTACTACAATAACAATAGGATTTACTCTACTTGGTAGAGATGATCCCATGAGATATAATGAAAAGAGGAACCTTGAAGTGGATGGGAAATATTGAAATATAATCCTATCATCTCTATTTGATAAAGTCCACAATAAGATAATGGTACATAAAACTAACAAGGAGATATAAGAGAATATGTAAAATATATATGAAGTAAATGTAAAGATTAAGGAGGATGAACTTTACATTTATAGAGATATGTTTCAAGACATCTGGATAGATGATTATGAGAATGTGGATGACTAATTTATTAGGGTTAATGAGATATTTATCCACATTAGATAATTTAAAGGAAATATAGAAAATTTGATAATTTTAAAGAATAAGATGTGGAATTTCCATGATAGATTTGACTAAAAAATATTATCTTTGGAAGGAATAGGTGGAATTTACCTTGATAAACTCCACAATAAACTCCTTAACTATGAAATTTGAAAAGAAAATATTTTAAAAAATAAATAAAAGGAGGAGATGGAATTCAAATCCATAAAAGAACAAAATCATAAGGAGAACAATGTTAAATCTAATTCAAGTTATGAAATCGATTATATAGGAAGTGTGGAACATAAGAAATATATTGACTTTATCTCCAAGAACATTATTAGATTAGGAAAACATAATGACATGATTATACTTTAATTATTTAATTTTTGAGGCATATATAAATAATATATTGATTCCCATAGAAGAAGTATAATAAAATGAAAGAGATAATGAGAGGAATATATTTCTAGAGGAAGTTTTAAAAAATTCATAAAAGGTGATTTTAGAAGAAAAGAAAAGTCATTTAGAAAATTCAAGAGAAATTTGATGAGTAAAGAAGAAAGTGAAGACTAATCATCATCCTAGATTGAGTCTAATGATGAATGTAATTTCCAAAATTATAAAACCTTCATAACTCTTATAAAGAATAAATATTTTTTTGCAGGCAGTGGAGAGGGGAAAAACTAGATGGATACACTAAAAACATGTTAATATTAGAACCTATTTACACACATAAGAAAAATTAAAAGATTAAAAAATGAGTAAAACTTTTGGAAAGCGATAAAATAATAAAACAGTTGAATAAGAGTGATCTCATCATAGTGATCAAAAACTCCAGGGTGAAAATAGTAGAACATGATGATATTTTGGAAGTACTTAATATAAAATTATCTTCCAAGGAAGAATAGATACATATGAAAAAAATCTAGGTGTCTTAAATAAGAAAAAACCTTGAAGACCCTGTGAGAAGACTATGAGAAAGTTTTCGATATTTAAGAAGAATCATTCAAGGCTACTCAGAAGTATATCCCTATTAAAATGTACAAACCATTTCTTATTTTTTAAAGTGATACTAAATCTGGTTCATTTAGTTTTATATACTTTGTGAGTCAAACTGGTGGTATTTAGGCTAAATTAAGCTGTAACATCCCACCCCATATCATTGTGTTAAGAAAAGGAATATGTTTGGCTAACCTTAGGTGACGTACATTGGACACAAATGGATAGTAATAAATTTCAAGGGTTTAAACAAAAGAGAAATGGGGGAATTAATTATCGTTTTATAAACACACACATAATAGGATATAGATAATGTAAAACAAAAGAAATCTACTTCAAGGATGCATGAACCAAAACCCAAACATAATAAAAGTGACCAATCCATCAATGGACAACAAAATATGGAAAAATATCAAAGTAATAGTGAAATATTAAGAGATGGAACTAAGTAATGAAATTGGCTAGAGACCTATGTACCAAGGTGGAACCACTCCTAGACAAGACATGAACTAACTCTAATATCTAACTCCACCGAATATGATAATGACATCAAGGAGAACCACTAAAAATGTAAGAAACCTGTCCCTTTCCTGTATCATGGAAAAAATCTTCTTATTCACCAAAGTTCATATGCGGGGGGGGGGGGGGGGTAATCTTACCCATTAGGAAACCCCCAAGATTTTCCGCACACACCACTATGACTAGAAAAAGGTTACCTCATAGGATATAAAATGGGTAGGAACAATATCAAAGTATTAAAAAAATTACAATATTAAATATAGTAGATCAACCTATTTTCTAAAAGTAGTTTAGGTCATAAATATTGTTTCCTTTTAAAAAATAAAAACCAGTTCATAATTTTATTTTGTAAATAATCATACATATTCACAAAAACACAAAAACAAACATGCTGAATGACATCTCTCTATGATAATAATCTAATATACAACCTTCACAAAAATATCACTAGGTAGAAATTTCCTCCTTCCCCTTTCTTATAGAAATCACGCACCATGTTTTTTTTCAACAAGGCCTCATACAATGAAATCATGAACCACCACCAACTAAATACATTCCAAATGATACACACAACCTAATTATTCCAAGGTCACATACCAAAAAAAATTTCATTAAATAAATATTCTTTAATCAATTAATCAAGTACATTATGGTGGAACCCACAATCCAATTTCAAATCCAACCAATAATTGAATTATCAACTGAGTTTTACTAGGGAAAAACATATTGAAAATAGAGGATAAATATTTTAGAAACACAAAGGACCTAGAGTTCCAATAAAAGTGGAGTGGGGGAAAACCACTTACCTCAAATATTATTTCTCAAAGGAATATAAGATGATTCAGAAAATCAAACCTCTTCCTATCATACCCTTAACAAAACCAAAACAAATCTCATAAATATAATTCCACACCCATAAACTCAACCTTACACACTAATATATGGTTTCACACAATACAATCCAAAGTGATACAGTATGAGAAAAAATCATGATATCCTAACCTTCGATTCCACAAAAACCCCAAAGATTTGTTTTCAAAGGTGTCTGGATGTCAATGATCACCAGAAAATCGAATATGGGTTCCCTAGAAGTCGAGAAAAATGATAATAATGAACAAAAGAAAAATTTAGTGTGTGTGTGTGGGGGGAAATTAAATACTTGACCCAAAGGAATTATAATGAAGTTAAAAAATTTACGTCATGTATCCCCTAAGGTCTCACATACACCAAAATTCATAATACCACAACTATGTTTCTAGAAGGACCCATTTTACCTTGTAAATACCATTTTATGGTGTAAAGGTTTTAGCCATGATATGATGTTAATAGTTTCATAACATAAATAATTTTATGGATTACACTCAAAACAATTTACATCATAAAATTGACTAATTATGGTGTAAATTGTTTCTTCAGACTTTCTGTAATCTAGAATCTTGAACCAAGAACCTCTAAACACCTCCAACAAAAAACCCATTAACTCTGAATATAAAAATAAAAGGAAACAACAATGGTTCCCCTCTAAATGGGGTTTCTAAATTCTCCCCAACATTGGTATTTTCATCCTTGGGAAGCTTCATATCAATATTTACCTTCAAAAACACATTCCATTGATCCCATACAAACTTATCACATTCCCATGTTTCCTCTTGAACAAAGACATGCAACCATAAAACTCATTCCAAAGAAATAAATATTTTATATAGTGTCTTTTACTATCTATACATCACACGAACTGGTTCATGAATAAAAATTACATTAGGATCAAGAGTAATAGGATCCCAACTAATCACATGATGATGATCCAGGTGATACTTCTTCAATTAAGAAACATGCAACACATTATTAATGACACTAAACCATGATGGTAAGGCTAACTGATATGAAACTATAAAAACATCTTACACTACTTATAATGGTCCCACATACCATGGTTATATCTTCTCATATTTTTCCATGCGTTGTTGACCAAGTGTAGGTGACACTTTTAAGAAGACATGGTCACGAAAATTGAAAGATAAGATCAATGATGATTGTTTTCATACTATTTATATAAGTTTTTTATTTTATCCATCCACTTTCAGATCATATTAATTTTTTCTATAGTCTTATAAAAAATTCTAGGACCAATCAATCATATCTCTCCAATTTCCTCCTAAGACAGTGGATAACAAAAAATAAGAACATATAAATCCTTGAATGATAACATATATATCATCAATAGATAGTTGTTATTATAAGATAATTATACCAAAGTCATATGATCCTCCCATGAGCTACTAAATTCCATGAAACAAGATCTATAAATATCTTACAATGTTGGAATTATGTGTTCTGACTACCCATCTATCTGTAGATGAGATGCTATACGCACGGTCAACTGACTCCCAAGAGCCTATTGTAACGACCGATAAAATGTTGAAGTGAAATGATGATCTCTAATAGAAAAAAATGAAAATTGAATTCTATGTAAGATTATAAATTCTTGGATATAAAACCTTTCCATGTCCTCTACCATGTTGGATTCTTTAATAGGGATAAAGTATTCTAAATTGGTAAGTAGATCCACAAATATAAATACTATATCATTATTTTGAAATGTTCTTGGTAGACCTATGAAAAAATACATTACAATATGTTCCCACTTACATACATGTATAATCATAGATTTAAACACATCTTATAATCTTTGATTATCTAATTTTACCTATTGAAATATGATACATTTTATCACATATTTTTAAATCTTTAATCTCATACCTAACCGTTGAAAATATATTTTAATTTCCTTGTGAATGTTCTAAATTCCAAGATGAATAGAACATCTTGAATGGTGATAAGTGGAAATAACCAGTTCCTGGAAGTATTCATGAACTATACAACAGTTCTAAAAATGTTACAAAGAGTTTGTGTCCACTATAAAACTATTATAAGTCTCCCAACCATTTAGGTTTTTCCTAATGGTGATTAAATCATGATTTTTTGTTTGAAACTCATGAACCAAATCTAAAAAGTTTGGGATGAGATTTTTTGAAAATAAAATTTCATGCTCATCCTATATGGTGCAATATATATTCATGTCACTAATCATGATCATCAACTTCCTTTTGTTATGGGATTCATGGAACAAATTTTTGAAAGATTTATGACTCAATGAATCTACCACATAATTCCATTTACTAGGTGTGTATACTATTAAAAATCAAACATTTGGATGTACTCTATCCATCTTCATTTCCTTATGTTCAAGTATCACTGAGAAAAAAATATATTTCAAGATCTTATGGTTAGTGAAAACTGTGAAACATTCCAAAAAGAGGTAATATTTTCAAGTCTTTAAGGAATGGAAAACAAAACTAGTTCCAAGTAATTAATAGGTTAATTGATATCATGTTCTCACAACTACCTTGAACCATAGGAAACAAAATGATCTCCCTATATGTGAATACAACTAATCCATTATCATGATATATAAAAATATATCACATAGTCCTTACTCAATTTTAGAAATATTAGGATGGGTGCTGAGGTGGGATGTTTTTTAATATCTTGAAAGATTTTATGATGACTATTATCTCATAATAATGGAACACCCTTTATTGTTAAAGTAGTCATGGGAGAATGATGTTTTGAAAAATCCTAAACAAAGCAATGGTATTAGTATGCTAATCCCAAAAAACCATGTATCTAAAAAAATTCATTAATGGCTTCCAGGAGACGACTGATTATATTTTTCCTAGGACAATAGATATTCCTTCTTAAAAAATGATGTGTTTAAGGAAATGAAATTATAAAATCTAGAATCTTCACTTAGAAAGCTTTTCAAACAAAAAATGATCCCATAATGTACTAAGTACAATCTCTAAGGGCTCTTAGTGGTTATTTTTTCTATGAGAGTATACTAGAATATCATAATTAAATATGAAAAAAAGGAGTTTAGGTACCTGTGGAAGATATGATTCATAAATTTCATGGAAACTACAGGTGCATTCATCATATCAAAAGGTATGACTACAAATTTATAATGGTCATATATAATCTATAATGTTGTATTCATAATATCCTCTCTTATGACTCTAAGATGATGATATCATAATAATAGATCAATATTAGAGAACCATTTGGACCCATTTAATTGATAAAACAAGCCATCAATTCAAGGAAGAGGATACCTACTTTTAATCATTACTTGATTCAACATATAATATTTAACACATTAGAAGAGAGTACCGTCAACCTTCTTTACGAATAAAACTAGCTCATACCAAGGTAATGTACTAGGTATGATAAAACCTATACTTTATAATTTTTATAGATGAACATTTAATTCTCAAAAATTAGTTGGAGCAATTCTATATGAGGGTGGGAAAATAGGACTTATTACTAGGTGTAACTCAAAAGAAAATTTGATTCCACTTTTTAATCATAAACTATAGAAATTATTTAGAAAGACATTTAGTTATCAATCCACTATATTAAGAAGATTCCCATTTCTTGTTCCCTCAATAACACCCAAGTTTATTACCATTAACTAGACTAATATTTCTCTATATAATGTCACTATAGGTCTTAATCTACCTATATTTATATCATAAATCCTCTTGAATACATGAAGATATTCCTTCATGAATGTGAATGTTACATGTCAATCATGGAAGTCTATATGAGATTTAAATCCCACTATCCATTCCATACCAAAGATTATATCAAAAGAATCAATTTATAAGATCCTAAACTCCTAGAGAAACTATATTGAATCAATGGTAATGGATTATATTGGTCATTTTAATCCTCATAAATCCTTTTATCCATGGGGTGCCTTTCTACTCATGACATGAGACATCATTTCCATGTGTAATCCCAATTGTTTAACCACCAAAGATGAATGAAAAGAATGTTATGAACAAGTATCAAATGAGACGTGCATAATATTCATGTTTAGAAGAAAGATACCTCACACGGTAGAGGAGCCCAATTTATCACTCTCAATAGATTTATCTTCTCCATAAAGATATCTATCATATCTCATGTTATAACTCTTACTTCCTTGCTAAGGTTCTGCCTGAAAAACAGAATATTTCCTATAAATATTCTTGTTCACCTACTATTGTGGTCATGAACTAGTCTAATAAGATTTTTACATCCTAGAATATAAAGACTAAGGTTGAGTCAAGCATATTCAATCTGCTAATCTAAAAAATTTATGATGATACTTCTTCAGATTCACTCTCTTGTCTCATTAGTTGAAATTCCTTGGTGGTAATATGCATTCTTTCTTCAGATGTGAAAGTGCGCTAAATTGAAAAAAAAACTAATTCATTATTATGACATGGTGGATAAGGGTCTGATTCAGTGGATTGATTCAAAATTTCCAAACCACCCTGGGAGTAACACTCCCTATTGCATTTATTCCCTTTTACAAAACTCCCACTAGTACTTAGATAAACCAAATCATCCCCTTCACTAATATTCCCTACTAGATCTATTTCTCCCATCAATTCCTTATTCACTATTTCAATATTTTCTATAATACATAACATTGTTACCTTTAATAGAACCGAAATTTGGAGACCCGCCTTAAATATTAGAGCTTTCAATCTTTCACTAGTAGCTTCCTCGAGTGAAAAGGGAACATGTTGAGTAAATTTACCAATATATTTAGTCACCGACATGTTTACTTGTTCCAATTTAATTAATTTTGTTGTTTTATAAATCTAAATGTTTTTCATAAATATTTTTTATTGATTAATAAGATAAATCCATTCTAAGTGAGGTTTTGATCTAACTTATACTGAAAAAATATGTCCCACCATGTCAAAACCAGATCCTCAAGTATATACATTTCTATCTCTACCTTCATCTCATATGGTTTCCTTAAATAGTATAAAATATTGTTCATCCTACTCAGCCACAACTATTATTTCTTACGTCCATAATCACTATGAAACATTGGAAGATTATTCTTTAGAAAGTTTGTTTTGATTTTCTTGACGAGGTTCCCCATTTCAATATTCCTTCTCAACAACCTAAAAAACATGCACCATAATCTGAACTAAATTACAGTTTCCTTGTGTTCATAGTGAAACCTTGTTCTCAATTACTCCTTCTCACTGATTTCTTTTTCTCCTTAGTGGGGGAATTTTTTTCTACAAAAATTTTCAAAAATCAATAATTAAGAAATTTATATTATTCATCTTTTCATGTTTATATCTTATACATCAAAAAATAATAAAAATATCAAAAAATGAGAATTAAATAACCCTATTAAAATTATGTCCTAGTGGAAAAAATTTGCTTACTAATCAATGATATTTTACACTCATCTTCTAAACCCATGATGATCGGTTGAAAACATTCCTAGTTTATTTTTAGAACAACCTTGTTCCCAGACCACCCTAGGGACTTGAATTTTAGTATAAAAAGGTTAGTAACATCTTTTTAATATATACATTTCTAGTTATGATGTTACTATATATTTTTTGCCAGCCCAACTCAAGGACTAAAAAAGATAGAGATAATTTCAATCATACCACCCCAACTCATTTTCTTGAGAAGAGGTAGAGTTGCTACTGACCATAGGTGACATTACCCAGACACTAAAGGATGAAAATTAATGCCAAGGGTTTAAAAATAAGACACAATGGTAATGATTTATCCTTTGATAAACACACACATAATAATATAAAAATAATGTAAAACTAAGGAAATATACATAAATGACCCATTCAACAAAATAAAACAATAATAGAAGTGACCAATCCATAAATGAACAAAAAATGGGAAAAGTATTTGGGTAACAATGGATTTTTAAGAGATAGAACTAAATATAAAACGACACAAAAGACCTAGGTACTAATGTGGAACTAATTTTAGAAAAGAGATGAACCAACTCCAATATACAACTCTACTGACTATGATAGTGAAATCAAGGAGTTCCATGAGAAAATTAAGAAGTTAGTCCCTTTCCTATATCATAGAAAAAATTATCTACATATGAACCAAATTTCATATACAGGGGGTGAGTAATCATACCCAATAAGAAACTAAAATGTTTTTTCATGGGTGCTCTCAAATGATGTGTGATTTTTGGATACTTAGGTGTAGTAGAGTGGCTGGCCAAGGTCATTCTATAAATATAAAGTAAATAAAGCAACATATCAATGGTATTTTGAAAAAAAAATAAAATAAACAAAGTACTTAAAATCATGGGGGTTGTTTAAAGATTATAGAACTAGAATAACAATATTGGAAGAAGATTATATTTTTTTTCTTTTTTCATTTAAAAGGTTTATTGATAAAACACAATGAGAATATTTTTTAGATGGAATAATAGATCAAACTTTACCTCTTAAATTAATTATTAATTATTATAATTTAAATTAATAGGCACTTAATTTTGATCCTTTAATTTTTTAACCCCCCAAATCTATGAGAATATACCTTAACCTCAAAGATGAAATGAATTAAACCCTAGTCTATATTTGGAACATGAAATCTTAACACCATAATTTGATTTTCATTACAAGGATAGATTATGTTCAATGGTGAATTAGGGATCATATATATACTATAATTTAAGATGAATTGAGATTAGTGATTATATTTTAACTTTACAAATTGAACCTTTGTCGTTTTCTTTTACCAATTTTGATCATGCTCTAAATGTTTTTATATTATTCAACCTCACATGTTTTGTTTTAATTTTTAAAATTCTTACTTATTTTATTTTATGAAAAAAATTCATATCTCATATTATTTGAATTTTAATATCTCAGTGATTAAAAAAAGTGATGAAGGTGATAATTAGATCAATTACTAAGAAAAAATACTCTTCCATGGGCGGTGTAGAAATTGTAGAAATATTTTTCATGTGTAAAGGTTTAGAAAGGGTATAACCCAATAACATTTATAATATTTATTTACATACCCAATAGGAAAATTATAGAATAAATTTATTGAAAATGGAAGAAATCGAAGATAAAATGAGTGTTTATTACAAAAACACAATTATTACAATGTGAAGAAGAAGGATGCTTCGATGGGGGGATCCTTTTGTCAAAAGATACCCTCTTGAAATTATTGGATAATTATAGTGGAAAAACTTTTAATTTTTCCATAACTTACTAATTCATGTAAAACACCATAAAAATCAGAAAAATACACATTTATATAGGGGAGGGTAGGGGAGGGTTAAAAGTAGTTATAAGCAGGAATGAGAAAATTTGACCAAATATTTTAATCCAAATTTAACCAACTAGTTAAACTCAAAAATGTATGAAACTTATATCCTTATAGAATTATTATTTGTGTATAATTGGTTCCTCTATCTAATTTCCATATTTGATACCAATACAAGAATGTATGTTGATAATATGAAACAAATGGTGATGTTGTGTCCAGTCTAATGAGTCTAGTTCAGCTTTGACTCATCACCCATTTACTGTAATAAAATTCAAGATCCATATTAGATGGTCCAAATTAAATTTCTATCCCATTATGTTAAGTGTAATATTACAAAGGTTTAAGATTAAATAATTCACATAATAATATTTATGACTAAAATAATACCATTCAATTTATAGGGTCAAATATGTAATTTTCATCAAATTTGAAAATGAATGATCTAATCCCGAATATTCAACAAATAAACATATTTAAAAAAATACAAGGAATTTTTTACATTTATTATCAATAAAATATTCATTAAAAATGTTTTTTATCAACTCCCCCATACTTACCCATTGAAACTTCTTGGAAAGGTCGCATGTCATGTATTCTATAAAGTTGTGATAAGATATGCATATTCATATTTCGAAATACATAATGGAAATAAAGGAAAAGTACGAATCTCATCAAAGAGTCAAAATCAATATATTTGAACTTCATTTTCATATAAATTGCATCAAAACAAAATCTAATTATATTAATGACACTAATTATAGTGAAACAAATTATAGGTCTAGTATTCCATTAACTCACAATGTGTGTTTGTGTAAACCATTTTAAGTTCATATATCCACCATTTATTTAGTATATTTAGGTGAACTAAAACACTTCCTCATACCTAGTTCAATTCCACTTAATGTGTTGCAATAAAATTTCACGACCCACTTACTTACGCATTATCGAAAGTAAAACCCTAAAACCCTGATCTAGATATCCCCATGTGTTGTACATTTCATCACTCCCCTCTTTATTAAGATAATATTTGTTTTTTAGATTTTTTTTATTTTTTAAGGGAGAAAAACTATGGGATATTAATTACACAAGAATATGTAAATCTGGTATAGTAATGAAAGCGATCATAAGAGAAATGAACATATGGATCAACTATTGATGTAAGATAAAAAACATTACCTAACTTTGATATACCTTCAATTGAGTAAGAACATTTTCACATGTCATGGTTTTGTGTAAATTATGTGGTGAAATAAATGACAAAATTTACCATGAATAAATATCATAATGAATGGTTTCAAAATCTGAACGTTTTTAATAACACAACCAATCATATCATCGAAAACTTCTATTTTTTTAAAAACAATATTCTCTTAATTATGGAATGTTATATATTCTTATCATGATACCAATGAATTTTGTAAAATTAAAAATTCATTTTCCATATGATATTCATGTAAATGAGAATGTTACATGGTGTTTTTATTTATTTATTTAATTTTTTGGGTTTTTTTATTTATTTTGTTTTTTTGAAAATTAATAGATAACACATAGAAAAAAAATGAAAAGCCTAAATAATCTAAACCAAATGTTGTCCCCCCCAACTAAAAATATCACATTTTCATCAATGTGACTCTATGAAATAATATATGCACATGAAATATAGATTTAAAATTTGGGAAAATAACATAAAAGTGATAGGGTAAGGGAAAACCAAATAATTTCAAGTGATGATGGGATCATATAGTGTGATGAAATCAACTGAATTTTTAATGGCCTGACCCAAAACACACGACTCCAGTGAATTATTTTAATACATTGGCATGATTACAAGGAATCAAGTCCTGAAGGACCGATCAGTTTAGCAGTCTTGGAAAACAGATTACATAAATGAACATTACATTACACTTTTGAAAATAAAATGCAACATAAATAATTCTTCTAGAACTCCATTAATACCCTAGCTTAACCCTGCATATAAATCATAATACACATCTTGGAATCCTGAGAAAACAAAACATAAGAAAGGGGTGAGATCATATGCTCAATAAGGGTAAATAATTTAGTAGAATCTTTAAAATTTAAAGGAAAGGTGTGTAATAAAAACAAAAACCTTTTAAACATAAATTTGAACATAATATGGCAAAAATAAATCAAACATTTCTATATACACATGAACATGGATATTCTACTAGTCGAATAATCACATGTAATAGCTAATTTCATAACGAGGGAATGCATAATGAAGGACATCATAACCACATAGTCAAGGCCTCGTACTAAGACTAAAAATAAAAATTTTGTCAAGGCCTTGTGCCAAGACACTAATTTGTCTCTTGAGACCTACCGATGCAACGAGGAGCTATAGCGGACCCCGCCCGTCACTTACTAAGTCCAATTCATTCCTCATATGAAAATGTTGAAACATAACATAATCATTCTTATTAAAACTAGCATACAAAATGTCAATACTTTAATCATAAACCATGAATGGTATAAAAATAGAACATCCACATTTAAACATATCATAAATCATTCCATACAATATGGAAGATTTTATTATAATAAATCAACATCAATAATGAATAATATCAGGTAAAGGATGTTGACATAGTTGAAAATGATCAGTAAAACTCTTTGAGAGAAATATACTTTTTTTATGAAACCTTTTAAAAGTAACACATTTAAAAATGAAGTCATTTAAAATATATTTTTGAATAAAAGTGTCCCATACCAATTTTAATATTTTGAAAGGAATTAACATTTTAAAACAATCATGTGTATACAAATATATCCTTAAACTCATTTTAAAAACATGGACAATAATTAAAAATATTTAGAAAAATAAATCATTAAAAAAATATAAAATGATGATATTGATAAAGATTCTCTTCCACCAAACTGTAAAATATTCATTTTGAAAACATTTTTCTGAAACATGGACATGGATTATAAATATGTCTTCGTGAATACTTACACATAAACAATCTTAGATAATAACGAGATCGAGGAATTAACCCTTACCTTGTACTTTCCTTTAGTCGAGGGTACGTTTAACCTCCAGTAAAATGCCCTTAGTATGTTATTAAATTATACTAGAACCAAATTAATATTTATGATATCATATTGGATTCATTTATGACTTTATACAACCCATTTAATAATAATTTCCATGTTAAAGTAACATTTCAGGTAATAATCGCTTTCCTTATCATACATGTTTTAACTTTTTATTTTTGATAGTATCACTTAGATCATGATTTACATACTTACACAATATAAAAAATGATTTATATATCATATATTTTCATAATATAAATATTTATAATATATAGATATATGAAATAGAAACACTGTTCATGGAGATGGTAGTCCGTACATACACATGAATGTTATTTCTATTTTCTTATCGTAGTACGAAAGTAAGTAAGAAACATATATTTATCTAGATAAATATATATTATTCAAGTAGAAATATTATTTCATATATCTCATATTTAATCAATATATATATTTTTATAAAAATTCTTGAATGGTGATCATTGAAGATGAATCTCATCGCGTTGTGGAAACGGTAAGTCGTACGTACGCACGAGTGACTATATCATTCTATTGATGGTAAAAAAATGTTTAATTGGATGGTATACTATATATAAAGAATCATTACCATGTTATATCAATTATTTAAATTAATTATACTCATTATTATACCCATCAAAATATTGTAGTATTGAATAAAAAACTACACCACGTCGTGGAGACGGTAAGCTATACATACGCATTTATGGTGAATTTGTCAAATATAGGATGGATAGAATAATGAATATGGTTGTAGAATATTTATAATAACATAAACATATATATAATTTACTGGAGATATTATTTTGGGATGGAAACAACAAAGAAAGAGGAAGTCGAAGAAGAAAATAACTTTGAAAGAGGTGATGAAATAATTACATCTTCTTCGGGTACTTCCTTTTGATTTGAACAAAATGGCTCCTTAGGATGGATTTATGATCAATTTAAGGCCTAAAAGATAAATTGAGGGTAGTTGGGAAGATATTTGAGTAGGTTTTGGTTTATAAAAATGGCTTTGGTGGTGTGAATATAAGAGAAGGGAAAGTACCCTTTTATAACAGTGGTGAAGGACACTTTAAGAAAAGTTTGAAATATTATTTAATTATAAAATTATTTTCGGTTTCTAATGGTTCCAAATGGATTTATTTTGAGTATAAGGTGGCTATGGGTCGAAATCAGATAAACCCACATGTTTTAGACATGTTTAGGTCACCATATTAACCATATCCTTTTTATTTAACCTTCAGTTAAATAGTTTAACTCTTAGCATGTCTTCTGGTATTCTTACACTATATGGTCAATAAACTTACTATAAAATTCCAAGAGAACATCAAGGGGTTAATTAATGACATATCTAACATTATTTGAGTCCTTTTACCAAACATTAGATTTTTATGACTATTTTATAATTTAATAAAATTGTATTTGTTTTAAAAACTCTTTTATGTCAATTTTGACACTATTTAGTATTTGGTTTTTCTAAAAGTCATAAAAACATGATTACTTCGAAAAAAATTAATTGAATCAACCCTAAAATGTCATATGAACTTATAATTTTTTTTGGAATGCCTGAAAAGTCTCAATTTACATTTATTTTAATATTTATAACATCAATTATTTTAGTCATTCATTAATAAGGTAATTACTACATCATCATCGTGTCATAATTAAATTTAATTATTTAATGTCTAAAAACTATAAATAAAATACCATGATATAGGAAATATTTTTATATTTCTAATTAATATTTATATTTGAATTTATATTATGTATAACCATATATTAAAAAAGGTTTAGTTATTAAAATTAGAATTTAATACTTTTAACTCATCTTTAAATAAACAATAAAAATGTCCTAATATAATCCAATTGGATAAAAAAGGATCATATATCTGTCCTAAGGTTTATTTTGGTCGAAAAACACTTATCCAATTGAATTTGGACATGTGTTAGGGGAATTTTAATATTATTTTTACCTTTAATTACCCTATTTACTTTTAACCGTGGTAAATAAAATTCAGAAGTTACTATTCCCAAAAAATTATTTTGATCCTATTCAACCACATTTTACTCACTAATTTCAACCATGTCTCTCGGATTTTTGAAATTAAATTCAAAGAAGCTGTAAAATTACGTTTTATGCAAATTTGCAAATGTGCCTAGAAAGTGGGTAAAAGACATTGAATAGTTCAATAAAATTCTATATATCTAATATTATTATAAAATGAGTACAATATATTACATTGGAATAATATAGGTATTCTTTATATATTTTTACTTTAAAATAAATTTAAATAAAAATATTAAATTTATATATAAAAAGTCTGTTTTAAACAATAACGTGGTGTTTTCACTATTCATAAAAAATTGAATGTTTTCAGAAAAATACCAGAAATTCACCGAAAGATAATTTTTATATTCCAAATTAAAAACTGATGTCTATTTTACCAAATTTAAAACATATAAGTTTCATTAATTAATTTAAAATTAATTCCTGTTGTCAAAACCAGAAAGCATGTTTTTATGAAGTAAAAACTATCGAAAGATTGACATGTGTTTATATCCAATTTAAATATGAAATTACTTAAAATGACCTAAATTATATTGAATAATAAAAATATAATCTAATTACACATTAAAACCACTCAAATTTATAATTTAACCCAATAAATTATTTAGATCTAAATTTTTTTTAAATTAAAATTTAGTATTTTTCACTATTCATCAAAATATGAAAGTTATCAGAAAAGTACCAAAAAATTATCCAAAATAAATTTTTATGTCCATATTATAAAGAAGAATTTAATTTCATTAAATTGAATATATAAAAGTGTCAAATATTGGATTTAAAAAGGGTTTTCCATTAAAAGGCGTAAAAACAACATTTTTTGAAAAATACTTCTTTTATCTGAAAATTTGAATTTGTCCATATATTATGTCTAATGAACAAAAAATATGAATTTTAAAATTATATAGGATATATATAAAATTAAAAATTCAGTAAATTCTTTTCATAAGTGCTTTTTAAACGGCAAGTTTGATAGGTCATGATGCGCTTTAACTCGGTGTTGTGTGTAGCACAAGCTATTTAATTATTTTAAAGAGATAACATACTATGAAATCTTGGGGTGTTGCATTCTACCCTACTTCAATAATTTGTTTCCTCACAATTTGAAATTATTCTTCGAAAATAGAAGGTTGAAAATAGAAAATACCTTTGTGGAAAACCCACATCGGAAATACGGTAAATAAAATTTATTCTTAATAAGGGGAAAAGGAAATGAAAAATCCACCACCAAATTAGGGTTTCGAATAAGAGAAAATTGATGGAAATTATAGACACATACTTTTATGAAAAATGTAAATATTTATAGGGAGTGATTGTGGTCATCCATTACAAACAAGTGAACAATAAATGGAAAATTGAGGGCCTCAAAGCCATAAATCTATGATGATTCAAAATATCATCAATCCAAAAAAAAACATAAGGTATTAGGATAAAACATTTTTGGTTTTGGGATCCTTTACCTAATGTTTAAGAATTATTTTCTTCATAAAATAAGAAAAATATAATACTTGACAAGTAGAGTTCCATCCATTAACTAATTTCTACCACAAACTCATCTTACTCTCCAAAAGATAATAGAACTCAAAAATATTATATTAAACCTAATAATTTAGAGTTTCAAAAAAAATGAATTTATAATTCATATATCATACCATTTAGAAAAAACTACATTATACAAACTATGAAATCACATAGGCCAGTGGTAGGTGATGTACCCTTGTCACCCTTTGGTTGCGGGTTCAAATCTCACGGCCTTGCTGGACGCGACAGGTTTTCACCCAACCTCTAGGTTTTCCTTTTTTATAACAATAAAAAAATAATATTAAGAAATAGTTTAACCTTAAACAATAGTATCCAATGACAAACTTAATCCATTCTAACCTTTAGACTTACCCACAAAACTTTTTTCCAAACTCACAGTCCAAAATTTATTAGGATGGTCACATAATTTACATGTGAATACCTTCATTGTGTATTCTATTAAAACATGGTAATAAACTAAATTACCAGAAAACCATATTTGAATACGTATGTACTTCCTCATTCCTTTGTTAAATCACAGAATACTGGATATAATCCTAAAATCTATAAATGTTGTAAACTCCAACAATGATGGAATAAACAAACAATTAATTAGTTTCAAGGTAGTCAAGAATATCCAATATAATTTTTCCAAATCAATCACATCTTATTATGAAATCATTATCTCAGTTTCAAAAACATATTAAGGGTTATATTCCCCCTAACTTTATATTTTCCCAAATGTTTAACTTGAAACTGTGTCACTTTACATGGTACCATGAAATCTCAAATCCTCAATGAAAACGTACTGTAATACAATCCTTATATACTTTATAATTCTTATAACTTGTATATCATTAATACAATACTCAAATGACACAATTATTTAATAACAACATAAGAACACTAGTCATTCATCTTCATCTCCAGTAGTATCATAACTTGATTATAATCCAATAGTATCATTTGGGGTATACTCCGATGATTGAGACATTGATTCGCGTAGTATCCCAAATCCTTATATATGAAGCATTGTACATTTTAAACCTTTTTCATACCATTGAAATCATGATCATGGTGTCCTTTGTCTCCACACTTATAAAAAACTCCCATTCCTTTCAAGAATTTCCTAGGGTGATTCTTTCCACAATTATCACATATGGGAAAAATCCTTCATTCCCTTCTTCCCTTTATCTACATTTCTCTCTACCATCCTCTTTCTTCTCTATCTTCCCTTCAAAGCCATATGATTTAGAAAATTTTTACTTATCTCATTAACTCATGATTCTATTTCATCATATGATGAGAATATGTGGAAGTCTATTTCCCTTCTAAATTTTCCTTAAGACTATGAAAGATATGATCCTTCTTACTCTTTGGATCATGCGTATTGCTGGAGTTCTCATTCCTTCTACAAGGAACCATTTATAAATAACTAAATAAACAATGTTGGATTATATCATAATGTATAATCCAAACACTTGAAAAATTATCAACATTAATTGAATATTTTTACACAAATAGTCTCATAAAAATGGTTTCGTTGATGATATATTTACTCATAAATCCATCATAATGGTTTTTGGTGAAAATGCTAATTATCCTAAGCATATCCCTCAAGAGTGTCAAACCAGGTGCACAGTAAGGCCCATTGTCGTGTACCAGGATACCCCAGGTCAAGCTCGAAACTCCTTGCTGAATTTTTCACTCCTAGGTAAATCTGTGCCAGAACCACGTCCACTTGTAGTAACCAGAAAGGGATGTACTGCTTGGAAAACCCACATAATATCTACATTAACAAATTTCTTGGATGTTCTTATATACTAATACTCAAAGTATATCTTAGGGTAATGTTTCCTAATCATAGTTTATCTAAATATAATTTCCAAGGTTATTTCTAAACTTCCATTGATACCAACTATAACGCACCAACCCCTAAATCCCAGAGTCAGTGCATTATTTTAATACATTAGCATGATTACAAGGAATATAGTCCTGATGGATCGATAAGTTTAGCCGTCTTGGAAAATACATTACATACATGATCATTACATTGAACTTTCTAACATAAAACATAGAATAAATAATCCTTCGAGTAATCCATTATCCCCATAGCTTAACCCTACATATCAATCAAAATACACTTCTTGGAATCCTTGGAAAACAAAACATAAGAAAGGGTTGAGCTCAGATGCTCAAAAACGGTAAATAATTTAGCGGATGCAATAAACATTTAAGGAACGATGTGTCATAAAATCAAAAGCATTTTAAACATAAACTTAAACATAATATGGAAAAAATAAATCAAACATTACCATATAAGCATGCACTTGGATATTCTACTAGTTGAATAATCGCATGTAATAACTAATTTCATAACGAGGGAATGCATAATGCTGGATATCATAACCACATAGTCAAGTCCTCATTTCAAGACTACAAATAAATATTTTTTCAAGGACTTGTTCCAATACACTAATTTGTCTCTTGAGACCTACCGATGCATTGAGGGGCTATAGCGGGCCCCTCCTGTCACTTACTAAGTCCAATGCATTCCTCATATGAAAATGTAGAAACCTAACATAAACATTCATATTAAAACTAGCATATGAAATGTCAATACTTTAACCATAAACCATAAATGGTATAAAAATAGCACATCCATAGTCAAACATATCATAAATCATTCAATACAATATGGAAGATTTTATTATAATAAATCAACCCTAATCACGAATAAAATCCAGTAAAGGATGTTGGCATAGTTGAAAATGATCTGTAAAATGCTTTGAGAGAAATATCCCTTTTTTGTGAAATCATTTAAAAGTCACAAATTTATAAAGGAATCCATTTAAAATAGATTTTTGAATCAATGTGTCCCATACCACTTGGAAACTTTTGAAAGGAACTAGCATTTTAAAATAATCTTGTCCATATAAATAAATCCTGAAAATCATTTTGAAAACATGGACAATAATTAAAAAGATTTAGAAAAATAAAACATTAAAAAAATTTAAATTATGATCTTTATAAATATTAAATTACACAAAATCATAAAATATTCCTTTTGAAAACATTTTTATGAAACATGGTAATGGATTATAAATATTTCCCAGTAAATACTTACACATAAACAATCTCGAATAATAATGAGATTGTGGAATTAACCCTTACTTTGTACTTTCCTTTAGCCGAGTGTACGTTTAAATTTTTTTATAATGACCATAGTATGTTATTAAATTATAAAAAACCCATATTAATATTTATGATATCATATATGATTCATTTATGTCTTTATACAACCCATTTAATAATAATTTCCATGTTAAAGTAACATTTCAGGTAATAATCGCTTTTCTTTATCGTACATTTTTTAACTTGTTATTCTTAATCATTTCGCTTAGATCATGATTTAAAAACTTCCAGAATATAAAACATGATTTATATATCATATATATTCAGAATATAAATATGTATAAAAGATAGATATATGAAATGTAAACCCTGTTCATGGAGACGGTAATTCATACGTACACATGAACGTTGTTTCTGTTTTCTTATTGTAGTATGGAAGTAAGTAAACGATATATATTTATCTAGATAACATATATTATTCCAGTATCAATATTATTTCATATATCCAATACATAATAAATATATATATTTTTATAAAAATTCTTGAATGGTGATCGTTGAAGATGAATCTCATCGTGTCGTGGATATGATAATCCGTATGTTTGCATGAGCGACAATATCATTATATAGATGGTAAAACAGTGTTTAAGTGGATGGTATATTATATATACATAATCATTACCATGTTATATTCCTTATTTAAATTTATTATACTCATTATTATACACATTAAGATAATGTAGTGTTAAATAACAAACTACACCACGTTGTGGAGACGGTAAGTCGTACATATGCATGTATGGTGACTTTGTCATTCATAGGATGGATAGAATAATTAATATGGTTGTACCATATTTATAATAACATCACAGTATATATAAGGTACTGGATTTATTATTTTGGAAAGGAAACAATAAATAAAGTGAAAGTGGAAGAAGAAAAGAACTTTGAAAGAGGTGATGAAATAATTACCTCTTCTTCGGGTGCTTCCTTTTGATTTGAATAAAAGGGATCCTTAGGATAGATTTATGTTCAATGTAAGGAATCTAGGAAATATTTAGGGTAGTTGGGAGGATATTAAAGTGTGTTTTGTTCAATACAAATGGATTTTGAGGTTTGAATTTAAGATAAGGGGAAGTACCCTTTTATAAGAGAGGTGAGGGGCACTTTAGGAAAAGATTGAAATATTATTTTATTATAAAATAATTTTCAGTTTCTAATGGATAAAAATGGATTTATTTTGAGAATAATGTGTTTATGGTTTGAAATAATCGCAATCAATAGATTTTAGACAAGTTTAGGTCACCATACTAACCTTATCATTTAGATTTAACCTTTAGTTAAATAGTTCAACTCTTACCATGTCTTCTTGTATTCTTAAACTATATAGTTAACAAACTTACTGTAAAATGCCAATAGAACCTGAAGGGGTTAATTAATGACATATATACCATTATTTAATTCCATTGGATAAACCTTATATTTTTATGACTATTATATAATTTAATAAAAGTGTATTTGTTTTAAAAAAATCATCTAGGTCAATTTTAACACTATTTAGTATTTGGTTTTTGTTAAAGTCATAAAAACATGATTAATTTGAAACAAATTCATTGAATCAACCCTAAAATGTCATATTAACCTAAAAAATCGTTTAATTCATAAAAAGTCTCAATTAATATTTATTTTAATATTTATAACATCAATTATTTTAGTCTTTCATTAATAAGGTAATTACTACATCATCATTATGTCATAAATAAATTTAATTATTTAAAGTCTAAAAATTATAAATAAAATACCATGATGTAGGAAATATTTTATATATTTCTATTGAAAATTTATAGTCAAATTTATCCTATGTATAACCCTATATTAAAAATGGTTTAGTTATTAAAATTAGAATTTAACACTTTTAACTCTTCTTTATATAAAATATAATAAATATCCTAATCTAATACATATGAATAATAAATAATCATATTTTTGTCCTAAGGTTTATTTTGATCTAAATAAACCAATCCAATCGAATTAGGACATGTTTTTGGGTAATTTTAATATTATTTTTACCTTTAATTACCCTATTTACTTTTAATCATGGTAAATAAAATTCAAAAGTTACTATTCACCATGAATTATTTTTATCATATTGAACCAGATTTTACTTACCGATGTCAACCATGTCTCTTAGAGTTTTTAAATTCAATTCACATAAGTAGTAAAATTAGGTTTTACGAAAATTTGCAAATGTGCCTAGAAGGTGAGTAAAAGACATTAAATAGTTCAATAAAATTTTATATATCTAATATTATTATAAAATGAATCCAATGAATTAAATTGGACTAATATAGGTATAATTTATCTATTTTTACTTTAAAATAAATTTAAATAAAAATATTACTTATTTTAATAAAAATTTGGTTTTAAACAATAATAGAGTGTTTTCACTATTCATCAAAAATTGAAATTTTTTAGAAAAATACCAAAACATTACCCTAAACTAATTTTTATATTCAAAATTAAAAAAATTTGTCTATTTTACCAAATTTAAAACATATAATTTTCATTAATTAATTTAAAATTAATTCCTATTTTCAAAACCAGAAAGCGAGTTTTTATGAAGTAAAAATTATCAAAAGATTGACATGTACTTATGTCCAATTTAAAGGTGATATTACTTTAAATGACATCATTTATATTAAATGATAAAATTATAATATAATTATACTTTAAAACCACTCAAATTTATAATTTAACACTATAAATTATTTTGATTAAAAAAGTTGTTTTTTAGTTAAAATTTAGTATTTTTCCCTATTCATCAAAATATGAAAGTTATCAGAAAATTACCAAAAAGTTATCCAAACTAAATTTTTATGTCACTCTTATAAATAAAAATTTAATTTCATTAAATTTAATATATAAAAGTTTCAAATATTGGATTTAAAAATGGTTTTCCTTTAAAAGGCGGAAAAACAACATTTTTTAAAAAATACTTCTTTTATCGGAAAACATGAATTTTTCTTATATTATGTCTAATAAGCACAAAATATAAATGTTAAAATTATATAGGATATATATATAAAATTCAAAATGTGGTTAATACTATTGATAATCACTTTTTAAACGACATGTTTGATAGGTCCTGATGTTCTTGAACTCGGTGTTGCGTGTAGCGCAAGCTATTGAATTACTTTAAAGAGATAACATACTATGAAATCTTAGGGTGTTACAACATGTTCTGGGAAGCTCTAAATTCACAACTTCAACCACTACTCATTTACTATAAATATCCATACTATATCCTATTGAGCTACTTCTATTTCTCCATAAGGAAACAAATAAGGTACAACATAAGGTCCCAACCTTATAGAACACAACTTAGCTGACATCATATTCAATCAAAAACTGTAGAGAAGGACTTTGTATCCTACATGAAAATCCCTTTTTTGGAACATTATATCATGACCTGGTTTTTATATTTCCTTATAGATCCTTGAGATCTTATATGGTGACAATCAAATATCCCAAATCTCTAGAATTTCTAGCTTCTTTTGATGTCCATCTTAGAAAAAATCTGTGTTTCATTTCTTTATATCCAAAAATTCTGGATACTAAACCTCCATGGGAAGATTAAATTATTTCCCAAAAATGAATCATAAGGGGAAAATAAAAATGGTAGTTTTTAATACCATATTAGAATCCCATATCACATAATCCAAGTGCTTAATCCAATCCTTCCTATTGAGTTACACTATTTTATCCAATATATGATTATAATCATGATTTGAAACCTTAGTTTGACCATTTTTTTGGGGGTGGTATAGTGTTGATGTTTTGTGTGTCACCCTATAATTTAGAAGGAGGGAATCTCAGTTTTAGTTGTAAAACTGTGTCCCCTAGTAACTTATGATATTCCTTGATATTCCAAACCTTCAAAAAATTTAATCCTTTACAAAATCCAATACAACATGAGAATCATCATTCTAGGTGGACATAGACTCCACCCATTTAATAACATAATCATCATTGGAAATAATGTACATGAAACCAAATAATCTGGGAAACTAACCCATAAAATCAATTCCCCATACATAAAGAATCTCACAAAATAATATGTGATGTTGGGGATTCTCGTGTCTACTTGAAATTTTCCATTATATTATAAATGAGAGAATGACTTAAAAAATACATGGTCTTAATGAAAAAAGGTAGGAAAATATAATCTAGAGTATTATACCTTTATATCTATCATTTGAGGGTCTAATGTTTTCACCATAAGCAAGTGTATGACAGAAATAAAAAAGAGACAAACACTCATGATTGGGCTCACATCTCCTAATGAATTGGTCACTCCAAATGCACAAGTGGTAATGATAATTCCATATATAAAACATATATTCAATCACAATTTTTTTCAACTTGGTGTTTATTTAGGTTTTCCGGAATTTCGAAATCATCCAACTAATTCACTAAATCTTCTTTCCAAGGATGTGTACTTAAGATTACATAGAGATTCTCATCGGGATATGTCATAAAGTGGTACTCAATTTGGGGTATCATGATTTGAAATTTGAGAGAACCTGATAATATAGATAGACACCAAGTTCTCAAAACACTTCATATCCCTTATCTTGTTTTCAAACTCTTAAAGAAAGATAATCCCATTAAAAATAATTGATTTTCATCTGGATTTTTTATGAGGTACTTCAAAGATGCATGATCAGAGAAAACAACCATTTTAGATCCCAATAAATAAGAGAAAATTTTTTCTAAATAAAATACAACATCAGTACACTCCTTTCACATTGTAATGTAATTTTCATAGGCTGAATCCAAAGTCCTTAATACATTAAAAATCACATGGGACCTCCCTTCCACCCTCTAAGATAATACATATCCAACTAAAATGTTTGAATCATCACAAATAAGATCAAATTCTAGGTCCCACAATGGGGTATATATAATTGGGGGTGTGGTGAGACAATTATTTAGATCATCAAATGATAATGAAGGATTTTAACCATGTTGAGGTCTTGATTTATATAGTATCTGACAACATTCTGGGAGAGAATGAAAAGAGTGGGGGACATAAAATCCCCTTTCCTAAGACCTCAGAAAGCCTTTAAAAACCCAAACAAATTACCCATAAATGTCATTGAAATCAACACCAAGACGAAGAAATGGAAAATATGGTCACTAGTCCAATTGGAGAACACCATGAAAGCCAAGACTCTTAGAAAAAAACCTCATTCCAACCTATCATAATCCTTTCTCATGTCCAATTTAACCACCAAATTTCCCCTAAAAGACTTTTTGTTGATTCCACATACCATTTATTGGACCACTCTTATCACACCATGCATTGACCACCCTTTAAACTAACCATGTTGTTCAGAATTCATCCATGAATCTAGGTGAACAACTAGTCTTTTGTTGAGGAAGTTGGCCAAAGTCTTATACGGTATATTGCAAATACTGATGGGATGATATTGATAAATGGACTGAGGGTTACACTCCATGGGGATAAGAATCATCTTTGTTGCACAAGAAATGAACATTAGGTCCCCACCATGAAAGAAAACATGGACATAACACACAAGATCCCCTTTAACAATGCCCCCACTTGCCCTCTAAAAAGACCCAGGGAAGCCATTAGGCCCTGAAGCACTATCTGGATTCAAAGTCCAAAAATCCGCCCGCACTCCATCTTCATCAGGAGTTATTCTCAAGCCCTTATCAATGTCCTCCAAAAAACTTCTTGGAATGCCCTAAAAAATCTCATCCATACCTCTCGGGTACCCCCTACCATCCTAGGATTGGTAGCTTCCAGTAATTATTGGATAACTTCATTGATCATAGCCCTAACCTCCTCATGATCATTGGAATAGGATCCATCATCCCTACAAATATTAGTCCTCTGAACTTGCCAATATTATCTAATACATTAATGAAAGTATCCAGAGTTCTGGTTCCCCTCGTGAATCCATCTAAACCTTGAACATTCTTTGGTCAGTCGTTCCTATCTCGGAATACAATCAATGAGTTTATCCTTTTTAATTCTAATCTTAGTGAACATAGACTCATCCCAATCCCATTCAAAGCAATTCTCCATGCGTTCCACTCCATACTAATCTTGGCCAAGTCCTGATCATGAGCAGGGATCTTCATTCTCCATAGGTGAAGGAGGATTTTCATCCGCCTTAACTTATTGTGTAAAGTGATCTGTGGGTTCCCCCAGTGATGAAAATACTAATATTCCCTGACCACCTAGAAGAAACCTGGTTCCTCCATTCATGTTCTAGAAAAAGGAGCATGATGCTCTCATGGAGACCCTGCACCAAGGAAAAGGTTGAGCGGCGAATGGTCAGAGAGACACTGAACCAATTGAATGACTTTGGAGTCTTGTAACATATAAATTTCAGCTTCATTCATGAGGCACCGATCGAGTCGATTTTAGGTGTGCCTCCCTCCACGTTGATTGTTGAACCAAGTGAAATTACTCCCCTCATATCCCACATTTAGGAGGCCTTTCCTTTCCATGAATGGAACAAAATCTTGGCTGATATTCCTGGGAAAAGCACCGCCCCTTTCTTATCCTATGGACTTTCTTTGATATTGAAATATCTCCCAAAAATCTAGGTGGAATCATTAGAATTAATTTCCTCTAAATCACTAAACAAATAATCTCTACCCTAAACATTTCACTTGGCGTAAATGAAGGAGAATAGATTCACTTGAGTCCAAATGGGCAGGTGGATATTGTCTTCTCTTGGTCCTATACTATAATGGGAACCTGAAAATATCTAGAGAAACCATCCAAGAAGAAATAGTATGTCCTACCTAAATGTCTCTCAAGCATATGGTTAATGAATGGAAGATAAAAATGGTCCTTATTAGTAGATTGATTTAGTTTCTTATAATCTATGTACACTCACCAAATGTGTTATACTCTCATAGGAACTAACTCACCATTTTCATTTTTTATAATAGTTAACCTAGTTTGCTTTGGTATAACGTAGATAGAGTTGACCCATTGAGAGTCTAAAATGGGGAATATCATACCCTCCTCATTTAAATTTTCTACCTATTTATTTACAAATTCTAATAATGTTGAATTAAGTCTGTTTTATAGTTGTCTAACCGGTTTAGCCCCATCCTCTAAAATAAAGCTTTCTATAAAAATAGTGGGGATGATACTTGGTATGTCTTCTAATTTCTACCCACTTTCCCTAATATTCTCCATTAAAATATTTAAAATTTGTGTGTCTTGTTAAGGAAGTATATTGTTAGTAATTATTATAGGAAACTTACCATAATTCATTAGGTATGAATATTTTATGTTTGGTGGAAAAGGTTTGAGCGTAGTTTTTTTGGATTTTTTACTGAAATAAATGCTATGGGAATAGGAATATGTGAACAATGAATATTGGGGTATAAATATACATCATCAAAATTAGTGAATAATTTATCAAATACATATAAAAAATCAACATCCATGTCATAATTAGAAAGCACATGCTCAGAACTCAAAAAAGAATCCACATCAGAATTTGTACCAAGAGAGGAAGTCTCAATAAAAACAGGTGTGGAAATGTTACAAGACATCAATACAATCCCATTAATCAAAATCTCCTTAATAATGGAATTATACAAAATTTAAAAAATATTGAAAATAAATATTTAGAGAATCATCACAAGATGGTTTGGAATGGGAGATTAAGAGAGTAGAATGGTCTTCTAAGGGGTACTTCATGGAGTCTAGAATGTTAAATATTATGATCTCATCTATGAACTCCATATAGAGTGTTCCCTTATGGAAATTAATTATTTTCTTGGCAGTTTTGAGTAAGGATCTTCCAATAATAATGGGATCATCATAACTTTCATGATTTTACTCCATATTCATCATGTAGAAATCCACTAGAAAGATCATGTACCTAACCTAAACAAGTACATATTTGAGGTCTCCTACCAGATATTCCATAGATTTATTTTCTAATTTCACCACTAATATTTTTAGATTCAACTCACTAATCTATAATTAAGAGAATACTGAGTGATGCATGAAATTAATGGAAGCCACCAAATCACATTAATCATGACAGAAATGAAACAACCCTATGTTACATGGAATGGTGAATATCCTAGGGTACTTTAAATTTATAATCATCATCAAGGTTGTTGTGATGAGTGAAGAGAAATTCTTATCAAGGTTTATATGCTAACTTCCCTTTAACCCTCTTATATTTGTATATATTTCATTAAAAAACAAGGATTACCATGGATTTTTTTTGATTTATTCAAGTAGAGGGATGTTGATCTCAATACACTTAATTTTATCCAAAACCTCTTTTTGGACCACCAATTCATCCATCATCTAATTTTGTAAATATCTATTTGTAAAGGAAAGAGTTTTAAGAGGAACATCATCAATATTTTTCTTACCTTTTTCTTTCTCCATTGGATACTCATCAGTTGGTCTTGAATGGGACTTCTCAAATGTTTTAGTTAATCCCGATGGTGATAGGTGTAGATATTTCAATCTTTTTTCATCCTAATTCTCAATTTTTTCGGTCAGAGTGAGTATCTCAAGAGGGGTTGAATTGAGTACCCAATAAAATTTTCTGTTCAAAATGGATTAAAAATTATTCCCCAAATTTATTTCAAAATAGCCTAGTTAACCAAAAAAATAGATCATTTTAAGTTCTAATATTTTAAATTATTTCTTAAAATATTGATTAGGTATTATTTAAATAATATAAAATATCCCTCAAACCTTTGAAACAAATTTACATAATTAAAATTTTATAAAACACTATTAAAGGTGAACTATCAAAGTATATATTTTTTTATTATTTAAAAAAATCCATTTTATAGAATAGGTTAGAAAAAAAACTCAAAAGTAGTGGACATGCGAATAGAAGAGATTCAATATCAAGTATAGATTTATCCCTCTCCACTTTGTGATCACCCACCACCAAGTAGTTTATATGAAATAAATAATTTTATCCACAACCTAGATCAGGTTTTAAGACAATTTACAACTATCCTGGTCACACATGACCTCTTCCACTATTATACATGGTATTATAAAAGAAATGGGTCATACAAGGACCTCTACCATAATTTTCATGGGAATAAAATAAAATAGGACTGAGAAGATATCAAGTGACATCTAATTTGCAGCAGGAGATGGTGTTTATGTGATTAAACAAAGTATGCACACACATTACTCAAGATATAAAATAATTTTACCAGAATAGAGAAACTAAGAGTGTAAAGGAATGGAAGACCTATGTCTTTATATAGTGCATCTTGTGTCTCTTGATTGGATTCAAATTAATGCTTGATTTGGGTTCTCCTGAAATATTCATAACAACTGAGTGTTGTAGACTCTTGTTCTTTACTGGAGGAAAGAAATAGATGTGTATGAGCTTCAACTTCCTCAATGAAGTGATTGCAGGATGTATCATTTTAGATTTTCAGCTCTATGTGTGTGTTTTTTAAGCACGATCTCTCAACTTTCTATCTGTATACTTCACATGATCATTCACCTCTTCACATAATGGACTCTTTTCCTCTTTTTATTAGTAGTAGTAGGAATATATGGATCCTCTATGCATCCTCGCACTGCATGTATGACACCTTCTTCAATTCATTCTGTCGATCATTTAACATATAATCATTATAATATGAATCAACTGTAACTTTAATAATATAGTCATTAGAATAATTTAATTCCTAAAATGTAAGTAAATGAATTGTGATGGATAATCCTATAATGGTGACTCAATATAGACAGTGTCTCAGAGTCTGGAGGCATCACATTCTAGTGGTGTCTTGGGATGAAGGTGTATCGTCTTGATAATATGACACTATCAGTATCTTATTATTGTGGTGTCTTGTACATAGACAAAATTTCATGTTGGTGGTGACTCCTATGGTGGTAGGTCAGGATGGTGGTGTCTCATAATTTACTAAAATTTCACTCTGGCAGTATGACATCCTCGACGGTTTGACAATTGTGGTGGTGTCAAATGTGACAGTGACTCATTTTATGGATTTCCCATTTTTTCATAATAATAGTGATACCTTTTATGATAGTGATTCAATATTGGTGGCGTGGCAACTTGATAGTGTCTTAACCACAATGATGTCTAATACTCAGGAAAAATTTCATCACTTATCTCAAATTATAATATGCTTACATAAAGCATGAAACTCATTAATATGAAAATAAGCATGATTTTTTGATAATTAAAAGAAGTTGGTCAAACATCTCCCCCTTTTGATGATCAAAAACCATGGCATAAAAAGTAAATAATTCATGGAATCAAATGGTACTATCAAGAAGTAAATACATCAAATTTTATATCAAAACAAATATCACTCAGATAGTATCAAAGATAAAGAATGATAATATGCACATAAGTTATACAAAATAATTATTCTATAAGAATTTTCCCCATTTTGGGATTATCAAAAAGGTAAATAAGAGAAAATTAAAATAGTAAATTACCAAGAAATAAATATTAAGATTAGAAGAATAAAATAGGAATAAGGAAAGTAAAAGGACATCCGAATAGGTTTAATAACAATGTTATTACAAAAACCATGTCCCATGAAAACATAATGTTTATGATAAAAAAATTCTCAAGGCTAGGTAGAAGGATCCATTGATGTTTTTTCTTTGTCTTTGGGTGTCTCTTGATATGAAATAATAGGATATAAAGGAGCTGTAGGCAAAGTATATGGAACAAAAATGGGTAGTCCAGCTACATTTAAAGGAGGTCGAGGCTCTAGAAGAATAATCATCCTTGTCACACCTGACTTTTTAAATTAATTTTTATTTTATTATTTCATAGATTCGGGTTCTCGTGCCAAAGTTCAGGTTGGGGCCTGGTCTAAATTTTTTGGACATTTAATGATTTTACTAGGTTTGAGACACGTGCGTGGTCACCTCGTAGTTGGCGATAGCCACACAGTCAACCCAGGTGTCATGCAATAGCTCATCATCATTATTATTATATGTTTTATTATTTTTATTAATATTATTATTTTAATTACTATTATTATTAGTATTATTAATTTTAATTTTATCATAATAATAATAATTAATATTCTTCATATTATTATTATTATTTTATTATTATTATTGAATTATTATTGAATTATTATAATTAATAATAATAATAATATATAAAAAAGAAAAAAAAATAAAAAGAAAAACCCAAAGCCCAGCCGTGTCACCCCCTGCTTTACCCTTCGTGTAGCCGCCACCCAGCCCCCCTTGCTTCCCCTCACCCTGCGCATGCCGCTCCACCTTCATTCCCTTTTACTCATGATGCACCACCGCGCTCCAGTGGAAGCACCACCACCTCAACCTCCAGCCGGCCTCGCCATCCACCCTCACGCTCGCCGCGCTCACCCCAGCCACCTCACCCTCAGCTCAGACTTTCTCCCCGACCACCAAGCCTCCCAGCCTCTCCCTCGCCTCATGCTTGCTTGTCTGCCCTGTAGGTCCGCGCTCACCCTCCACGCTCAATCCAATAACTGGCCTCATGATCCCCAGTGTCGGCCCTCCGATCCTGACCCCGTCTCCGTGCTCCTACTACCCAGGCCCTCCTTCTATGCCTCCGGCGAGTCGACCAGCTCCAGCGACCACCGCTCTCCTGGTCCGCAACCAGCCAACGACCAGCCTCACGTCCCCAGCGTCGTCCCTACACTCCTATTCTGCAACCGGCCTATGACTCCCCCGGCCATGCCACGCTACATCTTCCATGCTCCAACCTATTCTTTCCCCTCCGTCCACCAACGCACCAAAATTCGATGACCCCCTGCTCCTCTTTGCTCCGGCCAATAGCGTACCGAACCCCTCCTTTCTATGGTTGGGTTTATTATTATTATTATTATTATTATTATTATTATTATTATTATTATTATTATTATTATTATTATTATTATTATTATTATTATTATTATTATTCCATATTTGGTTTTATTTGTTTTTTCTAAATTCTAATACCGTTAGTTGGGTTCCACAAATATTTCTCATTGTTTTAGGGGTACTATTAATCTGCGGGGCATTGTCATTCCACCCACTGAAGAGTCGTTGTGTCTTATCTTTCTTTGAGGTTGGTGTTTTTTGAACTTTTACTTTGCCTCATGATCTATGACACTTGTGTGTTTCAAATTAATTTTAAAATTCCCTTATCACCTCCATAAGTATTGTAGATAATTCATTGTGGTGTTTTTATTAGTTAAAAATTGTTAATGATAGCTTTTGAAATAATTATCTCATTATGTGTAGGTAGTTTTTTATATAAACGTTATTGATAAATGATTTTTTATATCTAATTAATTTAACATGTTCTTTAGTTAATTTAACTGGTGTGAACTTAGATTTCAAGGAAGTTTAATATGTATGATTTATCCTTGTAACAAGTTGTGTGATATGAAGTGAACTCTTTTATGAAAACCCATAGTGTGTCCTCTACGATTGTTTTTATGAACTGTGTAACTAGTGTATTTAACTAATACAGGACTCCAAACTGTGTTTAGGTGTGGAGTTGATGTGTACTTAGTCACAAAAGAAGATTTGAGTGATTGGTTGTGTTTTAGGCCATGGATTTCTTGTTAAAATTGTTTAATGATTTTTCATAATAGTTTATTTAATGGTGACAGTGTTTTCTATAATTGTGAAAATGGTTCTTTTGGTTGTTCAAGTGGTGCGAGTTATTTTTTCAAAGGTGAGAAAGTAGTTTATCTTAAGCGTTTGGGTATAAATTTTATTTTAAAATGAAATTTTCCTGTGAACTTGGTGAGATCATGATTTAAGTATTTGTTTGGTCCTTTTTAAATGTTTTACAAAATTATTAAATGATTTATTAAATGATTTTTGACATGCAAATCATGAGTGCAATATGTTTCAGCGTGCATTTTGGTTTTATTTGAAAGGGAGTGATATTTTTTTGAAAATGATTCTTTTTTTCTAAATGACTTTGGATTCTTTGTGTTATTTTTGAAATGGTTTGAAATGAAATTTTTGAGAATATGCCCGTTTGTATTTTTAAAGGAAAAAGTGGAGTTTGTGTGATGTTTTGGGTAATACCTTAAGACATTTTGAGTTAAAGGCATGTTTGGAACTTTTAACCCAAGGGTAATGTTTATACTAACTTTTAATGGAGATTGTGTTTTGGTGAAAGTGTATGCCCGATTGGAAACTTTGAACATTTTATGAAATGGTTTAAATTTTAAATAGTGTGACGGCCCAATTGGAAATTTGTTAATGTGAAATGATTGAATGTGTATTTGGGGTCACTTCTGTCTAGGGTAACCCTTTATGGGTTAATGCTTATGAAGAGTCCATGTTTGGGGAATACAAGTGCGGTGAGATGAGTCACGCGTGCGTGGGAATTCATACTTACACTATATTATTATAACCACCATGGGTTCCTGGAAATATTATAGATGATCGAGTGATGGATTCTGATCAACCCTGATTAGAAGGGTTGGTACGCCCTGGATTGGTTGTTAGGAAAGGCGGGCTTTGCCACTGGATTGGTCAGTTATAGGGTGACCGGTTTTTTATAGACATAGGAGCTTCCCCATACACCGATAGGTGGATACCAAACAAAGTACATCTAGGTGTCTTCTAGGGATGTTTAGGATCACCCATGGTTACTGGATTATTTTTATTTCTTTTTTTTCATTTTGTTATACCAATTTATTTCCATCTTACATTGTTTACCTATTCTACTTTAGCCCAGCTTTGGTATACTTTGTTTTGGGTTTATATTATAAAATGACAAATTATTTTGGAAATGGTATGTCGTGTGTGTTGTATTTTTGAATTATAAGATCATGTTTCTTATTTTAAAATGTAAAAACCTTACTTTTATATTTATATTTGAAACTTGTGTTAGAGGATTGTTTTGGGAAAGGGGACGTTGGATTTTTTGGTTTATCTTGGTAACCCTACTGAGAATTTTTAATTCTCACTCATTTTTTATCATTCGAGTTTCAGTTTCTCTTTGTTGTATTGCTCATTATGAGAGCAAGGTTGTCCTTTTGTTGGGTGGTGACCTAGAGGGTCACATGGAGGTATGTTGAGTTGTTCTATTTATTTATTTTACACTGCTAGAGTTAAGTTTTTTTGTTTTGTTTATTATGGTATATTTATTTTTCCTTATGGGAAAAATCGTTCCCAGTAATTAAATTTTGATGCCCGGTACTAGTTTCCTGCCAGTGGGGATTGGGAACACCCTTCAGGCCATGCCACGAACTGGCTCGTGTGACCGATTCAGGGTCAACCCAGGTTAGTTCATGAAAAAATGATATCGAAGAAAGGTTCTTGTTATTTGGGGTGTTTATTATATGGAGATTAGGAATTTTGGGACCAGATATGTTGATACGGGAAGGACCTCATGAACCCTCACCCATTCCAAACCTTGAGTTGCTAGGGGTAGTCCGGGAATTGAGTCCTTGTCTCGTTCTGGTTTGTTTTAGATTGAGGGATGACAACGAAGGAAATATGATTGATTAGACACTAAAATAGGCTTATATTAATTATTCATAAATATAATATTCATGTTCTTTATTATTCATAAACACCATTTTAGTTAATTTTACACTTTGAATATTATTTCCTATTATAATTGTAATTCCTTCTTTAAATGCACTATTACATGGTATATTTTTTTAACATAATTTAAAGTACCCAATGATCTTGATTTTATTTTCATATTTAATTTTCAGGTTTATCATTACATTGGTAATAATTCATACTTTTTGAGTACTTGAAGATTCATATTGGAAGACCACCAAAGTTGTCCTTGAATAAACAACATTCTGGGTGAAGTGAACTCGGCAGCAGCCCAATAACACTACTATAACAGAAAATATTGAAGCCCAATAATTATGAATATTTAACTTAATATAGAGAACTTCATGGGGAAATTTTAATTAAACAGTGGAAAAAGATAATTCTGATTTTTGAATAGAGTTCTAGGCAGCCCAAGTTAGAGATAAACTTTTGGGCCAGATTCTGCGGCCTAGAAAAATAGCCCACTAATTTAATCATATATCAAAAACCAAAAATTCATTTGGGATGAAATTTTACAGAGATCTAGGAGACATAAGTAGATTCATGTTTTTATTCTATGACCCACTATAATTCGTCCATCTAGAATGACATTTAGGAACCTCTATTAGGTGGATGAAAGTTGGCTGCGAATTCGGGTCCAGGATAAATAAGTCCACTCTTAATTACTTTCCACCACCCTAGGCCTACCATACTAAAGTGGGATCCTTAATAATGTTGGGATATCGAACCAAGACTCTTTAAATTACTATTTAAGGTAGTGTTTTTGGAGTAATTTATCATATTTGGTGCTTTGTTTAATTGTAATGTTATGCTGTAATTTTGTTGCGTGAGTTTGTCTTTCTCATGTAAGTTGTACAATTGACATTAGTTTCTTAATAAAATTTCTTCTTCTACTCTAATTTTGAAATTCCACATATCACGTTGATACCGTTGGTTCAAGGTGTGAATTTATTCACACCAAAACTTGTGAAATTATCACACAACGGTGGGGTGATCATTATTTCATTGTCTTTTTTTACTTCTCCAATTCCTCCCTCATGAGTCAGCTTTCCACTTCCAATGAAACCATAGAATCAATGGAGTTATAATAAATTATTTTAATTGATAATTTTGTTTTAATATCTTTAAACTCATTTTCCTTATTGAATTTAAGACCACACACTTCAAGAGCTAATACGAACCTTTACCTTGAAGTGCTCAAAACATTGATCCTTCAAGTGTATAAGTAATTAGTATTAATGTTTTTAGGTATTTAACCCGTAAGTGATGATGTTTTTTTACCTTCTTAAATGAACCCCTCTCAAATATAATAAATTGATACAGTTGAAAAATAATTGCATCCAATCAACCCCAAGTGATAACCTAGGATAAAATCATTCTTTTAAATTGAATTCAATTAAGTCTCCTAGAATTCACTTAAAAAGATATCAAATCAACCCAATATGGCCACTTAATATCCAAAAATATTCCATATAATGTACGTATTTGTATCTTACTTCTTAGGTCTCTGAGTATTCAACAACCCAAACTAAACTTCAAGCGACAACTTAAACCTAAAATCTTGGGTAAATCTGGGTGAGACCAAATTTTGGTTCCATTTACGGGGACCCAAGTAAGTCATATGAACACCCATTATATTCTCCCCCATTTATTCTATTCTCATCCAAATTCTCTTATCTTTTCCCTTTCTCGTTTTTTTCTTTTGGCGCATGTCCACCTACACCTATGACCAATCAAACCATCTAGTTAGGGTGGATAGTCTTGGACTTGGGGAGTCAGGTACACCAAGGGAAATCATCACATTAGATCCCAATATTCCAAATAATCCATTATCAAAAATTGATCCCATTTCAATGGAAGGTCTTCAAAGAAACCAGATCATAATTCTGGGTTGGACCCAAAATGGAAATCCAAATGAGGAAGCCCCAAACATGGGGAATGCAGTCGATCAAACCATGATTGACTACCTCACACCTTCCTGGACCAATGCAACCTATTTCATTATTCATGTGGCCCTAGGAGAAGTCCACTATGTTTTCAAACCTTATGTCCTAAAACACCTTCCAACCTTCCATGGGATGGAGTCGGAAATATCATACCTTCATGTCAATGAGTTCAACAACATTGTTGAAACCATGTTCCCACCACATCAACTTGAGTCAGCTAAGATGAGGATCTTTCCATTTCCACTAAAGGATCGAGCAAAGAATTAGTTAAACAATCTGTGACCTGAATCGATTCACTATTGGGACCAATTACAAAGATAATCATACAAAAAATACTTTCCCCACCACAAAATAATTTCACTTAAAAAGAGCATCCAATTTTTTTTTGAAAAAGAGGGAGAGTCATTCTACAAAACCTGGGTAAGGTTCAAAGACACACTCAACATAGTACCTCACCATGGATTTTTAATCCCAGAATAATTTTGAATTATCTATGAAGGGTTGTTCCCAGGAAATAAACAATTCATCGACATGATGTGTAATGAGACCTTTAAAAACAAATCCCCAAATGATGATTATGAGTATCTAGAAGGACTATCCAAACAAAACCAAACATGGGGAACATCACCTTACTATCAGAATTAACCCAAATCTAGTGGAATTCACACACTTAGGGATGAGGAAATCCTTAGGGTGAAACTTACTTCACTCACTCGGAAGGTCGAGGAGATAGATCTTAGGAAGGTCCAGGAAATTCAAACTATTGAGCCCATTTTCACAATTTGTGACAAACATGACCACAAGACTGACGATTTCCCAACCATCCCTTCCATTAAATATGTTCTTCTAGGAGGACCACCAGCAGAGGTCAATTCTCTGAACTTGCAGAATCCACAGTACCAAAACACTTCAATCCGAGGTACAATGACCATCCAGGATTCCGTTGTAAAGATAACAAACAACCCAACCAACAACCTAGCCAACCACAAGAACCAAACCACTACCCTCCATGAAAATTTTAAAACCATAACCAGTTATAACCAGAACTAGTACAATACCAACATCCTCTTGTCCAATACCAACAACCAATCAATAAACCCATGCAACAACCAATCCAAAAACCAAAGTATCCTCCTGGGATAAACCAACCAGTACAAGCCCCTAATCAATCCATCCCTACACTATTCCTTGAATAGTTGTGTAAAAAATGGAGAAAATGAACTCAGAAGTCACATAACTTAAACATGAACTACAAAACATTAAAACTGGTAATGCACACATGCCTAATTAGGCTGTACAATCATAAACTTAAAGAGAGAATCCGGTTACACACAAAACTCTCATGAACAACTCAAAGTAGTAACTATTTTAATAAGTGGTAAATCTATTTAGAAACTTAAACAAGCCATTCTAGAATCATTAAAATCTTTAACAATGAAAGAAAATGATAAAGAACCACCCATAGATTCTGAAAAACCCAATGAGAATGTGAAGGGACTAAAACCACACCAAACAATCAAACAACATGCTCCCTTCCCTCAATGCATGAGAGAAAAATCTAAACCAGAACTGAATGAAACTTTGAGGGAAATATTGTCTCAGGTTAAGTTGAACATCCCCCATCTAGATTAAATCCAAACCATTCCTTCCTACTCAAAGAAAATTAAGGACTTGTGCACTTTTAAAAGAAAATTTTCACATAAAAACCAAGTCCTTTTGGTTGATAATGTGAGTACCACCATTAAAGGAACCATTCGTCCAAAGTTGAAAGATCCATGATGTCCATACATCAATGTTAATATAGGAGAGAACAAAGTTTTCAAAGCCTGCCGTGATCTGGGATCTAGTGTGAACCTCATTCCGTATGCCATGTATTGTAAGTTAGGGCTCTAAGAACTCCAAAACACATCTTTCACTCTTCATCTTGCTAATCGTAGTGTTCAAGTTCTTAAGGGGATTTTAAAGGATTTTTTGGTGAAAGTAAAAAATTTCATTTACCCAACTGAATTCATTGTACTTGAAAATAACCCAAGCTTAGGTCCTAGGGATCAAACCCCCATCATTCTTGGTTGTCCATTCTTAGCAAATATCAACTCAGTCATTTGAGTCCGAAATGGGAACATGACAATAACCTTTGGGAACATGAGACTAGACTTGAACATCTATAAAGAAAAACTCTAAAATTGGGGATGATGAAGAGATTCATGAGTTTAAATTTATTGGTAGTTTTGATCGTGAACTTGAGGAACATCAAGGAATTATTGAAGGATGTTTAAGTCAAGAAGAGATTTATTTTCTTTGTTCACATGAGGGAAATTTGTCTCCTTAGATTGAATCTCTTTCAGATAGCTCTATTGATGATTTTATAGAATCACCCATCAATTATAACATGGGAGTAATAAATAACATTGAGCCCATACCCATTCATGACACTGCTCTGGCTAATTTATTGGATGAAAATTCCATTCACAAGGATCCAATTCTGTCGAGAAATCTGGACAAATAAAATGAGTTTAATACAAAGTCTCATCCTTTATTAGAAAGTGAAAACCAATATGATCTCTAATTTATGGTATTACCTTCATCACTCAAGTATGCATTCTTAGGTGATAATCGATCCTTTACTATTTTCATTTCCTTCTCTCTTGAAGCCAATCAAGATATGATGCTTCTGGATGTCCTATGAACGAATAAGAAAGAAATTGGATGGACCCTTTATAATATTTTTGGGATTATCCTAGTCATTGGAAATCATAGGATTTTTCTTGAATATGAATCCAAACTATGTCTTCAACCTCAGCAGAGACTCAATCCAAATCTTACGGATTTGGTAAGGAAAGAATATATTAAGTTATTGAAAGCGGATATCATCTACCCCATAGCTGAGAGTGAGTGGGTTAGCCCAATTCAAGTTTTCCCAAAGAATGATGGAATTAATGTGACCACCAATGAGGATGGTGACCTTCTCCGCACAAGGTTCAGTAGTAGATGGAGAGTCTGTATTGACTATAGGAAGCTCAACTCTTGTACCAGGAAAGAATATTTCCCCTGGCCCTTTATTGATCATGTCCTCGAGCGAGTGGTGGGTCATAAATTATATTTCTTCCAAGATGGATTCTTAGGTTATAATCAAATCGAGGTATCCTTAGAGGATCAAGGGAAATCAAACTTCACTTGTCCATTCCACACATTTTTCTTCAAGATCATTCTCTTTGGGTTATGTAATGCTCCTTGTACCTTCCAGTGGTGCATGATGAGAATCTTCTCGGACATGGTAGGGGATTGTTTAGAGGTATTCATTAATGACTTCTCCATATTTGTTGATACTTTTTAAAGATGCCTTATGAATGTTGAAAGGGTTTTATCAAGATGCGAGGATAATAATCTCATCCTAAATTGGGAAAAATTCTATTTCACTCTAAAGGAAGGACTTGTTATAGTCCATCTAGTATCTGATAGAGGGATTGATATTGATAAAGCTATGGTAGACATCATTATTCACCTTCCCTCTACTAAAACTATAAAGGAAGTGAGTTCCTTCTTAGTACATTCTAGATTCTATAGAAGGTTAATTAGGAATTTTAGCTCTATTTATCGACCACTTTCTTCTCTATTCGTGAAAGATGATCCATTTTTATGGACATAATGCTGTGAGGAATCATTATCTATACTCAAGTCAGATCTTATCTCTCCACCTATCATACAATCTCCAAATTTGAAACTTCTTTTTGAGCTCATGTGTGATGCTAGTGACTTTGTTGTAGGAGCTGTCTTAGGAAAACAGTGTAAGAAAACTCCATGTGTAATTTATTATGAAAGTAAATCTTTAAATGATGAAAAATAAACTAAAACACCCCTGAGAAAGAGTTTCTTTATTTTTTCTTTACTTTAGAGAAATTTAGTTCCTATCTCATAGGATCACCCATCATTGTCTTCGAAGACCATTCAACCCTAAAAAACCTTTTCCAAAAACAAGATGCCAAAGATAGATTGATTAGGCGGGTCCTTCTTTTTAAAGAGTTTTATTTAACAATTAAGGATAAAAAGGGTGTTAAAGATGATGTAGATGATCACCTCTCTAGGATATAATTCAATGAAAACTCACATCACATTTCTATGTTTGATTCATTTCCTGATGATCTCCTCTATTTTTGAGTGATTTCCCATGGTATGCGAACATATCAAACCATTTGGTGATGGGTGAAATTCCAAAATTCCTAAGAACCCAAGTTAAGAGGAAATTTCTTTCTAATGTAAAACACTATGTGTTTGATGATCCTTACCTCTTTAAGTTCTATCCTGATCAAACCATTAGAAGATGTGTTCCTGAGTCTGAGCAAGAGTCCATTCTAAAATTTTGTCATGGAGAGGCACGTAGAGGACACTTTTACACAAATAAAACCACAACAATGGTCCTCCAAAGTGGTTTCTACTAGACTAACCTCACTAATTATTATTTTCAATTCTATTAAAGTTTCCATTCGTGTCAACAATTAGGATCCATTACCAAAAGGAATAAAATTCCTCTCACTCCCATTCTGGTCATTGAAATCTTTGATTTTTGGGGAATTGATTTCATGGGACCCTTACCAAACTCTAGGGGATACCTCTACATCATATTAGCTATTGATTATGTCTCAAAATGGGTTGAATCCACTCCCACCAAGTCCAATGACCATCATGTTGTGATCTGATTTCTAAAAGAGCACATATTTTCTTGATTTGGAATTCCTAGGGCTATAATCAGTGATCGAGGAACCCATTTTTGAAACTTCCCATTATTTTCACTCAGTTCGAAGTATGTAATTTCCCATAAATTTTCAAATGCGTACCATCCTCAAACTAATGGTCAAGCTGAGTTAGCGAATAGGGAGATTAAGAAAATTCTTGAAAAAACTATCAACCCCTCTAGGAAAGATTGGTCTGAGAAACTCTTGGATGCTCATTGGGAATATCGTGTAGTATTCAAAACCATCCTAGTAATGTCACCAAATAGGTTGGTATATAGAAAATCATTCCATTTACCTGTTGAAATTGAGCATATGGAATTTTGGGCAATCAAAAAAATAAATTTTGACATTTCTTTGGCCGAAGAAAAGAGGAAATTAGATCTTAATGAACTTGAAGAACTTAGGATGGAGGCTTATGAAAATTCAATTATAAATAAAGCTAGAGTTCAAGCCTACCGATCCAAGAATATCAAATTCAAACATTTTTATCCAGGAAAATTTGTGCTCTTATATAGTTTGAAACATCATTTACACCTGAAAAAGTTAAGGTCTAGATGGTCAGGTCCATTCATAGTGAATCATGTGACCCCCATGGGGTAGCAGAGATTCAGGATCCCACAAGTGGTCACATTTTTAAGGTCAATGGTCATAGGTTAAAACCATTCATTGAATCATTCAAAAAATAGGAAACAAAGGTTGAGTTAACTAAGCCAACCTATGAACTAAGAAAAAATTGATAGATTTAGGATCTATGTTGGGCTAATGACGTCATACAAAAGCACTGCATGGGAGGCAACCAGTGGTTTTCATGTTTCCAATATTTTTGAATCATCTTTATTTTTAAAAGAGGATTAATGAATCATTTTGATATTTAAAAAAATAGACTGTTGATCTGTTCTTCTATTATGAGTATAGATGGGTACGAAAGGGGAGCTCCATATTCATCGGGGTCACATGGTGTGATCCTTGAGTAATACCTTACCCAGAAATTTAAAAAGAAGGCAATATATCATCATTTCATTTTATTTTTATGTGTTTATAGGTTAAAATAAAAATACAAAAAAAATTAAAAAAAATTAAAAGGACACATCATAGGTCATGGGGAAAACCTTGTCACAACCGGTGAAGCCGCGAGGACTCGAACCCGGGACCGAAGGGAGACAGGGGAGCGTGCTTACCACTAGCCTGCAACTTATAGTGCTCCCTTATTCTATAATATTTGTATATACACTTATATTTTAATTTTTTTATTATATGAATATATATATATATTTTTTGTTTTTTTGTTTTTTTTCTTTTTCCACTAGGGAACTCTGCAAGTGACATGGATATCAAAGGACTAAATTGGAGCAGCACGGACTTTAAATTCAACCACCAGGTGAATTTGTTCCATGTTTATTATTTCAAATTTCTGTTAGAGATCCTATCCTCTACCACTACCTCCTTCTAAATTTTATTTTATTTAAACAATGGGGATAATGTTATTCTATGTTGGGGGTGAAAAGAAAGAAAGAAAAATTAATTTTGTGTTCATAAAAAATGTGTGGAAGGAAAGATTTATTTAACCTTGAACATGATAATATACATTACAAAATTTGAAACTAAATATCAAATTATTTATCATGCCATGAATCTAATTTTAATACATGTATAATTTTATGAGCATATATTTTGGAAAGTGTGGCTGTCTAATGTGAAATTTCATTATTTATATTTTCATCCAAATAAAAAAAAGATCACAACGCACGTCCTTTGGATAGTGGGGTATTAGTTTGAGTTCATGGGGTCCTCAAATAAATAGACTATGTTTGGGGACAATTTTAGTTTTAATATGAGTATTCAAAAAAATTAAAAAAAACCATAAATTTGCATGTGCATAAACAAAATAACTTAATGTGTGGATTTCGGCACTTGGGGATAGTGACTCCATAGTTTCCTGGCCCATAGTTAGTAATTTTATCTCTATTTGTGGTAATTTGACTCTGGTTTCAACTAAGATAACTAGAGATGATTCCTGAGTATGTGGGATTCACTTGGTGCCCTAAGGTCTTTGAGCCTGAGAGTCATTGGCAAAGTCTCGCTACATGGATTGACTCTATTGAGTACAATTTCAATTTCCATGTAAAAATTGCAAAAAAAAAACAACAAAAAAAATATATACGAAAAAAATTGAATAATCATCTTAATATTGAAATGTGATTCCACCGAGCGCTTCCATCATTTTCCCCTTGACTAAAAATGAACCCCCATGTCTTTTGTGACACACAACACATCATCATACTTTATTGAAATTAGATGAAATGTTGGATGAATTTGAACAAAGGAACAGGCTTGGTCCTGGGATATTCATATGTGCCTATATTATTTTAAATTATTTTTATGGGTTTCATAATTGTTTTGGTATGAGGTCTTTTGGTAAGCATTTTGTATTAAAATGTTTTTGGAAAAGGGAATTCGAATTTCATATTTTTGAGATACATTTTTCTCGGGACTAGAAAATCTCAAGTTGGGGTGTGTGATTAGCCACTTAAATAGGATAATATTCATTGTTAATATATATAATATTCATGTGCTTTTTTATTCATAAACACCATTTTAGTTCATTTTACACTTTAAACATTATTTCATATTATAATTGCAATTCCTTCTTATAATGAACTATTACATGGTACATTTTTGACCATCATTTAAAGTACCCAATGATCTTGATTTTATTTTCATATTTAATTTTCAGGTTTCAAATTTCATTGATAACAATTCATACTTTTGTAGTACTTGAATATTCTTATTGGGAGACCACAAAAGTTGGCCTTGAATAAACAACATTCTGTGTAAAATAAACTGGACAACAGCCAAATAAAACTATCGTAGCGGCCAATATTCAAGCTTAATAATTCTTAAAATTGAAATGAAGATAGAGTATATGATGAGTAACATTTAATTAAATAGTGAAAAAAGCTAATTATGATTCTTGAATGGATTTCCAGGTGGCCCGAGTTGGAGATAAAATTTTGGGCCATATTCTTCGGCCCAGAAAAACATCCCACCAATTTAATCATATCCCAACAACCACAATTTCATTTGGGATGAAATTTTATAGACATATAGGAGACATCTTAAGATTCATGTTTTTATTCTATGGACCACTCAATTTTGGCCATCTATAAGGACATTTAGGTACCCATGTTCAGTGGATGAAAGGTGACTTCCACTTCGGGTCATGGATAAAGAAATCCGCTCTCCCTCACTTTCCACCACACTAGGCCCACCATACTCAAGTGGTATCCTTTGTACTATTGGTAGCTCGACCCAAGACTCTTGAAATACCTATTTAAGTCAGTGTTGGTGGAGGAGTTTATCATCTTTGGTTCTTTGTTTAATTGTAATGTTATGCTGTGATTTTGTTTCCTTGAGTTTTTCTTCCTCATGTAAGTTGTTCAATTAACCTTAGTTTCTTAATAAAATATCTTATTATACTATTATTTTTTTATTCTTAATATCATTTTGATACCATTGGTTGAAGGTGTGAATTTATTCACACCAATCCGTGTGAAACTATCACACAATGGTGGAGTGATCGTTATTTCATTGTCTTTTTTTACTTCTCCAATTCCTCCCTTACGAGTCTACTTTCCGCTTCCATTGAATCCATAGAATCAATAGAGGGATAAACCACTTATGATTTGATCCAAGGGAGTAGAAAGGGGCTGTATTGGATATTATTTCTCTCTCTATTAATTTCTGATCACTTCTTTTAATTGATAATTTTGTTTTAAGATCTTTAAACTCCTTTTTCCTTGTTGAATTTAATGCCACACACTTCAAGTGATAATACGAACATTTACCTTGAAGTGCTCAAAAAAATGATCCTTCATGTGTATAGGTGATTAGTATTAAAGTGTTTAGGTATTAAATTAGTAAGTGATGATATTGTTTGATCTTCTTAAATTAACCTATCTCAAATATAAGAAATTCAAATAGTTGAAAAATAATTTCATCAAATCCACCCCAAGTGATAACCTAGGATAAAAGCATTATTTTAAATTGAATTCACTTAATTATCTTAGAATTAACTTAAAAACATCTAAAATCAACCCAACCTATCTACTTCAAAGGAAAAAAACAATCCAAATAATGTATGTGTTTGTAGGTTACTACTTAGGTCTCTGAGGATTAGACAACCCAAGCTAAAATTCAAGTGACACTTAAACCTAAAATCTTGGGTAAATTTGGGAGAGACCGCTGATGTTATATCATGATTTCATGTGGAGTAGTGACCCATGTATAATCCAAGTACACAGTTTAAATTCCACCTAGTGGTTGACGCTTACTTAGGGCATGACCCACTACCATGTCGCCAAGTTAAGCATGAATACTAGTCCCTCACTTCGGTAATTTGATGAAAGTTTTGTGTCGTCTTGGTTCTGGTTGGTTTAAGTGAGATTTTGGAAATGAAAAAGATTTTTTCAAATGGGAATGATTTCTTTTAAATGGATTTAAATTTATGAAATGGGTTTTAATACTAAAATCTCTTGGTATAAAAATCTGGTATTTTATTGGAACTGGTAGAGATGTGGTTTGGGTGAAACCTAAGGTACTCTTTATGAATGTTTAAACATGTGAGGGAATGAATGGGAAGTACGTGTTGGTGTGTATGGATGAAAGTAAATGAAATAATGTGCAACATTTCATGGGATTACTGGGGTTTATACTTGGAATTATAGGCTTGACCTTGCTTTTCTAAAGTGATTTTGAAAAGGGGGAAATGAGTTTTGGAAATTGAATTTGGATTGAAAATTGGGTTTGGTATTTGGAATGTGTCCTTGAAAGAAGGTAGTTTTGAAATATAAAATTAAAAAGGGAATTTTTTGTTGTGTTTTTATTTTTTTTGTTTTGGATCTAGTTATTTTTGGATGAAAGCGCTTTCAATGATATTGCTTCAACTTGATATTGGGTTTTGCTTTGTGTTTTATATGTTGTTTAGAAAATGCCACCTAGAAAGGTTCCCAAGGTTTCTGATTAGTTAAGCTCAGTTTTTAGCCCTATTCAGATGTTTCTAGTCCTTCATAATGATCGGGGTCTGTTTGAGGCAACATAGTGGCTTGAAGAGGTTGAACACTTCTTTAGGGTATTGGGAACTCCTAACACTGTCAGAGTGCGTGCCGTTTTGGGTCTCTTAGAAGTTCTGGTTTTGGATGAATGGGATTTTTTTTCCCCACCATCAATGAAAGTTGGGATGATGTGGGATGTATTTAAATTATTCTTTGTCCGATGGTTTATACTTGAGGAGGTGAAGATGAAGAAAAGGGAAGAGCTAATACGTATTCAAAAAGGCCAACAGATGGTGAAAGAATATGTTGAATATATCATCCCGGCCTTTTCGTACATTACTATTACATCATTTAAAAGATAAAAAACATAATAGTATTACACATAGAGGATCCAAAGGTTTAGTGTCTTGGGTAAACTAGGACCACACATAACAAATACAACATCAAGCATAAACATTTATTTAATTTCTTCTTCTCTAGCTTCTTTTTGGCACTTGTCATCTCCTTAGTACATGTAGCCACCTGAGGATATACATCAAAAGGGGTGATATAGAAGCCCAGTAAGAGGATATATATGAACAATATAACATGGGGTGAGCATAATCATAACATAGGAAAAAGATCATGAACACGAGAGGAGAAAAAAATAAAAGACTTGAAATGTGGCAATACATAAAAATGAAACATCATGTCTTAGTAGTTAACTACCACACATACTTGTGAACCAAGATAGAATCTTTTTCACACATAATTTCACATTTACTCATTAGATTCATAACATTACCCAATGAATTGGAGCGTTATATAATTTCAGGCGCACCCGTCACATTTAAACATTCATATTGCGCTATATAATTCCGGGGGCACCCGTCACATCATAACATTATCATTTATCATGCATGCCACAATGAACATATAACATAAATCAACATAATGAACCCATGAAAATTAATGGGTTTAATCTCATAATAAAACATTCATAAGCTTTGGGTTCCTAAAAGAAAGAGGGAATAACACACATGTTATAAGAACCGTCCACTTTGAGTGAGAAGTAAAAGGCGCGTTCTTAAAAGAAGAGTTCTTTTGGAAAAAACTTTTGTTGGACATAAAAACCAGTGACAAACATGTTTATCCCATAAAATTAAAGGCAATTATGAAAAAATGATCTTTAAGTAGTAACCATATCAAGAATGGAGTGAAAGAGGGAGAACCCGAAGGAAGAAAATTGGGTTCGAGATTTCCCCTTACCTTGTACCCGAATGCTTCCTTCTCTTTAATGTCCTGTATATTGACATTATATTCATTAATTAGAAATCCAGAACAATGTGTAAATTAATAGGGTTCATTTTGGTTTCATTATATCAAATTATGTTCCTTATAGAGTTTAAAAACTTTGTTCGGGGATGTTCGTTTTTATGGTTTTTCTTGGGAGGTTCACTTGTATTCTTAAATTGATGTTCGGGTAGAACATGGGTAAACATCCAGAAATGATATTACATGTTATTAATGATATTAAAAGATATTTAATGATTTTATAATGAATCACATTATATCCTTGTGGATGAATCATTAGATAAGAATCAAACAACGATTCTGTGGGTTAATTTGAGTGGTTTTTCGATCACAATGAAATTGTTTTAATTTATCCCTTAGTAATATGTTCATAAGTCAGTTACAGAACTTTAAATAGGACATAATACATATAAAATATTCTTTTTCGACCATAAAAATGGTTTCATGACCAGATCTGAAGGTAGAAATGGAAGAAGAGAGCATGTTGTTTTTGAAGGTGATAACTTTAACACCTCATGAACAACGTTCTCTTTAATAAAATAAAAGGAAGAGGGAAAGGGGGTGGGGTGATATAATATCACATTAGCATCATAAAATTCCATTATATGTATAATACTAGAGTTAAAATACAATTTAGTTGAAAATAGGTGGGGAGAGATCAAGAAATGAACTTGAACTTGAATGGAAAATAAAGGTGAAGAGGGAGAGAAATTACCTCTAGAATCCTCCTCTTGAGAACCTCCTTAAGGGCCTAATATTGGTCTTTTGATGAGACCAGAAGATCTGAAACGTGGGGGAGGGGCTACGGAATGTTTTTGGTCAGAGTTAAGAGAAGTCTTGGAGCTTGAGAGGTGTGAGGAAATGAGGGTGTGAAGGGTGGCTTTTATAGTGGAGGGGAGAGGGGTTTCCTTAATATAAAATTCATTAGTTTATTATTTCCCCACAAGACAAGTAATAGTGAATCTTGGATGACCAAGAATAGTAATTTTATAATTTAATCCCCAACCAAGTGGGCTTACATCATCAGAACATCACACATGACCCTATAATTAGCTTATTTAGGTTATTTTGTAAATTACGGTATTTCACAATTCATCAAAAATTCAAGTATCTCAGAAAAATCCCAAAAATTTACCCCGACCATTTTTTGACACGCAGAATCCAAAAATGAATTCCATTTTTCAAAAATAATTGTCTAAATATTATTAATTAAATATTTAATTAAAATCATAATTTACTTAAAAAAACAATTTTTAAGATTAAAACTGATTTTATAGTGCTTTCAAAAATTATGTAGGGTCTTATAAAATTATCTATAAACTATAATAAATTGTTTCAATAATTTATGAGTACATTTAATTGAAATAAATATTCTTTTAAATTAATTAATTAATTATAATTAATTATTTATGACTTAGAAAATGCCAAACGTTTACTATGGTCAAATTGTCACTTTCTAAGATGTCTAAATTTTATTTTATTATTCATAGGCAATGTTACTATTATGTTGGATGATTTACTATTCATAAGGGTCATATTACTATTCATAAGAGTATGTTACTATTCCTAAGGGTACGTTACTATTCACCAAAAATTATTTTTGTTTCATTAGACTCCAAAAAATCATCTTGAACACAACAGTGTATGTCAGATTTTCAAAATTCCAAACATAGGAGTGACAAACGTATGTTTAAAGGTCACTTATCACTTATTAGTTAATTATGTTGTGATTTCATGTTATTTTATAACATAAATATAAGAAGGTAATTTTCATTGAAAAACTTTGGGTCGTAACATTCTTCCCCCCTTAAGAAATTTCGCCCTTGAAATTTCACTTTACACAAACAGGTGAGGGTACTTATCCTTCATTGCCTCTTCTGGTTCCCAAGTTTCTTCGTCAAACTTATGGTTCCTCCACAACACTTTGACAAGATGTGTTTTCTTGTTGCGTAGAACCTTATCTCTCCGATCCAGAATCTTTACTGGCTACTCCTCATAGGAGAGATCATCTTCCAGCTGCACCACCTCAGATTTTAGTACATGTGAGGGGTCTGGTATGTACTTCCTCAGTAGTGATACATGAAACACATCATGAACTTGAGCCATATTCGGTTGAAGTGCAAGCCGATAGGCCACGACTCCTATGCGGTCAAGGATCTCAAAGGGGCCAATATACCTTGGGCTTAGCTTCCCATTCTTCCCAAATCACATGACTCTCTTCCATGGAGATATTCGAAGGAAGACTTTATCTCCAACATCGAACTCCAAGTCCCTTCAACGGTTGTCAGCATAGCTCTTTTGCCGACTTTGAGCAACTTTGATATATTTCTGGATAACATGAACCTTCTTTGTCATCTCTTGAACAAGATCGGGCCAAAGTAGCTTTCTTTCTCCAACATCACCCCAACAGGTTGGAGTTCTACATCGCTTCCCATAAAGAGCTTCATACGGAGCCATCTGAATACTCGAGTGGAAGTTATTGTTGTATAATAACTCAACTAATGGGAGATGCTGATCCCATCCACCTTTGAATTCTAGAGAGCATGCTCTTAGAATATCTTCAATCATATGAATATTCCTTTCAGACTGGCCATCGGTTTGGGGGTGATAGGCCGTGCTGAAATTTAATTCAGTACTCAAAGCATGTTGAAGGCTCCTCCAAAATTTATATGTGAACCTTGGATTGCGGTCATAGACAATTGAGAGTGGAACACCGTGCAGTCTCACTACTTCCTTCACATATATCTTTTCAAGTTGATCAAGCAAGAGATCTTCTAGAATAGAGATAAAATGGGAAGTCTTGGTGAGTCGATCAACCAAAACCCATATCGCATTATTTCCCTTTGACGTCTTCAGGAGACCCGTGACAAAGTCTATAGTAACATTTTCCCATTTCCATATGGTTATAGGAAATGGATGCATCATACCTTTGGACTTTTGTCGCTCATCTTTAACTTGCTTACATACCAAGCAACTTGATATATATTCTGGAATCTCCTTCTTCATGTTATCCCACCAGAAGTGTTCTTGGAGATCACGGTACATCTTGGTACTCCCAGGATGGATAGAGAAATTTGAGCTATGTGCATTATCCAATAGCTACATCTTAATCCCAGGTGATGAAGGCACTCAAATCCACATTCCAAACCAAATCTCACCATCATCATCGATATGAAACTCTTGAATCTTCCCTTCCTTTACTTCATTCAACCTCTTTTGTATCTCCACATCATCCCTTTGTGCTTCCTTAATCTTCTCTTGGATGGATGGTTGCGCAATCATTTGAGCATGGTAGGATGTATCCCATGCCCTTATGATTTCCAAATACATTCTTTGCATATCCAAGAAGATAGGGTCTTTCTCAATCCGCAACATGGATTGAGTAGCAGGTTCTTTTCTGCTTAGAGCATCAGCTATCTTGTTCGCCTTTCTAGGATGATAGTGAATAGAGAAATTGTAATCCTTGATTAGCTACAACCATCTCCTTTGATGCATGTTGAGATCATTTTGTGTGAATATATACTTTAGGATCTTGTGGTCGGTGTATATGTCACACTTCTCGCCATAAAGGTAGTGCCGCCAGATTTTCAAGGAAAAAATCACGGCTTCTAGCTCTAGATCATGCGTTGGGTAGTTCTGCTCATGGATCTTCAACTGTCGTAAGGCGTAGGCTATCACATCATCATTTTTCATGAGTACACAACCCAAGAATTTCTTTGAAGCATCACTGTATATCACAAAACGTTCTCCACTTTTCAGTAGTGTGAGTACAGGTGAAGTGATCAGCCTTCTCTTTAGCTTCTTGAAGCTTCCCTCACATTCTTCCATCCAGACATACTTTACCCCTTCCCTTGTTGACTTAGTTAGAGGTCTTGACAATCATGAGAAGTTTCTCACAAAACGTCGTTAGTACCCAGCTAATCCAAGAAAACTACAGATTTCCGTGACACTAGATGGCCTGGTCCATTCCTCAATCGCCTTTGTCTTTGAAGGATCCACAGAAATTCCCTCACTTGTGATCACATGTCCCATGAACGTGACTTGATTCATTCAAAAGTCACACTTTCTGAACTTGGCGTACAACTTCTCCTTTCTCAATGTCGCCAACAAAAGTCTTAGATGTTCTTTATATTCCTCCTTTCTCTTGGAGTAGATGAGAATATCATTGATAAACACTACCACAAATTTATAGAGGTAATGTCTAAAGACTCTATTCATCAAATCCATGGAGATTGCAGGGGAATTAGTAAGTCCTAAGGGCATCACCAAAAACACTTAGTGCCCATACCTTGTACGGAATGCAGTCTTCTGAATATCTTCCTTCTTCACCATTACCTGATGATATCCAGAACAAAGATCCACCTTTGAGAAGTATTGAGCTCCTCTTAACTAGTCAAACAAGTCATAAATCCTTGGGAGAGGATACTTGTTCTTTATGGTGATCTTGTTGAGTTCCTGATAATCGATACACTGCCGCATGGTTCCATACTTCTTATTCACAAAGAGCACTGGCGCACCCCAAGGTGAAGCACTAGGGAATATGAACCCTTTGTCCAGATTCTCTTGCATATGCTTCTTTAACTCCTCTAGTTCAATAGGAGCCACCCTATAGGGACACTTCGAAATAGAATTAGCTCCAGGTATGAGTTCAATTGAGAACTCTACCTCACAATCTGGGGGAATTTCGGTTAACTCTTCGGGAAATACATCGTTGTATTCCCTCACGATGGGAATTTCCTCAAGGTTGGAACTTTCCTTCAACTCAACCATTTGGGAGAGGTATGCTTATTCATAGGGAATCAACACCCAAACCATTGAAGGATTTTTCAAAAGAGATTCATGATCTTCCTTGCATTTTAGAGGAGCATGGGATGTTTCAGAATATGAAAAGATATTTCCTTTTCCCGATAGTTGATATTTTCTCTATATAACGAGAGCCAATCCATTCCCATTATAGCATCGAATTCTACCAAGGGAAGTATTATGAGATTTTCTGGAAGAATCTTTTGACATACGTCAATATGAGAAGAGTCAAACACTTGGGTTGAAATGATTGCACCACTTGGTGTTTTTATAGATATCTATACTTCAAGGTTTTGGGGCTTCGATTCTATAGTTCTAGCAAACTTTCTAGATATAAAGGAATGCGTAGAACCAGAATCAAATAAGACTTTTTCCATTCTTGAGTGAATAGTAAGTGTACCTTGTACGATTTCATTATCATGATCCACCTCCGCAGTAGTGATGGTATAAGCCTTCCCTTGTTCCTTTGGCTTTGGTGGCTGCTGACGCTGATTACCCTCAAGAACTCGAGGTTTAGTGCACTGGTTTGCATAGTTCCCTAGCTCCTTACAGTTGTAGCATTGAACCATGAGTGGTTCTCTCCTTTAATCAGCTAAATTCTCCTTCCTTTTCATGTCTTTTAGACACTCTTTAGCATAGTGTCCTTCTTTCCCACACTTGAAGCATTTCCCCATCCCTTTGATTCAGTTCCCATGGTGCAACTTCCCACATTTTTGGCATGTGGGTCGTTGGTTTTTCTTCTGACCTTTGTCTTTAGATCCACCAGCTTGAAACTCCATCTTTCTTTTCTTATCACCATATCCCTGGGACCATTCTCCAAACTTCATCTCCACTTTGAGAGCACACCGAAAAACTTCTTCATAACTCCCAAAGTCTCAAATTGTGAGAGCCTTTCTAAGGGGTGGTTTTAATCCACTACAGAATCTATCAATTTTTCTATCATTGTTGATAACAAAACCTGAAGCGTACCTTGAAAGCCTTGTAAAATTAGCTTCATAGGTTGTGACAGATTCTACTTCTTTTTTCTTGAGCTCTATGAATTATCTCTCCATATTCGTGCGTAGAGTTTGTGGGAAGTACTTATTAAGAAACATTATCTTAAAGTCTTCCCATTTCATCTCTTCAATTTCCTCCCTTGGCTTGGTGTTCTTAATCAAATCCCACCATGGATCAGCTTCTCCATCTAGATGATAAATAGCTAGATTCACCTTCTCCGTCTCAGAATAGTGAAGCACAGAAAAGATCTTCTCCATGGATTTGACCCACTATTCCTCAACTAGTGGATCAGAAGATCCACAAAACGTCCGTGGTCATTGCCACATAAAACATTCAACAGCCAGTTTCTCCCTCTTTGGTGAAGGAGGATGTTCCCCATTATTATGGTTATTGTTCATAACTTGAGATAATTGGGTAATCATCAACATGAATTTTTGAACTCCACCTCCCAAATTATTGGTGATGTCATTCGGGCAATCGTTGCATTGGCCCTCACATGAGTTGTTGGCCTGATTTCTCCTGGTTCCCACCATTTTCTAAAATAGAAATGGTTAGAACAAAACATAAGTAAACAAGTCATGAATAACTTATTTATTTAAACAATTTATAACATATGGTATCCCTAGGTAAATATTCTTGTGTGCATATTTGTACTTAGTCTCATGTTATAGGTTTCCTCTAGGGTTCACTAATCCTAATTCTCAAATTAACTAAACCATGCCTCTGATACCAACTATAGAATCCCGGACTTTTCTTACGTTACTAATACATCATTTCAAAGATAAACAACATAATAGTATTACACATAGAGGATCCAAAGGTTTAGTGTCTTGGGAAAACTAGGACCACACATAACAAATACAACATCAAGCATAAAAATTTATTTAATCTCTTCTTCTCTATCTTCTTATTGGAACTTGTCCTCTCCTTAGTAAAAGTAGTCACCTGAGTATATACATCAAAAGGGGGGAGGTAAAATCCCAGTAAGAGGATAGATAATAACAATATAACATGGGGTGAGCATAATCATAACATAGGCAAAAGATCATGAACACGAGAGGAGAAAAAAATAAAAGACTTGAAATGTGGAAATGCATAAAAATGAAACATCATGTATTAGTGGTTAACTAACACACATACTTGTGAACCAAGCTAGAATATTGTTCACAAATAATTTCACATTTAATCATGAGATTCATCACTTTATCCAATGCATTGGAGAACTATATAATTTTGGGTGCACCTGTCACATTTAAACAATCATATTGCGCTATATAATTTAGGGCGCACCCGTCACATCATAACATTTTCATTTATCATGCATGCCAAAATGAACATATAACATAAATCAACATAATGAACCCATGAAAAGGAATGTGTTTCATCTCATAATAACAAATTCATAATCTTTTTTTCCCAAAAGAAAGAGGGAATAACACACATGTTACAAGAACCGTCCACTTTGAGTGACAAGTAAAAGGGGCGTTCATAAAAAAAGAGTTCTTTTGGAAAACATTTTGTTGGACATAAAAACCAGTGAAAAACATGTATATCCCAGAAATGTAAAGGCAATGATGAAAAAATTATCTTTAAGGAGTATCCATATCAATAATGGAGTGAAAGAGGGAGAACCTGAAGGAAGAAAATTGGGTTCGAGATTTCCCCTTACCTTGTACCCGAATGATTCATTCAATTTAATGTCCTGTATAATGAAATTATATTCATTAATTAGAAATCCAGAACCATGTGTAAATTAATAGGGTTAATTCTGGTTTCATTATGTCATATTATGATCCTTATAGAGTTTGAAACCTTTGTTCAGGGATGTTCGTTTTTATGGTTTTTCTTGGGTGGTTCACTTGTATTCTTAAATTGAAGTTTGGGTAGAACATGGGAAAACATCCAGAAATGATATTAAATGTTATTAATGATATTACATGAGCTTTAATGATTTTATAATTAATCAAATTATATCCATGTGTATGAATCATTTGATAAGAATCAAACAAAGATTGTGTGGGTTAATTTGAGCGGTTTTTCGATCACAATGACCTTGTTTTAATTTATCCCTTAGTAATATGTTCATAAGTCAGTTAAAGAACTTTAAATAGGACATAATACATATAACATATTCTGGTTCAACCATAAAAATGGTTTCATGACAAGATGTGAAGGTATAAATGGAAGAAGAGAGCATGTTGTTTTTGAAGGTGATAAATTTAAGACCTCATGAACAACGCTCTCTTTAATAAAATAAAAGGAATAGGGAAAGGGGGTGGGGTGATATAATATCACATTATCATCGTAAAATTCCATTATATGTATAATATTGGAGTTACAATACAATTTAGATGAAAATAGGTGGGGAGAGATCAAGAAATGAACTTGAACTTGAAAGGAAAATAAAGGAGAAGAGGGAGAGAAATTACCTATAGAAACCTCCTCTTGAGAACCTCCTTAAGGGCCTAAGATTGGTATTTTGATGATACCAGAAGATCTTGGACGTGGGGGAGGGGATAGGGAAGGTTTTTGGGTATAGTTTAGAGAAGTCTTGGAGCTTGAGAGGTGTGAGGAAATGAGGGTGTGAAGGGTGGCTTTTATAGTGGAGGGGAGAGGGGTTTCCTTAATATAAAATTCATTAGTTTATTTTTCCCCACAAGACAAGGTATAGGGAGTCTTGTATGACCAAGAATAGTAATTTTATAATGTAATCCCAAACCAAGTGGGCTTACATCCACAGAACATCACACATGACCCTATAATTAGCTTAGTTAGCTTATTTTGTAAATTACAGTATTTCACAATTCATCAAAAATTCAAGTGTCTCAGAAAAATCCCAAAAATTTACCCCAACCATTTTTTGATGTTTAGTATTAAAAAATGAAGTCCATTTTTCGAAAATAATTTTCTAAATATTATTAATTTAATATTTAATTAAAATCATAATTTACTTAAAAAACTGTTTTTAAGATTAAAACTGATTTTATAGTGCTTTCAAATATTATGTAGGGTCTTATAAAATTATCTATAAACTATAAGACATTGATTAAATAATTTATGAATACATTTTAGGGAAATAAATATTCTTTTAGATTAATTAATTAATTATAATTAATTATTTATGACTTACAAAATACCAAAACGTTTACTAAGGTCAAATTGTCACTTTCTAAGATGTCTAAATTTTATTTTATTATTCATAGGTAATGTTACTATTATGTTGGATGATTTACTATTCATAAGGGTCATATTACTATTCATAAGGGTATGTTACTATTCATAAGGGTATGTTACTATTCACCAAAAATTATTTTTGTTCCATTAGACTCCAAAAAATCATCTTGAACACAACGGTGTATGTCAGATTTTCAAAATTCCACACATATGAGTGACAAACTTATGTTTAAAGGTCACTTATCACTTAGTAGTTCATTATGTTGTGATTTCATGTTATTTTATGACATAAATATAAGAAGGTAATTTTCATTGAAAAACTTTGGTTTGTTACATTGACCATTTCAAGGAACATGTGTCATTTTATCTGAAAGTAGAGTGACAGGATTTGATAAATACTTACATATTCATCGAGGGTCTTCTTCCCGATATCAAGGGGTGGGTCTTCATTTATAAATACCATTGTTTAAGAAGGTGGTGGATGGGGTGTTTCTAGCTAATATGGTCTCTAGAGCACAGATGATTGGAAAACCAGCATATCCATTTGCTCGTGAAGGTTCCCCATCTAGAGAGCAGGGTGTGCCAGAGGGATCTATTTCTAAAGAGTCCTCTATAGTGGTTTTGGATTCCAGTTCATTGGACCGTTCAGTGATTTTCCACTAGTGTGTCCAGTTTGGGAATGTGAAGCCGTCATATCGCATCCCTCCAAAGATGTGTCATCGTTTCAGCTATCTGGGTCACTTGGAGAAGTTTTGCAGGAATCATATCCTAAAGAGGACGTTGTGACCAGTGAATTCTAGTCATTGAATTTGAGGTAGGAGAAGCTTCAGCCATCAGATCCCCAGCCACAGGTCTTGGGGTGAATCTCACGCGCAGTAAGGAGTTTCCGGTGCTGTGAAGCCTCAATTCGGGTTTTGTGTTCCATGTTGGTGGTGGAACATTTAAAGTCTTTCCATTCTGGTTTTTCTACTATTAAAGCTTTTAGGTTCTTGTAAGTTCATTGTGTTGTCGTTAAGTTATTATGGTCATGCTCTATTATAATCTGAACAATCCTGTTTGTGTGGATGTGTTATCTGGATCATACGTTTTTCTTAAAAGCGTGTTTGGCCCTTATATGCGTGGATAATGGTTTAACACTGTTCATTTGGAGATGTATGTGTCTATGGAGGATTTAAGGCCTATAGTTATACTTGGGTTTACAGATGAGATTATGTTCTTATTGGAGGTTTTTATCTAGTGTTTCAGATTTTTGGTTTCAGTTGAGAGTTACAAGTTTCAGCGGAGGTGTTGTTCACTCATGCTATAGAAGTTGGGTTGAATCGGTTGGGAGTTCCCTCATCGCCCCCTTATAGGGGTGGTATGTTTGGGTGTTAAATTTCCGTTATATTTGAGTTATTATGGTGGGGAGAACCCTATCATGTTCTCTTATTCTCTATTTTTTTTGTGGTTTCTTTCGGTTTCAACCAGGCATGGATTTAGGTTTCCTCTGTCATTTGACTGGGAAACTTTATGGGGGAAGAAAGTGTCTGTGGTGGGGAGAATTTTCACACATGAATTTTTAAATTAATTTTTATTTTATTATTTCTTTGCTTTGGGTTCTTGTGCCAAGGTTCGAGTTGGGTCCTGATGTAAAATTTTTGGACGTTTAATGATTTTACTAGGTTTCAGACCCTTGCGCGGTCACCGCGGGGTTGGCGGTAGCCACACAGCCAGCTCAGGTGCCATGAAATTTCTCATTATTATTATTATTATTATTATTATTGTTTATAAAATTCTTATTCTTATTAATATTATTTTAGTTATTATTATTATTAGTATTAATAGTTTTATTATTATTATTATTATCATAATAATTATTATTATTATACTTCATATTATTATTATTATTATTATTATTTGAATTATTATTATTATTACTATATTATTATTTTTAATTTTATGATTATGATTATGATTATGATTATTATTATTATTAATATAATAAAATGATAAAAATAAAAAGAAAAACCACAAACCCAATCTTGTCACCCCATTCCTACTTTACCCTTCGCGTAGCCGCCACCTAACCCCCTCCCTTCCCCTCACCCTACGCATGCCAATACTTCCTTGTTCCCCTTAACTCACACCGTATCACCATGCTACAGCTGAAGCACCATCATCTCGACCCCATCCAGCCTCTCCCTCCACCCTCACGCTCGCCACACTCGCCACAACCACCTCGCCCTCGGCTCCGACTTTTTCCCCGGCCACCCAGCCTCCCAACGTCACCCTCACCTCAAAATTTCCTGTCCTCCCTACAGATCTGTGCTCAACCTCAGTGCTCTAGCTGAAATATAGCCTTCATACTCCCATTATCGTCCATCTGATATCAACCCCGCCTCTGTACTCCTGCCATCTAAGCCCTCCTTCCATGCCTCCGGCCTACCGACTAGCCGTAGTGACTACCTCTCTCCTGGTCTACAACCAACTGATGACTAGCCTCATGACCCCCAGTGTCGACCCTTCTCTCCTAGTCTGCAATCGGCCAGCGACGCCTCCATCCAGGACACACTCCAGCCTCCACACTCCAACCTGATCTCGCCCCTCTGGCCACCAGTGCAGCCAAATCTAGAGATCCCCTACTACCCTTTGCTTGGGCCAGCAGCGCACCGAACCCCACCTCGCTCTGGTTGTGTTTTTTTATTCCATCTTGGGTGTTATTTGTTTTGGCTAAATTCTAATATAGTGAGTTGAGTTCTTAGCGTTTTTCTCATTGTTTTAGGTGTGTGGTTAATCCGTGGGGCATTGTTATTCCCTCCGCTGAAGTGTCGTTGCATCCTCTCTTTCTTTGAGGTAGGCGTTTTCCGAACTTTTTCTTTTCCCACAAAATCTATGACACTTTTGTGTTTCAAATTAATTTTCATATACCATTCGCACCACCATAATTATTGTAGATAATTCATTGTGGTGTTTTTATTAGTTAAAAATTGTTCAAGATAGATTTTAAAATAATTATCTCATTATGTGTAGGTATTTTTACATATAAAAATTATTAATAAATGATTTTTATCTATCTAATTAATTTAACATGTTATCTAGTTAATTTATCTGATGCGAACATAGTTTTCAGGAAAGTTTAATATGCGTGATTTATCCTTGTATCTTGTTGTGTGATATGAAGTGCACTCTTCTATGAAAACCCATAGTGTGACCACTACAAGTGTTTTTATGAACATTTCAACTAGTGTATTTAACTTTGCTAGGACTGAAAACTATGTTTTGGTGTGGTTTCGATGAGTATTTAGTCACAAAATAATATTTGAGTGAGTTTATGTGTTTTAAGGCTATGGGTTGCTTCTTAAAATTGTTCAATGTTTTTTGATAGTAGTTTAGTTGATGGTTAAAGTCTTCTCTTTAATTGTGAAAATGGGTTTTTGGTTGTTCAAGTGGTGTGAGTTAGTTTTTGAACGGTGTGAAAGTAGTTTTTATTAAGCGTTTGGGTATGAATTTTATTTTAAAATGAAATTCACATGTGAACTTGGTGAGATCATGATGTATGTATTTGTTTGGTCCTTTTGAAATGTTTTACTAAATGAGTGAATGATTTATTAAATAATATTTGACATGCAAATCATGAGTGAAAAGTGTTTTGTCATGCGTTTGGGTTTTATTTAAAAGGGAGTGAGAATTTTTTAAAAATTATTATTGCTTTATAAATGACTTTGGGTTATTTATGTGATTTATGAAATGGTTTGAAATGAAATCTCTGAGCGTATATTCATTTGTCTTTGTAAAGGAAAAAGTGGTGTTTGTGTGATTTTATGGGTAATACTTTTAGACATGTTGAGTTAAAGGCCCATTTGGAACATTTATACCAAGGGTAATGTTTGTACTATATTTTAAAGGAGATTGTGTTTTGGTGAAAGTGTATGCCCGATTAGAAACTTTGAACATTTTATGGAATGGTTTAAATTCAAAATGGTGTGATGGACTGGTTGGAACTTTGTTAATTCGAAATGATTGAATGTATATTTGGTGGTGCTCCTGTCTTGGGTAACCCTTTATGTGTGAATGAATAGGAAGCATCTGTGTTTGGGGAAGACTAGTGCGGTGAGATGAGTCACATGTACGAGGGCCTTCTTACTTAAACAATATTATTATAACCACCATGTGTTCCTGGGCATCTTTTAGATGATCGAGTGATGGTTGCCGATCAACCCCAATTAGTCGGGTTGGTACCCCTTGATTTGTTGTTAGGCTAGGTGGGATTTTCCACTAGATTGGTCAGTTATAGGGCAGCTAGTTGGTTATAGAATTAGGAGCTTCACCATATGCCAATAGGTGGTTTTAAAACTGAGTACGTCCAAGGGTATTCTAGGGATTCTTAGGATCACCCATGGTTACTGAAATTTTTTATTTCTTGTTTACTTTTTGTTATACCAGTTTATTTTCATTTTGCATTATTTACCTGTTCTACTTTATCTATCCTTGGTATACTTTGTTTTGGGTTTAGTTTATAAAATGACAAATGATTTTGGAAATGGTATTTAACATGTGTTGGATTTTTAAAAGATAATATCATATATCTTATTTTAAAATGTGAAAACCTAACTTTTATATTTTCATTTCAAACTTGGTTTAGTGGATTGTTGTGGGAAAGAAGATGTTGGATTCTGTGGTTTATCTTGGAAACTGTGCTGAGATTTTTTAATGCTCACACATTTTTTATCATTTCAGTTACAGGTTGTCTTGGTTGGATTAATCATTATGAGATAAAGGTTGGCCTTTGGTTGGGTGGTGACCTAAAGGGTAACATTGAGGTATTTTGAGTTGTTCTGTTTATTTCGTTTCCGCTGCTAGAGTTTAGTTTTATTTTTATATTTATTCTGGTTAATTTATTTATCTTTATGGGATAAATCTTCCCCAATGATTAAATTTTGATGTCCGACACTAGTTGTCAGCTCGTTGGGACTAGGAATGCCCTTCGGGACATGCCTTGAATCGGCTCTCGTGACCATTTGAGGGCTAACCCGGGTTGGTTCGTAACAAAATGGTATCGAAGGAAGGTTCTTGTAATTTGGGTTGTCCGGTAGATGGAGATTAGGACTATCAGGACCCAATAGGTATGTATGGGAAGGAATTCATAAACCCTTACTCGTTCCAAACCTCATGTTTCTAGGGGTAGTTCGAGAAATAATTCCTTGTCTTGATCTGGTTTGTTTTAGATTGAGGGATGATAATAGAGGAAAGCCGATGTTACATCGTGATTTCACTTGGAGTAGTGACCCCTGTGGAGTCTGAGTACATGGATTAAGTTCCTCCTAGTTGTTGACTCTTACTTGGGGCATGGCCCACTACCATATCTCTAGGTTAAGCGTGACTACTAGTCCATCACTTTAGTAATTTGATGCATGTTGTGTGTCGTCTTGGTTCCAGTTAGTGTAAGTGTGCTTTTGAAAATGAAAAAGGGGTTTTGAAATGATAATGATTTCTTTTAAATGGATTTAAATTCATGAAATGGGTTTTCCAACCCAAATATCTCAGTCTAAAAATATGTTGTTTGCTTGGAACTGGTAGAGATATGGTTTTAGTGAAACCTAAGGTACTATTTATGAACGTTTTCATATGTGAGGGAATGCATGGGAAATACGTGTTGGTGTGTATGGATGAAAGAGGATGAAGGCATGTGAAACTGTTCATGGGATTAGTGGGGTGTATACTTTGAATTAAAGGAATGTCTATGTTTTTCTAAAGTGATTTTAAAAAGGGGAAATGATTTTTGGAAATTGAATTTTGTTTAAAAAGTGGGTTTGGTATTTGGAAAGTGGCCTTGAAAGAAGGAGGTTTTGAAATCTAAAATAAAAATGGAATTTTTTGTTGTGTTTGTATTAATTTGGTTTTTGATCTGGATGTTTTGGGATGAAAGAACTTTCAATTATATTTCTTTAGCTTGATATTGGTTTTGAATCAGTGTTTTATATATTATTCAAAAAATCCACCCAGAAAGGTCCCCAAGGTTTCTAATAAGTCATGCTCAGTTTTTGGTACTTTTTAGATGTTTCATTACCCTTATAATGACCGGGGTCCATTAGAGGCAAAATAGTGGATTCAAGAGGTTGAACACATCTTTTGGGTATTGGGAACTCTCGATGCAGTCAGAGTGCGTGCCGTTTTGGGTATGTTTGAATGTTCGGTACTGGATGAATGGGTGTTGTTCTCCCCACCATAAATGCAAGTTGGGATGACATGGTATGTCTTTAAATTCGTCTTTGTATTATGGTTTATACTTATGGAGGGGAAGACGAATAAAATGGAAGATATAATTCGTATTCAACAAGACCAACAAATGGTGAAAGCATATGTTGAAAATTTCAAGAAACTTGTGTAATTTTCTCCAGAAGTATCATCACATGATTTGATGAAGACTTACATCTTCATCCAGGGATATTCATCCATATATCAAGGAGAAGATCCAACTTTCTAAATACCATCATTTTTAGAGTCTGGTGGATGAGGCGTTTCTAGCTGAGTTGGTCTCTAGAGCCTAGATGGTTGGAAAACCGACATATCCAGTTGCTCTTGAAGGTTCCCCATTTGGTGAGCAGGGTGTGCCTAAGGGACCTATTTCTAAAGTTTCCTCTGAAGTGGTTTTGGGTTCCATTTTTTCAGACCATTAAGTGGCGTGTCACAAGTGTGGCTAGTTTGGGCACAAGAATCCATCATGTCACATCCCTCCAAAAACGTTTCATCATTGTAGTTGTCTGGGTCACTTGGAGAAGTTTTGCAGGAAGCGTTTCCTGAAGAAGATGTCGTGACATAGGAATTCTAGTGCCTGACTAGAAGGTAGGATACGCTTCAACCATCAGATCCCCATCCACATGTCTTGGGGTGAAGATCACATGTAGTCAGTAGTTATTGGGGGTGTGAAGCCTCAGTTCGGGTTTTTTGTTCTGCGTTGGCAGCGGAACATTTAAATTCTTTCAGTTCTAGTTTTTGTAATGTTAAAGTTTTGAAGTTGTTGTAAGTTCGTCGTTTTATTGTGAATCTATTATGGTCATGTTATATTATAATACTATCAATCTTGTTTGTGTAGATGTGGTTATATGGATCATGCATTTTTCTTAAAAGCGTGTTAGTCCCTTGTATGGGTTGATCTAGGTTTAACAGTGTTCGTTTGGAGATTTTAGTGTCTGTGGAGGAGTCAAGGATTGTATTTATACTTGGGTTTACTACTAGGAATATGTTATTCTTGGAGGTTTTTCTCTAGTCTATGGGGATTCTTGTTTGTGTCGAGAGTTCCAAATTTCAGTGGAGGTGTTTTTCACTCGTACTGTAAAAGTTGGGTTGAATCGGTTGGGATTTCCCACGTCGTCCCCCCTTCCCAAGGTTGTATGTTTGGGTGTTAAACTTTCATGCTAGTTGAGTTCTTGTGGTGGGATAACCCTGTCATGTTCTCTTGTTCTCTTGTGTTGTGGTTTCTTTCAATTTCAGCCGAGCATGGATTTAGGTTTCCTCTATTGTTTGACCGGGGGACTTTCTGGGGGTAGAAAGTGTCTGTGGTTGGGAGAATTGTCACAACTAACTTTTTAAATTAATTTTTATTTTATTATTTCATGGATTCGGGTTCTCACGCCAAAGTTTGGGTTGGGTCCCGGTTTAATGTTTTGGGACATTTAATGATTTTATTAGGTTTCAGACCTGTGCAGGATCACCATGCGGTTGGTGGTAGCCGCGCAACCGGCCCAGGGGTGATGCAATTTCTCATTATTATTATTATTATTATTTGTATTATTATTGTTATTAATATTATTTTTCTTCTTCTTATTATTATTTTAATTATTATCATTATTAGTATTATTACTTTTATTATTATTATTGTTTTTATCATCATAATAATAATAATTATTCATCATATTATTATTATTATTGTATTATTATTATTATTATGATTATGGTTATTATTATTATTATTAATATAATAAAAAAAGAAAAAGAAAAACCCTAAGCCCAGCCCTGTCACCCCTTTCCCTACTTTACCCTTCGCGTGACTGCCATGTTGCCCCCTCTCTTCAGCTCACCCTACGCACACTGCTTCACCCTCATTCCCCTTGCCTCATGTCGCACCACTGCACTCCAGCAGAAGTTACACCATCTCGACTCCTAGCCAGCCTCGCCCTCCACCTTCATGCTCGCCGTGATTTCCCCATCCACCTCACCCTCAGCTCCGACTTTCTCCCCGGCCTCCCAACCTCACCCTTTCCTCATGCTTGCATGTCTGCCCTGTAGGTCTGCACTCTCCCTCTGAGCTCTAGCTGACAGCTAGCCTCATGACCCCTAACACCGGCACTCCGATCCCAACCCTGCCTCCATGCTCCTACCACCCATACCCGTCTTCCATGCCTCCAACTTTCCAACCAGCCCCAGCGACCACCGCTCTCCTGGTCCGCAACCAGCCGATGACCAGCCTCGTGACCCTGGCACCGACCCTGCTCTCTAGGTCCGCAACCAGCCAACAATGCCTTCGGTCAGTCCATGCTCAAGCCTCTATGCTCCAACCTGCTCTCACCCATCTATCCAACAATGCACCAAAATACGGAGACCCCCTACCCCCCATTGCTCCGGCCAGCAGCGCACCGAACCCCTCCTCGCTCCGATTGTGTTTATTATTATTATTATTATTCCATATTTTGTGTTATTTGTTTTGGATAAATTCTAATACCATGAGTTGTGTTCCATGCATTTTTCTCATTGTTTTAGGTGTGCGGTTAATCCACAGGGAATTGATATTCCTACCACTGAAGTGTCGTTGCGTCTGCTCTTACTTTGAGGTATGCATTTTCCAAACATTTCCTTTCCCACCCAGTCTATGACACTTGTGTGTTTAAAATTAATTTTCAAATAAAATTTTCACCACTATAAGTATTGTAGATAATTCATTTTAGTGTTTTTATTAGTTAAAAATTGTTAAAGATATATTTTGAAATAATTATCTCATTATGTGTAGGTAGTTTTTCATATAAACATTATTGAAAAATGATTTTTTTCTATCTAATTAATTTAACATATTCTTTTGTTAATTTATCTACTACGAACATAGTTTTCAAGGAAGTTTAATATGTGTGATTTATCCTTGTAGCATGTTATGTGATATTAAGTGAACCCTTTTATGAAAACCCATAGTGTGTCCTCTACTAGTGTTTTTATGAACTGTGAAACTAGTGTATTTAATTGTTCAAGGACTACAAACTGTGTTTTGGTGTGGTGTCGATGTGTATTTAGTCACAAAAGATGATTTTTGTGAGTTTTTGTGTTTTCAGCCATGGGTTTCTTCTTCAAATTGTTTAATGATTTTTCATATTAGTTTAGTTAATGGTGAAAGTGTTTTATTTAATTGTGAAAATGGTTCTTTTGGTTGATCAAGTGGTGTGAGTTTTTTTTGAAAGGTTCGAAAGTAATGTTTCTTAAGTGTTTGGGTATGCATTTTATTTCAAAATGGAATTCACATGTGAACTTGGAGAGATCGTGATGTAAGTATTTGTTTTGTCATCTTGAAATGTTTTATGAAATGAGTGAATGATTTATTAAATGATATTTGACATGAGAATCATGAGTGCAAAGTGTTTCGACTTGCTTATGGGTTTTATTTTAAAGGGAGTGCTAATTTTGTGAAAATGATTATTTATTTATAAATGAATTTGGGTTCTTTGTGTGATTTCTAAAATGGTTTGAAATGAAATCTCTGAGCATATGCCTGTTTGTCTTTGTAAAGGAAAAAGTGGTGTTTCTGTGATGTTTTGGGTAATAATTTTAGACATGTTGAGTTTAATTCCCATTTGTCACATTTAACCCAAGGGTAATGTTTGTACTAACATTTAAAGGAGATTGTGTTTTGGATAAAGTGTATGCCCGATTGGAAATATTGAAAATTTTCTGAAATGGTTTAAATTTTAAATGGTGTGACGGCCCAGTTGGCACATTGTTAATGCGAAGTGATTGACTATCTATTTAAGGGAAATCTTGTCTCGGGTTACCCTTTATGGGTGAATTCATAGGAAGCATCCGTGTGTGGGGAAGAAAATTGTGGGGTAGAGTGTCACGTGTGCGAGTGTCGTCCTACTTACACAGTATTATTATAACCACCATGGGATCCTAGTCATTTTTAGATAATCGAGTGATGATTATTGATCAGCCCTGATTAGATTGGTTAGTACCCATTGGATTGGTTGTTAGGACATGTGGTATTTTCTATTAGATTGGTCAGTTATAGGGAGGCCATTTTGTTATATACTTAGGAGCTTCACCATACACTGGTAGGTGGTTCCGAAACCAAGTACGTCCAAGGGTCTTCTAGGGATGTTTGGTGTCACCCATGGTTATTAGATTATTTTTATTGCTTGTTTAATTTTTGTTATACCAGTTTATTTCTAGCTTTCATTGATTACATGTTATACACTAACCCATCTTTGGTATACTTTGGTTTGGGTTTAGTTTATCAAAATGAAAAAATATTTTGGAAATGGTATGTCGTGTGTGTTGTATTTTTAAATGAGAATATCATGTTTTATATTTTAAAATGTGAAAACTTTAATTTTATATTTTTATTTTGAAATTGTGTATGTGGATTGTTTCGGGAAAGGATACGTTGGATTTTGTGGTTTATCTTGGAAACCCTACTAAATTTTTTTATTTCCCAATCCTTTTTTATCATTTCAGTTTCAAGTTATCTTGGTTGGATTTCTCATTATGAGAGAAATGTTGGACTTTGGTTGGCTGGTGACCTAGAGTGTCCCATGAAGGTATGTTAAGTTGTTCTGTTTATTTATTTTCCATTGTTAGAGTTCAGTTTTATTATTCGGTTTATTCTAGTTTATTTATGTATCTTTATGGGCCAAATCGTTCCCAGTGATTAAATGTTTATATCCAGCACTATTTTCCAGCTTGTGGGGATCAAGAACACCCTTCAAGCCATGCCACAGACCAACATGGGTGACTGGTTTAGGGTCGACCTAGGTTGTTACATGACAGTCTTGAGGTATCTCACAAATTGGGAAAGAAAAAGAGGAAAATGTTATAATTTATAGGGTAGAGGGTGAGCTGGATCTCTAGAAACCTCTAGTCTAGGAGATTCCTAAGGAGTAATAGGAATGTCTTCTTGAGACATAACAACAGTACCACGAACATTAAGAAAGGGATTGCTAAGATTGATGAATTCTATTATAATATTTCTCCTCTCTCTATTTCACTAAAAAAGTCACCCTTATCTTATATAAATCCTTAAAGCACTTGAGTCATTTCCTTCAACAATTAAGCTTTCTCCTTAAAGGCTTATGTAACAGGTGGAATCTATAAATTCTAAGCAAAACACATGAAGTTAGAATCCATGGTATGTTTAGTATAAATCCATGAGAGATAAAAATTTATTTAATTTTTTGTAGTCTTCATGTCATATTTAATGTCATGAGCATAAGATGTAACAATTTTGAGAACAGGATCACTATTATGCCTTATTTTGGTTAAGGTCTCTTGAGGCTAATCTAAAACAACACTTGAAGAACTATGTGAAATAGCTCAAATCACTTTTTTGATCACTAATAAAAGTATCTCAACATCAAGGACAAGAGGTAGAGGGGTATAAGAACTAGAATCCACTTTGGTATGACTTTTAATTCTTTCCAAAATCTTATCCATACTCACTAAAAATGAAAATTTCATTGCTTCCATAAAATCACTCAAAGACTCCAGTTCACCAATGATCCTCTTATTTTAAATCTCAATCTCCTTTATGTGATGCCTAATTTTAGGTTGAATGATCTGAATCACCAAATCAAAGATATATATTGCATCATTTTCACTTATCTTTATCATGACAGGTTCTTGAATCTTCAAAAACTTATCAAAATATGAAAGTAACTTTTTACAGAAAGTATCTAAGTCACATTTTTTTGACTAAGTCAACTAGCATAGTAGGAGGAGCAAGAGTATCAAGTTCAAGTGTAGGTGTTCTCATAGAAGAAAAATTTTCTTATATACCATCAAAATAAATCTGATCCACCATATATCCTTTTGGATCTCTTTATTTTTTAACCTCAGGTCCACCATCATTTGGTGGAAACATACTGAATCCATCCCATTATTCAGTCATAGGATAAATACAAATCTCTAAAGGCTTTACCAAAAATGATTTGGAAACAATAGGCACCATAACAATTACTATAGTAGGGGTTACCTCCAAAGAAGGTAAAACTCCAGGAACAACTACAACTGGTACTACAATGAGAAACTCTATTAATTCCTGAACAACTGAGTTTTTCACAAGAAGTAGGTGTTTCCATCATCTAAACATCACATTTATGAAAAACAATATTAGATTAAACTTCAATATTCCTATCAACAAAAGTCTTATCAAGATGTTCATTTCTTTATTATTCCTCAATAAGTTACTTCCTTGACTGTTCAACTACATGCTTCTCAACGAAAGTATTATCCTCATCTATTCAATAACTACTGAATAGGATTCGATCTGGTATCTAGTAGTAGACATAGAATATAATTCATCAATAAATTTATGACTTGGGAATTTCTACTCCTCAACAAAATAATATCCTTTTTTTCGAGGAGTTCTATCCAAACTCTCAACAGGACTTGGTATTTCCTCAGATTTAGATAAACTCGGAGAAAAAAAATGTTCAGAAGGCATTTCCATATATTTCTATTTGATTTTCCACCTGAACCATCATGGGATGAATTTTAATCATCACCACCAACATCTCTATTTACTTCTTTTTCTTCTTCATCCCCATTGTCTTCCTCATCATCAGACTTTGAATTACATTTAAATTGTTTCTCTCCAGAGACATCAGTTTCTTCTTCATCACTCATCACAAAATTTTCTCTTTTGGGAAGATTCTTAGGGGGAATAGGATCTCCATAATTAATGATAGAATATTTTGGAGATAATTTTGGGTCACTTTCATCATCAACATGATATTCTTATTCTTCTCTTAAGGAATCCACATATTTTTCCTCATTTAATAAAACAACAAATTCATCTAGATCCAAGCCAGGATCCACTGAGGCTTTTTTTCTAATTAGATGATCAATAAGAATGATCTCATCATAAAAATTCTCAATATCATCTATCCACTGCTTCTTCTAGGGTTTCCAATAGATCCTCATTCTTAAATAGATTTCTTTTAATATAAAAAAAAATTATAGTCAATAATTGTTTCCTCATCATCTAAAACATGAACATTTTCCTTTAACATGGTAGATATCATTTTTTGATAGATTATGGAGTTATATCTTGATTTAGGATTTATCAACTCAGACATATGTATCATAATATAACTACAAAAGTTTATCTTATTTCCTTGTTTCATTAGATAAATCAGATATACATCTTGGTATCTTAAGGTGGAAAAGTCCAATTTTCTAGGACATAACATGTGATAAATGAACTTGAAAGGAATTATTTACTCTCTATAATGTTCTGAAGCTACTGTACTTCTTGTTATACTGTCATCGATTAGTTCTGTAAGAAAATCCTCATAAACAAACAAATCACTATTCGTAGGAATGGATCCTTGGTAGTCATCAAAAACTCCTTCATTCAGTACACCCAGACATTTGTACCACTTTTTTGAAGAAAATATTATTCTATAACCATTAAATTTTGTTCTTATCGAATATCCATCCTCACCATTAAAACCAAACTCAATATTCTGATAAAATTAACACACCAACATAGGGAAAAAGGTCTCTCATTTGAGTACAACCTGACTATCCATCCTTTATTTCGTATGAATTTTAGCACTTGAGACTTACTTGACAACAAACAATTTTATTACACTTATTTTTTCGGTACAATGATCCTATTTGAAATTCATGGGTTTAATGGTGGAACCAGATTAGGAAAATTCATTTCACCTTTTCTTATATTAACAGATTGTAAATTAGATGGCGAAGAATCCAAAAGAAGATTCAATATTGGCATGAATATCAGCTTTACAAGCTTGGCCAAAGATGAAGGTTGAAAGGTTTGAGAGAAGAGAGGTCACACAGGTATTGATATGCAAATTCATGAAAGTATAGGAGAGTTGAAACTTGAAAAATATCGAGTGTATATCATTTTTTATTTTTACAGATATGAAAATAAAAATAAAAAATTGGGAAATATATGAATCTGGTTATAGAAATAAACAATAAAAATAAAAAAACCCCTTAAATTCTGAAAATTTAATAATGAAAATAAAATATTAAAAGTCTTGAAAACAATAGTGATATAGATCAATGGGGTGAGGTTCCCGAGAGTGAGTTAAACACAATAGTGAGATAAACATAACGGTGAGACATCCACAATGGAGAGGCGTCCACAATGGTGTGTCATACCCAACGGTGTGTCATGCCCAACAATGTGTTATACCCAAAAATAAACTTAACCAAAATTAATTATTCCTAATTCATTTTTGATATAGTTCATTCCCTCATAATTTAATGGATTTTTAAAAATATCATCTAAATGATATTATATATCAATAAACTCAAGAGTGATGTCACCCTTTTGAAAATTATCATTCAAAAAGTGTTGTCTTATATAAATATGGTTTGTTCTATAATATGAAATTTGATTCTTAGAAATTTAAGTAGAACTTATGTTATCACAATTTATGGGTACATGGTATAATTGATATGCATATTCTAGTAAAGTGTGCTTCATCTAAATAATTTTTTCCCATCAACCTTCTGCAGCTATGTATTCAGTTTAAGCATTGGAAAATGAAATAAAATTTTGTTTCTTCCTACACAATGAAACTAGAGAATTTCCCAAAAAGTGACATGTTCGAGAGGTGATTTTTCTATCTGACATATATCAACCAAAATAATCATCATAATAACTAACTCAATCAAATTATTTTCCTCCAGGGTAAAAAATCCAAAATTGGTTATATACATGAGGTATTTCAAAATTCTCAAGACATCAATAAAGTGTGAATCTTCTATAATAGCTTGGAAATGAGCACACAAACACACACTAAATATTATATTAGGTCATCTAGACGTAAGGTATATAATTCATCTAATAATACATATATAATTGGTTTTATCCACAAGTTTCTTAGCTTTATCAAGATCCCATTTACAGGTGGCACTTATAAGAGTATCACTACTATTAGTACTATACAAGTTAAAATGTATTAAAATATATTTTTTATATTTACTTTGATTTTATATAATTTATTCTTTATTTTGAAATATTTGAAATCCAAGAAAATACTTAAGTTCACCCATCAAACTCATTTCAAATTAATTTTTCATCATTTTAGAAAAATAAGTTCAAAGAATTTTTTTTAATATAAAAAATAATATCATTTACATAGATTTTTAGGACTAAAACATCTTTTGAAATTCATTTTCTAAAAATGGATGAATAAGCTATACCTTTCAAAAAAATTTGAAATTAGAAACTTACTTATCATATCATACCAAGATATAGGGGAAAGTTTCAAAAAATATAATGATTTTTTATCTTAAAAATATGATTTAAAAAATGGGGATTTTGAAAACTACTGGGTTGTTCAAAAAAACTTCTGTAACTATAAAACCATTCAGAAATGAACTCTAGACATCCATTTTATAATGTTTGAAATCTAGATGTGCTGCATAGTCAAGTAGTATTATTATGAATTTAAGTTTGGATATAAGAGCAAGGGGTTCATCGTAGTCTTTTATTTCTTCCTAACTATAACCTTGGGAAAAAAAGTCTTACCTTATTTCTAACTATAGTGTCTGAATCACCGACCTTGTTCCTAAACACCCATTTAGTTCCTATAGTCAAGTTGTCATTTGGAATATCTAAAAGTTACCACACTTTGTTTCTTTCAAACAGATTTAATTTTTCTTGCATTGACATCACCTAGAATTCATCATTAACAGATTCATTGATGATCATAGGCTCAAGATGAGAAAAAAATGCTTGATGTTCGACCAGATTCATATGATAAGCTCTTTTCTGTGTACCTATATCTGGATCTTTTACAATAATATATAAGAGGTGGTACTAAATATTTCTATCAACTCTAGAAAAATTAGGGCTGGTCACTTCAGGGATTTGTACAGGTTCGGGTTCAGGAAGTTCTGATAATTCTTTAGAATTAGATGGGTTTTCTTACTTTTTAACAATAGAATATAATGGTTTATAATTTAAGGTTATAGATGAAAAATCATACTCATGGTTTTATATGGAGGTCTTAGCCTCATGTGGATATATTTCATTGAATATTACATGGATAGATTGTTCTACAATTTTGGTTTTTTATTAAAAACACTATAGGATTTTCTAGAGGTTAAACAACCAAGGAAAATTCATTCATCACTTTTATAGGATAATTTATCAATATTATCCTTAGTGTTAGGAATACAAAATTTACAACCAAAAAAATTTAAGTAATTAACCTTAGGCTTTCGGTTATTATAAATCTCATAAGGTGTCTTCTTCAAAATTGGTCTAATTAAAACTCTATTTGTGATATAGCAGGCAATTCTGACAGCCTCTACCCAAAAATTGATAGGTAGGTCAAACTCAATTAATATAGTTTGGGATATCTCTTGTAAATTTATATTTCTCCTTTCATAAACTTCATTCTGATGAGGGGTCCTATGATAAGAAAAGTTCTGAGTGTATCCATTTTGTGAGAAAAAATATTAAAAATATTGATTTTAAAACTCATTACCACGATCATTTATTAAGGTCTTAATTTTAAGTCCACTTAGGTTTTCTAAAGATATAGAATACTTTGTAAAATAATAGAAAGATTCACTTTTGTTAGTTATAAAGAATACATAAGTATATCTGAAAAATTTATCTACTAGTACATAAATACAATGCATCTCATTAAAACTATTTACTCTAGATGGTCCAAATAAATCCATATAAATCAATTCATGAGGTTGAGAATTTTACAATTCATTCTTTAACTTAAAATAAACTTTTTATTGTTTCCCTTTTTTATAGTGGTTATAACCATTATTAATTAGGAACTTAAGTTTTGGTAGATCCCTAACTAGCCCTTTCCTTGTATGATTTCTAAGCAAGTGAATATTTCAATGGCCTACTCTCTTATACCAAATCCAACATTCTTTGTGAAAATTACTTAAGAAGCAAACATTTTGATAAATTAAAGAATTTAAATCAAATTCATTAATATTATCATTCCTTAAAAAATTAAAAATTAATGAATTTTTAGAATCATAAACATGGAAAGAATAATTCTCAAATTTAACATTGAAACCATCATTACATAATTGTGGGAGGTTATGTAGGTTATATTTTAAACCATCAAAAAACAATACTATGGAAATTAAAATAGAATTACTTTTATTGATTTGGACAAGGATTATGATCTTTCCTTTTACCTTATCACCAAAGGTGACATGACCATCATCAACCTTAATAAGGATCTTTGAGCACAACTAATCTACTTTCATATGTCTTGAACAAACATTGTCCAAGTACCATAGAATTATATAGGATGTCTTCAAAAATTTTTCCTACAAAACCAAATTTATTCAAGAAATGAATTTGGTACCCATATTTTATTAGGTTTAGAGATGTTATTAATTAAATATTTAGGAATCCACAATTGATTGATTCATTTCCTATAAATAAATTAAAGAATGTTTGAAATAAAAAAATTATTGTTTCCTTTAGAAAAATAAATTGTTGAAGAATTTTTCTGCCTTGAATTAGGAACAAATGTGATTTTTGTTACACTCCACTTTCTTGGTTGGTATCCAATTCTAGTAACACACGTAGGTGCAACTTGATTACCTAAAATCTGAGTAATATTTTATCTAAAATTTGTAAAATTTTCTATATATTTATTTAGCTTCTTATTTGATAACTTAAGATTAGTATTTTCTTTTAAGAGTTTAGTATTATTCTCCTTCTCAATAGATAGTTTATATTTTCTATTTGAAAATTTAGAATGATGTATTTTATGAACATCATATTTATCCTTAAGGTCATTAAAATTATATTTTAGAATTTTATAATATTTAAACATTTCATCCTGATACATTTCATTATCAGCAAGTTCATTTTAAAAAACATCAAAAATAACATCATTATACATAGCTGTGGTTGTAGATGGAGTAGGTAAAACAGATACAATGTGTACCTTAAAAATGTTGTTTATAAAGCACATTTTTTCTCTATCTGATTTATCCTCATATGATGTATTTGAATCAATGGATGAATCTTTAGAATCACATCATGTAGCTTTCATTAATTTATTATATCTTTAATCCTTGTAGTTATATTTATTTTTTATACTTTAACTTTGGACAATAATATTTTAAATGTACATTCCTATTACATTCATAGGAGACAACCTCATTTTATTCATTCATCTAATATTTCATCCAATTACCTTTTGTATCATATTTCCCTTTATAATTTGTCTTTATGAAAAATTACTTTTCCTATAAAATTTATTAAATATTTTTGATAGATGAAACATATCTTCATCAATGATTGGTGGAGACTTACTATCACTTGAACTTATATCTTGGGCATTCTCTTTTACTTGTTTTTCTAGATGCAGTAGTCATAGATGCTACTGATTTCCTCTTAGGTTCTTCATCATATTATAAATTTAGTTTTAAATCTTACTCATAAATTATAATATTACCAATAATCTCCTTGACATATATATTCATGATCCCAAATTACTCTCTAATGGAGACATATGTGCCTCTCCATCTTTCTGGTAAACATTTTAACTATCACATGATCTGGTCCTTGTCTGATACATGGTTCCGAAGAGAGAAAATTGTGTTGAAAATCTCATTGAACTTAAGACACATGTTATAAATAGGTTATTCATGATTCATCTTACAGTTATCATAATTGTATAAGTATTTAATCTCTTCTCCCTAAAATTAGAAGTTCCCTCTCGAGAAATAGAGAAATTATCCCAAATTTGATAAGTAGTTTTTCATGAAAAAAATATATTATACTCTTCATATTCTAAATAAAATTAAATGGAATTAATAGATTTATAATTTTTATTATAATATAAATTAGTAGAATCATTACAAGTACTTTTATATTCCTTAAATATTTCATATTTATCTTCAACTTTAGTCTACATTTAAAATCCCATACTCTCAATGAGCATTTTTATTTTGATTTTCCATTGAGCATAATTGTTACCATTGAAAAAGGTAGGTATGTTGGTAATAGAAACTTCTATTCAAGAATCCATTTAAATAACTAAATTTATAAATAACTTAAATTTAATATCTTTAAATATTAACTAAAATAATAGTAGAAAATATTTTAAAACATTAATTCCAATGAAAAATTCCTTTGAAACCAAATTTTGGTCAGAGTGAGTATCTCAAGAGGGGGGTTAATTGAGTTCCCAATAAAAATTTCTATTCAAAATGGATTCAAAAGGATTCTTCGAATTTATTTAAAAATATCCTATTTAACCAAAACAATAGATCATTATAAGTTACAATCTTTCAAAATATTTCTTAGAAAATTGATTAGGTATCATGTAAATAATATAAATTATTACTCAACCATAGGAAATCAATTTACTTAATTAAAATATTATAGAATAGTAATTATGGTTAACTATCAAAGAATATCTTTTTTCATAGTTTAATACAAATTTCAGTTATAAATAATAGATTCAAACAGAACAAAATAAAGAAAGTATCAAAATTTTGAATACAAGAGGTTAAATATCAAGAAGAGACTTAGTCCTCTCCAATCGATGATCACCCACCACCAAGAAGTTTATATAAAATAAATAGTTTTATCTACAAACAAGATGGGGTTTTACAATTGTTTACAAGTATCCCATACACACATGACCTCTTCTATAGTTATACGTGGGAGTATAAAAGAAACAGGTCACACAAGGACCCCCAACAAAATTTTCTTGTTAAAATAGATAAAATAGGATTGAGAAGATATCAAGTATCTTCCAATTTGTATCAAGAGATAGTGTGCATGTGATAAAACAGAGTATGAAAATACACCGCTTGAAATGTAAAACAATATAACCAAAATAGAGAAAATAAGAGTGTAAAGGAATAGAAGTTCTTAGTCTATATGAATTGAAACTTGTGTCTCTAGATTTGATTCATAGTAAAGCATATATTGAGTTATCTTGAAATATTCATAAGAAAAGAGTGTTGTAGGTTCTTATTATTGATTAAAGTAAATAAATAGTTATGTATGAGCATTAAATTCCTCAGTCGATGGATTATAGGATGTAGAAGTTTAGCTCTTCAGCTCTCTGTATTTATTCTATAAACACAAGATATAATATTATTATTGGTATACTTCACATGAGAATTCATCTATAGAAATACGAGAGTCTTCTTATATTTTTATCCATAGCAGAAGGAATATAAGGATCCTTTATGCTTCATCATACTATATTTATGACACCCTCTTAAATGCATTCTGTCAATCATTTAAGAGAAAATAATTAAAATATAAATCAATATTATCTTCAATAATATATTTTTCAGAATAATTTGATTAAAAAAATATAATAAAAGGGATAGTGATGGTCTATCCTAGAATGAAGAATCAATATTGGCAGTGTCTTTGAGTCTGTCAGCGTGTCGTTCTAATTTTGTCTCAGGCTGACAGTGTCTCGTCGTCGCGGTATGACACTAGCAGTATCTTATTCTGACAGTTTCTTATACTTAAACCAAAATTTCATGTTGGCGATGTCTCTTATGGAAGTAGGTCAGGATGGCGGTGTATCATAATTTACAATGATTTCACTCTGGTGATATGACATCCTTGACGGTGTGACATTTGTGGACATTCTGTATGTGATGTTGACTAATTTAAGGACTTTTAAATTTTTCCATGATGACGGTGAGACCATATATAATAGTGAGTCAGTCTTGGTGGTGTGACGGATTCATAATGTCTTAACCACAATGATGTCTCATACTTAGGAAATATTTCATCACCTATTTCAAATTATAAGATACATTAAGAAAACATGAAACTCATTAATATGAAAATAATCATGATTTTGTGATCATTAAAATAAGGAGGTCATTAAATTTAATGGAATTGACATCCCCCTTGGTATTTGGAGTTGGTTGAGAAGGAAGATATTTAGAGTTTTTACTTACCAGTTTTTGGTGGGCAGTGGAAATCTGGATAATTTGTGTCTTGAACTCCCTAAACTCCAAACCTTGAATCTTTATCGCATTTTTTTGAATAAGAACAATTTCTTTCAAAAGTTCATTAAAATTAGAATCTAACTTTGGTTGAGAATTGCCCTGTTTGTGTTTACTTTTTTATTCTCAGGAATCAAATCTACTTTTGGGTTATTGAAATCCCTATTGTTAGGGCAAAGCATGCAAGAAGTTTTGTTAAAAAGGGTTACTTTATTGTAGTCCAGAGCCATAACTCATGTCTGAGTGATACTTCCACCCTTGGTTAAATATTAGTGTCAATTAATCACACTTATTCTTGAGATGTGTATGTTTTATTTTTGGCCTCTATGGTCCCCCAAGGAATACGACTGCACAATCCTCTATCTCCTATAATTAGGGGGAAAAGTTGGTAGGGTGTTCTATTTTAGTGTAAATTCGACAAGGTTTTATAGGTGTGGGTTGGGAAATATTTGGATCAAAAAATATTTGTCTCACTATACTAGTTAATTCATCATACTTGGTATCAATTAAATGATTTAAAGGGAAGATAGACTTATCTGATGTGATCCTCTAACATATAATGTACCTTGATCACCAAATTTCTGGGAGTTTTGTTCCATATTTTCAATCAAAAAATGTAATTCTACAGGTGTTTTTTCTACTAATAACCCTCCATCTATGACATTAACCATTCTCTTCTCCATAAGTTTGAGGGATTTTTATAAGTGTTGGATGATGAGTTTCTAAATAATTTGGTGATGAAAGAATCTTGCACACAACTTCTTGAATTGCTCAAAATACTCATACATTGACCCCAATTATCCTTGATTGACCCCTGAGATCTCTTTTCTAATGCCAGTGGTCCTTGTTTCAATAAAAAACTTTGTATGAAAAGACATTTCAAATCACCTCAAAATGAAACATCTTGAGGTTGTAAATAATACATCCAATATTTTTCATTTCCATCATAGGAGAATAGACATGATCTTAGTTTTATTTTTCATTATAATAAATTCCTTAGTTTTAGATTTGAGAAAACCACATTAAATTCTTATATATGTTTATTGGGATCTTATATAGATAACACATGAAATTTGGGAAGAATGTGTATCAACCGATATTTTAGTTTAAAGTCTCTTCTAAGTGTGTGAATGCCATAAAAGTTGGTTTAAAATTAATTTATGGTAAAACCAATTCTAAAATGGATCTATGAAGTTCAATATTATTATTTTCATCCATTTTTTATTCTTATATGTTTGGTTTATAAGTTCTTATAATTTCAATGTTCCCAGAATGAAGGAATTCTCCATCTGGGTGAATGTTGAAACTTCCAGTAAACTAAAACTATTCGATTCATGCCATAAGGTTGAATTAAATATCTGGTTCAACATCTAATAGATCCTTTTTATTTTTTCATGTCATGAATCAAATAAAAGTAAAAAGTAAATGGTACAAAATGGACCAAAATAAAAATTTAACAAGTTTTAAATACCACTAATTAGTTGGATAAATTACTTTCCTCCATGTAAATGGTTTCAATTTGAAATGATATCTCTTCGGTGGTCTCAAATTATGTGTGATTTTTGGGTACTTTGGTGTGGTAGAGTGGATTACCAATGTCATTCCCTAATGAGGAAGTAAGTTAAATAAATATTAAAAGTAATTTGAAATTAAATTTTAAAAAACACTACAATTAATTATGAGGGGTTTTTTTAATTTAAAAAAAAAACTTAAATAAGTATGTTAGAAGAATATTGTATTTTTTGTTCTTTTCTTTTTGAAATTTTATTGATAAAACAAAACGAGAATAATTTTTTTAAAATATTTTTTATAATGTGTAATCAATATAAATATATATATATATTCAATTAATTATTAATTATTATGATTTAAATTAACATCCAATTAAGTATTGTCCCATACAATTTTAACCCTCAAATCCTATAATAATTTACCTCAACCATGATGATGAAATGAATTAAACCCTAAGCTAGTTTCAGAACATACAATCATAACACCCCAAATTGATTATCATTCCAAGGCTAGATTATTGCCAGTGGTGAATTATGTATCAAATCTATACTATAAGTTATTATGAATTTAGGTTAAGTAATATATTTTAACCCTATAAACTGATCTCGTTTTTTTACAAATTAAGATCATGTTTTCACAATTCACACATTACTTGACCTCACATGTTTTGTGTTAATTATTAAATTGATTTCATAAGTTATTTTAATTTAAAAACTCAATTCATATATCATATTATGTTAATTAAATTATTTAATTTATTCAAAAAAAAAAATTTAAGATGATAATTAGATTGATTATAATGAAAAACTACTCTTTCACGGGTAGTGTAGTTATTGTAGAAACATTTTGAACGTGAAAAGTATTAGAAATATTACAACCTAATTAATTTTATACTCTATATTTATAGCCCAAAAATAAAAATTATAGAATAAATTAATTTAAAATAACATATTAACTAGAAGATAAATAATGTATAAAAAAACACAAACATTACAATCCGAAGAAGGAGTAGGCATTGATGAGGGGATCATTGCTTCAAGAGACACCCCTATTGAAATACATATAAAATTTGATAGAAACCACTTATAATATGACCTGAATATCCAAATTCACTTAAAAATTATTAAAAATTTAAAAAATTAACATTTATATAAGGGAGGGGAGGATTGGGTTAGATGTGGATACTAGTGTGAATGTGAAAATTTGGCCAAATATTTTAATGCCACTATCAATGAATGTTTGACCTCCAAAACTTGTGAACCAACTATCCATTAATAAAGTTTATTTGTATGGAATTAGATACTCTATTTAATTTCCAACATTTGAGCCCAATAAAATCATATATGCTGATGATATGACCCAAAAGGTGATGTGGTGTCAAATCTGATGAGTCCATCCCAACTTTGATTTAACGTCTAATTTAATCCAATCAATTGAAACATATAACTCCAATGATCTAAATAAAATTTTTATCCCATTATTTTATCAATACTTTTATAGAATTTGAAGATCAAATAATCCACATTAAAATATTTATGACTAAATTTCTATAGTGAAATTTAAAGATCAAAACTAGAATTTACATCCAATTTGGAAGTGAATGATGTAACCCCAAATATTCCATAAATAAAAATATTTTAAAAAATATGAAGAAATAATGTAATTTATTATAAATAAAATATTCATTAATTTTTTTTATTTGAATCCCCCATGATTTTCCCATATGATACTAAGACCAAAAATAAGTTAGATCAAATGTTATTAAACTTGTAGGAAGAATATCAATGTAGTAATTTTTTCAGAATATAAAATCTACTATATGAATGAGTTTTATGAATGAAGTTTCAGTAAAAAATAATTTTATTCATTCAAAAATAATATGTATTTCATATTTTAAGTTTTTAATAATCATCCATGTTCACACACACACACACATGCATACCGGATGCAATCTTCTTATTCTCATGAGTGAAGATACATCCTCCATTAAGACATACATTGGTGGAAGTTTCATTCTTGTAACCTTACATTAGGAACGGAAAACCATTTTTAAATACGGTATCTTATAATGTAATCATGAGCCCAAACCAACTATGTTCTTTCTCAATAGACAGTCACAACACAGTTATGACATGTTCATATACCAAAACCCTTTTTATTAAATAAATATCATTTAATAAAGTTATAAAGTACATTGTGGAGAAACAAAAAATACAATTTAAAATAAAACAAGTAATTTAATAATCATCATATTTTTACCAAGGGAAAACCATTGAAAATTGGGAAATCTTATAGAAATATAAAATCCTTCTAGATCTAATTAATTTCAAAAGAGTGAAAACAACATACCTCAAATACGATTCATAAAAGGAATGTAACATGATTTAGTGGATATAACATCTTCCTCTCATAAACTTAAGAAAACCAAAATAAAAATATCGTTAATATAATTCCACACTCATATATTCAGTCTTTCACACTGATCAACGGTTTCACACAAGACAATTCGAGGAGATCCAGTATGAGAAATAAAGGGGAGATCATAACCATTGATTTAAAAAAAATAGAAAGGTTCTTTTTTAAAGTATTGTGGAAATAAAATATTTTAAAAAATTCACCTATGTGATCCCAATATGTCGAGCATGATGATAAAAAAAGAAAATGAAATATCATATCACAAAGTGTCATGATTAAATGCTAGACCTAGAGGATTTAAAATGTAAATAACAAATTTAGATCATGAATCCCCTAATGTGTCACATACACTAAAATTACTAATGCCTCAACTATTTTTTTGGAAGGACCCATTAAATAGAATAAATCCCATTTTATGATGTCAAATTTTCAACCAAGATACTCCATAAAATATTTTATGGATTAAAGATTTTTATTTTTTATACCTCAATGAATTGTAATCATAAAATCACTATTTACAATATAAATTGTTAATAATGAATTTCTAGAAGATAGAATCTAGGTCCAATATCCTCCAAATGAATCTAAAAACTAACCCATTAACCTCTAATGTAAAAAAATATGACAATAATGGTGTATCTCAAAGTGGGGGTGATAGAGAAGCTATATAAAATGTACGCTTATAGTAAGGAGATGTGAAAATGAGTTAAGAAAAGGAAAAACCCTAAGAATATGAAAAAATGGAATCTATTTATCTAGACATCAAGAAAAATTATATAATGTTAGTATAAATTATGGAAGATAAAGTTTCAACGGACACTGATGGTGTTATAGAGGATTTGTAAGAAAATCCTACAATTGCAGATACAACCTGTCATTGCTAATAAAATAGAATGAATCTAGGGGAACCATACCTGAAAAGAAGAAAGTAAGTTTTGTTAAAAGATGAAACAAAATTAGAATATGTAAGTATAGAGTTGTAAAATCTATAGTAATGAATTCACAAGCCGATAAAGTAATTAAATACCAATGAGAAAGGAGGGTCCTAAATAATCTAGTCAAGGGTGTTCTTTTCAGAAGATAAAGGTGAGGAAGGAACTAGACAAGTCATGTTCCAAATAAATATACTAAAGTCCACAAGAAGTTAAAAGGGTATAAAAAATTGATAATTATGAATATTATGAGATGTTTCATGAGAATATCAAGAAACATTTATATAATTTAGAAAGTAATTTTTAGTAACTCCATATATTCTTGGGAATTCAAAGAATAATAATAATTTTTAATATAAAGGTGAGTTTGACTTTATGAATCACAACAAGAAGTACCCACACAAGGAGAATTTTGAGTAGAGAAAAAAACCATACTACCTATGAAGGCTCATAAAAGGAAATTAAAAATAGTAGGCATGAGTAGAACATTAAGAACTATAATTACAAATCATGGAGGATCCTGGTTAAGAGGAAACTCTCAACCTCATTTTTATAAATAAAGGGATTGCTAAAACTCCCCCTCATAATCACCTTAATCTATTATATTTGGGCTACCATGGAGATAATTATAAGAGAATAAATATATGTATATTAGGGGAGTTTTGTAATCACTATATACATCAAGGAAAATGAATCCATCATGGAAAAAATGGCTTTATATGATGATGAGTTAGTGACTGCATCCATTGAGTGGAAAAAAACATGAAGTGGAGTCGTAAAAATGTTATTATTCAAACAATTTGGAATTTATATATCCTCTAAGAGTTCATGGATGAGGTATTTCAATCACACTATTTTAAATTTTTCTAATTAAAAAAAATATTTTAAAGAATGGGGAGTTTTGGTTGATTTATTTGGTAAGATAATGGGGGAGAAAAAATGAGTTGAAGTTGAATTTTTTTTGACGTGTGTGCTTGAGATGGGTGTAGGTTTTATAATTATAGAAGAATTTGTTTGTATTACCAGAATTTTTAGTAATTTATATGTGTTATAACATGTATATGAACTTATATACAACCTTATTGTCTTAAGTAAGACTATCTTATTTTCTACACCGAGTTTTCCCACATAGACTTAGAGTAGATTAACTAAAAGATCTTAACTGTGTTTTCTACGTTGAAATTTTTATCTCAATAGTAGTTAAGGTATATAATTCAGATTTTATGACAGATAAGAATATAATTTTAAAATAATTAAGATGAGGGGAAAATACCTCTATATACCTTTGTAGTTATTATCAATAAAAGAGAGAATAAATAAAGTTATCAAGTATATATTTTTATCTAATAGGAGTTTGATGACATTTACAAAAAATGAAAAGGAGGATATTGAAGGTCCCATGGATAAGATTGCATTTTTTATCAATTATTTAGTCTATTATATGATAATAAAGATTCAAATATGTTTTAATTGTATGAGAAGAGTTAATTTATGTGCTTCCTTATTTAATGTAGAAGAAGATTATGGAGTATATACTTCTATTGAAGAATTCTTAAGGATTCATTTTAAAATGAATATATATGATGAAAAAGGAGTTGAAATTCCAGCTAAATTTTAATGGATATATTCAATGTATCGGTCCTTCTTATGATGATCAAAGAATTTATATAATGAAAAAGGAGGTGAGATTACTTTTGAATTTGAATGGATAGATTCAATGTATCAACACTTTTTATGATGATTAGAGAGATGATCATCAATAAAAAAATAAGTTATAAAGTTGGAAAAATATCTATAACAACTTGGTAAGTGTTTTGAATAATTCAACTAGTGGGAAAAGATAGAAGAGGTTGTGGAGAATCCATCATTGGAGTAAATAACATAGAGAATTCTAAATATAGTAATTTATACCTCCGGGATGATGTTTTGAGAAGATTGAATATGGCCTGAAGTCATTTGAAATCTTCTAAATATGAAATTTGTAACTAAAAAATTATTCAACTATAGGAATATGAAAATGAGTCATTTGGACACTATGTATTAATATTTTTTAATAAAAAGTCATGTGTATGTGGGTCATTTTTAATTATGCATAAGGGTCATCTATATTCACATATGAGTACTTTTATTTTACATAAACATAATTTTATGTGTGTATAATTAATCATGACGTGTGTTAGAATCATTAAAATATGTGTATAAGTCATTATAACCTATGTAAGGATCCTTTTTATTCTGTATAATTATCATTACATATCTACACAAGGATCTCAACTTAAGAAAAATTAAGAACATTGTAGAATGAAAACATGGGTTTCACAAATTTATATTTGGAAGAAAAATCAATTATAATGATGAAAAAGACATTCTTTAATGTTATAATCCTCATAAACATATAAAAGGGTACGTGATTCAAGTTTGAGATTTATGAGAAGCTGATATTCAAGTTTTAAGAATACGGCTAGATCAAGAAGAAGTCTAAAAATAAATTTTATGGAATTTATATTTTGAAGAGAAAAATAAAATATGATAAATAAAGATATTATTTGGTTCCTAAATAACATTATAATAAATATATGATGAATGTTAAGTTTTTAAAGCATATATGTTATGAAAAGTAATTCTATAAAAGGAAGAACTACCGTTTCCATGAGCAGGTTAGAAAATAGGAACGATGATCCCAATCAAGTTAAAACTATGATATCTCTAATGGGTATTTTTGTAATACACAAATGCATTTATTTATGTTCTATTTCTACAGTAGATCAATTTTATGTGTTCCTGAAATATTTTATCCACTTAATGAAAAAATTTACTTTTGGAATGATATATAAGAGTATGTGGGAGTCTAGACCATATGAACAAGTTAGCGAGTAGTGAATAAAAGATCATGTATGATAAAGATGGATATTTTATCATTGTAATTTTTTACAGGAAGAATAAAGACCACATTAACTTTCTATTTTTATTATATTTAAATAGATTTAAATTTAATGTAGCTTTCATAACAATAAAAGTTTTTTTGGAGAGAGATCTATATACAATATATGGGAAATACATTACTGAGAAATAATTAAGAAACCCTTGAAAAATAAGTATTTTGAGTCATTAAAATCATATTTCTCTCATATAATTTTAAGAAGAATAACCCAAAAACATCTAGGAACTCTTATGTGTCAATGAAAATGAATAAATAATTGACTAATGTTACTGTTGGGTTTAGGATGAGGAGAATGTGGGAAGTAATTTCCCCTTATAGACACCTTCAATATTACATCATCTAGAGAATGTTGGGTTTCTGGGGCCCGCAGCGGAAGCCGGTGGGCCGGGGATTTTAAAATTTTCGTCGGCGCAATGACGGTACTTGTCGTTGCCGATGATTCGAGCCCCAGAGTGGTCCAAGGATCTCGTGTAGATTTTTAAGAGAACAAAAATAAAACGAAAACATACCCGTTGCATATCTGAAGCCGTTGACGACCGCTACTTGTCGACGAAGATCGTTGCACGAAGGATCCATATCAGGATCCCACTAGATCATCCACACATGCCTCAAAAATCCGCGGGAACACCAATCGTCGAACTCCGGGTACTAGCGTGGTGATTCTACGATATCTTCGACGTCCCGACAATCACCGCATCGTCGATCTTGCGATGCGTGAGGAGAAACTTGATCCGAACTCTTGGATCGAGTGATTCTCTATCTAACAAGAGGTAGGAGAGAGAGGATCTCAACTCTCATTCCATTCAAATGAGTGAATAGTGAATTGCACATCCAAGGAAGAGAGCCTCCTCTCTTATTTATAGATATGTTGAGAAATACCCGGTTGGGTTCCCCGAACCCCGTATATTTCAACGTCCACATAAATAATTTTGACGAACTTAACTGCACCAATATTATTTATTATTTTATCACATACCTGTAATATTTATAAAATATATTACGTGATACAATCCAAACCATTTAACTCGACTAGTTGTCCTGCTGAATATTAAACGAACCTTGAATATTAAAATAATATTCATTCGATTAATATTTTTCTCATATTTACTAAACTCGTAAATACATTAATTAAATTCAATCCCAAATATTTGTAACTCGAATATTAATGAATTTATTTAATTCAGTTAGTGATCGACAACTTGGACAACGCTCGGACCCCGTGGCGGGGCCCACTATTTCCATATACCTATTCAACTGAATAGGTACGGATTCTTGAATACGCTGTTGTGTGTGACCCTCTAGGCCCTTATCCCAATAGCAGTGAATAAAATTCACAAACCAAGAGCGGGGTCTAGCAACCCGTCATGGCCCCTAAATAGATAAGGATAGTAATAGCAACGACTACCATCCTATGAACACTGACTGTATACTATAATCTCTTTGTCATTAAATATCTCATAAAGCAGGACGCACTCTCGTGTCATCGTCCTTATCTTTCTTTATTATTTGTTGATCTGTTTGGATGGATTCACCTTTCTACTGCTTTGGCCAAAGACTTAGGAAGGCAACACCATCCTGATCAACCAGGCCTGAGATATACAACTTCCTAAACTTGGAAGCGACAAATTATTTCTTGACTATTCAACCAACTCCATACTACTAACGACTCACCCAACACAAACTACCTCACCACGAAATCACTACCATGGTTTTCTCCTTGCATCAAAGTATGTAATTAAATGATATACATTGATAATGGTCTCAATTCAGGAGACCAATACACATGTATGTAGATAGGAACAACCAATGACACCCAAAACATGTGGTGTTCCTATTGGCAGGTTTGTCCTCATGATCTCACTACTAGAGATCACCAAGTGTGAACTTCACGAGAAGAAGTCTCAATGCTTATGTTCCCCCAGCACCTGATAGTCATACATCTACTGTGTCCAGTTAGTAAGATGTATCTAGACTATAGAACATATATTTAAGATCAATGTCATTATATCTTGAGGTTCTCATTATAGCATGGGATCTGCTATAACCTCTCGACACAACAAATAACCTTTGGACATTACCATTATTATAGTGGACTGAGAAAAGTCTGCACTATAATGGTAAGAAATCATCATGCATATCTAACTGTACACATGATACGGTAATCAAAAGTACTACATAGTTGGGTCTAGGTCACCCACTATTTCCACACTCCCACTTGCACTAGAGCGAACTTGCTAACTGAACTTGTTAGCTACTCACATGATAAATACCATGCTTCTACTGAGTAATGGATTTAACTGATGGGCCTTCCATGTTTTCGCTGCATGGCATATCTGCTATATGTATCCTCATCGACTTGAGTAAAACTTCTCAAGACAGGGTATCCCCAAGTATATTATTTTTTTCCATTTTCATAACATCACAACTTGGCTAGTAATAATATCATAATTCTCATTATGATAATAATTTTCTCACTAGGTACGAATCTAAGAATTGGGATAAATCATTGCGATTTATAACTACTTCTTAGCTGCCTTAGAAGCTGCAACATACTCGGTATTTGTAGGTATGGCTACAACAAGCTTTTATGAGCTTGCCTCACTCATATCCTTTGCCTAACTGTGATACTAGATCAAGTTGATATAAGGATTACTAGTTTGTGTCCAACCATAACTAGTATACATTCATCTCCATATTCCAGGCACATATCATTTGTACTTACTGAAGGACAAGATGATAGTTCTGACTGCATCACTTGTAGTGCTCCTAGAAATAACTGATATCTGCCTATAATAAATTATATCCTAGCTGTATCAATTATTGTACATATTATGGCATATGTGATGGATCCATCACTACAGAATATGATATCAATTCACAACTTCAAACTCTACACATGCTCTGAACATGTTAACCTGGAGAGATTAAGACATGTGACATAGGCAACAATTCTGAACTTGAATTGTTCCAACTTGTATTTAGTCAATACAATGTCACTATATATACGATTGACTAGGACCAAGCAACCTTTGGATCTACCTCAGTGGATCCTATTCCCTAGAACATAGGTTTCTACTTGAAGTCAATCATTGGAGAACTGCTTTTAACCTGATCTTAACTAACTGTAAGATCAAAATCTGTTTTCCATATGTTGACGAACATATATGACTTGGAAAACATTGGCGCTCCCACTAACCTTTGGTAGACACAAAGCAAATATTCATTTATAATGAATGCTCTAAGATCTTGTTTCTTACTTTAATCCAGAATTGGATTTCAGTAACTTGTAACCCTTATTGGCATCATTTGATGTCATCATCTCTTTCTGGTTGCATCGTATAGACACCTTCCACAAAAGATGATCTTGACTTCCAATGAACAATAAAAGGATCTTATAAGTTTGGCTATGACAATTAAAATTCTAATAGATTTAGGCGTACCAACTTGGTATAACCAATCAATCCTTTTTGGTACCATACATGTACCATCCATGTATCATTTCATTTGAATACCCACCGCAGTATTCAATTTATAATCCCCCTTTTAAATTTGATACATGGAATCCATTATTGAATTTTAGTTGATCTTGTCAATATTAGCTTGTTTCCATATACTACTTACTTGTAGGGTTTATTATTCTTAATGAATAATATATCACTGACCGCGGTGAATATAAAACCATCACTATGGTTTTATTCTTCTTACGCAGTATGTGTATCTGGAACATTCCTATTCCACACGTACTTGTGGAACTTGTTCCCTATGCCAACCATTTGTGCATCTCGAGCATTGACTAAGTCTAATTAAATTCAGCTCCCTCTATCTCTAACAGAGATGTGAACCCTTGTATAGAAATGTAGTCTAATACTTGACTACATCTTTTCTATCTTATGGATTTATCCTAAGAAACTGTTAGGATAATTAATTTAGATGCACAACGTGTTTAACTTGATGCAAGTTTGTTTAAATCCTAACAAACGCCATGCATATAAACACGTCCTATGACATAATTGTTTTTTCCATCATACTATGACTCGTATGATATCCATTTGTCATTTTAGTTGGAATATTGGTTATAGTATTGCGCTGTTATTTGCTAATCACATCATGAAATATAATGGAAGTTTCTATAGGTTGTAACATTGATACAACTTACATCATAACCTTGATGTATAAAATGTGTGTTTAGGAATTGCTCCATACTACATGTTTGTTGATCAATGTTAATATGTAAGACTCTTCATTGATCCTACTTATGAACATCAATACGGTGATTTAGATAAGGTAACATGCATTTCGGAATTACTCCACGCTAAATTATCATGATCGATGATTGCTTGGTCAATATATTCTTTGGCCTAACGATCCGAAGAAACTCATATCTTCTGACCAAACTTATACTTCATTGGTACATTCCTTGATGACTTAAAGGAATCTTGTGAAGTATCTTTACCTCTAGCTTTCTTTGGAACAGTTCACACTCTCGTGTTGAACTAACCTCGGAAGCTTTGTGGTGTACCTTTATTTCCAAAGGTTTCTTTTTCTAAACTAACGATGTCAATTATACCATATGTGTTCAGCTGTTCCAAGCCTAAATACCATACTGGGTATATAGTTGATGTCAACTTTTAGTTTTACTTGACAAAGAATCACATTGCCACAACTGGGTAGGTCTTATATTTTATATTCATCATGTATTTCCATTGATTCAAATAGTAGTGAACTATTTGTTGAGTATGTCACCTCAAATCACATTCATTCCAAAACATGGAATAATGTCACATCATGTTCAAATGGGAACATGAGATAAATGTTTTTGGTTATACTCACAACTTGTTCAGTTTGAATCAATCACTTGGCAATTTAGAAGTTATGTGTTTCTCCCCGCTGACTTAGGAATCACCCTTTCTCAGCTACTTGAAGAAGTCACTTTACTACTAGTAATGTTTATCTACTTACATGGTTATTGTATTTCAATACATATATGTGAAAATCATATTGTATTTTAATACCCAAGAAGTATTCGAGTAAACAATACTTTTATTTGATGAATATAAACTGAACGAGAAGTGGGTACTTTCTTCTTGTATTTCAGTTTTTTAATCTTCCATAAATTTATTTCATTATGTGATGAAAATAACCTCCTGTTAAATAACCATTCTCTTTTGTTTGAAGGGCATGATGAAGGTGCCTTTGGCGTAACTTTCCATAGGCCTTTTCTCCTTGTCATTCAATGTATTCTCCATTAGAATAAAAGATGGTGTTATCTCTAATATTCTTATTACTTGGTGAAATGTTACCTTAGCGGTAATGAAGCGCTTACTCTATGACGTTCATTTGTATCTTTAAACAAAACTAGAGTAATTGGGTGTAAAAGGTATAATAATGGGATGACATGAAAGATTGTGAACTGTCTTTCACTTTACACGATCTGAGTGAAACCATCACATTCAAATCATGCTTCACCTTCTCCTCGAAAGAATCTTGGAGATGAGACTACATGTAATCATCATCCAAGTCTTGATGTAGCAACCAAAACTAACATCATACATTGATGATAGCATCATGACAGAACCATCAGATTCTTATTCTATGAGTCCCATGTAAGTAACTTTACACCCTCTCTTCTTGAGGTGGCTTAACAAGTTGGGACACAAGCACCTTGAATTTCTATTATAGTAGTAATGTGCACAAGCGCCTATACAACATTTAGGAAATTTGTGCTTAGTTTAGACATTAACTTTGTCCAATATTTATCATAGTTGTATTGTGGTATTGCTTGCCATTATCTACAAATATACTTTAGCAGATTGTACTTTTATGTGATTACCTTATCTGACATTACTGATTATTTAATCATTAAATGTCTCCCACTAATTTTTCGAATTCTAGGAACCCTCTTTACTAGAATCAGAATACTCTTGAGTATTCTAGTGGCAAGGATCCCTAAACCTCCCTCATAGTCTACAAGCTAGGGCTACGCCACTACTCGGAGGGTCCAAGGTAGGCTTTTGGCTGGCCAACCACATTATCTTACGGTTCCTTGATCTGTTGAGTGAAGTCCCAACTTCAAAAACCATTTACTGATTTACTCAACACTTGCCTCTAAAATTACTAAAAACAAGAAAAGGCTATATCTTTGCTGCAATTTTAGTTAAGTCGACTCACCACACAAATAAGAACTCCCCGGTAGTAAGAGGCACCCTCAGCTGAGGCATGAACCGACACCTCGAACACCCGGTTTTGTTCAAACTTGAATGATGGAAGGCTGTTTGTGACTCAATATTTAATTTGAGGGTTTTATGTTTTTCTCTCGACGAATGTTATCCATTTATATTAATCTGGTTCGTCTATGTTGTCGCTCTCACAACTGAACTTTAATAGAAATCAAACGTCGCTTCTTTATGCATTTTATTATTTATCATTTTATGTATTTTTCCCGTTGTTCTAAAATGCATAAAATAATAAATAAATTCATAAAGGTAAAACTACTACTCGACTGGTCTTGAGCATCTAAACGACCTAAGCACATCTTACCTGAGTCGAATCTTGACTCAAAAAGTAGCTTGCCCCTTGTCTTGTATGTTTTCTGGTCTTCTGCAGTGTCGCCATGTCTTGGCCGGGTCGACATCGTGTCTTGGAGTACCACCTCACCGTGGGGGAATCCAAGCATCGTCCTGCACCGTCGTACATAGCCTCATATTGGAGAAGTCAACGTCACGTCTTGCATGCATCATCTGGATCAACGTGATCTACTTCATCTTCATCCGAAGTACAAAGATACTAGCGCGCAGGCAAGCGGGACTCGGGTAAAAAATGTACATCATATAATTATTGGGCGTGCATGCCCTTATACATTTTAACCAAAAATAGACGATGCGCAGACCGTCTTTAATTAATTACAACCATCACATGTAGTTTAAATAATTAATTAAATAAAATTAAATGCAAACATGCAAGGGTCGATGCTCAAGACCATACGACGGGTAAAAATTAAGCGTGATAAAATTAAAATGCATTTATAAGTACGAGGGATATATAGTTAAATTAAATGAATTACTAAATTCAGTTAATTTAATTAATTAACTGGCTAATAATTAATTAAATTTTAATACATAAAATTAAATTAAATTAATTAATTAATTTAATATCTAAATTAATTTTATACTACTTGGGTATTAAAATTTATTTCACTTCAATTAATTAAATTAATTAATTATATTAATTGATTTAACTTAACCCGAAGGGTTACCTGCCCGCTAGGATGACCGGGAGGTGGCCGGATAACCTTTGCCAGGGTTCTCCAGGGGAGGAGCCGCTGCAGGTGGCTGGGACTACTGCTGACTTGAGCGGAGGTGGAGCCTTCGGCGGGGAGGAATGTGCGGCGTCCCGCTGCAGGCTGCGCGGGAGAAAGGTGGGCTGCCGGTGGCCTTCGGCCTGGTGCTGCTGCACTGCCAGTGAGGAGGGATGAGGTAGCGCGGCGCTGCATGCGCCACGTGGGAGAGAGGGGGTCCGCTCAGACTCCCTGCACACTTCCCTTTTTTTTTGTTCTTTCGGCTTGACCAGCCACCCCCCCTTGCCATTTTTTTTGTTGCTGCTTTTCTTCACGCGGAGCAGACCCCTCTTTTGGTGTTTTTTTTGTCGAATAGAGACTTGACCCGTTGGGTCAAGTTATCCCCTTTTTTCTAAAGGCTATATATTAGCCTATAATAATAATAATAATTATTATACTAATAATTATTATAATAATAATAAAATTATTATTATTATAACAATAAAATTATTGTGAAAATTATATTATTTATAAAAATATAATTTTCACAATTAATTTTATTTCTAATAAACCAATTGAATTTTAATCGGTTCAAGAAGATGAAATAAAATTATAACCTGAGATCAAATCTCACCTTCGATCCTATCCGAAAAATTAAAATGGCCATAACGTGGCCGTTCGAAATCGGATCGGCACACAGTTTGGACGGTTGTGACCGACTTTAAACCATATACTTAATTATTTATGCAAATTAATTTTCTAGGCTCATAAAATTTATGCGACTCCCTCTGATACCACTGTTGGGTTTCCAGGGCCCGCAACGGAAGCCGGTGGGCCGAGGATTTTAAAATTTTCGTCGACGCAATGACGGTACTTGTCGTCGCCGATGATCCAAGCCCCAGAGAGGTCCGAGGATCTCGTTTATATTGTTAAGAGCACAAAAATAAAACTAAAAAATACCCATTGCATATCTGAAGTCGTTGTCGACCGCTACTTGTCGACAACGATCGTTGCACGAAGGATCCATAGCAGGATCCCCCTAGATCTTCCACACGTGCCTCAAAAATCTACGGAAACACTGATCGTTGAACTCTGGGTGCTAGCACGGTGATTCTACGATATCTTTGACGTCCCAACGATCACCGCATCATCGATCATGCGATGCGTGAGGAGAAACTTGATCCGAACTCTTAGATCGAGTGATTCTCTCTCTAACAAGCAGGAGGAGAGAGAGGCTCTCAACTCTCATTCCATTCAAATGAGTGAATACTGAATTTCACATCTAAGGAAGAGAGCCTCCTCTCTTATTTATAGATACGTTTAGAAATACCCTATTGGGCTCCCCGACCCCCGTATATTTCAACGTCCACATAAATAATTTTGACGAACTTAACTGCGCCAATATTATTTATTATTTTTTCACATACTTGTAATATATATAAAATATATTACATGATAAAATCCAAGCCATTTAACTCAACTCGTTGTCCCGCTAAATATTAAACGAACCTTGAATATTAAAGTAATATTCGTTCGATTAATATTTTTCTCATATTTACTAAACTCGTAAATACATTAAATAAATTCAATCCCAAATATTCGTAACTTGAATATTAATGAATTTATATAATTCAGTTGGTGATTGACAACTTGGACAACGATCAGACCCCGTGGCGGGGCCCACTATGTCCATATACCTATTCAACTGAATAGGTGCAGATTCTTGAATACCCTGTTGTGTGTGACCCTCTAGGCCCTTATACCCATAGTAGTGAATAAAATTCACAGGCCAAGAGCGGGGTCTAACAACCCATCATGGCCCCTAAAGAGATATAGATAGTCATAGCAACGACTACCATCCTATGAAAACTGACTGTATACTATAGTCTCTTTGTCATTAAATATCTCATAAAGTAGGATGCACTCTCGTGTCATCGTCCTTATCTTTCTTTATTATTTTTTGATCTATCAGGATGGATTCACCCTTCTACTGCTTTGGACAAAGACTTATGAAGTCAGCACCATCCTGATCAACCAGGCCTGAGATATACATCTTCCTAAACTTGGAAGTGACAAATTATTTCTTGACCATTCAACCAACGCCATACTACTAACGACCCACCCGACACAAACAACCTCACCACGACATCACTGCCATGGTTTTCGACTTGCATCAAAGTACGTAATTAAATGATATACATTGGTAATGGTCTCAAGTCAGGAGACAAATACACATGTCCGTAGATAGGAACAACCAATGACACCCAAAACATGTGGTGTTCCTATTGGCGGGTCTGTCCTCATGATCTCACTACTAGAGATCACCAAGTGCGAACTTCATGAGAATAATTATCAATGCTTATGGTCCCCCAGCACCTGATAGTCAGACATCTACTGTATCCAGTCAGTAAGATGTATCTAGACTATAGAACATATATTTAAGATCAATGTCATTGTATCTTGAGGTTCTAATTATAGATTGGGATCTACTATAACCTCTCTACACGACAACTAATCTTTGGACATAGTGGATGAAAAAAATTATGCACTATAATGGTAAGAAATCATCATGCATATCTAGCTATACACATGATACGGTAATCAAAAGCACTACATAGGTGGGTCTAAGGAACCCACTATTTCAAAATAGAATGTGTGATAAAGTTCAAGCGATCCTTTGTAAGACCGAGACACATGTATTTGAATGAGAACAAGGCCAACACAATATTTCACTAGGCAATAAAGGGAGTTGAAGAACTATTTATGGAAATTTGGAGAACCACTTTCATACTAGTGGGAACTAGTAGAGATAAACAGCTAGGTGAATGTAAAAGGAGAAGCATTTTATGAGATAGATTCAAATAGAGAGATCCAGTATAAAGTACCCATTGGGATCCCCCTAATGGATCACTTGATACTAGGATCTTTGATAGAGTTCCCAATATACCTTTTGGGAAATAGTTTATACCATTACTCACGTTAATTTGTATTGGATAAACTAGTACTTAGAACTTAACCAAAACCTAGAAAGGATATGATTTCAAGTATGAACCATGAAAATTATTGTATGTCATGACTTTTATTTACTATATCATTCGAGTGATTTTTTGAGACCTAAGAAGGGTGTCTCAAGGAAATAATAGAAGACAAGGTTTTATGTAAAGGAGTAATTCATAAAAAGGAAAATGGATCACTGATCATACCATCCTCCTCTCAGTGATATCATTGGACATGGGCACTATACTACCTTAAGTGATGAATGTAAATCTATTTTATATTATAGACTAGTGAAAAAATATGATTTAGACTTTCAAATTCTAAAAATAAAGAAGTGGAGGAATATAAATAAGACTTATAAGAATAATAATTCACTCATTAAGGTAAGCGATGTTGTGATCAATGTTAAATTTATTTAATTTTTTGGGAATATGATTACAAGTTTTGAAATTCATATTCCCTTATATGGGTTAATATTCATGTATATTCCATGGAATATGTGGTAATTATATAAAGATATCAATATATAGAATGTTCATGAAGCAACCATGATGATACCCTGTTCTTTTATATGAAGTTGGATGAAATGGAGATTATGAATGACGTAAATTATTCATTCAAAACAGATTTGTCTAGAAAAAAGATGAATAGAGAAGAAGTATCCTTGAATGAAGATATTATGAAAATGGGTGAAATGATAAAGGGTAAAAGTGATCTACTTGAAGATATTTCAAATGAAGTGGGAAAACAATTGACCATGGGGAAAGAGTTAAAAGTGACCATTATCCCTCTAAAATCACAACTTAACAAGAGAATAAAATCTATAAAGGAATATTTCTCATGGTTAGAGAAGATATAAACTCAACTAAAGGGTAAGGATGATAAGATAAAGAAGAATGTAATGGATTTGAAATCATCAAATACAGCAAAGGAGATCCCTCTCATGGAAGAATCAATAAGTGGAGTATGAAAAACTCTAAATATAGAATTATTGTATGAGAAGATTTTTATTGAATAATATAGTGGTCAATGATTAATAAAGAAGGTAGAAACAAAGTTCTACAATTTTAGAATCATGGGACACACAATAAGTGTGTTTCTAGAACCAAAGGTTTCAAAGGTTGAAGAAACTTTTCTGCAGTAATATCTCAAACATTGAATTAATATATGGGATATAATTTTAAAGTGAGAAGTTTTATATGCACTAAACATGGTAATATAAAATGACATTATAGTGAGGTTAATAATGAAGAATAAAAAAAACCCTCATTTTAAAAAATAGAAATAAATTTTACATCGAAAGAAAATATATAATGCAAGAAAACAAATTTAACTCATTGGAGTAAAGAAATAATTGAACTAAACTAAGGGTTCACAAAGAAACAAATATTTTTTCTCATATCATCCCTCATGGAGATAAATAAAGCTAATATAGAAGGAGAATAATGAAGTTTCTCTAATAGTGAGAATAGTGAATAAAAATATAAATAAAGTCTTACCAATGAAAGATAATTCTGAAGTGATTCTAATTGATTTTGAAGAGGAGAAGAACACATAATGCCTAAGTGGTTTCAAAAAATATACCATATTTTAATAGGTGAAGGCCAATTTAATAGACATATTTTGGAAGAGGAAACATGACAAGGGATACAAAAATTATGCTTTAAAGGAAGACAATGGTTGATGTGATATTATTCTCACAATATAGGTAAATCCTAATACAAATATGATGGAGAAATAAAAATCATATATTCATAATGAAACTTGTACAAGTGGTTTCACACAAAAGAGAACTACTAAAAAGGATCAAAAGTACGTTGGAAGTTAATGGTTGGTTCAAAAAGGTCAACCACATTCTTTAACATGAGGATGTTTGGGAATTACCTCTCTCTCCAAGTACTTAACTGTTTTCAAATGTACATTTGAAGTGATATAGATTTTTGTGGGGGATAAAATCCATGGGGTGTAATTGTGCTTAAAGGAAATACATGAAAAAGTTTGGTCATAGTTATTTTAGTTCTTAATAATTATTATTAAAAAAACTAAAATTGTATCAAGTCCCTTTATGAATCAACAAGTAGCATCAAGTAACTACTTTGGATATCGATAAATATTTTATGGTGCAAAATAATCATTCATGCTCATCTCCAAATTTTTTATTCATTATATTGTTTTGATAAATTCCATATAATAAAAAAACAACCTCAATATATTCATTCAGATGATATTTTCAAATATAATTTATAATTAATTATAAACAAGAATTGCCTCATCTGGATAATTCTTTCATTGATGATATTTAATTCAGTGGATGGTCTAGTTGTATAATTGTTTCTAAAAATAATCCAAAGTAGAATCCCTCAAATAGTATCCATATGTGCTCTATGAACCTTAGAACATCATCATTGTAAATAAAGGTTATAGCATATATACAAAAAACATAAGTCATCATTTTACATTGATCACAACAAGAATACTTTTCTTCTTGAATGATTTAGTCATGTTCTATCATTCTTGAGATTGAGGATGAGGATAATCATCTCTCATTCATGATAGTGTTTTTAAGAATATCTCTCCAGTACTTTAAGAGAATTATAATGGGAAAATATAGTTGTTCATAACCATTCACACTTTTTATAAATTTATACAATTGGGTTAATATACTTAGGGTTAGACAATTAATAATTTCATAGATCCAATTATATAATTTTTAACACCAATTAAACCTCATGTCAAATAAAATTATTAATATTATTGTTATATTCCATTACATGTGATAACTCATAGGTACTAAAATATAATTTTTTATATAAATAGATAAATATTTATTGAAAAAATAAAAACTAAATATATCATATCAACTGAACAGTTAATTTGGAAAATCAATCCACCTCAACATCTATTGAACCATGAATAATAAATATTTTTTGAATAAATAAATATCATTATAGTATTCATTCATTCAATAAATAAACATTATATTCACTATCCAATTAATAAATATTTATTTAATAAAAATTATTTATTACCTTTCATTTAATAAACAATAGATAAGTGAATATTATATATTTTCTAGTTCAAAAATAATATATATTTAATATTGAACTCACATATATTCTAAACTTGAATAATTGGTAAGTAAATCTATGTGATCAACATAACCTAAATAATTATTATTCTATAATCCAAGGATAATATTTATTTTTAATATTAAATTAAAACCATACTTTAACTGAGATTCTAGATATACATTGTTTGTGACCCCCTTGGCCTCTTACTTAGTGGAATTAAGAGAACTGTTCTAAAGTCCAATATTGGTGTCTAGCGATATGTCGAGGAACCCATAGAGAATTAAATTAATGTTACAACGAAAAAAATCATATGAACACTTCATATGTAATATAATATATTTTTTCCAGATATATCACTAAAAAAGTTACATACCCATGTCATCAACCTATATGCTTGATATATCATTCTTTGAATACCTAAAATGAACTAATTAAAAAACTGCCATGGCCATGGACATAATCAAATAGTTTGATTTCAATAAAATGGTCTAAGATATCATCTTCAATTAAATTATAAGTGATAAATGCTTTCATAACTTATTAAATAAATGTCATATCACTTATGACGCACCCAACATGTCATAATTCACTACAACCATATGTCGTCATGATTTTTTAAAATATATAAAATTACATGATTCACGATATACATAAATAATAATCTCAATAATAAGGACCAATAAACATATACACAAACTAGAATATTCAATGAAAATTATTACACATGGAATTGCTATTGAAAGATCTATTCTCATAACCTCATCTCTTGGAGACTATCAGGATAAGACATTATGGGAAGAAGTCTCAATGTTTTATAAACCTCCAACACGTGATAGTAAAACATAATCCAGTTCCTATCATATGGATTTTATATGACCATAGAATATAGGTTTTTGAATATTGTCATAGAACTTTAAGGATATCATTATATAAGGGAACCACTATAACATTTTGAGGTCACAAACACTCTACATTATCACAATAATGTTACATAGTATAAACCTCATCATGTGATAAGATATTTATTAATATTTAGGTCTTTGAATATACATGTAATCAAAAGTAAAAAATAAGTAGGTTTTAGGGAACCAACTCCAAAAGACTCCCAATTGAACCAGAGCTATATATTAACTAACAAGTTAAAATTTCATGATAAATATGATTCTAATGAGTAATGGATATAGCTTCTAGGTCTACCACTTTTTTATTTTTTTTAATATGATTTCACCCCTATGAGAAATTACCTCAATATGTGATATCACTAAGTATTAAGCTTTTTCCCTTTTCAAAACTTGTCATCTTGGATAAAACCGTATCCTAGAATAAACCATTATAAAACTACTTCTTAAGATACATATAAATCAGCAACATACTTGATTTATATTGATATGGAAATTTCAATAACCTAAAATCTAAAAACCCAGAGTTAGTAGTTATATTACATTATTGGTAAAAAATACAAGATTACCTGAAGGACCCAAAATATCAGTAATATTGGAAGACTAGATACATTCAAAAATTACACTTGAAAAAAAAGATGTACCCTGAAATCATTGAGAGAACATTATTATCCCATCCATAAAATCCCTATAAATGAAACATATTTCTTATTTTGGTTTCCTAATAAAAGGGAAAATATAAGGGTGAGTCCATATTATTAGTAAGGAGTAGCATAAAATGGAATCTATCATAACATAAAGATAGAATAAGTGATATGGTGGGAATAAATAAACGACATGAAAGTATAATAAACTAACCATATTGAATTCCATATCCATGAAATACATGAAAACATAGATAACAATAATAATTGATATCATACTGATTGAATTCAAAATTCCAAAAAAACATGATTTTAAGGCCATATTCTAAGAAACTATACTAATATGGGGAGTGGAGCAAACCAAAACCCAACTTGTTTTGTTTTATGAGTCTCATATATGCATTGAGGGGATATATAATTCTAGTCCGCACCCATCACATAATTAATCCCAATGCATTCACCATAAGAGTCAACGATACATTTTCTACAATTATTTAAGGATCATATTTCTAAATAAAAACATAGTTATCCATATAATGAAAAATAAAGAAAAAAATTTCCCCATTCAATAGAATAATGTGGTTTTCTTGGTGAACATCCCCTATTCGACTTAGAATCCATGAGGTATATTCAAAGTAACATGAAGTACCCTTATAAATAAATAGTGATGAGGGTAGATTAAATGTGACATGTTATCCGTGGAAGATAATAATTGGGTTTAATAGTTTTCAGTGGTATGAGAATAAGTAAATGGTTGAAAAAATCATTCATCATGGTTCATAAACAGTTTGTGAATATGAAAAATATTATCCTTTGGTAGTGTCTCTCCAGGTGTGAAGTCTTATACCCACTTACCGTGCATCAGATTAATGATTAAAATAATGGTCAACCAACAATATTTTAGGTGATTACCCCTAGGTGTATATACTCTCTGAAAACATCCAAATTATAGTATCTCAAGGGAGATTTTTTTCTAGGAAACCACACAAATATTTACTTTACCATAACATAGGATTGTTTTTTCATTGTAGAAAAGATTCAGTTTTACAATGGTTTTGGTAACTATTTAATCAAAATAATATAATGGAGGGATTAAAATAGAGGCTTGTAAATACCTTGAAATTTAGGAGGAATTTTATAGAAATTTGTACATGGAAATTTATTCACCTCACAAAATGAAATAAGTTGTGAGTATAGAATTATTCCAAAGGAATGAAAATTGAGATGAAAAGAACCAACTTATGATTTGGGTGGGAATTCAATAAAAACCTATTTAAGGTAGGGGATTCATATTAATATTAAAATAGTATTAATAAAAGGAATTTAATGATATAAAATATCATATAGGTATTATATACACCAAATAAAGTCATTAAGTACATAATAACAAAATATGTCTCAAAGGGAGAAATTTGAGATGGAAAATCCTGACCTGTTGTCCTGAATTCCATGAATGTACTTTATCCTCTTATATCAAAAATATATATCACAATAAATTAATTAATATAATTACTAATTTATATTTTCATTTATACTCTTCAAATATATTAATTTTATATATTAATTCTAGTTAGTTTTTCCATATTTCCCTACATCAGGTGTTTATAGTTTTACCATTTTGTATTTATTTCATAATAGAGGTGTATGTATTCATTATTATTATAAATTTAATCTTTAAATACTAATTAATTTTTTTTAGTTATTATTTTTAAAAATTTATGATGTTTTAAATTCCTTTCATGAGCGTTTTATTCTTTATTATTGAAGATGAAATCGATAACAAGCATTTTTTGGTGATTATTGACGATCAGAGGGTGTTTTATTAATTAATGAATTAAAAATTGATTTAATATATCTTTAAATAAAATAATTATTTATACAATTATATAATATTATACCAATAATTAGCTTCCCATAGTCATTCATGACATAAAGTCATAGTATTGTTAAATTAGGTGGTTAAATCGACCTAAACATGAACATACACTGATTTAATGAGAGATTATGAGCCTGTTTTGATATAATATCATTACAATATAATAATAGTGATATAATGTAGTGTTTATTAGAGTGATTTTTAATAATTTTTAGTATTTTGATGAATAAGTAATGTATATGAAAATATCACATAATATAAATAAAAATATTTTCCTCTTAGAATAATGTTTTTAGACGGTTAATTTTATAATGATTGTTTATAATTTATATCATTCAAAGGTTATTGAATTTATCTTAATAGTACCATAATAGTTACATAGAAATCATATTTATAGTTTAAAACCATTAATAATTTTTTTGTGAAAGGATTTAAGGGGGAAAATGGAATACATCATTTCATAAAGGTAGTAGTCCACACATACACATGAATGATGATTTCATTTTCCATTAAATGCAAGAAAGTATTAACATGATTTATTAGATAATAAAAATAAAAATTTTATATATATCAAAATAAATTACTAGTGTCCCCTTTTGGACCAACCATATTATGCAGTGATGGAAAATGAAACGCGTTACTTTGTGGAGGTGGTAGTCCGCACATGCGCATGAATCTCATTTTCATTTTTCTTAAGGAAAAGGAGAATGGTGGTTAATGATTATCAAATTAACACAATAAAGATAAATATATAAATTATAATAATTTTTACATATATTAATGATAAAATTATAATTTTAACGGTAATATTTAAAGGAAATAAGTTTAGTAAAAAGGATTACTCACGTTGATCACTTTTAGATTTCCTTGGAGGATCCCTTGGAAATTGATGTATTAGGCTAAAATATTGTAACCAGAATATAATGGAATAAATATAGGATTCGAGTGGAATAATAAACAGTAAGGTTTTAGGTTGAAACATAATTCTAGGAGTGGTATTTAATGGGCGGTGAGAGGCCCCTTTTATAATTGAAAAGGAATAACATTTTTATGTATTCCCATAACTTTTTAATAATGGTAAGTCACTCCCATTTAATGTGGGTATAAAATTGAGAAATAATGGTGTGGTGGAGAGATACTTTTTATAAATACAATAAAATTTAACTAAAAACAATTTTTAAACATGTTTTCAACACTTTACCATTATATTTTATACTTTTACAATTTTAACGTTTACAATGTTAGTTACTTTTTAAATTAGTAATTTATCATTTAATGCTAACAATAAAATGGTAATTTTTACAAAATTATAAAAAAATTATTAAAAATTTAAAATCAATTTAATAATATTAAATTTATTAGATTTATATGAGTTAATATTAAAATTTTAAATTTATAATCCATTAAAATAGTTTTGTTAAAAAATGTGACTTAAGTATTTAAATATCAAATATATGTTTATAAATTTTAAAAAATATTTGAAAATGTATAATGATACATATAAAAAATATATTTTTTAAAAAATAAGGTTCTTGTGAGTTTTATTCTATTTTTAATCCTAGTGATGTAGTAAACTTTAAGGTTTTAACAAAAATGTTATTCACACTATTCAGTTAAAAATCAATCTTTTCAAAAAAATCCAAAAATTTAATCTTAATATAATATCTTTATGATGAATTAAAAAATAAATTATATTTTGTTAAAATAAAATCCTAAAACCAATAAATTAAAATTTTAAATATACTTATGAAAAAAGGATATGTATATTGTGCTTTGTGTTATAGTTTAGGATGTGGTGTTTACCAATTACAGTAGGGTCTTAGGTATTACATTATCAAATAGTTAAATCATTCGACCCTATAAATTTGGGTATATATTATCTATTTAAAAAATTTGGATAACCCTTCTATATCACCTCTTCAGGCTCCCAAGTTTCCTCTTCTAGTTTGTGATTTCTCCAATGTATTTTCATCAATTAAGTTATCTAATTAAGAAACACTTTCTCTCTAGTGTTAATAATTTAGAAAGACATTCATTATATGAAAAGTCATGATCTAACTCTATTCCCTTATATGTGATCACATGAATGTATTTCTTTAGTAATGAAACTTGGAGTACATTGTATACTTTATAAATGTTAGGAGGAATATCCAATTTTTAAGCTATAGATACAATTATTTCTAGTACTTTAAAAATCCCAATATACATATGGACTAACTTATCATTTTTACCAAATATTAAAACCAACTTCCATGGGAAAAACATAAAGAATACTTGAACCCGACTTGAAATTCCAATTCATTCCGTAGATTATGATCATATGTCTTTTTCTACTATGGGATTATTTAATATCATCCTTAATAGTCTATAATTTAACAGTCATCTCCTCCAGAAGATCTAGGAAAACTACCTTCCATTCTCCAACTTCATCCCATTAGGTTTGCGTATAACACCTCTTCCTATAAAATGCTTCATATGGTGCTATCTAGATGCCTGAATTGAAGCTATTATTGTTTAAAAATTAAATAAAACATTGATACCAATAACAAATAACATGAAATTTAAGATAATATGATATCCAAATGTCTTCCAATGTTTGGATATTCCATTCTGGAAGACCAATAGTTTAGGGATGATAGTAAACACTTAAATGTATCTTTATGTCGAGAGACCTTTGAAGACACTTCTTGAATTTAAATGTGAATCGAGGGTCACTATTAGATACAATTGATATAAGTTCCCCATAAATCTTTATGATTTCAAAGTTATTGAGATGGGTAACATGGTCAAGGGGTAGATCTTCTCTTATCACTTGAAAATGAGTAGATGTATTAAGGTAATTGATAATGAAACATATGTAATTTTTCATCCATAGAGTCTTCAGAATTCTAATGACAAAGTCCATCGTGATATTGTTCAACTTTAATATAGGTATAGGGAGAGGGTTTATGAGCCCCTTAGGACATTTTATTTCATCTTTTACCAACTAGAATACCAAACATACTCCACGATTTCTAACTTTATACCATTCCACCATAAATATTGTCTTAAATCCTTATATATAGTTTTTCTACTAGGGTGTATAGAGAAATTCGAATGATGTGCATCATATAATAGTTCCCTCTTCTACTATGGAATGAATATAACACATAACCTATTTCAAAACATAGACACTCCTTTATATAGATAAATTCTATCAATTTCACATCATCTACTGCTTTAATATTTCTATTTTTATTCTTTATCACCTAGCTAGTAGTTATCTAAATTTTATAGTAAGCATGGGTTAGTAATTGCATGGAAAAGGAATGATGGATCACCTCACCTAAAACTCACCATATCCATCATTAGTATATCTCTATATATAAGATTCTTGTTAATCCACATCATGGTTAGAATTCCATGGTTCCTCCTACTAAAAGCACTATCAAATTTTTTTTCCATCCCATGGTGGTAGTTTAGTGAGAAAATATAGCTCTTGGGTAGCTCCAAACATATCCTTTTCTTTATGTTTACCTCCTTATAATATAATATATACTTAAAACTATTTTAGTTTATATATATATATGAAATATTTCACAATATAGGTAGTTTATCCGTATTTTCAATGAAATGATTATGGTTACCAACTCAAGGTCATGATTTGGATTGTACTATTCATGGATTTTTAATTTCATGGATGCATATGAAAACAATCTATCATTCTGTATAAGGAAACAACCCAGTCTTTTATTCAATGCATCACTATATATTACAAATCCTTCTTTTACCAATGGTAAATTAAATAATGGTGCATTAATCAATATATTATTTAGATCTTTAAAATTTTCTTCACATTCTATATACCATTTGAATTTTACCCCTTTACATTTCAACTTGCTTAGTAGTTGTCCAATCCGGTAAAATTTTGAACAAACTGCTAATAGTAACATGATAAACCAAGAAAACTACATATCTCAATTATATTTTTCAGTATGGGGAAATATTTTCCTACCTTTTTCTTAGAAGGATCAACAAATATTCCATCCGTAAAGATAATATGACTAAAAAGGAAACTTCTTTGAGATAAAATTCACACTCACTGTATTACCCATAATTTTTTTTATAAGGGGCTATCGAATTAATTGAAGATAACTCTCATTATATTCATATATCTTAAATTATATCAAGATATAATCAATGAATACCACAAAAAAGTTATCAAGATAATACTTGAATACTATGTTCTTTATATCTATAAATACTGTAGGTGCATTAGTTAATTTGAAGGGATTACCATAAAATCATAATGTCCACACATTTTTTGAAATTCCATCTTTGGTATATAATATTTTTATCCTCCAATGATGATAAAGAGAGTTAATTTAAATATTTGAAAAGTATTTTTCTCCTTGAAATTGATCAAATAAGTCATCAATGAATGGTAAAGGATACTTATTATTTATCATAATGACATTTATATCACTACAATTGATGCACAATCTCATATACCCATCCTTCATTTTCAGGAATAAATAGGGTTTCCTTGTGATGAAACAACAGGGCGTATAAATACCTTATCACATAACTCCTACAAATTTTTACTCAAAATAAAACTCTACTAGGGAAATTATATTAGGATATTTAGATATAGGTATTACATCAAGAATGATTTCAATGGAGAACTAGACTTTATGATCAGCTGGATAACCATGTAATTATTAGGTAAAAACATGAATGAATTTTTATACCACAAGTATATCATCTATTATTATTATATCTTCCTTAACTATAGATAAAACCTGATCATAATCTCTTCCTATAATTTAATTATATAGAGATACTGTGGGAGGATCTAGACATGATTTTGATGATAAATCAAACCCTCTAAAGACAAGAGATTCCACCTCATCTTCACAAATCAAAATCTATTTCTCATGGAAATATTTTTTTCCATTTTACATTGAAATATAATATATACATTATATAATATCAAATTAAACCATAGGTACAACAACCATGGTTTAAAATAGGTTACATCCATGAAACTAAACTATAACTGACTCACATATCTTTATTACAATAATATTTCTAGTAGGTTTCCAAACTAATAACTCCCTTATAATGGTTCTAGGATAATATTTAATGTTTTTGGAAATATTGAACATATTAAATATTTTTAAAATATATAATCAAATAAAACTTTATCTAACTCGGAGGATGTGATCAAATAACCTTCTACGATATAATTAGGAACTTAAACTTTATCCATGGTAATCACATAATCTTGGACTTTATCCCTTGGCCTTTTTATGGTAAATTCCCTTGAAGTTTACAAATTAGTTCACATAATATACCTCTTGTTACTATTAAATAATTTAACATCAAAAAATTATTCATTTACTTTGAATTCATGAGCTTAATAGCATTTTTCTACACACTTTTAAGAAACACCAATTACCTTCCTATAAGCCCCAAGGTGTTTCTTCCCCTAGTTATCACATGTGGGAAGTATCATCCTTTATTTCATTCCCTTTTCTACATTTTTCATCCCACAATTCTCAATCGACCTTTTATTATCTTGATTCTAATTAAATATATTTTTATTTTATAACTAATTTTATATATTAATATTACTTGAGACTATATACTTATATGAGGAAAAGTTTTGAGAGGCCAACAACCTAAGAAGTATCTGATTTAACCCATCAAAGAAATGAGAAATCTCACTTTCTAATATATGTGCATTTTCTGCAACATGTCTATGTAACCTTGTAAAGTGAGCATAAATATCAGTAATATTTTCCTCCACCATTTGTTAAAGATTAAGGAGCTACCTTTCCATTTCTTATATTTTCCCATTATGAAAGTGTTTTTTATATAATACCTCCTTAAAAGTTCCACCTTCCATGTGATTTATTTCATATTCCACTTTAGTTTTTTGAATTAGAGACCACCATTGTTCCGTATCTCCCTTAAATGATAGACCACCATAATGAATATTTCTATTTCACTACTTCCCAAATAAAGAAATATCTTCTATTGGGACTTGAACAATTATTCGTCTACTAAGGTATTAATAGTTCCACTGAATTCTAGAGGTTTTTGTTGCATGAAGGAGTCCAACATAGTTACACCATGTTCTGGATTAATACGATTCCTTATAAAGGTGATATTATATTAACAAATCTGGGAAAACTTCCTAAATGTGGTTATGATATGATGATCCTAAACTAAATCTTATTAAATTTATTATGGGGATCATCCCTACATTGACTATGGGTGTTGATAGGGTTCCCATTCCTCTTGTTAGTATACATATCTCTATAATGGAATACATATAATCATCTCATGATATTAAATTGAAAAATACAATTCCTACTAATTTTTCTAGAGTGTTACCTAGAAATATTGAGGTGTTTTCATAATTCTTATTCTATCTTACTATGTTCCTCTAAATCCAATCCCCATGGTTCCTACTAAACTTTCTTTGATACTAACTATAACAACCCATACTTTAGAAACCCAAATATGAAAATCATATTACATTATTGGTATAGAATATAGGAGCACCCTAAGGATCTAAAAACTTAATAATGTTTCCAAACTAGATATGTATATACATTAAATTTTCAAAAATAATATAAATAATGAGAACATTATGAGAAAATTATTATCCCTTCCATCATATCCTTGAAAATTACACTTTTTAATCCTCTAGGTTTCATGGGAAAAATAAAAAAAATAAGGGTGAGATCAGATGCTCTATAAAGAAGAAAATACAATGGAATCTATCATAACATAAACCTGGAAAAAGTGACATGATAGGAATGAATAGAAAACATGAATCCATAATCAACTGAAACTAAGGAAATGTTATATCTATGTAAAAAAATAAAACATGGATAACAATAATCATTGATCTCATACCAATGGAATTCATAATTTCAAACATAAAAACATGATGGAAATGCCTTATTCCAAGACACTATATTGATATAGGGAGATGTATACACCCAAAACCAAGTTTTTTTTTCTCATGAAACATATCAATTCATCAATGGGATATATAAATATACCCCCACCTATCAGCAGATAAAGTCTAATTCATTAACAATAAAAGCTAATAGGAAATTTTATACCATTCCCTTAGGAACCTTTGACTAAATAAATTAATGTTTTTTTTGTAATGAAAAATACGGAAAAAAATACTTCCCCATTTAGTGTATTAATGTTGAAATCTTGGATGATTCTCCTTAATCAACTTAGAAGATTTAGGGTATTGTTAAAGTAAAAGGAAGTACCCATATAAAATAAATATATTAGAGAGGGTAATTTCAAAGTGCTGGGATATCTATAGAAGATAATAATTGGTTTGAATATTTTTAATTTTCATGAGACCAAGTCAATGGTAAGAATAATCCTTTATCGTGGTTTATAAAATGCATTTGAATATTTCAAAATCATATCCCCTATAATTGTTTAGTTAGGTGTGCAGTATTACGAATCTTTTCAAGCATTATAGTGATGAATGATTAAATGATCAACCAATAATTTTTAAAGTTATTAACACTTGGTTTATATGTTCCACAACCACATACACTTTTTAATATCTTGACATGTATTCATTTTTGAGGAAACTATTCACACATGTACTCTATGAAAACTAAGGATTGTTTTTACTCCATGGAAAATCTTGAGTTTTACAATGGTTTTGGTAATTATTGTATAAAAAGGATATGAGGGAGGGATAAAAATATAGACATTAAAATAAATTTAATTTTCATAGGGATATGTCAAGAATTATTCCATTAAAATTTATGCATCAGACAAAAGTAAATAAGTGGTTAATATAGAATGAGTTTGAAGAATGAAAATTGATATGGAAGACTACACTTATGGTTTGGGTAAAAATTCAATAAAAATGTATTGAAATAAAAGTATTAAAATTAATATTAAAATACCATGAATAAAATTAATTTAATGATATAATATCTCAAATAGGTAGTATATACACTATATAAATGAAATTAGGTTCATAATGAAAAACATGTCTCAATGAGAGGAATTTGAGAAGAAAAATCCTTACCTATTGTCTTGACTTCCACGAACATAATTTAACATCATGTATAAAAAAATAGAAATATTAATAATTTAATTATAACCTTAATAATATCTATTTTAATTTATAATCTTTATATATAGTCATTCTTTATATTAATTATTGTTAGTTTTTTTACATATTCTCCCATATTGGGTGTTTACAGTTTGACAGTTTGTATTAGTTTCCTAATAACATTGTATTTATTCATTCTTATTACAGATTTAATATTTAATAGGTCATTAAATTTTATGTTAGTTATTATTTATAATAAATTATGACATTTAAAATTCCTTTAATTAGTGTTTCAGTCTTTATCCTTGAGGATAAAATTTATAACAGACATGTTTCAGTGATTCTTGATGTTCGAAGGATGTTTTTTTAATTAATAAATTAAATATTTATTTAACATCTAAAACACCAAAAACCCATTATTTATATATTTATAACATATTATACCATTAATTATGTTCCCATAGTCATTCATTAAATAAATTCAGAGTATTGTTCAATTAAGTTGTTGAACCAACCCAAACATGAAATACCCAGATTTAATGAATGATCATGAGGTGGTTTTGTCACAATATAATTATAATAGAATCATAATGATATTATTTAGTGTTTATTAGTGTGATATTTCATAACTGGAAGGAATTATAATATAAATTAGTGTATATTAAAATATTAAATAATATGAAAAAATATGTTTCCTTTTAATATGCCTTTTTATGATGGTTAATTTTATAATGATTGTTTATTGTTTATATAGTGAATATGTTATTAAATTTGATTTAACATAAACTATATAGACATATAAATTTAATATTTATACCTTAAAACCATTCTTAATTCAATCAATGAATTGTGCCAATGAAAAAAAATGAAATACGCTATTCTATATAGGTGGTAGTGTGCATGTACAAATGGATGATGATTTGATTTTCCTTAGAATTAAATAACGGAGTATCATGGTTTATTATATCATATAAATAATATATATATATATCATAATTAATTACTTAGTTACCAATTTAAACTATCCATGGCAGGCGGTGAAGGAAAATGAAACACATTTCTTCGTTTAGGTGGTAATCCACACATACAAAAGAATCACGTTATCAGTTTCTTAAGGAAAATGGGAAAGGTGGTTAATGGTTATTACATTAAAATAATAAAATTAAGTATATAAAAAATAATTATGTAACTATATAGTTATGATAAAAATATAATTTTAATGGTAACTTATAAAAGAAGGAAGTTAAATAAGAAAGATTACCCACTATTAGCACTTTGAGATATCTTTAGAGGATCCCTTGTAAATAGAGGTATTATGGTAAACTATTATGTAAATAAGATAGTTTAATAAATATAGGATTAAAGTGGAATGAAAAAGTAACATTTATAAAGTTTACAACTATTGTTTTTTATTGGTATTTATTTGGTGATGATGGGCCCCTTTTATAAGTGAAATGGATAATATTTTTGTAAATACCTACAACTTTTTAATAATGGGAAGTCACCCTCAAGGAATGTGACTCCAAAATTGATAAATAATTGAGCTTATAAAATATTATTTTGATAAATCCTCTAATATTAAATTTTACATATGTTTTAGACATGTTTTAAACTCTTTATCATTAGATTTTATGCTTTTACTATTTTTACTTTTACCGTAGTAACTCGTTTTTACATTAATATATAATATTTTCTGAATAAAAATAAAATGTTACTTTTTAAATAATTTTTAACTATTGATTGATAATTTTAAATAAATTTAAAAATATTTAATTTTTAAAATTTATATAAGTTAATTTTAATATAGTAAATGTATAATGCGTTAAAACAGCTGTAGTGAATAATGCGGTGTAGGCTATAAAATGTGAAATATTGGTTTATAAATTAAACACAATATTTTAAAATGTATAATGTTACTTATAAAAAATATATATGTTCAAGATAAGGGTATTTAAAGTTTTATTTTATTCTTAGTAATGGCGTAAAAGTCACAATGTTAAGAGAAATGGTATTTGTACTATTCACCTTAAAAACAACTTTTTTAGAAAAATCCCCAAATTTCATCTTAAGATAATATATTTAATAATAATTAAAAAATAAATTATATTTTATTAAAATAATTTTCTAACATTCATAAGTTAATCTTTTATATATAATCATGAATAAAGGCTCTTTATAGTGTCTATTGAGTGATAGCTCATGATATGATTTTTACCTACCACAGTAGGGTCTCAAGTATTATAGAAACCACTGGTTATAATTAGATTTTATTTATTATCACCTTAGACTTATAATTATATTAGATAAAATTTATTTAAAGTAATAATAGTTTTTTATTCCCTCGATAACTAGTACTCTTGGACATTTCTGAGTGCTAGCCTATGCAGTTATCTTAATTATGTTAGATATTTTCCATCTATGTTTCACACATAAGAAATATAAAATACTAATATAGATAATTTCATATTAGATATATTCCAAACTAATATTTGGCTTATAAATTAATATGCATCATAACAATATCCACCCTTCTAGGTGATATATCATTTTATGTGACATTGAAAACAATTTGTCTTGAATTATTCCATATTTTATTTTTCAATACCTTATCAAGTTATGTACTATGAATTGATCTAAGTAAACCCATATATATATGTTTTTATATCTTATTACCTAGAAAATTTATGGATAAATTACATCATTTTTGCATAAATTTTCTTAATACTTAATATCTGTGAGGCTAAACATCATTTTTTTCATTTTTTATCAACATATCTATTTTGGAAAATAATAGTTCTCCCACTAACCTCTTGTGAAAAAAATGACACAATTTTATTATTAATAAAACCAAAATATTTGGTGGCTTCATTAAACAAATATTCTATAATAATGAATCTTTATCTAATCCAAAAATGTAGTTTTTAACTTTTATTCCATAATAGATTTTTTTCTGTGTCACCAACCAATTTAGTTACACTATATAGATAAAATCCATAGGATTTACTCTAAGTAAAGTGGTATTGACATAAAATTTCCCTATATAATGATAATTTATAATTTATATGACAAGTGGAACTTTAAAGGAATTATCTTGATGATTAGTAAAGAATATTTCATCATAGACTATGTCTAGACATAAAAGTTCCCTATATAATGATCATTCACCATTTCTATGAAAATTAAAATTTTAAAGGAATTATTTTGATGATTGGTAAACAATATTTCATCATATAATATGTATATACCCCACAAAAAACCATCAATAACTAAGTATTACATAATAGTAATAACTTGTACTATCTATTTTTAGTTTCTTATTTAATACCCACCAATGAATTTACATTAAATAGAGAAACTACCAAAATATGGAACTATATTTTGTTACATATAATATTTATCTAAACTTCATTTGAACATTACAATAATATCCTTTTTCATTTAGTAATTTCTTATAAGATTCATTATTCTTATCTAATAATATATCACCTGACTTGGTGAATATATAACTACTTAGTTTGTTTTAACTTTCCAATGTAGTAAGTGTCTTTAGAAGAACTCCCTTACTAAAACTTGTGGATTCTATTGTTCCTATACCAACATATTGGTATATGGAGCCTCAAACTCCCCAAATTCAAGTATTCTCTTACTATTACAAAATAGATATTCTTCCCAATATAGAAATATATCCAATCTTGGATAATACCTTTCTAACTCTGGCATAAGAATATCTTGAGTATATTTAGAATTATTAACTAAGATTCACATAATGTTTTCCTTAATGTAATTTTTTATCTAAAATTTGAATTAAAAAAATAGTTCACACTAAACACATTAGGCTAAGAAATAGTGTATTCCTATCATATTATAACTTATCTGATATCCATTAGTCAATATTGTTGGAATACAGTTATCTATTTCACTTTTATTTTCAAAATATTTCTTGAAATAAATTATGGAATACTTTCAATACATTTTATTCTCATAATTGATCCCCCTTAAAATACCATTACCTCTTTGATATATAGAAATTAATGTAAGTTTTTGAGTGGATATACTATATATTAACATGATAAATGAATACTTGGTTAAGATTTTCTTTGAAAATCACACCTAGAGGATCTTAAAACTTTTTACAAGTGTATTTATCACTTAAATTATAAATTCCTAAAATTTATAAAGAAATATAATAAATTATATGAACTTGGCTCTAGATTATCCTTAGAATAGTTCATGAGGTCTTACAAAAATAATTCTAGATGATATGTGGATATACTTTAATCTAAAAGGTTTTATTGTTTAGAACAAAATAGGTATTCAAAATACCTTAGATTTATATCTCTAAAGAGTATAAACACCCTTATGGGAATATATTTCAGAAATAATTATATTTTTACTTAAAAAAATTATACTTCCACAATTTGGTAAGAGTCATATATTATTATTCATCATTTTTTTATATTTTTATTTGTGATTCAAATATTACTAAACTATTAAGTATGAAATACTACAAAAACATTTAGTTCACACCTAAAATAAAATATACTTGTGTATATAAATGGACATTGAGATTAGTTTTTGGTAATACTCAATAAAAATTAAAAGTTTAACTAGAATCAATCCACTTGGAAATATAAATTCATGTGCTTCAATTTTCTGACTTAGGAATCACCCTTTCTCAACTACTTAGTGATTTCACCTTAATTATTGTAATCTTTCTAAACTTCCTTTATTCCTATATTTTAATAATAATATGTTAGTTTCATATTATATTTAATTCCCAATAATTCAAATTGAAATATTATTTTAATAGATGAATATACCTAAATTAGAGGATTCTTGTCACTTATTCTTTAATTCATTATAGTTCCTCTTCTGGTGACCTTTCATACCACAGTGGAAGAAAATATCCACTTGCTCAGAAATATAAATTTGAATATTTTGCGTCTCTTAAGGTTGTTTTAAAGGATAAATTAAATTTATAGCGGTCATGGAATTTTTAACAATATCTTTCACTTCATTCACCATAAAAGGTGATGTTTGAAAAATCAATTTGGTATTTTTGTTTGGATTATATTTGTTGAAAATATCATCTTAAGGTTGTTTAAAAATGTTTAAAGTTGTTATAGTGTAATATTTATATATAAAAGACACTACACCTTAGAAACATAGGTTGTATCTTGGTATATAATGATTAAAACTCTCTCTACCATTTTCAGGGAGACCTAAGGGTCATTTATTTACCAATCTTGTTGCAACAATAATGGTTGTGCTACAAAGAAAATCACGTAAAAGAAAAATTGGCCAAAAACATTATAGGTGTGTATAAGAAGTCAAATGCCTCTAAGGATATCGACCAAGATCAAATATAAACCCAACATTAGTGGGATGTAGGAGAGGTGTAACACAATTCTATTGTGAGTAAACTCTAGGTTGAAGAAGGAACACGATGTAGGATGACAACATGGATAAAAATACTTGTGGGGAGCACAATGACCCATTGGTATATTGATTTACCTGAAGTATTTGTTCAAAGGTATGCCCATATGTCTAGGGTAATAAGTATAAACTCAACTTGATGCAATTATAATGTGGGATAACACCAAATAGATACCATGTTTCAATGAAAGTGACCATGCCACAAAATGTAGTGAACATAATTCATGAAGATTTTCTGTATAAAAATACACAATAGGAGTGACCAAATAACATGGGTGAACATTTAATTTTTAGTGTCACTTGAGTTTCTAGGGTAATTTCATCATGTAGTATACACTACACCACATTCATTTTGTAGTTTTAGATATCCATACCATAAAAAGGTCTTATAATGTAGAGGGTGCAATTCTTAGAGAGTGGAATAAAAAATTTATCTTGATTCTACAAGGGAGCATGTCATAGGATGATAAACCACATTATAATTTGTTCGATCAATCTAGGGAGTTTTAGGAGATTTTATCATGAATGTAGATGAATTAAATTAAACTAATATTTTTATATATGGTTAAATATATAAGGCCACACTATAGTAAGGGTTACCTCACCATTGTCTAAACGTGTTTAATCAGACTACACCATGGAAAAATGATCCTTGTTGTGATGAATCTATAAATAAGGATGAACACACTATAGAATTAGAGACTACAGAATAGTCAAGAAGTGTCTAGATAACATGTAATATTTGAATGAAAATTCAATGGGTAGTTAATAATAGAAATTTAAGGGTGTTTATTTTAATTAAAAGTCTCTTAATCACCACATTAATTTTTTTATTAAATTTGGAATGATCATAAAATAAGAGAAGAATAATAATTGATATCAAACCTAGGATAAAAGAGGTTGATTTATTTCTCTAAAAAAATACTGCAATAGTTCTTAGGTAGAAGAACCAGAGTCTCTTTATAATGAGTAAGAAAGAAAAATATAAAATAATAGAGAAGAGATGGTGATTCATTTATTCTTATAACTGAAAGGAATGATTTATAGGATAAAGAATAAGAAGTTTAAAGATGACGATGGATCATATTCCAGTAGTTATTCTTACTAGTACTTAATTTTTCTAAACAGTGGTGATAAAAAATATTTAGTGTAATTTTCTCATAACAAAATTTTAGAGAAGAATAAAATCATATATGGTTAAGTGAACTCCTATATATATAGAAGAGTAGTGGTCTTTTCATAGTTGTTTATAGATAGTGAATATGAAGGGTCGGTGTGATTTAACTATTTTATAATCACATGTCTGGAATTTTTTATAGTTTCTCAGGTGTGTAAGCACAATTCCATAAATTCTCCTTAGATTAGAACATTTTTGAATACCAAGTAAAATTTTATATATTCTTTTTTGTGTTATTCACTAAGAATTGATATTGATGGAGATAATATGGTTCCACAAAAGAGAAAAACATATATCGATCAAGGATAAATTTTGGAATATCAGTACATTGATTCAGCCCCAGGGTTTATTCTATGACTAGGGACCAACAAGTGGTATCAAAGTGAAGGATTTTTTCAGGAATCATTTTCTATCTTTAAATCATTGTGGTTGTGGAGGATTTCAATCACAAAACTATACCCCTTTTTTAGGGTAGATATTTCTATTTGTGGAAAAAAAACAAAAATACATTTTTTCTATAAGAAGGTATGGTTTCATAGCTTCTATACATAGAATATTGGCTAGTATAGACAATAGATCCCTATTAAAAAATATAACAAGAATGTGGATATTGTTTCTAAGGTAATCGATTCATTAGGGGGTCGTTTTCCAAACTTATCATCATCACGGTATTATCCCACATAACCTCTCATTCCATGTCGGAAAAAATTAAAAAAGATTATGAAGGTGATACTAAAATTAAAGATATATAGTCTCAAGTATTATGGAATAGGGTATGAATATTTGAGAATGATCCCCAATTAAATAGTTTATGTTTTTTATTGAAAAAATATCTTGATGGAAGATATACATGAGATTATAAAAAACATTAATGATGTCAAAACAATTAAAAGTATTCTAAGAAAATTTCCTCTATATTTCAATGTGAAGGTTTCAGAGCCCAAAGATAAGGATATGAAGAAAGTATCTCGAAGAAACCTATACAGTACTATTGTCACATATGAAATATGGAATAAAGATAGTAAATATATATCAAAGGAGAACTCACATGATAAGGAATTCAAGGATATAAATAAATTTTTGATAAAAGAGGATCCTGAAGATGAAGACGTTAACAAGGTGATGTCCTTACTTATCTATAATCTAAAAAGTGGTGAATTAAAATTTAATGGAAATCTTCCTCTCACATTCTTTATGTGTCGTAAAGTTTTCACCTTGTATCTAGGTATCTCAAGATGTACCAAGATAATGATAAAGATGAAGCTACTCATAGTAAATCCTCAAATTTAATGAAATGATTAAAAATATAACAGAGGAAATTCTTTAAGATAAAGAATCTTAGTTCTAAAGAAGATGAATGTTTAGAAGAAACCAAAGTGGAATAGGTTTAGAATTATAAATACCATGGTGAATATTTTTTGGTAGATATTGTATAAATTTCACATGTTTAAGACACTAATTATGAATATGTCCAAATTGAGGGAATAATATTACTACCCCAACTCCAGTACCCTGGAACAGGTTGTTATTTTATTACATTGGTATAGAATATATATATTACAATATAAAATATCAATTAGTTTTGTAGTATTATGAGACTGGATATATAAATGGAAATTTAATTCTTTTAAACTTGAAATACATAATCTAATTACAAGAAAATTTATTATTTCTCCTTGTAAGTCCTTCTGTAACCCATAATAATATTTATGGTTTCCTAGGGAAGTGGAAAACAATATAAAGTGGTGATATTATGTGCGTAGTAAGGGGTACCATAAAATTGAAGCTACAATATCATAAGTATGGAATAAATAATAAGGATTAAATAAATTAATATAATAATTCAAAAAAAACCATAAGCATAATATATCCATGGATAACACAACAATAAATAAACACATGAATAATAGTTTCTATTCTCATAGTGATGGAATAAATAATTTTAGACCACATAATCATACTGTCAATGGATTGTGCTAAGAAATACTACATAAAAAGTTATGGATTACACAAAATATCACACTATATTGTCTCATTTAACTAACTAATTCATTGATGAGATATATAATTTTAGGCCCCACCCATCACATAATAAGTACAATACATCCATCACATCAATATAATGGATCAACAATAAATATATTATTGATATCTAAGGAACCTAATTCCTAATCATGTAAAAGTATTCCATAGTTATTTAAATATAAATCATAGATATAATTATTATCAATCTTTCCATATTCAATGGAATAATGTGGATAAATAGATGAATATAAAACTTTATAAATATTTGAAGTGAAATGGAATGTACCATTATCAAAGCAATGAAAACATGGTATTAGTGAGGTTTACATTCCTGATGTAAGGATATCAATTTTAAATGAACCTTCATTAGGTTTCATAAAGATAATGTGAATCATCTGAAGTATATCCCTCGAGAGTGTCAAACTAGGTGTGTACTTTGGTCTACTAGTTGTGCACTGAGTAAATATTGAGTTAATTCCAACCCAAAAATTTTCTAGTTTGTTACCCCTAGGGTCATATGTTAAAAATCATGCATCCACTTGTTCGTATCAGGACAAGGATGAAATTTCTATGAAATGACACACTTGTTTACTTTATAAAATCCTTAAGATATATTAAATCTATAGTAAAGTTTTAGAATTATAAAAACCTATGAAGTTTATATAATTAGGGATAATGGTGATATCTAATTAGTAATATAATATATTATTTCTATAAATTATGTATAATAATATTTTACATTTAAATGAAAATTAATTGGAAATAATAAATAATTAAAAAAGTAATAGTTTAAGAACCCTTACATTGAAGGAAAGCTTATTAATGCTTGATAAGGGAACCATAAAACCGTAAAAACTTCTAAGAGGGAATACTAAGAGAGATAATGAGATGGATTTATTACTCTATGGATTTAACATGGAGGTGAATGGGTTAATGGGTGGGTATTTATAGAAAATGAGTGAGGATTTGTTATTAATTTATTAACATGGGTATTGGAAATATAGGTTGTGTAAAATGAAAAACCATTAGCTTACCCATAGTTTTACCTCATGAATTTAGAAATTTCAGACGTTCATTTTTTTATCTTAAGGTTTTAGAACATAAATCCATTTTTTATATTTCTTTGTCCTTGGAATAGTCTTTTTTCCATAAAATAATTTTTTAAAAGCTTAATTTAAAATTTTTACTTTGTAAAGTTGTGTATTGTTTTAGAAAATCATCTTAATTCACTAAAAAACATTATATTAATAAAATAACTTATTTTTGGATATGGATTAAATTATATTATTTATTAAATCATTTTTATATCATAATTATTTAATAATACTTACCGTATATACTTACCGTATTTTACTATTTAGTAAAACAATTATTCTCAGAAAATTATGGAAAATTCTCCATTAGATAGTTTATATGTGCTAGTTTAAAATTTAAATTAATTTTTAAGAAAATAATATTCCTTGTATGAGATTTTTAATTTTTAAATATAACACTTGCTGTATTTAAAAATCATGTGTTTAACACCAAACATTTAAAACCAATTTCTTATGGTAAATCCTATTTTTGTTCTAATTCATATGTGTGTAATTATATTACTATTCATTAGTTAATATAGGTTTTTTAATTATTTATTATATAATTATAAATTTATTTTATTCCTTTTACTTTATAATTTCATGAATAACTATTGCATAAATTTTACAACATTTAGTTTTTGATTGGTTAGATTCTAATTATTAGATCCCAATTGTCAGATTCCTACTGTCTAATTCAAATGGTCATATTACCGCTTATATATTTTCTTTATTTGAAAATACTAAGAACATTCATATCCTTATCTTTATTATTACACAATATCCATTCCATTTATTATTATTTTTTCATAATAGTATTGTATCTTATATTGTTTTCTTTTATTTTAGAGTATCATCCTTGAGGGATCAAGATTTTTGGGGTGCCTTATATTGCTTTGTGTTTTGTTTCACTAGTTGTGACCAATATTATGAATGTAATATTCTATTTTTGTGTTGTATAATGTATTGTTCAATTTTTATGAAGTAATATAATGTGTATTGTGAAGTATTTATTTACTATAGTAGAATCATAATTCATATATTCTCCCACATAAATAATTTCATCCATGAAATTTGGGGTTTACATAAAAACATGATAAAATGAGGACAATTATTCCTTATTTCATCCTCCAACTTGTGATTCCTCCAAAAACAATTCACAAGTTGAGTTTTCAAATTTCACAACACCTTATCTCTAGTGTCAAGAATCCAGGTATGTTCTTTGTTATATGATATTTTAGGTTGTAACTTTATTTCATTGGTGGTCAGTACATGAATTAGGTTTGGAATGTATTTTCTCAACATTGAAACATTTAAGGAAATATGTAATTTAGATAGGTTTGGTGGAAAATAAAAATAATAATCCCAAAACCCATCTATCTTCTATAATGACCCAAATCATTATAGGTGATGAATTTTAGAGGAAATTTGAACTTTCTACTTTATAGGAAATCCATTTTGTTAACCGAGGCTCTGTTTGGAATACTGAAGGTTTAGACATCTTAAAAGGGTGTTTTGGGACTTAGAGAGAGTCTAGATAAGAAAATTAGGATCTTAGTAATTTATTGAATGATGTTTATGGCAGAAAAGGATACTATTGTAGCCATCATCTAGCTGGTGGGATTGGTAGTAGACTAGGTCTCTTGTTGGGCGCATCAGCTAGCCATTGAGACCCGACGGTGAGAAGGTGGGATCGACATGGACATATTTTAATAATGAGATTTTTTTCTTTAATAAACTTTAGTACCCTATGTTTTATTTTTACAGGGGGATTGGGAATAGCCATTCCTTTGATAAAACCCCCCTTCAAAGCCACTCATTTGACCCCCTTTGATTGAGGAAGAATATGGGTATAATGTGACGATGAATAAAGGTATGATGAATCATTTATCCTCATTCTTGAAGTTATCCTTCATTTATTATGATATTTGATTTAATTAAATTGGTATTTTGATTATGATTTCATAATATCTTGGTGAAATCCTTTGAATATGAATGTGGTTTATACTCTTTGTGTATATAGGATGTCATGCGGTGATTCCTACATGTCGTTGCATGATGATTTGACTAATTTAAACCAATTGATAGTTTTATTGTAATATTTTAAATTCAATCCAATTTAATTGGATGATATATTGGTGTTTTGGGTTAGGTATGTTTTTTGGGATGACATCAAGGTTTTAAAAGGACATCTATGTATAATTCGTTGTAAATATGATATAGCGATAACACTGATGAGGGTTTTCAGTAATAATAACCTTTAGAGTTTGGTCTAATAATTAATTATAATTGTTTATAACTGATTATTATTGATTATTTTCATGGGTTACATCTCTATAAATGTGAATGGGATTTCCTAAGTATGTGCGCAACATGGAAGAGTCTTAGTAAAGATAAGTGGGGGCATGCATGGGATTGAGGAGGATAATAAATCTGTTTGAGGTAGGCAACCCCTATCACACAAAACCATAAGTTTGTTTATTAATGGGTGTTTATATGTCTGTTGAATTCTGCATGAGATTCAATAAAGTGGTTGAGGACTGAGATACTCTTAATATATACAATGAGGGTAGCTTTCCACCCCATACCTGTGATAAGTTATTAGAAGTACTTGATATGTTTAGATTCATCCAACAGCTATGTCACTAAGGGGAAATTTGTTCTTGATGTAATGGTAAGATACCTTAGGAGTCATTGGGATGTAATATGTGTTATGAAATAACCTATGAATTTCCCCTATATCCTTTTGGGTATGCATAATATGTATGTAAATGAGTGCTATGTGATCTCCATGGAGTGAATTGAGAAGAGAAACTATCTTGGGTCATGGGAAATTGGTTGAGGAATTGACATTGGGATAGAAAGGAAATATTGGTAGTACTTGGACCCTATCAGCTGAGGGTTAGATTGAGGTAGGGATTTGGTTTGTAGTTTCACTGTAGGTCGACCTTACAATTAGGGTCTTTTTATGAGTTCATATTTATTTTTATGCATGAGTGTATGTGAACAGTTATGATAATTTCTATGTGATTTGACATTCTTGGGGTGTGTGTAGGTACAACCTATGAGACTCATGCTTCATTTATTTTCATTAATTAGAACCCTTAATTGATATATTATACATGTACTTTTCTATGGTGTGACTCATTGTGGATGTTTTATAGCTTGTGGAAACATCACTGTTGGTATCAAGATAGCTGGTTTCTTAGGGGTGATAGGTTGTCTCGTTCGAGAGAGATATCATGGGCATAGAAATATAGACTAATGGATCTGAGATATTATGATGGTAGTGATGGGATATCAAAATCTTTTTTATGGTAATTTGACATGCACATTGGTAGATATCCATGATTCATAATTTAGCACACACTGAGATGATGATACAAGTGGGGGTGTGGGGATCGATGATTGGATAGTATAATTAAGGGTGATATGTATTCTATACTAATAGCATGATTCGAAGTTGGGAACATTGATCCAATCAGGGGATTTTCATTACCTTACTGATATGTTTATTAAGAGTTGACAGGTTCCTAGTAAAAATACCATCACATGAAGACAAAAACCATGTGACTATGGTATGTTGGATGAGTTGAGGATAGGTGTGATTTTGGGGGATTAGATATACTCTAGAGGGAGATATTATACTATTTTGATGTGAAACCAATATATATGATGGGAAATATGATAGTTGGTGGGATATGGTGGCCTTGTGGCCTAACCTGAGATAGATATAGGGTATTACGGTCTTGCGAATAGACCCATGATAGAGATGAGGTATGATAACCTTGTGGTCTGACCTGAGACTAAGCCAGGGGTGCAATGGCTTTGTGACTTAAATCGGTTCTTGTTTGGCTATGGAACATGATATGATGTATGATTTAGACTTGTGGTTTGATCCATTGGGTGATAACACTGGCCTTGTGGGATAATTAGATATGTGATGATACATGACACTTTCCTTTTACCATGGTTCGAAAGTAGGTATTGTTGGGTATTGGGGTGTCTTTGTTAGAGCATGATGACCTGATGTATATGTCTAACTATCATGTATCATGGAATCCTAGTTAAAACATGATATATTTATGAGTATTTTTTTTATTTTTTCCCTTATACATACACAGACATATTAAGGCATATATTAGGGGTGCTTGGTGAGACCCTACTGAGATGTATTTCACACATCCTGTACTTGCACCTCGGTTCATGTGTAGAACATATGTATACTTTTAGGTTGAGCACTATATGTGAAGTGGATTATACTGGGGTAGCTCGAGCATATTGGAGTTAGAGTTCTTGAGGATTAGGGTTATATGAGTTCCAACTTGTATATTCCTTTTTTTCTATTCATTTTTATTTGTGGTTGGACTAGTGGGAGATCAATTGTATATTTATATGTTAGAATAATTTAATATAGCATCGTGTTTAGTTATTTTTATGTACCTTGATGATCATCATTGATTTTTTACTATTTTATTGTTTTTACTGCTACTTTAGACTTGATATGAAGGCATTGTCTCCCCACAGTTACTTGAGTCCCCTTACTTCTAGTCAACAACCATTGGCATATGGGGAGGGGTGTTTGAGGCCATGAAGAACACACCCATTGATTTAGTTAGGGAATCATAAAGTGGTACTATAAGAGGTTTCGTTTTATGGTTTGGGGAGTCCGTATATAAATGGTCTAATAATTTTTCATAACTTGTGATAGAACTCATACGGGTGAGTCATGAATACTTTTATAGAGGGAAGAATTTACTTCCCGGGTAACGATATTGTAGTTCTTTCTATTCACTATTATGAATAATATTTTTATTGAATATGATGGGTTTACCATAGATATGATTTTTTTCTTGGATATTGTACTGTTGGTAAGAGGTTAGTTTCATGTAACATACTATGTATGTAGGATTCACATGGTATGTATCTTCTTGTGTGTTATTTTGATGAATCTCTTATGAGATCATGCCATGTATATCCTATTTTAGGGCCATCTTTGGTGGTGGAATGAAATCCATTATTATAGGGATTCAGGCAGACCATAAGTAGGTTAGTGGAGGAATTTTGTTCCTTAGTAATGGAACTCTATGGGTTCATTATAATCATTGGTTACTTTATAAATGAGCCAAGGAACTATATGTTTTCCCTAAGGAAGTGAAAAACCTAAGTGGTTTGTAAATAAAGGTGTGATCATTATGTGTTGTGAATACATTTTAGAGCATGTGGAAACATTGGAAAGACACAATTTCAAGATCAGTGGATATATAACACATTGGTTTTGGGATGTATTTCTTATTGGTAGGTTAATGAATATGATAGGTGGTTGGACCTTGAAGGGATAGAGCGTGGGAATATTTTTTATGGTTTTGAATCGACACCCATGTAGTGGATTGTGAATAATGAATTTTAGCATCAAGGAAATTATATTTTTAAATTAGAGTGTTAAGGATTATCTTGGTCAGTGGAACTGACATGCTTGGGAGAATGGTTAGTGGGTTAGGCATGTGAGTCAAGGTTCAATAATACATGAATCATTAAGAGTGAGTTGGGACATGTAATCAGGTTACATAATATCACACAACAATTAGGTTTGGGTGAGAATGAGTAGGATCTTGAGTGAGGATCTGTGAGAGGGTTTTATGTTAGTCACTATTCCTTGGATAAAGGGGAGTGAACATTGTTGATATTTTTGTGAAAAGTATCGTTATTTGAGGATAGGTGTGCTGAAGGTATGTAATATTCTCAGGTATGCTTAAAATCAGTGAACAATCCTTTAGTGGGTTCATTGAGAATTCTTTTTGTGGTTTATGAACTTGAGCATCACTATACCAATATTGCCTTAGTGTTTTTGGTTTAGGGTGTCTCCCATATTGAGGTCACCTATGAGTTCATGTGATGTGGGTGGGTAGGATAGCCTATGGATTATTTATAAGAATTCATAATGTCATTGTAAAAATATTTGACATTATTGGAGAATCGTGTGTTGTGTCATGGATTATACAGAGTGAACCTTGATGAATTACCATGGTTGGATTGGTTGGGTGAAAATGAACCCATAGGATCACTACAAAATAATTTTTGGGACCCGTTTGGTCAGATCTCATGGATCAATACAAGGGAATCCATATAGAAATGAATAAACTATTGGATGTTTGAAGTGTGTGTCTCTTATTCTGGAAGAATTTTAAAATTTTCAATAATGGTGTTCCTAGTGATCCTAGAATGAAAAGTAAAAAATTTTAAGTTGGTAAGAGGGAATAATTGGTATGACTACACCCATTCACTATGTGTGGAGACGGGTGGAATATAGGCCATAGAGATAGGTGTTTGATTTTAGTGGGTGATAATGATGATAATCTTATGGTGGGGATCATTATTTCATCTATGGGTAAATGACCATCATAGTAAAAGGATCATGGAGGTGGTGAAATACCAATTAGTGAATGTTTAAGGTGAAACCATGGTATTAGAGTATGAGGTATGTAATATAAATTGGTTCCTCAGTAAAAACCAAAACCAAAATCTGGATGTGTTTCTAGGAGAGTTGGTGTGTTGGCATTGGTCTTGGGGTTGTTGGGTCTGATCTGAGTTTGAGTATGATTATCGGTGTGATGGTGCTTAGATTGAGATCATTATTGATTGATCTATTTATTCATGGACCAATAGTGGAATATACTATTTATCATGTTCATATTTCAGTGTGTGTGTTGAGTAGTCATGAGATGTTGGTGGGAGTTTATGCATACGATTAGTTAGTTTTGTAATGATTCAGTAGGAAAAGATATTACTTTTGGAGAAAGGATGAATGGAGAAGTATTGAATGGGTTTTTCACGTGAATTTGAAATAGTAGAATTTAAACCACGTCAAAAGAATTATTCTTACATGATTGTTGAGTTAGTGGACTGTTGCAAGAGCATTTTCATTAAGTGATTCCTATAGTAGAGAGCACAATAGATTGAGATTAACCATCAAAAGTTGAGAATCATGGTGGGGAATACCATAATATCCATGAGGAAGTTTTATAATAAACTAATGTGTTTTAGAAGATTCAGATATGATGAGATCCATCTTAGTGTTTGTGTTCAAAATGATCATTCTACATAGTTTTTTGTGTATGATACATCAGATGTTCAAAGTTACGCAGTCGAAGTACATTGGTGTTTGGAGATGAAACACACTGATTTTTTAGTGAATATGTGAACTTTTAAAGTGTAGATACATGGTTTTAGGTCTACCAAAACTCCATAAGGATTACAATAATTATGGTGGGTAGTATGTAATGACTCATGTTGTTATAGGTGTTGAAATTTAGAGTAATTATAAACTTTTTTCTTTGTGGGTGGTCCATTTTGAGAATCGAGGGTCAAGATGGAAGAATAATGATTTTTAAATACTAAAATGGCGTTTTTTTTATTTTTATCAAAGATTATTATTTTACTTAGTAGTTTGGTATTTCACCTAAGGAAGGTTGAGGTGGCTGAAGTTGTTGTTGTAGCCACCGACAAGCAGGTGGATGAACAGTAGCCCGGGTGGCTTGCAAGGTTCACCAGTCGTCCAGTGGGATCAAAATTGTTTTCTTTTAATAAGTGAATTTTTTTACTTTTATCACCTATGGAAACTTGATTTTTACTTGGTAATGGGTATTGAGAATAACCATTCCTTATAAAAAAATCCCCTCAAAATCCTCTCATTTGATCCCTTCCAACTATGGAAGAATTGGGTTGTGACAAGACAACGAATCAAGGTAAGATCCATCTTTTTTATTCATTATTGACCTTATAATCCATTTAATATAATATTTCATCAATTTAAATTTGGTATTAGATGATTATTTCTTCACATATTAGTGAAATCATCCAAAAAATAAAGGGGTTTATGCTCAGCATGCATAGAGGATGTCCCATGGCTATGACGACACACTATTGTATGATGATTCAACTAAGGTGGTGATATTTGTGGTTATACTCTAATATTTTCAATTAAACTTAATTTAATTGGACGTTATTTTAGTTTCATGGGTTAGTTATCTCATCTAGTATTGCATCTAAGGTGTGCAATGGTCATCCAGATGCATTTGGTTGTGAATCTGATGTAGTGGGAGCACTAGTGAGGATGTTTGGAAATTGTTACATTTATATTTTGATCAAATAATTAATTTTAATAATTTATTATTAATGTTTAATTATTATTGGATTGGTTTAGATTTATATAAATTTTAATGGGATTGGTTGAGAATGTGTGTATCTTGGATGAGGATCAGTAAATCTAGGAGGAGGCATGTGTAAGATCAAAGAGAATGATTGCTCCCTTTGATGTAGGTATCCCCTATCATACAAAACTATATGTATGTTTATGAACAATTATGAATGTGTATGTGCAATTATACATGGGATTGATTTTAGTGGATGATGATCTAGAAAACTTTAAGCTAAGCTATGGAGGTAGTTTTGTGTCCCAAACACATGATTATTGCTTGGAAACCCATAAAATGATCAGATTCATTTGAATGTTGTGTCAAAAAATTGGAATTAGTGCTTAGGATGCTATAAAGAGACCTTGGGTGTCTTCATAATGTGATATGGGTTATGGAATAACCTAGTCATTTCCCTTGGATACTTTTGGGTATGCATAAAAGGGATGTAGTTAAGTGATACATGATATCCATGGAGAGATATGAGGAGAGACCCTAGATTGGGTTGTGTGACACTTTTTGGGTCACTTTTTCATCTTATTTGAGTTATATATATATTTATTCATTATTTCTTTCATTTTTTTTGAGGTTTGAGGTTAAAAACCTATTTTTTTAAGGCATGACCTAGCACATGATTACATCATTATTTTCCTAACTGTGTGGTTGACCATGTGAGAGGGATATTTTGGGGAAATAATCTTTTTTATGGATTCATAATGATATTTATAACCATTATAGGACCCCTATAAACCATGATGTTTGAGTTTTGGGTAGTTAGTTACAACTTTCATGATTCACACATGGTTTATCTGATCGTCCATCAAAACAACGTGGTTTTTCCAAGTCATTAACAAAGAGTTTTTGACCATACATACCTTAAATTTTTAATATTATCTCCCTGATTTCCCATCTCCATCATGTATGTCCATATTTTTTGTCTTTAAATCTTTTCCACTTGGTTTTTTTGGACCGCTTTCTCACGTTTTCATTTTTTATGGGTAATCTTGATTTCTTCTTGGTTTCTTCATCCCCTCCCCATATTCTCCCTTGTTCTTCCTTTTTCATGGAAGAGTGGAATACTATCATACACCATGGCGGAACCTAGGATTGTTTTTTAGGGTTTTGTATTACTTATTTTTGGTTTATATGTATGAGGACCTCCCCTTTTCTAATCTAGTGGTTATCATCAAGGGATAAAGATTTCAGATAAATTTTTGTTAGGTATATCTATATAAGGGAACTTTTCCATGGATTTCATATGATTATTGTTATTTAATTTTATTTTTCTAATAAAATCACCTTTTAAATGGTTTATTATTGATTTATTATCCATGTTTGATGAATTATTGGATTATGTTGGAAATTGTTACTTTTAAATTGGTATTTTAAAAAGTTAGTGAATAATAGCATGTGTTATTTTTGATAAAATTCTTTAAGGAGAATTTATGATTTTAAATGGAGTTTTTTTAAGGGTTTTTAAATAGGTTTTACTACGATGATGGAATTTCATTATTATAGTCATATTTAGTTTAAGAAATATATTTTAATTTTCATATGTGATTGACACTTATTGTGGATTTAAATGTATGGAATGGAGTATAATATGGGAGACCATGGGAGTGTAGGTGAATTTGGTGGATGAAGACATGAAATAGTTTGTTAAATAAATAGGGTGTTTTATCCATGTGGTCTGAGTGATAATATGGTAATAATCTTAACCATAGGATCGAGAGAGCTCAATGTGAAGAACATAAGGTCTAGGGATAGACTGAGTGAACTTTCAGGTAATGTCGAGTAAGATTCCAAGGAAGACCAATAGAGCTTCCAATCATGTAGTACTCACCTAGATTCTAGTAAAACTAGGGACATTATATTTCATGCTATATCCCATTTGTTTATAAACAATGATTTTCATATCTTAGGCCCAGTCACTTTATATGATTTCATGCTTTATGTCACTGCCTTGTCGATTTAGGTATTTTCTATTGATTCTCATTTCCATGTATTTAGTCATCTGAGGTTTATTATATGTATGATCATGTTATTTCTCTTTTGTGTTCTTTGATCATGTTTTTCATATCGGTTTCACTTCTTTTTTATTTAATCCTTAATTTGTTTAAAAACAAGGTTTGATTTGAGAAACACCAATGGAATTCCAAAAGTGAAAATATTTTCAAGTGAATTTTTTTTAAAAAGAGAAACTGGTTTTGAAAATGTGTTTCAAAATATATTTATTAGTTTTCATGGATAAATTCCTTATATAGATTCATGATTGTATGATACTTGGATTTGTGCCTCACAGCATGCATATACCTTTGGGAATGTGAATACTTTGTCTTTTAGGAAACATGTAAAGGAAATGGCACCATGACTTTTAGTGGATATTATTTATTATTTCCATCCAGGTTTGTTATGATGCAGGAGACATGTACTTATATATTTTAGATCGTGCGGAGATATTTTGGGATTTTTATAGTTGGGATGTTATGTATGTCTATTTTTTTGGTTTTGATCCCTATATTGAGTTTTTAGATTTTGATTACGAATATCATATAGATTTCTGGTATATTAATTTTGAAGTGTTGATGTTATATTATATTCCTTTATCCTTTGAAACATTTAATATGTTGTTTTTTATATCTTTTGATCCTATTTTTTCATTTGGTGTGGCTGTCTAATTCATGGATGTGTCATACCAGTTTTCCATGTGTGAAAACTTTCACAAATGGTTATTTTTTATGCCTTAGTGCTTGTCACCATCATGTAGTGATTGGGAAAATGCTATAAGACTTGTGGTTTTCTGAATCAGTTGATATGTTGGGATGAAATATTTAACACCCCAAGCTTCCACGGTACACTTCTCTTTGAATAATACAATTTCTTGCGTTGTATGCAACTTTGAGTTCTAGAACACCACGACGAAGCAAACTAGCCGTTATGAATAGTAATACCAAATTTTTGAAATTTTATAAATATTGTTTTTCAAAATGGACTTCATTTTTGGATTCTAAATATCAAAATTATCTTAGGGTGAATTTTTAGTATTTTTCTGAAAACTTTCAATTTTTGATGAATAGTGAAAAACACAGCATTATTGATTAAAACTGACTTTTTATTTAAATAATTATTTATTTTATTTAAATTTATTTTAAATCAAAATAGATACATAATACCTATATTAGATAAATTTAATTTATTGGAGTCATTTTATAATAAGATTAGATTTATAAAATTTTATTAAAGGCTTTAACGTCTCTTACCCACCTTCTAGGCATGTTAGCAAATTTGCATAAAACGTAATTTTACCGCTTCAATTAATTGAATTTAAATAATCCAAGAGACACAATTTATATAAGTAGTTAAAATTGGGATCAATAGAATTGATATAATTTTTTTGTGAATAATAACTTTTGAATTTTATTTACCATGATTAAAAATAAATAGGGTAATTAAAGGTAAATATGATATTATAATTAACCTAACACATGTCCTCATTCTATTGGATAAGTTTATTTTGTCCAAAATAAACCTTAGGAATAAAATATGATCCTATTTGATCTAATTGGATTAGATTAGGAATTTTATTATTATTATATTTATAGAAGAGTTAAAAGTGTTAAATTCAAATTTTAATAAATAAAACATTTTTAATATAGGGTTATACATAAGATAAATTAGACTATAAATATTCATTAGAAATTTAAATATATTTCCCACATAATTTTACTTTAGTTATAATTTTAAAACCTTAAATAATTAAATTTATTTATGACACAATGATGATGCAGTAATAAACTTATTAATGAATGATTAAAATAATAAATATTATAAATATAACAATAAATGTAAATTGAGACTTATGATGAATTCCATGAATTGTATAGGTTACTATGACATGTTACTATTGATTTAATGTATTTTTTTGGATGTAATCAAGTTTTTTTGTGACTTTCATAAAAACCAAATACTAAATAGTGTCAAAATTGACATAAATGAGTTTAAAAAAAATACTATATTATTAAATGATATAATATTTATAAATTATACGGTTCATCCAAAAAAATTATATAATTATATATATTTCATTAATTAACCACCTGTGGGTCTCATGGAATTTTATAGTAAGTTTATTATCCATGTAATATAAAAATACAAGAAGACATTGTAAAAGTTAAAGTATTTAACTAAAAGTTAAATCTAAAAGATAAGGTTAATATGGTGACCAAAACATTTTTGAGACCTATTGGTTGAGAATATTTGGAACCATAACAACCTTATACTCTAAATAAATCAATTTTTATCAAATATAAACTAAAAATTATTTTATAATAAAATAATATTTCAAACTTTTCCTAGAGTGACCCTCACCTCCCTTATAAAAGGGTACTTCCCCATCTCTTAACTTCACTCTTCCAAATCCATTTGGATCATCCAAACCCTGCTCAAATATCCTCCCAACTAACCTCACATAAACCTATAGTCCTTACATTGATCCTAAATCCAACATAAGGATCCCTTTTGATCAAATCAAAAGGAATCACCCGAAGAAGAGGTAATAATTTCATCACTTCTTCCAAAGTACTTTTCTTATTCCATTTCCTATTTCTTTGTTGTTTCTATACCAAAATAATAACTCAAGTAACTTATACATATTTTTATGTTATTATAAATATGGTATAACCATATTCATTATTCTATCCATCCTATGAATGACATAGTCACCATACATGTGTACGTACGGCTTACCGTCTCCACGTTGTGGTGTAGTTTGTTATTCAACACATAATTATTTGGATGGGTATAATAATGAGTATAATTTATGTTACTAATAAATATAATATTTTATTTATTCTTTATATATGATATACCATCCAATTACATATGATTTTACCATCAATATAATGATATTATCACTCATGCGTACATACGGATTACCGTCTCCACGAACGCGATAAGATTCATTTCTCCATCATAATCATTCAAGAATAATTTTCATTTTATGATTAAAAATAATGTTTAAGAACTTAATATCATTATGTCTATGAATACAATACATCTGATCGATAAAAAAATGACTTACATAACAAAAAATATAAATAAAAAATGAATCATTTAACACCCGAAACAATGATACTACTAAAATATTATTAACAAAGAAATATTAAGAGATAATATATGATATCATATTTATGTATGTGGTTCTTTTATAATTTAATAACAATGAATTAACTATTATACAATAGGTTAACGTACCTTTTACTAAAAAAAATTACAAGTTATTGTTTAATTTTACAATCTATTTACTTATATGAGGTTGTTTATACGTAAGTATCTACTGAGACTTCTTTATCATCCACATTTTTGTTTCTTAAAAATGTATTTCAATTTTTTTACTATTTCCTAGAATATGGGTTAAATTCCTTTATACCCCTGTTTGAATTTATATAATTTTTTTTAATGGAAACATTCCATCGTTTTCCAACCAATGTGCTTTATGACCTTTTTGAAAAATTAAGGTAAGAATGTTTTCTAACTTATACGGTGGGTCAGCTATTTCCCCCCATTATAACACCTTTGAAGCTTCCATTACAAGAATATAAGAATATTTTCAAAATAAATGTTTTCTTTTATAATTATGTGACTTTTAAATGATTTCAAAATAGAAAGATATATTTCTATCAAATAGTTTTGATTTCATCTATATCAACATCCTTTGTTGGATTTTACACTTATTTGAAGTTGATTTATTATGACACAATATTCCATATTGTATTGAAGGTTTTGTGGTATGATTTACTGTGGATGTGTTATTTTTATACCATTCATGGTTTATGGTTAAAGTATTAACATTTCATATGACAGTTTTAATATAAATGTTTATGTTATGTTTAAACCTTATCCTATAAGGAATTCATTGGACATAGTAAGTGACGGGTGGAGCCCGCTATAGCTCCTCGATGCATCGGTAGGTCTCATGAGACAAACTAGTGTCTTGGCACTAGGAAATGACAAAATATTATCTGTAGTCTTGGAATGAGGCCTTGACTATGTGGTTATGATGTCTGGAATTATGAATTTCATAATTATGAAATTGGCTATTTATATTACATGTGATTATTAGACTAGAATAATATCCATGTGAATAAGTAAATGGAATTATTTGATTTATCGTTTCCATATTATGCTGATGTTTATGTTTAAAAGGATTGTGTTTTTTTTCATATGCATTGCCTTAAATTTTTATGCTTATTTATGATAGTTTCCACAATATTGTTATCCTTTCTGAGCATCTGAGCTCACCCGGTTCTATTTTTCCCAGGATAAGAATAATTATATTATGATTAACCTATAGGGGTAGACTAAAGGATATGAGTGTGTTCAAAGGGGACACCATGTTTTTTTATTTCATGTTGTAATGTAAAAATTATGTATGTATCTAGTACTTCCAAGGCTACTAAACTAATCGGTCTTTCAAGACATGATCTCTTGTGATCATGCCAATGTTATGTAATAATGCACCTACTCTAGGTAATTAGGGTTGGGGTGTAATAGTTGGTATCATAGGAAGTTTAGTACAAACCTTGGAAACTAGATTTAGAAAAACAATTATTCAAGAACATTACACTAAGATAAACTTTTAGGATTAGTATAGAATAACATCCTATAATTTTTGTAATGTAGAGATTTTGTGAGTTTTCCAAGCAATAAATCACTATATGGATACGATCTAGTAGAGGCATCTCTAGCACATATGTACCTCGGAGTGAAATATCTGATAAGGAGTTTCGGGCGTGACACGGGGTATCCTGGTACATGACAACGAGCCTTTCCACACTATTGGTTATGACACTCTTAGGGGATATGGTTAGGATAATTCACATTTTCTTTACAAACCATTATGAAGGATTTAGGAATAAATATTTTCTCAAAGATTTTTTTTTATGATTTTGGTTTATATGCATAAACTGTTCAATTTACGTTAGGTGTTTTACTAGGTTGGAATTATGTATTGCAATTCATAAACTAATATAGTGTATGCCATTGTTTAGAAATGGGACCTAGTGGAAGGAATGGAAATTGTATCAATGCACACAATCCATGTAGGGATTTTCCTCCTACTAAAGATAATTATTGTGGAGCTGGTGATGAATATGGTGTTGAATAGCTTATAACCATACTGGGAAAACTCATTTAGGTTATGAATAACAACCTTACCCTTATGGAGCACCTTGATCCATAACACAGAGTATCAATGTTAGACCGATTCATGAGGCAACAACCACCAACATTCAATGGGATTACAAATCCATTTATATCTAATCAATGGTTAAGTTCCTTAGAGAAAATATTTCATGCTTTGTAGTGTAGAGAAAGGGAAAAAGTAGTCATGTTAGTTTATCACCTCATATGAGATGCAAATAAATGGTGGTAATTGATTCAAAACAAAATGGAAGATGATGAAGAATCAAATATGGAATAGAGGGAGTTTAAAGATCTTTTTTTAGAAAAATACTTTCCTCGTGACCATCGAGCAGATATGGATAGGCAATTTATTAGTCTGAGTAAAATGGTGGATGAGAATGTTGCAAAGTGTGAGGATAATTTTACAAGGTTATTATGAAAAAAAAAGATTATATATGTAACCCAAGGAGTAATATTGATCGATTATTTTATGGGTTAAAATCATTTCTCTTTTGAGCATTAGTATCACAATCCTTCTCTTCATATAAAGATATCGTATCATGTGCTATCAGGAATGAAAATGAATTCTCTAAGTCTTACAACTTTAAAGCAAAGCAAGAGAAGAAGAGATCTGCTGAACACTATGGAAATGGAAATAAGGGTAATAAGGGAAAAGTTGAATTTCTATCCTGCTCTAAATGTTGGAAGAAACACCCCGGTACTTTCCTGAAGGGAATGGGAGTCTGTTACAAGTGTAGTGAAAAATACCACCAAGCTCATGATTGCAAAGGAAAGAAATAGGTTGTCAATGTTGAATGCTACAATTTTAAAGAAATGGGGCATTATGAAAATGAATATCCTAGCGCCAATGAAACTTACATCAGAAAAGGCCAAGGGAGAAAGGCCATGCTTATGAGATCACTACTACAGAGGTTAAAGCTCCAAATGATATGGTGATAGATAATTTAATGGTTTCCACAAATTTAGCCACTGATTTATTTGATTTTGGATCATCACATTGTTTCATATCTTCAAAATTTTCTAAGAAAATTAGATATTTCCAATTTGATTTAACAAGGGATTTGTTAGTAAAAACTCCAAATGGAAGTATCATTACAACAATGTTTTGTGAATCAGTTCTCATTAGGACATATAAATGTGCTTTATCTGCTGATCTCATCTTTATACCCATGATTGAATTTGATATAATACTCAGTATGGATTGGATTTCGGACCATGATGTTAAAATTTATTATAAGATGAAGTAGTTTACAATTTTTGATGATGATTAGGAGTACCTTATCTTTAGATTAGAAACTTCACCATCTAATTCTCATCTAGTTACACCCCCACAAGATCTACTAAATTCAATTATTGGGGAGGAATAGAGTGAAATAACTATGGTTGAGGAAAGCAATGTTCAAATATAGGGCGTATCGATTAAACAAGAATATGTTGATGTATTTCCATAGGATTTACTTGGACATCCACCAGAATGAGAAATTGAGTTTTCTTTTGATTTAATTCCTAGTTCAAGGACCATATCTAAGACCCCTTATAAAATGGACAATATGGAATTAGTGTAACTAAATATAAAACTAGAAAAATTTAGTAATAAAGGATTTATTCTCACTAGTGTTTCTCTATGGGGAGCCCCTGTCATTTTGGTAAAGAAGAAATATGGACTAAGGAGGTCGTACATTGACTACAGGGAGATCAATGCTATAACAAAAAAGAACAAGTACCCCCTACCTCGCATTGATGATTTATTCGATCAACTTCATGGAGATCAATATTTTTAAATGATTGAACTTCGATCTGGATATCATCAGTTGTTTGTGAAGAAAGAAGACATTTCGAAGACAACATTTCGTACCAGGTATGGGCATTATGTATTTATAGTAATGACTTTTGTACTAACTAATGCACCCTCTGTCTTCATAGATCCAATGAATATAGTTTTCAAGGAATATCTTGATGAATATTTAGTGGTATTTATTAATTATATCTTGGTACAATACAAAAGCTACGAAGATTATGAAAATCAATTTTTCACTATTCTGAAAACCCTCAGAAGAAATAAATTATTTGGGAAGTTTAACAAGTGTGAATTCTAGCTTCAGGAGATTTCTTTTCTTGGCCATATTGTCTCTAAGGATGGAATATCTATTGATCCTTCTAATACAAGATCAATAAAAGAATGGATATAACTGATGAGTATAACTGAGGTATACTGTTTTATTGGTTTAGCAGGTTATTATTGGCAATTCATCCAGAATTTTTCCCTATTGGATAACACATTAACCAAGCACACACATAAAGGTGTTAATTTTTTTTGGAAAAAAGAGTGTTAAGAATGTTTTTAATAAATGAATATAATATTATTCAATGATCCTATCTTGACTCTACCATCGGGGAATGATGGGTTTTTTTATTTATAGTGATGCTTCAAAGAAAGGACTTGGTGTGTCCTTATAAAGAATGATAGAGTTATTTTGTATGCATTACAGCAGCTAAAAAATCATGAACAAAACTGTCCCAGTCATTATCTTGAGTTAGCAGCTGCAATATTTTCTCAGAAGATATGGGGACACTATCTCTAGGGTGAAAATGTGAGATTTATATTGATCACAAGATTTTGAGGTATATTTTCTCACAAAAAGAACTCAACATGATCCAAAAGGAATGTCTCTCACTACTCAAGGATTATGATTACACTATAAACTACCACCCGGGGAAGGAAAATAAGGTGGTAGAAGCTTTGAGAAGAAAGGATCATGGAGTTTTGAACAAGATGATAGTTGAAATGGATCTTATGTTCATGGATCTAGTAAAGATGGATAGAGGAATAATCATGGTAGGTGAAACATCAATAATTTTTCAAATGGTTTCCAATCCATCTTTAATAGAAAGGATAAAAAGTTCTCAGACTGATTATGAGGAGTTTCAAAAGAAAATTAAAGCTGTGAATGATGCGAGATTGATTGAATTCGTATATGATAATCAAAATTTGAAATTTGGGAAGAGACTTTTTGTTCTTGACATACCTAATCTAATAAGGGAATTGTTGGGTTATACTCATAGATCCAATTTCTCTATACACCCTGGTAGCACTAAGATGTATAGAAAATTGAAGGAATATATTTGGTGGGACAATATGAAGAGGGAGATTGCTGATTATGTGTCAAGATGTATGGTTTTTCAACATGTGAAAGATGGAAGACAACATCCTAGATGAGTCATGCAACCTCTTCCCATGCCCGAGTGTAAATAGGATGATATTATAATATACTTTGTCATGGGGCTACCAAAGACTCCTAGAAGGAACAGTGAAATATGGGTCATTGTTGATCATCTTACCAAGTGAGCACATTTTCTTGATATAAGAGAAGATTTACCACTTGAACGTTTAGAAAGACTATATATTAATAAAGTTGAAAGACTTCATGGTGTGCCCCTATCAATTATTTCTGATCATGATCCCTGTTTTACATCAATATTCCTGAAAAGTCTTTATAAATCCCTAGGTAATGAACTTTGTTTAAGAACTTCCTACCACACTCAAAGCTAATGGAAAATAAGAAAGGACTATTAAAACCATATAATACATGTTGAGATCTTTCTCACTTTACATTCAAGGTATATGGGATCAATATTTTCCTCTAATATAATTTTACTATAAAAATAGCTTCCATTCAAGTATTCAAATGGAACCATATGAAGTGTTATATGGAAAGAGATGTTGTACACCAACTTGTTGGGATGATGTTTTTGAATGAAAACTCATAGGCCTAGAACTTGTTGAGGAATCAACGGAAAAGGTTAATATTATCCAAACCCACATCAAAGCAGCTCAAAGTAGGCAAAAGAGTTATCCCAATAACTGAAGAAAAGATTTGTAATTTCAAGCAGAAGATCATGTTTTCATGAAGGTATCTCCATGGAAGGGTGTTATAAGATTCAGTAAGAAGGGTAAATTAAGTACTAGGTACATCAGAACTTTTGAAATTCTAGAATGAAATGGAGTTGTAGCTTACCGCTTGGAAATGTCTCCAAGTCTGTAAAAAAGTTCACAATGTGTTTCAAGTATCACTATTGAGAAAATACATGCCTGAACCAATGCATGTACTCACCTATGAAGAAAAAGAAATGGAACTCAATCTATGTTATTGTGAGGATACTATCAGGATTCTTGATACCAAAGAACAAGTGTTGAGAAACCGGATGACTCGTCTGGTAAAAGTTCTATGGAGAAACCATAAGATGGGAGATGCAACGTGGGAACCTGAGGAAATTATGATGAAGAACCACCCGAATCATTTTATGCAATAATATTCTATAAATTTAGAGAAAGAAATTATTTTAAGGAGGGAAAAAATTAACTCCCCAAGCTTCCACGATACACTTTTCTTTGAATAACACAATAGCTTGCATTGTACGGAACTTCGAGTTCTAGTATACCAAGACCAATCAAACTAGTCGTTATGAATAGTAATACCCACTTATTGAAATTTTATAAATTTTATTTTTCAAAATTGAATTCATTTTTGGATTTGGATTATCAAAATCATCTTAGGTGAATTTTTGGTATTTTTCTGAAAACATTCAATTTTTCATGAATAGTGAAAAACATTGTGTTATTATTTAAAACTGACTTTTTATTTAAATAATTATTTATATTATTTAAACATATTTTAAGGTAAAATAAAAACACAATACCTATATTACTTCAATGTAATTCATTAGAGTCATTTTATAATTATATTAGATGTATAAACTATTATTGAATTTTTAACATCTTTTACCCAACTTCTAGGAACGTTAGGAAATTTGTATAAAACGTAATTTTACCACCTCTATGAATTGAATTTAAAAAATATGAGAGACACGATGGACATTAGTAAGTAAAATTTGGTTCAATAGGATGAAAATATTTTTTGGTGAATAGTAACATTGGAATTTTATTTACAATGGTTAAAAATAAATAGGGTAATTAAAGGTAAAAATGATATTATAATTACCCTAACACATGTCCTAGTTATATCAGATAAGTTTATTTCGACCCAAATATTCCCTAGTAATAAAATATTATCCTTTCTGATCCACATGGATTAGATTTGGACATTTTTTATTATTTTATTTAAAGAAGAGTTAAAAGTGTTAAATTCAAATTTTAATAAATAAAACATGTTTAATATAGGCTTATACATGAGATAAATTAGACTATAAATATTAATTATAAATATAAAAATATTTCCTACATAATGGAATTTTATTTATAACTTCTAGACATTAAATAACTAAATTTATTTATGACACAATGATGATCCACTAGTTACCTTATTAATGAATGATTAAAATAGTTGATATTATAAATATAACAATAAATATAAATTGAGACTTATGATGCATTCCACGAATTTTATAGGTTAATATGACATGTTCGGATTGATTTAATGTATTTATTTTGAAGTAATCATGTTGTTTTGACTTTCACAAAAACCAAATACTAAATAGTGTCAAAATTGAAATAAATGATTTTTAAAACAATTACTATATTATTAAATGATATAATATTTCTAAAAATATAAGGTTCTACCAAAGGACATATATAATTATAGAAATTTCATTAATGAACCAATTGGGGTTTTCTTGTCATTTTATAGTATGTTTATTAACCATGTAATATAAAAATACAAGAAGATGTTGTAAAAGTTAAACTATTTAACTAAGAGATAAATCTAAAAGATAAGGTTAATATGGTGACCTAAACTTGTCTAAAACCTATTTTTTGAGATCCTTTCGACCCATCCCCACCTTATCCTCTAAATAAATCCATTTGGAGCCATTATAAACCGAAAATTATTTTATAATAAAATAATATTTCAATCTTTTCCTAAAGTGACCCTCACCTCTCTTATAAAAGGGTACTTCTCCTTCTCTTAACTTCACACCCCCAAATCCATTTGTATCGGCCAAACCCAGATTAAATATACTCCCAACTACCCTCAATTAATCCTAGAGGCCTTACTTTGATCACAAATCCAAAGTAAGAATCCCATTTTGATCAAATAAAAAGGAAGAACTCGAAGAAGAGGTAATAATTTCATCACCTCTTTCAAAGTTCTTTTCTTCTTCCACTTCTTTATTTGTTGTTTCCAAAACAAAATAATAACTCCAGTACCTTATGCATAATTTTATGTTATTATAAATATGGTACGACCATATTCATTATTCGGCGGGTGTGTCTATTTTTCGATATTATAACACCTTTGAAGCTTCCCTTACAAGCTTATAAGAATATTTTAAAAATAAATGTTTTCTTTTATAATTATGTGACTTTAAAATGATTTCAAAATATAAAGAGATATTTCTGTCAAATAGTTTTGATTTCATCAATGTCAACATCCTTTGATGGATTTTACACTTGTTTGATGTTTATTTATTATGATACAATCTTCCATATGGTATTAAAGGTTTTGTGATATGATTGACTGTGGATGTTTTATTTTTAGTCCATTCATGTTTTATAGTTTAGGTATTAACATTTTGTATGCTAGTTTTAATACAAATGTTTATGTTATTTTTCAACCATTTCATATGAGGAATGCATTGGACTTAGTAAGTGACGAGTGGAGCCTGCTATAGCTCGTCGATGGATTTGTAGGTCCCATGAGACAAACTCATGTAATTCACAAGGCCTTGATAAAATCTTATTTGTAGTATTTTCATGGAACCTTTACTATGTGGTTATGATGTTCGAAATTATGAATTCCATCATTATAAAATTGGATATTGATATCACAATTGATTTTTCAGCTAGTATAATATCCATGTCAATAAGTAAATGGAAGTATTTGATTTATCTTTTCCATATTATAATGATGTTTATTTTTAAAAGGATTTTGTTTTAGTATTATACATTTCCTTAAATGTTTATATTTATTTATGATAGTTTTCACTATATTGTTATCCTTACTGAGCATCTGTGATCACTTTTTTCTATGATTTATTTTTCCCAGGATACGAAGAAGTATATAATGATTAATCTGAAGGGATATGATAAAATATATGAGTGTGTTCAAAGGGCACATGATCCTCAGCCCAGTTGGTGAGGACTCCTTAAGTGCATCCAAGAGACCTAGGATCAAATCCAGGTGGGGGATAATTTCCGGGCTACTGTAGCAGTACTGTAGCAGTACTGTAACAGGCACTGTAGCAAGGACTGTGCAGAACTGTAGCAAGTACTGTAGTGGGAACTGTAGCAGGAACTGTTTGGCACTGTAGCAGTTGGGAATATGCCCCCGTTTGGGCCTTCGGGCCACCGATTTAGTCGTTGAGTCCTTCAAGGCCTTCGGGCCACCCAGACCTTCGGATCAGTAAGGTCTTTGGGCCACCTCAAGGCCTTCGGGCCACCTTTTTTGCAGATGCAAACCAGACAACCTATAAGGAACAAGCTTCAGAAGGACGAGGAGAAAAGAGCTTTCACCATAGAAAAAACTAAACAGATTGCAAGAATGAGAGGGTATGGCACCTGCCATTGGGAAAAGCTTGTGCATGCATGGGAAATCCTATCCAACCAGCCATGTGAAGGTGGAGAGTTGATTTCATGATGAAGATGCTGGAGAGGAGTAGTTCCAATTAGTTAGTCTGGGTTGTATGTAATGTTTGAAGCCTACGGGAAATGAATTCCACTAAGGCCTATGGGACATGTAATACTTTCTCCTACGGGCCATGTAATGGTTCCACCACACCCCTTGAAAGGTGGATTATCAAAAATAAATAAAAAATGAAGGTCTTTGGGCAATTGGAGGATATGAGTGTGTTCAAAGGGGACACGTGTTGTTTTTTTATTTCATGATGTAATGTAAATTTTTTTAGGTATCTAGTACTTCCAAGGGTACTAAAATAATCGGCCTTTTGAGACTTGATCACTTGTGATTGTTCTAATGTTATGTAATAATGCACCAAATCTGGGTAACTAGGGCCGGGGCATTGCTACCTAGGATGATTCACTATAAAATGGTATCAACAGAGAATTTTTGGGGGTTAGTGGTAGGCTAGGGCTAGGTTTATCAAACTCCAAATATAGGTGCAGAGGTGTGTCTAAACAACTCTTCATGACACCAAACCTCAATTTTCCATTGGTGGTTAGTAATTGTGTTTAATTATGTTCCAATTTATGGATTTTTAATGGGATTTTATGCATTTACCTTTTGATTTGGAGTTACGGGTTAATCCCATGATTTATGTTGAGTTTTTTAGTGAAACAAGGAGGAAAACAGGAGGAACATGATTTAGGTTCATGGTTTGTATAAACCTTTTAGAACATGTAAAAACTTTTATTTTATCCTCCATTGGCACTTAAACTAGAGACACATAGTTTTCCTTACTATGCATAGTGGAAAAATATTTTAAATTTTGATGTTTTCACCCATTTTTATTTTTATATTCTATGATAATGATCATTATTTGAGGTTTATTATAGTTCAATTTATATTGATTGAGATTAAAGTGTTTATTGAATGAGTTTTAGTCCCGTGTCTTGTAGAAAATTACTCACATAAGAGCCTCATCTAATTTTATAAAGGGAGTGTAGAACCCTGTTATTTTATATGTATTCAAATTGAAATAAACTTTAATTATTTGATAACTTTCTTTACAGATAACCCTGAGTCTAAATTAACAATGATATATTATGAAATTTCAACCTTAACATTTGGATTGGTGGGTATGATTTAGGCTAACATTTTGAAATTTATAGAGACTCTTTTCCTTAATTCAAATATATTGATTAATGCCTAATAAATAACTATTCAATTTTTAAGGAAATCATTTCATGATCTAAAAGACCTATTTTTCTATAGAAATATATTTTCTAAGTGTTGTGAATTTTTTAATAGAAAATTTATTAATGAATATAAAAAAGTTATTTTAATTAAATTTATTAATAATTTTTGAATAATCATTCATTCATCAGTTATCAAATGGTTATGAATGATGATAAAATATTTAGAGGGTAAAAAAGAGTTATTTTTTAGGAAATTATTTTTACGGGAACAATTTTTCATATTAATAAATTAAATAAATAATTATTTATTATTGATGTTAATTGATTTTATATAATAAATATTCAAAAAAACATTTTAATATTCATATAATAGTTTTTACAACACATGGAGTGAAAGTAAATTAAGTTTTATACTTAAAAATTATTGTTTTTAAAAGGAATTTTGTTGAATTTTGTGCAGTTACTTGAAAGTTAATTTGCATACCTTATAGAAATTGAATTCGAAAAAATATGTTACATATTTGGAATCACCAAGTACAAATTTGGTAATGAGGAAACTTTTATTTTTTGTCATAATGAATAGTAAAAATAGTAAGAATTTATTACATAGTTGGGGTTAAAACAAATTTATCATGGGTTTAAAATTTGAGATAAAGGGTAAGAATAAAACAAAATATTGTCTAAATGTTATTTTTTGAGGATATTTTGACCTTATAATATCCTATATACAATTTTTTTTCATTTGGATCCACTTGCACCATAAAGTGACTTTCTATTATTTAAATATTTTACGTAATTATGTTTGTGTTCCTCCTATCACTTATAAAATAAAACCTCTTATACTCCCTAATTCAAAATCATTTATAATTCTAGAAAAACTAATCCTTACCATAATACCTTCTTATCTTCCTTAAATTCATCCTATATCCCATTGAAATCTCCTAAGATTAATCTTTCAAGGATTAAGTTGTAAGTCGAAGGATGTCTCACAAAGAAGATATATAAATCTTAACCAGGATCTTTCAAATTTATTTATTCTTCCATATCCTCTAAAAATATCATATCTAGAATAAAAAGATAAATCTAGTATCATAAATAAATTGAGATGCTATTATGATAATAGATGAACCATTTTTAACCTCATTTCCATCAAATGAGAAATGAAAGTATCACTCGTTCGTATGCGATGACTACCACATCCATGTAGCATTATGAATCATTTTCCATCACTAAATTGAATTTATGTATATAATTATGTATTTAACATATATATATTGTATATATTATAAAAATAATATTTTGTAAGGATAAAATATTATTAATATATTTTTTAAAAAATTAAAACAACATTCATGCGTATATAGGGACAATTGTATCCATAAACAGTGTGATTCATTTTTATACCTACAAATTTTATGGATGGTTATAAATATTTTTATAATATATATATATATAATATATTTATATCATTGTTAACATTTTTTCTATATTGATACCAAGATCAAGATTCAGGGACTATAATCGTAGAACCAAAACATTCATGAAAAACAAAATAGTTATCACTTGAAATAGGGATTTTAATAAAGAATGTCTGATGAAAAAGTGATAATATGTTATAATTAAACAATTTATGGTATTATAGTTATATGTTTCTGGTATAAAATTAAAATAAACTTAAATTTATTATTCAAGATGAAGGAGTTCTTACGAACCAAGTTGAACATGAGGTAAGGTGTTCTCGTCTCACTTTTTTTTTGTTAGAAATATGCCATATTCACCACCTATTTCTCTCATGTGATATATATAATTCCTATTTTATAAAATATATGATGAATTTAATTATATTATGTAATTTAATTCCACACTCATCTTTTTCATCTTTCTTTCTGGTTCATTTATGAATCTGAGTTTCTCTCTCAAGTTTTGGGTGTGATGAATTTAAACTTTGAGGTGATATTTTGTTTATTTTTGGTCTTGAGGTTATTCATTAGTTTAATACAAGAGTTTTTGTTGAAAAATTGAGTTTTTGGGCATGAAATATGATATCAGACGGTTAGAGGAAACTATTCGGCATGCTCTAGGAAACCATGTGAGCCCTGTGATGCTTCTGGTTGAGGGTGCATGACCAATGCACGGTTAGAAAACCATTTGATAAGTGTTTGGGGAGGTTCGATCTTGAGTCAAAACCATCTTGTACAGTTATAAAATGGATTACCAAACCATGTATCCAAACTTTGTGAGTTTCCCAAATCAAAAAATTTGTGAAATTAAAATTATACCCTTATAGGAATTTTAACCCCAATCTACCCATTTATTCCACTACCTAGTTCATAAAACCCTAGGGAAGGCTCTCCATGGTTCTTAAACCCTCCTCATCCCTCCCTTGGTGTATATCTATGTATTTATTTAAGTTTTAAGGGTGATTTATCAAGGTAATCTTCTATATTATCTTCCTCTTCCTTTCTCCTTCCATTTTCACTTAAGATATTCTTCTCCCTTGGTCATTTGAATCTAGGGATCATGTTCCCCTTGATTTATATTTGGGTTTTTTGGGTGTTTAGGGTTCCTTGTTGTTGTTCTTCATTCTTCGGACCTTTACATGGTGGTTTTGTGTGTGTGTTGTCTAAGAGCATCTAATTTTGAGATAGGTTTTCCTTTTTCACTTACCATTAGATTTAAGAATCATTGGTTTTAGTGTTTTCTCACCTTCCTTAAATGTTAAATATTGATCAATGATATTTAGAATAATATTTTGGTTTTAAAAGTGGGGATTTCTACCTTGTTTTGTGATAAATGGAATTTGTTTGTTTAATATTACACACTAAGTGTTTGATGAAATCCTCAGTTGGGTTTTGTGAGTCTTTTTTTATGTTTAAAGCATGTATTATATTTTTAAATATGATTGTGACACCTAAATGGTGGTTTTGGTTTTCTCAAATGGATCGATAATTGTATTTGAATATTGAAAATGGAATGACACGTGACAATGATGTGTGACCCGATTGGCACTTTGATGAATATTGTTTTTGTTTTCACATGTTGTGTGAGAACTTGAATGAGATTAGTAAAATGATTTTGAAATAGTAAATGATGTTTTCACCCTTTTTGAGAGGTTTATTTGGTTTTTTGAAAAATGATGGTTTTGTTAATGGATTTTGAGGTCGATTTTTCACTTTTATGATAGTAGAGAAAATGTTTATTATGAAAACCCTCCTTGGATAATATTATTTCCTCATTTATATTCAATGGATTGGATGTCCTCATTGTGGAATAATCGTGATCCGTTATGTGAATATGTGCAACATCCTCATTGTAGACTCCTCATGACCCATTTACTTTGAGAAGAATCGGAGATCCTCAGTGTGCACTCCTTTGAGATACATTTTTCATAAAAATAGATTGATCCTTCTAGTTACTCGACGTGATGCATGTTGTGTGAATTTTTTTTATTTGATATATATTCTTGTGATTGGATCATTAATTGGAATTAGTTTTATCACCTGTTTATACTCTTGACATGGAGACCTGACATAACTATCAAATTTTCTAAGAATGATTACTATAATAGCTTAGGATTATGCTCTAGATAGTGTTCATAGTAAGGGATATATTTTGTTATTGTTTCTATTGGATAACCCCCCCCCAATCAAGCCATTTAGGGTGAGATCGAGCGTATGTGAGAGAAATTTTCTGTCATCGAGTGAGGAATGCTTTTTGGGATGAGTTAAGATGTATAGTATGTTCTAGATTATTAATAAGCTCATAGGCTTCTCCTATGTCTATTGGAACTTAGTTTCCTGTAGCGAATGATTGTGATTCATTGTTGGTCATATACTATTATGTGATATTTTATCATTTACCTTACTGTATTTTTATTGTTCTTAATTTCTGAGTTGTATATCTTTATACCAAAAATGATAAAATGTTTTCATGTTTTATGGAAAAATTATTTGGAAGTTTTTAAACACTATTTCTCCATTTTAAATGAAATGTTATCATTATTCTTAAAAATTATTATAGTTCCTTCTAGTAAAAGAATATGGTTTCAATTGGTAATAGGGTAATGAAACTTGTTTTGATTTAAAGTAATAAATGTGTGGAAAATATTACTTTTATATATTTTACTTCAAACTTGAAATTGATGCCTCTTTTATTTAAAGGAAGTTCATTGGTAATTGATTATTAATTAATTCTTATTATGTATTAATACTTAGTTATTTATTATTTTTACCTTGTGATGTAGGTTCCATCTTGGTATCAATTTCAGTGGGTGATGGTTGTTCCTAGTATCGGAGAGTGACCCTTGAGGTCACATATAGATGTGGTGGTCCTTTGGTTCATTTGGTTGTTGGTTTCATAACTTTTTTGTATTTTTATTTTATGTATAAATGATGTTTATCTTGGTTATTTATGTATTGGGATTCCTTGTTTATTTTACAATGTTCAATTTATTTATTTATATTTGGAGAAATTATTCACATGGCAACTCAGATGACGCCCGTCACTAGTTTTCATCCTGTGGGGATCAAAAATGCCTTTTGGGCCTTACCATGGATCAACTTGGGTGATCGATTTAGGGCTAACCTAGGCTGTTTCATGAAAAAATGGTATCAGAACAGACTGGTTCTATATAGGACCCAGCTTTTAGAGTGTTCTATGTTATTTGGGATGTCAAGGTATATAGTGTAGTACTATTGGAACTCAGGGGGCATGTATGGAGGAGGTAAGAACCAATACATTTGGGACCAAACCTTTATTATCCATGGGATGTCGAGTTTCTTTTGGTTTCTTTGGGTATTATTGTTGTTTTGTGTTTGGGGAATGAAAATGGAGTTGATCCAATGGTCTTAGTGAGATTTTAGGTCTTGGAAATCCATGTGGTGTCAGGGACATGGTCCTTGAAGATCCTTCGCGATGGTGTTGTGTTTTTTATAGGGATTCAAACCATAGGGCTAAGTCACCCATCACCGCTATTTTCCCATTTTGAGTAATTTTGGGTCTTCCTTCAGTCTATAAATTAGTTTGAAAAATCTTGTTCTAGAATTGTGAAAATGGTATTTTAGTGGTAATGGTTGGGTTCTTGAAAAAAATGGGAAATGGATTTTCAGAATTAATTTTGAGTAAGGATTTAGAAATTGGATTTTTATAATCAAAATCTTATTTTCATTGTTTTTTTAGAAAACAAAAATTTATTTTAAAGAGGTTTTGTATATTTCTTTTAAATGAGATGGAATGGTTTGTAATCAAATTATTTTTTATGGAATGTAATTTTTTTGAGCTGCTAAAATTTTTTTGAATGGGACTCATGGGATTTATATTTTGAAATGGTTTGAAGTGTGGAGTTTGAAAATTGAATTTTCTTGAATGGTTATTTCTATTTTGAATAGATTTGTGAATTTTTTAATGAGACGAAAATTGAGAGTATGAAAACTTGGGTGGAATGTTTTTATTTGGAAAATGGGAATGTTTCTTTTGACCTTTGTTTTTTTCTTGGTGATCACATGCATGATATGTGTTGATAAGTGGGTGTATGAGTTCCTAGATAGGCATGAGTTGATGGGTGCATGGGGGTAGGCCATGACAATGTGCATGCGTGAGTCTCCATGGAATACCATAGGTGAGTATGAAAATACTCAAAGCTTGTTTTATTTTCAAAATTATTTTTAATTGGATATTTTTTATTTTTTGATAGCCAATAGTTGTGTGGATAGTTTTCCCTGTGTATTGGGTACATTTTTTATGTAGTGTTTGAGCTCTAGAAATATTTTTGATGAGTTTGTTTTGATTGAGATATTTATTATCTTGTTGGTTAGTGTTTTTCCCAATAAATATTTGATGGATATTCGAAGTGAGGCCGTATGTGGTTCACCATTGGAAGATCCTCTAGATGATCAACCTAAGGACTTCCTTCTTGAGTTCTAAAAGCTAAATCCACCTCTATTTTATGGTCATGTGGATCCTCTTGAAGAATAAGAGTGTATGAGGAAAATTTAAAGTAACATAACACTCATTTAGTTGATAGAGTTGTTAAAGGTAAAGTTTTCTAAATTTAGGATTAAAGGATAGACTTGGAAGTGGTGGAATACGGTCTCTTAGAACAAGCATATGGAAGATATTACATGGGTTTTGTTCTAGGATTTCTTCATTCGGTAGAATTTCTCAGAGTTAGTAAAATTGAGGAATCAGATGGAAATGTTATATCTATAAAAATATGACGGGACAATGGTGGATTTCTTCCATTACTTTTTGTATATTGTTTCTTTCTCTCTAGGGTAGGATGTGGATGATTCCATAAAGGCTCAGTGTTTTGAGTATGAGAATCGTCTTGATATGCAGTTGAAGTTCTCAAAGTTTGGTTTAACCTATTTTACCAAAATTGTGAGGCAAGATATTTGTGTGGAAGTTGTTCTAGTGTGAGTACTTAAGGTTTCCTACCTTCCTCTAGATCTTGGAAGTGGTGAGGGAATTATTGTAAGGAGATCAGAAAGAGGATTAAGCTGTTGGTCTGGGTAATGGGATGAAAATACCTCTTTACCTTTATTTTGATTCTTTTAAGTTAATGATCATGGTTTTTCATCAGTGAGGTAAACCTAATAATAAAAATATACCATATTCTAATGATTTTAAGAGATTATAGGCTCGTGGATTCCTAGTTTATTTACACCAATTTTTTTGAGTTATCTCTAGGAAGTGAAGGGGAGCCATTTTGTGGGAGTAGAGTGCTGTTATGGACTCAATTTAAAATCCCTTCCTATATATTTTTTATTATTGTAATGGTTGTGTCTGGTGGGTTTTTTGGTTATTAATAGTATTTGAATTTTAAATGTAGATGATGTGGACCTCCTAAGAACTTTTGTTTCAATGGAATCATTTTTTAATTTTAAAATTTACAAATTCTTGATTTCTTAATTGGAGGTGTGTTCTGTGGGTATGTCCACCCATTTTTTATTGTTTTGGATAAAAGAGGATGATGGTGTATCTTTTTTATAGACTATTTTTGTGTAATGAAGGAGTTACAACTAGGGATCTTCAACTCATAACTATGAGGCATGATATGATTCAAACATTGGGGCTCCATCAATTGGACCTGAAGTGAAAATGGAACATAGTTAGTAACCCTTGGGGAGTGAGATACTTTATTCTATCTTTTTTAAGTGCGGTAATGGATAGAATTTAAGGTTCCCTATTGCATATCTTTTCCCCCCATTGTGTTGGGGTTTTATTGATCAGTGTGGGGGGAAGTTTCTAAGTTGTATTTTTTTGAGTTTACCATGCTGGTCAATTTCGAAATGGCGGGGGTCCAACCGTGTGTCTCAAAATAGTTTATTCTTGTTTTTACCAGTGTTAGTTGATTTCTTATGTTGGGGATTATGTTTTCACCTTCCATGTGGACAATCTGGTGTATTTTTTGGCATTGGATTGGAAATGTGTGGCTTCATTTAAGTTACCAAATTTTGGTATCATCTTCATTTAGGGGAACATTAATCTTCTGTAGAAATGTTGTGCGACCATTCTGTCATGTTTAAAAAAGTGGTCTTTGATCACTAGATCATTTGGAGTAATAAGTATGAGTTCTGTTTAGTGGTTGAGCTGTTTTTGGTTTAACAGATTGGACTGGGTGACTGTAGGAATGCATTATTTTTTAATGATCAATTGGAAAATGTTGTGTATTTCTTGGGGAGGAAAGAGTTATGGTCTGGGGAATTGTCACACCTTGTGTATTAATCCTTTCTTTTGGTTATTTTTTTAAATATCGTTTTGTCTCTTGAGTTACAGGTGTGAAGGGATTAAATTTTGAAGTGATATTTTATTTATCTTTGGTCTTGAGGTTATTCCTTTGTTTCCTTAGGTATTTTCTATTGAAAAGATGAGTTTTTGGGCTTGAAAGAAGATGGATCATAGTTTTCACATGATTAGAGGAAACTGTGCAACATGCTCTAGAAACCTTGTAGGCCTATGGATTCATCAAGTTGATGGTTCACAACCTAAGAATGGTTATAAAAACTATGTGGTAAGTATATTGGGAGGTTCTGTATCGAGGTAGAACCATCTCTCATGGTTTGAGAATGGTTTACCAAACCTTGTGGCCAAACCATACAAGTTATCCATATCTTGAAAAATGTGAAATTAAAATTATACCCTTATAGGAATTTAAATCCCAATCCACCAATTTCATAATATAATTAGTTTTTACAGCCCCATGGAAGTCTCTCCAAGGTTCTTCAAGAGTCTTTCTTCCTCCCTTGATGTAGATGTATGTATTTCTTCAAGTTTTAAGGGTGATTTCTCAAGGTAATCTCCTATCTTCTCTTCCTATTCCTTTGTCCTTCCATTTTCTCTTGAAATATTCCTCACCCTTGGTCATATAGATGTAGGGATCATGTTCCCCTTGATTTATTTATGGGTTTTGTGTGTGTTTAAGGTTCCTTGTGAGTTTTATTCCTTCTTTGAGCCTTTTTGTGGTGATTTTGGGTGTGCATTGTCAAAGTGCATGTGATTTGAGGTAGTTTTCCCTTTTGTACTCACATTTAACTTTATGAATCATTGGTTTAATTCTTTTATAACCTTACTTATATAATAAATTTTTATTCATGATCTTTGGAATAATTTTTTGGTGTGAAAAGTGGTGATTTATACCTTGTTTTATGATAAATAGCATTGTTTTGTTTAATGTTTCACACCAAGTGTTTGATGAAATTCCCAATTGAATATTGTGAGTGTTTTTTATGTTTAAATCATATTGTGGATTTTTAAATATGTTTATGACACCTAAATGGTGGTTTTGGTGTTCTCAAATGGATCTATAAATGGATTTGGCTCTTGAAAATGGAATGACATGTGATAAAGATGTGTGGTCTAATTGGAACATCTATGGAAATGGTTTTGGTTTGCACATATGGTGTGAGTACATTAATGAGGTTTTTAAAATGATTTTGAAATAGAAGATGGTGTGTTTTCATCCATTTTGAAAAGTGGATTTGGATTTTTGAGAAAATATAGTTTTGTTAAAGGAGATTGAGGCCAGTTTGGAACTTTTGTGAATGTGAAGAAAATGTTTATTACGAAAACCCTCCTTGGATAATATTCTTACCTTATTTATATTTAATGGTTGGTATGTACTCAATATCGAATCCTCATGATCCATTATGTGAATGGGTGGGACTTCCTCGTTGTGGACATCACGTGACCCATTTACTTTGAGCGGAATGAGAGATCCTTAGTGTGGAATCCATTGAGAACTATTGTTCATAGAAAGAGATTGATCATTAGAGTGACATGGGGTGATGCCTCTTGTGTGAACTATTTATATATGATATAAATTTTTATGATTGGATACTCAGTTGGAATCATTTGGCTCACCCCATTCATACTCTTGACATGGAGACCTTTTATTGTGAGAGAATTTTTTAAGAACAATTGCTGCATAAGCTTAGGATTATTCTCTGGATAGTGTCCCATTGCAGAGGATATATATTTTTTATTATTGATATGGTATAGTGGCCCTCGATCAAGAAATTTGGGTTGTTACTGAGCATGTGTGGGTGAAATTTGATTTCATCGAGTGAGGCATGATTTCCGAGATGAGTCAAGAAGTATAATGTGTTCTAGATTATTCACAAGACGGTAATTTTCACTGATGTCAATTGGCACTTAGTTGCCTGCGACGAATGATTGTGATGCATTGTTGTTGGGATACTATTGTTTGATATATTCCAATTTCCCTTGATGTATGATTTTTGTAATTAATTTTTTAGTAGTGTGTCTTTATGAAAAAAATGAAAAAATGTTTTTAAGTGTTTATAGAAAAAGGTTTGGGAATTCTTTTACATCATTTTTATCCATTTTAAATGAAATTTTATAATTTTTATTCAAAATTATTAGGGTTACTTCTTGGAAAAGAATGTGGTTTCAAATTGTAAAATGGGAAATTGGCCATTTTTTTATTTAATGTAAAAAATGTGTGTAAAAGCTTACTTTTATATATTGTATTTCAAACCTGAAATTGATGTTACTTTTATTTAAAGTATGTGAATTTGTAATATATTGATCGGGCACACCTACTGAGTTTTAATACTCACACCTATAGTTCTTTATTGTTTCTTATATTGCATTGAAGGCCTCATCTTGGTATAGATCATCATGGGAAATGGTTGGTCCTGGTATCAGAGAGTGACCATCGAGGTCACATGGAGTTATTGTGGTCATATGGTTTAGTTGGGTTTTAATTTCCTAGATTTATTGTATTTTTAGTTTATGTATTAATGATTTTGAGTTTGGTTATTTAAGTATTAGGCTTATTTTTTTATTTACAAATTTTAGTTTAGTTATTTATATTATGAAAAATCATTCCCTTGGTTACTATAATGATTCCCAATAAAAGTTTCCAGCCAATGCGGATTAGGAACACCCTTCATGCCTTACAATGGAATGGATCAGGTGACCAATTCGGGGTCAATCCTCGTTGGTTTATGGCATTTAAAGTTTTATTTAAATTTATATATTTTATAGGGGATTATGTTACAATATTATTTTTGCCAATATTTTTTATGATTAAATTTACAGTGATGAAATAATATGATATATATCTAGAAAGTATCAATAATTTTCTTCTCTTATGATTATTTTTTGAGGTAAAATGTTTATCTCCAATTTTTCTCTCTCACAGTACTCAAAATTATGAAATAATTCTTTTAAGGAATACAAACATTTTTAATCTCTATGATCATGATTTTTTTCATATCCATATTTTCTTTATAATGTTTCCATGAATTTTTATTATACTAAAATTATTGATTAGAATCATTTTAAAAAAAATTTAACTTTCAATAATTTTTTTTAAATGGAATCTTCTTTTCATTATCTAAATGAGGAAAATTTTACCAAAGTTGTGAAGAGAATATTTATTTTATTTTGTACCACATGAATGAATTTTCCTACCATAATTACAAAATTTTTCATTAAATATTCCTCTAAAATTTACCTTGGTTATTTCCATGTATTTTAATTTTTTATTTTAAATAAGTTATTTCAAAATAAAAGGGTATTTTCCACAAGAAATTTTCAAGTGATATTTTAAAGGTATTTTCACCTATGAAAATATCCATTTATGTTATTTTTTATTCACTTATTATATGATACAATGCCCCATATTTATTATTTCTCTCTATGGTTAATGATTATGATGATGAAATATTGTTGGAACCCCATTTATTTTTCACAGGTTAATCCATGATGAAATGAAACATTGTTTCATGATCTCATGAAATATATATGAATGGATTATGATTGTGTGATGGGTGGTTATAATATATAAATATAATTAATTATGTAAATGTTAATGGTTTATGAGATTAAAATGTATATAGGTGGTTATCCTTGGCCCCACAAGGGTACATAGGAGGATATCCTGATCCCAAAGTAAGTACATTAGTGGTTTTCCCAAGCCTATCATGGGATGAATTTCTTCGTGGATCTTGACATAATATTTATTTGATTGTGGCTATTCCAAACATTATTTGAAAATTTTATGAAATTTTATCATGGTTCATGTTCTTTGATTCCACTATAAATCATGAATCTTGATTATGATCTTTGAATTACTTGGTATGACATTAAAAATTTAAGCTCATGTTATCTTACCCTTATGGTCATGTTATTATTAAAAATGGTCATTGATTTATATTTACCTTGTTTATCCTTACTGAGCATCTGATTTCACAATTTTTTATGTTTCCTTTTCCCCGAGATATGAATAAAGTTTTATCTATGATACATCTAATAAGGTTCTAGTTGTGAATAACCTAGAGGAATATGATATATATCTTTTATGTACATGTTTTTTTATGTATCTAGGTTTCCAAATAAACTAAAACTCTATTGTTATATCATGTATTTCAATGAAATTTAATTAACATACATATAATAAGATGTAATATTTATGTATGTAGTGTTTTGGTTGGCTCATTTGGTTATAGACAAAGGTATGGTTATTTTTATAGATTGGGATTTGTAAATTTTAGTGATAATACATAGGACGATCTTAATAATAGAAGAACATCCATAATTATTGTAAATAAAAAAGAATTGTATTCATAGTAAATAAATTCATATTTGGATACTATCAAGTGGATGCATATATGGCACAAATGAACCTAGTGGTAATAACTCTGAAATCGGAAGATTGGTTATTAACTCGATTGTTACCGGTGCATGATGAGTGGTCATAAAACTACACACCTGGATAGACAATCCCAAGAGATATTCATGGGTAAATTCAAATTTTATTTATCAAATATTATGAATAATTTGAATAGATTATGACCATGAATTACCTATGTTAAACCTAAGGTGTCATAGATTGAAAAGAAAGTTTTATAATTTAGACACCCTAAAAATTATTTTCATAATTATATGATTCCTCGCCATGACTATTGTTACTAAAACTATTGTTTTTTTGTTTTATTCAAGGGTTTGAACAAGTAGGAATATTATTAAAACTGAATGTGATGGATAATAAAAAGATTATATTCCTAAGAAACCAAATTTTATAGGAGTTCGAATACAGAATATTATTTATATACATATGTTAATTTCTCAAGAAATGAATCATTATGATATTATAAATGACAAAAATAGTGAAGAAAAAACAATTTAATCTTTCATGATGAAACATATAACTTCTTTTAGTTGGTTTCTTAATCCACTTATTACTGAGTAATAGATCAATACCACCGAAAATATGTTTTTCTATTCTACGGTGCTTGATGTTTGAAAATTTTATTTTGGTTGATTATCATTTAGAAGGTGAAGTATATAAATGGGGGACAATTATCAAGAATATGTTTAAATAGGAAGAAATTAACTCTATTGAGTGGTATGAGTCTATAAGTTTATTTTTCATCTAGTACTTTACTCATATTCTTCATATAAAAAATAGAAGGAATTATCTAAGCTAAGGAAGAATGAAGATGACTCCATTAGTAGGTATGAGGAAAATTTTACAAATCTTATAAGTTATGCTTCCTGTATTGTCATCCAACCTGAAATAAATATTGATCGATTCTTCAGTTGATTAAAACAAAGTCTCCAAAGGGAATAATCCATAAGAGAAATAAGTTTCTATTAATAAATAATTTAATTCTCTCTCAAGGTTGAAATGAAGATTAGATCCATCATTCAATATCATGGTTTTGATAAGAAAATAAAGTTCAAAGTAAAAGAAAATTCTAGTAAGTAAAATCAAATATGGACAAAGTTGATTCTTCCAATATGTTAGAAGCGTGGAAAGAAACATGGAATAAATTTTCTTCAGGTTACTAGTAAATTCATTAAGTTTGTAAAGGAAGGTCATCAAGAAATCAAATATCAAAGTTCTAGGAAGAAGTTAAAGTATTATAAAAATGGAGAGAAATCTCCACAAAATACACTACATACACTCTAGCGTTTCAAATTAAAGGAGTATGTGTATTATGTTAACTAGTGGTTTAATCTAAGGGTTTGTGATGATGATTAACATCAATAATATATTAATCCTGGAGACGATGAGAAATATCATGATATCACTATTTATGATGTGCATTATGAGAATGAAGTGGTTAAAGGTACACTTATCATCCACTCTAGAACTAGTAATGTATTATTTGATTCTAGATCTACCGATTCTTTTATATATCAATAATGTGATAAGGATATAACATTACCACCATAATGATGAGCATGAATATCACTTCAGGATTATAATACAAACCCTAAGGATAAAATGAATGAAAAATTTACCAAGTGTGGATTTTAGCTATAGAAATTTTCATTTTTTGTTCATATAATCTCAAGTGAGGGTATATAAGTGGATCTATCAACGATGGAATTTATTCAACGTTGGCCAAAATAGACCCATGTGACTAAGATATATAGTTTCCATGGATTAGATAGATAAAATTTATGTTTTGTGAAGAATTTTTAATAACTATCTAATTTAGTAACCATGTTTACTCAGAAGGGAGTCATGTTCTTTTATAATTTTACATTTGAAGAACATTTCAAGGAACTGGAGAGAAGGTTGGGATGTGCACCTGTACCCACACTACACAATAATAGAAAAAGGTTTTTGAATTAAAATTTTTCTTTGAAGAAAGGGATGGGATGTAATCTTATGTATAATGGTATAGTGATAGCTTATGACTCGTTCCAATTGATAGTTCATGAGAAAGATTACTCGATCCATGACTTGGAGTTAGCAGTTGTGATATTTTTAATAAATATACAGTGGAATTATATTTAATTATATTGTTGTGGCATATATATTGATCATAAAATATTAAAGTATATATTCACCAAAAAAAATAGTTTAATATACAGCTTAGAAGATGGTTGGAGTTGATTAAGGATTATAACTACTTAATAACTTACCACCCTATGAAAGTGAAAAAATGGGGCTATAAGATCCCAAGTTTCCCTATGAGGTACATATCATTTGAATTATATTTTAATTACTTTTTTTGAACTAATGTAAATTTATATTGAGGTTACGATAGTTTCAAGTGTGTCTCGGGATTGTTCAGAGCCCGAAGCCCAACATTCAAAAAAAATAGATGGGTCATACAGTTATTAGAAACCATGAAACCTAGGATGAAAAATTTGAGGAAACTATTTAGGGTTTTTTAAGGCAACAATGGATGAATGGTTCACTCTAACCCTATTCCCAGGGCTGTACGCCCGTGTGTGGCCATCATTAAGTTTTAGAAGAGGCTAAACGCATGGCCGACACATGGTTTTTCTAGCCATGAAGAATGACCATGAGAGGAGTGATAAGGGATAGAGGAATATGAAATGTTATGTTTATTATTTTACAAAACATGTGCATGAACCATTTAGGTTCCCTGATGAGGCATTGAGGGGCGCACAATTTGTGCATAGTTTGACCAACCATATTTTCCAAACCATTCCACCCCATTGAAATGTGTGAAATTGAAACTTTGGGAACACCAAGAGACGTTAAAATATTTTAATTTTAGAATAAATTTAATTTTTTTACTAGATTTCTTTTTACACAAGACCAAGTTAAAAATATACTAGACAGAATACTGAGTTTCTTTGATATCTTGTGTGACACCCATGACTATGTTTTTTCAAAATCTAATATACTATAAATATTATTATGATGGTTATAAACTATCCATTGTAATAAAATGTATGATAAGGATTAAATAAACTGGTAGAATATTGTTTATATATGTTTATATAATTTTTTTGACCAATTATTTGGAAATGAATATAGAAACCAATTGAATATAAAGGAAATGTTTTTATAAAAAAACTATTTTTATATGCCCAAGTTATTTTATCCTAATAAATTAAATTAATTACTATTATTAGATGATATTAATGAAATTTATATATTATATCTTCAATAAAATATTTTTATATTCAAAAAATATAATATTTAAGCATAATATGAGAAAAAAAAATCCAATTTTACACATAAAATGATGAATTGTTCTAAAGACAATTTTTCTGCCTTTTAATGGAACATTTTTTTTAAAATAAAATTTATAACTTTTATAAATTTTATTTTAGATAATATAATTAATTTTTAACGAGTAATTTCAAAATAATATTAGGTTTATGTTTTGTTATTTTTATGAGAAGTTTTACTTTCTAATGAATAGTGAAAAATACGGAATGTTAATTGAAAACTTACTTTTCATCTAAATAATTAATATGAATAAATTATATTTTATAATGGTTTTAATGTATAATTATGTCAATGATACATATATTAATATAATTTAGTTAATTTTAATATTTTTTATATTTAATTTAGACAAAAAAACATAGTGAAGGTTTGAACATATTCACTTTAAAAATCCTCTTTCCCATCCCATTTATAGGAATAATTTTAAATTATTTTCTACTAATTATGTAATATGAATTTGTAGAAATGGATTGAATATTTTAAAAAATAATAATTTTTAATTTCTAGTAATTCTCACTTAATATTTTACCAAAATGTTTAGTGAATGAAAGTAAAATTAATTACACTAATTATGGTAAAAATGAGTTTAGTTAGTTGTTAGACATTAATTAAAGGGGCCAACTGACCTATTAAATTTTCCAAAAATATATTTCAGGATATATTTATACCACATCCTCTATTTTCATGAAAAAAGTTTATTATTGGAGGCACATTATTTAAGACAGACCTTCCAATAATGTTTACCTTTTGGAATTTACAAGAACTCCACTCCTCATCCACTATAAAAAGGAACTCACCCCTTCGATTATTCACACCTCTAAATCCTTTTAAATCATAAAAAATGACCAATTAAACTATAAAAATCCATTACCTATTCATAAAATCATCAATTTTTGAATAAAAACCCAATGATATCCTATAGTGAAAACAAAAATAAGTTACTCAAAGAAGAGGTAACATTCTTCACAGAAAACGTTTGTTTTAATTCTTTCTCCACCCAATAAATTATTATTATATCATGAATATATAATAAACTAATTATCTAAAATATATTTAGAGTTTTTATGTTAAGTTTAATGACTTCATATTTACACACTTCTACTAAATTAGATACACATACATCATTCGTTTGTACGATGGACTACTGCCTCGTGAACCGATGTCCTTCATGCTTCCATAACCACATTTCATGGTTGAGAATAAGGATAAGTTTATATTAATATATGATATTTTAATGTATTTATGTTTTTTAAATACTATATAACACATAGACTCAATATTTTATTTTTGTGGGAATATGATTACATCATTTGTGGACATGTGGCCCATCGCCTCCTCAAAGCAATGTGATTCGTTCACGATTTACATGGAATGTATTAAGGATGAGTTTAATAAAAATATTTTATATATATGACATTAAAATTATAATGGAATTATAATATAAATATCTAACATTTTCATTAGTTTCTTTTAATATGATAGAAAAATGGAAGCAACATTCATCTGTACGTACGACCTACCATCTCCAGGAACGGTGCATTTAATCTCCTATCACTAAATATTATGGATTAATATAAATAAATATATACTGAATATTTTTATTTTTTAAATTATGGATTAAATTTCAGAGATTATTAAATCAATATTGATCTATGAGGAAAAAATAACAACTCAAAACATACTAAAAAAACAACACAATTAACCCCCAAAATTGTGAAAATAATGAAATATTAGAAAAAAAGAGAGATAATATATTATTAAAGGATAATATATGATATTATAATTAATAATATGGTTATTTTATAAGTAAATAAAATGATTAAAAACATTATATATGATATTTAATAGTGTTCAACAAAAAGGAATCATAAGGTAAGGGATTTTGTCTCAGTTTACCTACCATTGAGAATTATTTGTTATTAGGCACCAATTCACTTATATATGGCGTATATAATTTAACACGTAATATTATGATTCATTAATTACTTATGGTATTTTTAGTTTTAATTTTAATTATTTAATTGAAGGGGATTTTACTTGAAAATGAACAAGTGATAAAAGTTACTATACAATATCACTTTATTTTGTGATTGATAACTTTCTCGTGAAACAATCACTTTATTGTAATAATTTTTATTGAAAATTAAATTTATCTAAATTATTAATATTATTTTATGATGGATCTAATTATATCCTAAACTATATTACATTTTAAAATATTTTTTTACTTTGAATTTCATTTAATTAATTTTGGAAATATTGATAAATCAAACTATTTTATTCAAAATAAATATTTGATGATAAGACAAATTTTTTATTAATTAAATAAATTAATTGATATATGAGGAATGATTTAGATTAGAAGACATGGGTGTGTCCTGGTTTCATATGTCCCCTCATTTCATCAATAGTCTCCTGGGATGAATTAGTTAAGATATCATTAAACATGTTTTTACTTGTAGATTAAACAATCTTGTGAAAGGAATTGACCTTAATGGTTCATGTTCCAAATACATGGCTTAAAATAGTTAAAAATTTACAAAATTCATATTTCAGTTATTATTATACATGGTATTTTCACTATGAAAAATATATGGATTCATTTCATTCTCATATTCTTGTTTAAATGGAACGTTCTTTTAGTTATTTACCATGGAATATTGATTTTACCTTATCCAGTTATATAAATGGAATGTATTCTAGATTATTTACATTTCCATGATTATTATAATTATTGAATCATTTTTATATCTAATATATCTAACCCTTACTGAATATATTAAGTAACCCTTATTCTATTTACTTTCCCCAGGGTATGGTGATTAATTCTTGGAATGAGTTTCATGGATGATGAGAATTTAATTTTGTTTTGTATTATGTTTTTTTATTACCAATGTAAAATGGGTATAATGTTTGTAATATGTTTTCTAAAAATGATGAACTGATTAATCCTTTGGGATTAAATTCCTTGTAATAATTTCATTGTAATAAATTAAGGCACTAACTTCAGGTTTCTGGGTTCAGGTCATTAAAGTTGGTATCAAAAGAAGTTTTAGAGAAACCTTGGGAACTATATTAAGAAAATTTAGAATAGGGAATATAGCACTATGATATAATTTTAGGATAAGTATAGAAGAACATCCCAAAGAAACCAAGTTTATTATTATGAGATTAGATACACATAAAAGTTTCTATTTATGTTGGTCTTTCACTAGTTTTGGGATTATATGTTATGTTTCATAATGTTATGATCTATTCCAGTATATGTCATTGTTTAAAAATGGCTCCCAGAAGGAATAATGGTATCAATACTTGTATAAAATGTAGATATTTCCCTGCTGAGGGAACCAATATAACTGGTATTGGATCCAAATAGATTATGGATATTTTAGGTAAGATTAATCAAGATATTAAAAATAACCATTCTCAGATGGAGAAACCTATTCTACAAAAATAATCTTTTATATTGGATCAATTTATGCAATAAAAGCCCCCAATATTTAGTGGGACTAATAATCCAATTATAATTGAGAAATGGATTAAGTCGTTGTATATTTTATTTATGTCATTAAGATGTAGTGAAAAGGCAAAGTTCAAACTTTTAGTATATTTCCTAAAATATGATAAGGACCAGTGGTGTTCATTTATCCAGAATACTAGGTAGGAAGAAGAAATTGAACTCATTGAATGAAATGATTTTAAGGATACATTCATTGACCAATATTTCCTTCATGAGGAACAATATAAAATGAAAGGAAAGTTTATTATCTTAAATAAAAAGGGAGAATAATGTTTTTATAATATGATGATACCTTTAAAAGGTTATATAGGTTTTCTATAGATTACATATGCAATACAGAGTGAAAGAATGGCCACTTATTTAAAGGAATTGTGCCAAGTCTCCAAATGGAACTATTCTCAAAAATATTTTCTTCTTGTAATTAAATAAGTTTTTGTGCTATCAAGAAAAATAAACAATTCTCCATGTCCCATGTCATCGAAGTGAAGCAATATAAGAAGAGGATGAAATAGAAAAATAAGGATAAAGGGAAGAATGGAAATAAGGATTTTTTGACATGTGATAATATTGGAAAGAATCACCTGGGGAGGTTCTTGAAGGGATTATGAATTTTTTATAAATGTAAATATAAGGATCACTAGGAAAAATAATGTAAATGGAATGATAAAAAGGTTGTTATTTAGTGTTAAAAAAATAAGTAGATGGGGCACTAAGAGAATTAATTCCCCAAGCGTGAATAGAATATACCTTAGTAGAAGCTAAGGGATCAAGGTCAAAATTATTCTATTGATATACATAAAGTAGAATGATTAATTTTCTCATGTATTTAGATATTTTAATAACAGAGTAAGAGTATTTTATCGATGATATCATGGTTAAAAGTATTATGAAATGTATAAGGATTTTACTACTATACTGTTTCATCAATGATTTAAAAGTGTGTTTGGATCGGTATTGATGACTAAGAAAAATGATTCAGTGAAAAGTTGAAATTCTTGGAAAAAATGTGTTTTAGGGAAAGAAAATCCTTAATACGTTATTGATGTTGAGATAATGATATTTTTGATAAACATTAGATTGATATAGATAAATTTAATTTAATTTTACTGACTACCTTGGAACTGATTAATGATTCATTGATAATGTGGTTTATGTTTTAATTGATTGTGTTTACAACATTTTTTATATTTAAGTAATATATCCATTAATCTATGTTCCAATTAATTAATAATAAAGAATGCACATTTTCAAAGAGGTTCTATAGTAATTCAATATATTACCAGGTTTCATGAAAATTCATGATGAGTTTGTTTACATTCTCATTATGTGATGGTGAAAGAGATACTTTATGTTTATTGAAGACTAATGATAATTTCATTTTGAAAATTTAGTAACCTTCCATCTAAAGTGTTAGATCATAATATTTTGAAAAAGTGAAACATTTACAAAATGGTTTAAGTTAATCTTTAGATGAGGTTTTAGAGGCTAATGTATTACTTCACCATATGATGGAAACTATGCTAAGAAATTAAGTAGAATTATTTCAATACACAATCAAATGATAAGATTTTGTTTATGAAATAGAAAAATACATTAACTAATATTCATAGAGAGTGAAAGAATTCCTAAAATCTAGGGAAAAGGGTCTTGAAAAAGAAATGTTGTCCTATTAATATCATTTTTGATTATATCAATAAATTTTTACACCTTTATGGTTTATGGTCGTGTGGTCATTAACATTTTATGGATCACCCACTTTTTTATGATCAATGCTCTCTATCACTCTCCATTAGAACATGATAATTAGATTTTTCTTCCTTGTCCATGATTTCAATAATGTTCTCTTATTCAAAATACAAGTTTTGTGTTGGAATTCACATTTTCCTCTCCCTCTTATTAATAATGTGTGTTATTAACCCTATTTAAGATGTGGGTTTTTGAACAATAGTACTTTAAAACATCAAACCCACTATTAACGGGAACAAACTTAATTTGAGGGATGAAATATGTTTAAGTTGGAGAGAATATAGAATTCGAAGACTTTACAATATTTTAATTTTAGAATAAATTTAAAATTTTTTATCTAGATTTTATTATATGAAACAACAAGTTAAGACTACGATACACACAATACTGAGTTCCTTTGACATCTTTCTTTACTTTAAAGGTTGAGTTTTTCCAAACTACAATATACTATTAATATTATTATGATAGTTATCAACTATTAATTATAATGACATGCATAAAAAGGATTAACTAATTTTGGAAAATATTTTTTACTTATGTTTATGAAATTATTTTCTGACCAATTAATTGTAAATTAATATAGAAACCAATTGAATATAAAGGAAATGTTTTTATAAAAAAACTATTTTTATACGGCCAAAGGAATTTCATGCTAGGAATTTAAATGAATTAATATTAGTGGATGATATTAATAAAAATTTTCTATATTTTATATTCAATGATTTTTTTATATTGGTCCAATATATTTGATAATCATAAGATATGAAAAAAATACAATTTTATACATAAAAATCTGTATTTTTCTAAAGGCAGTTTTGTCACCATTTAATGACACGCTTCTTTTAAAACTGAATGTTGAAAATTTTATAAATTTTATTTTAAAAAATAAAATTAATTTTTTAAATAATAATTTCAAAATTATCTTAGGATTAATTTTTGGTATTTTTATGAGAAGTTACATGTTTTGATGAATAGTAAAAAATAGTAAATTTTAATTAAAAACGGACTTTTCATCTATATATTATATAAGGATAAATTATATTATAAATTGGTTTTAAAGTAAAATTAGATCAATTATACATATATTAATCCAATTTATATCATTATAAGAATTTTTTATTAAATTTAGATATAAAACCTAGTGAACGTTTGAACATTTTCATATTAAAAGCCCACATTCTCATCCCGTCCGTGGGATTAATTTTAAATTAATTTCTACCAATTATATGATTTTAATTTGAAAAAAATTATATATTTGTAATCAAATTAATTAATAATTTCTTGTAATTTTAAATTAGTTTTTTACCAAAAATATTAGTGAAGGTAATTAAAATTAATTAGAGTGATTAAGGTAAAAATATTTTTATTAGTGGTTAAACATTAATATTATGGCGGAAAATGACTTATAAAATTGTAAAAAAAAAACCATTTTATGTCTATATTTAGACCATATAACCTATTTTATAGAAAATGGTTCGTTATTTGAGCCACATTATATAAAGGATACCTCTTAATTTTGTTTACCTTTTGGAATTTACAAGGATGCCACTCCTCCTCCACTATAATAAAAAACTCACCCCCATCACTCAATCACTCATATAAAGCCTTTTGGATCATCAAAAAATTACCCAAATAAACTAAAACATTCCTAAACTACTCATATTATCCTCCATTTGTCATAAATCAAACCAAGGAAGTCATTTGGTGCAAACCAAAAGGAGTGACCATAAGAAGAGGTAACATTCTTCAATTAACAATTTTGTTTTATTTCTTCCTCCAACCCTTATATTATTATTATATAATTATTATATAATAAAAATAATTATCATAAAAATAATTATATATTGTTATTTTTTGGGTAAAATCTAAAAATTTACACAATTCCATCAATTAGGATACACAGTCATCGTTCAGGTGTTTGGAAGACTGTCGCCTCACGAACCTATCTCGTTCATTATTCCATTATTGCATTTCAGGGTTGGAAATAATGATGGATTTATAGTAACACCCCAACCACAAAATCCCAGAGTTGGTGCATTATTACATATCATTGGCCTGATCACAAAAGATCAAGTCTCGAAAGACTGATTAGTATCCTTGGAAGTACTAGATACAGTCATACATTTTACATTACATCATAAAATTGAAAAATACAACAACATTGTTTCCATAGACAACACTAATATCCCCTAGACTATCCCTGAAAGTCAGTCATAATATACTTCTTCACATCTTGGAAAAAATAAAACAAAGAAAGGGGTGAGATAAAATGCTCATCAATGGTAACAGTATAGCGGAAACTTTCATAAATAAGCATAAACATTTAAGGAAATGTATAAAACTAAAACAAAAGACTTTCCATCATAAACTTCATCATAATATAGAAAATATAAATCAAAATAATTCTATTTACTTACTCACATGGATATTCTACTTGTCTAATAATCACATAAAATATCAATATCCACTTTCATAATGATGGAATGCAAATTGCTAGACTTTCCTTACCACATAGTCAAGGCCTTATGCCAAGACTACAAATAAGATTTTGTTAAGGAATTGTGTCAAGACACTAGTTTTTCTCATGAGACCTACTGATGCATCTAAGATCTATAGAGGGCTCCACCCATCACTTACTAAGTCCAATACATTCCTCATACAAAAAGGTTTAAACATAACATAAACATTCGTATTAAAACTAGCATATGAAATGTCAATAATTTATCCATAAAACATGAATGGGGTAAAAATAACACATCCACAATCAAATATATCACAAAACCTTCAATACAATATTTTAATTTTTGTATCATAATAAATCGACTTCAAATAAGCGTAAAATCCATCAAAGGATGTTGACATAGATGAAATCAAATCCTTTTTAAAGAAATATCCCATTCTATTTTGAAATATTTTAAAATTAATATAATTATAAAAGAAAACATTTACTTTGGAAATATTCTTATAATTTTGTAGGGGATGCTTTGATGATTTTATAACAGCGGGAAATAGCCGCACCCACTGTATAAGTTAAAAAAAGACATTCTTACCTTAATTTTGTTGAAAAGGTTATAAAGGACCTTGTTTGGAAAACAACAGAAATATCTCTTTATAAACATATTATAAAAACTCAAAAAGGGTATAAATGACTTTAAACCATAGTCTATAAAATAGTAAGAATGTTTTGAAATATATTTTAAAGAAACATGGATGTGGATGATAAAGAGGTCCCAGTAGATACTTACGTAAAAATAACATCGGATAATAATGAGATTGTGAAGTTAACCCTTACCATGTACTTTTCCTTGGTCAGATGTAGGTTAAACTCTTGTATCATGGTGAAATAATTGTTATTAAATTATACAAGAATCATATACATTAATATGATATCATATATGTGTTGTGTCCTGGGCCCAGGATTGCTGGGCCCCCGCCAGGATTGTTGGCGCCTGTGCCCCGGTAACCAATCCCACATCGGTTGTGGAGGGAGATTGGTGGGTGCTTGAAATTCCCGTGCCTACCTTCCCCTCAGCAACGCGTTTTAAAGCCGTGAGGCCTGGGATAGCAACTGGGCCAGAGCGGACAATATTGCTGGGCCGAGGGATCCGATCCATCAATTGGTATCAAAGGGTAGTTGGTCTCGGGACCGGTGTGGGCTTGGGGGGGGGGGATGTTGTGTCCTGGGCCCAGGATTGTTGGGCCCCCGCCAGGATTGTTGGCGCCTGTGCCCCGGTAACCAATCCCACATCGGTTGTGGAGGGAGATTGGTGGGTGCTTGAAATTCCCGTGCCTACCTTCCCCTCAGCAACGCGTTTTAAAGCCGTGAGGCCTGGGATATCAACTGGGCCAGAGCGGACAATATTGCTGGGCCGAGGGATCCGATCCATCAATATGATCTTTTAACATTGCTTTGTTAATAATATCTTAGTATTATCATTGTTTTAGGTGTTAACTAATTTGTTTTCCTTTATATGCTTTGTTATGTAAGTAATTTTTGTTATGTATAGGTTGTATCTTATTCATATTATGAATGGTATTAAGTCTTTAAACATTGTTTTTAATCATCTAATGAAAATTAGTCTTGAATGGATACGATGGGAAATGATTCTAATCGTGTTCGTAGAGACGATAATCCATACGTATACACAAGCGAAAATATCATTATTTTGATATTGAAAAAATATATAATTGGATGGTATATCATATATACATAATAATTATCATATTATATTTAATTATTTACATCAATTACACATCATTATTATACCCATCCAAATAATAATGTATTGAATAACAATTACACCACGACGTGGAGACGGTAAGCCGTACGAACGCACGTATGGTGACATATCATTCAAAGGATGGATAGAATAATGAATATGGTTGTACCTTATTTATAATAACATAACATTATATAGAAGATAATGTATTTATTATTTTAGAATGGAAACAACAAATAAAGAGGAAGTGGAAGAAGAAAGGAACTTAAAAGAAGTGATGAAATATTTACCTCTTCTTTGGATTTTTCCTTTTGATTTGATCAAAAGGGATCCTTAGGGTGGCTTTTTGACTAAATTAATTCTCTAGGATGAAGGGAGGACTGTTGAGAGGGTATTTGGGCAGAGTTTGGCCGAGCCAAATGTCTTTTGAAAGTGTGAATTAGAGAGAAGGGGGGAGTTCCCTTTTATAAGAGGGTGAGGGCACCTTAGGAAAAGCTAGAAATATTATTTTATAATAAAATAATTTCAAGTTTATAATGGATAAAAAGTGGATTATTTAAAGTATAAGGTGGTTATGGGTCTAAAAACACTCAATCGATAGGTTTTAGACAGGTTTGGGTCACTATATTAACTTTATTATTTAGATTTAACTCTTAGTTAAATAGTTTGACATTTACCATGTCTCTTTGTATTTTTATATTATATGGTTAATAAACTTACTATATACTTACATTCGAACCCAAAGTGGTTCATTAATGATACAACTATAATTAGATATGTTTTTTGGCCGAACCTTATATTTTTAAGAATAGAATATCAATTAATAATGTAATATTTGTTTTTAAAACTCTTTTATGTCAATTTTGACAATATTTTGTTTTTTGTTGTTTCTAAATTCATAACAGCATTATTACTTAGAAATAAATTCTTATAACCAACCCTACTATGTCACCTTAACCTAGAAAATTATTGGAATTAATAAAATGTCTCAAATTACATTTATTTGGATATTTATAATATCAATTATTTTAATATTTCCTTAATTAAGTAATTACTCCATCATCATTGTGTCATAAATAAATTAAATTATTTAATGTCTAAAAAATATAAATAAAATACCATTATGTAAGAAATCTTTTTAGATTTATAATGAATATTTATAGTCTAATATATCTTATGGTTAACACTATATTAAAAATGTTTTAATTATTAAACTTTGATTTTAACTCTTTTAACTCGTCTTTTAATTAAATTATAATAAATGTCCTAATCTAATCCAAGTGAACCAAAGAGGTTCATATTTTATTCCTAAGCTTGGTTTTTGTCGAATAATACTTATCCAATATAATTATGAAATGTTTTAGATTAATTATAATATCATTTTTACCATTAATTCCCTATTTACTTTTAACCGTGGTAAATAAAAATAAAAAGTTACTATTCATCAAAAATTAATTTCATCTTGTTGAACAACATTTTACTTACATATATCAACCATGTCTCTCAGGTTTTTGAAAATCAACTCACAGAAGCGGTAAAATTAAGTTTTATGTGAAGTTGCAAATTCTCCTAGGAGGTGGGTAAAAGACGGTGAAAAGTTCAATATAATTTTTATATATCTAAAATTATTATAATATGAATGAAATGAAATAAATTGAACTTATATAGGTATTATTTATCTATTTTGACCAAAAATAAATTTACATAAAATAAAAAAATATTTAGATAAAAAATTTGGTTTTAAACAATAACTGAGTGTTTTTTACTATTCATCAATAATTGAAAGTTTTCAGAAAAATACCAAAAATTCACCCCAAGCTAATTTTGATATTCTGAATACAAAAACTAATTCCATTTTGAAAGATATAATTTATAAAATTTCAAAAAGTGGGTATTACTATTTATAACGGCTAGTTTGATTGGTTGTGGTGTGTTAGAACTCGAAGTTGTGTACAAAACAAGCTACTATATTATTCAAAGAGAACTGTACCGTGGAAACTTGGGGTGATAAATTCTCCCCTCCTTTAAATAATGTTTTCCTAGAAATTTCTAGAATATTACTACATAAAAAGACTCGGGTGGTTCTTCATCAAAACTTCCTCGGGTTCCCACGTTGCCTCTTCCATCTTATAGTTTCTCCATAGAACTTTTACCAGATGAGTCGTTTGGTTTCTTAGCACTTGTTATCCTGTATCAAGAACCTTGACAAGCTCTTCGCAATAAGATAGATCAGGTTCTAATTCTAATTCCTCATAGGTTAGTACATGCATTGGGTCAGGGATGTATTTTCTCAACAGTGATATGTAGAACACATCATGAACTTTTGAGAGACTTGGCGGCATTTCCATATGGTAAGCTACAACCCAAATTCGTTCTAAAATTCAGAAAGGTCCGATGTACTTGGGATTCAATTTATCCTTCTTAACGAAACATATAACACCCTTCCATGGAGATACCTTCAAGAAAACATGATCTCCTACCTGAAATTCCAAATCCTTCCTTTGCTTATCAACATAGCTCTTCTGCCTACTTTGAGATGCTTTGATGTGGTTTTGGATTACCTTCACCTTTTCCATCGTTTCCTCCACAAGTTCTAGGCCTATGAGTTTTCTTTCACAAACATCATCCCAACATGTTGGTGTGCGACATCTCTTTCCATATGACGCTTCATATAGTGCCATTTGAATACTTGAATGGAAGCTATTGTTCTGGGAAAATTCTACCAAAGGTAAATATTGATCTCACATACCTTGAAAGTCAAGTGATCATGATCTCAACATGTCTTATAAGTTTTGAATAGTCTGTTCTGATTTTCCATCAGTTTGGGGGTGGAAGGAAGTGCTCAAACAAAGTTCAGCATCCAGGGCTTTCTGAAGACTTTTCCAAAATCTTGATGTAAAACATGGATCACGATCAGAAACAATCGATAGGGGTACTCCATGAAGTCTTACAATTTCATTAATATACAGTCTTGCTAAACATTCAAGTGGTAAATCTTCTCTTATAGCAAGAAAATGTGATGACTTGGTAAGACGATCAACAATGACCCATATTGCATCATTCCTTCTGGGATACTTTGGTAGTCCCGTGACAAAGTCCATCATAATATTATCCCATTTCCACTCTCATATGGGAAGAGGTTGAATGACTCCTCTAGGATGTTTCCTTCCAGCTTTCACTTGTTTACAAACCATACCTCTTGACACAAAATCAGAAATCTCCCTCTTCATGTTGTCCCACCAAAAATGTTCCTTCAAATCTCTATACATATTGGTGCTCCTAGGGTGTATAGAGAAATTGGAACTATGAGAATCATCCAACAATTACCTTTTTAGATCATGTATATCAATAACACAATGTCTCTTCCAAAATTTCAAAATTCCATCTTCATACACAATGTCAGTCAATCTCCCATCATTCACAGCTTTAATCTTTTTTTGAAACTCCTCATCATCAACCTGAGAACTTTTTATCCTTTCTAGTAAAGATTGTTTGGAAACCATTTGAAAAAGCATTGATGTCTCACCTTCCATGGTTATTCCCATATCCATCTTTACTATATCCATGTATATAGGATCCTTTTAAACTCTCATATTGATCAAAACTCCATGATATTTTCTGCTCAAAGCATATTCCACCTTATTTGCCTTCCTCGGGTGGTAGTGTATCGTGAAATCATAATACTTGAGTAGTTCAAGCCATATCATTTTCCTCATGTTGAGTTCTTTCTGTGAGAAAATATAATTCAAACTCTTGTGATCAGTATCAATCTCACATTTTTCACCATAGAGATAGTGTCTCCAAATATTCAAATAAAAGATTACAGCTGCTAACTTAAGATCATGAGTAGGATAGTTTTGCTCATGAATTTTTAGCTGTCGTAATGCATAGGCAATAACCCTATCATTCTACATAAGGACATAACCAAGTCCATTCATTGAAGCATCACTATAAATAACAAAACCATCATTACCTGATGGTAGAGTCAAGATATGAGCATTGACTAATCTTATCTTCAGTTATTCAAAACATTATTCACACTCTTTTGTCCAAAAAAAATTTAACCCTTTTTTGTGTGAGCTTTGTTAAGGGGTTAGCCCATCGGGAAAAATTCTGGATGAACTGCCGATAATAACCTGTTAAAATAATAAAATAGTGTACCCCAGTTATACATTTTGGTGCTGGCCATTCTTGGATTGCTCTTGTCTTATAAGGATCGACGGAGATTCCATCCTTAGAGACGATATGGCCAAGAAAAGAAATCTCCTGAAGCCAGAATTCAAACTTGATAAACTTCCCATATAATTCATGTCTTCTAAGAGTCTTCAGGATAATGCACAAGTGATTTTCATGATCTTTGTAGCTTTTTGAGTATACCAAGATATCATCAATAAATACCACTACAAAGTCGTCAATATATTCCTTGAAAACCCTATTCATTAGATCCATAAATATAGGGGGTGCATTAGTCAATCCAAATGGTATTACTGTAAACTCGTAATCCCCATATCTGGTTCGAAATGCTATCTTCAGAATGTCTTCCTTCTTTACACACAACTGATGATATCCAGATCTAAGGTCAATCTTTGAAAAGTATTGAGCTCCATGAAGTTGGTCAAATAAATCATCAATGCGAGGTAGGGGATACTTGTTCTTTATTGTTATAGCATTGATCTCCCTGTAGTCAATGCACAACCTCATAGATCCATCTTTCTTTTTAACAAAAAGAACAGGGGCTCCCCATAGAGAAACACTTGGGAGAATAAATACCTTATTAATCAATTCCTCTAGTTGTTTCTTTAGTTCCACTAATTCCACAATGGCCATTCTATAAGAGGTCTTGATATGGGCCTTGAACCATGAATTAAATCAATGGAAAACTCAATTTCTCATTCTAGAGGATGTATAGGTAAATCCTATGGAAACACATCAACATATTCTTGTAAAATTGGTACGTCCTCTATTTGAACATTCTTTTACTCACCCATAGTAATTTCATTCTCTTCCTCCCCAATAATTGAATTTAGTTGAGCTACTTGGGGTGGATCTAGATAAGAATTAGGTGGTGATGTTTCTGCCCTAAATATAAGGTACTCCTTATCATCATCAAAAATTGTAACCCCCTTTTTCTTACAATAATGTTTCGCATCATGGTCCAAAATCCAATCCATTTCAAAGATTATAACAAATTCAATCATGGGTATGATGATGCGATTAGCAGATAAAGAACATTTATATGCCATAATGGGGAATGATTCACAAAACATTGTTGCAATGATACTTCCCTTAGGAGTTTTGAATGAAAACTTCCATGTTAAATCAAATTGGAAATATCTAATTTTCTTAGCAAACTGGGAAGATATGAAACAATGAGATGATACATAATCAAATAAATCATTTTCTAAACTTTAGGAAACCATTAAATTACCTGCCACTATGTATTTTGGAGATTCAACCTTAGCAGTAGTGATAACATAAGCTTGGAATTGATCCCTTGGCCTTTTCAGAGGTAAGTTCCCCTGACACGTAGGACATTCATTTTCATAATGCCCCTTTCTCTACAATTATATCATTCAACATCGACAGCCACTTTATTCCCCTAGTAATCACAAGCTTAGTGACATTTTTCACCCACTTGTAACAAACTCTCATTCCCTTCAGGCAAGTACCGAGGTGTTTCTTCCCACATTTACTATATGATGGATATTCAACTTTTCCCTTCTTCCCCTTATTTCCATTTCCAGAGTGTTCAGTAGATATCTTCTTCTTTTTCTTTTCTTTAAAGTCATACGACTTAGAGAATTCTTTTTCTTTCTTGATAACATATGAGACAATATCCTCATATGACGAGAAGGATTGTGAGAATAATACTTGACAGAGAAATAGTTTTAACCCATCGAAGAAACGATCAATATTACTTCTTGGTTTACGTATATAATCTTTAGCAAGCCTCGCTAACCTTGTAAAGTTAGCCTAATACTTTGCGACATTGTCATCCTCCTTTTGCCTCAGACTCAAAAATTGCCTTTCCATATCTACTCGATGGTCACGAGGAAAGTATTTTTCTAAGAAAATCACTTAAAACTCCATCCATTCCATATTTGATACTTCATCATCTTCCTTTGTGTTTTGAATCAATGACCACCATTGATCAGCATCTCCAGTGAGGCTGTAAACTACCATAATAACTTTTTCCCTTTCACTACTCCCCAAGTCATGGAATATTTTCTCTAAGGAATTTATCGATTGCTTAGCTACTAATGGATTTGTACTCCCACTGAACTTTGGTGATTTCATCCTCATGAAGCGATCTAACATTGATCCTCCACGCTGGGGATCAGGGTGCTCCATATGGGTAAGGTTATTATTCATAACCTGAGTAAGTTGTCCCAATATAGTGATAAGCTGATTAGCACTAGTTGTATCACCAGCTCCACTATAATTATCTTGATCAGGAGGTCAATCTCTACATGGAGTGCATGCATTGATACAGTTTCCATTCCTTCCACTAGGCTCCATTTCTAAACAATGGCATAAACTATATTAGTTTATGAATCGAAATTCATAAAACACTTAACATAAATTGAACAGTTTAGGGATATAATCCATAATCATAAAAAATGTTTCTTTTGAGGAAGTATATACTCATAAACCCTTCATAATGATTTGTAAGGAAAATTGGAATTATCCTAAGCATATCCCCTAGGAGTGTCGTAACCAAGAGTACATCAAGGACCATTATCGCGCACCATTTCCTTTTCGAGTCTAGCTCAAAGCGGTGTTTTCGGGTTTTACCCCTATTTATTTCTATGCCATAGCTGCCTCTACCTGATCATATCTAGAAAAAGATTTATTTCTTGGAAAGCTCACAAAATATCTACAATACCAAAATTCTAGGAAGTTATTCTTTACTAATCCTCAAAGTCTATCTTAGGGTAATGTGCTCTAATCAGAGTTTATCTAAATCTAGATTCCAAGGTTTGTACTAAACATCCTCTGATACTAATTGTAATTCCCACACCCCAGAAGCCCAGAGTCAGTGCATTATTACGTATCATTGGAATGATCAGAAAAGATCAATTCTTGAAAGACCGATTAGTTTAGTAGCTTTGGAAGTACTAGATACATTCATAAGGTTTACATTACATCATAAAATGGAAAACTACAATAACATTATTTCCATAGACAACACTAAGATCTAAAATACTATCTCTATAGGTTAGTCATAATATACTTCATCACATCTTGAGAAAAATAAAACATAGAAAGGGGTGATCTCAGATGCTCAGTAAGGATAACAATATAACAGAAACTTTAATAAATAAGCATAAACATTTAAGGAAATGTATAAAACTAAAACAAAATCCTTTTCAACATAAACTTCATCATAATATGGAAAATATAAATCAAAATAATTCCATTTACTTACTCACATGGATATTCTACTAGTCGAATAATCACATGCAATATCAACAACCACTTTCATAATGATGGAATGCATAATGACAGAATTTCATAACCAAATAGTCAAGGCCTTGTGCCAAGACTAAAAATAAGATTTTTTCAAGGCCTTGTCCCAAGAAACTAGTTTGTCTGATTAGACCTACCAATTTATCGAGGATCTATAGCAGGCTCCACCCATCACTTACTAATTCCAATGCATTCCTCATATGAAAAGGTTTAAACATAACATAAACATTCGTATTAAAACTAGCATACAAAATGTCAATAATTTATCCATAAACCATGAATGGTGTAAAAATAACACATACATAGTCAAAAATATCACAAAACCTTCAATACAATATGGAAGTTTTGTATCATAATAAATAAACTTCAAATAAGCTTAAAATATTTCAAATGACGTTGACATAGATGAAATCAAAGCCTTTTTGAGAGAAATATCTCTTTCTATTTTGAAATATTTTAAAATTTATATAATTATAAAAGAAAACATTTAATTTGGAAATATTCTTATAATGTTTTAAGGGAATCTTTTATGATGTTATAATGGTAGAAAATAGATGCACCCGCCGTATAAGTTAAAAAAAGACATTCTTACCTTAATTTTGTCAAAAAGGTTATAAATGACCTTGTTTGGAAAATGATGGAAAGTTTCCTTTATAAACATATTATAAAAATTAAAACAAGGGTATAAATGACTTTAACCCATATTATATAAAATATAATGAATGTTTTTAAAAATATTTTTAAGAAACATGGATGTTGAGGATAAAGCGGTCCTAGTAGATACTTACATAAAAACAACCTCGGATAATAAAGAGATTTTAAAATTAACCCTCATCTTGTAATTTTCTTTGGTTGAGGGTAGATTAAACTCTTGTATAATGGTGAAATAATTGTTATTAAATTATACAAGAATAATATACATTAATATGACATCATATATGATCTTTTAACATTGCTTTGTTAATAATATCTTAGTATTATCGTCGTTTCAGGTGTTAACTGATTCGGTTTCCTTTATATGATTTCTTACATATGTAATGTTTGTTAGGGATAATATGTATCTTATTAATATTAAGAATGGTATTAAGTCTTTAAACATTATTTTTAATCATCTAACGAAAATTAGTCTTGAATGGATATGATGGGAAATGAATCTCATTGCGTTCGTGGAGACAGTAATCCGTACGTACGCACGAGCGACAATATCATTATTTTGATATTAAACTAATATATAATTGGATAGTATATAATATATAAAGAATAATTATCATGTTATATTTATTATATACATCAATTACACATCATTATTATACCCATCCAAATAATAATGTATTGAATAACAATTACACCATGACGTGGAGACGGCAAGCTGTACATACGCACGTATGATGACATGTCATTTAAAGGATGGATAGAAAAATGAATATGGTTGTACCATATTTATAATAATATAAAATTATATAGAAGATACTGTATTTACTATTTTAGAATAGAAACAACAAATAAAGGGGAAGTGGAAGAAGAAAGGAACTTAAAAGAGGTGATGAAATATTTACCTCTTCTTCGGGTTCTTCCTTTTGATTTAATCAAAAGGGCTACTTAGGTTGGATTTTTGATAGAAGGAAGTCCACTAGGATGAAGGGAGGAAAGTTTATAGGGTACTTGGGTAGATTTTGGCCGAGAAAAATGGCTTTGAAGGTTTGAATTAGAGATAAGGGGGAGTGCCTTTTTATAAGAGGGGTGAGGGGCACCTTAGGAAAATCTAGAAATATTATTTTATAATAAACTCATTTTCGGTTTCTAATGTCTCCAAAGTGGATTATTTAAAGGATAAGATAGGTATGGGTAGAAAAAACTCAACCAATAGGTTTTAGATAGTTTTGTGTCACTATATTAACATTATCTTTTAGATTTAACTCTTAGTTAAATTGTTTGACATTTACCTTGTCTCTTTGTATTTTTATATTATATGGTTAATAAACATACTATATAATTCCATGAGAACCCCAATTGGTTCATTAATGACAAACCTAGAATTAGATAAGTTTTTTTGGCTGAACCTTATATTTTTAGGAATATATTATCAATTAATAATATAATATTTGTTTTAAAAAATCTTTTATGTCAATTTTGACACAGTTTGGTATTTTGTTTTTGCTAAATTAATAACAGCATTATTAATTTGAATAAAATTAATCTAACCAACCATAATATGTCATATTAACCTAGAAAATTATTGGGATTCATAAAAAGTCTCAAATTACATTTATTTGGATATTTATAATATAAATTATTTTAATATTTCATTAATTAAGTAATTACTGCATCATTATTGTGTCATAAATAAATTAAATTATTTATTGTCTAAAAAATATAAATAAAATATGTAGGAAATATTTTTATCTTTATAATTAATATTTATAGTATAATTTATCTTATGTGTAATCCTATATTAAAAATATTTTAGTTATTAAACTTTGATTTTAACACTTTTAACTCTTCTTTGAATTAAATAAGAATAAATATCCTAATCTAATCCAAGTGGACCAAAGAGGTTCAAATTTTATTTCTAAGGTTGTTTTTGGTCGAATTATACTTATCAAATATAATTAGGACATGTGTTAGGGTAATTATAATATCATTTTTACCCATAATTACCCTATTTACTTTTAATCGTGGTAAATAAAAGTAAAAAGCTACTATTCACCAAGAATTATTTTCATCTTATTGAGCCAAATTTTACTTAATGATATCAAAAGTTTCTCTAGGGTATTTGAAATTCAACTCACAGAAGCGGTAAAATTATGTTTTATGTGAATTTGCAAATTCTCCTAGGAGGTGGGTAAAAGACGGTGAAAAGTTCAATAAAATTTTTATATATCTAAAATTATTATAAACTGACTCCAATGAATTACTTTGAACTTATATAGGTATTATGTATCTAATTTGACCTAAAATAAATTTAAATAAAATAAAAAATTATTTTAAAAAAAAATTGGTTTTAAACAATAACTCATTGTTTTTCACTATTCATTAAAAATTGAAAGTTTTTAGAAAAATACCAAAACATCAACCTAATATAATTTTGATATTCCGAATACAAAAATTAATTCCATTTTGAAAGATAACATTTATAAAATTTCAAAAAGTGTGTATTACTATTCATAACGGCTAGTTTGATGGGTTGTGGTGTGTTAGAACTCGTAGTTGCGTACAACACACGCTACTGTATTATTCAAAGAGAAGCGTACAGTGGAAGCTTGGGGTGTTAAATTTATTGTTTATATAATATATATATGATATTTAAAATTTATTTATTCTTATGGAATTATTATAAAACACATACCTTAATTCTTTCCATTTTTTGGGAATACGATAACATAGTTTGTGGACGTGTGGACTACCACCTCCTCAAAGCTTTATGATTTGTTCACGATTTAAATAGAATGTATTAAGGATGGGTTTAATAAGAATATATGATATATATTAAATTAAAATTATTCTGTAATTATAATATATATATATATCATTTACCTTTATTTCTTTTAATGCAACAAGAAAATGGATGTAGCCTTCTGGCGTACGTACGACCTACCATCACCATGAAAAGTTCATTTCATCTCATTTCACTAAATATTATGGGTTAATATAAATTAATATATAATGAATTTATATTATATTTAAATTGTGGTTTAAATTACGTACATAATGAAATAATGATCGACGCATGATGAACAAAAAATAACAAGTCAATACATACTCGAAAACAAGGCAATTTACACATGAAATAGTAAAAATAAGAAATGATTATTAACAAACAAGTGATAACATGTTATTAATGGTTAATATATGATATTATAAATAATAATTCCATTATTTTATAAGTTAATAACATTCATAGAACCATTATATAGTAGGTTAAATATAATTCATCCTAAAAGAAGCATAAGGCAATGGATTACGTATCAATTTACATTCCATTGAGAATTATTTTTTATTTTGCACCAATTCACCTAAATGTGGTGTATATACTATCCATTTGACATTTAATGTCATGATTCAGTCATTATTCATGGTATTTTAAGTTTCAATTTGAATTATTTCATCCAAGGGGATTTTACTTGAAAAATCACCAACTGATAAAAGTTATTTTACATTGTCACTTTCTTCTGTGATTGTTAACTTTCTCTTGAAACAATCAATTTATTGTAATAATTTTTCATTGTAAACTACATTTCTATTTAATATTAATATTATTTTACGATGGATATGAATATATCCTAAACCATATTCATATTTTACATATGACGTTTACTCTGAAAGTTATTTGATTAATTTTTGAAATATTAATAAAGTGGTATCTTTTCTTCGATAAAGATATTTTATGATATGGAATATTATTTATTAATTAAATATATTATTCAATATATGAGGAATTATTTTGAATTCAATATAGGCCCAATTATTGATATACCCTCGATGAATCAATAATATCATGGGATAAATTAGTTAAGCTAGCATTAACTAGGTTTTTACCAGTAGATTAAACCGTTTTTTGAAAAGTCTTGATGGCAGTGGTTCATGTGCGTGATATAAGATGTAAAATAATTAAGAATTGTATTTATTCATATTTTAGGGATTATTATCCATGATATTTTTATTATGAAAAAATATGTGGATGCATTTCATTCTGATTTTATTGATTAAATGACAAGAGAGTTCAGCTATTTATCTTTCCATATTGATTTTCCATTATCCATTTATATAAATTTAATGTATTATAAGTTATTTAACATTCCATGTTTATTATTATAATTTATTTTTTTATTTAACCTTTACTGAGAATCTTATATCACCTTTATTTTCTTTCCTTTCTTTTGGGTATGAAGATGAATTCTTGGAATGAGTTTAAATGATGATGAGCATTTTATTTTACTACATATTATGTTTTTATATTATCAATATAAAATGGGTATCATGTATGTAATCTAGTTTCTAAAACTATAAAAATGATTGGTCCTTCAGGATTTGATTGCTTTTAATCATGCCATTGTAATACGGAAAGACACCAACTCCAGGTTTCTAGGGTCGGGTCGTTACAGTTTTTCCCCTAATTCATTTTCAGTTTGAACCATTATTTCTTTTTTTATTTCTCCAGTGAATTATTCTCATCCCATGAGAGTTTTTCAAGAATAATATATAGTTAACTCCCAATCCTATATAAATAATCATATTCAAAAACCATTTGTCTTTTTTTGATCTGCATTTATGAGTTCTTCATTCATCTTGCGCCTTTCTTAATTTTCTTCTTATCAATGGAGTTATTTTAGTGTGAGATATTATTACCTATCTTCAATGAATTTGAAAATTTCTATAATTTATTTTGATCCTTCCCAAGTTCTGAGTTGATATTGGGTGACTGTTATACCACTTATATACAATATGTGGTCTACACATTTCCCTTAACGTTTGGTGTTTTATAATCCTAGTTGTCATTGTGCAACACACCAACCTTTCCAGAGTTTCCCCTAAAATTACTTTAACTTCTTAATATAATTTATCTGAACCTGTTAGGTTTCCCACGAAGTCCATTGTATGTTTATAGGTCATTTTACTTAACCCTATCCACCCATGGTTTTCTTTATACCCTTTTTTTATTTTTTTGACCACTTGTGAGGTGTGTTCATGTATCTAGACTATGTTATACCACGTAGTTGTGTGTGTGTGATATAAATTGATAGAGGGTGACTTATAAAATTAAATTAGATGTTTGGAGAGAGTTTATGACTCATTTTACTTATGACTATATGATTTTAAATTAATTAAATTATTGAATGGAAATTTATAAATGAGTAGGATGAACTCATGGATTGTGAATGGTTGGGAAATGATTAATGAATTGAAAATGGCAGTGGATTTTTTGGAAGAGATCAGTTGATAATGATTCCATTGGATTCCATGGAAATTTCTAATCCAAGGATCTATATTGATTATGGTAGTGGATTCAAAGGACACTTCAACTCCTTGGATCCTAATTCCATAGGTTGCCAAGGGAATTTCTATCCCTTGTATCTGGCTTGCTAGGAATTGCATTAAATACGATATGTGGACATTCTCCTTGGAATCCACACAACTCGTTAACAACTTTCCATAAATATGCTTCATGGAAACTAATTGGATTCCTTAATCTATTATAACTTGTTTCGAACCCTTCGTCTTATAACACTAGATTAAATGACATAGGCTATTTTGGATTCTAAACACTTGATTACTCGACATAGACATTATGGATATTTTTATATTCTTTACTGATATCCTTGGTATTAGTATATGATTATAATTATTATAATTTATGGTATCACACATTCTTTATTATTATAAATAGTTTTACTTGTTTATGGGATCTTGACTATTGTTCATAGGGATCCATGTTTGGCTGGACAAGATCACATTTTAATTTGACAATTTTCTTTCAGTACAATTGTACCTATGATAATCTTCACACTACTTCAATATTTATACACAAACTAAACATGTTATTTAAAAAATTTGTGGTTTAATACTAAGTGTTATATCACACTTTATTCAGGCTGTTTTTGGGTACCCACAAATACTTTAAGGATGAAGGTTGGGATCGGGGAAATCACCCACCTTATGATGCTTGATATGATCATTTCTTAGTAAAAGGGGTGCATGGGACTGAGCTATGATCGTTATGCTAGTTAGAGATAGTCCCTATTTGGTATTTTTGTACTCTTGATACATGTATTCTACTGGTTTACATGTATTTCCTGGTATTTTGTATAGATACTAGATATGATCATCATACTATATTTGAAACTACTTTTGGATTATTTATTATATAGTATTTTTTATGTTCATTTTCGGTCATCTATTTAGTTATTTTTTATATTCTTTGACTACTTGATTTTTATAATTATTATTGATACGATACACCCATAACATGAGGTAATAGTCTTCCCATGGACACACCCAAGGACTTCACTTCTAGTTGAAAAAATTTGGCATATAGGGAGAAGAGTATGAGGCCATGTGACCCATCTGCTCGGGAAACCGTTTAGTGACCCCCAGTTTAGGATGTTACATAGTGGTATCAGATTATTTTATTTTTTGGATTCACTATTTTGGGAAAATATATTTTATATTAGGAATGAATTTTAATTTCATAATCAGTTGTTCTAGAGAGTAGCTAACCCTTTTACACAAACATGCATAAATTCCTATAATGAAGAATTATTGTTCAGTATTTTCCTTTTAAAGATGATTTGATTACACCATTGGGTGAAGAAATTTAGATTTGATGTTTATTATGATTATAGATTTTTATATTTGGCCCAATAATTTGAGGGAGTTCTATCTCATGCATCATTTTAAGCACCAATTAAAATTCACATGCTATGCCATATTAGAAGCATTGCTTAACTGTATGAAATTATTTTGTGTGTCTTTAGTGATATAGCTATTTTTTGATAAATGATGTGTGAATTTAATTCAGAAACATACTTTTTACTCATAGTGCCTACCACAACCTAAAAAGTCTATTCTTGCATAGACTACAACAGACACCCTGAGCAGTAAATTATGGAACGTTGAGTCATGGACCATCAGTCAGATAGACTGGAACAAGTTTTGGTTTTGATTAAGTGGAAAAATAACATAATTTTATAAGGTGTACGTTCCCTTATGGACTATAAGTGATGAACCATTTGGTTTAATGATTTTAAATATATTTTTAATATAATTATGAAATTTCAATGACATAAAATTGTGAAACATATAGCTTAACCTAAACTTGACTTTAGAATGGGCCGAAGGTAGTGTCTCTAGTGATTTTTATGGTAGTTCCTATTACCCATTATTTTCTTTAGGAATAATAATAGGTGTGTTCCTTGTTTATAGGAAGGCCTCGACATGTACTATGCTTTTATCTATGATCTAATCATTATTGATCTTTTTATAGGCATGTCTATGCAATTGTAGAGACATGCCACCACGACGACCTCCAGTCACGTGCAAGGAGGAGTGGAGATGACCATGATCCAGAGGTGGTGGTCCCTGGGATAATAGTTGATCCTCTTATAGTTCCAGTTCTATCACTAAAATATTTACCACATACAGGTGATGATTCCAAGTTTTTTTAGGGTTTCTTATGCTTCATTTATACTATTTGAGGATCCCCACAGCATGCCCTGGCTATTGATGAGATGAAGTGTGGTTTACAATAGCAACAATATCCCACATTTTTATGGGATAGTGGTCCAATGGGTATTGATATATGTATTGAGACTACCTTTTCAATTTTTTATCAATTGGAGAAACCTCATGAGAAGAGATTAAATCTCATGACTTATATACTTCCGGGAGTAGCTATGTTCAATTTTATTTTTTTAAAAAGGCTGATACATTTCGGTACATGGTTTGGAAATATTTTTAATCCAATTTTTTATATTAATTCTCTCTTGATACCTTGAGAGATGGAAGGTATAGTGAATTTATGCATCAGAAGAACGGTTCTATGACCGTTATAGAGTATTTGACATGGTTTACAAAGAGTCCACATTTTGTGATGATTTATATTACGGATGAGACATCAAGGGGGGGACTCTTCGAAGAAGGTTTCAAGTATGTATTTTGATTTTAGGTTGACATGTTTTGGTTGAATACTATTATAGAGATAGTGAACCAGGATCTTATTTATGAATAGAACCCAAGGGGAGTTAGGGGTGCAGAGCCAGGAAGTTCAGCCTCTCGATCTAATGGTTCAGTATCAGGTGGTTGAAAGCACAATTTTGAGGATTCTGGTGAGGGGAATAATAGCCATAGTGTGAGTGATGGTAGTGATATAGTATGTCATTAGTGTGGGAGACAAGGAAATATGATGATTCAGTGTGATAGAGACCCATTCAAGTGATGAGTTTTTAATAGGATAGGAAACGTATAGCTATTCTATATGACCTTCCCTCCATCTTTCAGTGTTTGGGGATAAAATCTTCCTCCAAGTTCAGGAGTAGGATTTATAGCTCCACATCAATTTGGGAGCTGGGGTAGTGTCGGTCATTCAGGCCAAGGTGTTGGTCATGAATGAGGTAGTCGAGAAAATGTTTTACCACGACAGTAGAGTAGGCATGCTCTGGATAGTGCGGTTGTTTCATAGGGATATAGTTTAGGACAAATATTTTCAATAAAACCTACACCTAAGAAGAAGTGTTCCATTCCATATGCAGTGAGAGGTATGATCCTAGTAGCCTCTGCTCTAGTATCTTTTATTTTCAATACCGGTTCTTTTCATAGATTCATATCTATTGAAATTATGGATATCCTTGGGAACATTGATAAGTTTTATGATGGTATTATGACTTTTCATTCTCTATTGGGGATTATAATTGAGGTTATGTGCCAATGCAGGGAGTTCTCCCTTAAGTTTGGTGTGTATCACCTCAGATGGAATCTTTTATTCCTTTAGATGATAGGGTTTGACGTCATACTCAGGATGGTCTGGCTAGTTTATTATTGATCCCATGTCAATTTATATCACCATAGTATTACCTTAACATCACCAGAGGGAGAAGTTTTTATTCATAAGGGTGAATGGGATTTCTAGGAAGGTAGAGATGGAATATAGAATCATAGGTTGAGCAGGATGACAACCAATATTTATATTTTTTATCTATATAACCAGGGAATGTGATAGGTTGAATTCCCTTCAGTTGTTTATCAGTTCAGGGATGCCTTCCATAAATAATTTTCAAGTTTACCCCCTGAGCGAGAGGATGAGTTCTCTATTGAGATGGTTCTTGGAGTTTCACCATTATCCATTCCCCCTTATAGGTTTTCTACTACATAGTTGTAATATCTCAAGAGATATCTAGAGGACATGGAGTCAAAGGGGTTTGTATGACCATGTACTTATCTGTGGGGTTCGCTAGTCTTTTTTGTCAAAAAGGTGGATGGTACCCTTAGGGTGCGTGTGGATTATAGAAAATTGAATTATTTTATGGTAATGAACTGGTATCCCTTTTTCATGGATAAATGACCTCTTTGACCATCTTCAAGGATCTCAGGTGTTCTCAAAAATTTATTTGAGGTTGGGATATCATTGGACTCATGTTTGATCCATAGACATACCTATAATAAATTTTCATAGAATGTATAATCTATCTAATTATTTGGTTATGCCATTCAGTTTCACGAATGTGCCTAAAGTTTTCATGGAACCGATCAACCAAGTTTTACATCCTTATCTAGAATCTTTTTTGGTGGTATTCATTGATGATATATTGGTGTATTTTCACAACCAACGAAACCATGCCAAAAAATATTTAGGTCGTTTTAAATACATTGAGATAGCATTATTTATATGAAAATATCACAAATTACCACTTTTGGATGGATAAGGATCACTTCTTGGGTCATATTATCTAAGAGAAATGAGTATTAGTTTACTTAGAGAAGATGAGAGCTATAGTTTCTTGGGAGAAACCCAAGAATGTATTTGATATACGTAGTTTCTTGTGGGATATATGGATAAAAAGGTGTTTAAAATATGGATTATCACTCTAGGAAGAACCTATTATGGGATTGACTAAGAAGGGTATGAAGTTTGATTGATCATATACTTAAAAGACATCTTTTTAGGAGTTGAAATGGAGAGTGAATTCAGTTTCAGTCCTGATTCTTCCAATGCTGAGCATAAGATATATAGTATATTGGGATCCATTAGGTATCAGTCAAGGAGAGTTTTAGATATAGGTGGATTGATTTGTATCATATGAGTCTCATTAGCTGAAACCACATTAGAGAAATTACCCGATGAATGATCTTGAGTAAGCTGATGTTTCTCATACCTTACCCTATTGGAGAAATTATTTTATAGGATATATTTTTTAGTGTACACAGAAAAATAATACTCAACTACATATTTACACAACATTAATTGAATTTTAGGTAATGACGATGGGTTAAATACCTTCAGTATTTTGAATTAGATATTTCCTATATGATCGAAATGGGAAATGCATTTGTAGATGAAATGAGATTGAGGGCACAAATATAGGTAGTTCAAGAGGCCAGTGGAGAGTGGCATCTTTTAGACATACTTTTAGAGATGAACTTAGGGGTGCTGGAAAGTCATAGGTATACATTTCCTTCATATATGCCAGTGACTTACACTCTTATGGATAGGGTGAGGATGAGGCAGTTATCTAATGTTGAGGTCCTAGTCCAATAAGAGAGTGTGGTAGGTGAAGACCCTCCACCTAGTTAAACTATTTTAATAATGAAATTATACACGTACATGGTTTTGTTTAGGTTCCATCATACATACATGGGGAGATAATGTGAGAGTTTTATACCTTATATTGGGTAGTGTATCCCAGTGTTACCAAGATGTACCGAGACTTACGTCTCTAGTATTGGTAGCTGATGATGAAATGAGAGGTAGTTGGTTTGGTCACTAGGTGTTCCACTTATTAATATATGAAGTCAGAACACCAATGAATAGATGGTATTTTAAAATAGTTGCCTATTACGAAGTGGAAATGGGATGATGTTGTGATGGATTTATTGATTGGGTTTTTAAGGTCACCTCAAGGTATTGATACTTTATGGGTTGTTTTGGATATGATCATGAAGTTCACCCATTTACTGCCAATCAAGTAGTCCTTCACATCAGATGAGATTGGGGGACATTATATTCATGAGATTGTGAAACTTCATGGGGTTACTCATACCATTTTATCAGATAGGGGAGGTAATTTTACATCTCAATTCTAGAAAATCCTACAGAAGGTGTTGGGAACACTAGTTCTCTTGAATTAAAAATACCACCCTCAGGATGTTGGCCAGTCAGAGTGCAAAATATAGGTTGTAGAGGACATTATTAGAGCATTAATCCTTGACTTTGGGTCTCTTGGGAGAGGAATAAATCCCTTTTTAGTTCACCTAAAAATTATATATCAGGATACTATACAGATGCAACCTTATGGGGCTTTGTATATAAGAAATTATGATCACCTCTGTACTGGTTAGAGGTAGGGGAGAAAACATTACTTGGACTTTGTCTCATCTAGAATACTTCAGAGTGTAACCAGTTGATTAAGAAATAGATGGATATTATACAGTCCAGATATAGATATTACGCCAATCATAATTGACAACTACTAGAGTTTGAGGTCATGGATCGAGTATATTTATGTATCTCACTGAGGCTTTGACACAGACGGATTGGGAGACAAGGTAAGCTTTCAATATGATATGTCAGGATGTTCGAGATTTTGGAGAGATTTGGGTTGGTATCTTATTGATTGTAGTTACTACATAGGTACTAATATTGAGTGACACCTTATGTGTATCTTATATATTCCTTTATCACTCATACACATCTCAAAATATGCATCCATATGAGGTTGAGTTACAGGTAGATGAATCCATTGAGAGAAATCCAATTTGTATCATTGATAAGAGTATGAAGGATCTTTGAGGAAAGTCTATTCCTCTATTATGGGTGCTATGGAATCACAACTATTTATGGGAAAATATTTGGGAGTGGGTGGCCAATGTATGTGATTATTGGCAAGATTTATTCTTAGGTGATTCTTGACCACCCTTGTAAGGGAATTTTGGGGACAAATTTCTTGGTGGGGGGGGGAGATTGTAAAATTATGGGTTTTACTAGGAGGTAAGGATCTTTTTAATTCTAGTTTAATTACCTTGTTTTGACCTAATGTAAATGACATATGTGGTCATGGGAGTTTTAGGGGTATTTGTGGAATGTTCGGATCCCAGAGGTCCACTTTTAGATAAAAATAGATGGGTTGCACAGTTAATAGAAACTGTATGACCTAGGATACCCATTTTGAAGAAAATGTGTGGGGTATTTTGTAACTTAGAATTGGGTAAATGGTTCTCCCAAACCATGAAACTAGGGCCAGGCACCCATGTTTGGACACCTGTATTTTTAGTAGAGGCTAAATGCACAACTGATAAAAAAAATTCCTAACTGTGCGCCATGACCATGTGACGGGTGATAGTGGATAGAGGAATATGAAACAGTTTGTTCATGGGTTTTTAAATCATGAAAATTAACCATGTAGGTTACCTATTTAGTTATTTATGGGTGAAAGGTTTTTCCAACCATGTGTCCAAACCATAAAACCCAGTTAAAATGTGGGAAATGAACATTTTTTCCCTGTTTCATTTTTAGTTTAAACCCTTATTTAATTTTTTTCTCTCCAACGGATTTCTTATCCTCCCATGAGAGTTTATCAATCCTAAGATAGTTTTATCTACCAATACTCCATCGATACATAAATAAAAGCACTTATTGTCTCATTGTATCTTCATTAGTGAGTTCTTCATTCATCTTCCGCCTTTCTTTGTTTGTATTCATATCAATGGATTTATTTTTTTGTGAGAACTTATGACCTCTTTTCAGGGTGTTAGACCATTTATCTGATCTACTCTGATCTAGACCCAGTTAATAATCAACACTAGAAGAGGTTTATAAAATGAGTTTATGGTTGTTGGTCTATACCATTCCCTTAAAATTTTGTGTTTTATGTACCCAGTTGTCATTTTTCCTCATACCAGACATTCCGTCGTTGCCCTTAAAATTATATGAACTCTTTGATATAATTTTTTGGACCCTTCTAGGCTAACTATGGGTACCATTGTATGAGTATAGGTTTACTATGAGGTTTTTTCGTATAACACTAGTGTCAATTTGGTACTATTGTCGAGGAGGTTTCCTAAGTTGTATTTGATTTTTTTTTGACTTTTTAGAATTTTAACCACTAATTTAGATTCTTTATAAAAAACTAAAAAACAAATATTGTCAGAGTGACTACTCCAATGCATAGATTTATTGTCAATAATATGTGGAGTCTATTCATGATGAATTTTGAAATTTTCAACTCCAAAAAAATTATTTAAAAATTTAAAAAAAAATTGATGATTCAAAATGAAGTTTCCATGATTCAAGGATTAAAAAAATAGAGATTATTTCCAATTCTTTCTAACAATTTAAAGAACTAAAATATAAAAAAATGCTCCATAAGTTGAAAATAATATCCCACCCAATTTTGATGTTGATGAACCTTTTGTGGATAAGTTGAAAACAAATTTTGAATCACCTTTTTCAAATTTGAATGATTAAATTTTCAAAGTTTCCCCAATTGATGTGTCTTTTGGAAATCAAAAATATTTGGAAACAAATTTGGATGAATTTTTTTAAAATGAAATTTCATGGGAAATCCCTTATTTGGACATCGAAAAATCAGAACCCATTTATGAAACTTCTTCCAAGGAGTGTGAGGCACTTGATCAACACTCTTTTAAAGATCATATAGAGGAACTAGAGATGATTAATACTTTCAATACCACTATTATTAACCTCCAGTAAGAGATAGAACTGGCGAATAAACAAGGAGATTTCTAAATTCTTGATCCAATTTTTCCTGATTATTTTTATTATAAATTGTTAACTATTTCTCTATATATTGATTTAGTTCATAGTAATTTTTAATGGAATAATTTTTCTGATGAAGAGGATTTCAATTTTGAAATATAATAAAGAATGATGTGTCTAGTTGAAGAGTACATTATTTTAGATGAGTATTGTGTTTCCAATATGTTTTTATAAGAAAAACTAATTTTTAAAGATAATCCAATTGATAAACCACATCATAGAATAAAATTTCAACAATAGGTGGAGTTTGTTTGTGAGGATAATGTTTTGGGAAGTTTCTTTTAAATTTTTTTCCCTCTTCCACTATATCATTGCATTCAAAATTTCATGGGGGGAAAATAATAAATATGTTTTTGGCGGATTTGACATGTTATGGGAGCTGAAAAATATTGGATAAAATCATTTTTCTATTTCATGTGGGGGAAAATCCACCCACATAAATATTGGGGATTATTAAATGGAACTACCTAACTAGATGTAGGGAAATACTAGGAATAACATAGGGTTTAATAACGAATCTCATTTAAATTCTATTTATTTTTATTTTGGTTTCCTTTCTTTTATGAAAAAATTGATTTTTTTCATGTAGGATTCCAAGTTCCATATTTTAAGAGGTTAGCACAGGGCTGCTGCTACCCAACAAAAACCAGGTTGTTTCTTTCTTATCCAGTTGCTTTTTCATATCTTCTAGATTTTTATTTCTCATATAGACCATGAAAATTGAATAAATTGTAAAAAATAAGTGTTGTGGGAGGATTATCCTTTTTAGATTAGGATTTTTGTGCTTTGAATTTTATGTTTTGATTCAAATTTTTTGTGTTTTATTTAAAATTTTGTGTAAAACCATGTGACCTTCAACGTAATATCCATTTTAAATTGAGAATTTTTGTTGATGGAAAAAACCAATTTTATTCATGGAACTGAACTTAAATGATTACTGAAATTTTCTTAGTTCTATATTCATGTTGTGGAAATTCGTGAAAAGACCGTTAAATTCAGAGTTTCTTGCCATAAATGCTATATGATACTGAAAATCATTTTGTCATGAGGATTATTAACAAAATTTTCATCTTATTCACATTCACCCCCTTCTTGATTGAACCAAAAAATGATTGTTTTTATGAAAAACATTCCTTTTTCTATAAAAACCTATGATTTTTAAAGAAGTTGTGTTCAAAATATTTGTGGAAATTCATTTGTGATTGAAATACCCCGTTTTCATAAGAATCCTTTTGTATTATTTACTACCCTATAAATTTTACCATTGTGAGCCCTTAGTAGCCGTGTACTGCCTATTGCATAGCCACATTAAATTTCAGTTCCCCTATCCGACCCACTCTTAAAGTACATTGCATGATTTTAGTAAAGCTTACATGTGGGGGAGATGACATGTGGTGTGAAATATAATTTAATGTTGATTTGGGTGTAAATTAATATTTTTATGATATGTTCTTAATTATCAAAGTACTTAATGGAAAGTTGTCCTGTCACGACCCATCCCCTGGGGCCCGTGCCGTGTCTATCCCAATCCCGCCTTCCATAGGCCAGGGGCTGACGAATAGCACCGAGGGAGTATTCCCTAAAAATAGGAAGGCATTTCCCTTATAACCTGTAAGCACATGTAACCAAGAAAAAAACAATATAGAAACACAAGTAAACTGAACTGTAAATAGAGTGAGTGCAGTAAGTAAAAGAGTCCAGAATACAAGACCAACTGAAAAATACTAGTACAACTGTGATACAATGCAACTGAAGAAAAAGAAGATCCATCTGTTGGGTTATCCTTTGAGGATCCCACCTAAAGGGTAGGTACAGATCTCCTCCTTAGCACACCACATCCGTCCGTCTCCTCCGCGTATCGACACGCCATATGGTCCACCCCCTGGCACTGTCCAGACCTGGTACTCACAACCTTAGTTAGCATTGTCCATCGTCTGCACCAAACAAAACGAAGTGCAGGCATAGCCCGTGTAGGGGTGAGTAAAGAGATACTCTGTAGGGACCCTGAGACCCTCAAGGTATCACAAAATCCACAAAGGATAAACCACAGAGTATGAAATCAACAGATAACCCAACTTAGGCATATGCCAACACATATACCCAAGTTATCAAGTAATCCATCTCAATCATGGTGAAAAAAAGAGGTACTGAATCATCTCACACTAGGATTTATTCTAGGGGTAGTAACAAGTAACATCCCCAGTCACATTGTCGAACACTTCGGCTGCTAAAGAAACCCTCCTGTATCAAGTATAGTGGGCCTGCCGCATCACACCAAGGCATTTCCCACTAACCTTGGACTGTTGAGGTATTCATCCTGTCGAGTACCATGGGTCTGCCGCATCAAACAGTGGTGCTCCCCACTGTGGGTTTTCCTAGTCACACAAAGGTGCTCCCCCTCGTGAATTGCTGAGTTACTCCACCTGTCGAGTACCGTGGGTCCGCCACGTCACACAGAGGCTCTCCCCCTCGTATCATACTGAGTTACTCCTCCGGTCAAGTACTATGGGTCTACCACATCACAGAGAGGATCTCCCCACTATGGGTCTACTGCGTCACACAGAGGCGCTCCCCACTGGGCCTGTCAATTCACTCAGAGTCGAAATGGTCAGTAGTTGTCAAGCCTCAGCCAGTTACTAGGTTCCCGCACTATGCTCGCTCGTCTCTAGGAGGATCTGCTCCACATGCTACTGGTCAATACTCCAACTGCCATGAAGTCCCACAAAGAATCATCTCAAAGGTCCACCACGTCATAGGGTTCTCAATGCAATAGATGGCGTGTCAATCGGACGCTCGATCTGTGAGTTATTAGCCTTTTAGTCCCGGGGGCCGAGTTGGATTTGTGCTCGATCCAACCTGACCATTCCCCATCTTAATCCGAAACTACAGTGGGGTATACTCAAAGGGATAGTCTCGCTCCATGATTTCAGTGCCGCCAACGGTTCTTCAAACAGCCATCTTCTACCAATGTTATGGCCAAAAGAAAGTAAATAGGTTGTAGTGGGCTCAGGTTCGGTCCAACCAGATCGGACCGACCTGTCCTGACCCGGCCTGGGCCGACCTGTTTTGGGTCGACCCATCCTGACCCACTGGGTATGGCCCGGCCGGCTGGGAAGCCTGGCCAATTGGGTTCGGCCCGATACGAGGCATCTTGGAGGGACCGAGGGTGGCGCGGCTGGGGCGGCTCGGAAGGCCACGGGTGGTGTGGCTCGGGCGGCTCGGAGGGACATGGGTGACCCAGTCGGGTCAACTCGGAAGGCCGCTGGCAACGTGGCTGGGGCAGCTTGGAAGGCCGCAGGCAGCGCGGCCGGGGCTGCTCGGAAGGCAGTGGGTGGTGCAGCCATGGCGGCTCGAAAAGCTTCAGGCAGCGCGGCCGAGGTGGCTCGGAAGGCAGTGGGTGGCACGACTGGGGCGGCTCGGAAGGACAAGGGCGGCATGGGCGGGATGGCTCCGAAGGCCATGGGCGACGCGGCCGGGACGACTCGGCCGGCGGCTTGGCCGGACAACAGCGACAGCTCGGTGGACGCCGGCTCGGCGGATGGCGGCGGTGGCTCGGCCAGGTCGGTGGCGGTGGCTCGGCGTGGACGATGGCGGTCGTGGGCAGCACGGTAGGTCCGTGGGTGGCGGAGCCGCCGTGCTTGGTGGTCATGGGTACCATGGAGCTGCTCGACTGCGGGGGTGTCATGATGGCACAGAGGTCACAAAGTAGTGTCGTTACGTCATCGACTTCGTCGCATTCAACACCAAAAATCATCACAATATTTTCGGAGGGTTCAAGCCATGTTTTTTTAGCCCATAACCTCCACATTAGGGTGGTAGAATATCTCTCAACAAGAACATGAAGAATAAAGTCAAGCTTTACAACCTCCCACAACAAATTATTCCCAATCCTGAAAAATAATTCAAGGGAAGAACATGGGAAAAGTATTCATACACAAATAAGCCCCAACCTCGTTCACTTGATGATGTAGAAGAGGTCTCGGGGAATAAGATGATTCATTGGGAAAAGATGGATGTCGGTGTCATCGGTGTTTTCCTCGATTGTCAGTTCGTGTGTCGTTGGAGATAATTTGACGGAGTTTGGAGAAGAATTCATCAAAGCAGAGGCGTTCTTTGTTGTCATTCTTCATTGGATAGATTTTCTCCCAAAGCTCCTTCCTCCCAATTCCACCAAAATGAGTAGTGAGCCCCCAAAATAATATATTATGATATCTATTATTTAGTTTTTTGGATTAAAATTCAAATTGGCTAAATTAATGTGGTGTGTTGGCATAATTAATGTGTTGGAAGCTCAAGAGGCTCCTCCATATTAAAGAGGGAGTTGAGAGGTTTCTCCCTCAATAAGAGGAGAGTTCAAGAGGTTTAGGCCTTGGGTGGTCCCCACCACCATAACATCTCATGGGAGGTTACGTTTTGGTGGTCCCCACTACTAAATTTACACATGGAGTGGTTACAACAAATAAAATAAAATATGTGATTATTTTATTTTATTATTTCCATGAGAAACTCAAAAATTAACTTTCACCCTCGACCAACTGTCGTCGAGGTGAAAATCTCCTTAAGCTAATACCGGCACTGCGAGTTCAGCGGTGTCCTTGTATTTCAATTCCAAGAACCGGTTCAAAAGTTACAAAAACTCGCTTCCACATTTAGTGAACGTACCCGAAAAAAAGTTTAGAAATTCATTCCGAACACTCCGGGCCTCAGAATTATGCGTCGTCCGTTTTCACAGAATCATAAAATTCCCATTTAATTAAAACAAATCATGGAATTTTTGGGTCTTTATATTCTCCCCACCTCAGGGATTTGCATCCCCGTAAGCCACAACTCAACTAGGTAAACAAGTCGGGGTACTGAGCATGAATCTGATCCTCCCACTCCCATGTACTCTCCTGGAGGTTCCCGTGCTGCCAGCGAACAAGAACCAGAGGTATCGACCATCCATGAAGGACCTACTCCTGTCGATCCTCAATCTCTACTGGAACCTCCGTAAAACTCTCCCTATCGTCGATAGCTAGCTCACCATGGCCGATGATGTGATAAGGGTCGTGCACGTATATCCTCTACTAGGATATGTGGAAGACATCGAGTACCTGGTTCAACTGAGGTGGAAGAGATAAGATGGATTCCACCTTGACAACTCTACTAAGGACCTGAAAGGGTCCAATGAACCTCAGAGATAACTTGCCGCCTTGGAAAAATCTCAACAAACCTCGTCGAGGTGAGACCCGTAGAAAGACGTGGTCACCATCTTCAAACTCCAGAGGTCTCCTTCTCTGGTTAGCATAGGAATTCTGCCTTCTTTTTACAGTCTTCATCTGCTCCTAGATGATCTGGACCTTCTTTGTGGTAGCCCGTACCATCTCTGGTTCTATGAGTGCTGACCCCCCTGGGTCAGTCCAGCAAAAAGGTGATCTGCAAGGTTGCCTATATAATGCCTCAAAAGGTGCCATCCCAATGATGGAGTGATATATGTTGTTGTATACAAACTCCACCAAAGTTAAGTGATCCTCCCAGTTGCGACTGAAGTTGAGGACACAAGCACAAAGTATATCCTCGAGGGTCTAAATGGTCTGCTCAGTCTGGCCATCCGTTTGAGGATGGAACGTGGTGCTCAAATGAAGATGCGTCCCAAAATCCTCCTGCAACACCTTACATATACGGGAATTAAAATGTGTATCACGATCAGAGACAATCATCGAGGGTACTCCATGTAGCTGCACAATCTCCTACACATAGAGGCATCCCAAACTCTCTACTAAACCCTGCTCTCTAATCGGTAGGAAGTGGGATGACTTGGTGAGTTGATCGATGATCACCCAAATCAAGTCATGACCCCTAGATGTACATGAAAGTTCTGTCATGAAGTCCATGGATATCCCATCCCACTTCCACTCTGGGACCTCTGGAGTCAGAATGAAGCCTGCTGGTACATGATTCTCCGCCTTCACTTGCTGACAAGTGAGGAACCAAGGGACAAACTATGATACTTCTTTCTTCATTATCGGCCACTAGTGCTATCATCAGAGGTCCTAGTACATCTTCGCCACTCCAGGATTTACTGCTAGATGGGATGTGTGGAACTCCCTTAACACTTCCTTCTGAAGTTACACTAGTACCATGGTATGTCCTTTGAAGATGCTGACGTGCTCCCCAACTTTAGAAAATCCATCAGGTGCTTGTCCTGTAAATATCTGAGCATGTCAGGACTCACAGTCAATGTCCCCATGCTATGCCTCCCTGACTCGCTGAAGAAGTGGGGGAGTGACTATAAGATACTGATGGAAGGCTTCTCCATCTCTATCCACAAAGGATATCTGCGAAGTAGCCAACTGCTCTGTCACCTCACCTAGTAGTTGTATACCAGACCTTCTGCTACGTGCATCTGCTACAACATTCTCCTTCCCAGTAGTATAGACTATCTCGAAGTCATAGCCCTAGAAAAACTCAAGCCAACATCATTGTATTAGGTTTAGGTCCTTCTGAGAGAAGATATACATGAAACTCTTGTGATCAGAGTATACTGTAAAATGATCACCCATCATGTAATGTCGCCACATCTTCAAGGATAAGACCACTACTACTAACTCCAGTTCATGGGTAGCGTAGTTCTCCTCGTGTTGACTCAGCTTTTGAGAACCATATGCGATCACTGCTCACTCCGGCATCAGGACACATCCGAGTCTGGTCCCTGATGCGTCATTGTAGACCACGTACCCAACGCCCTCCTCTGGAAGCCTCAATATTGGGGCACTAGTCAGCCTCTTCCTCAGCTCCAGAAAACTCTGTTGGCATCTCTCTGACCACATGAATGGTTTCCCCTTCTTCTTCAACACTGAAAGAGGTGCTGCAACTCTGGAGAAGTCTGGCACAAATCTCTGGTAGTTTCCAGCCAAACCCAGGAAACTTCATACCTCTGTCACACTCCTGGGTGGCTCCCAAGAAAGTACCGCCTCAATATTTGCTGGATCTATTGCAACTCCAGCCTCCAATATGACATGTCCCAGAAAGTGAACCTCTTATATTCAGAACTGGCACTTTGAGAGCTTACCATAAATTCGTTGCTCTCGGAGTGTGTCCAATATTACCTGTAAATGATAGGAATGCTCCTCCTAAGTAGTCAAGTAGATCAGAATGTTGTCGATGAAGACTAATACAAAGAGACCACGTTATGGCTGAAAGACCATGTTCATTACTCCCATGAACACTGCTGGAGAATTGGTCATGCCAAATGGCATCACCAAGAACTCGTAATGGTCATAACGACACATGAAGGCCTTCTTCTGCACATCCTCGTCTCGTACTCATAGCTGGTGATTGCCTAATCGGAGGTCTATCTTTGAGAACCACCGTTCTCCCTTCAGTTTATCAAAGAGGTTGTCAATCCTCGAGAGTGGGTACTTGTTCTTCATGGTCACCTATTTCAGGCGCCGATAGTCAACACAATGTCTCAAGCTCCCATCAGCCTTTTAGGTGAACAAAATCAAGGCTTCCCAAGGTGAAACACTAGGCCAGATGAATTCCTTTCCCAGCAAGTCTTCCAGCTATACCCACATCTCACGAAGATTCACGGGAGACATCTGATACGCTGGTGTAGATATTGGTGCCATTTAGGGGTACAAGACAATGTAAAAGTCCACCTCTCTGTGAGGCGGGAGATCTGGAACATCATCAGGAAAGACATCTGTGTACTGGTCCACCACTACAAGATAGCTAGGACTCTGCACATCAACAGCTCCGAGGGTAAGGCTAGTAAACTGACGAGTGATCAGCTGCACTCTCCTCCGGGTAAGTCCATCCTACGCTGAAAAGGCTCCCTTATCACCGGTGAAGGTAAACCGGGTCCCATCCATATAGACACACCACACATTTCGCCTAATATAGTCTATCTGAGGAAGGACTGTAGATAACCGGTCCATACAAAGATGATGGTGCAAGGCCGCGATGTGGCCACTAGAAGATCCCAACAGATGCTCTCGCCTCCTAGAGTAAACCCGCACCGCTGGAACTAGTGCGTAATCGTCGAATCTGCTCTCGTAGGAGTCTCTATTCGTAAGGATCGAGCCGACGGCTCCGTTGGAATCTTTGAGCTCTGAACGATGATAGTGGAAATATAAGAATTAATGCCGCATGTGTCTATAAATATTGCAACTAAGGTAGAGTAGACAAAAATCATACCTCGTATCATCTTTAGAGTGAAAAGATCATAAGACTGAACTACCTGTAGATGAGCTCTCCCCAGTCCACCTACTCCCTGTGGTCGGGGTGGACCTCCTGGTGGTGGTGGCGGTAACATCTCGAATCTTCATCCACCACCAGCTACACGGCCAACTCCTCTGCTATGTATGCCTGCTCCCTGCAGACCTCCTTAGTCAAACCTCTGTCTCTACTTGGGCGGTCCTTCAACCGTCTGCTGATCATCTGTATGACGGGTCGGACAATCATGAGCCATGTGACCCTACCCCTTGCATGAGTAACACTGCATGATCCTTGCATGACTGGTTCCACCTTGGGTGCCCCGCACAACCGATCCTGAGTCAATTGGTCGTCCACCTGTAGTTATGGCCCTCTTGGACCTCTATGAAGTCTATCTGCTATAATCTGCAGAATACTCTGCTACGTTATGACTTGAGGTGGGTCTCACTACTAGTGACTGCTCAGCAAGAAAAAACTCTACCAAGAGGGATCTCTCTAACACCCCCTCCTATGTCGAGATGCTGAATGAGATCATTGAAGCCCTGATCTTCTGCCCAAGCCCCTTCTTGAAGGTCCGGGACCTGAAGAATGGGTCCTGTACCATATCTGTGGAGTAGCGTGAGAGGTCAGAGAACCTCACTGAGTACTGAGCTACAATCACACTGCCCTGCTGTAGAAGAAGTAGCACCTGAATATGCACTGCGCGAAGAGTCACTGGGATAAACTCTGCCCAAAATAGGATCTTGAAGTCTTCCCAGAGAAGTGTCACCTCTTCATGAACCTAGAGCATCAAGCTCCACCATCCAGATTCTTATGCCTATAGAAGGTTGGCAGCAAGAATCACCATGAGATCGGTTGGTGTCCCTACCAGTTAAAAGACTGTCACTACAGCATCCAACCAATCCTTAGCTACTTTTGGGTCCGTATATCCCCTGAACCTAGGTGGCCTCTAGCGCTAGAACTCATGAAACACGCCCAAGCGACCTGCACCGTCTACTTCTGGGGCTGGTGGCATTGGTGTCCCAATGGGTAATGGCAACGTTGGTTCCTCTGCTGGTGCCTCTACTGGAAGAAGGCCCTACACCGAGGCATCATCACTCAGTGGGCTATCAGTGTGTATAACTCTCGGAACCCAAGATGGCTGTTTCTATGGAGGTATCCAGAAAAGAAACAAGTGCACCACAGTTAATAAGTTATACCTGGTGAGCTGACTCAAAATATCAGAATGAAACCTTTTGGAAAACACACATGCAATTAGTGTTTTTGTGCACTGAGTCAGAAATCAAAATTCGGGGCCCTGGTGTATGGATACGTCAGATTCCACACCAATACTAGGCTCTCTAAATTAAAAGCTGCACTCCTTACCCTTAACAAAATTGCTTCATAGAAAAGATCAGAGTTCAAGTTCTTTGGTAGAATTGATTCCTCAAATACCAATTTGTCGCGACCTGTCCCCCATGGCCCGTGTCGTGACTACCCCAAGCTCACCTTCTATAGTCCAGGGGCTGACAACTAGCACTGAAGAAATATTCCCAAAAACTGGGAAGGAATTACTTTTATAACCCGTAAGCACACATAACCAAGCACACAACAAGTAAAATGAACTGTAAACAGAGTGAGTGCAGTAAGTAAAAAAGGCTAGAATACAAGCCCAACTAGAAAATGAAAGTACAAATGTGATACAATACAACTGAAGAAAAGGAAAAGTTAGCTACTTGGTAATCCTCCATGGATCCTACCTGAAGGGTAGGTACAAATCTCATCCTCAGCACTCCACGTCTTTCCGTCTCCTCAATGTATCGACATGCCATATGGTCCACCCCCAGGCATCGTCTAGACCTAGTACTCACGTCCTCAGTCATTGTTGTTCGTTATCTGCACCAAACACAATGAAGTGCAGGCATAGCCCGTGCAGGGGTGAGTATAATGATACTCAGTAGGGACCCTGAGACCCTCATGGTCTCACAAAATCCATAAAATATAAACCACAGAGTATGAAATCAATAGATACCCCTACTTAGGTATATGCCCATACATATACCAAAGTTATCAAGTAATCCATCTCAATCATGGGGAAACACAGAGGTACTGACTCAGCTCACACCAGGATTTCTTCTAGTGGTAGTAACAAGTAACATCCCCAGCCACATCATTGAACACTTCAGTTACTAAAGAACCCCTCCTCTATCGAGTATAGTGGGCTTTCCATGTCACACAGAGGCTCTTCCCACTAACCTTGGACTACTGAGGTACTCATCCTGTCGAGTACCATAGGTCTGCTACATCACACAGAGGCACTCCCCACCGTGGCTCTACTACGTCACAAAGAGGCGCTCCCCTTCATAGCCTACTGAGGTACTCCTAAGGTCTTGTACCATGGGTGTTCCACATCACATAGTGGCACTCCCAACTGTGGGTCTACCGCATCACACAGAGACGCTCCACACTGGGTCTGTCAAGTCACTCTGAGTTGAAATGGCCAGTAGTCGTCAAGTCTCAACCAACTACTAGGTTCCCGAACTATTCTTATTTGTCTCTGGGAGGATCCGCTCCACAAGCTACTGGTCGATACTCCAACTGCCACGAAGTCTCACGAAGAAGAATCTCAAAGGTCTTCCACGTCATAGGGGTCTCAATGCAATAGACAGAACATCAATCGGACACGCGGTCTGTGAGTTATTAGTTTTTTAGTCGTGGGGCCCAGTTGGATTCATGCTCGATCCAACCTGATCATTCCACATATTAATTAAAAACTCCAGTGGGGTATACTCAAAAGGACAGTCTCGCTCCAAGATTTCAGCATCACTGACTGTTCGTCAAACGATTGCCTGGTTCCAAATTTATGGCCAAAAGAAATTAAATAGGTCGTAGTGGGCTCGGGTTCAGTCCGACCCGGTCGGACCGACCCGGTCTAGGCCGACTCGTTTCGGGTAAACCCGGCCTCACCCATTGGGTCCGGCCCGACCCAATGGGCTGCCTGGCGCGTTGGGTTCGTCTTGGTATGAGGCGGCTCAGATGGCCACGAGGGGCGTGACTGGGATGGCTCGGAAGGCCGGGGTTGCTCAGAATGCCACGGGCGACACGGTCGGGGCGACTCGGAAGGCCGCTGGTGGCGCGGTTGGGGTGGTTCAGAAGGCTGCGGGTGATGCGGTCGGGGCGGCTCAGAAGTAAGTGGGTGACACGGATGAGGCGGATCGGCCGATATCTTGGTGGGACGACAGTGGCGGCAGCTCGACGGATGGCGGTGGCGGCTCAGCTGACGGTGGCGGCGGCACGACCCGATTGGCGGAGGTGGCTCAGCCAAGACGATGATGGCTGTGGGTGGCACAACGGGGTCATGGGGTGCATAGCCGCGAGGCACAATGGTTGTGGGTACTGTGAAGCGGCTCAGCCGTGAGGGTGCCGCGATGGCGTGGAGGTCGCGAGGCGGTGGTGACTGCGGGGCAGTGTCATTGCGATGTCACCTTCGTCACGTTTAACACCACAAATCATCACAATATTTGAGGATGGGTTGGGCCATGTTTGTTTGGCACGTACCCTCTATGTTAGGGTGGTAGCATATGGCTCAACAGGAACTTGAAGAAGAATGTCAAGCTTTACATCCTCCCACAATGATTTGTTCCCAATCTCGAAAAATAATTCAAGGGAAGAACATGGGAAAAGTATCCATACACAAATAAACCCCTACCTCGTTCGCTTGATGACGTTGACAAGGTTGTGAGGAAGAAGATGATTTGTTGGGAAAAGATATATGTCATTGTTGTCGGCGTTCTCCTCAATTGTTGGTTCATACGTCGTTGGAGATCCTTCGACGGATTTTGGAGAAGAATTCGTTGAAGGAGAGGCGTTCTTCGTTGGCATTCTTCATTGGAGATCTTTTCTCCCAAAGCTCCTTCCTCCCAATTCCACCAAAATCAATAGGTATCCCCCAAAATAATATATTATGATATCTATTATTTAGTTTGTTGGCTTAAAATTCAATTTGGCTAAATTGATGTGGTGCGTTGGCCTAATTAATGTGGAGGAATCTAAAGAGGCTCCTCCACATTAAAGAGGGTGTTGAGAGGTTTCTCCCTCATTAAGAGGGGAGTTCAAGAGGTTTAGGCCTCGGGTGGTCCCCACCATCATAACCTATCATCAGAGGTTAGGCTTGGGTAGTCCCCACCACCATAACATCTCATGAGAGGTTAAGGTTTGGTGGTCCCCACTACTCAACTTCTACATGAAGTGGTTACAACAAATAAAATAAAATATGTGATTATTTTATTTTATTATTTCCACGAAAAACCCAAAAATAAACTTTCACCCTCGACCAACTGTCGTTGAGGTGAAAGTCTCCTTAAGTTAATACTGGTGTTGCAAGTTCAACGGTGTCCTCAGATTTCAATTCCGAGCACTGGTTAAAAAGTTACAAAAACCCTCTCGCACGTTTACTGAACGTACCCGGAAAAAGTTCAGAAATTCATTTCGGGCACTCTGGGACTTTGAATTATGCGCCGTCAATTTTCGAGGACTCGTAAAATTCCCATTTAATTAAAAATAATTTACGGAATTTCCGGGTCTTTACATGTTCCCATTTGGAGACTTCATGGAAAAAAGTAATTATGCCTTTCTGGAGCTCCTAATGAAATAAATTCTTGACTATGTCAATCTTCGAAAAAAATCTAAAACATTGAGAAGAAATTGTTGTGACATTGTTTCTGATTTTGGGGAGTTGTTTGATGTCCATGAAAAAAATATTAAATCTTTTTTAGAACTAATTTTATGCGATGATGAAAGATGAGAAGACCATACTTGAGTAGAAACTGAAATCATGCAATTTTTCATCAACAAAGAGACATGTAATCTCTTTCTACATCATTATTTTTCACATTTGAAAACCCACCAACCATAAAGCCACAGACCAACCCTTTTTAATTCCTCAGGATGTATATAATTATTTAACTCCATTGGGGGGATATTTAGAAATTTTTCAATCCTATGGTTACCCTTACATTTATTTGGATGAGAAAAAATTTGTTCAAAATGAAAATCATGTGTTGAGAGGAAAGAAAGTAATATAGGCATAATTTTTCATGGAGGAATGAATGAATTTGTCATGGAATGAATCAGCATAATGTAGAATTTGAAATTTAAGCTATGGATGTGGCATGATAAGTTTAGTGCGTTGATTTTGAGATTTTGAATTTCATTGAAATATGTTTTTAATTTTCATTAAAAATTTATTTTGATGTGATCACTTGTCTAGGAGTCCAGGTGTTAAGTACGTGGGATTATGGGGGGTTTTTCACATAACCCAAGTCAATAAATTTCTACTTAAAATATAGCACAGCGGTGAAAATGGGGTTGTCTCACGAGGAGGTTTCAAGCTACGCTGTCAAACTGTGAATATGTTAAGTTATTTATGTTGAATTTATATTTAGAAACGGGAATTTTAAATGATTTAAACTATGTTAAATTAAAAAAAATCTTATTTTGATAATAAATATACATTATCGATTAGATGTGAGATGTAGACCAGAATGAAAAGGGAAATCTAGAAAAGATTTTGGTGGGAAAACTTTGATCTTTGGAAACTTCTTTTATCATTATCTACATGAATTATCCAATTATATTTATCAGTTTATACCTCAAGACCTAAAGGTATAAACCTAAAATAAATATACACTATATTGAGACCTAAAACATGTGTTCTGATGCTATTATGAATGTGATCTGATTACCTAAAATCCTTTGAGTTAAAAAATTAGATTACACTCATTATGATCAATGGGGAGACCACACACAAGGAAATTTAAACAATGAGAATAAAAAATATACAACAATAAGATGAAAAAATAGATAATAATTTATAATTAATTGAATTCAGGAAAAAACGAAACCTCTATTATTGAAGAAAAACTATTTCAAGATAAATACAAATGAAAACAATGAAAACACAGACTCAAAAGGGGCACTACGGAAAAAAGTGGTATTAGCGACGGGCTATTTGCGACGGGAATATGTCCCGTCGCAAATAAAGAGTTATTTGCGATGGGAGATTCTCACCCGTTGTAAATGGTTTGGCGCGATTGCGCACCAAATCGCACGAAAGATATTTGCGACGGGATCCCCTTCCCGTCGCAAATAACTGGCGGCGGTAACAGGTTATTTGCGATGGGAAGGGGTTCATGTCGCAAATAACCTGGCAGTAGGGGCTATTTGGGACGGGCCCCGTCGCAAATAATCCCTTTTATTGCCGCCCATAATAAATGCGGCTGGGGTTATTTGCTACGGTCCCGTCGCAAATAATACCAATTGCGACGGGAATACCGTCGCAATAAACCCCGTCGCAAATAATCTAACCTATAAATACAGCGAGCCTTGACAAGTTTTCTGAATCTGAACTACTTTTTACTAGTTTATATGCGTTGAGTGAATTTTGTTTTGCAAGTCGATTTCAAGGAGGTTGCGGGGATCATCCTGCAAAACAAATCGAAAGCTCGAAAACCAGTTTAAGGTTTTTTTTTCTGAATTTTAATTTAACATTTATTTAATGTTTTTGGTTTATATTTTTACATTAGTTTTTATTATTTCTTATTAGATATAATTATGTTGTATTAAGGTATTAAATTTGATTTGTTAGATTTAATTATTAGTAATTAACAATATTTAAAAATTAAGTGACTGTAATTAGTAATTAATAACTTTAATTTTAATTAAAGATAGTAATTAGTAATTAATGAATGTAATTAGTAGTTAATGAATGTAATTAGTAGTTAATGAATGTAATTTGTAGTTAATGAATGTAATTAGTAATTAATGAATATAATTTGTAATAATTGGAATAATTCAAAAAAATAGTAATAATTAGAAAAAATTAACAATAATTAGTAATAAGTAACATTAATTAGTAATAATTAGTAATAATTAATAATAATTACCAATAATTTCCAATAATTAGTAATAATTAACAATAATTACCAATAATTAGTTATAATTAGTAATAATTAGTAATAATTATCAATAATTACCAATATTTACCAATAATTGCAAATAATTGTCAATAATTGTCAATATTTTCCTATAATTATCAATATTTACCAATATTTACCAATAACTGCCAATAATTGTCAATATTTACCAATAATTAGGAATAATTACCAATAATTAGGAATAATTAACAATAATTAGGAATAATTACCAATAATTAGGAATAATTACCAATAATTAGGAATAATTACCAATAATTAATAATAATTACCAATAATTACCAATAATTAGGAATAATTAACAATAATTAAGAATAATTACCAATAATTAGGAATAATTACCAATAATTAGGAATAATTACCAATAATTAGGAATAATTACCAATAATTAGGAATAATTACCAATAATTAGGAATAATTACCAATAATTAGGAATAATTATGAATAATTAAAATAATTACCAATAATTACCAATAAATAGGAATAATTACCAATAATTGCCAATAATTGCCAATAGTTTCTAATATTTACCAATAATTGCAAATAATTGTCAATATTTACCAATAATTAGGAATAATTATCAATAATTAGGAATAATTACTAATAATTTGGAATAATTACCAATAATTAGGAATAATTACCAATAATTAGGAATAATTACCAATAATTAGGAATAATTACCAATAATTAGGAATAATTACCAATAATTAGTAATAATTAGTAATAATTAAGAATAATTACCAATAATTTGGAATAAGTAGTAATAATTAGTTAATTGGAAAAAACTAGCGTGATCATTATCTTTCTCAATTATCTTTTCATCTCTGTATTGGTTTTAAAAAAACTTCTGTCTCCATATGTAATATTTGCATTCTTTTTCAAAATTATCAACCTACTCACCAATAGAGAGATGAAAGTGAATGAAAATATTACATGTGGAGACAGAATGTTAAACACACAGATGAAAGGAGAATTATAACATAATATAGAAAATTATATTATTTTAATATTAATAATAAAAAATACTAATAATGTAATAATGTTATTATTATATAGTTAATATTTATGAAAAAATAATAATAATATTTTTAAAATAATAAAAAATTTATAAAATATTAAAATTATCAATATTTGTAACAGGTTTTTTTTATTCTTAACATGATCAATTCTTAAAGGGTCATTTTTTTGGTCTATCCCAATAAAAAGTTTGCATCAGTCGTGTCTGGTGTAAACTCTATAATTATCCTTGCTTGAGTGTTTTTTCTAACAAATTATTCAAAACTCATAATGCTTTTATATTCTATAGAAAAATATGGAACAACGTGGTCATCAACAATCATTATTAGATGACCGCATATGGATAAATCAACATAGAAATCCAAATGGTTCTGGTTTAAATCCAGTATATTTAGAGGGTGTGGAGACTTTTTTAGCATTTGCGGCATCAAATCCAGAATTTTTTTCAGAAGGCACAATAAAATGTCCTTGTAAAAAATGTGCACTGAGAACATTTGACACATTTGAAAAAGTTAGGGGACATCTCTTGCATTTTGTTTTTCAACTGGATTATGTTTTTTGGTATCTACATGGTGAACGTAGTTCTACAGAAGGTGATACTAACTTGATTCCGGATCCATCCCGATTTCAAAATTTAGTACATGATGTTTCATGTCCATATATTCAACATACAGAAACTCAAGATGATATTGATTCAACTCCTGAGTTGGAACACTCTGAATTTTATGAGTTGTTGAGGTCTGCTGAGGATGCGTTATATCCTGGTTGCAAGATAAGAAAATTATAAGCAATTGAAAAGTTTATGGCTATCAAATCAAATAATGGAATGTCAAACACGTGTTTTGATAAAATATTTTCTTTGGTTAAAACACTGTTACCCGAAGGAAATGTTTTGCCTGCAAATTACTATGAGAGTAAGAGGCTGGTTCGGAATTTAGGACTTAGTTGTCAGAAGATTCATGCATGTTCAAATGATTGCATTTTATATTTTGGGGAAAATGAGTCGTTGGATATTTGTCCCACTTGTGGGAAATCAAGGTATAAAGAAGCTCAACATGGGATGTCTGGCTTGATTCCTGTAAAACAGTTGAGATATTTTCCTCTTACATCCAGACTTCAGCGTTTATTCATGTCTAAGAATATAGCAACAATGATGTCATGGAACAAAACAAATATTTCAACCGGTAAAAGCATGAATCATTTGGCCGATGGTGATTCATGGAAACATTTTGATAGAGTGAATCCATCCTTTACTTTAGAAGCCTGAAATGTGCGACTGGGTCTTTCCACTGATGGGTTTTGTCCATTCGGATCTTATGGTAGTCAGTATTAATGTTGGCCGGTGTTTTTTACTCCGTACAATTTACCTCCATGGATGTTGATGAGGGAACCCTATATATTTTTGACCTTACTAATCCCAGGACATCCGAAGAAGAATATTGATGTTTATTTGAAACCATTTATTGATGAATTAAATATACTGTGGAGTACTGGTGTCAGTACTTATGATGTTGCTACGAAACAGAATTTCTTACTAAGAGAAGCATTAATGTGGACAATCAGTGACTTCCCGGCTTATGGCATGTTATCTGGCTGGAGTACACATGGGCCGAAATCATGTCATTACTGTATGGGAGAGAACAAGGCATTTATGCTCGTCCATGGAAAAAAACCTTGCAATTTTGACTGTCATCACAGATTTCTTCCAACTGATCATCCTTTTCACAGAAACAAATCTCATTTTAGAAAAGGCACCGTGGAAAGGGATGGAACTCCAAAAATGCTATTAGGTAAGGAGTTAAAATCAGTTGTATCTTCATTACCTCCCATCACATTTGGACCCACAATAAACCAACCGAAAATTTCTGGTTTTGGGAAATAACACAATTGGCTAAAACGTAGCATATTTTTGGATTTTCCATATTGGTTTGATTTGCTGGTCCACCACATGTTGGATGTCATGCATATTGAGAAGAACTATTTTGATAATTTGTTTCATACAGTTTTGGATACACTAGAAAAGAGAAAAGATAATGTTAATGCACGATTAGATCTTTCTCAAATTTGCAGACGTCCAGAACTCTAACTGTTTGAGAATGTCGGAACAGAAAGGCTAATGAAACCAAAATCATCTTACACATTGTCCAAATAAATCCACATATTATTTTGTCAATGGATTGCATATTTGAGACTTCCAGATGGATGTGCTTAGAATTTGGGTAGATGTGTAAATAATGGTCATATTACTAGATTAAAAATTCATGATTGTCATGTTATAATGGAAAGACTTATACCCATTGAATTAAGAGGTATGTTGAATTCTGTGATATGGGATTCCATAACAGACATATCATATTTTTTTTCGGGACATTTGTGCGGCGACAACAGATTACGACGCTCTATGCAAACTTAAAGAATATGTTTTTGTAATTATATGTAAACTGGAAAAAATATTCCCGCCGTCTTTCTTCGACTCAATGGAACATTTGATATTACATTTTCCATATGAAGCAAAATTTGGGGGTCCGACACAGTTTTGATGGATGTACCCATTCAAAAGATACATGTAGAAATTGAAAAAAAAGTACGTAACAAAGCATCTGTTGAAGGATCTATTTTTGAAGCTTATTTGCAGGAGGAGATATATTTTTTCTTCTCCCACTATTTTGAATCTGAGTATCCTTAAAAACACAAACGCATGAGATGGAACGTGGGGAAGATTGATGAAATCAACAATCAATTATCTGTTTTTAACCAGTCAGAGCTTGGTTCTGGTTAATTTCATGAATTATGGCTTTCAGATGATGAACATCACAGAGCTCATACGTATGTTCTTCTCAACTATGAAGAGATTACATAATTTGTACTATAAGTTCTTCTATTAACTATTCTAATATTTATGTTACAATAAATAACTTTGTTTTTATAGATTGTATGATAATCATATCAAGAAACAAATTCCACAAATTACAGCAGCTGCTCTCGAAGAACGCAGACAAAAAAAAATTTCTCAGTGGTTTCAAATACTGGTAACATAAATTTTTCATACTTTAACATCTCCTTCATTTTATAGTTTACTAGATTGATAATTATTTCACAAATTTTCAGGTGTCTCGACATGCTGATAAAATTGACAAATGACTTTGTATATTGAGTAACCCCCATCCAAAATGGTGAAATATTATAATTCATATGTCGTGAATGGTTTTCAATTTCATACACATGCATATGGGGAATCAAAAAAAATAATGAACAGTGGAGTTTGCTTGAGAGGATCTCATCATAGAGAAAATGAAGTTGACTTTTATGTCATACTTGATGAAATCATTGAACTCTGTTATCCAGGACACAATTACATAACGATGTTCAGATGTCGGTGGTTGGATACTGAGAGAGGCATGCGTGTTCATCCAACTCATGGAATCATCGATATTAAATGTAAAAGTGTTCTTGCAGTAAATGAACCATTCTTACTAGCTCAACATGCACATCAAGTTTATTATGTAAAGTAATGTGCTATTTTAAGAGACTTGAATGGTTGGTGGAGCATAATAAAAATAAAAATTCGAGACAATCAGTTTAGTCAAAGTGAATATTCTTTCACTGAAGTGGAATGAATTGAAGTTTTTCAAGAGAGTACTCAAAATCAATCTTTGTTACAAAGATACATGAGTATCGATGATGACACCCCTCAATTAAGAGTCAGTGATGATGATGATGGTAATGACGTCACAAATGAATTTGAAATGGTAAGAGATGAAGCAACTGGAACTCAAATAGATATCGATGATATTGAGGAGGAATATGAAGATGAAATTGATAGATATGAAGATGACGATGAAGCTGAACATTGATACAATTCAATGGTAGTTATATATAATCATAACTAATATATATTTATATATAGTAATAATTATCAATTATTTTTTAACAACATTCTTTTTCTGTTTCAGATGGACGAGGACACATTTCGTGAGTTGGCGGATGCTGACCTATCTTTCGATGTGGATGAGTTGCTGGCACATGACCCTCAGCCTGAAGGCGCTTCAGGGAGTATGCGGAGAGGGCGCGGTCTTGCACGACTGATGATTCCTGACCCCATCCCCGAGCGACGTCCACGTCTTGGTTTCGATCCACGCACCAGGAGGTGTGATAACCTGTGCATTTTACTAAGATTTCATTAATCTATTTACATAATAAATGTTTGATTATTGTTTTTATAGTTTTCCACATATAGCAGTCGGACAGGGCAGCGCTATTTTGCGCAACTATTTTTCTCAGCCATGGACGACATGAGATCATATTCCTGTTGATGTGCAGCAGGCCATGTTCGTTCATTGGTTGGTACGTATGTAAATAAATAATTTTTATTTTGAAATTTATTTCATTTATAACTTGATATTTTGAATTATTTGTAGGGTTTATGGTTTCCGATCGAGGATACCATGCGTGACGCCATCCATGAGGCATGGGAGGTGGCCATCCGTGATCACTTTCGTCAGTTTTTGCACAAATTAAGAAGAGATTCCATGAAAAAAGCAAGAGTGTCAGATTTTGACGAGTCATGTAGAGCACACTGACCAAAGTACATTTCATCCCACATATGGGATGGATTATGTGCACACTAGTTGAGTGGTGACTTTCAAAGGAGATCATCGGTGGGGAGGCAGAATCGGGGGAGATAGGTGGTGACTCATCGAGCTGGGAGTCGTACTTTCAGTACTCATAGACAGCATTTGGTATGTACATTTTTTATAAATATTTTATATAACTTTAAATATTAAAAATTTATTTTATATTCTTATAGGCTGTCGAGCACCCTGATATTACATAGTATGACGTATATCTGAGGATGTATAGTGATCCAACTACTGGGGAGCTCAGAGGTGATCGCCAGCATCACATCGTGGTCAGTATTATTTGTCTTCAAGTTTAAAAGTTAACTACGTATAATATATTCACAATTTTAATTTTAAATTGCAACTACAAGAGTCATATGAGACCGCAGTGTCACAGACCTGGCCTGAGGGTCAGGCCGAGGCATCAGATCAGACCAGTGGCCATCAGTTTGATGAGGCGGCATGGATGCAGGCGACCCAATATGCCTTTGAGAAGGGCCGGGTAGTTGGTATCGGCTCTCGACTGACTCCCGAAGATTATTATGGCAGTGCTGCGATATCGGCGTCCAGCTCGAGAGGAGCTCGTGTGTCTTCTTCCGCTACACAGTATGAGGATCGGTTGCGATTTCAGACTGAGTTGATAGAGAGTCTCCAAAAGTAGTAGGAGGAGATGCTTCGGCAGAAGCAGCAGCCTGAGGAGGAGTGCCGACAACAACAGTAGGTGTACGAGGAGCAGATGATTCGGTGGCAGCAGCAGCAGCAGGAGAAAATGGAGTACATGCGCCGACTCACTCATTCCTTAGGGATGGAGTTTCCTCCACCAGCAGATCCCCCCCCCTCCTCCTTCATATTAGTTATTATTTAGATGTTATAAAGTTTGTAAATTTAAAATATGACATTTTTTCTATTCAGAGTTTTTTTCTATCCTATACTGGTGTCAATATTGTATTATTTAATTTCTATTTATTTTTAATACTTTATTATTTATTATTGGTATTTATATTAATGTTTGTTTATTTTATTAATAATAATATTACTCTTAGTATTTTATTATTTGTTTATATTTCTTTTTGCAAATGTTGATAATTTTCATATTTTTATTTTCTAATTATTTTAATAATTTTATATTAAGTATTTTAATACATAAAAAGTTTCAAAAATTTTAATTAAAATTATAATTTTTTAATTATTTATAATAATATGAATTCAGTATATTATTATTTTTATATAATATTATATTATTTATATTAAAATATTAATATGATTAATAATATTATTCATATTTTATAATATTCATTTTTTTATATATTTTTTAAAAATTTAATATTTTAATTTAATTATAATTTTTTAAATACTTGAATGATTTTTTGTTAAAATATTTGAATGAATTATAATTGAATTGTTACTATTATAATATTAATTAAAAAAATTATTAATAATTTAATTTTTTTTTATTTTTTTATACATATTTGCGACGGGATGGTAGCCCGTCACAATTAAATTTTTTTAAAATTTTTTTAAATTTCATATTGCGACGGGAATAGTTTTCCCGTTGCAATAGAAAATTGCGACGGGCCCGTCACAATTACTTATTTCTTTTTTTTGAAGAAAAATTAACTCTTTCGCGACGGTATTCGTGGCTCGTCACAAATAACATTTGCGACGGGCCCGTCGCAAAAGTGTTATTTAATGTTTTTAATATATATATATCGATTAGTATTTGCGATGGGACATATTACCGTCGCAAATAATATTTTTATCGACGAACCTGTTGCAAATAGTGTTAGTTGCGACGCCATTTACCAAAACGGGTCATTTGCGATGGACCCCCGTCGCAAATAAGCTTTTGCGATGGGATCTCGTCGTAAATGCCCCGTCGTCAATGGGCTTATTTCCAGTAGTGGGGATATGTACTCAGATCTCCACTAACCACCACCTCTTGGATATTGGACCTTCATTCCTTCATTATAATCAATTAAACTCCTCTTCTCTAGCATATCTCCTATATCAAACCCACTCCATCAATCTAGCCCACTTGAAATGATGTTGAGATGAGAATATTAAGAGGGGGAATGTGGTGGAAATTGTTGTAAAAAAAATTGGTTCCCCGGAAATTTCCTCTTATTAGGACTTTCTATCTAATGAATCTACCTCTATGTTATTCTTAAATGTTGTTTGCACACCAATTATATTTCTCTATTCATAATTTAATTTTCTGAGGATGTGTGGTTAAAAATTTATGAATTATATATCAAAGATCACATTTTTATCTAAAGATACTCTTCATATTCCTCCAATTTTACTAAATAAAATACTACCTTAATGATTAAATTGTAAATATAAATTTATCCTAAAGTAGATCCTTTGAGTTTTATTTAATATCCAATTGGAATCATCTAATTTTGAGCATTGTAACCTGAGTTATCACCCATTGAATGATATGGGTTCCATTATGTCTAAAAATAAGTTTCTATTTTGAATTATTTTTTAGGAATCCATATTGTCGATTCATACCTTGGTACAATTTAAAAAGATTACTCCCATCATCCACAGGTTCCTAAAAATAATTTTTTTTAAAATTGGATTAGTATTCAAAGAGTTAATCCTTAAACACCATACTGAAAAAACAATCAAAATTCTAGAATAAGTGATTTTTCACAATTTAGCTCAAAATAGTTAAAAATTATAAAAATTATGTAATTTCATGTAAAATGAAAATATTTGAGGGTTTAAATCATTGAAATTAAAATACAAATATGTAAAATATTAGCTATATCAGATTTCATTCTCCTCATCCTGAGCCACCAATGGGGTGCATTCTAACTTTGTTTTATTCATTTAACCACCTGTGAGGTGTGTTCACATATATTCACTTGGTTATACTACCCCATTGGGTGTGTATCTGTGAGATATCCATTGATAGAGGGATCCTTGTTGAATTAAATATGATGTTCGGTGAGAGTTCATGCCTCCTTTCTCCTGTGATTACATGATGTTAAATTGATTAAATTGTTGAATGGAAAATGTGAAAATGAGTTGGATGAACTCATGGATTGTAAATGGTTATGAAAAGATTAATGATTTTTTGATGAATTGATAATGGTAGTGGATTCATTGGATGAGCTCCTTGAATCCTAATTCCATGGAAATTTCTACTCCATGGATCCATATTGATTATGTTAGTAGATTCCAAGGTCATTTATACTCCATGGATCCTCATTCCATAATATATCAAGGTAATTGCTACCCCTTGGATCTGTCTATCTTGGATTCACATTGGAAATGGATTGCGGACATGATCCTTGGAATACACCCAAGTTGTTTTTTAGTTTCCATCGAGATACTCCATGGACTCAATGAAGACTCCTTGGTCTTTTATATAGTGGATCCGAACCTTCATGGTCTGACACTAGAATACACAACATATCCTATTGTGTATGTTATACACTTTATTAAATGGAACGATCATTGTGGAGATATTTCTATGATTTTATGATAGCCCTGTTATGGGTATATGATCATAATTATTAGATTGGATAGTATCACACATACTTTACCATGATTCACAGTTTCACTTGTTTATGGGAGCTTAACTAATCCTTGTATGGATGGATAGGATCGCATTTTCATTTGACACTTCATGCTTAGTATTGATATACCTATGTTATACTACACACTGCTACATTGTTTATGCAAAGACAAGACATTTTATCGAAATTCTTAGTGGTGTACTACTTAGTGTTATCTCACACCCTATTTGGGCCATCATTGGGTACCTAGAAAGACTTCATGGATGAAAGAAGGGATTGCGGCAAGAATCCACTTTATGATTCTAGATATGACCATTTCATAGTTGCATGGGAGCACAAGACTGAGCTATATTCGTGATTTTATCTAGATATAGTTCTTTTTCCATCTTTCTGTACTCTTGATACATTTATTATACGAGTTTATGTGTATTTTTTCCATTTTTATTGATACATGACATCATCCTTGTATTGTATATGACACTGAATTTGGATTATTTATATACAGTCTTCTGGATGTTCATATTCTATCCACTATTTAGTTATTTTATCTGCATCTAATACTTGATTTTTATGATTACTAATAATGTGATACACTCTTACATGGGGGTATAGTCTTTACATGGACACACTGTAGGCCCTCACTGGTAGTCAGTAGCCTCTAGTGTATGAGGAGGCATGTTTGAGGCCATGTGACTCATCAGATCAAGCCACTGCTTAGTGGCTCTCATTTTGGGACATTACGATGGAAAATTATTTGATTTTAAAGAACCATGATATCTTATCAATGATAAGTATTACAAAGTATCCAATACTTATGTATTTTAATAGGACGGTCCTTGAAATCTTGTCGGAAGGGGAAATATCTTATCTTTCTTAAATGAGTGTTCGACTATCTATCCATGTGATGATTTAAAATTGGTAGAAGAAGGATGTTGAGATACAAAAAAATGTGATAAAGTTTCTAAAGTTAAAACTCGATTCCGATAGAGTGATAAGGTTCAGGAATTTAGTATGTGTCTCATCAATATCGGACTTGAAGAAGGAGATATTGTAAGAAATCCATAGTTCATCATTATCTATTATACATGGAGGTCCAAATATGTATGGAGATCTTAATGTGTGTTTCTAGTGTGATAATAAGAATAGAGATATTGAAATGTTTTGATCTTAGTGCTTGGTATGTTAGAAAGTTAAGGATGAGATATAGAAGCTTATGTGGATGTTAGAATCATTACCCATACCAGAATGGATATGGTAAAACATAACCATGTATTTTTTTCATTCGAATCCCCAAAACATATAAAGAATATATTTATATTTTGGTTATTGTTGAACACCTTATAGTGTCATAAAATTTCATTTCTTTTAGAGAAAATCACACTCTTGATCAACATTCTCGGATATAAAATAAATAAGTGGCAAGGTTTTATAGAGTACCAATTTTATTGAATCTATTTGAGGTATGATTTTTACCATGAAGTTATCGAAAAGCCCTCTATATGATTTGGATAAAAATATGTGTTTTGGTACTTATTTTCATCCTCATAATGGTGGTCATTTTGAGAGGACAATTCAGACACTAGATAATATGTTATGATCATTTTCTCTTGATTTCAAAGGTGATTTGGATAAAAAATAGCCTCTTGTCTAATTTCCTTATAAAAATAACCCTCACTTGAGCATTAATATCTTAACACTTTGAGATTTTATGAGATATATTATTCTTCTTGTTGTGTTGATCAAGAGTTGATGAAGCATAGAAGGAAGCCTTGAAATTGTTCTCCTGAAATGATCTTCTTAAAGTTCTTGTGTTCACCATGTAAGAATATAATGTTTCTCCCTTCTTCTTTTTGATCTAGCGAGTAAGCTCTTGCATATGCTTATCTACTCCTACTCTCTTTTTTTCATCAGTTTTCCCTTTTATATTTGAGGTCTGACAATACAAATAAGTACATCACGTGTGGTCCTCCTCATACCTTCTACTATCCCTAGATACAGTCTCTTGATATGTCTACAATCAGAAATAATTAATGTCAGAAGCATTAAATTTACCAAATATGATCGTTAGAATAATCTTAATAATTTGAAAAAGTATGGAAGGATAGGCATCGGTAGACTGGTAATGGTATCCTTCACAATGGTAGGCTTCAACGGTAGGTGTGTATCAGTGGCCTTCATCGATAACCTTCAGTGGCAACCTTCAGTAGAGACCATTCATCAGTGACCTTTCATTGGTAGCCTTCAATGGTAACCTTCATCGGTGACATTCATCGGTGACCTTTCATTGGTATCCTTCAATGGTAACCTTCAGTGGTCACCTTCATCGGTGACCTTTCGTCGGTAGCCATCGACAGTAACCTTTCATCAGTGGCCTTCAATGGTAACCTTTCATCGGTGGCCTTTGCATTAGTGACCTTTGCATCGGTGACCTTTTTATTGGTGACCTTTCTACTTAGATGAATTTTTCACTATAAACTTAAATAATAGAGCAGTGATATTAAAAGTAAATGGTTTTTGCTTGATAAATACTAGGAATATTAATGAAACACAATTATCATAGAACAAAACATGATTATCACATAAATGACACATGATTTGGTAGTATCAAAACATTATTTGGGATTATCAATACTTGATTTGGGATTATCAAAATTTGATTTGGGATTATCAAAATAGGTGATTCCAACAATCTCCCCCTTTTTGATAATCAAAAATCATGTCAGTAGTTTCTGAATCAGGGTTAAACAGATATTCTAATATCTTCAGAGGTGTGTATATGTACAATTGAACCATGTTTATTGGAAAAAAATATAGATAGGATATATAGGCCCAGAGTCCAGTTAACTGATATATAAGTAAAAATTACAGTTAACTTAAAAAGATCTCCCCCTTTGTGATTAACAAAAATAATGTAAGAGAAAAAGAGACAAAAGAAGATTTTATATTAATGAAGCAATAATTCAAGATAAAAAGTTTACCAAGGTCCCTATCAACTAATACATGACAAATTCAATCAACATAAGATATGTCCTGGGGAGATTTTTATTTGGAAGTCGAGGAGTCAGGTCTAGAGGATGGAGGGATAGGCCGAGGGATAGCAGTCCGCAGGGTTGGAGGATCTGCTACAGAGGCATCAGTAGACCTATAGTGAGTGGTTCTCTAAGGAATAATAGGGGTCAAACTTCTGATGTCATGTGTAGGAGTCATCATTGGGGCAGTACTAGTTGATCCTGAAGCACCCAAGGTAGAAGGTAATGTAGGACGAACAAGTATAGGAGTGCAGTCCACATAGAGGAAGGGTAAAAAAAGATTTCTGAAATCCATAATGATACTTCCTTCTCCCTCCATGTCTAAGATAAATCGATCCTTATTCTCCATGAATCTCTCTAAATCAGGAGTCAACTCTCTAAGCCTACTACCTTGATCTTTAAATTTCTAAGTGACAGGTGGAATTCTCAAGTTTTATAATAGAATAATAAAGTGACCATCCATACGATGCTTAGTATACACACTTTTTTAGTAGAAATAAACTTTCTATATGATGACCTTCTAATCTTGAGAATCTTCCCTTAAATAATTTCCCACAAGGTTATGAATTTCTATGGTAGTGAAAATAACTTGAGTCATAGACTGAGGGTCTGAGGTACTTGCACCCGAAAAGTTTACCACTTTTTCTCAGACAACCGATATGAAAGATTCTAGATCAATAGGAGGAGCAGCTAATGATGAAGCAGATGCACATAGAGGTTCCATAGTTAAAGCCACTGTCTCCTTAAAGGATTTGTTCATCCCACTGATCAGCCTCTTAACATCATTATCCTGGCCTCTCACATGTGTCTCCATAGACTTCTTAAAATCCTCAAACACAGTGACCATTTTTTGAACCACACTTTTAACATATCTAAGAACATTTTCCACCTGATCCCTTGAAGCTATATAGGATTATAAACTGGAAATAGACTTCTTCAAAGATTCCATAGACTTTTCCAAGGTTCTAACCTGATTCTATAACTCCTTCACTTCATGAAGCATGGGTTAGTGAGAGTTATAAACCAGCCTTTCCACTGTACATGTCATGAGTTATTGATTTTGAGCTACCTTTCTCTCTATTGCAGTAGATATATCATCAAAGTACCTTTTCAAATCTAGCTTCAGTGATTCAAAATCATCATTCTTCACATAGTTTCAAGGCAAAACTACTACTGGCTGTACAATGGTAGTCTCTATAACAGAATGAATTGGAGGAATTATAATAGGCTGGTCATCATTAGAATCTCCATAATCTAAGCCTAAGACCACAAATCCAGGGTCTTCTGGCCAATCTTCTATCCCATGAGAAACAACAACCAAACCTGTAGCAACAGGTTCCTCCCACTGACTTGGAGAATTCTCATGTTCAAACAAATTCATCTCTTCCATACCTCCTTATTCAAATCCATCAATAGGAGAGTCGACTACCACTTCATACAAAGAATCTTCAACTACATCCATTGAAATTCTAGCTTCAACCGAATCAACAATCTATTCATCTAAATGTTATACCATTTCTTTATTCCCTATTATAGGATTGAGACTTAGACATTCCTCTTCACTCTTATCAGTAACTGTCTCAAAGCCATCATGACTAGATTTAGTGTCCACATCCTCATCCTAGGTCACTCTAATGTCTCTTATTACATTTTCCGTCCCTTCTTTTTCACTAGTCTCATCATCATCATTGTCCCTTAGGACTATCTCCCTTCAAGGAAACCTCTTTGGTGGACTGGGCTCACCAAATGATACAATATTAGAAAGAGGATTTGATGGAAGGTCAGGATCACTCCTGTCATCTATATGAGAATCCACTCTTTCTTGCACAACATCAGCTTATTCTTCTTCATATGAATATAATGGTTCCACTTCATCAGGATTTAGACCATGATCTCTTTTATCCTTAGGCCTTGTAGGATGAGTAGTAGGGTTGAATTCCTCATATAGGTTAGCCTCATCATGCACCCATATTCTTTTCCAGGGGTTCCAATTTATCTTCATCAACTTTCAAATCACCTTTTTAATGAAAAAATTGTCCCTTAATACAATTGTTTCCTCATTATTTCCAGCAACACCTTTCACCTTCAACATCAAGGATATCAATATGGCATGAAATAATGCATTTTACTTGGAACTAGGCTTTGTCATATCCTCTAATTGAATCATTAGTAGCCTACACAAATTTATATTATGTCCACGCTTCAACAGATACAAAATAAATAACCCCTGATATTTCAAGGTAGTAATGTCCCCTCTCCTGGGACTCAAGACATGCTGAAAAAACATAAACAACAAATTGTATTCTCTTTAAATCTTAGCAGTAATGACTTTCTTAGGGATCCCATTCCCTGTCAGTTCGGTTAAGGCTTCTTCATAACAGAAGAACTCACTAGTGGGAGGCACCACTCCTAAGTAGTAATCATAAATCAATTCATGTGGTACTCTCAGAAACTAAGCCCATTCAACAGAAGAGAAGCTAATACTCACTTCATTTACCTTTGAAGACATTCTGTTTTTGTTCTCATACTATTCGAATTTCAAAAAAATCAATAAACACCTTCACTAACTTCAGGTAATAAGGCCCGTTGTTATGTGCAAAGCATTCAACCCAACCTTGAGCTTCAAATTCCTTTATCACCAAAGACCTGCTCGAAATCAGTTATTCCTAGCATAGTTCCTTTTCAACCATGATTTCTCTATTAGATAAATGTGGGTAGATTAGATTTTCCACTGCCTGGTTTCCACTACTAGACTCAGCTCGAGTTCTTTTTGGATTTGGTGCATCTCCTTCATCATTGACCAACGATTTCTTCAACCTTTCCATTTCAATCTAGAGTTGTTCGAGGGTTTCCGAAAAATGTGAGGTTCTTAGTTTAGAGAGAAATAAGATCAGGAGAGAGTAGATGTGGATCGAAATGTCATGGATTATTTATTTTTATCATTTAGGGGTCCAAAAAAATTAATTAAAAGAAATAAGTAATATATAAAACGTTTTAGATTCTGGTAAAAAAATGATGTCCTAGAGAAGTCGACTATTGGAAAGGTTCCAACAGTTAGGTCTATCAGTGAGGTTCCTAATTGTGAGGTTATTAAGTGTGAGGTCCAACAATGAGGTTCCGAACAATGAGGTCCAACGGTGAGGTTCCTAACAGTGAGGTCCAATGGTGAGGTTCCTAATGGTGAGGTCCAACTGTGAGGTTCCCAATAGTGAGGTCCAACGGTGAGGTTCCTAACAGTGAGGTCCAACAGTGAGGTTCCTAATTGTGAGGTCCAATGGTGAGGTTCCGATTAGTGAGTTCCAACGGTGAGGTTCCTAACAGTGAGGTCCAATAGCGAGGTTCCTAATAGTGAGGTCCAATGGTGAGGTTCCTAACTTAGAAGTTTATCATGACTAACTCATTTTTGATGTAATTTAACCTATCGAAATTCAAATGATTTGTGAATATATCATCCAATTGATGTTCAATCCCAATGAATTCAAGATTGATATCACCTCTTTGATAATGATCTCTCCAGAATTGATGTCTCACATCAATGTGCTTTGTCCTAGCATGAGATACTGGATTTTTAGAGATGTTAATAGCACTTGTATTACCACACTTTATAGAGACATGATTGAATTGATATACATAGTTTAGTAAAGTGTGTTTCATCCACATAATTTGATCACAAAAACTACTAGAAACTATATATTCAGATTTGGTAGTAGATAATGCAACATTATTCAGTTTCTTACTACCCCATGATACGGGTGACTTGCGTACAATGTGACATGTTCAAGAGGTGCACTTTCTATCTAACTTGCAACCAGAAAAGTAATCATCCAAATAAATTATTAAATCAAATGATTGTACTCTTGGATAAAATAGTCTTATGTTTGTAGTATACTTGAGATATTTGAAAATACTTTTAACACCTATTAAATGAGACTCTTTTGGATTGTCTTGAAAATGAGCACACATGCATATACTGAACATAATATCAGGTCTGCTAGCAGTAAGATGGAGCAGACTCCCAATCATACCTCTGTAATTGGTTTGATCCACTGGTTTACCTGTTTCATCATCATCCAAGTTACAAGTGATACTCATAGGTGTATCACCACCTTTATTGATTTCCAAAACAAAATTTTTTAAAATATCCTTAGTATATTTACTTTGATTTAAAACAATACCATTTTTATTTTGAAAAATTTGAAGTATAAGGAAAAATTTAAGTTCTCCCATTAAACTCATTTCAAATTCATCTTGCATCATTTTTGAGAAATCAGAGCATAAAGAATTTTTAGAGGATCCATAAATAATGTCATTTAAATAAACCAGTACTATAAAAACATCTTTGGAAATCCTTTTAATTAAAAGATTAGGATATTCTATTCCTTTAGTAAAACCTTTTGAAATAAGAAAAGAACTGTGTCTATCATACCAAGCTCTTGGAGCTTATTTTAGACCATATGATGCTTTAGACAGTTTGAATACATGATTTGGAAAATGGGGATGTAAAACTAGGGGGTTTTTCAACAAATACATTTTCAACTATATACCCATATAGAAATGCACTTTTGACATCCATGTGATAATGTTTGAAATTAAGATGAGTTGTATAAGCAAGTAGTATCTTAATGGATTCTATTCTAGTTACATGACCGAAGGTTACCTCATTGTCTATTACTTCTTCTTGACTATATCCTTGTGAAACTAATCTGGCCTTGTTTCTAACTATGTTTCCAGATTCATCAACTTTATTTCTAAACACCCATTTAGTTCATATGATCAAAGTGTCTTTAGGTATTTCTACTAATTCCCAAACTTTTATTCTTTCAAACTGATTTAATTCTTCTTGCGTAGTTATCACCCCAAATTCATCATTGATTGCATCATCAATATTTTTAGGTTCAAGCTGTGAAATAAAGGATTGATGTTCATCCTGGTTTCTTAGAGAAGCTCTAGTTTGTGTTCCTCTATTTAGATCACCTACTACAGAATCTAAAGTATTATTCATGATAGTTTTAATACCTCTAGAAAGAGTTGAACTAGACTCCTCATGGTTTTCTATTGGTGCAGATTCACCATGCACAGATTCTGGAAAATTTCTAGAACTGGTTGTTTTCACTAAGGGTTCATTTTCTTTATCATTAATGTCCAAAATTGAAATATCTTACTCAAGATGTTCAACAGAGGTTTTGGGTTCATGTGGATCAGTTTAATCAAATATGACATGAACTGATTCTTCCACACATTTGGTTCTCTTATTGAATACTCTATAAGATTCACTAGAGATTGAATACCCTAGGAAACTTCATTCATCACTATGGGAATCAAATTTGTCAGGGTTATCATTAGTGTTAAGGACAAAGACTTTGAAACCAAAAAATATATAGTAATTTACCTTAGGCTTCCTTTTATTCCATAACTCATACAGGGTTTTCTTAATAACAGGTCTAACTAAGACTCTATTGATAATTTAACAAGTTGTATTAACAGCCTCATCCCAAAAATATATAGGTAGATTATACTCATTTAGCATAGTCCATGCAATCTCTTGAAGTGTTCTATTTATTATTTCTATAACTCCATTTTTTTGGTGTTGTAGGAGCACACCAATTGTGATTATATCCATTTTCTGAAAAAAAATTCAAATTCTTGATTTTCAAACTCGTGTCCATGATCACTTATCAAGGTTTTAATTCTATGTCCACTAAGATTTTCTACAAACTTGGAATATTTAATGAAGTAAGAACATGATTTACTTTTGTGAGCTAGAAAGTATACCCAAGTATATCTATAAAAATCATCTACAAGAACATAAACATAGTGCTTCCCATTTAAACTTGAAACTCTAGATGGTCTAAAAAAATCCATGTGAACCAATTCAAGCTGTTGAGAAGTACAAACTTCTTTCTTTAGTTTGAAATAAACTTTGTGTTGTTTTCCTTTTTGAAATGGATTAAAAACTTTGTCAAGTGTGAATTCCAATTTAGGTAAGTCTTTAACTAAACATTTTATATTTATTTTCCTAAGTGAGTGAAAATTGTAGTGTCCTAATCTTTTGTACCATAACTAGGATTCCTTATGAAAATAATTCAAACAAGAAACATTTTTCTTGGATAAAGAGTTAAATCAACAGCATATACATTTTCATATCTAAGAGCGGTAAATATTAAATCCTTTTTATAATTAAAAACATTTCATGCATCATTTTCAAACTTAACATTGAATCCATCGTGACACAACTTAGATATAATCAGTAAATTGTATTTTAACCCATCAACAAAAAGTACTTTTGAAATTAATATAGTATTAGTGTTACCAATTTGGCCTAATCCTATGATCTTCTCTTTTTCATTATCACAAAATATAACATGTCCACCATCAACTTTAATTAGTCTCTTGAAGAATGAGTAGTATACTGTAATGTGTCTTGAACATCCACTGTCCAAGTACAATAGAGTTTTACAGGACCTCTTCAGACAATTTTCTTGTATAATAACATAAGTGTTGGGTAACTTTGTTACCCAGATTTTCCTGGGTCCAGAGAGGTTAGCAAGTAAAGATTTGGGAACCCATACTTGTCTCATATGTTTCCTATAATCAACAGATATGTTTTGAGACATAAACACTTTGTTTGGTCTTTTAGAGAATTGTTTTTTTTTCAAAAGTTGGTCCAGAACTTGAACTAGCAGTGAATTGTCCAGATTTTGGAACATATTCACTTTTATGATCCTTCTCTATCCTGGTTGATATCCTTTACTAGTTGTGTATTTTGGAGCAATTTGTTTCCCTATAAACTTAGTCAAGGTAAGTCTACCAGTATTAAACTTTTCCATATCCCTTTTTAATTGCTCATTTGATAATTTAAGTTCTGTATTTTCTTTTAATAGTTGAGCACATTTTTCATTCTCAATATCCAGGTCAAACTTATAATTTTAATTTAAAGCATGTTGTGTTTTAAATAATTTATATTTATCCTTGAGTTCATTAAAGGAATCCTTATGCATTATACAATATTCAAATAGTCCATCCTTGGTAATATTTTTATTATTATTTGATTCACTTTCATTCCCAAAATAATAAGAATTATATATAGAAGAATTGGGTGTTACTTCAGATGTTTCTGTCATGAAACATAGGTTTTCATGTTTGTTCTTTTCAACATTAGAAGTGTTAGATCCACTGGAGATATCTTCTGATTCACTCCAAGTAAATTTCATATCCTTTTTACATCCCTTCCCCTTATCTTCATATTTATTCTTACATTTCATCTTAGGGCAGTCAGCCTTCACATGGCCTTTTTGTTTACACTCAGAGCAGACTATATCATTTGTGTTATCATTCCACTTTCTATAATTTTTCCATTGTCCATTATTATCATACTTTTCTTTATAGTTTGACTTTCTAAATACTTATTCTTATGATAAAACTTCCTGAATCTTATAGAAAAATGAGCCATCTCATCATCATTGTCAAAGTCTAAGTCTTTACTGGTGGAAGTGTCTACAGGAGCTTGAAATTTTTCTTTGTCTTTTCTCTCTAATGTAGTAGCCTTGAATGCTATAGATTTATTTCTTGGTTCTTCGTCTTCTTCTTGATTTAACTTAAGATCTTCTTCATACATCATAAGTTTTCTAATTAATTCCTCAACTGGTATCTTTCGTATGTCATTAGATTATCATATAGAAACAGAAGTTCCTCTCCATCTATTAGGTAGGAATTGAAGCAATATTATAATCTAATCCTTGTTGTCCACTGGTTTCCCAAGTAGAATCATGGTATTAACTATTTCATTAAACTTGAAATAAATTTCATATATAGGTTCATCAGACTTCATTTTAAAATTATCATATTTAATAGTATAAGTATTTAATCTCATTTATTTAATATTGGTTGTTCCCTCATGAGAAATAGCTAAAGTATCCAAAATTTCATATGCAGTTTTAAAGGAATATATTCTATATAATTATTCATCACCTAGAGAATAGTACAAGGCATTCATGTCTTTAATGTTATTGTTATATGTAGCTTTAGTCAACTGAGACCATGAATCCCTATAAGTAAGAGGAAAAGCATTTTGTTCTTCAATTTTGTCCCAGATTTTAGGACCCATTCTCTCTAGATACATTTTCATTTTTAATTTCCATTGATCATATTTATTACTATTAAAGAAAGGTGGCCTATTATTAGAAGCAACCTAAACTATGTTATCCATTTTTAACTAGAATTTCAAAGAACTAAAAATTTAGATATGAAAAAAATTTAAAGATCTTTAAGATAAATCTAAAATCACATATGAAAATAATTTGAAAACTTGCACAACTATTCAGATAGAGTAATAAAAATTAAATCCTTTGATACAAAATGTTGGTTATAGTGGAATCTCAAGAGGGGGATGAATTGAGTTCTTACTTAAAATTTCTGTTAAAAACTTTCTTATAAAGATCCCACAAATTTGAAATGGCCCAGTTAATTGAGGAAGTAGAGATATAATAGTTTAGTTGGTCAACAGGTTTCTCAAAAGGTGATTATTCCTCATTTGAATTAGTGTAAAACACTTCTTAAACTTTTGAAAAAAGTTTACTGAATTAAACACATAAACACACTAACTATAATTAACTATCAAAGTGAATGCAAAACAATTTTTCTATTTTAGAATTAATGATAAACAGAACATAAAAAAATAGATTATTACAAAATATAGTACATAGTAAAGTTAAACAAGAGGTTTAGTCTCAAGACAAGACTTGATCCTCTCCACTTGGTGATCAACTTCCACCAAGTAGTTTATATTAACAATAAACTTGATACACAACATGTATCAGTCTTTACAATAGTTTTCACAAACTGTCCAGGCTTGACACTCTCTACCATAGTACTTCATGGTAAATACAAACAATACAGACCACACACGGTCTCTTCCATATTTATACATGGGAAACAAGATGTAAGTGAAGTTTGGTGTGAAGATTTTCAGTATCCTCAGTTGAATAACATGAGATAGTGTGTGTGAAAGACAGACACACACTTCTCAGAAATGTAAAATAAAAGAACATAGTAGATCTGATGTAATAATATTGAGTTTAGAAAGATCTGTGTGTTTGCAGTTCATCTCTTGACTCCTTAGAGTAGATAATTTGCAGTTAGAGTCTTTATATAGAAGTTATCCTCAAAACAGATTGTCAAAACTCCAAAATCTAGTTTTCAGGAACTAAGTGATTGTCTTGTTGTGGTGATCAAGAGTTTATGAATCATAGAAGGCATCCTTGAAATTGTTTTCCTGAAATGATCTTCTTGAAGTTCTTGGGTTCATAGTGTAAACATTGAATGGTTTTTCCTTCTTCTCTTTGATATAGTGAGTAATCTCTTACATAATCTTGTCAAATTCTACTCTCTTTTTCTCTCTCTGTCTTCCCTTTTATATTTGAGGTATAACAATATAAATAATTACATCACATGCGGTCATCCTCGTACCTCGTACAGTCCCCAGATACGCTCTATTGATATATCTACAATCAACATTAATTAATGTCAGAAGTATTAAATTTACCAAATATGACCATCAGAATAATATTAAAATTTTTACAAAGTATGGAAGGATAGACATCAGTAGACAGGTAACAGTAGCCTTTAGAACGGTAGGCTTAAACAGTAGGTGTGCGTCGCTGGCCTTCATCAGTATCCTTCAGTGGTAACCTTCAGCAGTGACCTTTCATCGGTGACCTTTCATTGGTATCCTTCAACAGTAACCTTCAACGGTGACCTTCATCAGTGACATTTCAGTGGTATGCTTCAATGGTAACCTCTATTGGTAACCTTCATCAGTGACCTTTCATAAGTAGCCTTCAACGGTAACCTTTCATCGGTGACATTCAACAGTAAACTTTCATCGGTGACCTTTGCATCGGTGACATTTTCATTAGTGAACTTTGCATCAGTGAAATTTTCATCAGTGAACTTTCTACATAGATAAATTTTTTACTGTAAACATAAATAAGATAGCAGTGATATTAAAATTATATGGTTATTTCTTGTTAAATACTAGGAATATTATTGAAACACGATTATCATAGAACATAAACATGAATATCACATAAATGACACTTGATTTGGGAGTATCAAAACTTGATTTGGGATTATCAAAACTTGATTTGGGATTATCAAATTTTGATTTGGTATTATAAAAATAGATGATTCCAACAGATATCTTGCATTGTACGCAATACCGAGTTTCACTAATCAACGATATATTGTTAAAATATTATTATTTAATGGGATATAAACTAGTTTTTATGAATATTATTAACCACATTTTTAATTTTATATAACATTATAATTCATCTTACATATTTTCTAGAACATGATATAAGTACAAATTCAATTTTTGTTCGGATAGAAGAAGTATTTTTCAAACAATGCAGTTTTATTGCCTTTTGATGGCGCCCACATTTTAAATATATTTTTTAACACTTTTATAAATTAAATTTGGAAAAATAAACTTCTTATCTAGAAGTTTCAAATAAAATTTTATGTTGGATGAAATTTTTATATTTTTTTGATAACTTTCATATTATGATGAATAGTAAAAATACGCTAAATTTTAATTGAAAGCAACTTTTTTTATCAAACTAATTTATATTGTTAAATTATATTATTGAGTGGTTTTAAATTATATATATAATTAATTTTTATAATTTAATTCAATATAATTAATTGTCATTAATTTTACATTTATTTCATATGTAAAAACATTTCAATCTTTTGCAATGTTATAACTTTAAAACAATTGTTTTTAATTTCGACATCGAGATTAATTTTAAATTAATTACTGCAACTTTTTTCTTTTGAATTTTGAAAAATGGATTCTATATTTATAATTATTGGGTCCAAATTATGTTAATATGTTAAAAATATTTTTTTGATATTATGAATAGTAACTATGATAATTTTTATTTAACACGGTTAAAGGTAAATCAGGTAAATTAGTGTAAGAAAATAATATTATAAATAAAATACAATTATACAAAAACAATAATAATTCCAATTTTATAAATATAATTCCACCCTTAACATATTAAGTTATAAACATAGTCATTTATTGTCCACTTGACAATAAAAATGACATAGATATTAATAAAACCAATGAAAGCGACAAAATGTCAAACTCACATTTCTTATAAGTATGATAATTTTAATATAGGGATAACCAGGTGATATATTAGAAAATAAATATTACATGTAAATATAAAATAATTAAATACATCATGGAAATTTATTTTTAATTTTTAAGAAGTAAATAATTACCTTAAAGCCTTATTATTTGATGACGTAAAAATTAATTAATTGATGAGAAATCAATGAAACACTTTTTGTTAAAATCCTAATAACCATAAAATGGTCCAAACAGATGAAAAATTCTTATTAGTAGAGTATATATAGACCATAATCATCCAAAGGTCAATCTAGTGTCCATTTTGAGCATTATATAATAGATTATGACCTTTATATTATTTTATTTGAAGTAATGTTAATGATGTCATATTCATTCTTTAATAAGTATAACATTTTTAATATTTGATTTAATATTAGATAAATTCGAATACATATATTATAATGAAATATATTAAATTTAAATTCATTATTGTATTTTATTTTTAATTTTTACTCAACAAATTATTATATTAAATAATTACACAACATCATTGTAGTAATTATTTTATTAATGGAGATATCAAATAGATGTTATTAGAAATATTAAAATAAATATATTTTGGGATAATTAATATGTACAATGAACTTTACAGATAAACTTTACCTCATATAAATATAATAAAATAGTTTTTTCTATGTTAATATGTTATTTTTATATATTTAAAAAATCAATAAATTGAAGAGTGTCAAAATTGACACTATTGTTTATTTATCAAAATACTGTTTTATTAAATTATTTAAAAATAGTAAAAAAATTAAAAAAAATTATAATAATTATGATATGTTAAAAAATGTACTAAATTATTTATTTATGATCTAATTTACATCAAATAAGTAAATATTTTACACTTTTAATATTGAAATATTTGTTATCCTGGTTAAAATGAAATAAAATAACTACGTGTTAAATTAAAAAGATAAGGTTTGAATGGACATATGAACATGTCTAAAATATATTGGTTTATGATTTTAAAACCTTATATCATCTCAAATTATAAATTGGGACATTTTATAGGTTTTTAGTAGGGTTTTATTTTATTATAAATTAATATTTTTGAGATTTCCCAAAGTTCCCCTCACCTCAATTATAAAACAGAACCTCCTCCCTCATTTCTTCACAATGAATTAATCCATGAAGTTCATACATAACCGACCAATTTATCTTCTAAACTTCCATATTTATGTTATAGAAGTTCTGATCTTCTCAAAATATCAACTCTAGTTCCATTAAGATGATATCTAAAGAGAGCATGTCAAAGAAGAGGTAATCCCATCTACTAATTCTTTCATATTTCATTATACATATGCTTCTAATTCATGAGTTGTTTAATTATAGAATAATAACTCCTATAGAACATATATACTGATATTTTATTATAATTATGAAACAAACATATTTCACATTCTCTCCATCCTAGTAAAAATGAAATCACCACGAGTGTGTACATACGGGTTATCATCTCCACGCCATGGTGTAATCTATTTTTTACCACCACCTTACTTGGATGGTTATAAAAATGGATTTAATAACTATATATTATTATAATAAAATTATATTAATTCTGAAATATAGTAAACCATTCAATTTAAAACAATTCATGAATTATGAGAATGATATCTTCGCTCATGTGTACGTATGAACTATCGTCTCCACGACGCGATGAGATTTCTTCTCCACGTTAACCGTTCATGACTGATTATAAATTATATATAATAAATAATAATTAAATATATGACATATTAATGCAATTATATTTATGTATTTATATATATGTCATTTACTTGCTTCCATTTAATTTAATAAGGAAATGGAAACAACGTTCATGCGTACGTACGACCTACTATATCCATGAACGATGTATTCCATTCCATTTATCTATCTATTACACATATTTATATACTTAATATTTATGATATATAAATCATGTTTTAAATTCTAGAATAATTTAAATCATGATCTATGTAATAATATCAAGAATAACAAGTTAAAACAAGTATGGTAAATAAAATGATTATTACGCAAAACATTGCTTTAATATAGATTTGATAAATAAACTGGTAATATAAAGTCATAAGTGAATCATATATGATATCATAGATAGTATTATTGTTTTGTTACAAATTAATAATATTATTATACCCACTATACAAGAGTTTCAAACACATATGAAATAAATCAGACCTAATGTAAGGGATAATTTTGTAATCTCATTTTTTTAGAGATTGTTTATAGCTAAGTATTCAATGGGGTATTTTTATTGTCCACATAAATGTTTTATAATTATGTAATATTATTTATATTATTATACAATTGTTTAAATTTAATTTTACCCTTGAATGGTTTTTTATTAAATGATATGAATGGAATCTTTTGCCGTTATTCGATTTGAGTTACTTTTGACATTTTCGGCAAATGTACGAGGAGAATGTTTTTTAACTTATACGGCATGAATTGATTTATACAATTTGATGAAACCTTATTTCCATGATTCTTATTCTACATGATTTCATGATTATTTTGAACTAAATTATTTCCTTTTAAAATTGCATGGCATTTTGAGAAAAGTAAATGTTTTTGAAAAAGATAGGATATTTTCCTCAATAAATAAGGTCAAGTGTTTTATCAAAATTACTTTCCATCTAAGATGAGATAGGGTTATGTTTATATCCATATTATTACTTTTATTTTATTGTGTTTATAATGGAATTAGTTTTATGAAATCCATTTATTTTATATGTATTATGATGGAATGATGTTTAAGAAACCCATTTTATTTCATAGATTATGTTTTGATAAATGATTTATGTTTTTGTGGCATATATAAACTTTATATCATCATGAGATGGGTGGGAACTATATCTCCCTCCAATGCATTGACTAAATATTTAAATCTCATGATATAGAAATAAATATAATGGAAAGTAAACCTGATTCAGTAATACATGGATAGAATGAAAAGTAAACCCGATTCAGTAATGGACATTGTATACTATAATGGTAATGGAAGAAATGACTTGGATATTATGGAAATTATATTATGTGCTTATTCTTTTCCACATTTCCATGTTTTATGCCAATTATATTTTATCATGGTTAATATTTCTTCATGGTCTATTCCTCACAAACTTCAAATATTTATTTCATGGATTAATATTTTGATATTTAAACTTTTTGGTCTTGTTTCTTAACATTCTTATGTTCATGGTTTGTTTCATGTTCTCTATTTTTACCCTTAATGAGAAACTGATCTCACCCTTTTTATGTTTTCTTTTCCCCTGGATATAAATAAAGGTTTTAGGTAGGAAAATAAATGGGGGAATATCTTTATGATAGATATTGAAGATCTTCCACCAAGTTAGAAGGTTATGTTCTAAGTTTTCAAAGACAATAAACTAATACAGTGTTTGGGCATCTATTTGTATCATTTGTTAAGTATTTCAAAAAACAAATGTAATTTCCATGTACGTCAATCTTGGGTTGTTAGATTTGGTATCAGAGTGAAGGTTTAGTTAACATTTGGAAACTAGGATGAAAAACTTTAGTGAGTTCCCTAGAAGTATTTTTGAGGTAAATCTAGGGATGTCCCTAAGGGTAAGTCTAACTATAGGTTATAGTCCTAGAATTATTATAACAATCATGAATAAAATAGGATTAAAACTAAGATGTTAAATATTTAAAGTACCCCCCTCGATTATGTTGTTCTCATAGTATGATTTTTTTATCTCATACTATTCTTTTTGGGTTTTAGAAAATGGATGGAAACATGAGGATTCATGTTAATAGAGAATATGATGGAAAATGTAATGATATTATTAATGGGAAACCAAATTAAATCGGATTTGGAAGGTGAAACATCATTATTATTCCTAATCATAAATCTCATAATATGATCAATAATCTCAACATGGTGAGTTTCCTAACCCAGCTAATAAGAGAAAGATGGAGTTTCAAGGTGATCATAGAGGAAATAAAGTTCAATTTTCCTCATGTAAATCATGTGGGAAGAGGCATCAAGGAGAATGTTTCAATGAAACTGGAATATTCTTTGGGTGTGAAAAATAAGTACATAAAGCCAGTAATTAGAAAGGAAATGGTTCAGTTAACACAATGGACAAGGATAATGGTATTGCAAGGACATCAACAACAGTTAAATGTTTTAAATCTGGAATGTACAGGAATTATGAAAATACATTCCCTAAGGGAAAATATCATGAAGAAAATCATCATGATCACATGGATAGTATTTATGTTGATAACGATGAAGAGACTAAAATAATATATGAGATCAAATAAGTGTTGAGGAATAAAACTATGAAGATCGTTCAATGGTTTAAGAAGATAGTGGAATGATTTCATGTTTATCAAGAATAATGTTGTATATATAAATTTATGTTACTATGGAATAAAGAAACATATAAGGAGATAAGGGGAAAAAAAATCCTTGGAATGAACTCTTCCCATTCTCATGAAGACTTGGGGTGTTATTTCGGTTTTTTCCTTCCTCTTCCCTTCAGGAGAATATCTCATTGTGGTAGCTTTGGTTAATCATGTCGTGTGAATCATCGATTGTGCAGAAACACTGAATCTTGGTGGGGATTCGGTTGATGGATCAGAACGGGACAGATGACATGCCATGGTCGGCATCACCAATTCAGTGGGGATTTAGTGCTTCTATGAAGACGGTGGTTCTCGGTGGTTCTTTGTCTGACGGTTCGATGTGGGACTGACATCTTTCCATAGTTGATATTTTTTGATATCTTTCATATTTTGATGAATAGTAAAAATACGCGAAATTTTAATTGAAAAAGTAATTTCTCATCAAAAAAATTATATGGTTAAATTATATTATTGAATGGGTTTAAAATATAAATAGAATATATTTTTATAATTTAATATAATTCAATTCATTATCATTAATTTTACATTTAATTCATATGTAAAAACATATCAATCTTTTGCAGTGTTTTAACTTTTAAACATTTTTTTTCATTCCAACAATGGGATTAATTTTAAATTAATCACTGAAGCTTTTATATTTTGAATTTTTAAAATTGGATTCTATATTTGGAATCGGTGGGTCCAAATTATGTTAATAGGTTACTTTTATTTCTTTGATATAATGAATAGTAACTACTGTAATTTTTTAACGAGGTAAAAGTTGAATCTTGTAAATTAGAGTAAAAAATAATATTATAAGGATTATAAAATTGTCCAAAAACCAAAACAAAATCATATTTGATGAATATAATTTTAACATTAACATATTAGGTCCTAAAATTAGTTATTTATTTTCCACTTGACAATAAAAAGGAAAAAGATATTAATAAAATCAATGAAAGTGACAAAATGTCGAACTCAGATTTATTATAAGTATAATTATTTTAATATAGGAATGACATGGTGATGTATTCAAAAATAAATAGACTATAAAAATATAAAAAGAATTAAATATATCTTGGTAATTTAATTTTAATTTTAAAGAAATAAAGAATTACCTTAAATCCTTTTTATTTGATAAAGTAAAAATTAATTAATTGATGAGAAATCATTGAAACAATTTTTATGAAAATCCTAATAAATATAAAAAGGTCCATAAACATAACAAAATCTTATTGGTCGAGTATATATCTACCATAATCATCCAAATTTCAATATAATGAACATTTGGAGCTTTATATAATAGATTATGACCTTTATATTATATTATTTAAAGTAATGTTAATGATGTCACATTCATACTTTAATAAGTATAACATTTTTAATGTTTTATTTTATAGTAGATAAATTTAACTACATATATTCTAATGAAATATATTAAATTTATCTTAATTATAGTATTTTGTTTAATTTCTACTCAATAAATAAGTATATTAAATAATTACACAACACCATTGTAGTAATTATTTTATTAACAAAGATATAAAATAAATGTTATTAACAATATTAAAATAAATATATTTTGGGATAATTAATATCTACAATAATTTTTCTAGATAAAATTTACCTCATAGGTATATTATACAATATGTGGTTATAAGTTAACTAGTTATCTTTATATTTTCTAAAAATCAATAAATTGAATAGTGTCAAAATTGACACTATTGACTGTTTATCAAAATAGTGTTTTATTAAATTATTTAAAAATAATAAAACATTTTCAAAAATATATAATAATTATGATTTGGTCAAAAATTCTCTAAATTATTTATTTATGAACTAATTTACATCAAATAAGAAAATATTTTACCCTTTTAATATTGAAATATTTGTTACCCTTGTTAAAATGAAATAGAGTAACTAAGTGTTAAATTGAAAAGATATGGTTTTAATGGACATAGAAACTTGTATAAAATTTATTGTTTGATTATATTACATACCTATATCATCTCATATTCTAAATTGAAACATTTTTTATGTTGTTTAGAGGGTTTTTATTTAATTATAAATTAATATTTTTGGGGTTTCCAAAAGTGCCACTCACCTCAATTATAAAAGGACACCTCCTATCTCATTTCTCCATAACTAATTAAGACAAAAATTTGGCCCATACTCTGACCATTTATCTTCTCAAATCCCTTAGTAACATTCTATAGGATCTGTTATTCTCAAAATACCACCTCTAGTTCCATTCAGAAGAGATCTAAAGGGATCATGTCAAAGAAGAGGTAATCCACTCTACAGATTCTTTCACATTTCTTTCTACTTCTACTTCTAATTCATGATTTGTTTCATTATATAATAATAACTCCAGTATCACTTATATATTGATATTTTATTATAATTATTAAATAAACATATTCCACTTTCTATCCATCCTAATAAAAACAAAATCACCACACGTGTGTACGTACGACTTACCGTCTCCACATCATGGTGTAATATATTTTTCACCACCACCTTACTTGGATGGGTATAAAAATATATGTAATAACTACATATGATTATTATAATACTATATTTATTCTGAAATATATTACACCATTCAATTAAATACCATTCAAGAATTATGGGAATGATATCGTCGCTCATTTGTACATATGGCCTACTGTCTCAATGACATGATGAGATTCAATCTCCACTTTAACCATTCAAGGATTATAATAAAGTATATATAATAAATAATCATGAAATATATGAAAAAATAATTATATAGTATATATATATATATATTTGTGTGTGTGTGTGTTTCATTTACTTTCTTCCATTCAATTCAAAAAAGGAAACAGAAACAACGTTCATGCGTACGTACAACTTATCGTCTCTATGAATGGTGTATTCCATTACATTTATATATCTATTATACATATAAATATAATAAATATTTATGAAATATGAATCATTTTTTACATTCTGGAAGTAGTTAAATCATGATATAAGTTATAAGATCAATAATAGCAAGTCATAACATGTATGATAAATAACATGATTATTACCCAAAACATTGTTTTAACATGGAATTGATAAATAAAAGAGTAATATAAAGTTATAAGTGAATAATATATGATATAATATATATTATTATCTTTCTTTTACAAGTTAATGATATGTTTAAACCCACTATATAGGAGTTTAAGACACATACAGAAAAAATAGGACCTAAGGTAAGGGATAATTTTTCAATCTCATTTTTATCCGAGATTGTTTATACACAAGTTTTCACTGGGGTATATTTTTTATCCACATCAATGTTTCATAATTATGTAATGTTTTTTTCATTTTTCTAAATTTTTTAAAAGTTAATTTCACCCTTTGATTAATTTTTATTAAATTGAATGAAAGTAATATTTTTTCGTTATTCGATTTGAGGTACTTTTGACTTTTTTTGGAAAAAGTACGAGGAGAATTTATTTTTAACTTATACGGCATGAATCGATTTTTACGGTTTCATAAAAAATTATTTCAATGAATCTTCATTTACATGATTTCAAGATTATTTTCAACTAAATTATTTTCTTTTAAAATTTCATTGCATTTTGAGAAAGTAAAATGTTTTTGAAAAAGAAAGGATATTTTCCTCATGAATTAAGTTCAAGTGTTTTAACAAAATTATTTTCCATTGAAGATAACATGGGGTTAGGTTTCTATACATATTATTACATTTATTTTATTGTGTTTATGATGTAATTACTTTTATTAAAACCATTTATTTTATATGGATTATGATGAAATTATGTTTAATAAACCCATTTTATTTCATGGTTAATTCTATGATAAATGATTTATGTTTTTGTGGAACATGTAAGAATGATTTAATTATGAGATGGTTGGGACCTATATCTCTCTCAAATGAATTGGGTAAATATTTGTATCTCATGAGATAGACATGACTGGAACAAAAATTATACCTGGTTCAGTAATACATGGTTGGAATGACAAGTAAACCCAATTCAATAATGGACTGTGTACACTATGATGATCATGGAAGCAATGCCTTAGATACTATGGAAATCATATAATGTTTTCCCCAATTACATGTTTTATTTTAGTTATATTTTTACATGGTTAATGTTCCTCTATTATCTATTCCTTACAAACTAACAAGATTTATTTCACGGCTCAAGATTTTGATATTTAAACATTATGTTCATGTTTTTTTACATTATTATGTTCATGGTTTGTTTTATGTTCTCTATGTATACCATTAATGAGAATTTTAGATCACCCTTTTTATGTTTCATTTTCCACATGATATAAATAAAGGTTTTATGTTAGAAAACCCAAGGGGAAAATCTTTTTGGGAGATGTTGAAGATCCTTCACCAAGTTAGAAGATTATGTTCTGAGTTTCCAAAGACACTAAACTAATACGGTCATTGGTCATCTGTTTGTGTCATATATTAAGCACTTATAAAAAGAAATGTAATTTTCATGTATGTAAATTATGGGTCGTCAAGCATATGGCTCCTTATGAATCCATTTGTGGAAATAAGTGTAGAACTCAGATATGCTGAGAAGAATTTAGAAAAATGAAGTAAATGATACCTGATCTAGCTATGAAAATTAAAGATAAGGTTAGATTAATTCTGAATTACGTCAATGCAACTTAGATCTGATAAAATAGTTATTCTTAAAATCATCTGTGAGATTTAGAATTTGAAATTGGTGAGGAGGAATTCCTGTTAATTTCTCTATTGAAGTTTATGAGATTCAGAAATAAGGGAATGATATGACCTATTTTTATTATCCATGAAGATATTATTTATCAGATCAGGATGGTTACATATCACTTGGTGCTTCCCCTAGAACCTTTCTCAAGTTCATGATGTGTTTCATGTATTGTTTTCTAGTAATTTCATACCAGATCCTTCACATGTACTATTCTTAGATGTCAATTTTTTTTATCATGATATTTCATATGAAGAAAAATTGATATAATTCGTAGATCACAGAGATAAATTTCTACGTAAATTGACTACTCACCAAGTTAAAGTTCTTTGGATAAATAATAAATTTGAAGAAGCTAAATTTGATCTTGTGGATGTGATGAAGTATAAGTGTCCTCATTTTTTCATCAAAGTGAAATGATTTTAATGGTTGAATTCTTTTTACGATAGTAGAATGTAAAACCCTAAAATATATATGTATTTCCATTGAAATAAACATGAAGTATATGATAGTTTTATTTAAATGAAACCCCGAGTCTAATTGAACGATTATATATTATAAAACTTAATTATATAGATATTATATTTATGATTCCCTTAATTAAAATTTATTGATTAATTCCTAATAAATAATTATTAAATTTTTTATAAAATCATTTCATGTTTTAAAAGACATGTTTTTATAAAGAAAGGAATTGTCTAAGTGTTATAAATTTTTATACATGATAATATATTGATCAATATTAATAAAATTATTTTAATGAAATTTATTTTAAATTTAGGAATATTCATTCATACATTATTTATCTAATGGTTAAGAATGAAGATGAAATCAATTGAAAGTAAAAAGAGTTATTTTTCGAAAACTGTTTTAGCTCTGCAATGTGTTTTTTAATTTATTAAATAAAATGAATTACTCTTGATAAATTATTTTAGTAATATTTATATAATATATATTCTGTTAAATATTCTCATATTCAACAAATATTTTTTACAAGTCAAGGAATTTAAAAAAATCAGTTCAATGCTTACAAATGCATTTTTCTAAAAATGGGTTTTTGTTGCATTTTGTGACCTAATTTTAAATATAAATTATACCACTTATAGAAATAAAATTTGATAAAATGGATTCCATATTTTAAATTAGTGAATAAAAATCAATTAATTATAATACCTTCATTTTTTTATCACAATTATTGGCAAAAATAGTAATTTTGTTTACCACTGTTAGGGTTAAAATAGGTTTATTAAGGGGGGGGGGGTTAAACTAAGATAAAAGGGTAATAATTAAATGTAAAATTTTATAAATATTAATTTATATATATATTTATACCGTTAATTATATTACATTTACGTTTTTCTCATTTTGATACACTTTAAAAAGAATTTTAATTCATATTATTTAAATATTTTATGTAATTCCATGTGTGCCCCCAAACTTTTAAAGGAGTCCTATTATCCTCCCTTATTTAAAATATTTTAGGACTCTATCTCATCCAATAAATACCCTAATACCTTCCAATATTATGTACCTTTATCCTAGTTATAAAATTCGGGTTAAAAAGGTATGTGTTTTTTATGTTTAGGAGTGTGTTTCTCGAGTTTAGAGGGCGTTATGAGTGTTTTGGGAATGTTTCAATAGAGATTAGGCTTGGTGCTTCCTATAGGATTTTTTTACTTTTTAATACTATGTCTTATGTAATAAATAATATGTGGGGTCACAAGTTATGAAAATGTTTTACGCTATAAATCCATTTATGTAGTAAATCCACGTTTTACGGCATAAAAATGTTGCTTGGGATAATTTAAACTCAATTGACATGTTTTTCAGGGTAAACATAATATGGGTAATTTAGGTTATAAATCACTAACTTAATACATGAACCCCTAATTCTCTATAGGTTTTATGCACTATAATCCTGAATCCTAATTCATTCGGTTTTATTGTTCCCTGCCTTGAACACCAGGGCCATTTTAGATGATTTTGGGTGTCTCCTTCTATCCTAAGGTCCTCTATTCGACACTCGATCTATGGATTGGTTACGTTTCATCTCTATGGGTAATATGACTTTTTGATTCTTCATTACTCTTGTTTCAATTTTATTTTTTGACTCTATTTATGTAATCATTTTATCATATGATGTTTCCCATTAGTTCCTTCTCGATTCATTGTGCGATCTTCTTCTGGGTGCCAACACTTATGCTGGTTGTGGTTCAATGTGTGTGGCTATAGATTTATGTGTGACCTAACGTCTCCGATAAACCTTATTATTATTGAAAATTATTATAAGATGTTAGAACCATTTATAAGACCTTATTTTTTCATTATAAATACCTTCTTATGGCTTTGGATCCCTTTGCCTTATGTGTGCAGTTGAGTTTGAGGCAGCTGGTTCCATATCTAGCTTATGTTGGATGAACCTTGAATGTTTTGGTTTTATAAATTATTTTATAAACAATTATAATTATTTGTTTATTTTCAATTGTGAAAATGGGGTTTTTAATAAAATTTGGTTTTCCACTTGTTTTCGTAAAGTAAAAAAAGGAATTTTTAATGAATCATGAAAAGTATTTATGAAATGGTTTTCAAAGTATGGTTTTGGTGAAATGATTTGGGATATTTAGCACATGGTAAGCCTTGGGTACTTGAGTGGAATGTGTAGAAATATGCACCATCTAATTTTACTGCAATAGGGGTTCACTCATGGGGTGTTCTTAAATTTCTTAGTCCAACTTTACAAGGGTTTGTTTAGACATTATTTTGGGGGGTCACTTTATAGGTTGTTCCTATACACCCTAGATTCAACACATATATCTAGTGACTTAATGTGAAAATATTTATATATTTGGGTATGAGTGATATAGATATCTTTACCTGTAGTGATCCTTGTTATAACTTACCTATGCTTTATTTTTTACTATTTTTGATTGATTACCTAATTTTATAAATGTGATATTATTTTAATTTTTTTAACTTAATGGTCTTAAAACTATGGAAAAGGGGTATTTATTTACCATAATTTTGATATATTTTTTTAACTTCTTCTCATTTCGGGTGTTTCTATAATTTGATTATGTTGGGATTATTATACAGAGAATTGATATGGAACACCTATAGTGAGATCCAACTGAGCATGTTTATGTCACACTTCAAGGTTGTGTAGATATTATATTGTTTTTTGATATCGGAAAAGGAAAGGTATTATAGTGAAGCGATAAGTTTCATGTAAGAGGAGTATGGGTAGCTGGTGGTTAGATGGTGGGGCATTTCCCAAAAAACACATGGAGTAATGTATTCTCTTTTTGGTGGTCCATTTTTATTTTTGGACTTGTACCTTTGGGGTTTATCTTGATTTTGAGTTGTATCACAACTATTGGTTTCCTTTTTTAAGGAATATATATTTCTTTATTTTTATTCTTATATTTATTAACAATATTTATATATTCCATGTATCTTGTTTTATGTTAGGGAAAATTGTTCCCTCTTGTTTGTGGTTGATTCCTAGGTTCTATTCGCCAACCCATGGGGATTTGGAATTCCCTTGAGTATGTTCTGTATCGGGTTAGGTTCCAGTGTTAGAGGGTAAATTGGGTTAGTTCATTAAAATTTTGTATTAGAGGTCAGTTATGCCCAGTATTGGGATGTTTTTAGACATGAAATAGGATTTTTAAAACTTGATAGGTAGGTCATGGTGAGATCCCATCATGACCCACATTCACTATGATGAGGGAAGGGATAGAAAACTTCAAGACCCATCTTTATTCAAGTTGAAAGAGAGATAATTACCCCAGAGTCCCTCCTTGAATAGGCCCTAGAGTGGTTACTAGAACCAAGGGTATAAAATCATATATGGTATGGAAGGCATTACCCCTTTTGTTTGAAAAGGATTGGGAGATAAGATAGTAAATCCCAAACAACACCAAAACTGGAATTAAAAGTAAATCAAAAAACAATACATTCTCATATACATGTCCCAATATAAAGTACTACAAGTACAGAAAAAATTAAAAGGGAAGTACCAAAAGAAAAGAAAATAAGCAACACTAACGATCCCAGCATCTAAGCTAATATGGTCTTACACAGTCCCCGAAGTCCTCCTGCAAACCTAAAAACAATTTTTATATACAAAGGGTGAGTATACAAGTATACTTAGTAGGTAAGACCAAAAGATCTCATGCATAAGTGGGGAGGCATTCTAATTTCCCTTGAAAAAAAAAGAGATAACCAAGGCACCTAGAAAGGAAACTATCCACCCAAACCTCACTAAGGAACACTCCCCAAATAAATAAAGTCAATTAAAGTAATAGTAATAACACATCGATGTTGGGGTACCCTGCACCACTTTTCTGCTGGTTATTGAAGACCTCCTATGCTTCAGACCTCCCCCACCATTTTCACTGCAGTCTCACTGTCTCTCCAACAACAACCTTTTAGGCCACCACAACCACACATCCCACCCACAGACACCTAGGACACAACAACCACACACATCCCCGCTCGTAGAAACTTGGTCCACAAAAACTACCACCACGCCCAAAGACACATGGGCCAAAACAACTACCGCCATTCCTGAAGACACCTTGACCTCATCCCAAAGACACTTTGGAAACAAAATTCTTGCGCACACCTGGGACAACCACCACAACTACCATGCCTAAAGAATATTGGGCTATAATGTACCTCATGTCATCATATCATACTCGAAGAGTCTTGGGCTACTCGAGAAAGGAAGCAAAAAAGGAGCTAATAACCAACCACTGATAGGAGTATTGGTAAAACACCCTCCCCATGAAATGGGGTTGTTCGACATGAAGTAATCAACTTGGGTGGGTTGAAAATAAGAAACCTAAGAACTAAATTATACATATAGGTAAATAAGCACTCATCCCAACCTAGGGGTTCTAAAACAAGCCCATACACAAACACCCTCATTACTATTCATTCATAAAAAGAAAAAAAGCCATAAACATGTTACAACTCATTCCTGGAAAATGATTCCCCATTGATCCCATTCCTCTTATCACATTCAAGTGGTTCCACTTAAATAATTATTTACTACCGTGCAACTAAAAGGACTAGCCAAAAGACAAGGAAGGAAAAAAATACAAGTAGTAAATTAAGTGTTCATACTCGGTTCTCTTTTAAAGTCAAAACAACAAAAGGGATCCTTGAGATCCCTCGACGTACTGGAACCAAACCATGATCCAACATACTTCCCCACATGGCCCCAAATCCAAAAACTGACAACTTCACAATAGGTGATCCCATCCCTATCCATTTCACCTCACAAGCATCAAACTGAACAACCATACACATCACCATAACAGAGCAATGGAGTTTCAGATTTAAACACACAATTCCTTTTGTTCTGTCTTTCCATTTGGTTCAATGGGGTGACCACACAAGTATTCTTATTCATTGGGAATCCATTTAATCAAAAATATTACTTGATTATCTGGTTTCCATGTTACATCCATTCAATAAAATAATTATCCAGAAAACAGAGTTTCTTTAGTGCGCAAGAAGGGACCACCAACGACCACAATTTTAAGTGGACATAAGCCCATACAATTCACAACAAATAAGAAAAGGTAAAAGAGTACATCAACATAATCAAAGACACCCATTCATTCTTTATAATCCATTTATTATCTTTTTTAAGGTTTGGTTCCATCCATACCTATAGGAACATTATCATACCCACGCCGCATGATACGCAATAAAGAGAGATGAAGGAAAAAAACCCTACTTGGATGATCAACGATCAAAGTTTTTCTCCACGCACCAAGAACTGGGGATGCATGACTTGCATGGGAGGAACTCCAAGGAATCTAAGAATGAGTAGTAAAGGCTCTAGCATAGGCACACCACTATCCTCAGGAAGTGGTATTCCAAACACACCATGTAAATAAAAGAGACCATCCAAGAAGAAGAAAGAATCCCCAGGTGATAAAAGGTGAGATCTTGGAGTTACGGGATATGAATTCTTGAACCACTTTAAAGGAGGATCTTGGTTTCTCCACATGTTTGGGTTGTTACATAGGATGTAATTAATTTTAATTTAATAATTCTAATCAGAGAGGTGTCCATAACGACTGTGAGTTAAAGGGTTTATTTTAAACAGAGGAAAACGCGTAACAGGGGTGGAATTGGAAATTATGAGAAACGAGCATGACACCAAGGAAAAAATTCACATGTTTTGGTAATTCAAGGGTCTTCCGAATCTTGGGTAATTTTAGATATCATTTATGTGATTTTAATGGATTCTAAAGGGTCCTTAAAACACATTTATGTTAAAAGATACATTGTGGGTACAGAATTGGAAAAAATTAGGAAACTGGAAAAAAAGGGTGGGTCACTATTTGGTGAGACACCATAATGGTGCCACCGTCACGGTTCCATCGGTTCAGTGGAACACCATAAGTGGCGCCACAATTAAGGTGTGAGACCATGATGGTGTGACCACTACAGTGCCACCGGTTTGGTGGAACACCATAAGCAGTGCAACTGTTTTCAGTGTGTGTCCATGACTGGTGTCATCGTCACGATGCCGCCATGACCAGTGCCACTGTTTTGGTGAAACCATTTGATGGAACCGAGGTTTTCGAAAACTCTTAATGATTCACTATCCAGGCTATTACATCAGATACCTCTCAAATGATTCTCTCCCTCGAGAATCGAAACTAGACCCGAATAAATGAGAGGAGTCCAAACAACAACCTAGAATGATACCTCTCCGGAATAAACCTCATCGACATCTAGGAACACCTATACCTCATCTATCTTCTGAAAAACCACTGACACAGTACCACTCCTCTACCCCAAGTAACTACACAAACATGTAAAGGTCATACCAACCAGTCATTTGGATTAGGGAGTCCCTTCCTCCATGTCAAGATACTATCTTCTTTGGGAAGCCCTGACTCTCCCACACTAGTTTAACCACATCCACTTTAATGCCTCTTGATTAGGGATCATGTCCTTCCCTCCCCACAGTCAGGACTATTCACACACATCCAGAGAACAAGGGAAGTAGTCTGTTTCATAGTTAACAAGGTCAATAACTACATAAAAAACATGTAAATAACAAAACAGAACAAAACTAAAAACATCTCTGGGTACTGGGAACACATTTGTGCCTCCCATTCCTAGGTACTCTCCTCAAGGAAACCATGCCTCCATTACACACGAACCAAGGGGATGGTTTGTCCACAAATACCTTCTCCTCACGATCCTCAATCCTCACTGGTTTCTCTACAAAAGTTTTGTCATCCTCGATATCCCTCTCCCCCAAGTTGAGGAAATTCGAATCATTGTGTAGATATCTATGGAGATGAGACACATGGAAGATGTCGTTAACACTCATTAGTGACAGTGGTAGTGCTAGATGATAATCCACTTTGTCGACCAACCGTTACACCACGAAGGGTCCGATGAACCTGGGAGAAAGATTACATCCCCTTTCGAAACTCTATTTCCCACGCCAAGGGGAGACCATCAAGAACACATGGTCCCAAACATGTAACTCCAAGGGAGTCCTCCTATGATCAGCATACGACTTTTTTCGGACCTGAACTACATTCATCCTTTCTCGTATAAGCTGAACCTTATCCTTCGTTCTCTCCAACACCTCTGGTCCAAGAACACCTACTTCCCCAACCTATTTCCATCACATGGGTGAGCGACACGGCCTCCCATACAAGGCTTCAAACGAACCCATTCCAATGGTAGAGTGATATTTATTATTATAGGAAAACTATACTAGAGGAAAGTGTCATACCCATGATCCCCCAAAGTCCAAAACACATTCCTGTAGCATATCCTCCAATGTATGGATGGTTCGCTCTGTCTTCCCATCTATCTGGGGGGTGGAAATAAGTGATGAGTCATAACTGGGTACCAAAATCATGATTCAATCCTTTCCAGACCCTTGAGATAAACTGGATATCTCGATCTGAGACTATGGACCTTATAACTCTATGCACCTGCACCACCTCATCCACGTACCTCTGTGCTAAGGCATACACCACAATTGACTCCTTGATTTGTAGGTAGTGAGCTGATTTCGTTATTCGGTCCACCACTATCCAGATATCATCACAACCCCCTTAAACTCTGGGTAGTCCCATGATGAAATCCATCGAGATGTCATCCCATTTCTACTCGGGGACATTTAAAGGTTGTAAGAGACCTCCGGGGATACGGTGTTCAACCTTCACCTACTGACACACGATCCACTTTTCCACAATCTCTACCACTGCCCGCTTCATCCTGGGCCACCAAAACTAACCCCACAAACCACAGTACATCTTGGAAACTCTTGGGTGTACCACCAGGGGTGATTTGTGGAACTCCCCAAGAAATCTCTTGAACATTTCCACAGGGATGAAAAACTTCCCATGAAACGACATCTGATTCTTCCCATCTTCCAACCATTCTCCCGGAGCATCGCCCTGGCTAACACGATCACACATCACTTCAGCCTCTAAGTCCCCCCAATAAGACTCCTCCACCTATTGCAACAGAGAGGAATATACTGTCATCTAAAATAGACACCCTCTACCATCCTCCACCCTAGAATCTAGGTATAGGGCAGCCAACTCCTCCATCGGCTTCCAAGTATCTTCTGGTTCTCAAACCAAATTATTCTTAGTATTCCTGCTCAAGGCATCTTACACCACATTCCCCTTACCTATAGTGTAAGATATTTCGAAGTTATAGTCCCGAAGAAACTCCATCCACCTCCACTGTCACAAGTTTAGGTCTTTCTTGGAGAAGATATACCTCAAGAACTTATGATCCGTGAAGACCATGAAGCGCTCCCGGATGAGGTAATTCTGCCAAGACTTTAGTGCTTACAAGACCACTGCAGGTTCTAGATTGTGGGTGGCATAGCTACACTCATGGGTATGTAACTGACTATACCCATAACAGATCACCCTTATTGTTGCATCAGCACACACCCCAAGCATTGGCCAGGAGAATCACAGAACACCTCGAACGTCACCCCTTCTTCTGGAAATCTCAGTACTGGGGAACTAACCAGCTTCCCCTTCAGATAACTGAAGGATTCATGGAACTGGTCACTCCATATAAAATCCTAGTATTCCTTGGTCAAGGCTGTCAAGGGTGATTCAACTCGAGAGAGGTTGGGAATGAATCTCTGGTGGTAACCCGCTAGACCCAAGAAACTATGAACCTCTACCACGTTCTTGGTGATTCCCAAGAAACAACCATATCAACCTTTATTGGGTCCATTTCTATCTCATTCTCGGACAATACATGTCTAAGGAAGTGCACTTATCATGTCCATAACTTGAACATGGACAAATACCCATAGATCTAAGGTTGTCGGAGGACCTCTAAAATCATCCTCAAATGCATGGAATGATCCTCATCTGATCTTGAGTAGATCCGGATGTCATCAATAAACACAACTATGAACCAATCTAGATAATATCGAAATATGGAGTTCATGAGACCCATGAACATGATTGGTGCATTCTCAAGGATGAACGATATGACCACAAAATCAAAGTTCCCATATCTTCACCTGAAGGTAGTCTTTGAGATGCCACCCTCATTCACCCTCAACTGATGATATCCTGACCATAGGTCGATCTAGGATAACCATCCTACCTCTTTCAAATAATCAAAAAGCTTTTCAGTCTACGGGAGGGGGTAATGGTTCCTCACCATTACCTGGTTTAGCCTCCGGTAGTCTATACATAGACTGGGACCACTATATTCCTTCTTTGTGAACAAGACCGGAGCACCTTATGTTGATGCGCTGGGTCAAACAAAACCCTTCTTTATCATTTCATTAATCAAAATCCGTAACTCCCACAACTCAGAAGGTTCCATCAGATAGGGAGCCATCGAAATCGAATGAGCACCGGGATTCAAGTCTATCCTGAACTCGACATCATGTTAAGGGGGTAGAGCCACAAACTCTTCAGAGAAGATGTCCAGGAACTCACGGACAATCCTTGAGAGTTCCACCACCTCTGTATCTATTGACTCCACTGATATCCCAACTAACAAGGAAGAAAGGGGCTCCACTTGCGAGCTTCCTTCCTGGAAACCCCGTTCACCGAGGAAAGTAACACGTTGTCCACCCATATATGAAAACATAAACCTTATTAGGAATCAGTCTATAACGGAACCCATAGAGAATAAAGATTCGATGCCTAGAATGAAATCATATGGCTGCATCTGCAGCAAAAGAAGGTCCCCACTAGATTGATGTGGTCCCATCATCAGTATACATCCCCAGAAAACCTGAGACAATCTGGTCTGACCTCCAACCGGCATTCTCAAAACCAGGGGAACAAGAAGTCTCACTCCATTTAGACCCAAATCATGTGATAGACTGGGCATAAAAAAGGATTTTGAGGCTCCTGAATCAAACAAGTCGTATGAAAGAGTGATAAACAAGCTGATCGTACCTCAAATGACTTCTGGACCTACTGTAACTGCTACCTCTGTGGCATGCAACTACCCACACCTAGATCCTCTTCCCCATGGATATCGACCGCCTCCACGAACACACCCTATTCGAAGTTCCTAAGGAGCTCCCTAAAGTTGACCTCCTCGTGAAAAGTCGACTCTTGGAGGAGGGGGAGCTCACTGTCCCAGTTGTTGCTGCTGAAAGGCACTTGATGGAAACTAATGCTACTGAGGTGGGAGTTGAACCTGCCCACCCCCACTGTACTGCACTCTGTCCGAGCACTGATTCTGTAGGTTCCCACGACTGCCACAGATGATGCATCTCGGTCCTAAGACCCCAAAGAATGGGAGAGGAACAGGAGATCGAAATAGGAATTGCTGGGGGATGCTCCCCATTGGCCCAAACCTAAAAGTCCCAGATGATGGAGTCATATTACTGATGGCCTTACCCTTTGACGATCCCAACTAGATCCCCTCTCATGGTACACCTTCCAGCGTGTGCATCCTCTCCACCATTTCATCCTTCTTATGACCATCCAAGTATGTAGGTAGAGTGAAGGGAGTAACAACATATTGAAGAGAAGGTTGGAGTGCCTCCACTAAACATCTCACTTGAGACTCCTCATATGGAAAGAGGTTCAGAGAAAAGCGAAGTAGATCCATGAAATTGATCCCCAGCTCCCTCACTGACAAAATTCCCTGCTAAAGGGAGAGTAGCTCCTGCCTATTCTCAGGCTTCATCATAGAAGAGAGAAATTATGCCCAAAACTCCCTCTTAAAGTCAGTCCACGAAACCCCAGCCACCCTCTTCTCCACAAGATAGAGTGTCCACCACTGACGTGTTGCTCCCGACATCTAGCCTATAGACAAAGGAACCCAGTACTCCTTTGGGGCCTAGATAAAGTTGAAATCTATCACCAGCTCCTCGAGCCAGCTCTCTGTCTCTATGTTCGAGACGCTGCCCTTGTACTTCTTGAGGGTCTGCCGTTGAAACACACAAAGAATCTTCTACCACTAGTCCTCATCCTCCACTCTATCATCCCTCCACTGATTATATGAATTAGCCTCTTGGGCCTCGATCACCCGCACTACCCATGGTCGCCGTCTGGGTGCCATAGATATAAGGTAAACAAGGAATGCTGAAGCCTGAGTAGTGTTGAAGATTTCTTTTAAATTTTCCATAGACATTTTATTTATTTTAATTTCCCAAAATACCAAATAAACATAAGAACATAAGTCATTTTTATGAATGTATCTTTCCTAGGGTCTCTACACTATAATCAGTGTAGCCTCACTTGGTCATTCGGTAGTTCTAGAGTCCTTTCATCGGATCATGAGGGCCCTAAAATCCCATGTCTTAACTGGTATTATTTGTCCTATTTCATGCACAAAGATTTCCTAACATTATTTACCTACCATACCATGAAATCCTCACTATTCCTAACCCCAAACTTTATCCGATTTCTCAACCTTTCCATTGATACCATTCTATCACAACCTGCCTTTACCAATATGAGGGAAGGGACAAAAAACTGCAAGACCCTTCATTCTTCATGTTGAAGGAGAGATAATGACCCCCAAAGTGTTGAGTCAAAAGTCTTCTATTGACTTTTATATATTGTTTTGGAAATCACAAATTTCTTTTACCATGATGATCATACTAACCATGCAGATCGTACTGACCATGCTGATCGTATGGATCATGCTGATCATACTGACCATGCTGATCGTACTGACTATGCTGATCGTACTGACCATACTGATCATGTTGATCGTACTGATCATGATGATCATACTGACCATGCTGATCATACTGACCATGCTGATCATACTGACCATGCTGATCATCCTGATCATGCTGATCATGCTGACCATGCTGATCGTACTAACCATGATGATCTTACTGACCATACTGATTGTATGGACTATAATTTTCATACTCTCTGTCAATTGTATCGTACTGACTCTGTCAATTGTACTAACTTTTGTGTATCTTACTTTGTATCATATCAATACATTACATTTAGTAATACTTATAATACTCATACTTTCATTACTTTCTTGTTTTGGTACTTAGTCAAAAACACCTGTTTCATATTAATTGTACTCTTGTTCATCATCTTCATATATCTTTTCTTTTAACCAATACGATGTCGTTGAGATATTTACAAACTAATCAAAATGATGTCATGCTTTCTGTTTCAATATAACCGTTATAATGCCAGGTGTCCAAGTCCCTCTGAGTTTTTCGGAGAAATATGACCGTTGGAGGAAATGTGACCATTGGAACCTGAGGCCTATAAATAGGAGGTCATTTGAAGCCAAGGTAGAATAACTGTGATACTTTTCTTCTATCAAGTTCTAGAGAGAGATGATGTGACTTCTCTCATGCTCTGTACTTTGTGCGACTGATCTTCGTATCAAGGGCTTTCAAGTGATTGAAAGACAGAGGTGACGATTACCTACAAAATCTAGGGTTGTCGGGGATAGTCAGACAGATGAATCGATCATCGTATCGAGGGCTACCGGGGATAGGCAGATAGACGAGCCGATCATCGTATCGAGGGCTATCAGGGATAGGCAGACAGATGAACCAATCATCGTATTGAGGGCTTACCAAGGTGGTGGTAAGACAGACCTCTTATCCTAGGTGAAAGGATAACCCTTCTCTTTGGGTTAAAAATAATTTTAATACTTTTACTTTTCTGCTGCTGTTTGTATTAGAAATGAATTTGTATTGTTTCCTTTCTTCTTTACACTTTCAATTGTAATTGTTTCAGTTATGATTATTTTATTTCATATTGTATTAATATATTCTATACGCTTTATAGTAGAATCTATCACACTTGTTTTACTTTGATTATTATATTCATCTTGAATATAATAACTTTACTTTTCTAATAGTATTACATTACATCATACCTTTATATTCAATACAATTGTGGTTGTTTGAATTATATTAGTTTAAGATCTTTTAAACTAATCTCTTAAGTGTTTAAGCACAAAGTTTTTAAACCTACAATTCACCCCCTCTTGTATTGTTCCATATAATATACATATACATTTACATATTTGATCAAACAATTGGTATTAGAGGAGGTTTCCACTGATTTATACTACTAGCTCTTATTCAAGTTTTTTTACTGTTTTAATTACTTTCTACACTAACGTGTGGAGTAAAAAAGATTTTGTTTCATTAGATAGAAGGAATGAATATTGGGTCAATTGACAACTTAAATCCTTCTAGACCACCTATCTTTGATGAGAATGATTATGAGTATTGGATAGATCGAATGAAAACGTTTTTTATCAATACTAGTGTAGACAATTTTATTATGCTTACTAAAGGTTACAAAATTCCTGAAAACGAAGTCAGTACTTTCACTAACCAAGAGAAGCAAGAATATTAACTGAATTACATGGTACGCAATACTTTATTATACTCTATGACCAGGAATATATACAGCTAGATATCTTCTTGTGAAGCAGCCAACAGTATTTGGAAGAAATTACAAGTCACAAATTTTGGTACATCCAAGTTATAGAAACAAGAAGAGAAATTCTTCGAGCAGAGTATCATGGATTTGTTTTTCCTTATAGAGAGCCAGTATGTAAAGTGCAACAAAGATTTATGACAATTGTCAACAGTTTACAATCTATGGGAGAAAAAGGTATTTATGATGAAGCTCTTGTAGATAAGATTATTGATATAATTCCAAATGAATGGGAGTCAAAAAGGACAATTATTGATGAAAATAGAAAAGTTTCCCAGATTACTCTTGATGAACTATTTGGAACACTTTTACAGCATGAGACAAGAATGAAGAGAGATGCTAATTTCAATAAGAAGAAAAATGGGAATGGAAGTGTAGAATTTACATCTAAAGCTAAAACACCTGAAAGGATAACAAGATGCAAAGCCAAGAAAGTTTTTATATCAGAATCAAGTGATAGTAATCACTCAGATAATGAGTTAGAAATATTGCTCGAAGGATGAACAAGATTGTGGGAAATAAATACTTCCAATACAAATTCAAAAAGAAAGATAAGAAGGATAAGAAAAATTCATAGGTAACTTGTTATGAATGTAAGAAAGTGGGACACATAAGGCCTGACTGTCCTTTACTGAAGAGAAAAGACAGAAAGGAGAAACATTCTGAAAGAAATAAGAAAAAGTATTATAAGACAAAGAAATTCTTGAAGGAAAATGATACTTGGAGTGCTAGTGGTATCGATTCTTCAGATAATTCTTCAGAATGAGTCCTCAGGACAGAGAAATATTGGACTTATAGCCAGATTACCAATTGAAGATCATTGTATTATGGCTAAGGTACACAATTCTGAAGTTATTACAAATGTCTATTTAAATGAAAATTATACTAATAATAAATATTATGAATCTTCAAATGATAATTCTTCATCATCATAAGATGATACATTACCTTCTTTTGAAGAAGTATCTAAATTTTCTAAATTACTTGAAAATGATAATTCTAAACTTAAGAAAAATATTGATAAAGAAAATTATAGAATTTCAGTTTTAACTAAAGAAGTATCAGATCTTCTAATGATCTTGATATGAAAACTTCTTATTTTGAAAGTATTTTAAAAACCCTTGAGAAAGTCAAATCTGTTAAGGATAAACTTTCTAAGGATATTGAAAACATAATTTCTAAGAAAAATGTTTTAGAACCTAATCCTAGTTCAAAATAAAATGTTTTAGAGGATAAAAATTTAGTTTTAAAACTAAAGTTAGAAATTTTTTCTTTGAAAAAATGTTTGTCAAACATTACTTATGGCAAAGAGAACTTTGACAAAAATGTATTCCCAAATATGGCCTTTGAGAAATCATTCTGGATTTGGTTATACTCATTCCAAACCTATATTTGGTAATAACTATTTTGGTTCCATAAAATAACCCTTTTTGTTCTAAGTGCCAATGTGGTGGACACTAGAAAGTAGATTGTTCTCTTAATAGAACTCGGTCTTTAGGATTTCATAAAGATCATTTTGCAAAACAAATGTGGATTCCTAAAATTCTGTTATCTAACCATTCTGGATCCAAACAAGTTTGGATTCCGAAAAACTAATTGTTTCTTTTTCAGGAAAAATGAGAAATGTACCAACAAGAATATTTGGTACATGGATAGTGGTTGTTCTTGACACATGACCTAAAACAAATATTTCTTTAAAAAGATCATCAAAACAAATGGAGGAAAGGTTACCTTCGGAGATAATGCTCAAGGAAATATTATTTGAATAGGTAATATTTTTTTTCTTGGAAAAGCTCTTATCTCAAATGTTTTCTTTCTTAAAGGACTTAGGCACAATCTCATCAGCATAAGTCAATTATGTGATGAAGGTTACCTTGTGAATTTTAGAAATGATAAATGTTTAGTTCACAATTCCAAGGATATGTTCATTCTATCTGCCCATAGGCAAGATAATGTATACTCTATTAACTTAGAAGACCTTAGGAGCAAACATTTACCCTGCTTAAGTGCTATAGAAGACCAATCATGGCTATGGCATAGAATACTAGGACACTGTAACCTAAGAAAACTTTGTAAACTCTCAAAGAAAAGACTTGTAAAGGGACTACCGGTTCTTAGATATGACTCTTAAAAAGTCCGTGATCCTTGTCAATTTGAAAACCAACATAAAACTAGCTTTAAATCAATTAATGAAGTTTCAACTTTTAATGCATTACAGCTAGTGCATATGGATCTTTTTGGTCCTTCACAAACTGGAAGCATTGGAGGCAAATACTATGTATTTTTTTAGTTGATGACTTTATTAGATTCACATGGGTTTATTTTCTAACAAAGAAATCTGAAGCCTTTTCCGATTTCAAAACTTTTAGAGCCCAAGTTAAAAATGAGAAAAACCTACAATTGATAACTATTCATAGTGATCATGGTGGTGAATTTCAAAATTGTGAATTTGAAACTTTTTGTAGTAAGAAAGGTATTACTCACAATTTCTCATCTCCAAGAACTCCTTAGCAAAATGGTGTTGTTGAAAGAAGAAATTGTATTCTTCCAGAAATGACTAGAACCATGTTGAGTGAATACTCAATTGCTAAGAAATTTTGGGCTGAAGCTGTTAGTATTGCTTGCTATACTATAAATCAAGTTTTAACCATAACTTTTATTAATAAAACACCTTATGAATTATGGACTGGACGAAAACCTAAAGTTTCATACTTCAATGTTTTTGGGTGCAAAGTATTCATTCTGAATACAAAAGATAATCTACACAAATTCGCACCAAAATCAGATGAAGGAATCTTTCTAGGCTACTCCACAACTTCTAAGGCTTATAGAGTTTTCAGTAAAAACACTTATAGTGTTGAGGAAACAGTACATGTAAAATTTGATGAAATTCATCCTTTTGTTTTTAAATCATCCCAACCTACATCCTGAGATGTGTTTTCAAAAACTGATTATCAACCTTTGTTTGAAGATCATTCTGATAAGGAAAACGTTCAAGAATATACTTCTGAAACATTTACCACAGAATAATTTCTACCATATGTTGATGAACAGGTTTTACAAAACCCAAATCAATAGTTTCTTAGGAATCATCCTAGTGATAACATCATTGGTGATGTAAATGAACCTGTAAGGACCATAAATTCCTTAACAAATGAAATATAACATCTTTCTTTTCTTTCCCAATTTGAACCTAAAAGTCCAAGTGAGGCCTTAGGTGATAAAGATTGGATCAAATCAATGCAGGATGAACTAAATCAATTTGAGAGGAATCAAGTATGGAATTTAGTTGAAAGACCCAAAGAATCAACTATAATTGGATTAAAATGGGTTTTTAGAAACAAATGTGATGAAAATGGAATCATTGTACGAAATAAAGCAAGACTTGTTACTAAGGGCTATAATCAACAAGAGGGAATAGACTATGAGGAAACATATACTCTGGTAGAAAGACTTGAATATATTCGAAATCTATTAGCCTTTTCAGCATTATTTACCTTCAAACTATTTCAAATTGATGTTAAATGTGTTTTTCTAAACGGTTTTGTTCAAGAAGAAGTTTTTGTCGAACAACCTCCTAGTTTTCTAGACCCAAAACATCCTAATCATGTTTTTAAACATAACAAAGACCTATATTGTAACACCCTGAGATTTTATGAAAAATATTCTTTTAATTTCATTAATGTCTTGTGTTGTATGCTACACCAAGATTACCTTGCGCTATACGCAACACCGTATTATCTTGCAGTATACGCAACACTATTCTTGGATCGTGTTACACACAATTTTGGTAATAGTTATTCTACGCAAAATTGAGTATATATATATATATTCAATGTATAAATGAAATATGGTTGGATTCTATTATATGAAACAACGAAGGATTATTTCACAACACGCAAACCTGACTTGGCTTGCATTACACACAATCACAACCTTCCTCGATAGCGTGTGTTGTACGCAATACCGGGTTTTACTAAACAACGATATATTATTATAACATTATTATGAACTAGACTTTATGAATATTATTAACTAAATTTTGAATTTTATAACATTATTATTCATCTTACACATTTTCTAGAACATGGTATAAGAACAAAAAAAATTTTTCGGGTAAAATAAGTATTTTTCAAAAATGCAGTTTTGCCTCCTTTTGACGGCGCACCCACTTTAAATATAGTTTCTGACATGTTTATAAGTTTAATTTGACAAAATAAAATTCTTCTTTGGAATCAAGAAATAAAAATTTACTTTAGATAATTATTTCGTATTATTCTGGTAACTTTCATATTTTGATGAATAGTAAAAACACGCTATATTTTAATGAAAAACAACTTTTTTCATCGTAATAATTTATATGGTTAAATTATAATATTGAATGGTTTTAAAGTATAAATAGAATATATTTTCACCATTTAATATAATGTATGTCATTAGCATTGATTTTACATTGAATTCACAGGTTAAATCAATTCAATCTTTTGCAATGTTTTAAACAAAAACCTGTTTTCATTCGATAATGAGATTAATTTTAACCTTCTATGGATTATCTTACTCATGAGTTCTAGTTTAATCACCCACTGATTTTTTTGGGTTAGGGTGGTGTATAGGCGGCTTGGTACTGGATAGTTTCTACGTAGATGATCTTCGAGTATATTTAGAGGATTTTAGGGAAGATAATGAAGTTGGAGACAAACATGATCAGGGGAATAACTAAGAAGTTGTGGGATGTGCAGGGTTAGGCATGAAAACATGATGGAATATCCTAGAAGGACATTGATTCTAGGTTCATTGATCATTTCTTCCCAAAGATGCTGAGGGAAGACAAAGCTTGGGTTTCATGAGACTTCGGCAGAGTGACATGTCCATCATGGGATATGAAGTGACATTCCCTAAATTGTGTCTGTTTGCACCAGGTATAGTGAGAGATGATTTCTTGATCATGAGGAGATTCGAGTATGTTTTATGTAAGTTCATTCGGGTACATTTGAACATATTTAGGTTAGACTCATTCTCATTAGTGGCGAACGAAGTGCCCATAGATGAGGGAAACTTGGTGGATAAGTCTTAATCAGGATAGGTGATGGATTAAGGGAGGTATTAGTAGTGAAACTTTGGATAAAAGGAATCAAGGATAGGATGAGTTCTATTAGGGAATTCATGCCAAGGACATGAGGAGAAAACAAAGGGGTGTATCATCGATTATTTTCCTATAAAGTGGATAGCCATGACGTGTTTGGAATTAGTGAGAATGTCCTCCAAAGGAGTGATTGGCATGTGGATAGGTCGTCCATATCGATAGGTTCTACAGGATCCTTATCAGATAGCCAACAGTCAGGGACTGGGAAAGACTCAGGGTTCTCATATCGAACCGGGAGTAGTACCAGGTGGTGGTAGCCGAGCGTCATCTGCATAAAGAGGTCTTGGTAGAGATAGAGGGAACGAATAGTGCATTGGGTGTCTAGTGGATGGTGCAACGCTATAGAGAGGTCAGGCATTAGGTAGTCTAGCTTCCATCTAGGTGCATGTCCCATAGTTTCCAAGGTCAAAGAAAGATGGTGAGCCAATCATGGTTATAGATTCTCCATGTGTGTAGCCGGGTTCTTTTGTTTTATTTTGGAAAGGAATTTTGAGCCATGTCTGTTTTGGGTACACTAGGTGCACGGTCGATATGTATGGACTAACCATACACTGGTTAGTATGTTGGAATTAGAATAAGTGCATTATATATTGTTAAATATATATATATATATATATATATATGTATGAGGTCTGTAGAACCAGACATTATATTTGAGAATAGATGGATACACGTTTATTTAGGTGTGTTGGAATTAGGGCTCCAATGTGATGCTGGTTACATTAGGTGAATAGGCATCTGAGAACCATTACAGTGTAATTCCTTTTGAGGTGTGAGGCAATGGGTTGATTATGAGAATCTATTGAGATGTAGGACCTCATTGGTTCCATGCATGACATGGGCATGAGGAAGCCACCAATATGGTGCAGAATTCAAATGGGTGTCATGTATGATACAAGATAACATGATGTTTTTTAGGAGTGAAGATGCTTCATGGGAGGATTTTTGAGTCTTTGAATGGTTAATGGATCAATTTTTTTATTTTAGTTTTTTTCCGGATATGATAGGGGTAGTTAACTCCTATATTGGGGACCCCCCTTAAAGTTGTTAACTTATACCCTTTATGACCAGGGTAGGATGGTTTTATTTTAATGTGATGGGTATATTCATTACCATATCCTTGTTTTTTATCTTGGGTATGATCAATTTTTTGGTGGGGTGATTGAAACTTCCTGGGTTTTTTGAGCAGATTAAAATCTTTAACCTTTTGAAATTTTTGAATTGATGGGTGTGCCAAATTCTTTTATAGTCATCAGAACTAAATTATGAGTTTTCGATCAACCATATACCTTGTTTTTAGTCATGTTTGAAGTCTTGGAAAGTGTAAATGGTGTTTGAAAGAGTTTTGGGTTTGTTAGATGTCTGAAGGCCCATTTTGGTAGTTCCAGGTCAAGGCGCACAGTTTGGGGAAACTGTGGGCCTCTTCTAGCAAACCATGTGGCCCATTTCTGTACTACCTCATAGTTTGGAAAACTATGTGGGTAGGGTCGTCGGAACCTGCAAGGATATCTTAATTTTTTATAGAGGTCTTTTTCATGGATTTTTCACGATTTTGTAAAACTGTGTCCAAGATTCCCATTTAGATCCATTTATGCAGTAACCATGAATTGTGTCTGTCACAGTTTCCACACAATTTGAAAAATCATTCGAGCTAAACATGTGAACTCCTTAAGGGGTGAAATTACTGAAACTCCCCAATAACTATATTTTTCTTCTCCTATTTTCCTTCAATATGTTTTTTCTTCCTCAATGGGTCATGGGGTTATACTCCTCTCCTCCTAGGGATTGATCTACCTCCTTCATATGAGCTCTGATTTGTCCATCATCGGTTGCATTGGAAGAAAACTGGGCATTCAACAGAATCATCAATTTATTCCAAAACTATTTGAGTTAGAGTATGATACCAAACCTTCCTATGTAAATGAATCCAAGGTAGGTGGTGCATACATTTCTATGTGTTTTCACAGATTTTTTGGGGGCATAGATTTTAGAACATCGTTCGGTAGTTGAGTGAGACCATTTTTAATTTAAATTATTACTTTTAGAATGATTGAATGAACTTATGGGATATCATTGGGCATTCACACATCTTATTCACTCATGTTTTACTAGGTTATAGTTCTTCAACCACTTTAGTAGTTTTTATGGGTGTCATTGTTGTTGTAAAATCGAATTGATTATTTAATTCAAGTTGTTCAATTGAATTTCAATGAATTGTTTTATTTAAATTAAATTGAATTATATATATATATATATGAATTTCTTATGATGTTTTGTTGTGATCCATTGTTCATGATGAAAATTTCCCATGGTATTGATGTGTTATATACATCGAGATTCAGAAAATACAGTCGTCTTGTTGGGATTTTCCCATATATACTTGGGTGATGTGATCATTAGTTGGGCGTCAAGGATGTCGGATGAGGCCGAAAGGCCATCAGGTTGAGGGCATATCCAGTGATAGTGGATAGAATGAAAATTATATTTGTGTGACATATTCTCATAGGCATGAGGTTTTGGTCTTGGTGTGTCTTAGGTACTATTTTGGTGATTACTGGTCACCCATGATGGTCAAAGCACCGATTGGAGTTGTGTACACACTGGTTGAATTAGTGATAAGGTGGTTTTGACCACTCATGTGGGTTGAGGCCCTTGTTAGTGTGATGTAAGTAATCTTTTGTGGGGTTATTACCATATAAATACAAGGGGAAGGTGAGGAGGCTTCAAATGATAGTGTTGATGATATCAGTTGGAGGATGGGGCTCACCATATTGAGGCTGATGAGCATAGACTATTTTGGGAGAATATTGATCATCGTTCCTTGGGGAATCATTCCATGATCCGACAATGATTATAATTTTGAGGAACAATATCTTTTTTCCTCTAGGATTTAGTATTTAAGCTGACAATTTATTTTTAGTAGGGTTCTATGGGAAAATGTTCTATTTTATTGGTAATTCCTTCGAGATTTCAGTGACTCGTTTTTGACATGTGGTGTCGAGAGGCATGTGGTTTTTGGTTATCTTATTATAAGTGGAACATGATTTTTTACCTAAAAAGTTTATATTAGTGGATGCCTTTGGCCATGGTCCAAGGATTATCTCCTATTAAATGATTTAAGTATTTTATGAAGAAGGTGACGACTTCCTGGTAGCTGTTGAGCACCAGATAAGGATGTATTTGTTTAAATTGCATGATCTCTTGCCTTTATTTAATTTTACATTACAAATATGATTAATCACATATGTTATGTATGAAAATGTGGTTGGTATTCTACTAAGACTCATTCTCACACCCTATATGGGCCCTTCAGGATACATTTAGACTTTATGATTTTACATTCAGATGAAGTTTCATGCTCAAAAGATAGATTGTAGTTGAGTTGGAATGGATGGATGGTCGGGGACCTTGAGGTTTATGCCTTATTTGTAGTTTCATTTTTATTTATTTATTGTATCATCATTCTATATATATGTATGTACTATTTTAATCCATTAGTGAACCTTTTTTATTATAGTGTAATACCTTTTATGTATGCATGGTTTGTTCGATGGCTGCTAGTGGTATGTTGGTTGTTTATTTATTTACATTGATAATCATTTTTTCTTTCACTATTTCTTGTTATGGATTGTACATACACTTTTGGTGGGTCTTTTTGGAGTCTGTTGAGTCTTTAATCTGCTTCATTATATATATATATATATATTTACTCAAACCATTGATACATTACTCCCTAAGTTCATAGTTTTCCCACTATTAATCTTTCACACCGATGTTGCTAGTCAGTAGACTTTGGCATACAAGGAGGGGCACCTAAGGCCCGATATCCGTCTGGCCAAGAGAACTATTTGAAAGTTTATTTTGGGTTGGGGACTCTATATGTGGTATGAGAAAAATTTTGGTACACTTTATTATTATAAAAATTCTAATTGTGTCATCTCGTCCACTTATAAAAGTCCACCCACTTCCCTCCACTATTCACCCTTCAAAAACCCTTTGGTTATACCAAAACATAGAAAAATATTTTCTATAATTATATCTACACATCCTAGAGTCCTTAATTTGATTAAAAAACTTTCTCATTAAGGATTTAGGTATAAACCTAAAGTGTTTCTCTAAAGAAGAGGTAATATATTTAAACTTGTATCTCTGTTTTATATTCTCTTACACCTCTTTAAAATATTAATAAGCTATGATAATATAATAAAAAATATATATCCCATATAATGATATTTTATTATGTTAATATAATAACCTATATCCATACACATCTCCATCAATTGGGAAACGAAACTGTCAATCATGTGTGCGACAAACTACCACCTCTCAAACCGATGTTATTAATTTTCCATTTGCCCCTATCATGGATGGATATAATGATGTATTTAATTTTTATATATTATATTTATGATATTATTAAACCTATTTAATTATAATACCATATTTAAATTATTATCCCCAATCCATTTCAAAATGATAACATAGCTCGTGTGTACGATGGACTACCGTCTTATGAACCAATGTAATTTGTATTTCATTTCTATTTTACTTGGATGGTATTAAGAATATATTAAATGAATATATATGATATTTTTAACAAAATTATTATTTTTTAATTATTATATCAGATATACCTTCTTAATTTTTATTCCATGTGGGATACAATAATTTCATTTGTGTGTATGATGAACTACCACCTCACGAAGTAATGTGACTTGTTCTTCACTTATGATTTACATGGAAACTAATAAGGATATTTTTAATGAAAATATGTTATATATATGAAATAAAAATGATATTGTAAGCATAATATATTATTTACCTTTATTTCCTTCTATCTTTTAAGAAAATAGAATCAACGTTCTTGTGTATGTACGACTTACCATCTCTATGAAAAATGTATTTAATTTTGCATCAGTAAATTTTATGGATTATAATAAAAAAATATATAATGAATATATATTATATTTATATAATGGGGAAAATTATGGATATTTTTGTACCATGATCAATGTAAGAGTATTGAAAATAAAAAATCAAAATATTCATGAAAATAATGTTGTTATTACCTGAAACATGATTTGAACATGGAATTTTAAATAAATGGGTAATAAAATGTCATAAGTAAAAAATATATGGTATGATATATATTATTATTTTTATGTAATATATCTATAATAAACTTATATTTATTATTCAATAGTTTTTAATGTATACGAAGGAAGTAGATACTTGAGGTATGGGATTTCTATCTCACATTTATTTTCTATGAGACACATGCCATATTCAGCACATGTTTCATTTATTTGGTGTATATAATGACCATTAATGAATTTTATGATGATTCTACTAAAAAATATGGGTATTTAAATATCTAATATAGTATCTTTATTTTATGGTATTTATGGTTCAAATGATACCAAAGTGGTAATGGATTTATGTATTAATTTGAATTCTTTGGGACATACATTATTTTATGCACTTATCTTCTTTTATGATGTGTATATACATCCCATTTGACATATAATATTAAGAATTTATTTATTCTAATTATATTTTCTATTTAATTTAATTTTATTCTTTCATTGGTATTATGATTTAATGATACTAAAGTGTAAGGGGTTTCATGATACAGTCTCATCGTTTATCAGGATTGTTCATATTAATGCTTTTGATGAAGAAATATTATTATAAATCTCTCAAGAAACCCATGTATTTAATTATAATCTAATAATTTCATAAGAATACAAATTTTCATTTCATTTTAAACTCTTATAAGATTAAAGATACTAAAATAATGTTTTTAAAGAAAAATATATGTTATTTCTATCTTCGGTTGAAAAACCCTTTTCCCTCAATATCCATGTATTCTAAAGACATTTTAAAGAATGTTTTAATGTTAATATTTTGTTTATTATAGAAAATTTTAACATTTATTATTTTTTTTAAAAAATTAATTGGAATATTTATGTTTTTTTTCAAAACAAGGTGTGATAGGCTTTTACTTAAAACGTGAAAGGAATACTTATTTTAACATGTTTGAAATTTTATGGTACCATGACCACTAAATTTCTTAAATATTCTATTATAAGTATCAGATTTTGTTTTAAATGAAAATTATTTTTAAAATGTGTTATGTTTTTTAAATAAATCAAATTTGAAAGGATATTTTCCTTAAGAAACATTATGAATGATTTTTAAAGCTTTATTTATAAGATTCAAAGGTAATTTTCCAAGAAAAGTATTTTCAAAATGTTTTATGTTTTTTAAAAAATTATTTTAAAGTGGAAGTTATATCTACCCTAATAATTTTTAAAATTATTATTAAATCTTCCTTTATAGGTTTCAATGGTAATTTTCACATAAAATTATTTTGAAAATGTTTTATCTTTTATAAGAATGTTTTTCAAAGTGGAAAGGGTATTTTCCTCATGAAATGTTTTAAATTATTTTTAAGGATTACATTTTAAGTATTCAATTGAATCTTAAAAGAAACCTATTTTTACAATATTTTTGGAATTTTTATTTTTAAATTAGTGATTTTTAGTGAAATATTTTTTCATTATGAGGTGATCCAAGTGATTTTTTTTTCAAAATAATTTTCATTATAAGATGGAATCCTTTGATGTTCCTTAATCTTTATCAAGTATATGATTCAATGATACCATATTTATTATTTCTTTATATGTATTATGTTTGTGATGAAGATAGTTCAATGAAACTCATTCCTTTTCCATGGGTTATTATATAAATAATTCATGAGATAATTATGGGAACCATTTCGTTTATATGGGTAATTCTATGATTAAATGATTATGAAACCCATTTATTTTCATGTATTTTGATGTAATGATTTTTATGATATTTTGGAACATGTGTGTATGGTTTTTTAGGTGATGTGTGGGACTTATATCTCACTCCAATTAAGTAAGTAATGATTAATGTTATATGATCTCTAAGGGTGCGTGGGTGGTTATCCCAATCCTAAATGAGGGTACACAAGTGGTTAGACCATGCTCGAAGAAGGGTACATGGGAGGTTATCCAAATATCAAAGAAGGTACATGGGTAGATATCCAAAGCCTAACATGTTATGGATGTCTTGGTTGATAGACTTGATATAATATTTACTACGCTTATCTATCTGCCAAAAACCTATGTATTATATCAATGTTATTCTCTCATGGATCATTCGTTTTCCTTGAAATATGATAAATGTCTTATTAAATGTAGATATTTATTCTATGACCCGCATGTATGAACTATGATATGTAGGGTACAATTTTTAAAATGTAATTCTCATGTTCTCATACCCTTATTCTCGTGATATATTGATATCTACCTTTTTTACCCGTAATAATAATTTGAGATAACCCTTTATTATGTTTCCTTTACTAGGGATATGAAGAAAGGTATTATGTATAATGTTTCTTAGATGGGTTTTAGTTATGAATAAAATATTTAGATATGACATATATAACTTATAGACTAGTTTTTTATGTGTCCAAATTCCCAAATGCACTAGAACTAACAATTTTAGTTTGGATCATTATATTATGTAGTTAATATTTTTATAATAAGATGTAATATTTATGTATTAGAAGTTTGGGTTTCTATATTAACTCTATTACTAACCTATAATACCAATACACCATGAGAACTAATAATTTTCCATCATTACAAATCCAACACATGGTATGGACATCTATAAAAGGACCCTACATGTCAACCTACCACTAAAATAAATTCAGATCCTATTAAAAAAATATTACATCACATTCCTTCTCAAATTATGATTTAATATATATGTTCAATACCTAAATCCATTTTTTATAATATATGTTGTCACCCATACCCAAATGTTAAAAGAAGTGTCTATTATCACCATTGAAAATATTAAACACTTAAAACTATCAAAAAATTATCTTAGGATGAAAAACCATGTTAATTTAATATATTTAACCTTATGTTTGTTACAATATAACTTAAAAACACTAAATCTACCTCTTACAATAAAGTCATGTATGTTGATGACCTCTTACCTTAATTCTTAAGGATAATTTTGATGACTGCTTACATTAATTCTTGGGGAAAAATATCACCAAAGGATGTCATATAATTTGATATAAATCAATAAAAAATAAAATATTTGATAAAAAATGTGTTGGATTAAAGATTTTAGTTTATCAAAGAAGTCACAATGAGAAAAAGTTATATTATAACTTACATGTTGTTAATCATATCGACCTTGGAAGAATGTTAATAGTACTTGATTCTGAAACTACATGAAAGAGGAGGATCCAAAAGAGTGGGAGAGCTCCAAGTGGTAGGGAACTTCATTCATGTGGATCATGGAGATGAAAGGAAGATGATTAAAAAAATCTAGGGGAAAATATTAACAAAATTTACCCTCTTAATAAGGGGTTTAGGCTTCCCACTGAAAACATAATGGGGTATCATCATACTTCAGGTGGGCCACCAAATTCCTGATAGTCCCTCATTAGGATTCTGGTAGTGTTTCTATATATACAACCACCTACAACTCCCACTAAGATCCTAGTGGGAGCCTACCAGATTCCATATTGGAATATTATACTTCTCCTTTATTTCCAAGGATACTCTTTACATACTATTTTCCCTCTATATTCCCATTGAAATCCAATTTTATCTAAAACATTAATAATTATAAATAAAATAACTTAATTCAAATAAAAAAATACATTAAAATTGATGGAAGATTTCAAACTCACAACTATTGGAATATTTTCTTTAATACGTATCACTATGAATCCTCAATAAATAATCCCAAACATAAGGATATAATATCATTGTACCACTCCCACATATCCTTTTGAATGTTCTTATAACAACCTCGACTTAAATAACCTAGAGTTTTTGTATACATTATCTTATTGAAACTAGATAAACGTGATCACATCCCAAAGGACTGAATTGTTTAGTAGTATTTACTAACTAAATACATACATGATACACATTTTATATTTGGAAAATAAAATAAAACACAATACATACCAAAATAAAATGATCTAAATCCTTAAAACACAATAAAATATTTTTTTGTCATATCCTGGTGAAAGGGAAAAAATAAGGGTATGATGAAATTATCAGTAAAGGTTACATAAATCGAAAGATTTAAGGATTAAATATAGTACATTAAATATGTAAATGTAAGTAACTAGAAACAAATTCCATTTAATTAATAACTTTAGCACGAAATAAGAAATAATCCATATGAAAGGTTAAATAATTGAAAAAACATGTCATTTAATCAATAACATGATAATAAAATGAATAAAAAGAAAATATCAATATGATAATATCTTGGATAATAATAACTTAATTATCAATGGTGGAAATTCTTATTTATTGTATTTCATGATATCATAATCATGATACCTCTACTATCAATTCACATGATATTTTGAACCTATGGGTAAAATCCCATTTGATTTGGCCAAATGATTTATCTAATAAGACTTATCAATTCAATGAGGGAATATATATAATTAGTCCCCACCCTCAAGTCCATTTCCAACACACTCATCATATATAAAATGAACCATTTAATTCATGAATAATATGCATTATCAACAAATATCTATACTAAGTAAAGAATACATATTTATAAATACATCCCAGGTAAATCAAATAACATTAAAATTAAACACCAGATGTAAAAATGTTATATTTTTTAGGAAATAATCATATACATGATACAAGGAATATATATTTATATATTTAAGAGAAATTTAATGTCTAATAAAAAATTATCACAAGAATGTGATTGTATTAAGATAAAGTGAACAATCACAAAATCAATCAAGAAATGTATAGTGATCATCAGTTAACAAAGGATGTAGGTTTTTGAAATAAAATAATTAATAAATACGTATTAATATTAAATTAATAAAAGTCTTATTATATAAACCACATAAAATTGAATAGGTTCGTATTAAAAAATATGTCTTAATGAAATAGAAATTGACGTGAAATGCCTTACCTCATGCTTCCTTTTACCTAAGAACTCCTTAAACTCTTGTATAGTGTTTTAAAACATGTTAATAACTTATAATAGAACAATATTAATGTTTATTATATCATATATTATCCTATTATAAAATTTTACAACCTATTTGTTAATAATATTTCACTATTTTTATTGTTTCGGGTGTTAATTGCCTTATTTTCACATGTGTGGTTTATAATGAAAATAACATTTCTTTTATATAAGATATAAATCCATCATATCTAGAATTATATTAATATTATATTTTTTTCATTAGATACATCTTTATAACAACTCTTGAAAATTGTTCATAAAAAATGAATCACATCGCTTCCTGGAGATGGTAGGTTGTATGTATGCACAAGCGACAATATCAGTCCCTCAATGGGTGAAAGGTTAAGGAAGTGTAATATATATTAATTTTATATAATTAAAATAATTTAATATATATCACATATATTAATAATATTTATCCTTGTAACATTCCATGTAAAGAATAACTGAAAAATCATGTCACTTTGTGAGGTTATAGTTCACCATACACACAAGTGACTTTATCATACTTTAAATGAAACTGAAAGTAAGAAGGTATATGTGATATTATAATTATATAAGAATAATTATATCATACATATTATATATATATATATTAAATCCATCACTATATCCAACCATGATATGTATTTTAAGAAAATGATTTTCAATGGTTCATGAGGCGGTAGACCACCATACACACAATCAACGATTTCATTTCCAATTTGATGGAAGAAGAGATAAATATAGGTTATTCAATTAAAATAATAACATCTTAGTATATGGGATATATTGGTGTTATTATACAATCATTATTTAATAATATTTTTAATATTTTTAATAAGAAATAATATAAAAACATTCATTCAAGAATGTTATATCTTCTTTAGATAACGTCTTTAGATTTGCACCAAAGGCCTTTATATGTTGTATATATGATTTAAAAATGTCTTATATAATCTTGGGAGAGTATTTAATATGTTTATTTATTATTTATTGGAAATAAAAAATTAATTTTGAAGTGTTAATAGAGGATGATAGGGGGTGTCCTTTTATAAGAGGGGGAGAGCACACACTTGGAATTTTTTAAAAGAATGAATTACACCTTGATTTTACAGACGAAAATTGGATTAAAAATGTTGCGTTATCTATAAATTGATTATGTAAGGTCTAAATATGTCTATAAAATAATAATTTGAAAGCTATTAGTTAATTTTTAACACTTATCTTCTTAGATTAACTCCTGATAAACCCATTTTCACTGTAACCGCCTTAATTAATTTTTACTTTTTACTATTCATTATAGTACAAAATTAATTTGATATTGTTATATAATATAAATTATTATGATTAAAAATATGAAATAAATTTTTCCATTTTTAATTCACATGTGTGGAAGAATTCAATTTAAAAGTTAAACCCACAGGCGGGTCGAAAAATGATTTTTTTGAAGAAAAACATTCAAAAGATTAAAACATTATTCTATAAGAATTCAATATGAATTTGATTAAAATAAACTAAATGAGATAAATTTTAAAATTATGGAAATAATTTCACTTTAAATCAAATTTAAATTATAATTTAACTGTGAAAATAATTTAAATGAAAATGAAGATATCAATAAAAATCTGTAGTTTTAACTATTCATCAAAAAATGATTATTTCGAAAAAAATAACAAGAATTTCCCTAATGATAATTTTTATATTATGATTAGAAAAATTATGTTTGTTTTATCAAATAATGTTTCTAAAATTTTTAGAAAACAAATTTAACATAAGTTCATAAAAAGCGACGAAACCGTTTTCTTTAATGTAATACGGTTTTTAGTAAACATTTCTTTTAATTTCAAATGATGATTATTTTTATTTATTATCAATTGATAAGAAATTAAAATTTGTAAAGAATATAATTTTCATAATTTATTTATTCCTATGAGCACTCACCAACTTAACTGGTAGGTTATAATTCTTATGTTTAAATAATAATATTTTAGTTGATCATCATGTTTTGTTTATACTCAGTGCTTCATGCATCAGAAGATAGAAAAGAGATTAAATTTATTTAAAAGTAAATATATATTAAAGTATCATGGTGTTACAATATTCCATCCTAAAAAAATTTCATCCCTTAAATTTCATGGATAGTACCTTCTAAACAAACGAGTGTAGTTCTTCTTCGTAATATCCTCTAGTTCCCATATGGCTTCCTCTATGTCGTGATTTATCCAAAGAACTTTTACCGATTGAATTGTATTATTCATCATTAATTTACCTCTTGTATCATGAATATAGATGGGATATTCATATTAAGATAACTGAGGTTCCAGTTCTATCTCATCTGAGGTGGGCACACATGTTTGGTCTGGCATGTACTTCCTTGACAATGATATAAGGAACACATCATGTACTTTAGAGAGGATTGGTGGGATTTCCAATAGGTAGGACAAAAATCCAATACTTTAAAAACTTTTAAATTCTAATATGAAATATTTCTCAATTTTCCTATATTACCAAACATTATGACACCCTTTTACAGAGTTATTTTCAAGAAAATGTGATCTCAAAATTGAAATTTCAAATCCTTCCTCTAATTGTTGGTATAACTCTTTTTATTTCTTTGAGATTATTCTATATTAGACTAAATATTCTCTCCCATTAGTGTTTTTTATTTTAAATTTAATATTCCTATAATTTTAATTTCACCAAATTCATCCCAACAAGTTGGATTATTACATATCTTTCCACTTAATTTTTTATATGACAACATTTCAATGATTGAATGAAAAATATTATTATAAGAAAACTCTATCAAAGTTAAATATTGATCCCACATAACTTGAATGGAAAGTGAGAATGACCTCAATATGTCATCTATTTTTTAAATAGTCCTTTCCCAATCCATCATTTTGAGTATGGTAGGTAGTTCTCAAATGAAGCTTAGTATCAAGATACTTCAGAAGAATCTTCCAGATTTTGATGTAAAATGGGGATCACAATTAGATAGGATAAAAATAAGTGAGCCGTGAATTATTAATAATTCATTAATATCAGTCATTATGAGGTTATCAGGAGGAAAACATTTTCTCATAGTTATAAAATATACATATTTGGTTGTGCGACAAATATTAAACCATATTTCATCATTATTCCTAGGATTACTTTGTAGTCATGTGAAAAATTATCTAGTAATGTCATACCATTTCAACAAAAGAGTAGGAATATTTTTCATAACTCCCATTGTATTTTATCTCAAAACTTTCACTTACTGACAAACCGGACATTTGGACACATAATTATTGATTTCTTTCTTCATTTTCTCTCACCAAATTTTTTCCCTCAAATCCCTATATGTGTTAATTCTACCAGGGTGTATAGAGAAATTTGACCTGTAGGAATATTACAAAAATTAAAATTTTAAATCCAGTATATATGGAACAAATAATCTCTTTCCAATATTTGAAACACCTGCTTCATATATAATGTCATTTAATTTTACTTCATTCATAGATTAAATTTTCTTTATGAAATTCTCATCATCAGATTTAGACATTTTTAAATTTTCTAAGAAATATGGACTCACAATCATTTTAAAAAGTATTGATGTATACTCTTCCTTAGTAATTCCAATATATATATTTAATAGATCCTTGAACATTATATATCTCTCAATACTTATTTACATCATAACTCCATGATCTTTCCTACTTAATGCGTCTTATACCTTATTTTCTTTCCTCGTGTGCTACTATATTGGGAAATCATAATCCTCCAGTATCTTAAGCCATCAAATTTGCCTCATATTGTGCTATTTCTTTGTGAATATTTATTTTAGGCTCTTATGGTATGTATATATGTATTATCATTAACTATTGAGATAATGTCTCCATATCTTCATAGAAAATATTACAACTACTAAATCAAGATACTGGGTTGGAAAGTATTTTCATGAGTCTTCAATTTCCTTGATGCATATGTAATAAATTATTCATTTTTCATAAGGAAAAAACCCCATTGTTTATTACATTATTCACTATATATCACAAACCCATCATTTCCTAATGGTAATTTCAAAATAAGATCATTGAAAAATATCATCTAGAATTTATCAATGCATTTTTCATATTCCTTTGTCCAAAAAAACATAACCATTTTAAATATAATCTTGGTTAACTGGTTTACCAATCATGGAATATTCAGAATTAATCACTGATAGTAACCTACTAAACCAATGAAACTACATACCTCAGCTGTGTTTTGTTGGTTCAGACCATTCTTTGACAACAAGTATCTTTTCATGATCAACTGAGACTCCATCCTTGAAAAAAATATAGAAAATAAAATAAACTTATAGAATCGATAAATCACACATACTAAATTTTTCATATAAATATTTTCTTCTAAGAGTATTAAGAATTACCCAAAACTGATTCTCATTGTCTAAATAGCACTAAGAGTATGCCAAGATAACATTAAAGAATACAACAAAAAAACAACAACATATTTTAAGTTCTGAGCACAGCAAAAGTGCGGTTGGGTCAGCACCCAATTTTTATTTTTACCATAGTCAATGATTATTCCCGAATTAATACAATTATGGACACCAATATCTAGGGAATAGAATCAATGATTTAGATAAATATGGAAGAGTCATGAAACCTTTAGAGAGGATCTTTCACCTCATGTTTATAATTAATTTAATTAATTTCATAAACAAATAATACTTGTATCCTCAGTATTTTCATCATTGATGATGTTGATCTTATCGAATGACCCTTCGAGATTATATCATTGTGTTTGCGATAATCCAAACTAGAATACATCTAATGGTGATCCACACATGCTCTGATGGCCTCCGATTGACACCACTTGTTCTCCCAGTGCTTGGACGGAAAAGCGAGAGTCTAATGTCGGTTGTTATTGATCGCATGTTCTTGGGCCTTAAGAAACATCTCCCATTCTTGAGAGGTGTGGGAAGAGGATTCGAGAGAGAAATTGTTTAGATCAACAATTATCAATTCATTAGGTGTGCAGTTCAGTCCATGGCACAATAGACACATGTTTCTATTTATTAACCTGGGGATTTAGTTACAATATTTAATTGTGTAACAGCAATTAAAAACATTCATAACCTTAGAAAACCCCATTTTATTCATAATAATACCACATCATTATTTATGGTGCACCCACTTGCACAAAATGTTATTATAAATAAAATTATGTGTCACAAAATAATAGCAAAATTGTTTTAATTTTTGAAAACTAGTTAAATAATTATTTATAGTCTTGCAAATAATTTTTTTACTTCCAGAATGGACTTGGTCCTCTTGAACTCCACTACCATTTATTGAACACCCGAATAAATAAATAAATAATTTATTCTCTTAAATAAATATTTTATTTACAAACTAGTAAATAAATATATATTAAAAGTTCAATAAAATAAATAAATATATTTTACCCACAATCTGATGAATATATATTTATTTAATTTATGAAATCATTTTAACTTGAAGAAAATTATTCCATTGTCTTGAGAATATTATTTATTAATTAAATTCAAATAGAATTTTACCAAGAGCACCAGAAAAAATTAGTGTGTGACCCTCTAGGATTATTTCTTATTGGCATTAGGTGGGCTTCCCTAAATTCCAAGAGTACTGTCTAGCAACAGGTCAAGGCACCCAAGAGAAAGAACATAAAGTCACACAAATGGCATCCACATAAGAATTCTAACTATTTAATATAACCCCTTTGTCTCAATATCTCATCAATAAGGTTTAATTATAGTGTCAGCAACTTTTATGCTTGATATGTTGTTCTTTGAATACCTGAAATAAACTTGTCATTACACCATGGCCATGGAATTTCACATGACGGTTCTATTTCAAACAAAGTTCTGACATATCAAATTACATAAATAGAAGGGAGAAATCATTCCTTGACTTATCCATTAATAACACGACACTTGCAACACACCCAACATACCCTACTTCCCACCAACTGTATGCATGACGGTTTTCATTAGTAAATCAAAGTGCGTAAGTTGTGACACTTATTAGTGATAATATTAAAGTCTAAGGATCATTACACATGCTCTCAGATAGAAATATCTAATGACACCAAAACATGATGAATTCCTAATGGAGGTTCTGTTATCATAATCTCTTATCTTGGAGATTACCATGTGCGAACTTAATGAGAGCAAGTCTCATCTGTTTATGAGTACTCACACCTGATGGTTTTCATGCTCTGTGTCCCATCATAGCATGTCATCCAACTATAGAACTATATTTAAGAATATTGTTATATCGTTTCAAGGTTCTCATCATAGTGGGGAACTTCTATGAACTTATCAATGCAAAAAAATACTCTAGGACATTATTACATCATAGTCATGAAGAACAATGAACAAAAATGTAATAAAATGTTTAATATTTAAATACATTAAATATTAATTTAATCAAAGTACAACCATTTGGTTCTAGGACACCAACTCTTACAAACTCCCACTTGGACTAGAGACAACTACCTACGACTTTCAGTCCATTAGACATCACATGGTGATCATTTTTCTGCTGAGTTAAGGCTTTAGTCAAGGGGTCTGCCACGTTGTCTTCCATGGAAATAATGCTCACTGCAACTTCAACTCTATGAGAAACATACCTCAAGAGATGATACTTCCAAAGTACGTGCTTCGTCCGCTGATGTGACCTTGGATCTTTTTCTAGAGCCACCATTGTATTATTATCACAGTACAGTGTGATGGGATCTTTAGTGCTAGGTATCACATACAAATCCTGGATAAAGATTCACATCCAAACTGCTTCTTTATCTTCCTCATAAGCTGCGATATACTCGGACTCTACTATAGAATCTGCGACCACACTCTTCTTTGATCTCTTGCAACTCACTACACCTCATTTCAAAGTGAAGATGTATCCAGTTTGTGACTTTGTGCCATATTGATCAGTCTGGAAGCTATCATCTGCATATCCTCTGATGACTAGTTCTTCATCTCCTCCATAAACTAGGAACATATCCATAGTATTCCTTAGATACTTTAAGAAATTCTTGACTTCCATCCAATGGTGGACACCTGGGTCAACTTGATATCTACCTAATACACTCAATGTGTAGGCAACATCCAGCCTAGTACATAGCATGGAATACATATCTACCCCAATCACTAATTTTTATGGAGTCCTTGCCATTATATTTATTTTATAATGTGTCTAAGGACACATTTTCTTGGAAAGATGAATTCCATGTGATGTTATAAACAATCCCCTCTTAGATTGTTCTATACTGAATATCTTCATCATCTTATCAATGTATGTAATTTTACTTAGGCCCAACAATATCTTGGATCTGTCACGATGGATCTTGATCCCAGGAATATATTCTACCTCTCCAAGTCATTCATGGAGAAGCATTGATTCAAACATGCCTTAACAGACTATAAGACTGGTATTCCATTTCCAATAAGTAATATGTCATCAACATATACTATTTGGGAAACAATTGCACTCCCACTCAACTGTTTTTAGACACAAGGCCCACATTCATTCTTGATAAAATCTAATTTCTTTATGGATACATCAAAACAAATGTTCCATGACCTGGATGCTTTCTTTAATCCATAAATGGATTTTTGAAACTTTTGTACCTTATTAGAATATTTTGGAGTCATGAACCCTTCAGGTTGTGTCTTATAGACATCTTCCTGAAGGTTCCCATTAAGGAAGGTTATTTTGACATCCATTTGATAAATCTCATATTAATGGTAAGTGGTAATGGACAATAGAATTCTGATGGATTTTAGCAATGCAACTGGTGAAAAGGTTTTGTCGTAGTTAATACCTTGACGCTATTTGAAACCTTTTGAAACCAGTCATGCCTTATAGGTATTTACTTCCTTCCATGTCTAGTTTCTTCTTGAATACCCATTTCCTACCAACAAGATTTACATAAACTAGAGGATCTATTAGAATCCAGAATTGGTTTTGGTAGACGGAATCCATTTGAAAATTCACGGCTTCTTGCCACTTGACAACATATGTGCCACTTACTACTTCCTTGTAGGTTAGAGGATCATTTTTATCAACTAATAATGAGTGACCATCCTCGGTAACTAGAAAACCATATCGTTCTGGTTCTATAACCTCTCTTGCACTTCTACACAACTCTTGTGTCTCTGGAACAATTCTTTCTTCCATGGGGCTTTGTGGAATCTGTTCGTGCACCAAACCTTGCGTACCTTGAGCATCAACTTCATTGAATTCTATCTTTATCCCACTAACTCTTTTGGATATGTGCTACCTCTCAAGGAATATGTCAGGTGTTTCTACTATAATATTTTTTCTAAGGGGTTGTATAGGTAATATCCCCTTGTTTCCTTAGGGTATCCTATAAAGGTACACTTTGTGCCTCGGGGTGAGAGTTTGTTAACTGAAGAGGTCTTAACAAATGCTTCACTAACCACACATTTAAATTCAGTAACATGGATTTTCTTCCACTCTAGAACACATATGGAAAACCATTTATCAATTTAGTTGGTACTTGGTTAAGTATTGTGCTGCTATTTGAAATGAATACCCCCAAAAGGATAATGGAAGACTTGCATGAATCATCTTTGATCTCACCATGTCAAACAAGGTGTAGTTCCTCCTTTCGCATACACCATTCCATTGAGGTGTGTAAGTAAAAGTGAGTTGTGATAGGAGCCCAAACTCTTATAAGTAATCAATGAAGTTCTGATTAAGATATTCCTCACCTCAGTCTGAGCAGATTTTCTTAATCTTCTTTCCAAGATGGTTCTCAGCTTCATTCTTGTATTCCTTGAACTTATAAAAGAATCCAACTTATGCCTCATTAAGTAGACATATCCATATCTACTAAAATCATTAGTAATGGTTATGAAGTATGAGTACCCACCCCTTTCTTCAACTAGAAATGTTCCACACACATCGGTATGAACCAATTCAAGAAGATCTTTAGCCCTTTCACCTTTCCCACCAAATGGGGCTTTAGTCATTTTTTCTTTTAAACATGTATGACATACTCCAAGTGGTTTTAGTTCATAATAATCTAAATATCCATCTTGATGTAACTTTTTCAATCATTTATCATTTATATGACCTAGCCCGTGATTCCATATTTGGGTGTGGTCTGATTCATGTGAAGTATCTTTATCATCGATTGACATTGCTTGTTTTTTTTGTAATCCAACACATAAAGACCGTTGTATAAATCTGCCTTACCAAAACAAATTCTATCATTATAAAAGAAGCATCATTCATTTCCAAACTTGAAAAAAAATCCATATGTATCTAGTTGGGATCCATAAATTATGTTTCTGGTTATAGAAGGAACATAAAGTAATCTTTTAACACCAATATCATCCAAGTTGGCAACGTGAGGTGGTAGTCCCCAATAGCAACAATAGTAAGTCTGGATCTGTTGGCTGCTCATAGATCTAAATCCACTCAATCAATCCTCTTGAATCTACTTGGTTCCTATATTTGAATGCATATGTGAGCACCAAAAGCTATATCTAATACCTAATTTGTAGAAATAGATATATTTAAATAGATAAAAAATGCACCTAAAGCTTCCCCTTGCTTATTTGGATGGGTTTAGTTCTTCTTCCAATGGACCTTCATTCCACAATTGAAACAAATAACCTATTGTTCTCTTTCCTCCCCCTTTTATCTTCTTTTTTTGGAAGGCTGTAAAGAAGCTTTGGGATTAAATCTCTTCACCTTCCCTTTCCTCTTATTCACCATAAGTACAGAAGGATTTTTGCACTTCATATATTTTTCCACTTGGAGAATGAGGATAAGAAGATTAGATAGATACTTCTCAATGTTGTTAATGTTTAAGTTAACAAAAAAGATAGAGAAGATCCGAGGGAGTGATTCAAGAATGAGATTAGTACCCAGTTCTTTGGAGAGTTTAAACCCTAGAAACTCTAGGAGCTGAATGTAGTCAATTAGTTTGACTACATGAGGCACATTTGGTGTACATTCTCCAAGATTACTCTAATAGAGTTCCTTGGAGATCTCAAACCTTACCTGTCTTTATCTCTCCTGGTAAAGACCATGGAGGTGCTCGAGCATGCTATAGGCATCCAGGTTTTTGTGAGACTTCATGAGTTAACTAGACATTGATGATAGCATCAAACATTGAACATCGACCAAATCTTTCAAATGTTTATCGTAGACTGGGAAATCCTCATAACTCGCCTCTTTAGTAGGAGGATCAGGCAACGATGACTCCAACACATAAGACTTTTGTTCCTAGCGTAGTATAGCCTGAATACATATAAACCATTCCTAGAAGTTACTATCTATGAGGATGTTTTCTTTATCCATAATTGATCACAGGGATAGTGTGGTTGACGAGCTTTTAATTTTTATTCTACAATTAAAAGATCAGATCATTATTACTTTCTTGAATACTTTTTTATGAGAAATAATAAATTAATTTCATTAAGTCTCCCACTATTTTATCAATTCCAAATGGCCTTCATCATTGAACTCAGAATGTCTAGTTTCCATGACATTATAGTGGAAAGGATCCATATTACCCTTCTCATAACCCCAACAATGGTTGGTAAAGCTATTTTAAGGTATTTAGGTAGGCAGTTCCTTTCCAAATGCGGTCTTGCATCTCCTTGATCTCTGGAGTGGACTCCCCAATCCTGAAATCCTGACTTTCGATTTCCTCAACTCTTTCCTCCAATATTACACCAAGTCTAGAAAGGGATACTTTTATTGATGTAATATGGTTCAGTAAACCCAAAAACTTTCATAAGTGATTCCTATATAAAGGTAAGTTTCCCAAAAGGGGTTGGTCAGACATATAGTTTTATTGAGTTTTTCCTTTAATCATGTAATGAAAGTCTTGGTCTTACAAAATATTTTATTTGAGGGATTTTTATCTCTTATGCATGAATTTCTTATTATCATTATCACATGCTTGTTAAAATTGAGTGGAACTTACTTCAATGTCTTGATAATATTTTTTCATAAGCATGGTTTATTTTAGTTCCATATTGCATGCTTGTTTAATTCATTAATTATGTGATCGTGACAACACATCAATAATGATAAACCATGCATCTGATAGAAATAAAATAATGAAAAGGGAATGATCATGAGCTTTTATAATGTTTAGTTTATCTAGTGGTTGATAAAATAACCTTGACCTAGGCCAGAAACACCATAAACCTTTTGAGTTCATGTTTATAGCTTTCCACATGTCCATCTCTGTATCTCCTAGGATTGATTTCTTCTTGGCTCCAGCTTGAACTGCCTCCACTATCTTGGGAGTTCCATTCATTACATATGCCTTTTTAACTCACATATAGGTGGTGGGTAAAAAGGGGTTTTACATAAAAGAAACTTTGGGAACGCAGTCCCTACATATTAATGAGGAGAAGGATCGCATGCCAACAAATTTAATTGAAATAAATAAATTAAAAGAAACTATCCACATAAAAATTTCTTAGTCTAGATCATGATCATCCATAAATGAAATGATATTTATGCAAAAATAAAACTAGCATTAAATTCTTTAATCATTCTTGTTTAAGATAAATCACACCAAAATCAATTAATTATCATCTTTAATTAATCAATCCTTTTATCTTAAACCATTTTTCTCAATTTCCTTGAGATTATCATCCATCATAATTTTAAACAAATAAATTAATTTAAAATTATCTTTGTATGTAACTTGTACCTTGGAGGAAACATGATGAATTCATATTCATAACTACCCAATTAGTAGCAATGAACATTACACAGATATTAAATTAAACACACATATACAAAACACCTATCGCATATTGTGCCTCATCTTTATGCCTGCATGATGGTACACATATCAAGGGTTTGTATAATATAATAATAAATTTTACAAAATCTGCATAATTTGGATGAGTACACGGTGTGTAGTTCCAACTACATGGTGTGTACTATTTTTCATCATCCATCCAAAGTAAATGCTCAGGGAAACAACGTGCGAGTGTACTTTCGAAATTTTCAGAGTACGTGGTGTGTCTTGTGGGCCACATGTCGTGTAGTTCCTTGTCACACGGTCTCTAGCTGGGTAGGTTGTGTACATGGTATACGGTCCAACCCTGACTTGAATGGACTACACGTCATGTCCAGTGGGACACACAACATGTAATCTGGAAACCACATTCCACCTTTTCCTGGTCAACACATGAAATCATTAAGAGTTAAACAAACTCCAATGACACATATTGGTTTGGAGGATCAGACCTGGTGCATTAAACCTTGAATACATGACTTGTACTGCCGAATATACACCGTGTGTTCTGGTGTTGTACATCTAGGAACCTTTGGCATCTCTGGATGAGATCCTCTATTTTATTTTAATCAAAATTAAAATAAAAGATAATTTATGTAAGGTGAACGAGAAGCGAAAGAGGAGGAACAGATCTTGAAATTAATATTTGTAGAACGATTAAGTTAAATTGAGACAACTAAATTATTAAATGTGTAAACCATCAATTAAATATTTAAATAATTATAAACTATGATGTAACCTCTCTAATACCACTTGTAGGTTCCGGACGCAGTGGAAGCGCGGTTGGGTTGGCACCCAAATTTGATTTTTACCATAATCAAGGATTATTTCAAGATCAATATGATGATGAATGAAACTCTCCATAGAATATAATCAAAGATTTAGATAAAGAAATAAGAGACATGAAACCTTTAGAGTGGATCTTGCACATCATGTTTATAATTAATTTATTTAATTTCATAAAAAATACCATGATCCTCGGTATTTTTTTTGTTGATGATGTTGATCATCCGGAATGACCCTTCTAGATTTTCTCTCTGTGATTGCGAGGATCCAAACTATAATCCCTTTAGCGGTGATCCACATGTGCTCTGATGGACTCCGATCAACACCACTCGTTCTTTGGGTGCCAGCATGGCAACACAAGAGTCTTGTGTCAGTTATTCTTGATCGCTTGTTCTTCATCCATGAAGAATGACTCTCATTCTTGATAGGGGAAGGAAGATGATTCGAGATAGAAATTGTTTAGCTCAATAATTCACAATTCACCGGTTGTGTGGTTCGGTCCATGACACAATAGATGTATGTGTTTATTTATTGACATGGGGCTTCAGTTATAATATTTAATTGAATAAAATCAATTAAATGCATTCAAAAAATTATAGAAAACCCATGCTATTAATAATAATACTGCTTCATTATTTATGGTGCACCAAATTTCACAAAATGGAATTATAAATAAAATTCCACGTCACAAAATAATAGTATTGTTATTTTAATTTATGCCAACTAGTTAAATAATTATTTATCGCCTTACAAATAATTATTTTACTACCACACCAACCTTGGTCCTCTCGAACTCCACTTCAATTTATTGAACACCTAAATAAACAATTAAATAATTTATTCTCTTAAATAAATATTTTTTTAGAAACTAGTAAATTATTATTTATTAAATTTTCAATTAAATAAGTAAATATATTTTACCCAAAATATGGATAATATATATTTATTTAATTTATGTAGCCATTTTAAATTAAATAAAATTATTCCATTGTCTTGAGAATAATATTAATTAATTAAATTCAAATATAATTTAACCTAGATGACCAGAAACACTTAGTGTGTGACCCTCTATGATTCTTTCTCAATGGCATTAGGCAGGAATGCCTAAAGTCTAAGAGTACTATTTATCAACGGGTCAAGGAACCCAAGAGAAAGAACATAAAGGTGAAAAAACAGAATCAAAAAACGAATGATCACTGTGTAATATAATCCTTTGTCGTAATATCTCATCAAGAAGGATTCATGATAGTGTCATCAACATTTATGCTTGATACGTCGTTCTTTGAGCAACTGAAATAAACTCATCATTACACCATGGATTTTTAATTTCACATGACGATTATATTTAAATAAAGGGGGAAATATATCAACTTCTATAAAATGGAAGGTATAATCCTTCCTCGGATTATCCACTAATAACATGCCACTCAAGATGCACCCATCACACACTACTTCCCACCAACTGTCTTCATGACAGTTTTTGTCAGTAAATCAAAGTGCCCGATTCGTGACACATATTAATGATAATCTTAAATTCTAAGGATCATTAAACATTATCACAGATAGAAATTTCCAAAAACACCAAAACATGTGGAATTCTTACTGGCTGGTCTGTTCTTATAATCTCTTATCTAGGAGATTATGAAGTGAGAACTTCATGAGGGGAGGTCTTATCTACTTATGAGTACTCACACCTGACAGTCTATATGTTATGTGTCCCATAATAGTATGTAAAACAACCATAAAACTATATTTAAGAATAATTTATATCATTTCATGGTTCTCATCATAGTGGGGAACTTCCATGGCCATATCAATGCAACAAATACTCTAGGACATTATTACATTATAGTCATTCAGAACAATTAAAAATATGTAATAAGATGTTTAATATTTAAATACAATAAATATCCATGTAATCAAAGTACAATCATTAGGTTCTAGGATACCAACTCTTATATATATTCCTTTAATACTCATTTCATAGGTCTGTAAAAACAAAGGGGTCATTAGTGAATTGAAGTGGTATTACTATAAACTCATAATTTACATACCTCTTTGGAATTCAATCTTTAGAATGCCTTCCATATTTACTTACAATTAATGATACATATAATGAAGTTCAATATTTTAAAAATATTAAGATCTATAAAGTTGATTGAATCAGTCATTAATATGAGGTAGGTGTTACTTGTCCTTTATTATAATATAATTGACACTACTATAGAAGTAGATTTTAAAAGAACTAAAAAAATCCTTTATTAGCACTAAAAAAGTGTTGTTGATATAAGAGCCGCTAATAATGGTCCACTTTTATCCAATCTAGAAAATATCTGATAATGGGGAACCTTTATTACCACTAAAAAAGCACTAATAAAGTGTTCTATTTAGGAGTGCTTCTTTTATCACTGATAAAAGGCACCATTTATGAGCGTATTTGTAATTAATGATAAAGGGGTCCTTTTATGAGTGCTAAAAGTATCACTAATAAAGGTCATTCTACTACAGTGGGATGTTTAAATTAATGAACCCAGCAACTGTATATGGAAAATTCATAATTTAATTCAAATAAAAATTACATCACAAATACATGAAAAAACACTATATTATTTACATTTAAATAATTGTTTTTTAAAATTATATTAGTAATTACAATCACAAAAATTCAAAAGAATAAATGTTTTTATTGTCTTTGAAACCTGAGTCCCTCTCAAAAAAGCATGATCATTGTATCTGTTGATAAAAAAACCACCCCAAGTAAACTAAAATAGTCCAAAAGCATAAGCAAAAAATTCTTATTTTTTTTTACTATTACAAAATAAAATAAAAAAATAGAAATATGAAACAATACATTAGTAAATTGTATATTTTAAATAAAAGGACACACATGGAGTCATACCGCTCAAAATGTGAATAATATTGACATGTGGATGATTCCTACACATAACAAATGACTTGAGGATTTATTTTCTGAAGTACCCAGACAATTTAAATGTGTTTTCTAAATTTTGAGTATCTCATTTATCTTTTCAACAAAAATTTCAATATAAATAGAAAACAATCACTTTGATTCATACCAGTCACATAATGTGTCAGTTTAACATGAGAGTGATTCCTATATGTCAAAAATGACTTTGATTCATTATACTAAAGAATCAACACAATCTTAGAGTATTTTTTAATTTTTAGTGAGTGATATACATTTTGAACTAAATTTTCGATTTTAAACTGATAACGAACACTTTGAGTCGTATTGGGAACATTGTATATCATCTTGAGGTGCGACTAATTCCAACACATAAAAATTGACTTATGGATCATTTTAATAATGTATCAAAACAATATGAATATTTTTCTTATTTTTGATTACGTGAAGTGAATTTTGAACTAATATATCAATTTTAAATAAAAATAAACACTTGGAATCATACTGGTCACACCCTATATCAGATGGATGTGAGGATGATTCCTACATGTCAAATATTACATAAGGATCTTTTTCCTAAAATATCATGACAATATGAATGTGCTTTATTATTTTTTAGTATGTCACATTTCTTTTGTACTAAAATTTCAATTTAAACTTAAAACACATACATTTATTCAAGTAGGTCACATCGTGTGTTAGTTTGAGGCGACACTCATTCCTACAAATCAAAAAATGAATTCTGAATTGTTTCTTAAATTATCAAGACAATCCTAGCATGTTTTCTTGGTTTTTCGTAAGTGGCACAATTTTTAAACAAAATTTTTAATTTTAAAATGAAAATAGATATTTGATTCCTAATAGGTAAAACATGCATTGGATTGAGATGAAACTAATTCATACAGGTCAAAAATGGATTATGGATCATTCTAATAAAGTATGAAAGTAATCCAGATGTATTTTCTATGTTTGGACTAAGTTATGTGTGTTTTGAACTAAAGTGTCGATTTAAAATAAAATGACACAGTTAGAGTCACATAAGTCATAACTTGAATATAATTGATGTTAGAAAAATTCATACAAATCAAAAATTCCTTAAGGATAATAATCCTAAAGTATCAAGAAAATCCATGTGTGTTTTCTTAGTATTGAGTATGTTACATATATTTTTACTAAAGTGTTAATTTAAACCAAAAACATGCACTTTAAGTCATAAAAGTCACATCATGTGTCAATTTTATAGGATATTAATTCCTACGAATAAAAAATTTGTTACGAATAATTGTCATAATTAATTAATACAATCCATGTGAACTTCATCAGTATTCACTGAGTGACAAATGTCTTGAAAAAAATTGTAAGTTTTAAACTAATAATAGACACTTTGAGTTATAGTGCGAATATCATGTATTGGATTGAGGTGAGGATGATTCCTACATGTCAGAAATGACTTATGGATCATTTTATTAAAGTATGAAAACAATACGAATTCATTTGATCAATTTTGAGTATGTGATGTGTGTTTTGAATAAAAATGAATAATTTAAATTAAATTTCATACTTGGAGACATTCCATTCATACTGTACATCAAATTGACCTGAATCTGATTCCTACATGTCAAATATTACTTAAGGATCATTTTTCAAATGTATCAAGACAATGAAAATTCATTTTCTAGGTTTTTAGTATGTCATGTGTTATTTTATACAAAAAGGTCAATTTAAAATGAAAAAATCACTTTGAGTCATACCAATAGCATCATTTTTATGTTTGACATGAGGCCGATTCCTACACAAAAAAATGGATTTTTAATCATTGTACAAATTTATCAAGACAATTAGAGCGCATTTTCTTAGTTTCTAGTAGGTAGAACATGTTTTGAACTAAATTTTCAATTTTAAACTAATAATGGAAACTTTGAGTCATATAGAGAAAACAATGTAACAGATTGAGGAATGGTTGATTCAAAAATGTTAAAAATGACCTATGTATAATTATAATAAATTATCAAAATAACCCAAATGTGTTTGATCAGTTTTGAGTATGTGATGTCTATTTTGAACTACAATGCCAATATTAAAATAAAAGGCACACTTTGAGTCATACCAGTCACAAAATGCACCATATTGATGTGTGGATGATTCCTATATGTAAAAAATGAGTTATTTATCATTTTCATAAATCATTAAATAAATATGAATGTGTTTTATCTGTTTTCAGTATGCCATGTTTGTTTTTTTTACTAAAATGAAAATTTAAAATGAAAACAAGCACTTTGAGTAATAAAATTCCCTTAATCTATTAGTTTGATGTGAGAATAATTTCTAGATATAAAAAAAGACTTATTAATTGTTTTAATAAAGTATCAAGACTATATGAGTGTGTTTTCTTAGTTTTTAGTGAGTAACACACATTTTGAAATAAATTGTCCATTTGAAACTTATAAGGGGCACTTTGAGTAATAGTAGGGATGTCGTGTATCAGATTAAGGTGATTATAATTCCCACACTCTAAAAATGACTTATGTAACATTTTAAAAAATTACTAAAATACAAAAAATGTGTTTTCTTGGATTTGAATTTGGGTTGTGTGTTTTAAACTAATTGTATGTTTTTAATAAAAAGATACACATTGAGTCATACCAGTCACACCATACATTAGATTTATGTTTAGATTATTTATACATGTATAAAATGACTTATGAATTTGTTTCCAATTTTATACAGACAGTCCAAATTCATTTTCTTAGTTTTGAGTGTTTCACATGGATTTTTTACTAGAAAGTCAATTTAAATTGAAAAGATGAACTTTGAGTCATACAAAACACATCATGTCTCGGTTTTATGTGAGACTATGTACTATATTTCAAAAATGACTTATAAATAATTTTAATAAATTATTAATACAATACGAGCATTTTTTATTTTTTTTTCATGGAGTGACATGTGTTTTGAACTAAATTGTTAATTTTAAACAAATAACTAACACTTTGAGTCATACCATGAACTTCATGTATTGGATTGAGGTGTATATAATTCATACACATCAAAAATGATTTATGTATCATTTTTATAAATTATTTATACAATATTATTGTGTTTTCTTGGTTTTGAGTATGTGACTTCTGTTTTGAACTAAAATATCAATTTTAAATAAAAATACACACTTAAAGTCATATTGGACACAAGATGCATTGGATTGATGTGAAGATGATTCATACATATCAAAAATTAATTACGAATAATTCTAATATAGTATAAAAAATATCTTAATGTGTTTGATTATTTTTTAGTATGTCATTTTTCTCTTTTACTAAAAATTTAATTTAAACTGAAAACACACACTTTGTGTTATACCATTCATTTCATGTTTTGGTTTGATGTGAGACTACTTTATATACATAACACATAACTTATTCATAATTTTATTAATGTATCAAGATAATATGAGCATGTTTTCTCACTTTTAAGTGAGTGAGACACATTTTGAACTAAAGTGTCAAATTTGAACTAATAATAGAAACTTTTGAGTCATATTAGGCACACCATGTATCATATTGATGTGCAGCTGATTCCTACATATCAAAAATTATTTATGGATCGTTGTAATAAATTATTAAAAAAATAAAAAGGATTTTTATTTGATATGAGTATGTAAATTTTGTTTTGAAATAAACATTCAATTTTAAACAAAAAACACACACTTTGAGTCATATCAGACACACAGTGTATCAAATTTAGGTTTGGTTAATTTCTATTTGTCATAAATGAGTTATGGATTATTTTCCCAAAGTATCAAAATAATATATTTTTTTTATCAGTTTTGAGTTTATGATGTTTGTTTTCAAATAAAATAAAAATCATATACTAAAAACATTCACTCCAAGTCATACTGATCACACTATGTATCCGATTAATACGTGGATGATTGTGGTTTAGATGATTCCTTCATGAGCATGACCTACTTTGAAAATATTATTAAGCTAGTCATACTGAGCAAACTATTTATTGGATTTATGTGCAACTCATTCTGACATGTCTCACATGAATTATGAATAATTTTACCGAAGTATCAAAAAAATATGAAATTGTTTGATATGACTTGAGTATGTATTGTGTGTTTTGAAGTAAAATGGAAATTTTAAATGTATAACCAAAACTTTGACTAATACTACAGATAACATGTATCATATTAGGTTGTGGTTTATTCCTACACATCACATGGTGTATTTTTATTCTTCAATTCATTCATCATTCAGGGTTATCCAATATTTTAATTTTTTGATAAAATTGAATTTTGAATTATTTTCAGAATAAAAAGAAAAGGGCATCATCATGAGTGAATCATCCTCATTGAGTTCATAATTATAGTACATGAGTACATAATTAGTGTATGGTCCTTCTTCATGACCTCTATGAAAATTAACAAAATAAGTATCAGATAAAAATGATAGGGAAATTAACTAAAAAAATTAGATGATGAGAAAAGTGACTAAATATGTAATAGGAATTCACCTATTGATGATGCTTATATACAATATGACACAATGTATTTCTCCCATTGCTTTCTAACAAAATATATTTACTATTTTGAATACAAGGACTATCGAAAGTCATGTTAATACTAGAAAAATATGAACAATTAAAGGATCAGTACATATTTTAAATGAAATTGTAAATATCATCGAGAATACTTCTTTGAGGATGGTAGTATATTTATGGAATACAATATCTTTCATAAAATTTCACAAACATAATAGCCAAAATATTTACCATTAGTTTGTTCCAAGAACTAAAAAAACATGGATTGAAATAATTAATTTATTTTGATATATGTTTTGATAGTGGAATGTTATTATATATACCCTAATACTTATCCCTTTATAGTGGTCAGTAGGCTTTTTGTGATGAAGGAGTATCCTCATGCCATGATTTTGATGATATTTAAACACCACCCTATCACGAATAAATTTTCAATAAAAAAATAATATAAAATGTATAACTTGAATTTTATTAGTAAAATGAAGCATGTAGTGTATGTCATATTTATAAACATCATCACGTTTGGTCTGGTTTTTGGGTATCTGTTCATTGAATCTAGAAACTAAATCTTTGATGTTTATAAATTAAGTGTAATGAGTAACCAGTGCTTCCTAAAAAAGAATAAGTAATGAAATGTTTAAAAATATATTTGACATGATTAATTTTTAGAGTTTAATCCCTTCATCTTGGGTATTAAGATGAGTCATTCATTTATAATTTTTCATTAAAACATTGTGGAAAGTTTTTTAACTATTAATTAATATTTTTGTTATAATGAGAATAGTTGTGTATAAGTGATTCAAGGAAAAATGATTCCAAATTTATATTCATAGGGTTTTAACTTGAAATGGAATTGATATATACCCCTAAAAGCTATAAATTATATTTAGTAAAATTAACATAGTAGATGTTGGGAAAAAATTCCTCAAAGAATTTTCTTGGTGTTTTTGGGTGTGATTGTATTTGTTGAAAAATACAGATGACCAAAAATCAGTATGGTTGGTGTTTCTGAAGTAGGTTTTTAAGGTATTATAGTTTCCCATTGTTTTCTAAATTTTTGAGCATCAAAATCGGGAGTTTGTTTTTGGAAAAGTATAGTTTTCTGTAGAGGGGTTCACAGTTTTGTGGACCAAGAAGCATAGTTCATAGAATAAAAAAAGAGGTATGTGGAATGAATTAGGTAAGTAGAAAAAGTATGATTTCCATAGAGCAATTCTATATGGACCATGAAGGATTCTACGTGGACCGTGAATGAAAAATAGTTCACGGGAGGCCTGGAGGGCTCGTCATTTGTGGAATGTGGTGGTGATTTATGGATCCCCAAATTTATTTTCTTCCATGGAAGAAATCAACCTCTATAGAGGATAAAAGTTCTATTTGTACCACATAACCCAATATTCAGTGAAGGCTATACCACATTGATGATTTGGGAGATTTGTATTAGAAGGATTTTCATATCTACTTTCCTATATAAGGACTTATAATTAGATCATTAGGGAGATATATTTTCATTAGAAAAAATAATTTCTCTAGGAGGAATTCATTAATGTCTGAAAGATTTCGTGAGGTAGGATTTTGTAAAAGAGAGGGTTAGTGGGGAAGTAATTCCATGAAGAGTTTTTTGGAAAAGTCAGTTCACAGAAAGGGTCTTATGAAGCTATATATCCTACAAAGGAAAGTCAATCCAAGAAAGGAAATGTGTTTCGTGCAAGGAAAGGTCATCCATGAAGGAGGGGAGGTCTGCTGAAGAAGAATCCATCTGTGAAGTAGGGAAAATCCATGAAATAGGAGGTGATATGCTGAAGAAAATATGATCCACAGAAGAGGAAATGGTCTATGGAAGTGGAGGTGGTACACAGAAGAATAGGTGGTCCACAAACCACTCACCCCTCACAGTGCATGGTAGTTCATAGAGGACTCAAAGAAAGTTCACTAAGGGACTAGAACAGTTCGTGAAAATAATTTCCACAAACAAAAAAGTACACATAAAATCAAGACCTCAATATAGAATCTTACTACAATTGTGGAAGCATTCATTCTAGAAATTAAAGGGACCTATATGTCCATAAACAGTGTGTGGATCCTTTCCAAAGTAATGAGAAAAGTATGATGAATATGGTGATACTTTCCACCGGTAGTGAGAAATAGAAAGAGACTTAGGGAGTGGCCTTTGGGAAAATAGTGAGCTGACCCTCAAAAATTGAAAAGACAATGATCCTAGGAATAAAAGTGATCTATCCCAATCCTATTACTTTTGTATTTAGTTTTAGTGTATTTGGTACATTGGTACATTTTCGTTGTTTTCTCCTTGTACATAGCCCAGTGTGGGTGAACCAAGTAAAATCATTGTGTCTTATGCATGATTTTATTTCTTTTCACACATTGTTATGGGAGAAAGGGAGAAGATTGTTTCGTTTATCGACAACACAAGATTGAAAGGGGCAGTAGTTTTAATATTTCATACCCTAATTCACCCTCCTCTTAGAGTATTTTACCTAGTGGGAATAACAATTGGTATCAGAGCTAATGTTTGAAATTCATCAGTTCTCTCTCAATAGAAGAAATGGAAGTTATCAATTTCAAATGTAATTCCATATTCGGTAGAAAAACTTTTAAATTATTGAAGAATCAGATGTAGAACTACTTATAATCATTAATAATTGATGTATTTATGGCATAAATGAATGTAATTTAAGCCAATATCGAAAGTGGTTGTTTATCAAAATATGACCGAAGGGAATTGTATGCTGACTCTAAATAAATCAAAGAATTAGTGGGAGCCCTATCTAATGAAATATATATAAATGTGGTGTCATGTAATTCATTACATTATATGTTGGAAAATCTGATTAATATTTTTTAGGGAGACTCAAATGTTAGAGAAGAAAAGCTTAATGTTCTGTGGAATAAGTATGAGAATCTCGTAATGAACCCCAATGAGTCTAGTGATACATTATTTGATAGGTTAAATGTTGTTGTGGAAAAAATGAATGGTCTTAGATAATTAATTGAATATATATAGATTGTTAAGTAGATCTTAAGAAAAATACCAACTCAGTTCAATCCAAAATTTTCTGTATTAGAAGACAAATATCTGAAGGAGATTACAATAAATGAATTGAATAGTACCCATATCGCATATGAAATGATAAATGATGATAATGATGTTTTGGAAAAGGGGAAGTCCAAATAGGTGGAATTCAAGGCCATGAAGAATCTCACCATTGAATATGGATAAGAATATGAAGAGACAGATGAGGTGATGTCATTCCTATAATCAAATCTATAAAAAGGAAAAGGATTGTTCAAAATAAAACTTCCACTTACATGATTTTTATGTGGAAATATTGGGAATATTGTAGCAAGCTGCCAAAAATAGTTTCATGAAAATGATGAGGATGGAGTTGAAATTCCCATGAATAAGTCTTCAGCCTATATGAAATGGAAGAAAATTTTAAAGATAAATTGTATCAAAAAGAAGAATATGATTTTATGAGAAGATGAATGTTCTGAAGATTATGAGGTAAAAGAATTAGAGGATTGCAAGGATCGGGAAGTAAATGTTATGGTGGAAGTTATCAGAAATTCCATACCAAGAGAGGAAAATGATAGTGATGAAGGAGATTTTTAAGGAAGAGTTGACCTTCATGTCAAATTAGAAGCCTCTCTTAATGAAATAGTTGTTTAGAGATCCAAAATGTATAAATCTAACAATGTTTTCTTGATGCCAATATTTATTTGCAGTAGCAGGAAGAAGATAAGACTAAGATGAATGAATAAATTGAAAAATTGAAGTCTTCAGTGCTAGAGATCTTAGATAGGGTTGTTGAGTAGCTCAAAATTGAATCACATGAAATAAAAATGTATAGTTTTAATGAAATTAGAAAATATCAAATCAAACATATCGAAGAACAAGAAGAGGAAGTCGTTGGTCTACGAATAAGTGTCAAGGATCAATAAAAACTATTAAATCTTGATATGATATCGGGAATGACAATCATAAAAGGAATAGAAAAGATGAAAGTGGAGAGTAATAGTCCAGTAGAACAGAAGTAATAGTCAAATCCAAATGATAAGGCTAGTATGGGGTAGGATTGAAAATAGAAAGTAGTAAAAAATGAAGCTATACCACAAGAACCCACTCCAAGAGTGAAGATTGATTTGGGTATGAAGTATAATTAGAATATTTAGATATCCCAAGGGTAATCATTGGTAAAATAGTGACATGTAGGAATTTTCCCCACATTAGATGGTATTATTATGGAAAGACTGGACAAACACAAAATGTATGTTCCATAGCTAAGAGGTATCAAAGTGAATAAGACCAATAGAAGAATCCATATAGAACTCAATATTACAAAACATCATTTAATGGCCACTATTTCAGGTGTGGATTAATCAGACACATGGAATGATATTTCACATACATTGTAGAGGAATGTGCTAAGGAAGACTGAATATGGTCATGCGAAGCAGGTAAATGTATCATAAAATGAGATGAAAGTGAAAAATTTTATTTTCATTACTAAATGGTAAATATGGTCCATCAAGTTTCAAGGAAGATCAATATTCCCAATCTGTATCAGGTATTAAGTAAAAACTTGGATAAAAAAGAAGAGATATGAACAAGTAGTGGTAGAATAGATTCCTTTTAAAGAATCACATCAAATGATATTATGTATCATTGATAGTGGATGAACCTATCATATAATAAGAAATAAGGATTTGGTGACCAGAATCAGGTAAGATAATGAAGGTATCATATGATTTAGTAATGATGGGGGATTTAAAATTATTGTCTCTAGAAAAGAAATGTTTATGGGAAATGACACGAGATGTGTAGATGTTTTTTGTTGTTGAAGTTCATAGTCACAACTTACTAAGTTTTATTCAATTATGTGACTCTAGACATTCCATAAGATTTTCCAATAAATTTTGTGTCATCAAGGTAAAATATGGTTCATTGTTTCTCTAGGGAAAGCATACGAAAGTGAATATATGCCTTGTATGTGGAGAATAATATATTTTTATTTTGTCCAAGAAAGATGAAAAAGTGTTATGGAATAAACATCTTGTTCATTTGATGAAAACATCATTGGAATATCTTGTGAAATATAATGCTACTTGAGACCTCCAAGGGCTATCATGTTATCATACTCATACATGTGATGCTTTTAAATAGGGAAATATCATTCTAAATAAATATAAGGGAAAATATAAAAGGTTAAAAAAATTATTTTGTTGGTATATATTGATGTGTGTAGACCTATTTCACCAATTGATATTGATAGGAGGGGATATTTTGTTCTTCTCATTGATGATTTTAGCATAATGGAATGGATTTCAATCCTAACCCACAAATTTGAGTTTTTTAGTTTCATAAAAACATATCAAAGGGAAGTTGAGAAGTTGTTTGTTCAAACAATTTGGAAAATATGAACAGAAAATGGAACTGAGTTCAAAAATTCAAAAGTGGAGTATTTTCTTGAGAAATATGGGATAAGGCACCATGTTTCATTAGTAATAACTCTATAACACAATGGGTTAGTTGAGAGCAGAAATAAAATTATTGACAATATGGCAAGAACAATGTTAATTAAGAAATACCTTCCAAGGAAGTTTGGTAAAGAAGAAGTGATTACATATATATATACATCAAATATAGTGTTATTATGTTTTAAAGAATATAATACTCCATATGATCTTTTGTCTATATGGAATCTATTATTGAAGTACTTTCGAGTCTTCAGAAGTAAGTGTTTCACTCTCAATAAGGATAAACACGAGAAGTTTGAATCCCATGGAGAAGAAGGGATATTTCATGGATAATAAATGAAAATAAAAGCCTATAAATACTTCAATAAGTGGCTTGGAAAGGTTTTTAAAATACATTATGTAGCAATAATAAAGAATGAGTAGAATCATCAGTAAATAAATGATCAGTCTTAGGAGGATAGTGATGAAGATATAAGAAGATCAAAGAATGTTCTTGTCCTAGAGGATGATTTAGAAGAATATTAAGATAATTAAAAGGATGATAAAATAATAGTATCTTCACAATGATATAATATAAGGGCTAAAATTTATAGATAGAAAATAATTGGTGATCAGATAGTGCCAGTGTATAAAAGGAGTATGAATACTCTATAATAAGCATAGTACTTATCCCAGGTAGAGTGTAATTATTTTGATGAAGAAACTGGAGATGGGAATTAGATTAAGGCTATGAATGAATATCTTGACCAAGTTGAAAAGAACCAGACACATGAAACTATTTAGAGGCCAAAACATAAGATATCATCAGGAAAAAATGGTTCTTTCATAGTAAGATGAATGGAGATGGTGTGGTGATTCAAAACAAAGCATGACTAGTGTGGAAATTGTACTCCCATATAGAGGGTATTTATGTTGATTAAACATTTTCACCTATTTCAAGGATAGAGACAATAAGATTATACCTTTACATAGCTATGTAAATAATGTTCAATGTTTTCTAGATGGATGTTAAGTTTGAATTTCAGAATGGGGTTCTGGGAGAAGTTTACATTGAGTAGTAAGATGGATTTCTCATTAATGAAGATGAGAATAGATTTTTTTCGGATGAAGAGGGAATTATATGGGTTAAAGCATGCACAAAGAGCATGATATTGAAGACCAAATAAGTTTTTTAAGAACATTAATTTTTAGTGTGGTTGGGTTGATTACAATCTATATGTCAACAATGATAGTAATAAAAGGATAATGGTGCTGGTGCATGTCGATGACATAATCATTGGTGGATCAGATGAAGTGTAGTGTAGTCCATTTTCTGAATTCATGAAAAGTGATTTTGAAATATCAATGATTGGTGAATTGATGTTTTTCCTTGGTTAAAAGGTGACATAAGGAAACTATGGGACAATCATTTCTCAATATAAATATGTTAAGGATATTTTTAGAAGATTTGGAATAGATAATTCCAAGGAGTTGAAGACTCTATTTGCTACAGGAATGAAACTTTCATGGAATGATGAAGACTAAGTGGTTAATTTCACAAAAAACAGGAAGATCATTGGAATCCTATTTTACTTAAGTGGGGACAAACTAGATATTGAATTTTCAACATTTCAAGAAGTTCTGTATCAAAGAAACCCTAATGAAAGTCAATTTCTTTCAGTGAAAATAATGATTTGGTATATCAAGGGAATATTGGACTTTGTTTTCATATACAATGAAAATATCAAAAATTGTTATTGATATATACAAATAAAAATTCAGCTAGATTAATAGATGATAGGAAATCAACATTAAAAGGTGAATTTTATCTTGGTAGATTTTGTATTTCTTAGATAAGTGATAAACAAGATTGAATTTCATTGAAAAATGTAGAAGATAAATATATTATGTCTAATCAATCATTAATGTAGTTATTATGGATGAAGCAATAGGTTGATTATATGGGAGTTGAAGTGAATTCTATTATCAGAATCCATTGCAATAATTCACATGTTATAAATATTATCAAAAATCCAGTCCATCATTCAAATGAAAAGAATATTGAAATAAAGTATCATTTTATCAAGGATAAGGTGGGGAAAGGGACTATGAAGTCAGAGTATGTGCCTATAGAATAATAGGTTATGAACATTATGAAAAATTTCATACCCAATGAAGCATCTAAGATGCATCAATGGGATCTACAATCTCATTCGACTCCACACACTTGAAGAAGTGTGGATGCGGGAGCCCCTCTCCCCAAGGCATGATGTGTTTTTCCCTATTGTAATTATCTATTTTCTTTACCTTATTATAGAGAAAAAATGAATTGACATTCAGGTTTCATGAAAAAGGGGGAGTAATTGGGGATTTAAAATGGAGAAAATGTTTTTATCAAGATAGAGTGAGATGCTAATAGGGGGAGTGATTATTTAGGGGGTTTTTTAAACCCGATGATTCTAAAGGTGATCAATCAAATTTTATATATCATGATATTTTAGATTCACGATGAAACCATATGAGTGGTTTCAGAATGAATTGAATCATTGATGAAAATTTCTTTACTCTCTTTTTTCTCCTGTTGAGAAAGTCTCATATGGTCTTATAGTGTGTGTTGAGTAATTATTTGATCAATTTATTAATCATAAGAAGTGAATGCTGGTTGAATATGGAATAAACTTTAATGAGATATTAAATTTCAAAGAATGGTCAAAAAACCAAAGGGGGGTATTGTTGGGAAAAAATAACTCAAAGAATTATCTCATTTTTTGTGTGTGATTGTGTTTGTTGACAAGTCCAGATGACCAAAAATTAGTATGGTTGGTGTTTCCAAAGAATGTTTTTAAGGTGGAGCAGTTTCCCAATGTTTGCCAAATTTTTGGGCCTCAAAATTGGAATTTTGTTTTTAGAAAAGGAAGATTTTTAATAGAGTCTTTCATGGTTTATAGAACATAAATAACAGTTCACATAACACAAAATGATGTAGGTATAATGGCTTAGGAAAATCAGGAAAGGAGGATTTCTACCTAGTAATTCTGTGTGGACATCAAAAGCTGCTACACATACTGTGAATAAAAAATAGTTTGTGGGAGTCTCAGATTCTTCAAAATAATTTTAGTTCATGGGATGACTCATCATTTTTGGAATGTGGCTGGGATTTTAGGAGCTCCAAAGGGATTTTTTTTCAATGAACAAATGGATAAAAGTGCTATGTGGATCACATAACACATTACTCAATGAAGGATTTACCACATCAATGATGTGGGTGATTTAGTAGTGGTATTTTTGTATCTATTTTCCTATATAAGGACTACTAATAAAATTATCAGGGATATCGATTTTGATTAGAAAACATCATTTCTCGTGGAATAGTTCGGTGAATTCTAAAGGGATTCATGACGTATGATTCCGTGAAAGAGAGAGTTCATGTGGATGTAATTCCATGAAGGATTGTCTGCAAAGTTAGTTTGGGTAAAGGGGGTTTTGGGGATCTATATCCCACGAAGGAAAGGTTATACACAAAAGGAAATGTAGTCCATAGAAGGAAAGGCTGTCCGTGAAGGAGGGGATGTTAATGGAAGAAGAATCTGCCCGTGAAGTAGGGAAGATCCATGGAAGAGGAGGTGATTCACAGAAGAAGTGATGGTCTGTAGAAGAGGAAATAATCTATAGAAGAGGAGGTTGTCTTGGGAAGAAGAGGTTGTTCCCAAAGCAGTTTCACAATGTGCTGCAAGGCAGTTCATGGAGGGCTCAAGGAATTTCATGAAGGGACTAAAAAAGTTCTTGAAAGTAATTTATGAAAACTAACAGTACGTGGAACAATAATAATTCAAAAGAGAATATATCTACTATTGATGATGCATTCATTCAAAAAATTTATAGGACATATATATCCATAAACTGTGTGTGGATCCTTTCTAGAGAAGCGAGCAAAGGAAGTGTAAGACATTGATCCTCTCCACTAGCAGTGAGCTAGAGAAAGAGACTCAGGGAGTGACCCGTAGAAAAGTAGTGAGATGACCCTAAAACTTTTTAAACACAATGAGCCAAGACATAGAAGTGATATATCCCAAACTATGTACTTTGGTAGTGAGATTAAATGGATTTGGTACATCAACAAATTTCCATTTTATGCTCTTTGATCGTAGCCAAGTGTGGGTAAACAAAGTAAAATCTATGTGTCCCGTACATGACTTCATTTCTTTTCATACATTGTTACGGGAGTGGTAGAGAAGCATTTTTTATTTAATTATGAAACAAGATCCAAATGGGTAATAGTTTAGTCTATCATACCCTCATTCAAACCCCACTCTTAAGGTATTTTACTTGGTGGTCCTAATAGTAGATCAATTGTTGGAAAAAAAATCATGAAAGAAAACCTCATGTATACATTTACAACTAATAATCTTAACAATTAATGCTTGAGGATTTCATTTATATTCTCAAGACCAATATACCATTTAATTTCCTCCCCATACATCTTTTGTTTAGAATAAATTATGAACCATTAATTCTATTAAATGCAAAAGTTGAATGGGAAGGGTAAATGTAATTTTTAAAGATCATTTCGATTGGTTGGTTGATCATTTAGATCGTTTTGATTTTAACTTCCATTTTACCCCATATCTTTTTTACTTTTGTAATAAAATTTATTAGTTTCTGAATTTTTCATTAATTTTTAATGGTTTTTCATAATTTTTTTTGAAATGAAAACCTCCTTATTGTTATGTTTTTTATAAGATCTAACGACCATGCTATGAAATTTCCAATAGCCTGTATGACCATATGAATATTTTCATCATCAATTAGAACATGTATCTTGGATCTTAGATCATGATCTATGTGAATATACACTCTTACATGACCTATTATAATTTTTTTTGTAGAATATCTCCTTGGATATTGTACACAGTACCCCTCACAAAAAGGCGATGGATGGGTGTTGATAGATATAAATCAAAATCATTTTATCCCTATAGAATAATAGTATGTGAAATGTATTAGTTTCTATCTAATTCCTATTTTATGGAAATAATTATGAAAATATTGATAACCTCTTCTAAGATAACTCTTTGAGCGGAATGAATCACCTCAAACATGATAGGGGTCTAGAGTGGGGGACCATCATGTAGTTATTATTATGGGGTTGTTTCATCTATTTGATTCTATTCCATAACTTTTTAAAACAATTTATAATTCCATTTAATTTTTTTTCTAGATAATATAATCTGTAGGATCGAAATGATACTAATTGTAGTATCTAATGATGTAAATTCTCAATATACAAGAGGGGGGTGGGTGGGTGGGTGAATTGTATACTTTAAAAAAATCCTTTAGAACTTCTAAAGATGGTAATGTTTAACAAAGTTAAACAAGGTAAATTCACAATAACTCTTAGTTCTAAAAACATTCTTTATTCTGTAAATATGGTTCCGAAAATGAAACTTAAGAAAATTTTACAAAGATAAAGATTCTACCTTAAAGTGTATAGAATTATACAAATTAAAGTAAGAGTATAAGAAATTATAATATTGTTATACTTTCCTCAACAACCAAAATGCAGTGGAAAAAACGAAACAATACACATAACAAGTAGTAAATCTTTTAACCCAAAGAGAATGGTATCTAACAACCTTGGAAAAAGGTACCTTGATTTATACTTTCAAGAAAGTCTATCTTACCCACACCAGGGTAAACCCGTGATACGAATATCGGAATCTATCTTGCTGTCCCCGCAAGCCCTCAAACTTCGAGGTAGTCTGCACCTCTATCTTCTTATCCCCAGAAGCCCTCGAACTTCAAGGAGGTCGGTACCTCTATCTTCCTATCCCCAGAAGCCCTCGAATGTACTCAGAAACATTCAGAGTCGCACAAATAAATTCTAAACAATATGTTCAGTACACACAAAGCAATAAAGTCTCTCTCTCTAGAAATCACTTCAGCAGCATGTAATCTCTAGATTGATCAACTTGTTTCAAAAGTCAGTTGTAAGTTCTTTCAAATGAGCTCCTATTTATAGGCACATCTTCAACGGTCAGCTCCCTCCTCCAACGATCATATTTTTCCTTGAATTTAATAGGGACCTATACACGTGTTACACAAAAAATGGTTGGTTAGAAAGAGAAATCACAACATCATTTTATAACCATAACAAGAGTAAGCAAAATATGGTTGCTCAACCAAACCTATTTTTCGGAGTCTAAGGAAATAAAAGTTCAAAGTCTAACCAAAAACCATTCAGTGTTTATAATACATAAATGTTCATATTTTGTTTTCAAAAGAATTCATAACCTGAATTCTATAGAATTCCGGAGTCTGAATTTCAAGGAAATTCAGTGTGTGAATTTATTAGAATTAGGAGTCCAAACTTAAAAATTTTGGAGTATGAATTTATTAGAATTCGGATTCTGAATTCGTAAGAGTTTGGAGTCTGAATTCATAAGAATTCGGAGTCTGAAATTAGAAAGTTCAGAACTTGAATTAAAAGAATTCGGAGTCTGAATTCATAAGAATTCAGAGTCTGAATTCATAAGAAATCAGACTCTGAACTTAGAAAGTTCGAAGTATGAATTAATAGAATTTTTAACCTGAACTGAGAAAGTTAGGAGTCTGAATTTAGAGAATTCGGAAGCTGAATTCGGATCCAGAAAATAATATGCTTTGTATCTAAGTATATATAGGATTCTGAGGTTTTGGATACGAAACCAAATTTTATACTTAGACATAATGTGAACAATGAAAAACATGGTAATGATAAATATTTCTTGGGGAAGTAAAATTTTTCTTATCTAGTAAAACATAGGGTAAATGAGATTTTCCTTAAGATAAGGTGTTTGTGATTTTCAAAACAATAAGGAATAGAAAAGTTATAAGGAAACCTTATTGACTCAACAATCTCCCCCTTTTTGTAAAGTACAAACATCCTTACAAAAAAGAATATAAGGACTTAGAAAAATATTTTTTTGTTCTTTGAAAGTAAAAAATTATCTCCCTTAACACATGGGAAAGGATGAATATGACTAACTCCCCATTAGGCTTTTGACACACTAAGGATTGTATTCTATATTTCTGGATTGAGGATTAGCATTTTATTTCATACATAAATCTTCTTGGATAAGAACTCCCCTTTAGATGAACTCCCCCTTACTTAGTGAAATTTATTATTTACTTAGTATTCGTTTTTCCTTTATCCCCCTTTGTGATTTTCAAAATGGATTAAAGAGAATGGAAAAGAAAATATGGTACCTAAAATATTAGTACTAGAAAACAAAATATATGAAGATAAACCCAAAATTTCATTACGATTGGAAAAATTTATACAAGGAAGGATTACAAAAAAAGATCAGAATTGGACAAGGTTGTCCTTACTTTTCCTTGGGAATCAACTTCTTTACTATTGTTTTCATATTCTTGAGCTTTTTATGGTCATCCTATGAATGTTTGAGTAGATGATCCTGATCTTCTGTTTTCTTCTCTAAGGATTTGATTTTTTCTTCATGAGCCTTGAGATATTCTGCCTAACTCTTCAAAACTTCTTCCTTTTGGAAAAGCTTCTCTTCTATCTCAATCCTGAGATACCTTTCTCTCTTCCAACTTTGAGCAACTGAATACAACTTCCCATTCAGATATTTTACTTCTTGCATTAGAGAGTTTTGTTCTAGAGTTAGCTTTTTGTCAAAACTATTTGTGAGATCTTTGATCTCCACATATTTGGTGTCAAATGCATCCTTGACACTTTCTTGGAACTCATCAAGATTTCTCATGTCTTCTTTAGTTTTCCTTGACCAGGTGGTCATTTTCTTGCAAGATCTTTTGTGGGATTCGTAGTTTATGAAAAATGTTTTGAAATCAGCCTCAATCTTGACACACTTATCCATCACCATGGATACAGAATCTGATTTTTGGTTTAAGGTGTGTTGAAGCATCTGGCATCTCAAATCAATGCTTGGAAATATTGTAATAGTCGCAAAAAGATTCTTCAAAGACTGGACTATAAAATCATGTCTAAGGGATGATAATTCTGAATCAGAAATTTTTCTTGTTGAGATTTCTTTTTCTAACTTAGTAGCTTTCTTATTTGAAGAACCACCAACATATTTCTTATTTACCACAGCCTTGGTAAGTGTATCAACTACTACCGGTTTTCACTTATCAATATTAGAAATGGATTCTTCATCTGGAGATTAAAGTCCACTATCATATTGATGAACAATTTTATCTTCATCTACCTCTTCCTTCTCATCTCCTGCCTCAGCATCCTCTGGGTGAATAAAATCTTTATTGATGCTTTCTTCTTCAGATGTTTTATCAATTTCGTCTTCACCCTTCTCATCATCCTTCCCAGCAGTATCAAGATTTGAAGACTCAGCTTCAGAAGTTTGGATTGAAAGATTCTCAAATGGACTTTCCTTATCATGAAAATCTTCTACTTTCTTAAAGAGTTCATCACTTTCATCACTGGCTTCTTCTTATTCTTATTCAACTTCTTATACTTCTTCTACTTGTTCTACTACTTTTACTTAGACTTCTTTCGGAGTCACATATTTCTTTCTCAGTGTCTCTGGTAAAGCTTATACTAATAAGGATTTTGGTACCGGAAAATTTTCAGAGGCTTTCTCAACAGCCTTCAGAAGAGATTGCACAATATTTTCTTCAGTCATCTTCTTATTTTGTTTCTTTTCTTTTGATTTCTTTTCAAGCCCATAAATAGTATTTTATTTTAAAGCTTTTTCTTCAGTAGGATCCAAACCAAAGATAGGCTCCCCTGATTTAGTTTTCTCCTTGAATTACCTCCATTTTTCTACCACCTCATCCAGATATTCTTTTACCTTCTTTGTCTTCGGTGGTGCGGATTGGGTTTCCTTAGCCTCTGGGGATTTTTATTTCTCTTCTACTTCCTTTAGCTTACTCTTCCTTCCACCCCTTTTAGAAAGGTTTAGCTGCCTCTTGTTTTTTTGAAATAGCTTCAGCTTCCTCTTCAAGAAAGTCATAGAATTCTTAGGATTCTATAGAAAAGCCATCTTTCATCCTTCTCAGGGTGTCATCACTGAACAACATAACTTTTTAATTCCTCGTTTTATATTTGAAAGAAATTTTGAAGGATTATAAACACCGAGCAATCATCTTTGACAGAATGGTTGGATACATGATAATCTGAGCCTTCATATTTCCATTCTTTATATTCTCAATTTTAATCAGAATATGCTTAACCAGGTTAATCTTTCTTTGATTCACCAAGAAATCTAGGATATACATATCACTCTTCTTCAAAGTATCCTTGTCCCTTTTTCTCGGAATAATGAATCCTTGAACCCACAATTCAAGAATCCGATAATTTGTAGATAGGTGAACAATATTCAGAGTCTTTACTTCTGAAAGAATGAGGAAAGCCATATCCTTCAACATATAAAAACTTCCTTTAACATCAGGCAACTTATGTGAGTATAACTCTACCTCACCCTCATAAGGAACTCCAAACAAACTAGCTTCCTTGGTGTAAGAAAGAGCATAAGTCTTCCCATATCTCTTGAAAAAGAATTTATCTTTTCCTTCTTCCTTGAAAAAACTTGTTGAATCATAGAATTCAACCAACATGTCCGGATATACCAGATCCCGAGCTCCTGGTTTCGATACGCAAACACTCTCCCATCCATTCAGCTTGATGTTCTTTGAGATGATAAAATCATACTTAACAAATAAATTTTGATGTACCAACCTTTATCTATAAATCTTCCATTCAGAAATTGGCGTGACAGTTGACATGTCTTTCTAGGAAGATACTTCGACAGACATTCGGAGTTAAGGAAGTCTTGAAAATCCAGAACGGGCTTATCTAGGAGGGCAGGGCTTCAGCACACGAAAGATGGGATCTTGATGTGGGAAAACCATCGGGGGGTCCTTTATATAGGCATTTGAGGTGATAGTTCATCTTCCAAACTCAATCCAATGGTTGAAAAGCTTTCTGATTAGATTTGATGGCTGAGATGATGTCCGCAAGTAAATCTTGGTAGGATCCGATCATTTGAGGATTTTAAGAAAAATATTCGGATTTAAGAAAAAGTGAATCCAAAAATTTAAATACAAATGAAAATACCAATAAGTAAAAGATGAATACAAAAATTTAAGAAACGAAACATACCTTTTGTATTACTAGGAAGATTATTCTTATTGAGGAAATTTTTTCTTGAAGAACATTAGATTCTGAAAATATTGATTATGAAAACTTTTAAACTATGAAAAATTTATTAAGAAAAATATAACTACGAAAATTTTTAAAATAAAAATATGAATAATTTCCATTACAAAAATTTTAAACTGAAAAAAATTCATTAAGGAAAATTTTGAAATACAAAAATCTTCATTACAAAAATTTTTTAACTAAAAAAATATTAATTATGAAAAATTTTTAACTAAAAAAATATTCATTACGAAAAATTGAGAAAATATTCATTATGAAAATTTAGAAAATAACTAACAAGAAAATGTACTCCCCCTATGAAAATGATTTTTTTACCGTATAGAGATGAGTTTCAAAAAGAAGTTAATATGGAACATTACCTTATGGTTATCATTCCTAACTTATGTTTAATGTATTAAAATCTATCGGAGGGTAAATATTTTGTGAAAGTATCAGTAAGTTGATCTTTTGTTCTGATAAATTGAAGAATGATATCCCGTTTTTGTGTGTGATCCCTAAGAAAGTGATGCCTAATACATATGTGTTTTGCACGAGAGTGATGTGAAAGGTTTTTACTAAGGGCAATGGCACTAGTATTATCACACAAAATCTATGTTTTGGTAAAACTGATACCATAGTCTATGAGTGTGTGTTGCATCCACAACACTTGAGCACAACAACTTCCAGCTGCTACGTATTTAGCTTTAGTAGTGGAAAGTGCTACTGAGTGTTGTTTTTTGCATGACCAAGAAACTAATAAATCTCCTAAAAAATGACATGTTCTGGATGTACTTTTCCTATACATTCTATATCCACCAAAGTCATCATCTGAAAAAAAATTTAAAATAAAATCATTTCCAGAAGTATAAAAGAGTCTTATATCCATGTTCCCTTTAAGTAGAAAAAAATTCATTTCACTGCCTTTAAATGAGATTACTTAGGATTAGATTTATATCTTTCACATAAGCATACTGAAAACATTAAGTATGGTCGACTAGCTGTTAAGTAAAATAGACATCCTTTCATGCCTCTAAAAGATGTTTGATCTACTGGTTTCCTAGCTTCATATAGATCAAGTGAATTTGAGTTACCAATGGGAGTACTTATACTCTTAGTGATTTCATTTCCAATGGGAGTACTCATTTAATGAGTTTGTTTAAAAATAAAAGGATTAGTTTCATCAAATTTTACATGTACTATTTCTTCAACAGTACAAGTATTTTTATTAAAAACTCTATAAGCCTTAGAATTTGTGGAGTAGCCTAAGAAAATTCCTTCATTAGATTTTGGTGGGAATTTGTGTATATTATCTTTAGTGTTTAGAATGAATACTTTTCAACCACAAACCTTGAAGTATGAAAGTCTATGTTTTCTACCATTTTATAACTGATAAGGGGTTTTATTAAGAAAATGTCTAATCAAAACTCGATTTATAGTATAAAAAGAAGTACTTACAGCTTCAGCCCAAAACCGTTTAGCTACCAAACACTCACTCAACATGGTTCTTGTTATATCTTGAAGAATTATGTTTCTTCTTTAAAAAACATTATTCTGTTGAGGTGTTCTGGGTGCTATGAAGTTATGAGTAATTCATTTTCTACTTCAAAAGATTTCAAAATTAGAATTTTGAAATTCACCTCCATGATCACTATGAATAGTTATCAAAATAAGGTTTTTATCATTTTTAACGTGGGATCTAAAACATTTGAAATAAGAAAAATCTTCATACTTATTTTCTAGAAAATAGACCCACGTAAATCTAGTGTAATCACTAACTAAGACAAATACATAATATTTTCATCCAATACTTCTAGTTTGTGTTGGACCAAACGAATCCATATTCACTAACTGTATTGCATCAGTGGTTGAGACTTCACCAACTGATTTAAAACATGATTTATGTTTCTTTCCAAATTGACAAGGATCACAAACATTTGAACAACCAAATCTATGCTTTGGTAGATCCTTAAATAGTCTTTTATTAGAGAGTTTGCAAATGTTTCTAAGGTTACAATGACCTAGCCTTCTATGCCATAACGAAGAATGATCTTCCATTGCACTAAGGCAAGGTAGATCTTGGATCATAAGGTCTTATAAGTTTAGTGTGTATACATTCTCTTGCCTATTGGAAGAAATAATATACTCTTCCTTGGAATTGTGTACTTAGCACTTTTCATTCTGAAAATTCAAAAGGTAACCTTCATCACATAATTGACTTATGCTAAAAAGGTTGTGCTTAAGACCTTTAATAAATAAAACATTTGAAATCAATGTTTTTCCAAGAAGAAAGATGTTACCTATACCAATAATTTCTCCCTTAGCATAATCTCTAAAAGTTACTTTTCCTCATTTCGTCTTGATAATCTTTTCGAAGACGTTTTTGTTACCAGTCATATGCTGGGAACATCCTCTATCCATGTACCAAGTATTTTTGTTGGTACTATTTATATTTTCCTAAAAATAATAGAGTTAGACTTTCGGAATCCAAACTTTCTTGGATTCGGAAACATTAGAAAGAAAAATATTATAAATCCACATATTCTTTCAAAAATAAGCTTTATGAAATACTAAAGACTGAGCTATGTTTAAGGAACAATTTATTGCCCAATTCCCACCACACTAACACTTAATGTAGAATGGATCACTTTGAGGAAAAAAAATAATTCTTTCTAAATATATGTTTTGATCTAGTATAACCAAAACCAAATTTATTACTTAGAGGTCAAATTTGGGAATACATCTTATCAAAATTTTCCTTACCTAAGATAATGTTTGACAAAAAATTCCTCAAGGAAAATATTTTTGACTTTAGTCTAATAACTAAGTTCATGTCTTTGAAAACATTTTTTTAGGACAAGAGTTAGGCTCAAAAACATTTTTCTTAGAAATTAATTTTTCTAGATCCTTAGAAATTTTATCCTTCTCAGAATTAACTTCCTCAAGGTTTTTTTGAAATACTTTCAAAATAAAAAATTTTCCTATCAAGATATTTAGAAATATCTAATATTTCCTTGGTAAAAATAATATTTCTATAATTTTTCTTATCAAGATTTTTCTTGAGTTTTGAATTCTCATTCTCAAGGAGTTTAGAAATCCTAGAAACTTCTTCATATGTAGGTAAATTATTATCTTCATCAGAAAAAGATTCTCCATCTGAGGATTCATAGTATTTACTATTACTACTTAATGTTACATTGGTGATGGATTCATCATTGTGTACCTTGGCCATTAAGAAACGATTTTCAATTGTTAGTTTGACTATTAAACCAAGATTCTTCTATCCAGAAGATTCGTAATCTGATGATTCATATGAAGAGTCACCACCACTGGCACTCCAGGTGTCATTAGCTTTCAGAACTTTCTTAGCTTTAACATTGTAGTACTTCTTTCTATTCCTTCATAAATTCTTTTCCTTTCTTTCCTTTATCTTAACCATAGGACAATCTAGCCTTATATTCCCTGCTCTTTTGAATTCATAACAGGTGAATTCTGAGTCTTTCTTATCCTTTCTTTATTTCTTCTTGTATCTGGATTGAAAGTTCTTCTGTCCAAAAATCTTTTCATCCTTCGAGCAAGATTGTCTAATTCATTTTCTGAAGATTCACTTCCAGTAGATTCGGATTGAATAACAATATTTTTAGATTTATATATAGTAACTCTCTCAAGAGTCTTGGATTTCATATGATTGGAAGTTATTATAAAAGCCACACTGCCATTTCCATTATTCTTCTTAATATTATTAGCATCTCTCTTCATTCTAGTCTCATGTTGAAGAAGAGTTCCAAAAATTTCATCAAGATAAATCTGTGTAACTTTTCTATTCTCATTTGTAGCTGTCCTCTTAGATTCCCACTCATTGGGCATGATGTCTATGATTTTGTCCACAACAGCTTCATCATATAATCCTTTATCACCCATAGATTGTAAAATATTAACAATAGTCATAAATCTTTATTTCACCTTACATATGGATTCTCCATAGGGAAAGTAGAAACCATGATATTCCTCTTTGAGTGTGGCTCTTCTAGTTTCAATAACTTTTTAAGTTACAAAGTATGTAACCTCAAGCTTCTTCCAAATACAATTTTCTACTCCACAAGATGAAATCTGGCTATATATATTTCTAGTCATATAACAAATCAAAGTATTATGTAACTTATAATTCAGTTGATATTCATGCTTTTCTTGGTTGGTGAAAGTACTAACTTCCATTGTCAAAGATTTTATATCCTCCAGTAATCATAACAAAATTGTCTACTACAGTATTGATAATAAATGTCTTCATGTGATCTCTCCAATATTTCTAATAATTCCCATAAAAAATAGGTGGTCTAGTAGGATTTAGGTTGTCTATGGAACCAATATTAATTCATTCCATCTTAAAGAAAATCCTTCCACACAAACTTTTTAGTAATAAAAGTTTGTAAATAAGGATAAAAAATATCCTAAGCAAGGAAAATATAGAACAATGAAAAACATGAGCGAGAAAACTTATATGTGAATATTAGTATTTCAGAGACCTCCTATGATACCAATTGTAGTATCAAAATGATACTGATTGTAGTATCTAATGATGTAGATGCTCAATATATAAGAGGGGGGTGAATTTTATACTTTAAATAATTCCTTTAAAACTTTTAAAAATGGTAATATTTAACAAATTTAAACAAGGTAAATTCACAAGACCTCTTTGTTCTATAAACTTGCTTGATTATGGAAATATGGTTTCGGAAATGAAACTTAAGAAAAGTTTACAAAGATAAGGATTCTACCTTAAAGTGTATAAAATCTTACAAATTAGAGTACAAGTATAAGAAAGTATAATATATTTATACTTTCCTCAACAACCAAAATGAAATGGAAAACTTGAAATAATACACATAATAAGTAGTAAATCTTTTAACCCAAAGAGAAGGGTGTCCAACAACATTGGATAAAGGTCCCTTGATTTATACTTTCAAGAAAGTCTTTTTTACCCACACTAGGGTAAGCCCTCGATACAAATGTCAAAATCTATCTTGCTATCCCCATAATACCTCAAACTTAAAGGTAGTCGGTACCTATATCTTCCTATCCCCAGAAGCCCTTGAACTTTAAGGTAGTCGTCGCCTCTATCTTCCTATCCCCAGAAGCCCTCAAATGTACTCAGAAACATTTGGAGTCAAACAAAGAAATTCTGAATGAGATGTTCAGTACGCACAAAGCAAAAAAGTCTCTCTATCTCTAGAAATCACTTCAGCAGCATGTAATCTCTAGACTGATCAACTTGTTTCAAAAGTCAGTTTTGATCTCTTTCAAATGAGCTCTTATTTATAGGTAGATCTTCTACGGTTATCTCCCTCTTCCAATGGTCATATTTTTCCTTGAATTTTAGAGGGACCTCTTCATGTGTCACTCAAACAATGGTTGGTTATAAATAGAAAGCACAAAATCGTTTTATAACCATAATAAGAGTAAGAAAAACATGGATGCTCAACCAAACCTATTTTTTAGAGTCTAAGGAAATAAAAGTTCAGAGTCTAACAAAAAACCATTCGGTGTTTATAATACATAAATATTCAAATTCTGTTTTCCAAAAAATTTGTAACCTGAATTCTATAGAATTATAGAGTCTGAATTGTAGAATTCAGAGTCTGAACATAAAAAGTTTGGAGTCTGAATTTATTAGAATTTGGAGTATGAATTCATAAGAGTTCAGAGTCTGAATTCATAAGAATTCAGTGTCTGAACATAGAATGTTTGGAACCTGGATTTAGAGAATTAGGAGTCTGAATTCATAAGAATTTGGAGTCAAATTTCAATGAAATTTAGAGTCTGAATTCATTAGAATTCGGAGTCTGAATTCATAAGAATTCGGAGTCAAAACTCAGAAAGTTTGGAGTCTGAATTCTGAGAATTCCGAACCTGAACTCATAAAGTTTGAAGTCTGAATTCAGAGAATTCGGAACCTGAATTCAGATCCTGAAAACATAATTCTTTGTGTCTAAGTATATATATGATTCTGAGGTTTTGGATACGAAACCAAATTTTATAATTAGACATAATGTGAACAATAAAAAACATGGTAAGGATAAATTTTCCTTTGGGAAGGAAAAGTTTCCTTATCAAGTAAAACATATGGTAAATGAAATTTTCCTTAAGATAAGGTGTTTTTGATTTTCAAAATAATAAGGAATAGAAAATTCATAAGGAAACCTTATTGAATAAACATTATCATTCCTATAACACTTATATTTTCTTATCTTTATCCCCCCATTAATTAATTTTTTCTTAAAATATGTTTGGGGTGACAACCCAGAAACCACACCTCTGACACAAACATATTGTTCTAGCTACTTCAATGACACTGATAGTAGTTATTCATTGGGTAAAAAAAATGATGACTCTTATGTATAAATCAAATTAAAATATACTACAATATATAATAATTATTATGTAATACCAATTTAAAGGATATTTTTTTTATTATTCCATACATACACATCCTTCCCACAATTTTTGTGTTTTTTCATCTATTAGTATCTTGTCTTTATTTACAGATACCTCCTTCCATAACACATTTCATGAGATGTAAGTGTATTTGGATTTAGATTCATCAATATTCATATAAACAGAGGAACATAATTATGTTTTTGGTTCATATCGGATAATGGTATTATGGTTTATTTAACATAGGAACCATGTTTTCTTCTAGTGAAGTGTAACCCATCCTTGCTTAATAGTAGCGATACATTAGTTTTTCTAAATGTTGATTATTTTCATCAATAATTGTTTTTTATAAATTAATAACTTTTTATCACTGTTATTATTACAAGTATTTTCAATTAATTTATGAACAATCACAATGTACCTAAAAATATTTATCCTCATGGTGACCAATAAACACATACCCCGCTTGTTTGTTTATTAGGTTTGTATATATCTATGGTGGGTATGGTTTTATTTTCCCTTCAATACCACTGAGATGAATCTTTATAATAATTTATTGAAAGCCTCTATGGTCCTTTCTATAAATCACTAATACAAATTTTAGTTTGGATTCATCCATTATAAATACACTCTATAAGGGATAATGGAGAGTAAACCAATATTTTATAATTTTTTTAATTAAAGAATGTATATCATAATGTTACACTAATATATTAAAAAATTATATCTTATGTATGGGAACAACATTGTTCCTTTAATCTACATCAATCTATATGTTCATTTGAGTGGTGAGCACAATGTAACTATTGAACATGGAATTAATGGGGTTAACAGGCTGCCCATGTGCATTCCATCCAACCTCAAATTTTATATCTCTCTTTCTCACCTTAATAATTTGTTCTAACACCACCATGATACAAAAAACTATATTTTTTGGACACATGTAGTTCACCATACATCGTTTCTTTTTTACTTAACATCATCAATATATTTATCCTCTAGATTGGCAGCATAGACATGTGTAGATGATTGGTGTTCCTATTCATTATGAGAACAAGTATGTCAAGTAACCTATTGTTACTGAGTATTGGGATCTTATGCATGTGAATAAGTAATTATCTATAGAATTGGTTGAACATTTGGTTTATATTACATAAATATAGAGTGAATAGAAAATAATATGAGGTAACATAATATATATTACAAAAATAATATAACATGATTATAGAACTCTTTTTTTAAAGGTAAAAGGGATTTCACTGCTTTATCAAGTATCTAAATCACATTATTATGCTCTACCATAAAATATAAGGCCCCATTTATATTGGGAAAACTGAGAAATTATGAATATCTCCAAGTGAAAGTGTCATCCTCAACTGAATTTTCATATGGACCTTTAGTAATTTTGGTCAACAATAGAACAATTGAAAACTTTTGGTTTTCAGGATCTGGGACATAAAATAATTCTACTACCTATGATTCCATTATAAATGGTTCTTCTTTGTACCCTTCCTTACTGAAATCCACTTTCTTTTATCCCAATTCATCTATTTTAATTGAACTCTTTTTATCAACCCACTTTAATTGAAAAATAGGCTCTTGGAATGTTGTATAATAAAACTCCCATATTCTTCTGATGATGAAAAATTATGAAATATTCACATAAAATGGATTTCCAAACTTGGTACCATATATATGCATCGCTTCAGCCACAAGTGTAACCCCACTTTTTTTCATCGTACTAGATTTATCATGTTCATTTTTATATAACATATAACCATTATTTACACATAAATTATAAGATAATATATGCACAATTGGTCATTTGGATATCCATCAAAGTCATTCTGAAATTAAAAACAAATTTTTAGTTTACTACTTAAAAATATGGTCTCAAAACATCCTATAAACTATTCATTTTGTTTATTTGATATCTAGATTTTAGAAATTGATAGATTCAAATGCATAAGAATTACCTTTTGCGTTTCAACATAAGGCGCAACCTTTAACCTATTATGAAAAATATAAAGGTGTGAATTATCTATCTCTACATAATGTTAATTGGAAGAAAATATATTGCAAAAAGTAATTCACCCACATTCCATTGGGTGTGATGATATTTTGGTAGACAGATTATTTCCACATTAGATAGGTAGTCGGTATAGAATTCAACAGCTTCCTCAACAAATTAATTTTTCTATAATAAAACCATATAGGAGACTTCAATTTGTAACATATACTTTCAAAATATTCATATAAAATTTACTAGGGAACCTGTATATTTAATGTATAGGAACACATAGTTGAGTCTCTCATACTATGATAACTATCAAGTGAACCATTATATCAAATACTTTTGGTGGTATGAACATCTCCAATTCACATAATATGACTATAATTTCCTTTTACACTTTTATAAATTTCATTAGGTCTATACATTTACTGCTTATAGATTTGAAATGGAAATATATCTTGGTTAATGTCTAAAGGACATTCTTGAAAAAATGAAATGTAAAGGTAAAAACAGTAGTCATTGTATCAAAACTTGAAAGTTGTTTGATTTCAAACCGTTAAATTTAAATTAGTCATTAACATTATATTATTAAAATTTTATGAATACCCATATGAAACCTTTACATCATTCAAGGAGTTAAAACACTAATATTTCTCTTTTCGGTAATGATTGTAAGCATCTACAGAAATAAAATCTCCTCATTTAGTCCTCACTAGAACTAACTCTTCTTGTATTCCCATGTCAATCATGTCCAACTGAGCCTTAATTCCATAATTTTTTTCAAGGTTCAATTAATAATATGACAATGAAACTATCACATACATTTTTCAACATGAATAGAATCTTGAAAATTTATGACATACAAATAGATCTGATCCATAATTTCAAAAAAAGTGATCACCCTTTCAAATCGTTTTTTTCATATTTTTCAAAAAAGGTTATCCAAGAATAGTGTCCATGTATTTTAATTTCTCAAAAGGTTGATCGCCTGTTAGTTTATATAAAGTTTTATATTCTTATAAACTTCTATCAAATGATTTCATCCAATATTGATACATATGTAACTGATATATAATTTTATGATGTCCAAGAAATAGGGTCTTCAATGAATGTTTCAACCTAATTTATTATGTACCTCATTCATAAATGGGACTCCCTTGAGTTCGTTTAATGCTATATCCTAAAAACTTTACATAAGTAGGAAATTAATTTATCATCCCATAAAACATGTCTCTCAACATTAAATCTTTATTTTTGTAGGTATCATACAATTTAACACCTAAATCCAACAATAATTTCAAATATTCGATCAATGGAGATAAATAAACATCCATATCTTTACCCGATTGTTTTTCTCCTAATATAAGTATAGGTAACATAATGTATTTTCATTTAATTCATAACTAAATGGTAAATTTATAATTTAACAACATAACCATTCATGTACTATGATTTCTTCATTGAAAACCAAAAGGATTCACTTCATGTATAGATAACACAAGATAAATATTTCTCAGATCATTTCCAAATTCCGGATACTCATTATAAATTCTCTTCCACTAAGGAGATTATGCTAGGTGAAAAAGCTTACCATATTTACTTCTATTATATATTTTCCTTGTCAATTGATTTATAGTCTTCCCACTTCAATATAGGTTCCTAAACATTAGAATTTATGTAAAGTTCCATAAAAAAATACGTAGGACCCGATTGATCTTTCTTGTATCGAGAAGAACCAAAATTTGTGAATTTTTATGTGATTTGTGGTCTTTCAGAAACAATATATAGTCATTTGAATTAGAATGTATTATTTTAGAGATCATACCCATTGAACATAGCATTCTTTTAATGTCATATGATTGAAAATTAAACTCATTATCTTCTAGAATCATATAATTCAAGAGAGAAAGTAGTTTAGTAAAACCGGAATCACTCCATCGGTTAGTAGATTTTTAATTATATAACAATAGTATGATTGAAAATGTTGTATTCTTAGTATAAACAGCATACAATGTTGTCTTTACAAAACTCTTTAACTTCTCAAACTATTTTATACAATCACAAAGTTCATCTTCCACCCTCATTGTAATTTTCTCAAGATGATCATCATCATCATTCATGCCGATAATCACATCCTCAATATGGTCTTCATCATTGTACACATTTTAATCAAATAAAATGGTCCATAAAACACTACATTATCCCAGTCACAATCTATATTAATTCTTCCCCATGTTTATTCCAAATTTTTTAACTTCGATATATTCTAGGATAGATCAAGTGTTCCTCAAACTCTTCTAGATTCATTTGTATTTAATCATAATAGTGTAATCATATAAAAAGTTTCTAATAAGGGTTATATAAATGCTCTTTTGAAAACATGATGAACTCTTTCACCCCATACTCACACTCTTCTTTCAAATGATTGGAATCCATCACTTTTCGAATCATATTCAACCAATTTGATGCATAAATATTAATATTTCACAAAATAAATAAATACAAAGAGAGTCTATGATTTGAACCCAAAAAAATTCATTCTTAAAGAGTCATTTAGGGTATATTAATTTATTTTTATAAGATAATAAAATCTAACTACTGGGTATTCAAATTGTTTTATAGTAGTGGAAATAATTGAAGTAATTTAATGTGTGAAATCAATAAATTTTCAAATAATATAATTAAAATTTAATATATTAAATTACATAGAGATATCACATAAGATTAATTTTATGATATGTAATATGATTAAATAGATAGAAAATATCTAGAAAATGAAACAAGCAATTGAAATCATCAAGAGTGATTATTTGGTGTTTATTCATTTCTTCACTTAGTATATGTCAGTCCAGGTGGTGTTTCAGTGAAAGGATCCTTATAAAGAAAAGTTAATATTTTTTTAGATGATGAAAACATTTATAGGGCCCAATAAAATGGTCTTGAGAACCCAATGTTTGAATAAACTATTGAATTTAAATAAAATGAACAATATGACTTGATATAGGGTTCCCATGTTCAATTCTCATTTCATACCCTTCACATTTCATTAAAAGTACCATTCAATAATCCATTCCAAGAAATTCAATTCATTAAAAACCACATGACACATTAAAACATTACATTTATTAAATCAATTTAAAAAATTTAAACCCATGAGGCATAAACGACCATCACTATCATCATAATAAGGATTTAATAAATTAAATAAACTTTTGTAAATCATGGAATGAATGTAAAACAATCCAACCAGGGATTTTTAATTTGAATGGACTACTAGATTTTGAAAATTCCATTTAGAGAATCCTATTTTTAAGAAACAAAATAAAAAACCATGTTCAAGATAGATATTTGGAGTTCCTAAACCACCCGTTTTCCTTGCATGCATATGAATTTATAATGATAGATACCTATCATCACATTTCACATATTTAAACATAACTCTACAAAGAAATAAATAATGTATCTATATTTCTATCTATGTAGTCATCATTTAATTCCTTCATTAACAAGCAATGAAAATAAAAATTTCTTTTTTGTCTTTGTAAAGACTCAACATTTATTGTAGTGGGTTGGACTTCAAAGAAACTAGAGTAGTCGAGCATCACTATGATCAATGTGTAGGATTGATTTTGTTAGCTATGTTGAAATTGGATAAATTACATATCTTGTGTCGATATAGTCATACTTTATTGGTAGTAATATAATATGTATTGGGTTTTGATTTAATAAAATCTTCTCATGACATGCAATAAATTGATGGCACCCAAGTTCTAGTTATATCATAATGTCAAGTTCTTTCATATGTGATAGTTCATTATACATCCATAATGCATGAGCATAACCCAAGTGTTCATCCCACATCACATGTGTAAAATATATAAAAAATAACTATCCATAAAAAACATATAAAATGAAAATGTTAAAAAATATTAAACAATATAAAAAATATAAAAACATATTAATTCCATAACAAGATAAAATTATTAATAAAAAAATAAAACAAAAAATAAGTATTATAAATAAAGATAATTTGTATAAGTATAAAAAGTATCATTAAATAATTGTTATTATGGTCCATAAATATAAAAAATTTAAACATATCATACAGACTAAATTAAACCCATTTCATAATTCATATAAAATTTACAAACAAAATCAAGAGATATTAAAATTATTCAGGTTTTTATTCCCGGTGATGGATAAAATGTGAATAATTATTTTATTTTAATCTATGAAAGTAGGAGAGACACTTGGAAGTTTGAGATTATTACCATATACACACCATAAAATCTCTATCTACTTATGAATTGCAGTCAGCACTTTACATGATAAGTGGGAAGGTTTTTCTGGGGCATAACTAGGAGCTCCATGAAACTAGAGTGATAAATAATGATGATTGAGTTAAAATTAACATGAAGTTTAGGGATATTATGAACCAATAATGGATCAAGTCAACAGGTATCGGGTGTAAAATCAGTGGGGATATTATGTCCCAACCCAGGTGACACATTTTGATTCCCTGAACTAGTTTGTTACACGACCTTGGGTGTGCCTCCCCATACGATAGATGTTATCGACTAATAGTGAGGGTCTAATATGTAACATGGGTATACTGTAACCTATTTATCAAACTAGAAAGAATCAAAAACCTATAAAAATATCAAAAAGACAATAAGTAAAAACATAGATAAAACCAAACCAATATAAGATCAAACATAACATGATGAATCCATAAGGGGAAAATAGTATCCAAAACCATAAAAGTAATTATGTCATGTCATATAAATGTTAAGTGTCAAAAGAAAACACAACATAAATACACAATGAAAAATACTAGGTGTGTCTCGAAATATTGTCTACTTCCCTCATCTATGCTCCAATATGAATCCCAACTGTGCCATCTAATATCGAGATCTTGTCCTTATCTTTTCCAATAAACATGAAATTTATCCATAAACCAATCAGGAAGGCTGATTTGGGTGTCCATACTACCCAATATTCCACCACCATCAACCTCTAAATAAATATCCAATCTCTATCAGTGTAGCAGTGTTATAAATCGTAAAGAAAAAAATATAAAGAAAAAAAAATTCCACATTTAATATTCTTTAATTAACCATATAGGTCCCCGGGGTTCACTATGATAGCCGAACCCAGCATAACTAATTCTGTCCATTTCGAAGTCTGAATCATAAATACTAGTAAAGTCAAAATCCATTCTCTCATGGGATTTCATTATTCATTTAAATTCAAATTTCACATTCATACATTGAGGGCCTAGAGCAGGTATTTGGAATTCCATGGGTATTTGGAGCAGCAGTCCCTATCCCACAACTCAATGATCACATGCAATAGATATATATATATATCTTGGGGGCCTAGAGTAGAATTATGGAACCCCAAGGGTATTTTGGAGCAATAGTACTTGACCCAAAACTCATTGTTTATATCATTCACAAAAACAACATATCGTGGTTCCACATTCAAAAACCATTTAATAACCATGTTTATAACCCATTATTCAACCAATTTCATAATACCATTTAAAAAATATATCCACATTACCATTTATAAACCCTAAGTCAAGAATTTAATTCAATTCCATACACATATTATTCACGTTCTCATAAATCATAAATCACCATTTTAATTATTTTGGCACACCCCATGGGTTTCCATAAAATTAGGTTTCAAAACTCCAAAAGGTCCAACGAAATAAGTGAAGGGTATTATAATCACAAGGATTTAAATCAAGTAATTCATATTTAAATTCAATTGAACAACATGGAAATGAAAATAGAAAAATTACATACACATGATCATAATCATGACTATGGGAATTAGCAATTATACAACCTACAAAAACACTATTGGTGAACGCTCACCAAATCAAAAACCTCAATTACATACAAAGAGATATAAATCACAATAGTGGAGGGGATGTAGGGTAAAAACCTTTTATTAATATCCAATGAAATAATATAAAATAAAATCAATATCTAACCCAATTTACAATAGATTAAAATCCATCCCTCTCCATAGGGGAAGATGACGAGAGAGAGAGAGAGAGTAATTTTTAAGGAAGAAGAAAACACTTACCAAGGAGGAGTCGATCCTTTAACTAGATATTTAATTAACCATGAATTGTGTTAAATCCTCCTTGTAATCCAACTAGGGGCCTCCAAAATGAATGTAAATCAAGTTCGTCCACAATAGGGTGTTTAGGGATAAAAACCAGGCCTTTGGGAATTTTAAAATAAAAAATCGGGGCTTTAATTTCCATGTACACAGTTTCTTGTGAAGAGGAACATAGTTTTCCAAACTCTAAACCCCCCCTCATGAGGAGCATGATTTCTCCAATGTGGTACAATGAAAGGAGTTTTCTTGGGTTCTCTCAAATGATAATCAGTTTTTGGTTATTTAGATGCAGTAGAGTGGCTCAATAATTTCGTCTCTCAAAGTAGAAAGTAATTAAAAACATAATAAATGTATTTGGAAAATAAAATAAAATAAAGTAAAAATAATAATTAAAGGTTTGGGGTGTGATTAAAGTTTATCAATCTTTATTATTTATGATGTAAGAAGATTATGATTTTTTTACGGAAAGAACATTTATTAATAAGACAAAATAAGAAGATTTTTTTATATACTATTTTTAGAAGGTGTAATCAATACAACTATACATATTAAATTACATATTAATAATTATCATTTAACTTATAATCCAATTAATTATTATTCCATAATTCTTTATCCTATGAACCCTACAATAATTAAATAAACCCTAAAGATGAAATTAATTAAACCACAGGCTAGCTTCAGAACATGTAATCGTAACACCCTTCTTTGATTATTGTTCCAAGGATATCTTATGGTAATTGGTGAATTAGGGATTATATCCATATGATAAGTTTGGTTTAATTGAGTTTAGTTATTATATTTTAACTCTAAAAATTTATCACATGTGGTTTTGTTTTACAAATTAAAATCACACTCTCAGAGTTCACACATTACTCGACCTCCCAAGATTTCTGTTAATTATTAAATTTCATTCACAATGTCAATTAATTTAAAAACATAATTCATGGATCATATTATGTGAATTAAATTATCTCATTGAATCAAAATAATGAAATGAATACGGTAGGATATTGATCGATTACTAAGAATACTACACTTTTGTGGGTGGTGTAATCATAGTACAAAGGAATTGAATTCAAAAAGGTTTTGAATGAGTTTTACCAAACCATGTTTATAATCCTGATTTCTAGACAAAATATTTGAATTAATGAAGAATAAAATCGAACAAAAATATTTTATATTGAAGAGAATCTATGAATTGTATTTCAATAACAAAAACATTACAACAACGAAGAGGGAAACAAGAGCATTTTGGAGGAGATTCTAGCATGATAACACCCTCCACCAATGGTGAATTGAAATGGAAAGATACCACATATAATATTCTCCAAGTACTATAAGGCACGTTAAACCCCTTCCAAATTAGAAAATATAAATTTGTAGATAAGCGGGGAGGCTAGGTTCATAAGAGGTTTCCAGTGTGAATAGTGAAATCCGTCCAAATACTTTATGCCAAATTGAACCACCTTGTTGACCAAAAAACTCAGGAACCAACTATCCTTTAAGAAGGATTATTTGTTAGGAATTGGGTTCTCTTTAAACTTTGCAATTTTAAGCAAAAGTTAAGCCTGTATATAGAATATATGTCCGAAAATGCGATGTTTTGTCCAATATAGAGAGTCCATAGTAGCTTTGACCTAATGACCCATTTAATCCAAACAAATGAAATATCTAACTCAGATATCCTAAAGAAAAGTTATATCCCATTGAGTTAGAACACGTTTACAAAATTATAAGTTCAAATAATACATAGTAAAGGTTTTATATATGAAATACTACAGTGCAGCTTAAAGGGAAAACATGAATTTTCATCAAATTTTAATCAATTTTTCAAATGAATGATATAATCCAAAATATTTTATAAATAAACATATTTAACATAATTTGATGATATTATGTCATTTATTATCAATAAAACATTAAATAAAATTTTGTTTTATCAGACCCCCACACTTACCGTTTTTCACTCCTAGAAAAAATGTGATATCATTTAATCCAAAAATTTGTGATAAGATATGCATGTTCATATTAATCCATCCAAAGTGAAAATATTGGAAAAGTAAGAATTTCATAAATAGTCAATATAAATAAATTTTAAATTAATTGTCTCATAAATTATATCAAAATAAAATCCAATAATATTAATGAAAATAATCATAGAGAAACAAGTTATGGGTCTACCATTCCCTTAATTCCCCACATGTGTGTGTGTCAACCATTTCAAGCTCATATCTATACCCTCTATATAGTACAATAAGGTATAGTAAAACAATTCTTCTTAACTGGTTTAATTTACTAAACCTATTCAACATTCCTTTGTAATAAAATTTAAATACCCACTCACTTAAGAATTATTGATATTCGAAACTTATTCTCCCAACCTAGATATCCACACATGTTGTATATTTCATCACTCCCTTAATTTTTAAGATCATAAATATTTTTTTTGTTAATTTTTTAGGGCATACAACTTTAATAAATTAGGTACTCATTCATTGGTCGATTTGGTATAATATTGAAACCAATCAGGATAAAAATGAACTTATGGTTCCAACAATTATATAAGATGATTTTTTACCTAACATGGATATACTTTTAATTGAATAGGAAAAATTTCACATGTCCTGGTTGCATGAAAAAGTTGTGTGGAGAAATAAATAAACAAATTTTCCATGATCAAATATCACAAATAATGGTGTCAAAATCAAAAAGTTTTTATAATGACACAACCAATCATATCATCGATGTCTTATATTTTATAAAAATTAACCCTTGATGATGGAACCTTGCTCATTCTTATCATGGGACCAATGAATTTTGAAAACAAAATGCAATTTCTATAAGTTCTTCACGTTATTGAGCATGTTACATGATATTTGTTTTATTTTTTTTTATTTTTTGATCTTTTTGTATGAAAATTTAATAGAAACCCTAAAAGAAACACATAGAAAATAAACAAATTAAAATCCTAAATAGATACTGCAAAATGTTTTCCCCTCCCCCACAATTAAAATATTTAATTTTCCTCAATGTTAACCTATGATATGATATGTGAAAATGATATGTATAATTTTAAATAGGGAAAAAATAAAAATAAAATGTTTAGGAATATCTAGATATTTTCAAGTGATGATGGGGTCATACATTGTGATGAAATCAACTACATTGCTACGAATTTTCTCATTGTATTTCTGTAAACATTTCCCATTGACTATAAATATCCTTATAATGTATTATTTCACTATCTCCACTACACCATAAGGGTATAAATTAGATACAACATAAGGGATTAACCATATGGAACACAAATTACTAGGCATCATCTTCAGTCATGAACTGTAGTCTTGTATTTTCTCCTGAATATGAAACTCTCTTTATTGGATCATTATATCATGAACTGATTTTGATATTTCCATGTAGAGACTTTAGGTCTCATATGATGACAATAAAATCTCCTTAAGCTCTTGAATTTGTAGCTTTCATTGAATTCCAACTTGGACCAAATACATGTTGCATTTCATTATATCCCAATATGCCTGATTCTCGACCTCCACAGGAAGATGACATCCTTTTCCATAATTTATCTTGTAGGGAGAATTCTAAATGGAGTCTTTAATGTTGTCCCATTAGAACACAATACATCATTCATGTAATTTATCCGATCCTTCCTATTCTAATGCACAGGTTTATCCCAAATTTGTTTTTAACTACCGATTTGAAACCTCATTCGGGCCATTTGATTGGGGGTGGTATAGAGTATTTATTTTATTAATCACCCCATACTTATGAAAGAGTTAATAGAAATTAAGATTACAAATTTGTGCCCCATGATCACTGATGACATCCTTTGGTACTCCACACTTGCAAAAAATTTGTGCCTTAAAAAAATCGACTACACCATGATAATCATAAGTCATGATGGTCTTGGCCTCCACCCATTTTATAGAATAATAAATGAAATTAGAAATATAAAAAAACCAAATGAACTTGGAAATGGAACAATAAAATAAATTCCACATACATAAAAAATAACCAAAAATAATATGGGTTGTTGGGTTATTTTGGGTCTCCATGAAATGTTTCCAATGTGTTGGGAATTTGAGCATGAATTGAAAAACACATGAGCATCATGGAATAATATAGGAAAATATAATCAAGATTATAATACTTTCCTAGTTGTCTATTTGGGGTCCAATGTTTCATCCACATGAAAGTGTATGGATGAAATTCAGAACAGTCTCAAACTCATGATTAGGGACACACATCATAATAAATTGATCACTGCACATGCACCAAAGGTAGGGATCATACCAAACATAAAACCTATACTTGCAATTTAATTTTTTCAATTAACGTTTCTTTAAATTTTTAGTAACTTTAGATAAAACAAACTAGTTTACTAAACAATTATAGAAAGGATTTATACTAGATATTTCATTAATATTATCATCAGGAAAAGTTTCCGGATGTGGAATGTGGTTCTAAGTGTCAGCCTCTAGTCTATGAGTAATTATTAACATGTGGTATGCCACAGTGTTTTATGACCCCTTCTTGTTCTTTATCTCAATATTGAATTTTTGAAGAAGTAGAAGCCATCATATATTCCTAGGCTTCACATCCTTCTTCTTTAAAATTTAACATAGAGTAGCACGGTTAGAAAAAAACAACTAATTTAGAGCGTAATAAATATGAAGGAAATTTATCTAAATAAAATATAAAAAAAAGAGAATTTCTTCCATGGTTACATAATTTTATTGGGATAAATCCAATTTCCCCAAAGCATGGGAAATTACATGTGAACATACCTCCACTATCTTTTATAAATCAATATCCCACTGCGATGTTTGAATCATCACACATAAGATCAAATGGAAGGCCCCACTGTGGAGGCTATATGATTTGTGGAGTGGTCATATGATTCATTAGATCATGAAATGATACCCTAAATAAATCATTAAAAAATGAATTCAATACTTTTTTTCAAGTAATCAAGATAAGGGTAGAGTGATGTTATAGAAATATATGATAAATCCTTGATAAAAGAATGCATAACCTTTGAATGATCTTACATCATTCACACATAAAGAACATGGAAAGGTCGAAATAATACCTACCTTAGATCTATCAAACCTCTATTAAAATTTTTTACATTAAATTCCCTAATAAAATTCCATGAACTACCATCAAATGATATTTTACAATGTTTAAAACTAGATTCTTCTTAATAAAATGATTCAACACCTTTCCCAAAGGAAATATAAATTCATCAAATAAAGATCCATAAACTATAAAATAATACATAAATACCTCCATGTAGGTATCAATGAAATCTGAAAAAATATTCACCATGAATCTCTGGAAGGTACCTGGGGAATTGCATAATCCAAATGACATCCTTCAGTAGGAAAATGTACAGAATGGACAAGTGAATGTTTACTTCTCTTTATGCTATAGATCTATGGGATCCTGAAAATATCTATAAAATATATCCAAGAAAAATAATGGGTCTTCCCGGGTATTCTATCAAGAATTTGATCAATAAATGGAAGGTGGATTCTCCATGTGAGTAGATTGATTTAGTTTCCTATAATCAATACACACATGCCAACTATTTTTTACCCTCATGGTAACTAACTAATATCTATCATTTCTAACAAAAATATCACCAATTTTCTTATAAACAACCTGAATATGACTCACCCACTAGGAATATAAAATGTTATAAATAATACATACCTAGAGAAAATTTTCAACTTCCTTCTTAACAACATCAATGACAGTTGGATTCAGTCTCCTTTGTGGATGCCTAACCAGGTTATACACATACTCCAAAACAATCCTATAAATGATAATATTGGGGCTAATAATAGATATTTCAACCAAGGAACACCCATTTTTAATAATTTTCTCCCTCAAAATATTCAAAAAATCTTCATGTACAAAAGGGAGATTATTAGAAATTATGATAGGTAATCTCTCACCACTGAATGAGTATGAGTATTTGTGATTTGGTAGAAATAGATTGAGTACCAATGTAGGGGTAATTTACAGATGTAGATATTGAAGGAACTAAAATATGTGAAATACGAACACTAGTATTTTAATATATATCATCAAATTTATTGAATAATGCATAAAATACATCAGTATACTCAATGGACATGTCATAATTAGAGTGAAAATTCTCATAATCAGAATACGAATCCACATCAAAATTAAATCAAGGATAGGTTTTTGAATTATAAATAGGTGTGTAAGGTCTTTTAGATATAAAACTAGAGCATATTCTCATAATCTATCGAATCATAGGACAATAAAAATCCATGAGGTTTTTACTTCGTAGTTCAAAATGGGAAATAAAAAATTAGAATGGTCCTCTGGGGGATACTTCATGAAGTCCATAACATTAAATATCACAACTTAATCTCCAAAATCTATGGAATGTGTACCTACATGGACATTTATGATTGTTTTTATAGTTTTGAGGAAGGATCTACCTAGGATAATGGGAGCACAAGAATTTACTTGATCATCCTCTTGGTTAATCTTGTAGAAATCTACTAGAAAATAAATTCTCTTGTCTGAACTAGTACATGCTCAAGGAATCCCATTGGATATAATATAGATTAATTCACCAACTACACCACTACTCTTGTATACTTCAACTCACCAACCAATAAAGAAGAGAATACATAGTGAAGCTTCACATTTATAGAATCTCCATAATCACCAAAAACATCATAAAAGTGTAACTCCCTTATGTTTCATGGGATGGTGAATTTCTAGGGATCCTTGAACTTTGTTGCCATTGTTTGAGTTTGTGTAATGATTTCTGACACATTCCTTCCAAAATTGATCATCTCATTTCCCTTATTCCCTATTTGATTTGTACAATGTTCATTTAAAATTTTTTCATACCTTTGGATTTTCATAATGGCTCCAAGTAGAGGTATTTTGATCTCAACATGCATTAATGTATCCAAAAACTTTTTTTGGGATTCCAATTCAGAAACATTTTTCGTTTGTACAAATCTAGTTTGAAATGGAAGGGGTTTAAGAAAAACATAATGAATATTTTCTTACCTTTTTCTTTCTCCTTAGGATAATAATTAGCTAGTATTGATTGGGATTCTCCATAGTTGAGGTGAATCCTGGTGGAAATATAGGTATAGATGTATCAATTGTTTTCTTCCCACTTCTCACTATAAGAAAACTTACATTTTCCTTGGTATTTAGAGTAGGCTGGTAGGGTAGATTTCTAGAGTTCTTACTTTCCAGTTCAGGGAGGGTGATGGAAATCAAACTCATTTGTGTCTTGAACTCCCTCAACTCTGAACCATGACTCTTTAGATCATTCTATTGATTAATTGATTTTATTTTCAAAAGGTCATCATTATTAGAATATACCTTTGGTAAATAATTCCATTATTACGGAATTTTTTATTTTTGAACATCAAAAATCCTTTGGGTTTGTTGGAAACCATTTTGATAAGGTAGAGCTACTAGAAATTTTTTTGAGAAGGGGAATTTATTGTTATCCATAGCCATATCTCATGTCCAATTAATCCTTCCACCCATAGTTGTATGTTGGTAAAAATGAGTCATACTTAATTTGGGGATATGGTTGTTGTTTCTGTTGATATGGTCTCCCAAATAATTTGGATACACTGTCATCTACCTCTTGTAATTGGGGGAAATAGTTAGCTGTGTAGTATCTTCTAGTATGAATTCCATAAGGCCTCATAGAATTGGGTTGGGATGTATTTTGAGCCAAAATAATATGCCTCACCATAGTGGTCAATTATTCCAACTTAGTATCAATTAAATTATTTTCTAGAGAAGATGGGCTTACCTAATGTACTCCTTTAATATGAGGTGTACCTTGATCACTAATTTTTTTGGAGTTTTGCACCATCTTGTAAATCAATGTGTGTTTAGTTGTTGCTGTTTTCTCAACCAATTCCCCTTCAGATACAACATCCACCATTCTCCACTACATAGAAGTGAGTCATTCATAAAATTATTGGATGAGTAGTTTCTTGATGAATTTCTGATGCAGGTATCCTGCAAAAAACATCTTGAATCACTCCCAATACTTGTACATTGACTCCACTGGAATATTCTTGATTCCTGATATCTCTTTTCGAATGGATGTGGTCCTCGATGTTGGAAAAAATCTCTACAAGGAAAAGCATTTCAAGTCATTCCAACATGTTACATCATCAAGTTGTAAATAATACATCCATTGTTTTGTAGTTCCATCAAATGATAATGGGAATGATCTTATTTTGATTTGATCTTCTAATACATTTTTTTTGTTTAGGGTTTAGAAAACCAAATTAAATAATTTTTTTTGTTTTTTGGGATCCTCTTCAGAGAATTGTGAAATTTTAGAACTAAGTGTATCAATCCGAATTTTAATTCCAAGCCTAAATCTAGGTTTGGATATGAAATACAAATTGTTTTATAGTTAATGTTAGGTGAAACTAATTATGAAATTATTCTATTAAGTTCAATTTTATTATTTTCAGCCATTGGATTTGGTTTTTTGTTTGAATTTGAATTTCTTCCAATTTCAATGTTCCTGGAATGGAGGAATTACTAATAGGATGAATGTTGAAACTTTCCATAGTACGAGACTATCTGATTCAAACCTAAAGGATAAATTCAATTTTATGGTCATGATCTATGAGATTCTCCATATTTTTTCATTTCATAAATAAAATTAAAATTAAATTATGAATGGTGAACCTTAATAAAAAATGAGAAGTTTGAGATGATGGTCCCAAAAAAGATGAAATTTTTTGAGAATTTGGAAACAAGGATGAAATTAGATAAGAAGATAATAAAATGAAAAATAAAAGAAATACCACTAATTGGTTAAAATAGTTACAACCCAAAAATGATTCAAATTTGAAAGGTGCTATCATGAAATATATCAAATGATGTTTGGGTTTTTGTTATTTAGGTGCAAATAGAGTGGTTGAGCAAGATCATATCTCAAAGGATAAAGTAATTAAAATAAAATATTAACAGGTATTTTGAAAATAGGAAAACATAACAGAAACACACTACCTAAAAGTATGGGGTTGATTAACGTTTATAAATCTTGATGATGTATGCTGGAATAATATTGTATTTTTTTAGAAATAAATTATTTTAATAGGATACAATGAGATGGTGTTTTTATAGAAAATATATTTAGATGGACTAATTGATATAAATCTACCTATTAAATTACATATAAATCATTATAATTTAATTTTAAATCCATTTAATTATTATCCCCTAATTTTTTAACCATTGAACCCTACTATAATTAACTAAACAATAATTATTAAATGAATTAAACTCTAGGATAGCTTCAAAACATTGAATCTCAACGCCCTATATCGATTGTTTTTCCAATGACAGATTATGGTCATTGGATAATTAAGTATCATATCTATATGGAACATGTGGTTGAATTGGGTTTATGTATTATATTTGAACTCAATAAATTTATCCCATGCATGTGCTTCTGTTACACCGATTAAGATGGCACCCTCACAATTTACAAATTACTCGATGTCATGAATTTTTTGTTAATTGTTAAATTTATTGATTAGTTTCATTTAATTTAAAACTAAATTCATGGATCACATTATGTGAATTATAATATCACATTTATTGAATATAATTAAATGAAAAAGGTAGGAGATAGATCTATTACTAAGGAAAATACTTTTCTATAGGCACTGTATTCATCGTAGAAACGATTTGCATTCTAAAATGTTTAGAATGGGTATATCCCTATAAATATTATACTCCTAAATTAAATACAAAATAATTTAATTCAATAATAATAAAACTAAATAAAAAATAGCAGAGAAGCTATGATTTATATGGAATGTACAAGAACATTACAAAAAATAAGAGGAACAGAAGAGCATTTTGGAGGAGATCCTAGCATGATATATTCCCTCCTCAAATTGTAAATTGGTTTAGAAGGGAACCACTTATTCTATACTCCCAATCCTATAAGTCACGTCTGACCTCATACAAATGAGAAAACACCAATTTATAGAGTTCATGGGATGCTAGTTTTAGAAGAGGTTTCAATAGGGAATGGGGAAAGTCATCCAAATATTTTAATCAATATTACACAGTCTTCCTAACCACAAAATGAATGAACCAGATGTAAATATAGAAGGCTTATTTGTGAGAAATTACGTCCTATATATACTATTGAAATTTGAGCCCAATCCAAACCCATATGTAGAATGTATGGCACAAAAGGTGAAGTGGTGTTCAATCTGTCGATTCTAGTCCATCTCTGACTTACTGTCCCATTTAATCCAATCAAATGCATGATCCATCTTTCATGTACTAAATTAATGTTGTATCCCATTTAGTTAGAATTTTTTTTACAAAATATTATGTTCAAATAATACACATATAAATATTTATGGTTGAAATACTATAGGGTAGTTTAAAAGGAAATATTGGAATTTTCATCAAATTATTAAATGAATGATATAATCCCCAATATTTTATAAATAAACATATTTAACACAATTTAACGAAATTATGTCATTTATTATCAATAAAATTGGTTTTTATCATCCAAAATTTGTAAAAATGTGTTCCAGCCATGAAAACCCCCACTGTATTGGGGGGAATAGTCTATGGAGGATTGAAATATAGTTTGGTGAAATAGTGCACCACCTCTTATGGTTCCAAAAACAGGGAACAATTTTTAGGGAAAACTGAATGATTTTACCTAACCATGTACTAAACGTGCACATCATCATGGGCTTAAAAATTTCTCCAAATTTATTCAAAATAACCCCAAAGAAAAACCAAACAAATATTTAGTAAAAAATAGGGTAAAATAATACCTGAAAATGAGCATCAGAAAACTCCAGAAACATCACATTCTTACAATCTCCCCACCTTACAACAACTCATCCTCAAGCTTTACTCCCATGAATCACTAAGAATTCAAGGTCAAATGTTTGGTCTACTAATCCACGTATCTACTTCTCCCTCCCATGTTTCCTCCCAAACACGACCATGTTAAAACAACACACGGACTATCGTCATAGGATTTCCCTACAACACATTCTCATTGTGATCCACAAAACAAATCAGATACCCCTCAAAGGATGTATCAGCCTCAAGATCAACATCATCAGCGTAAATAACTTGATAAGGGTTAGGATGATACTACCAAAGCTATGATAGATTAAAATCATCGTTCATATCACTATACCTTCATGGAATATCCAATCAGTATGCCACCGGCCTGATTCTCTCAATTATCATAAAAGTTCAAATGACCCTTAGTTCCAACTTAACCTACCTATGAATCCTATGGTGACCCAATATTGTTGACACCCAAAGGTATGAATAATCACCCACTATAAAATAAAGAGTTCAAAGATGTCGATCAACTTATAAATTCCCTTCACTATTAGCTGTTTCCATACATTTATAAATAAGATGAACCTCTTCTAATGTCTCTTGTATGAGACTTGATCCCAATATCTCATACTCACCTTCCTCCATCCAACATAGAGGTGACATTCATGGACTACCATAAAGTGGCTCAAATGGTGACATCTGAATAGTCACCTAATAACTGTTGTTATAGGTGAACTCAACTAGCACCAAGTGCTAATCCCAAGTTCCACCAAAGTAAAAAACACATGCTATCAGCATGTCCTCCAACACATATATAGTACGCTCTGATTTTTTGTCTGTCTACAGATGGAAAGTTATACTAAGAAACACCTGGGTACCCAACACCCTTTGTATTCATTTTGATAAGTACAAAGTAAAGCATGATTCATGGTCTAAAACGATACTCCCTTACACTCTGTAAAAATAGACCATCTCATCATCATATATCTCACCCAAAAAGTCTATGGTAAAATTATATTGGGTATGAAATAAATGGGATGCCATATTCAACATGTCCAAAATCACCAAAATCACATCATTCTTATGAGGGATCCTAGTAAGACCCACCAAAAAGTCGATGGTAATGTTTTCCAACATCCATTACATAATGGTAAATGATTGTAGTAAACCACCAAGTCATTGTTTCTCGGCCTTCACTTGAAAACATGTGAAGCAACATGTCAAAAAACTATTAGTATCCCTTATCATGCCTAGACACCAATACTATCAACATAGTTGATAATACATTTTGGTCAAACTAGGATGAACCAACAATTTTTAGGCATGAAACTCATGCATCAACTCATCACATATACACATAGGCACAAAAACACAGTTCCAGATAGTACTAAAAAATAGGCCATTAATAGCACTACAAATGGACTTTATCAGCACTAGAAAAGTGCTGACTACTAAGCTAGATTACGAGCCCTGATATTTTATCGACACTAAAAAAGTTATGATAAAGGGGTCCTTTATCGTTGCTAAAAAAGTCATGATAAATGGTTCATTTATCAGCTCATTTAAAAGAACTAATAAAGGAACCATTTATCAGCTCATTTAAAAGCTCTGATAAAGTCCTCATTTATCAGTGCTTATAAAAGAACTTCTAAAGGGACATTTACCAACACTTATAAAAGAGATTATAAAGGGTCATGATGTAGTGTGTTGCAACAACACACTACAGCCCCAGTGCAATGTGACATTATAGCACACCACATCACTATAAACATACCACATATCAATTTAAAAATACACCTATATAGAAAATAAATGAACTAAAATTTTAAACACAAATAAAAGAAAATTAGAGTGTGTTTGGTCAGTTTTCAGTGAGTAAAACTTTTTGAACTAAAATGTAGATTTTAAACTAATAACAGATATTTTTAGACATACCGGGGAAATAGTGTATCATATTGGGGTGAGGCTAATTTATAAATGTCAAAAATAACTTATGTATTGTTCTCATAAAGTATCAAAACAATCCAAATGTGTTTGATATGTTTTGAGTAGGTAATTTGGCCATTTTACTAAAATTGATGTCTTCTTTAAAAAAAAGACACTTTGGATCATACCGGTCACACTGTTTGTCATATTGAGGTGTGAATTATTTCTACACGTCTAAATTGAAATATTGATAGTTTTTATGAAGTTTGAAAACAATATGAATGTATTTTCTTGAGTTTGATAATGTCAGTTGTATTTTTTTACTAAAATATCATTTTAAACTAGAAATATGAATTTTAACTCGTTCAGATCACATCGTGTATTAGTTTTATGTGAGACCAATTCCTACATGTCCCAAATGAATTATAAATCCTTTTAAAAAATTATCAAGAAAACCTAAGTCTGTTTGATTGGATTTCAATGAGTGACACTTTTTGAACTAAAATGTCGATTTTAAATTTATAACTGAGACTTTTAGTCATACTTGGTACATTGTATATTGTATTGAGGTGTTGTTGATCCCTATACATAAAAAATGAATTCTGGATTGTTTTTTCAATTACCAAAACAAGAAAAATGCATTTTCTTAGTTTTGAGTTGGTAAGTTCTCCATTTTACCCAAAATTGATGTCAATTTTAAATAAAAAGACATAATTTGAGTCATACCGATCACAACGTGCATTAGATTGAGGTGCAGATAATTCCTTCTCATTGAAAATGACTTATGGATAGTTTTACTAAAGTATAAAAACAACAAAAATGGGTTTTGTTTGGTTTTGTGTATGCAACATATTTGTTTACAAAAATGTCATTTTAAAATTGAAACACTCTATTTGACTCATATCGATCACATCGTGTATTGGTTTGACATGAGACTGATTGATACATATCAAAAATTACTTATGAATCAATTTTTTTTAATTTTTCAAAAAAAATATGATCACATTCTTACAGTTTTTAGTGCTTGACAGTTTTTGAAATAAAATTTCAATTTTGAACTAATAACATACACATTGATTCATACTAGACACATCATGTATCATATTGAGGAGAATCTAATTCCTACACATAAAAATCACTTATGGATCATTTTCATTAAGTAACAAAAAAATATAAATATGTTTGCTCAGTTTTGAGTATGTTAGTGGTCTTTTTTAATAAAATTAATGAAAATTTTAATTTAGATTATGTTAATGCAGTAGAGAACATATAATATTATATGGAAAAACATTTTATATTAAAAAACACTTTTACCTTCTCATTGAAATATCTTTTTTAATGGTTTTAGGCATTTTATTCCTCTATCGAGAATCAAAATCCCCTCTTTGGGGTCTACTCAAATGTATAAGGTATTGTTTATATTTAGACCATCATGGACTGATTGTGATCTTCCAATTAAAGGGTCATCCTCGAAATAATTTTCATCTAACCCAACATTTTTTGAGTCACTAGAAATACAATTGACCAATTCTTGTTTGTTGGATCATAGACATGAAATACTTTCACTGCTTGTGATTCAATTATGAATGACCCATCTCCCCCTCCTTCTACATTTAAATTCACCTTCACGAATCTCATTTCATCATCTTTCACTACACTGATATTGTCAACCCATTTGCAGAACAAATTCGGCACTTGAAATGTTGGTTAATATGACTCCGATATATTCTCGATAATTAAAAAATATAACATATTTTCATAAATTGGATTTCTATCATTGGAACCAGACATGTTCCTTGATTCACCCAAAACTACAACACCACTGTTTTGCATCATACTATAGTCAAAATTTTATTTTTGTATAAAATTTATAACCATTTATTACAAAACTATTATAAGATATAAAATTATCATTAATTCCCCTGGATGTCCATTAAAGTCATTCGACAATTGAATTTTTATTTTTAGATAAGTACATATAAATTTGATCTCAAAACCATCCTATAAACTATTGGTTATGTGTATTTTATATTTATCCTTCATCCCTTGATGGATTCAAATATATAATAATTTATTTATGGGATTCAATTTATTGATCAACATATTCACTATTATGTAAAATGTAATGGTGAGCTTGATCCCACTCTTTCATGGTAATCGTAAAAACATATATTCTGTAAATCCCTTCACCCATAAGGAATTTTTTGTGATGGGACTTTGGGAGATATATTTTGTCCACATTTGATAGGTAATCGGTACAAAATCCAATAGCTTCTTCAACCATATATCATTCTGTAATACAAATTTTTGGCTGAATTTTATTCTTATCATACCCTTTCAAAATCTTCTTATACCATTCAATGGGTTACATCCATCTGTAATGGACATGACCACATAGTCGAACCTCTCTAACCAAGTTAACCATCACGTGGACCACTGTATCAAATAATGATGGTGGGAATAACACCTCTAATTTATATAAAATGACTCCAACCTTCTTATTCATGATAGGAAACTTCACTGGGTTTATAAATCTACTGTATATATCTTTGAAAAAGAAGAATATTAAGGTTAATATATGTTGTATATTTTGAGGTATAATCAAAAGGAAATAAACAAGAATTAAATATTTCATAAAAACATAACATTCATGTGATTTTATTCCTTATAACATCTAATTATTCATATACACAACATTCTTTATATTTGATGAATACCCCTATGAAACTTTTACACACTCAAGGAAAAGGAAAAATTGAAAATTTTCCTGACTATATAGAGTGTAAGATATTAGTGGAAGAAAATTCCACCTTTTACCCTTCACTGGTACCAACTCTTCCGTTATCCCCATTTTAATCAAGTACAACCTAGATTTAATGAAATATTTTGTTTTTTCAAGAAAATTTAGTAACATTACAATAAACTATCAAATACATTTTTTCTACATGCATGACATCAAGACAATTCCTAACAATCATACAATTCTAATATAGTAAGTCAAATAAAATTGATCTCTTCTTCCAACAAGATTTTGTACAGTTTTTCAAAAATGGTTTACTGAAAATAGTGTTAATGTATTTTAATTTATTATACAGTTTATTTCACATTACTAGTGATAGTATTGTACCTTTTTAGATATTCCCATTGGATTATATTATCTAGGATCAGTATTTATGTCTTTGGGGTTAATTTTTTTGATTTCCTAAAAACACAGTCTTTGAGGAATGTTTCAACTGAATAAAGAATGTCTGTTTTTTACAAATGGGACACCCAAATATTCCGTTAATTATATAGCCTAATAAATTTCCATAAGTAGGGAAGTCATTTATCATTCCATACAACATGTCCCTCAATGTGAACTATTCACTTCTATGAACATCATACATTATACCACCTGTATCCCACATCAATTTCAGATCTTCAATCAATGGAGGAAAATAGACATCAATATCATTACCAGGTTTCTTTTGTCGAGATATAAGTATAGAAAACATAATGAATTTATGATTCATACATAACCATTTTAGAAAGTTAAAATGTTCCAACATGAAGGACCATGTACTGTGAGTACTACTATACAAACCAAAAGGATTTATCCCATCTGTATATAATGCAAGACAGAAGTTTCCTAGCTCATTTCTGAATTTCGGATACTCATAATCAATTTTATTCCAGTATGTAGAATATAATGGATGATGTAGGTTCCCACCTTTAATTATTGTATCTACACTCCATGTAACTTGTCTCATGACTCCCTAAGATCCGTATAGTCATCTAAACCATGGAATGAAAGGAAAGTACCAAAAAACATTTAAGCACCTGATTCATTTTCCTTGTATCGATATACGCCACACTTAGGGCATTTTAGGAGTGATTCATAGTCCTTGGGAAACAATATTCAATCATTTGGAAAGAATTTATTTTTTAGAAATCATTCCCAATGAAAGTAACATTATTTTAGTGTTATATGTTCATCATGGTAGTTCATTTTCTTTTAGTAGTATATTATTCGGGAGATCAAGTAGTTCTATAAAGTTGGTGTCACTCCATCCGCTCTGAGATTTCCAATTATATAACTCCAATACAGCTAAAAATGTTGTGTATTTAATAAAACTTGTATACAATGGTTTCTTGGCCAAATATTTACCTCCTAAAACAACTTTGGATAATCACTTAGGTCATATTAAATTACGATTTTCATTTCTTTCATGTGATCTCCATCATCATTTACACTGGAATTCATATAAAATAATCCATAAACTGTAATATCATCCCAATCAGTGTCCATATTCAAGTTTCCCCCATGTTTGTTCCAATATACATATCTTTTATCTATTCTATGTCAAATAAAATATTCTTCCAACTCCTTTAGAGTAATTTTAATTCAACAATAAAAACATAAACGTGGGAAGAGGATTTGAGAATGGTTGTATCAATGCTCTCTTGAAAACATGATGAACTCTTTAACTTCATCTTATTACTATTTGGTCAAATGATTAGAGTGCATCCATTTTTTATTCATATACATCCCACTAGGTTCACAAATGATTAATTTTGTACAATAAATATATAAATACACATAAAATATTTATTATCAAAGTTGATTGTTATAGAAAATTCTAATAATGGAAACTCAACATTTGACTGATTCAAAGAATTTCATATATTGAACAAAATGGGTAATTGAATTTAAGAAAATAAGTAATCCACTGTGGAAGGTGCTGTCCTTTGAATTCATTCAAATGTGAAATTTATAGACAACTCATCCTCATAAACTCATCTCCTGGACATTTAACATTGAATGTTTTTGTTTAACACACCCTTTATATAGTATGGACAAGAACAAATGTTGCTTGAAATACTCTAAGAAGTAGTCATACATGGGATGGCTAATGCTCATAGTAGTACATGAAACATAATAGATAATGAGGATGAGTTCTAAGCAATAAATTTCATTAATTTATGTTCATGAGATGAGCTTGGTATGGATGAAAGTTTTCTATAAAATGGATGGGGGTGATTCTCAAGCAACAAATTTCAATAATAACTTTTGTTTGACACACATGACGTTTTTCTTAAAAACTCTAATAAAATGAAAATATAATATTGGAAACTAAGTAGTAATAATAATATCAGTTATGATTAACAAGAATAATAAACTCTCATTAAATCAACTATAAGACAAAAAATGCATTGATAAATAATTATTGTAAATAATGATTTATTTCATATACATGGATAGTAATCAAAGATTCCAAGGAGTGTAAGAAATACATGTAGAACTAAAATTATGAATATCTAAAAAAATTATAATATATAGAATTTGATAAATTATATTTTGTTTTTGGAAAAAGTGATGTATCAACCTAAAGAATTATTCCATTTAAAATTAATGGTATATCAAATATTTGAAAACATCTCAAGACTCTTGGGATGTCATATCACTACATTGACCCACCCCAAGGATTATAGGTAGGTCATCAAATCAGATCTACCCATCATAAGGATTTTAGGGAGGCCATCTAATACACATTGATCCATCCTTGAGATTCTAGGGAGGTCCATAAAGAAGTTTTCATAAATCATTAATGCACATCAACATGATATATCAAAAACAAGGAAGAAAAACACACCAACTCATGAAACATCTATCCCATATATATATATAACATGGAATTTATAATACACACAATTTCAAAACAAATGCGCGTATAAAAATAATTTTTAATGAAAATAAAAAAAAATCCTTTTCTAATTTTGAAATCCAGAACCGTAATTTGTGAATAAATAATTATAAAATCTCCCTTACATTATAATTTATAAAAAATATATAAATATATAAAAAGATATATATATATATATATATATATATGTCATTATAAAATAAACCTATATTTATAAAAATATATGTAACCCTTATAGTAGAATATCATAACATAATAAAATAAATACAACCCAAACTAATTTTGAAAATTGAGATCCATTGAAAAATTAATAAATATGGTATCACCCTTACTAGGAATTATATTAAAATAAAATAACACATTTTTTAGAAAATAATTTTTTAAGGAAAAAACATTACACTAGAATATTAAAATATAATTTAAATAAATAAATTCCCTTACATGAATTTAATAAAAATAGATTTTTTTGCTTCACAGCATCACCAAATTGTGAATTGGTTTTCTAAATCAATTTTCTCATTTGTTTATGGTTTTTATATCCAAAACCTCTACTGTTTATACAATGGAAACAATATTTATTCAATAGGTTTATCTACAAACCAAAGGTGATTCTATAAGATTTAAAAACAATGAAAAAATTAAGCTTGCAGAATATGCTGAGGTACAGATGTAGATAACAAAGAAAATTGATTCAAATCCTCAGTTTAAAAATACCAAAAAAGGAAATCAAAATTGGTACTTAAGAAAGAAAAAGATCAAAAACAAAGTGTTATGTCCATAATCTAAAAGAAAAATAGTATACAATGATCATACTAGAATAATCTGATGACTTCGTTAAAGAAAAAACCAAAAATAAAATGACAAATATAGAAAGAAAATCAGAACCTACAAAGGAAAACACAATCCTACCTCTCTAGGTTAAAGAAAATCTGAGACCCTCAGATCCATATCTTGACATTTTCTTCAGAAACCCTAATTGAAAACAAACTCTAGATGTTGTAAAATGTTTGAAAAACTCAATGTAGTTGAGTGGGATTATATGATTCGAGCTTCGATTCGCCGAGGAGGAGCATCGGTAGTGTGTGGCTACTATAGAAAGCTTCTAATATCGCGACGAGTTTGCAACTGTTTAGGGTTTTTTAAATAGATTGGGAAACTTTTATCAACACTTCCAAAAAAGAACTGAAAAAGTTTCCCTTTATCAGTATATAATTAATAATAATTGAGAAAAGGAATATTTATCAGTGCTAAAGTTTTAGTGTTGATAAATATTGATTTTATCATAACTTTTTTTAGTGCTGATAAATATGCCTTTTATCAACTCTTATTACTTAAGCATTGATAAAGGGTTTATAATTATAATTATAAAAAAATTATGTATATATATATATATACTTAATATATATATAATAAATATATTCCTTATTTAAATATATGTATTATAATTTTATAATTATTTAAATATATAATTATTTATTTATAATTATACAAATATTTTTAGAAAAAAAATTATAAAATTATATATAATTATATAATTATATATATTTATTTAATAAATAAATATAAATATAAATATAGTAAATATTTTCATTATTTAAGTAAATTTTTTAAAAATTTAATAATTATTAAAATATATAATTATTTATTTATAATTATAGAAATAATTTTAAAAAATATTTATTGATTTATAATTATAAATATATAATTATATATATATATAATTTGAATTTATAAATATATTTATTTATAAATATTTTTTACATATATTTTTTTAACATTATTACTGAATATATAATTTTAAGTGCATGCATGTTAAAAATGAATGAAATTGAATAAATTAAAAATAAGGGCACTTTAACATTACTGAAAAAATGGATAAGTTTTGTTTGTGTGCGTTGTATATAAAAATTAATTACTTACATATATGTGAAATCAATATAACCAACATTTGATCTATGTTAAATTGAAAAATCAGACGACATTCAATTATATGTGCATTACTTATACAATTAGTTAGTATTTTTAATTCATGTAAACTTTTATTTATAAACCATTATTGAATAAATATATGAATATTTAATGTAAACCACATAAATACTTTGCAATATATAAATCATATTTATATAAATTAATATACATATCTATATATTTAATATATATTATTTATTAACATTATCAATAATTATCTAATTAATAAAATGTTTAATATTTTCCCCAATTTACTTATATTTAATTTTCATTTTCTTAATTTTAATTTTTCATATATCTATATTTTTAATATATATTACTTATTAGTATTTCAATTTATATATAGTATAATAAATTTATTCATTTTTAATAATAAATGTTTAATTAACAACATTTTTAATAATTTTCTTAATATACTCATTTTTTATTTTTATTTATTTAAAAATTTAATTTTATTTATTCAGACCTTTATCAGTGCTACAAATAAAGTGCTGATAAATTTTACCCATGACTTGTGCTAAAAATACCACTGAAAAAAGGTTAAATTTTATTAGTAATTTCTTTAGCGCTGATAAAGATTCCATTTATCAATGTTTTTTGCTAGCACTGATAAATACTAGTGTTGTTAAAGGCATGTTTTGTAGTAGTGCGAGATAAATGGTCTCATCCTCTTCTATAGTCCAATAGAAAGGTGACTCCCCACCTTCAATGCTTTCCATCAAGTACAAACACTCAGGATCATCATACTGCCTCTCCCTGATCCATCTCATAAGTGTGGATTCCACTGATACTGATATATAGGTCATCAGTTCCTGGCCCTCATGAACCTCCATATACACTCATCTAGAACGTTCATCATCTTCTACTAACAAATGGACTCCATAACTACCTAAGTCTATCTCTTCCTTCTCAAAGTGTCTGCCACACAATTTCCCATCCCCGATGTATTGGCTAGGTTGAAATAAAATGACTATATATAATCAACCCATATTTACTTCCAGTGATTCAAATACCATTGCGAAAGGATGCATTTTAATCTTTCTTTATCGGTATACACATTAAAGTATTCTCCCAATAGGTAATGCCACCAACACGTTAAGTCTTAAATGACCACAAGTAACTCAATAAAATGAATAAGGTAATTCTCTTTATGTGGCCTCAATGTTTGTGACCCACACACAAAAATTTTATTTCCATGAATCAACACTTCTTCTAGTCAGATCCTGGATGCATCCAAAAAACACGGTATTCTCCTCACCAGCTTGGGTTGGATCATGATTGGTGCAGTAGTCAAAATATTCTTTAAATCCTGAAAACAAATTATCACATTCTCCAGACCAATCAAACATGAACCCTTTCTTAGTCAATCCAAAAGTGGTTCTTCCAAATAGGAAAATTCATGGATGAATCTCTGATAATAACCTTCTAACCCCAAAAATATTCAAATATAAAAAATAGGATACTCCAAGGAAAGAAATTCCTAAATGTTATATGGGTCTACTGACATACTTTCCTTAGAGATGATGTGTCCTAATAATTATACACTATAAATCCATTTTTAATCATAGATATATTGTCCTAGTATTAATGCTCTCTTAGTGTACTCAGTATGATGTCAAGATGTTGGGGATGATCATCCTGAATCTTGGAGTACACCTAGTTGCAATCCAAAAAAACAAGCACAAAATGATCTAGGTATGGGTGGAAGATTGATTTCATCAAGTGCATAAACACAACCAAAGATTCATCATCTCTAATAACATAATGATGAACTCGTATAGGCCATACCTACTTTTGAAAGAATTATATGGTATATCAGAAGGTCTAAATCTCAACTGTTGATACCCCGAACTCAAGTCAATCATGTAGAAAATAGAATATCCTATAAACTATTCAAAATATTATTGATATGAAAAAGTAGATATCGGTTCTTCACTGTCATTTAGTTCAACTTCAGGTGATCAAAACAAAAATGCAATGTCCTATACACCTTCTTATTAAGAAAAACTGGAGAACCCAAATGAGACATACTCATACAGATAAATTCCTTATCCATAAAATCTTCCAACTGAGTCATAACGTCCTGAATCTTTTTTATTGTAATTCTATAAGGTTGAATAATAAGTAGTTAAAATTCAGGCATGAACACAATTGTAAAATCATCATCTCTCTCATGCGGAATCCCTAAGAATTCCAAATGAAACAAATCTTATAACATTTACACTATGGATAGATAGACATCATGCTTTACACCTCATTCATCTAGAAATATTCTTGCAACCAATGAGGTGATCTCCCACAATTGATGATGAAATAACCCTGCACGACCTATCTGGGTATCCCAATCTGCATGATGAACATAACTATCAGCCTCAGTAGAAGTAAATTTCAACCTCCTACAATAAAAATCTACGTGGGATCCATATGATACTGACCATCCCATAACAAACATCAAGAAAAAACCTAACATGTTAAGTATGTAATGATACCAATAGAAACTATACTCCCCAACATTGAGGGAACACCCCTTATATAAATAGATGTCCATTTATTATACTCTGAATGATGTATCAATTATTATAATCCTATCCACAAAATCCACTATCATGCTCAATCCATTCATAATTTCAGAATATATAAAGGAATTTGAGTCTCATGTATCAAATAATGAACTATAATATATATAGTATACAATAATAGTACATCTAACTATCAATGATCCAGCCTCACTATCCACAGGTGATGGATGAAATTCATGAATATGTTGTATCCCTTTCCATATGTAGTAGTCTGAGTCCCTTGAATTTCACCAATCTGCTGATATATGAGTTCTTTTGCTGATATACCATATATAATTCATTGACATCCAAATTCGAAAGAACTCTAACTGTCCGATGAAAATGGGGTAGAATTCCCCCTTCCAGTACCCTAATTCAGCATTTCTTGTCCATCATTACCCATTGGTTGAGGGTTACTACAATACCTCTATAAGTTTCAAATCATTCTATAATCTTGGAACTCCATCGATAGTCAGGGAAACATACTATAAAAGTGACCCACCCTACCACACTAATGGAATATCACCTGATTACTGCTCTAGGCAACTGATCCTTCTCCTTGGCTACTCTATTTTACATTTCCATGGCATAATATCTAAAAACAACACTTCCTAATATTGGAATACATACCACCTGCATTCCACTAGAAGCATCCATCATGTTCCCCTAAAAAATGAGAGCTCGATTCACCACCTCAGAAGTCTTCTTCAGTCAAAAGTTATTAACCTGGGATATAATATCACATTTGAGTTCATCCTAGAAACATTTCATTGTTGTTGCCTCATTTCCTACCATTGTTTGAACAAAGAATTGTGGGTGGATAAAGAGACCATAAAATTCCATCATGGACATACACCCCTTGTAAACCTTAAAAACTTAGATTATATCTCCTACTTGAGCATATCTGGGTAAAAGTATTCCATTAACTTATCCTAAAATTCACTCTACACGATAATTTCCGTCTTTTCATCATGATCCTAGATATCCCACTAGTGCTTCACTGATCCACACAACATATAGGAAAATAAATTTTCTCTCATATCCATAGGAGTCTCTAAAGGGTCATGAATTTTATGGGTAGATCCAATCTATGAATCAGCTACCTTAGGTCCTCTATATCTAATGAAAGTTATGGGGTGTTGTAACTGGAACCCTTGTGTCAAGTTAGACATATTCCATATAACCAACCCTAGGACTCTTTCCAAGAACTATATAAAACAATAAAACTTGTCACTGAACTACTCATTGGTCCCTCACCCAAAACTATCTGATCCTATGGTTCCACTACTGGAGTCACATTTCCATCCATTTCCTCCTATCATCCTATTAACGAACACCACCATGGAGTCTAAAATTAAAAAAAAACATATTATGAAACATAACACATTATTACCACATTTTAACAAGAGGGATTCACATAAATCCACAAAAACTCATCCCTTATACACTACTACATGGTCTAAACCAAAGTACTATCACTACACTCAACCATCCCTCACCTAGGTCATAGAAAACATAGTCTTAACACTTCCATAATTAAAGTTTCTCATTGGACCCTCATTTTATCAATTTAAAATTACCACATGTAGAATCATTTACAATTATAAATTCTTTATTAAGAACCCTTTCATTTTTAAAAGTATTTAAATAATGAAAAGAATTTTTATTCACCACAATCCACTCATACCATGTTTCTCCAAACATGCCTATCACGATGCACGTCACATAAATTCCCGAGTTCTAAGAATTTTGAACATATAATAAACTATATTTTTATGATATACCGTGAGTAAAATCTCAAAAAAATAATAACATAACCCAATAATTCCATCACCCAAGGTGAAATAACATTCAACAGTAACCGTAAACCCCAAGAACATCAATCCCACCCTGGTTACTTGGGTTTCCCCATACACATAGGTTAGCTACTCCCATGAACAACATCATGACCAAGGATGAATTATCCTAGTCTCTTGTCTACTTTTTCTAAATAATATGTCAACTGAAGAGAAAATAAAACCTCCTTTGATACCACTTTGTGAAATCCCTACATGTGTGCCACATAGCGGTGCCTTGAGCCAGTATATTACATAACCTTGTGCATGCCTCCTCATACGCTAGAGGCTACCGAATTGTAGTGAGGGTGTAATATGTAATGTGGGGATACTGTACCATATTTTTAATGAATCACAATAGTGTAGATAAATAAATAATAGAGAAAATATAACACGTAAAAACCCAAAAAAATTCAAACCAATATAGGACTAAGAATAACATGATGAATCTATAATAGGAATACAATATCCATAACAAAATAAGTAAATATGTCATGTAAAATCACGCTTAACTTTCAAAATAAAACCCAAAACCAAGACACATTAACAAATCCCAAGTGGGACCTAACATCATGTATGGTTTACTCATCCATGCCCCAACCCAAATCATATCTCATCCATCTAACATGGGGCTCTTTCCCTTATTATATCATGAAAATGGGGCATCAATTTGGGTAATGATCCAAAATATCAAATGGGGTGTGAGTACAACTATGTAGACCATCACTAATGACATCTAAATAAATATCCATTCGATTACAAAGTATGTGGTTTTATAGATAATAAAGAAAAAAAGATAAGGAAAACAATTTCTACATTTAATATTCTTCAATTAACCATATATTCCCATGAATTCATGTTGAAAACCAAACAAAACATACCTTATTTGTCCCATGTTAGAGTCTAAACCATAAATCATAAGATAATCATAATCTATTATCCAATTTTCTTACATTATTCATTTAAATCTATATTTCACATTCATACATTGGGGGCCTAGAGAAACAGTACGGAACCCCATGGGTATTTGTAGCAACAATCCAATTCCCAAAACTCATTGATCACATTTATATATATATATATATATATATATATATTGGGGACTAGAGGATCATTATGGAACCTCATGTGTATTTATAGAAACATTACCTAACCCAAAACTCATTGTTTACACCATTAAAAAAATCATATACCATGTTTCCACATTCATAACACATTTGTTAACCATGTTTATAAACCACTATTCAACCAATTTCAAAATCCCATTTATCAACCATATTCACATTTTTATTTATCAACCATACATCAAGGGTTTAATTCAATTACATACACTAATTATTCCCCTTTTCATAAATCATAAATCACCATTTCAATTATTTTGGAACACCCTATGGGTTTCCATAGAATTCAGTCTCAAAACTCCAACAGGTCTAATGAAATCAATGAGGTGTAACATAACCACATGGAGTTAAATTCATTATTTTGAATTTAAATGCAATTTCACAATGTGGGAACATAATGGTAAAATTTAATACACATAATCATAATCTATAATATGGTAATTATAAATTAGACCGCCTACCTTGAGATTGTTGATGAATTCTCACCAAATCACAACCATCAATTTAGTATAGAACAATGAAAATCATAATGTAAGAGGATATTAATGATCAAAACCAAATATCAAGATAAAAAAAAGAATATCCATCAATACCTATATCTAAGACAATTTCCAGTATTATAAAATTCATCACTCTATATAGGGGACCAAGATAAGAGAGAGAGAGAGAGATCAATATTAAATGGGGAAGAAAATACTTACCAATGAGGAGTCAATCGTTCAATTAGATCTTTGATTCTCCAAAAGGGGGTCCAAGGATCCTTGGACTCCTCCTGGGAGCCTCCAAAATCATTGGAAAATTGAGTTACGCCATAATATGGTGTTTAGGGATAAAAATATAGGGTTCAAGAATTTTAAAATAAAAATTTTGGGATTTAATTTTTTGTACATAAATTTACCAAAGAGGAGGTACAAGATTTTAAAAATCATTATCCTTAACTGTGAAACCCTACTTTTGGGGTGCATAGTTTCACCTAAGTGGAACACAGTTTGAAAAACAGTGTGCTAATAATGGAAAACGCCACTGTCTCGTGGTGCATTGTTTGGGGTGGGTGTCCTCATAGTTTGGTCAAACCGCACACCACCTCTTATGGCTCTAAAAATGGGAGCACAGTTTCCTATGGAAAACCATAGAGTTTTCTCTAACCATTTTCCAACAATGCAAAACACCATGAGATTCCAAATTTATCTAAATTCACCTGAAACATCCCCAAAACAATACCCAACCAAGGTATAATAAAAAATAGTAAAATAACACATGAAAATGAGAATGATACAACTCCAGAAAGGTAGGGATATTACAGAGGATGATCGGTCACAAATAAGATTGTTGTGTATGTCGTTAAAACCATTTGTAAAAAATAAAAAAACCAAAGATGTTAGAGGGGGATAGGTGAATCAAAATTGATCACACACCTTTCATTTTTATGGTGTCAATTCGTCCGAAATGATCAATGTAGAAAAACCAAAAATATTAGGTTTTGAGATATATTAAATGATGTGAGCAAGATGAACTCAGTTAGGGTTCTATTTAAATGATCGGGATGGATTTTATCAGTGCTAAAATAATATGTTCTAATAAAAAAGATCATTGTTGGTGCTAAGAAATAACTAAAAAGACCTAATTTTAATAATGTAAATAATAAAATTGAAAACATTAAATTTAATGACCCGACCCTAATTACCTAGAGTTGGTGCATTATTACATAACATTGGCATGATCACAAGAGATCAAGTCTCAAATTACTGATTAGTTTAGTAGCCTTGGAAGTACTAGATACATACATAAGTTTTACATTACATTGTGAAATTAAAAAAAACAACAGTGTGTCCCCTTTGAACACACACATATCCCATAGCCTATCCTTGCAGGTCAATCATAATATAATTCTTTGCATCCTAGGAAAAATAAAACATATAAAGGGGTGAGCAGTGATGCTCATTAAGGATAAAAATATAGCGGAAACTATCATAAATAATCATAAAAATTTAAGGCAATGTATAAGACTAAAACACAAGACTTTTAAACTTAACCCTTCAGCATAATATGGAAAGGATAAATCAAATAATTTTATTTACTTATTCACATGGATATCATACTAGTCTAATAATCACATGTAATATCAACAACCAATTTCATAATGATGGAATGCATAATGTCGAAAATCATAACTACATACTCAAGTCCTCGTTCCAAGACTAAAAATAATATATTGGTAAGGCCTTATGCCAAAACACTAGTTTTTCTCATGATACCAACTGATGCATCGAAGAGCTATAACAGGCCCCACTCTTCACTTACTAAGTCCAATGCATTCCTAATATGAAAAGGTTGAAACATAACACAATCCTTCGGATTAAAAATAGCTTACTAAATGTTAGTACATTAACCAAAAACCATGAATGGTATAAAAATAACATATCCATAGTCAAACATATCACAAAACCTTCAATACAATATGTAAGATTGTATCATAATAAAATAACTTCAAACAAGTGTAAAATCCATTAAAGGATGTTGACATAGATGAAATCAAAACTATTTGAGAGAAATATCTATTTATATTTTGAAATCATTTAAAAGTCACATAATTATAAAATAAAACATTTATTTTAGAAATATTATTTTACGATTGTAAGGAAATATTCAAAGGTGTTATAACGGCGAAAAATAACTGCACCCACCGTATAAGTTAAAAAACATTCTTACCTTAATTTGTCGAAAAGGTCATAAAGTACCTTTTTGGAAAATGGAGGAAATATTCCTTTAAAAAAATATAAAAATTTAAAAAAGGGTATAAATGAATTTAAACCATATTATAGAAAATAGTAAAAATGTTTTGAAATACATTTTTAAGAAACATAGATGTGGATGATAAAGATGTCCCACTAGATACTCACGTATAAACAACCTCAAATAATGAAGAGATTGTAGAATTAAATATTACCTTGTATTATTCATTAGTTGAGGGTATGTCAATCTCTTGTATAATAGTTAAATAATTTTTATTAAATTATACAATAACCACAGACATAAATATGATATCATATATGATCATCTAATATAGATTTTGTTAACAATATTTTAGTAGTATCATTGTTTCGGGTGTTAACTGATTCATTTTCCTTTATATGTTTTGTTACGTAAGTCATGTTTGTTATGGATAGGATATATTTTATTCATATACAGAATGATATTAACTTCTTAAACATTATTTTTAATCATAAAATTAAAATTATTCTTGAATTGTTACAATGGGGAAATGAATCTTATAGTGTTCATGGAGATGGTAATCCGTACGTACGCATGAGCAAAAATATCATCATTTTGATGGAAAAACCGTATGTAATTGGTTGATATATCATATATAAGGAATAATTAAAATATTATATTTTAGGTTAAAATAAATTATACTAATTATTATACCCATCCAAATAATTAAGTGTTGAATAATAAACTACACCACAACGTGGCGACGGTAAGTCGTACGCACGCACGTATGGTGACTTTGTCATTAATTAGATAGATAGAATAATGAATATGGTTGTACCATATTTATAATAAAATCATAGTATTTATAAGTTACTTGAGTTATTATTTTGGTATAGAAACAACAAATAAAGAGAAAGTGGAATAAGAAAATAACTTTGAAAGAGGTGATGAAATTATTACCTCTTCTCTGAGTGCTTCCTTTTGATTTGATCAAAAGGGCTCCTTAGGATGGATTTTTTATCAAAGTAATACATATAAGTTGATGTGAGGGTAGTTTTTAGGATATTTGGGTAGGGTTTGGCTGAGCCAAAAGGCATTGGAGGAGTGATTTTGAGAGAAGGGGAAGTACCCTTTTATAAGAGAGGTGATAGTCACTTTTAGAAAAGCATGAAATATTAATTTATTATAAAATAATATTCTGTTTATAATGGATTCAAATGGATTTATTTCAAGGATAAGGTGGGGCTGGGTCGAAAACCTCTCAACCAATAGGTTTTAGATAGGTTTAGGTCACAATATTAACCTTATCTTTTAGATTTAACTTTTACCATGTATTCTTGTACTATTATAATAAATTGTTAATAAACTTATTAAAAATCCAAGAGAACCCAAAGTGGTTCATTAATGATATATATATATCATCATATAAGTCATTTGGATGAAACATAGAATTTTATTAATATTATATCATTTCGTAATATAGTATTTTAAAAAAAACTTATTTATGTCAATTTTGACACTATTTAGTATTTGGTTTTTGTTAAAGTCATAAAAAATTTATCACATAGAAAAAAAATATTTAATTAACCCTAAAATTTCATATTAACCTATAAAATTAGTGGAATGCATCATATGTATCAATTGACATTTATTTGGATATTTATAATATCAATTATTTTAATCATTCACTAATAAGGTAATTATTGCATCATCATTGTGTCACAAATAAATTTAATTATTTAATTTATAAAAATTATAAATAAAATACCATTATGTATGAAATTGTTTTAGATTTATAATGAATATTTATAGTCGAATTTATATTATGTATAACTCTATATTAAAAATGTTTTAGTTATGAAAATTTGAATTTAACACTTTTAACACTTCTTTAAATTAAATAATAATAAATGTCCTAATCAAATTCAATAGGATCAAAGAGGATCATATTTATTCATGTGGTTGATTTTGGTCAAAATAATCTTATCCAATAGAATTAGGACATGTGTTAGTGTAATTATAATATCTTTTTTACCTTTAATTACTGTATTTACTTTTAACCGTGGTAAACAAAATTCAAAAGTTACTATTCACAAAAATTATTTTCTTCTTATTGAACCAAATTTTATTTAATTATGTCAACTATGTCTCTTAGATTTTTGAAATTCAATTCACAGAAGCAGTAAAATTATGTTTTATGCAAATTTGCAAATTTTCTTAAAAGGTGGGTAAAAGACGGTAAAAAGTTCAATAAAATTATATATATATATAATCTTATTATAAAATGACTTCAATGAATTAAATTGGACTAATATTGGTATTATGTATCTATTTTGACTTTATAATAATTTTAAATTAAAAAAATTAATTAAATAAAAATTCAGTATTAAACAATAACGTAGTGTTTTTCACTATTCATAAAAAATTGAATGTTTTCAAGAAAATTAAACAAAATTCACCCTAAGATAGTTTTGATATTCGTAATTAGAAAATGAAGTATATTTTACCAAATTAAAAACATATAAGTTTCATTATTTAATTTAAAATTAATTTCTGTTGTCAAAACCAAAAAATCAGGGTTTTTAAAAAGTAAAAACTATCAAAAGATTGATATGTTTTTATGTCCAATTTAGATATGAAATTACTTCCAATGACCAACATTGGATTAAATGATAAAAATATAATCTAATTATACTTCAAAACCATTCAAATTTATAATTTAACACTATAAGTTATTTTGATTAAAAAAGTTGTTTTCAATTAAAACTTAGTATCTTTCACTATTCATCAAAATAGGAATGTTATCAGAAAAAACCAAATATTTATACTAACTAAATTTTTATATACCGCTTCTAAACAAGAATTTAATTAAAACAAATTAAATATATAAAAGTGTCAAATATTGTATTTAGAAAGGGTTCTCCATTAAAAGGGGTAAAAACCACATTTTTTTAAAAGTACTTCTTTTATCTAAAAAATTGAATCTGTCCTTATATAATATCTAAGAAATTAAAAAATTGAATGTTAAAATTATATATTATATATATATAATTAAAATTGTGGTTATTACTATTTATAACTTTGTTTTAAATGGCTAGTTTGATAGGTCGTGGTGTGGTTGAAATTGGTATTGCGTACATCACATGCTATTACATTATTCAAAGAGAAACGTACCGTGGAAGATTGGGGTGTTACATTCTTCCCTCCTTCAGTAAATTGAATCCTCAAAATTTAAAATTAATCTTAGAAAATAAATGGTTAAAAAATAGAAAATACCTTTATGGAAAACCCACATCGGAAATAGGGTTAATAAAATCTAGTCTTAATAAGAGGGAAAGGGAAATGAAAAATTTACCACCAAATCTGTATTTTGAAAAGGAGAACATTGGTGGAAATTATAATTGGAGGAAAAACATAACCATTTATAATAAGTGATTGAGGTCATCAATAAAAAACAAGTGAATGGAAAATTGAGGGCCTCAAAGCCATAAATCTATGATTATTTAAAATATCACCAGTTCAACAAAACATTAGGTATTAGGATAACACATTGTTGGTTTTCAGATCCTTTACCTAATGGTTAAGAATTAATTTCTTTATAGAATAAAAAAATAATACTTGACATGTATAGTTACATCCTTTAACTAATTTCTACCACAAACTCATCTTGCACTCCAAAACATAATATAACTCAAAAATATTCTATTTATCCTAATCGTATAGGGTTCCAAATATAAATATATATCATTTAAAGGAAGAGAACTATTTTGTAATAACCAAGGACTTCTTATAGGCTTGTGGTAGGTGATAAATCCTTGTCTCACTTTGGTTGTGGGTTCGATTCCTACAGATTTGTCCGACACGTTGGGTTATCATCCGACCTGCAGGTTGTTATTTTTCTAAAACTATATTATAATAATTTTCCAAAAATAATCTTAAGAAATTTTTTAACCTTAAACAATACGATCCAAATTTCAACTTAATCCATTCCATCCTTTATAGTTATCCAAAATACTTCTGTCCAAACTCTCTCAAAAAGGTCTCTAAATTCCAAAATCAATTATAACATCAGATTCCCTAAACAACGTAATGTTTCTCTTATTTTCACATACTAAAAATTTGATTACCTTCATCATATAAAAACATTAATGAAAACAAAATGTACTGCATTACAATCCTTATATATATTACATTCCTCTTATAACCAGAATATAATTCTTGAATCCAAAAACACAAATACATTAATTATTCCACATCAAATGTAGCAACATAATAAGCTTGGCCTATCTCCCTTGGCCTTTTCTGAGGTAATTTTCCTTGGCACTTAGCACATTAATTTTCATAATTCCCCAGTTCTCTATAATTTTAGCATTCAACATTGATAGCCTCTTTCATTCCCTTGAAATCACAAGCCTGGTGACCTTTTTCTCCACATTTGTAACAAACTCCCATTCCTTTTAGGCAAGTTCCTAGGTGTTTTCTTCCCATAGTTATCACATAAGAAAAAACCCTTCTTTCCCTTTTTACCTTTATCTGTCTCTTTAGCCACTGTTCTCTTCTTCTCTTTCTTTACTTTAATGTCATAATACTTAGAGAATTCCTTTTCGGTCTTGATAACACATGAAGTTATATCTTCGTATGATTAGAAGTAATGTGAGACTAATGTTCAATGGAGAAATGGTTTTAACCCATCAAAGAATTGATCAATATTACTCCTTGGGTTACACATATAATCTTCAACATGCCTTTATAACCTTGTAATGTTGGCCTCATACTTTGCGACATTCTCATCCTCCTTTTTCCTCAAACTCTGAAATTTTCATTCCATATCCGCTCGATGGTCACGAGGAAAGTATTTTTCTAAGAGAAACTATTTAAACTCCCTCCATTCCATATTTGATACTTCTTCATCTTCCTTTGTGTTTTGAATTAATGACCACCATTGTTCTGCATCTCCTATGAGGTGATAAACTTCCATGACAACCTTTTCCCTTTTACTACTACCCAAAGAATGAAATATTTTCTCTAAGTAACTTATCCATTTCTTAGCTACAAATGGATTTTTAGTACCATTGAATGTTGGTGGTTTTGACTCATGAAGCAGTCTAACATTGATCCTCCATGATGTGGATTAGGTAGCTCCATACGAGTAAGGTTATTATTCATAACCTGAGTGAGTTGTCTCAGTATGGTTATAAGATGATCAGCACTAGTTGTATCACCAGAACCACTATAATTATCCTAAGTAGGAGAGAAATACCTATATGGATTATGTGCATTGATATAGTTTCCATTCCTTCCACTATATTTCATTTCTAAACAATGTAATACAATAGATTAGTTTATGAATCGAAATACATAATGACAAACTTGCAAAACACTTAACATAAATTGAACATTTTATGGATATAATCCATAATACTAAAAATGTTTTCATTGAGGAAGTATTTAATAATAAATCCTTCATAATTTTTTGTAATGAAAATTGAGTTTTCTTAAGCATATCCCCCAGGAGTGCCATAACCAATAGTGCAGCAAGGCTCATTTTCGTGTACCAGGATACCCTGGTTCAAGCCTGAAACTCCTTGTTGGAGTTTTCACTCCTAGGTACATTTGGGCCAGAGCCACCTCAACCTTCTTGTATCCAGACAGGGATATATTGCATGGAAAACTTACAAAATGTCTACATTACCAAAATTCTAGGAAGTTCGTCTATACAATTCATCAAATTTTATCTTATGATAATGTTCTCTAATAGGAGGTTTTATAAATCTAGTTTCCAAGTTTTGTACTAAACTTCCTCTAATACCAATTGTAACACCCCGACCCTAGTTACCCAGAGTCAGTGCATTATTACATAACATTGGCATGAAAACAAGAGATCATGTCTTGAAAGACCGATTAGTTTAGTATCCTTTGAATTACTAGATACATACATATGTTTTAAAGTACATTATGAAATGAAAAGAAACAAAATTGTGTCCCCTTTTAAAGCACACATATCCCATAGCCTATCCTTGTAGGTCAATCATAATATACTTCTTTGCATCCTGGGAAAATAAAACATTGAAAGGGGTGACCTCTGATGCTCATTAAGGATAAATATATAGCGGAAACTATCATAAATAAGCATAAACATTTAAGGAAATGTCTAAGACTAAAACACGGGACTTATAAACATAAACTTCAGCATAATATGGAAAGTATAAATAAAATAATTCCATTCACATATTCACATGGATATTCTACTAGTCTAATAATCACATGTAATATCAATATCCAATTTCATAATGATGGAATGCATAATACCGGACATCATAACCACATAGTTAAGGCCTTGTGCCAAGACTGTAAATAAGATTTTGTCAAGGCCTTGTACCAAGACACCAGTTTGTCTAATGAAACCTACCGATGCATCGAGGAGCTATAGTAGGCTCCACCCATCACTTACAAAGTCCAATGCATTCCTTATATGAAAATGTTTAAACAAAACATAAACATTTGTATTAAAACTAGAATATGAAATGGGAATACTTTAACCATAAACCATGAATGATATAAAAATAACACATCTATAGTCAAACATATCACAAAATATTCAAAAAAATATGGAATATTTTATCATAATAAATCAACATCAATCAAGTGTAAAATCCATCTGAGGATGTTGGCATAGATAAAATCAAAACTATTTGAGAGAAATATCACTTTCTATTTTGAAATCATTTAAATGTCACATAATTATAAAAGAATAAATTTATTTTGAAAATATTTTTATAAGATTTTAAGGTAAGTTTCGGAGGTTTTGTAATGGAGGAAAATAGTCGCACCCGCAATATAAGTTAAAAAACATTCTTACCTTAATTCATCGAAAAGGTCATAAAGTACCTTGTTTGGAAAAAACAGAAAGATTTCTTTCAAATAATTTTATAAAAAGTAAAAAAAGGGTATAAATGAATTTATCCCACATTATATGAAATAGTAAAAATGCTTTGAAATACATTTTTAAGAAACACGGATGTGGATGATAAAGATTTCCTAGTAGATACTCACGTATAAACAACCTTGAAAAATGAAGAGATTTTAGAATTAACACTTACCTTGAATTCTTGCTTAGTTGATGGTATGTTAAACTCTTTTATAATTGTTAAATTATTTTCATTAAATTATAAAATAAACACATACATAAATATTATATCATATATAATCTTATAATATTGCTTTGTTAATAATATTTCAATAGTATCATTGTTTCAGGTGTTAACTGATTTGTTTTCCTTTATATGTTTTGTTACATAAGTCATGTTTTTCATGGATAGGATGTATTTGATTCATATCTAGAATTATATTAAGTTTTTAAAAATTATTTTTAATCATAAAATGGAAATTATTCTTGAATGGTTATGATGGGTAAATGAATCTTATCCCATTTGTCGAGATGGTAATCTGTACGTATGCACGAGTGACAATATCATTCTTTTGATGAAAAAAGCATTTGTAATTGGATGTTATATCACAAATACATAATAATTAACATGTTATATTTATTATTAACATCAATTATACTCATTATTATACTCATCCAAATAATTAAGTGTTGAATAATAAACTACACCACAACATGGAGATGGTAAGTCATACGTACACACGTATGGTGACTTTATCATTCATAGGATGGATAGAATAAGGAATATGGTTATACCCAATTTTTTATAACATAATAGTATGTATAAGTTACAGGGGTTATTATTTTTTTATGGAAAAAACAAATAAAGTGGAAGTGGAAGAAGAAAAGAACTTTGAATGATGTGATGAAATTATTACCTCTTTTTTGGGTGCTTCCTTTTGATTTGATCAAAAGGTCTCATTAGGATGGCTTTATGATCAAAGTAAGACCTCTAGGATGGAGTGAGGGTAGTTGGGAGGATATTGGAGCATGTTTTGGCTGATCCAAAAGTCTTTGGATGTGTGATTGAGAGAAAAGGGGAAGTACCCTTTTATAAAAAAGGTAAGGGTGACTTTAGGAAAATCATGAAATAATAATTTATTATAAAATCATATTTGGTTTATACTGGATCAAAAAAGATTTATTTAGAGTATAAGTTAGGTATGGGTAGAAAACCTATCAAACAATAGGCTTTATATAGGTTTAGGTCACCATATTAACCTTATCTTTTATATTTAACTCTTAGTTAAATAGTTTAACTTTTACCATGTAATCTTGAATTATTATAATAAATGGTTATTAAACTTAATATAAAAATACAAGAGAATACCAAGTGGTTCATTAATGATATATATAACATTATATAAGTCCTTTTTTCAAACCTTAGATTTTTAGGAATATTATATCATTTAATAATATAGTATTTTTTTTAAATACTCATTTATGCCAATTTTGACACTATTTAGTATTTCATTTTTGTTAAAGTCATAAAAACATTATCACATAGAATAAAATTTATTTAAACCACACTAACATGTCATATTAAACTAGAAAATTAGTTTAATGAATAAAAATTCTCAATTTACATGTATTTGGATATTTATAATATCAATTATTTTAACCATTCATTAATAAGGTAATTATTGCATCATCATGGTTAACAAATAAATTTAATTATTTAATGTCTAAAAATTATAAATAAAATAAAATTACATATGAAATAATTTTATATTTATAATTAATATTTATAGTCTAATTTATCTTATGTATAACAAAATATTAAAAAAAATTCGTTATGGAAATTTGATTTTAACACTTTTAACTCTTCTTTAAATAAAATAATAATAACTTCCCTAATCTAATCCAAGTGGATCAATGAAGATAATATTTTCTTCCTATGGTTTATTTAGGTAGAAATAAACTTATTCAATAGAATTAGGACATGTGTTAGGGTAATTATAATATCATTTTTACCTTTAATTTCCCAATTTACTTTTAACCGTGGTAAATAAAATGTCAAAAGTTACTATTCACAAAAAAAATTATTTTCATCTTATTGAACCACATTTTACAAAATGATGACAACTTTTTCCCTCATATTTTGAAATTCAATTCAAAAAAATGATAAAATTACGTTTTATGCAACTTTTCAAACGTGCTTAGAAGGTGGGTAAAAGATGGTAAAAAGTTCAATAAAACTTTATATATCTAATCTTATTATAAAATTAATTCAATGAATTAAATTGGACTGATATAGGTATTATTTATCTATTTTTACTTTAAAATAATTTTAAATTAAAAATAATTATTTAAATAAAAATTCAGTATTAAACAATAACACATTGTTTTTTACTATTCATCATAAATTGAATGTTTTTAGAAAAATACCAAAAACTCACCCTAAGCTGGTTTTGATATTCCGAATTAAAAAATGATGTCTATTTTACCAAATTCAAATCATATAATTTTAATTAATTATTTTATAGTTAATTATTCTTGTCAACACCAAAAAGTGATTTTTTTTAAAAAGTAAAACTTATTAAAAGATTGATATGTTTTTATGTCCAATTTAAATGTGAAATTACTTTCAATGACCAAAATTGGATTAAATGATAAAAATATAATCTAATTATACTTAAAACCCATTAAAATTTATAATTTAGCACAATAAATTATTTTTATTAAAAAATTTTGTTTTCAATTAAAATTTAGAATCTTTCACTATTCGTCAAAATATGAATGTTATCAGAAAAACACCAAAAATTTATACTAACTAAATTTTTTATGTCCTTCTTATAAAAAATAATTTAATTTAACCAAATTTAATATAAAAAAGTTTCAAATATTTGATTTAAAAAGGATTTTCTATTAAAAGGCGGAAAAACGCATTTTTTGAAAAATACTTCTTTTATCTGAAAAATTGAATTTGTCCACATATTATGTCTAAGAAATAAAAAAGATGAATGTTAAAATTATATGAGATATATATATTATTCAAAACGTGGTTATCACTATTTATAGCCTTTTTTAAATGGCTAGTTGGATAGGTCATGGTGCACTTGAACTCGATGTTGCATACATCACACACTATTGTATTATTGAAAGAGAAATGTACCATAGAAGCTTGGGGTTTTACATTAAACATATGTAATTATGAATAAAAAATGTATACAACTATGAATAAATATTTAAATAATTGTAATTATGTATTTATAAATATAATTGTAAATATTTATATACAATTATATATAATTACATACATATAATTATTTATATAAATAAAAATATACTAAAATAATTTTAAATATGTATTTATAAATATAATTATAGATATATATTTATATATATATATATATCAATATATAAATAAATATAATTATAAAAAAATATAATTATAAAAATAATAAACATATTTATTATTCAAAAAAATATATTTAAAATATTTGTTTATAATTATAAATATATTTTTTATAATTATATAAATATAAAATTTTATATATTTATATATTTATATAAATTTATTGGTATATAAATACATTTCATTAAAAATTTAATAAATATAATTATTATGTAAATATAATTACTATAATTTTATATAAATATAAATATATACATATATATTAATTATTTTTATTAACAACTATATTTATAAATAAATATATTTATAAATATTTGTATATAATTATAAATATATTTATATATTTATATATAATTATGTATAATTCTAAAATAATATATATATATATATATTAATAGGCATTGATCATGGATCATTTCATACTGAAGGAAAATCTCATATATTGAGAATGTCCAGGAAAGGAGTTTTTCTTATATGAAGAATCATGATGGCCCTATTATGATATAAAAATGACTTTATTGGAGGTCAAGACATGGAGCCTTATGATGAGTAAGATGACTCATCAAACATGAATTATTAGTATGACACTTGGGAAGCTCCAAAGTATTGGAAGAGATGAAAACACTCAAGATTTCAGGGTGGATTTTGAGGAAGGGGTGACAGATATAAAAGAAGGTGATTGTTCAATGATCTTTTACTTTGGTGGTGGCCTCGACCACATTTTTACATTGTAAACCCATCTTTCTCTATGCTTGTGTACTTTATTTTTATTAATTAATTTTCTGGGACCATGGATTTTTATCTATGGTTTACTTCGTTCTAGTATATTTATTAATATATAATTATATAATTATAAATATAATAGATACATTTATAATTAATTTAATTTTATTATAATTTTATAATTATTTAAATAATTCCAATTTATTTATATTTATAATTATTAATAAATATTTTAAAAATATTTATATATAATTATAAATATATTTATATATTTATAAGTATGTAATTATATATATTAGGTTCTCTGGGTGAAATAATATTCAAACAAACACACACCACACACAAATAGGCTGGAAAGGTAGGTCATAGCCCGCCAAGGGACAACCAACTCATCCATCTTTATTTTTTATATATTAAAGGAATGTTGGCCCAACATTGGATAGCCCCAAAGTAATTCCATTTTGATGGACCAAAGTCCCCGCTCGCATCAATATGTCCATGGGTCTGCACCCCTTTCATGCATCATGTCTTCATCACCAGCTACCTGTGTCATGCCAACGTCACTTCCACCTATGCCAGCACCTGCATTAGCACAAACATCATAAATCATCCAAGGGGCTCACTTGGATTCAAACCATGGTCTATTTGAATGAAATATTATAAGGTTTACCACTAAGAAACCACCCCCACTACACACACACACACACATATAGTGGGGTATGGTGAAGGTTACAACATCAAATACTTTTGATGTGCTTGATCTGGTGCAGACATTACCTATTTCTGACAGGTATAATGAATTTGATGTCCCCTCCATGGGCATTGAGACTCTTAATGATAATGAGTAGATTCTCTTGGTGAAAGGCATTTATAATTTTGGGAGGGAAGAATTATAAGGGACTTGGAAACATGCTAAGACTTGGAAGCAGGGTCATCATCCAAAAAATTGTGGTCGATGACATGGTTTGTAGGACTGGGTTGCAGCCCAAGGGCTTGGTTGAAGTATGACTTCCAGGACTCATCTCACCCCAGTGTAGGAGAAGATTAAGGAGAAGTACATTGTGCTCTTTAATGAAAGTAACTCACAGCCAAAATTGGAGTCTAATAATGAAGTTGGAGATTCTATTCATGATGTTGATTAGGATTATGGTGACTTTTGACATGTTATTTCTTTTTTATGGATGTTGTCTAGTCTCTATGTTTGACCCCATCCTTATTCTTTTCTTGTTTTATCTTTATTTTTATTTAAATTTTCTTAAATGTTCGGCATCTTTTGGTTCTAGCTATACCTTTTTTCATTATACTTGGAATGGTGTGAAACATAGATTAACATCCATAGTTATAGAAAATTATCGTTGAAAAAGAAAGTACAGAAACAAAGAATTTTTGGGGGGATGCGATGTTAAAAAGTTGCACCAACATTGCCAAAAAAACAAAGGATCCTTCAACATTCACCTTATTTGATGTCCACCATAGCTTCATCAAGATCCACCCCAACCTCTCTAGTTCCTTCCTATATTCCATTTTTAAAGAGCCTTCCAAGTTAAATATTTCTCATCAATTCCTGATTATTCATTTCCATAACATGAGGCTCAATGTATCCAATGAAATCATTTTCAAAGAAGATTCATCTTGATTTGAGTTCTTATGCTTCATATCAAAATTTATTATTTCCTTGAAGTTCTAAATGTCAGATTATTTTTCTTCAACTAGAAAATTTCCATGAATGTTTTCAAATTCCTCACGGGAAACTTCCCTTCTATTATATAAATTTAAAATTTTAAGAAAAGTGAATCTATTAAAACTGGTACCCGATTCTAGTAGGGTAATGGCACCGTACTCAATTTTCACATTCCCTTATAGTGTTCCATCAGTAACTAGATCACCCATGAAATATTAAAGACTATCCTATAATATATGTGAAAATATATATTAGGGTATCGACCCACATAGTGGGTTCATAATTAATATGTAAAGGCTTGTCTCCTAGGATATCTTTTCCATTCATCTCTTCCTGAACATAGTTTTGGGGTTCAGAATTTAAAATATTCTCTTGTCCATGAATTTCTATAATATTCATTGAAAAGTTTTATATACGAATAGGTGGAGGAGCCCTAGATGTTCTAGTGGTTACCAATTTAAATCCATCTTTTTTCTATCACTTTTGATATTCCTTTTCTTTTTTACATGATTAGTTCTTTCCAAAGGTCATGATCAACCTCCACTTGGAAAATAGCCTTAATTTTAAATTGTTCATAGGATTCCTAATTATATAGTAAAACTTCAATCTTATTTCAAAAATCCTCTTTAAAAGATAAATTAGTTTGCACTTCCTACACTTCCCCATATTTCCTAGGATATTTAAATCATATTTGGGTAAACCTTCTCAGCTTTCACATATAATCCATCCTCCCACCATTTTCTAAGAGCCTATTAAGTCTCTACTACCTTGACACTCAAAACCACAATCCCCCCTTTATTCATGTGAAACAGTACCCATCATTTAATTTAATTCCTTCTTATATTCCTTTATCAGATTCCCTTTCAAACTATATTTAATAACAATAATAGTCCTACGACATACCTTTTTTGTGTGTTCAACAAAATTTCAAGACAAAAAATAATGATGATGCTTATTATACTCTACAAGGAGATGAATATAATTATTTATGGTAGAAATAATTACCCTATCATTGAGGGTGGCACTTATATTCACCTCCCCCAACATTCTAGCAAAGTGGGTGAACCTAACTTTCAATGTATCCTTGTCCAGTATAATTGGGACAGTAATAGAAGTGGTAATATCATGAAGTATCTTTACGTACATAGTACTTGGGGTAGCACCTTAGTGGTAAACCCCATAATATTTCATAAAAAAGGACATGGTTAAAATCCTAGAAATCTCTTTGGGGGGATTTATGATTCAGGTGATGACGCCGACATGATGTATGGAGTTATTGATGCAGGTATGGTGAAGCAGGGAAGATGGTGTAGGAAGGATTCTCAATGGACCTTCTAGACAGTAAAATTGTAATTTGGGCCATGTAATGGGAATCATTCCCACTAGGCCTTCATTCCATCAATATAAAATAAATAAGGATTTACGGGTGGTTATCCCCTAAGGTGGGGCTATGGCCTACCTTTCTGGCATGTGTGTGTGGTGTGTGTGTTTGATGTAATTATACCCCATGAAAATAATATATATAATTGTATATGTTTATATAATTATATAATTATATATATATATATATTAATAGATAAATATATATACCAATATGATTCGAGTATGAGTTAGTTACCCAACTCATACACTGAAAAATTATTAAAATAAAAGGTAATAACAATGTTATGAAATGAGGTGTAATATATTTTCACTAGTTTGAAATATAGTGATTGAAAACTGAGAGGAAAAAAATAAGAATCATACATTTTATTTTCCAAAGAAGTGATTTAACATAGAAATCTAAATTTGATCTCATATTGCACCTTTCTTCCATTTTTTGGTTGTGTTCAACATCTCTGAACACCATGTAAAAGGAAAATAATTCTCCAAGTTTATTTTGGATGATTGGATTGAATCTTTGGAGGGGTTCATGCTGGAAATTCAAATTATATTTAAACACACACATGAACTACCCATATATCAAATAGGTAGTTCATAGCCCCCCAAGAAATAACAAACTAATTCCTATTTTTTATTTATGCATGTAGTCCTCATTTTATATAGAAAAAACACTTTTGGAAAATGAATTCACATAATATTAACTACATGTATTGTAGTCTTGTACAAAAATGAGTGAATCATTGAAAAAAATAATTAAATAACTAAATTGTATAAATTTCAATAATTTTAATAATATTAAAACTTTATAAATAAAATTGAATAAATACTATTAAAAATATATTAAAAATAATACGTATTAAAATAAAAATATTTATAAAAATGAGTAAATTACAAAAATATTCTATCAAAAATGAAAAAATATACATCAAATGTGAAATACATACATGACATACACACACATGTACACATGTTATATAAATATGTACATACCTGGTATATGTGTATATATACATACACATTCAAACATATTTACATGTACAACATCTATACTGACACACACATACATAGAAAACACACACACAACATAATTCATACACAAATATTCACATAGACATTGATATATACATATATATATGTTAAAATATCACATATTAAAAATCATTTATATTAATATAATAATTTTAATTATTATAATATATATATATATATATTAATATATCATATTTATATTTATATTAATTATATTAATTAATTTTCTAATTAATCTGTATATATAAATATTAATTTTTGAATATAAATATCATAATGATATATATTAATTATATTTTTAATTAATAATTTTTATCAATGATAGTAAAAGAACTCATAAATATAAACCTTTATAAGTGCTTTACGATGGCACTGATAAATATTACCCTTTTATCAGTTCTTTATGTTTAGAGTTGATAAAATCCACCACTAGCTAAAATGCGATCTATGGTAGTGTGATTTCCCTATAATCAAAGAACAACCTCATAGATGCATATTTATCATTAATGAAGAGAACATGGGCTCCACATGGCGAAACACTAGGTTGAATAAATCCCTTATCACACAAATTAATTATTTATTTATTCAAAACCCCTAATTCTATAGTGTACATTCTATATGTAGTCTTTATATTGTACATACATCAAGGATTAAATTAATGTAAAATTCAATTTCATTCTCTGATGGTTTTCCATGTAATTTTTCAAGAAATATATCAATTTATTCCTATAAAATAGGCACATACTCAATTTTAAGTTTACTTTAACCATCCACATATCATGTTCTATCTTCTTCCCCAATAATTTCATTTAGAAGCACTATTGGGTGTTGATTTAGACATGAATCAGATGATGAAGTATATTCACTAATGATAAGTAATTCTATATCTTCATCACAATTAATAATTTCATTCTCCTTGAATTAAAAATTTTCATCATATTTTGAAAGATAGTCAACAACAAGTATTATATCAAATTCCACCATAGGTATGATAATAATTTATTCAAATATATATTTCTTATGTTTCATAATCGGGACTTCCTAACACATCATTATTACAATGATACCTCCACTAATATTTTCGACTGAAAACTCCCTTACTAAGGTGATAAAGAAACAATTAATTTTATTATATAACATGGAATATATAAAAGAGTGAGAAGATCTATAATCAAAAAAAATCATTGGATAAATTTTTTATATGATTAAATTAACTCCCACCACATCAGTTTATACTTACACCTCATCACTAGTGATCGCAAAATCATGGAATTATCCCCTTATCCTTTTATGTGTTAGATTCCCTTGAAGTTAGAGGAATAAATTTTCATAGTTCCCCATATCATTATAGTTGAAACAATGAATAAAAATGTTTTATTTCTTCTATTTTTATTTTTTAGCCTGATGACTATTATATCTGCACTTATAAAAAACTTTCATGCCCTTCAAGAATTTTCTAAGATGATTCTTTCCACAGTTTCCAAAATATGGAAATTAATTCATTCTGTTCTTCTTCTTAGACATATTCCCTTTTTCTTAGTACTCATTGGAGCTCTTATTTTCTTGATTTCCCTTAAAAAAGATCCTTAAAATTTATACTCTATTTTCATGGAACATAAAAATAATTCATCATATAACGAACATTTTTGAGAGACTAGTTCCCTTTTGAGACTTGGCTTAATCTCTTTAAGTAAATGGAAAATATGTCATTCTTTATTGTGTATATAATCCATAATATACCTGGATAGCCTTATAAAGTCAGCCTCATACACGAAAACAATTTTTTATTTCTTTTTCATTAATATAAGGAAAATACTATTTATTTTAGTTCATTTATCGCGAGGGAAATATTTGTAGAAGAATGCCTCTTTAAAATATTTCCAATAAATTTGTTCTATTTCCTCTTACTCCTATGTATTCTGGATTAACTACCACCATTAATCAATATTGAATTTTTAAAATACAATATAAGTGTAACCTTTTTCTTTTTTGTCGCATCCCAAGGACATAAATATCTTCCCAAGGGATTTAATCTATTTTTCAGCTACCATTGCATTAGTAGTATTATAGAATTATGAGGGGTTCTCTCACATGAAGTGATCTGACATAGAAGAATCACAGTGTAGAACAACATGTTTCTCCATCTCTGTATGGTTATTTCTTCATGACCTGATTATTCTTCCCTAATATAGTAATGATCTACTCAGTTCCAACACCCGCTGTATTGGATTTCTAATTACGGAAATCATTACATTGGCTATGAGTATTGATATAATTTTTTAATATAGGTTACATTTCTAAAAAACAGAATATACTATAATTTTAACATTTAAATCATACTTTACAATTCAAATTTTTCTGAAAAAACTAACATAAATAAAAACAAATTATGCATTTTTAATGTATGAATATTAAACTCAACTTCATTGGGGATATATTTATTTTAAATTCCTTTAAAATGTTTCATAAAGAAATGTGAATTATCCTAAGAATATCCCCTGAGAGTGTCAAACCAAGTGTTTAGTAAGGCCCATTTTCATTTACAAGGTAACACATGAGTTAATCTTGACGTGAATGTTTCAGAGTTAATACCCCTAGGTACATATGTTCCTAAACCATGCCAACTTATAGTATGCAGACAAGGATATATTTCTAGGAAAATATACATAATTTATTCCTCCCTGAAACATTAGGATGTTATTCTCTATTTTTACTCAAGTTATATCATAAGTATATGTCATTTAATCTATGTTCTCCTAACTCTAGTTCATATGGTTTATACTAAACCATATTTGATAACAACTGTAATGATCCTGAATCTAGTAACCAAAAGCTAGGGTCTACTTTATTACATTTTCTGTAGATACAAGTTATCACATCCCAATAAATTGAATCGTTTATAAGTATTAAAGATATAGATACACACATAATACCCATTTTACATTGGGAGAATAATGTAAATCATAATACATAACAAAAAAATGATCTACATCCCTGAAACCCAACCAAATATTTCTTGTTCATATCCAAGAGAAACGAAAAAAATAAGGGTGGGCTAAAATTATAATTAAGGGTTACGTATAGTAGACTATATAACGATTAAGTAATTCATATTCAATATAAAAATTAAACTAAATAAAAAAAATTCATTTAATGCACATAATCCTCAACCTAGTTGGTGAGGACTTAGAAAGTGCATCCAAGAGACTCGAGATCAAATCTGGGGAGAGAAATATTTCTGGGTTACTGCAGTAGTACTGTAGCATGTACTATTTGGTGTTGTAGTGGTAGGAACTATTCATCTATTTGGGAATTTGAACCATTGGTCTAGTTCTTGATTCCTTAAAGGCATTCAGGACACCCAAGACCTTCGGTCTATTAAGGATTTTGGGCCACCTCAAGGACTTGGGCCACATGAAAATGTAGATGCAACCAGATAGATTACAAGGAACAAGGCTCCAGATGAGGATACATAGTAGGGAAATTCACTAAATCAGAGAAAATTAGACATGTAATATTGAAAGGGTAAGACATTTACATTGGAACTAGGCCTATACATATCTGCATAAGAATGTTAGATGACCATACATAAGAAGGTGGAGATCTAGCATCATGATATTTTCTAGGGAGGGACAGTTCCAAGTTGTCTTGTTTCGGATGATTTCCTAAGTACTATGGGTCATATAATGTTTAAATTTAGTATTCTAGAATTTTAATGGTTAACCCTCATCCCTTGAAAGATGTATTATCAAAAATAAATAAAAAATTAAGGCCTTCAGGCCATTCGGTATATATCATTTAATCAATAACTTTGGCATAAAATAAGGCATAATCAATATTTCCAGGTAAATGATTGAACACACATAACATTTAATTAATAAATTAAGAATGAAATGAATCCATAGATAATAATAATGTCAAAATATAATGGATAATAATAATAATAACTGATTTATAAATGAAATAAATTCTTAATTATTAGATGTCATGATCTAATGCATCCTAACACCTCTACTATCAAGATCCTTCACAAAATATTATAAAAATACAAGTAAAAACCCACCGTATTTGTCTAATGATACCTATAAATGAAATTAGGGATATCTATAACTATTCCCCACCAAAAACTTCATATCCAAAAAATTAATCATATATCTAATGATCTAATTAATTAATGAACAATATTCCTTGTCAACAAATATCCATATTCAGTAAAGAAAAAAATTATTAATATTTACCTGGTTAATCAAATACCATTAAAAGTAAATAACATATGTTAAAATTAAATATAGTTTAGAAAATAATCATATCCATGATAAATATAATATATATTTTTAATAGAAATGAAATTTCAAATTCCAAAAGTATCATAAGAAAGTGATTGAGTCAAGAGAAAGTTAACAATCCCAAAATAAATCTAGAAATGAAAGGTTAGAATCAATTCTGTGATAATATAGGTTTTTACAATAAAATCATGAATAAAAATATATTAATTTTAAATACATTAATTTTATAGTATATACATCACATAAATGTGAATAGGTTTATATTAACAAATATGTTTCAATGAAATAGAAATTGGGATGAAATCCTTTACCTCTGGTGTAACATTATTTGATTAGTCATTAACCACCTCTAAAGTTGTATAAAACATTTTTATAACTTGTAATATAAACCTATTAATATTTATAATGTAATATATGATCCTATTATAACATTTTAAAATCTTTTTGTTAATAATATTTTATTCTTTTGATTATTTTGGGTGCGGATTTCCATGTTTTCTCATGCGTTTTTATCACGAATGTTTTGGTTATTATACATAGGATATTGCCCCATAATATCCAGAATTATATTAATGTTATTAAAATTATTTTTTTCATTCAAAAAATCTGTATAATATTTCCTTAAATTGTTTCATAGAAAATTAATTGCATCACTTCTTGAAAATGGTTTGTCGTATATATACATAATTGATGATATCATTCTGTTAATGGGTGAAAGGGTAAATAAGTATATGATATATTAATTTTCTATAGTTGATATAATTTGATAGATATCAAATATTTTAATTAAATTTATCCTTCTTATCTTCCGTGTAAAGTATAAGTGAAAAACGAGTTGCATAACTTTGTGAGGTCGTAGTCTCCCGCGAACATGAGAAACATTATCATATTTTAAAAGGAATGAAAAGTAATAATGTATAGTGATATTATAATTCCATAATTATAATTAAATTAAAAATATTATATATATATATATATATATATTAAATTAATAATTATATTCAACCATTAGAGGTATTTATAGAACACGAGTTACATCATTTTGCAAAGTTATAGTCCACCGTACACAAGATCAAGGATTTCATTTCTGATTTGATGGAAGTGGAGATAAATATAGGTTATTAAATTAATTTAACAACATCTCAGTGCATGGTATATACTTTTTTATGATAATATGATTATTAAATAATATTTTAATTAATTTTAAGAATAAATAAAATAAAAAATCTTTTTTAAGAACATTACCTCTTCTTCGCACAACTTCTTTAGGTTTGCATCAAAATCCTTCATAGATTAGATTTATGATTAAAAAAGGGACTATAGAATGTTTTAATGGAATTATGAAATATATTTGGGTAGCAATTGGATGAAAAAATGGATTTTTAATTATGAAGAGTGGAGGATTGGGGTGTCCTTTTATATATGGGGGATAGGACATACTATGAGTTTTAGAAAACAGTGAATTAAACCCACATTTGTTTACAAGGGAAAAGGATCAAAATAGCCCATTCTAGACCATTTGATGTTATAACGTATAAATATGTCCATAAAATAATATTTTGAAAAATTTTAGGTCATTTATAACATTTATCTTCTTAGTTTAACCACTTGGGAAACCTGTTTTCACCTTAACCACTAAAATTAATTTTTAGAGCTTTTACTATTCATTATGGTAAAAAAGTAAGTTGATATTTTTCAATAATATAAATTCTTATTATTACACATTTTCAATTCGTTTTTCAAAATTCAACTAACATAATTGGAATAATCCAATTTAAAATAAATATTATAGTCTCATAAAAAATGAGGTTTCCAAAGAAAAACATATAAAATGGAAACAAACATTATCTCAGAATTAAATATGAAATTGATTACAATGATGTAAATTATAAAATTTTATTATAATTGAACTAATTTTACATTGAAACAAATTTAAAAAATAAATAACTTTTAAATAATTTTAAAAAGGTAGTTTTTAATAAAAAAAATTAGTTTTCACTATTCATAAAACAATTAATATTTTACAAAAATCCAAAAAATTAACCCTAATATAGTTTTTTATTATAATTTAAATATTATTTTAATTTTATCAAGTAATTTTTTTGAAATTTTCAAAAAATTATTTTTGTCATAAGTGTACAATAAATGATAAAACCCTTTTCATTAAGAAAAAACCATTTTTTTAGAAAAAAAATCATTTACATTAAAATGCCTTGTATTTTATTTATAATAAATATATATCTAATTAAAATGTTTTAACCATATATTTTTTAAAATATAGATAGATCTATCCATACCCACCAACTTAATGACTAGGTTATAACGATCGTGATTAAATAATAATATTTTAATATAGTATCATATTTTATTTAAACCTAGTGTTGCATGTATCAAAATCTATCAAAGAGATTTAATTTATTTAGAAGTAAATATTCTATAAATTATTTGGGTGTTACAATTCCCATGATTCCAAAACACATTCACTAGAGGAACCATCTTTCCTTGAAGAAGCTTCTCACTCTAATATATAATCAACACTGGTCACTCCCTAAAAATTCTTCTAAATCTAAATTAGTACCCTCAATGTCAATCAAGTGTGAGGGGTCATGATAGTTTCTATGGATTAAGACATGTAAAATATATCATACATAACTTTATGTCTCAAAGGGAGTACCAAAAAAAATATGGTTCTATTACTATCTAATATCTCTAACAAAACAATAAACCATGTTATATTATTCTTCTACTTTCTCAACTAATGATAACCTAACCATGGAGAAACCTGAAAAAGACTTATTCAACCATATTAAAACCCAAAGGTAATATCCTTTTAGTTACAATAAAATATCTATGTTCCCTAAGTAGTGAATATATATTTTTTATTAAATAAACCCTCACTGAGGTCTTATATACCAGACATAACCCAATGATCACCATCTTTCCTTCCTATAGCTATTATAGAGGTGAGTAGCCTATTTAATTATATAAATTCTCATATGGATCCATTTGTATCAAATAAAGAAACATTTTTTATGAAATATTTTCAAAAATCATATTGTTTTTTCATGATTGAAATATTTTTGCATTCAATCCCATATCATATTCTATAATATTAAAATCATCCTATGTGGTTTCCCACTACTCTATATGTGATATATGGTAATCAATTTCAAATAAGTTCTCATCACATTTTTTAACCCCTTCTATAATCAATATATACTTTATGCATCTTTATATGACATGATGCTCATATAAATCATGTCTAAACAAACAATCTATTTGATAAATAGTTTTCATGGATCATCTATTGACTAGATCTACAGGATATATAAAATTTGTAAAATATTCATTACTCAGTCAGCAATAATCCACCTTATATCCTGAATATAGGGAATACTCAAAAGTGATCTAAATATATCCATCATAACCTCACACCACTTCCTTGTAGGAACTAAAATTTGCTAGATTAATCCTGCGAGTCTCTGGTGCTCTACATTCACCCTCGATGGGCAAGGTAATGATACACATGTACGATGATGTCCCTCCTTATGAATGACCACAAAAAAGCAAACATTATATCATGGTACACTTTTGAAATTCCTAGAAAATATATAGATTAATATGTGTTGGATTACCTCATCAACTCCCCCTCATAAAAATGAGGAATATAACACTAAAATGTATATAAAGTACTCTATCCTTATCCCGAGTCCATCATGGAATTGGCACTAAATTATAGAGCCTATCCCCAACCAAAACATAGTCTAAATAATATTTCATGATGGGTTTTACCTAATCTAGTAATGAGGAAGTGAGAACAAGTGGTGTACAATTCACTATTCTTTTTCTTCTCTATCTTATCCATGCACCAATCTAAGAAAAGGATAATAAAATTTTATTCCTCATTGGATTACCATACCATATAATCATTTTTCTTACTTTTAAGGGAATTTTTCATGATATTCCTCATCATTGGGGTATAGGGTATCTTAAAATAAAATTCCTTAAGGTAATTGACACTGTGCATTTTCCATAAATTCATGATTTGATGTGAACAATTTGATCGAAAGATATTTTGGTATGTATATACCATGGATATATTTCCAAAGAGAAAGTGACTCTAATAATTAAATTAATGGAACACAATAGCTAATTATATGCTATTTCTAGGGTATATTCTCTCATAGTGTCTCACTAGAGGAGAGCCATAATGGATATACCTACCCTCTTGCATTAGCAGTAAATATAAACCAACCACCAAATCATCATAATAGATGGTATAAAAAATTCATGGATTTGGAAAATTTGAATGAGAATAAAAAAACTCTTCCCTGTAATACCAAAAATATATCCTGGCACTAATATCTCTACAAAAAAGTGACCCCTTTCTTAGTAAAGAAATTCATTGTTACTATCATGTCAGATAAATCCTGGATGAACCACCAATAGTTACCAACTAAGACAAAAAAGATCATAATCTAAAATACAATCTTTAATGAATCCTAATTTTTTATTTCCACTAACATATCTAGATAAACTCAAATTATAGCCTCAAATATGAATCTCCTTATAATTCACACCTCCACAATCCAATAGTGGAAATCTAAGAGCTTACTATAAAGTATGTGTTCTTGATTCATCATTAGCACTACTTATAAAAGCTCCAAATGAAAATCCCATGTCTGAGAGTATGTTGGTATTTAACTGATAAATACCATACAAAAGAGTTTAGGTATAGGTAGAATATCATATTCATGAGAGTATTGAATACCAAATTATTATTAATCAATCCAAATGGAATCAAAAAAACACATACATCCTATACCTAGTTTGGAATTATTTACATGGTACATCCTCTATCCAACCATGTAGTTAATTATTTCATAACTATAGACGAATTTTAGATAATCAAAAAGTTTAATTAAACTGATAAATAAAATCATTTATTTTTAGAAGTACATAAATTTTTTATTGTAAGATAAAAAATATTCCTATTATCTCTTAAAAATAATTTTATCACCTTTAATTTCAAACAATATATGTAGTAACCATAAAGAGGTACTCTTACATATATATCATTTTCCTCAATTTACTCAGGAAGAATCTTTATCTCCCAAATCTCAGAAGGTTATGTAATATATATAGGTATCAATATGTGATTAAAACCTAGAACAAGAGAAATAGTGAACTATAAATCACTATCAGAAGGAAATCCTGATAAGTAACTAGAAAAAGCATCGTGGAAGAAACCCACTATTATAGGAAAAGTAGTCGGATCCATAATAAAATCTATAATAAAGACCATACTATCTATTTGGGTAATGAAAATACCAAACTAATAAAGGTCTTGTCTATGTTTACATATCTGGAAATCCTATTATATAGTGAATGTATTTACACCACCTATGTGGGAAGTGAATCACACTGTCATTCGGTATAAATTGATGTAATCAAAAAATTGCATCAACTTATCTACAAAGAAGATGATTTAAAATCCTGAAATATCAAATATGAATAAATTTCGTAATTATGCATAAGCACCCACCACCACTAAACACTCACGACACCATTTAACTCGATATAACCCCCTTCTGAAAGAAATGTAAAATGTAAACTACATAGTAGAATTCTCAATCAGAATCCCCAAAATAGCCACATGATGAGCCATGGTAAATAAATAGGATACCCCTATGTCAAATTATATATTGGATAATTTTTAGGGAATCTGAACCATACCTCTTAGTATTGAGGGTCCCACACTAGTGTTTACTATAACATGGTACAATGTAAAAATTATTACCCATGTTATATCCATGATTATACCCTCAGATTCCCTTACTTAAATTCAATATAACCCCATACAAAACTTAGTACTACTAAACTTGGGATCGTTATCCATCTCCTCAACCTAACCTTCCCAACGATTCTATACTGTCAGACTATAGTGAACCCATAACCTAGCCTAAGAAACTAGTTTCTAGCATGATCCTTTCCCTCAACCTACTATAGTGATATCCAATAATAATATCAAAAATACCTCATACTTTCATATATACTACTTTTAATGGTTCATACATCCATATTGAAAATAACCAGCTCACCCATACTAAATTCTCACAACCGATACTCTATTTAAATGAGTAAGTAAAGATATTATACCCTACATAACCTATCTATCACATTCATAGAATATATCATCCCCTTTCTTCTTTCTGATGATAGAAGAGATATCATAAATAACCACTAAAAATAAGAAATATACATTCTAATATTCCCAACATAAGTCTACTCTCAGTAATTTGATAGTTTAGAACTTCTTTTAAGTAAGTTATCAAGTTAAATAAACTAATATTTTTTTATATTTGTTTGTATTCCCATCTAAAACATTTGGACTTTTCTCCCTTATTCCCTACTAACAAAATTGTAAATCAAAGAAATTATAAAACCCCAGTAAATTACTCTATCACTGATTACCCTCCCTCTAATAATTTCATAACCTCTTCCACATGATCCAGCATGAGATTCACATGAAATAAATACATAATGAATAGATCCAATAAAGTATCACATGTTAAGACCTCATGAATTTTTATTTAGACCATCACACCCCACCATCACCCTCCTCCCCCTTATAATATAAAATCATCCATATTTATGTTTTAATATTTAAGATAATCGATAAACAAAAAATTATCTAGATCTAACTAATTTAGATATTTATATTTTCTTCTCCTTTATCACCCTAGAATGTAGGATGCTGTTATATCTAAAATTATCTAGTGAATTCTACCATAGGGACCCCATGTCAGTGTAACCCTCCGCCTTCCACTAGAACTAACTAAAAATCACTTCCTTGGACTACAATAGAAAACTCATAAGCATTCAATGCCCCTCCAACCTAATTATTTGGTGGCATATCACAGGCATCAATAACTCTTTCCCTCTACTCATCCATACAACATCATTGAGGTTTATTTTTACTAAATTATGAAATCATTGATTTTGAATCATTTTAAAATAATATAAAAAATCTATAATGTTTAGCAAGAAAGGGACACACTTATATAAAAACCATACTCCATCCCTAACTCAACATCCCATACAAACAAACCTTACCCAAAAAAATAATCACTAATTATTTCCTATAACAACCTAAAAAACTCTACAATCTACCCCTACTTAAGGTTTTATCTCATAACATATGTACTTTTGAATTTAATAATATATCAAATTATAAATAATATAATTTTTTTACCAAAGGATTTAATCAATCAAAACAACAATAATAACTCATTCAAGAAAACATTAATTAAATTATTACTGGAATTTAATAACTAAATCACCTTTTGAAAATAATATTCTAGACACATATAAGTAAACACATGTTATATGAACCTATGTATTGAATATGATTCATATAATCACACCCTATATCCATTCCCATATAAGAGTAAACAGATAAATCACAATCAAATAATTTTTTTCCTTATAAATATGAGAAACCAAAAAGATTAAAATCAGTATATGTAAAAGTATTGAAAGATAATGATTTTTTATAATAATTGTATTTACAAATAATAATAGATTCTCCCCTGAGTTTTAAACAACATATCAATAAACAAAAAAGTCCCAAAATCATCAGTCAAGAAAAAAAGTGACCTGAAACTACTTGGAAATGCATTAGTAAAGGTTTACATGTCTAACCTAGAGTGATTCATGGGCTTAACTGTGTATCCCCATATGATGGAGCCTTCCAAATAGTGGTGAGAGATAAATTCATATAGTGGGGAGACAATTCACTCAACGTCATTACCAAACATTAATTAAAAATATGAAAATCATTAGTAATGTCCAGGAATTTCCATATAATTTTTTATATGGAATTATTTTGAGACCATGAACCGAGATGACATGTGATTCCAAGGCCTGGAGTGCCTGAAATGAACTATAGAAAAATGTTAATATTTAAATAGAGTTTATGAGTGGTTTTTATGAAAAATTTTAATAACTCTTAAACTGGTGCCCGGATCATAAATACAAGGGCATCGTTTCGTTCAGGATGGTGGGTTTACCCAGGGCGCGACATATGCTTATTCGGCACATGCCTCCAGTGAGAAAACCTGAAAATGAAATAATTGTAAATAAAATAATTAAATGAAATTATTTTATTTTTCAAATGCTTATAACTCACGAATGGTGACTTGAATTAAAAATATGATACCACCGCTGAGCTCGTAAGGGTATTCTTTACTTAGGCAGATCCAAACATTGGCCAGTGCGGGCCAACAATGGATGTATGTTTTTTGATGTAAATAAAATAACTAAGTAACAATTATTTTATTTTTAAATCCTTATAACTTCTAAATGGTAATTCAGATTAAAAATTAGAGAGTACCGTTGAGTTTGTGTGGGCATGTACCCCTTAGACGGAGCCTAACATCGACCATTGCAGGTCGAAGGTGAATGTTAATTATTTTTTAACTTTTATAAGGTACATTTAGTAAATGTATGAGTGGTTTATTCTATCTTTTGAACCGGTGATCGTATTGAAAATCTGAGGGAACAATTGAATTCGCAGGGCTGAGATTCACTTAGGTGAAGATTAACTTTGACCAGCAAGGTGCAGATGAAAAAGATAATTTTTGGACTTTCATTGAAAAAAATAAAATAACTATAAGTTATTTTATTATTTTCTTCCACCATTGAGCGAAAGATTGCGGAATCGTAGTGTTACAATGATCATTAAATGAATAATAATTAATAACTCTTTTCTTTGGTTGTGTAAATGTAATGCTCATGGGATTAATTGCTTCATTAATTATGGTTAATTAATGAAACACCTAAATTAACGCAATGTGGAGTGGTTTGTTTTTATTTAATAAGTCTGTTGGTGAATGGATTGGAAATTGTGGGGAAACCATTGAAAATGTGCTGACAAATTTCCTCTTCCAAGGATAATGGTGAACAAACACAATCATTTGTGGAATCAATCCGGTGATCGACTAGCGGTGATGAATGTCGAATGAAAACAAATTAAGAATTCATTCCTTCTTTTGTAACGGATTCGATCGAATCCATGTAGGGGGTTTAATTGATTTATGTGTAAAATTATTCTTCTTTTCTCATTCTGGAATAATATGAAGAACGCGGATCGACTGACCAAGAACATGATCTGCAATTCATTCTTAATTTTGGGAGGTTGTTGTGGGGTTACACTTTGGGGTTTTACTTAATCTTATAATGATTATTATTCCACACCTATATTATAATGCTAACGCAGAGGGCACATGCCAATATGAACAAGGCCCTGAATCTCCGACGCTCTTGAGTTTTGTGTGTTCTTCATGGGAGACCAAGCAGCGTGGAGGAAAGGCGAATCCAAGGGGATCATAGTGAAGGCGACAACCCAAGATGCCACTAGGAGTAGATGGGAAGGAGAAAGGACCACCAGAGCATCTACGGTGGCCCACGGAAGCATCCACCAGTGGCCAGCCTGTGCTGGCTGCGTGGAGGAACGGTGCGTGCAGGCGTCGTGGTGACAAGCGGTGCGGCGATAGGAGCTGCGGTGGTAGGAGCCACGGATGGATGGCCACAACGGGTGGAAGGCAAAGCGCCAATGCACTGTTCGGGAGAGGAGAGTCCCTATTGGTCCGCTCGTCTAAATGCGCATGGCTGGATTGTGCCGACCATTTTGGAAGATAGGGTGGTGCCTCACGGGGGCCACCAACTAGGAGAAACCGGATTCCCAACATCTGGTTCATCTTGACCAGCCCACACTGCACGGGCCAGGTTCTCTAGGTGGGATAGACCCACAAGCCAGGCTGGGTCCACCAGCCAGGTCAAGTCTGTTGGTCGGGTTGGACCCATGGGCCCAATGGGTTGGTCGGACTAAGCCCTACCAACCTAGTTTCACTAAAACTGGTGTAACACACAAATTGAGATTCTGATTGATGCACCGTCTACGGCGTGAGGACCCTTGAGACAAGTCAATACTTTTGTGATACTACACTTGAGTTTTTTTAGATGTTGAAGTGAGGCCAGGTTGGATCGTACTTGAATCCAACAGGGACCTATTTTATCTTTTTTCCTATATCTTACAGACCGGACGTCCGACTGATGCGCTGTCAGTGATGTTGGAACCCTTAAGACAAGGAGGTCCTTGGGTAAATTCATTATGGGACTTCTTGGTGATTGAGGTAAGACTAATGGTATGAGGAGAAAAATATTTGAAACTCAAGTGCACCATGTGTGGGAATCTTGTGGCTGGCTGTCAAGTGAAGAGTGACCCTCCATGGATCGACATGAGAGAAAACCTCTGTGGATTAGTAGTAGTGAAAACCTATGTGGATCGGTAGTAGTGTGTCCCTACATGGATCATCAATAGAGATCCCTTCCGTGGATCATCATGAGAGAGACCCTCTATTGATCAGCAGCAGTGCGACCCTCTGTGGATTGGCAGTAGTGCGACCCTCTATGGATCAGCAGTTGAGAGACCCTTTGTGGATCAGTAGTAGAGCAGCCCTTCTCAGATCAGTAGTTGAGCAAATAAATAGAATAAAATGATATATCTTAAGACTAATCCTCTTTATTACTACTCTATAAGTTTTATACTTGGTATGAGTTGTCTTTTACTTTGTGTCCTGTGATTGAGATCATGTTTCATGGTTTATCCCTTGTGGGATTTTGAGAGACCTTTGGAGGTCTCAGGGTCTCTATTGAGTATTTTTATACTCACCCCATCATGGGATTCACCTGCACCTTGTTGTGTCTTGTGTAGATGACGGACAGATAGACTGAGACTTGGGGAGCCAGGGCTAGATATTGCTCGGAGGGGATTGATATACGTTGTGAGGGGAAGTGATGACAGATGACGATTTTTACCAAGAATTAAAGTAGGATCCTTGGTGGAAAATCTTTGGAGCTTGCTTTTTCCTTTTATTGTACTACTCTTTCAGTTGGGATTGTGTACTAGCCCATTTTTACTTTCAGTACATACTTTTACTCTCAACGTTGGTACTTAGTGGTGGTTTTACTACTTCTTTTCCATCGTGTGTTACTTGTATGTAGTGTGCCCTGTCTCTGTGTTTACAGGTTTAAAGGCAATGCCATCCCTTTTTAAGTTTTTCCTTTCCAGTGCTAGTCACCATCCCCTAGCCTATGGGAGGCAGACTTGGGGTAGTCACGACACAAGCCCCAGGGGACAGGTCGTGACAAAGTGCTTTCAAAGGGAGGTTGGTTCTACCAGAATAACTAAGAGTTTGTATTTTTCAATGGGAGAAATAGTGTTAAGTGTATTGAGTTCGGAATTCTATCCAGGGAGTCCAATGTTGGTGTGGCATCTGACGTCTCCATACACCAGGACCCTGAATTCTGTTTGGTGACCCAGAACACGAAAACACTAGTTACATGTGTTTTGAAAATGTTTTTATATTGATCTCTTTTTGATTCAGCTAAACAAGTATGACCTTTTGACTATTTTTCATCTTGATTCTATTTCAAGATTCCCCCACATAGACAGCTAGACAGGATTCCAGTGCGTGACCATAAGGATGGTCCATAGAGTGATGAGGCTTCGGTATAGGGATTTTTGCCCGAGATAGTACCTTCAGGAGGTTTCCCAGTAATACAACTACCCATTGGTCAGAAAATACTACCAGTTTTAATAGTAGAGTAAGGGTTTCGGGCGCAGCGGAAGAGTGGTTGGGAAGACACCTAACTTTGATTTTTACCATGATCAGTGATTATTCTGGGATCAATATGAAGATGAATGCCAGTCTCCATGGAATATAATCAAAAATTTAGATAAAGAAGAAAGAGTCCTGAAACCATTAAGAGAGGATCTTGCACATTATGTTTACAATTAATTTAATTAATGTTATAAAGAAAATAATAACTGGATCTTCGGTATTTTTCTTTGTTTATGATGTTGATCATCTGGAATGACCCTTACAGATTATCTCGTTGCACTTGTAAGGATCCAAACAAGAGTCCCTCTAGTGGTGATCCACACGTGCTCTGATGGCCTCTGATCGACACCGCTCGTTCTCTGATTACTAGCATGACGAAGCGAGTGTCTTGTATCGGTCATTCTAGATCTCTTGTTCTTCAGTCTTGAAGAACGTCTCTCATTCTTGAGAGGGTAGAGAAGAGGATTCAAAAAAGAAATTTTTTGTCTTAACAATTCTCAATTCACCAGGCGTGTGGTTTGTTGTGGTGTACGGAACAATAAGTGTACCTGTCTATTTATATGTATGGAATTTCAGTTATAATATTTAATTACATTGAAACAATTAAATATGTTAATAATCTTAGAGAAAACCCATGCATTTAATAATAATACCACGTCATTATTTATGGTGTGCCAACTAGCACAAAACAAAATTATAAATACAATTATAGGTCACAAAATAATAGTAGTGTTATTTTAATTTGTGCCAACTAATAAAATAATTATTTAACATCTTGCAAATAATTATTTTACTACCGGACCGACGTTGGTCCGCTTTAACTCCACTTCAATTTATTGAACACCCAAATAAATAAATAGATAATTTATTCTCTTAAATAAATATTTTATTTACAAACTAGTAAATAAATATTTATTAAATGTTTAGTAAAATAAATTAATATATTTTATTTAATTTATGTGATCATTTTAAGTTGGATAAAATTATTCCACGGTCTTGAGAATAATATTTATTTAATTAATTAAATTCAAATAGAATTTAACTGAGACCACCAAAAACACTTAGTGTGTGACCCTCTAGGTTTCTTTCTCATTGGCATTAGGTGGGATTTACTAAAGTCCAAGAGTAATGTCTAGCAATAGGTTAGACACCCAAGAGAAATAACGTAAAGTCTCAATAACAACATCCAAATACGAATGATCATTGTTTAATATAATCCCTTTGTCGCAATATCTCATCAAGTGGGTTTCATGATTGTGTCATCAACTTTTATTCTTTATATGTAGTTATTTGACTGCCTGAAATAAACTCATCGTTACACAATGGACATGTAATTTAGTGTGATAGTTCTATTTTAATCAAAGGGTTGAGATATAAACTTCCATAAATGGAAGGGAAAAATACTTCCCCAACTTCTCCATTAATAACATGCCACTCGTGACGCACCCAACGTACCCTACTTCCCACCAACTTTCTGTGTGACAGTTTTCATCAATAAATCAATGTGCGTAGGTCATGACATGTATTAATGATAATATTAAAGTCTACGGATCATTAAACACACTCGCATATATAAATATCCGAAGACACCAAAACATGTGTAATTCCTACTAGCAAGTTTGTTTTCATAATCTCCAATCATGGAGATTACCAAGTGAAAACTTCATGAGAGGAAGTCTCATCTGCTTATGAGTACTCACACATGACGTTCTACATGCTATGTGTCCCATCATAGTATGTCATCCAACCACAAAACTATATTTAAGAAAATTGTTATTTCATTTCAAGGTTCTCATCATAACGGGGAACTTCCATGACCTTATCAATGTAAAAAACACTCTAGGACATTATTATGGCATAGTTATAAAGAACAATGAACAATATGTAATAATACATTAAATATCCATGTAATAAAAGTAAAACCAGTTGGTTCTATGACACAAACTCTTACAAACTCCCACTTGGAATAGAGCCAACTGCCTACGACTTTTAGTTCCCTAGACCTCACATGATGATCATGTTTCTGCTCAGTTAAGTCTTTAGTCAAGGGGTCCTCCACATTGTCCTATGTGAAAATAATACTCATTGTAACTTCACCTATGTAAGAAAAATCCCTCAATAGATGATACTTCTGAAGAATGTGATTCATTTTCTTATGTGACATTGGATCTTTTGTGAGAGACACCGTTGTAGTATTATAACAGCATAGTGTGATGTGATCTTTACTGCTAGGTATCAAATATAGCTCTTGGATGAAGATTTTCATCCAAAATTCTTCTTTAGCTGCCTTAGAAGCTACGATATACTCGGACTCTAGTGTAGAATATGCGACCACACTCTACTTTGAGCTCTTCTAGCTCACTGCACTTCCATTCAAAGTAAAGATATATCCTGTTTGCAACTTCATGTCATCTTGAGAAGTCTAGAAACTAGCATCTGCATATCCTCTGATGACTAGTTCTTAATCTCCACCATAGACCAGAAACCTATAATTATTACGCCTCAGATACTTTAGGATAGTCTTGACTTCCATCTAATGCCGATCACTTGGGTCAGCTTGATATCTTCCTACCGCACTCAATGCATAGGCGACATCTAGCCTAGTACATTGCATGACATACATGACTGATCCAATCACTGATGTGTATGTGGACCTTTCCATTATCTTTCTGTCCTCATGTGTTTGAGGATACATTTTCTTGGAAAGATGAATGCCATGTGACATTGGCAACAATCCCCTCTTGGATTGTTCCATACTGAATCTCTTCAATATCTTTTCAATGTATGTAATTTGACTTAGGCCTAGCAATCTCTTGGATATATCACGATGGATCTTGATCCCAAGAATATATGTTTCCTTGCCCAATTATTTCATGGAGAATCATTGATTCAACCATGCCTTAACAAACTGTAAGACTGGTATCTCATTTCCAATAAGTAATATGTCATCAACATATACAATTAGAAAAACGACTGCACTCCCACTAAACTGTTTGTAGAAACAAGTCTCACATTCATTCTTGATAAAACCAAATTCTTTTATGGATTCATCAAAACAAATTTTCCATGACCTGGATGCTTTCTTTAATCCATAAATGGATTTCTACCACTTTCATAACATATTAGAATCATTTGGAGTCACAAACCCTTCAGGTTGTGTCATGTAGACATATTCCTAAATGTTCTCGTTAAGGATTAATGTTTTCAAATCCATTTTCCAAATCCCATAGTCATGGTAATCTTCCATGAAAAGTATAATTCTGAAGGATTTCAACATTGAAATTGGTGAGAAGGTTTCATCATAGTCAATTCCTTGATGTTGTTTGAACCCTTTTGCAACCATTCATGACTTATAAGTACTTAATTGTCCTTCCATGTCCAATTTCCTCTTGAATACCCATTTGAAAACAACAGGCTTTACATCAACTAGAGGATCTACCAAAATCCATAATTGGTTTTGGTACATGGAATCCATTTCATAATTCATGGCTTCTTGCCACTTGGCAATGTTTGTTCCACTTATTTCTTCCTTGTAGGTTAGTGGGTTATTATTATAAACTAATAACGAGTTGCAATACTCAGTAACTAGAAAACTATACCATTATGGTTATCTAACCTATCTTGTACTCCTACCTAGTACATGTGTCTCTGGAACAGATTCTTCTTCCACGGGGCTTTGTGGAATATGTTTTGGTACCAACTCTTGTGTACCTTGAGCCTCGTCTTCATCAAAGTCTATCTTGCTCCAACTATCTCTTTTGGATATGTTCTCCCTCTCAAGGAATATGGCATGTCTTGCCAATATAACTTTTTTCTAAGAGGTTTTATAGGTAATATCCCCTTGTTTCCTTAGGTCATCCTATAAAGGCACACATTGTGCCTCGGGGTGCGAGTTTGTTACCTGGAGAGGCCTTAACAAACTCTTCTCTACCCCTCACATGTAAAGTCTATAACAAGGATTTTCATCTACTCTATAACTCATATGGAATACCATTTATCAATTTTTTTGGTACTTGGTTTAGTATGTGTTCCTCTGTTTGTAACGCATACCCCCGAATGGATAATGGAAGACTTGCATAACTCATTATTGATCTCACCATATCCAACAAAGTGCAGTTCCTCCTTTGTCTTACACAATTACATTGAGGTGTGTAAGGAGAAGTGAGTTGGGATAGGATCCCAAACTCTCATAAGTAATCAATGAAGTCCTGATTAAGATATTCCCCACCTTGGTCTGAGCGGAGTTTCTTAATCTCCTTACCAAGCTGGTTCCAAAATTCATTCTTATATTCCTTGAACTTATCAAAGAAATATGACTTATACCTAATTAAGTAGATATATCCATATCAACTAAAATCATTAGTAAATTTTTTGAAGTATGAGTACCCACCCCTTGCCTCAATTGAAAATGGTCCAGACACATCGATATGAACCAATTCAAGAATATCTTTATCCCTTTCACCTTTCCAACAAAATGGGGATTCAGTCATTTTTCCTTATAAACATGCATGACATACTCTAAGTGGTTTTAGTTCAAAAGAATCTAAATATCCATCTTGATGTAACTTTGTCAAGCATTTTTTGTTTACATGACCTAGCCGATGATGCCAATGTTGGGTGTGGTATGAGTCATGGGAAGTATCTTTCTCATTGATTTCCATTACATGGTTTGTGTAATCCAACACATAAAGACCATTGTATAAATGTGCCCTACCAAAAACAAATTCTATATTTATAAAAGAAGAAAAATTCATTTCCAAAATTGAAAAAAAATCCATCTATATCTAGTCTGGGTATAGAAATTATGTTTTTGGTGACAGAAGGCACATACAAATAACCCTTTAACACCAAGATCATCCCAGTTGGCAACATGTGGTGGTAGTCCCCAATAGCTACAATAGAAAGTCTAGCTCTGTTGGTTGCTTGTAGATATACCTCCCCTCGATCAATCTTCCAGAATCTACTTGGTTTCTGTATTTGGATAAATATGTGAGCACCACAAGATGTATCTAATATCCAATTTATAGAAACAGATAGACTGCATTCTATAACAAACACACCTGAAGTTTCCCCCTGCTTCCTAGGATGGGTGCAGTTCTTCTTCCAGTGCCCCTTCTTGCCAAATGCGAAACAAACAACCTCATGTTCCCTTGCCTCCCCTTTGACCTTCCTTTTCTTGGAAGGCCATGAAGAATATTTGGGCTTAAAGCTCTTTTCCTTCCATTTCCTCATATTCACCATAAGGATAGAAGGCTTTTCATGCTTCATATCTTTTCCCACTTGGTGAATGAGGATAAGAAGATAAGATAGAGACTTCTCAATGTTGTTCATATTGAAATTTACAACAAAGATAAAGAATCTCTTAGGGAGTGATGTAAGAATGAGATCAGTGCCTAGTTCTTCAGGGATTTTAAACCCTAGAACCTCTAGGAAATAAATGTAGCCAGTGAGCTTGACTACATGAGGCTCAGCTGGGGAACCTTCTCCAAGATTAGTTTGAAAGAGTTCCTTAGAGATCTCAAACCTTTATTGTCTTTCTCTCTCATGGTAAAGACCATGGAGGTGCTCGAGCATGCTATAAGCATCCATGTTTTCTTGAGACTTCATGATATCATTAGACATTGATGATAACATAAAACAACGAACTTCGACCGTGTCGTTCATATGTTTCTCATAGACTAGGAAATCCTCATCACTCACCTATTTGGCAAGAGGATTATGTAATGCTGACTCCAGCACGTAATACTTCTGTTCATGGCATAGGATAACCTGAATGTGTCTAAACCATTCCTAGATGTTACTGCCGGTGAGGATTTTTCTTTATCCAGAATTGATCATAGGGATAGTTTGGTTGATGAGATTTTCATTTCTATTCTACAATTAAAATAGTATATCATTAGTACTTTCTTGATTACATTTTATGAGAAATAATAAATTTTATTAAGTCTCCCACTATTTTATCAAGTCCCAATGGACCTGACCATTGATCTTGGAATGTCCAGTTGTTATAACATTCTAATGGCAAGGATCCATATTCCCCTTCACATAACCCCAAAAGGGTTGGTCAAGCTATTAGAAGGTATTTAGCTAGGTAGGTCTTTTCCAAATGTGGGCTTGCAGCTCCTTGATCTATTGAGTGGACTCCCCAATCCTGAAATCATGACTTTGGATTTCCTCAAATCTTGCCTCAAATATTACACCAAGTCTAGCAAGGGATACTACTCTTGATGTAATATAGTTAATTCAACCTGAAACCTTTCATAAGGGCTTCCTGTATAAAAGTAAGTTTCCCAACAAGGGTTGGTCAAACACATAATTTAATTGAGTTTTTCCTTTAATCAAGTAACGGAAGGCTTGTTCTAACATTATATTTTATTTGAGGGATTTTTATCTCTTATGTGTGAATTTCTTATTATCATTATCACATGCTTGTTAATATTAAGTGGAACTTACTTAAGTGATTAACCATGTCATGATAATATTTATGCATAAGTCTTCTATATTTTAGATCCATCTTGCATGCTTGTTTAATTCATTAATTATGTGATCGTCAAAACACATCCACAATGATAAACCATGCAACTGATGGAAATAAAATAAACTAAATGGAAAGATCATGAGATTTTATAATGGTTATTTTATACAATGGTTTATAAACTAACCCTAACCTAGGGGATAAACACCATGAACCTTCTGGGTTTGTGTTTACAGCTTCCACCTATCCACCTCTGTATCTCCTGGGATTGGTTTCGTCTCTGATCCATCTTCAACCGCCTCCACTTTCTTGGGAGTTCCATCCATTAAATATGCCTTTTTTAAATCACATGTATGTGAGGGGTAAAAAGAGTTTTTACATAATATAAACCTTGGGAATACAGTCCCTACATATTAATGAGGAGAAGGTTCGTAGGTCAACAAATTAAATTCAAATAAATAAATTAAAATAAACCATCCACATACAAAGGAATTGGTCTATCTCATGATCATCCATACATGAAATGATATTTATGCATAAATAAAACTAGAAATCAATTATTTAATAGTTCTTTTTTAAGATAAATCATGCTTGAATCAATTAATTATCATCTTTCATTACTCAATCCTTTACCTTAAACCATTTTCTGAATTTCCTTGAGATTATCATCCATCATAATTTTAAACAAATAAATTCATTTAAAATTATCTTTGAACATAAATTGTACCTTGGAGGCAACCCGGTGAATTCCTATTCATAACTACCTAATGAGTAGAAATGAACATTACACAGATGTTAAATTAAACACACATATATATAAAACAGCTATCATGTGTTGTGCCTCAGCTTTACTCCTGCATGATGGTACATATCTCAAGGTCTTGTATAATATAATAATAAATTTTATTATATTTGTGTAATTTGGATGAGTACACGACGTGTAGTTGCAACTACATGGCATGTACTATTTTTCACCATCTATCCGAAGTACATGCCCGGGGAAATGGTTTGTGAGTGTAATTTGGAAATCTTTGGAGTACACAGCGTGTCCTGTGGGCCACACATTGTGTAGTTCCTCGTTACACGGTCTCCAGTCAGGCAAGTCGTGTACATGGTACATGGTCCAACCCTAACCCGAAGGGACTACACACCGTGTCCATTGGGCCACACAGTGTGTAATCCGAAAACCATGTGCCACCTGTTCCTAGTCAACACACAGAGTCATTTAGACATAGAAAGACTCTAACACAAATCCTGGTTTGGCAGACCATTCTGATGCATTGAATCTTGACTACACGGCATGTACTGTCGAATACACGTCATTTGTTTTGGTGTTGTACGACCAGGAAGCTTTGTCACCTCTGGATGAGATCCTCTATTTTATTTTAATCAAAATTAATAGAAAAGATCATTTCTGTAAGGTGAACGAGAAATGAAAGAGGAGGAATAGATCTCGATATTCCGATTTATAGAACGGTTAACTTGAATTGAAACAACTAAATTATTAAATGTGTAAGTCATCAACAAAATAAATAAATAATTATAAACAATGATGTAACCGCTTTGATACCACTTGAAGGTTCTGGGCACAACGGAAGCATGGTTGGGATGACACCCAACATTGATTTTTACCATGATCAATGATTATTTAGGGATCAATACTACAATTAACTCCAGTCTCCACAGAATATAAGCAAATATTTATATAAAGAAGAAAGAGGCCTGAAACCTTTAAGAGAGGATCTTTCACATCATGTATATAATTAATTTAATTAATTTCATAAAGAAAATAATACATGGATATTCCATTTTTTTGTTTATTGATGATGTTGATCATCCAGAATGACCCTTCCCGATTATCTCATTGTGCTTGTAAGGATCCAAACTAGGATCCCTCTAGCTATGATCCACACATGCTCTGATGGCCTCCAATCAACACCGCTCATTCTCCAGGTGCTAGCACGGTGAAGATAGTGTCTTGTGTTAGTAATTCTTGATCAATTTCTCATTGGTATTAAAGAACGTCTCTTGTTCTTGATAGGGGAGAGAATAATATTCTAGAGTGAAATTGTTTGGCTTAACAATTCTCAATTCACCAGGCGTGTGGTCTGTTGTGGTGTATGGCACAATAGGCGTACTTGTCTATTTATATGCATGGAATTTCAGTTACAATACTTAATTGCGTAGAAGAAATTAAATACTTTCATGAACTTAGAGAAAACCCATGAATTTAATAATAATACTGCATCATTATTTATGGTCCACCAACTTACACTAAACAGAATCAAAAATAAAATTCTACGTCAAAAAATAATAGCAACGTTATTTTATTTTTTTCCCACTAGTTAAATAATTATTTACCATATTGCAAATAATTATTTAACTACCGGACTATCCTTGGTCTGCTCAAACTCCAATTCCATTTATTGAACACCCAAATAAATAAATAGATAATTTATTCCCTTAAATAAACATTTTATTTACAAACTAGTAAATACATATTTATTAAATGTTCATTAAAATAACTAAATATATTTTATTTAATTTATGCGGTCATTTTAACTTGAATAAAATTATTTCCCCATCTTGAGAATAATCTTTATTTCATTAATTAAATTCAAATATAATTTAACTGAGACCACCAAAAACAATTAGTGTGTCACCCTCTAAGATTCTTTCTCATTAGCATTAGGCGGGCTTGCCCAAAGTCCAAGAGTACTGTCTAGAAATGGGTCAAGGAACCCAAGAGAGATAATGTATTGTCATAAAAATGACATCCACATATGAATGCTAACTGTGTAATATAATCTCTTTGTCACAATATCTCATCAAGAAGGTTTCATGATGGTGTCATCAACTTTTATGCTTGATACGTTGTTCTTTGACTACCTGAAATAAACTCATCATTACACTATGGCCATGGAATTTCATGCGACAGTTCTATTTCAATCAAAGGTCTGAGATATCAACTTCTATAAATGGATGGGACAAATCCTTCCTCGACTTATCTATTAATAACATGCCACTCGTGACACACCCAATGTACCCTACTTCCCTCCAACTGTCTACATGATGGTTTTCGTCAGTAAATCAAAGTGCATAAGTCATGACACATATTGAGGATAATTTTAAAGTCTAAGGATAATTACACAGTCTTACAGATAGAAATATCCAATGAAACCAAAACATGCGGAATTCCTACTCGCAAGTCTATTCTCATAATCTTTTATCTTGGAGATTACCAAGTGTGAACTTCATGAGAGGAAGTCTCATCTTCTTATGAGTACTTGTACATGACGGTATGCATGATATATGTATCATCAATGTTTGTCATCCAACAAAAGAACTATATTTAATAATATTGTTATTTCATTTCAATGTTCTTATCATAACGGGGAACTGCCATGACCTTATCAATGTAACAAATACTCTAGGACATTATTACATCATATTCATGCAGAAAAATGAACAATATGTAACAATAAATTAAATATCCATGTAAAAAAGTAAAACTAGCTGGTTATAGGACATCAACTCTTATATAGAGGACACTTCAAGGATCAATTCCATAAATGAGTTTCAATGACATATACCCCTCATTTTCTAAGGTGATCCCGACTCATAGGCAGCTAAGGAATGTCTTGAGGTGGTGATCGAGCTTCCATATAGCCAAGGCACCATTATATTAGGTGGTAGTCCTTGTAGTGATCCTTCTACATGTCTTAGTTTAGTGATGATAGGGTTTAGATTACCCTGATCTTATGATGAGGTGAATTTTCCATAGACAAAGATTGAGAACCTTCCTCAGAGAAGGGGTATATTTCCATAAAAATATAAGGGGTATGTGTTCTCAAGATCTTCTACAGCTTCTATAGGATGACATGTCAGTAGCTGAGTATTTTTCAAGGCGTACCGACCATTCTAGGTACTCTTTGAATACTATATGACCAGTTCTTCTTATTCAGAACTCTGAGTGAGATGTGTTTAGGGACATCCGAGATATCACTATTCCCTTATGCATTACTAATTATGTTTGGGTTCTATAGAGAACCTTTTGTGGTTGAATGTTCTTTGGATGAGTAGATTCAACCAAAGAATGTCAGCAGTGATAAAGTAAGAAACTGACGCCATTCTCAGAGACTTGGACGTGTAAAATGTTTCAGAAAGAGGAAGTGATAGAGACAGATGAATTTATAGGGTATAAGACTCGGAAGGGGAGCTGTGATAGAAGTAGGAGGTGGTATACATTTGGACATGTTACAACAACCACCCCAATGTGCTCCCCACGAGGCTCAGGGAGCTGGAGGACAGGGTAAGGGAGTAGCTGCATGCTGTCAAAGAGAGTGACCTAAGGGATACAGGAATGATTAGAGGTATAGTCTCTGTCTACAATTAGTTGTCGTATTAATAGACATAGATACTAACAGTTCCTTCTTATAAAGAATCTTGTTAAAGACCTAGAGTTTCTGGTTAAACCTTTAACTTTTCCCTTACGTCTGTAGATACCTATGGGAGGATAATCGATAATCACACATATGACAACAGTGTTATCTGACCCTTGAGGTGATAGTTTCGGTTGGAACCACTTGGTAGAAGTGTTGAGGCCTTATGATTTTAGATTTGGAGTGGAGTGGTCATCCATAGTTCAGGTTCAGATTGACTGTTTTGGGAAAAATTATATTGTATATCTATAGCATAGTAATGGGGTTTTCCTTGGTCGGAAAAAAAAAAGGAAACCCAGGTAGCATGGGGTAAACTCATGCATAAGAGGGTGAAACCGATCACTCTTGAGTCGACCAGCCTTACCCTCGTGGCAGCAGGTGTTTTGATTTTTCAATTCCCAACAGTAGTGGAAGAGTACATGAACATACTTCCAAAAGATGTTTCTAGGATTACCTCCCCGTAGGGAAAGGGACTTATGTGTTGGCATATCGAATGTCTCCTGCGGAGCTCTAGGAGCTGAGAGTATAGTTTGGTTACTTGAAGAGGAAGAGATAAGTAAGACCCAGTGTTGGCGATCATGTGTGTATTACCGTCACTATAAATAATTGGTTTTTTTAGAATGATCACCCACTACCAAAGGGTCGATGGGAACATCAATCAGTTAAAAGGGGTATCTTTTCTCATGGATGGGAAGGTGACTGTATTCCTTATAGAAGTTGAGAAAGCAGTGATGGTTGGAATTCCTTCAGGACTATGACTTTGAGATAGTCTATACTCCTGGGAAGGGGAACGTGGTGGAAGACCCACTCAGCAGAAGGTCTGGTTTACAGCTTCTGAGTGAGGTGAAAAATCAGTTTGCGACGATACAGATATCCTTGGTGTACAGTGATGGAGAATCTTACCTCCAGTCTATGACTATCACTCCCCCACTCCTACAATATATTAGGGAGGTGCAACTTGTGGATATTGACTGTAAGGATTGACATGCTCAGATATCTTTAGGGATTTATCCTGATGGATTTTTGATAGGTAGGGAGGACATCATCCATTTTATAGGATACCTTAGTACTTGTGATGTTGCGGGAGGAGGTGTTGAGGGTGTTCCATACTTCCCATTTGGTGGTATATCCTAGTGTGACATGGTTGTACCAGGACCTCTAACATCAGTACTGGTGGCCAAGGATGAAGAAAGCAGCAACTAAGTTCTTTTTATGATGCCTCACTTGTCATCGAGTGAAAGATGAACATAAGGTTCCAACATGCTTGAGCACAACTTTTACCCCCAAATAGATGGTCAGATGGAGCGGACCATATAACCTTCGAGGTCATGCTTTGTACTTTTTTTCCTAGATTTTGGTCATAGTTGAGATAACCACCTACCATTGGTGGAGTTTTCAAAAAACAATAGCTATCACTCTACCATTGGCATGTAACCATTTGAGACCTTTTACGGGCAGCCATGCAGATCACCTCTAAGCTAGACAGACCCAAGGGAGTCAACACTCATAGGTCCAAAGTTGATATGGGCTACCAGTGAGAAGGTGCAGATCATCTAGGAGCATATGAGGACTGCACATAGTAGACATAAGTCTTATACTGATAGGAGACGGAGACCCTTGGAGTTTGAGGAGGGAGACCATATTTTTCCTTCGGGTCTCACCCCAATGGGGATTACAGAGATTTGTCTAGGTAGGTAAGCTATCTCCAAGGTTCATCATAACTTTTCTAATACTTAGTATAGTTTTCAAGGTGGAATACCACCTAGAACTTCCCCCATAGATGCACTGGGGGCACGATGTTTTTCACATGTTGCAGCTGAGGAGGTACATTCATCATCCATCACACGTTATCGACATAGAAGAGCTAGAAATTGATGATGGGGTGACACTTGAAGAGTTCCCTATGGAGATAGAGGATTGAAAGGAGTATGTCCTTTATGAATGGTTGCTTCCTCTGGTGTGCATTCAGTGGAAGCACGAGAATCACCAAAGATCACATGGGAGAAGGAGGCTCAGATTCATGCTCAGTACCCCCACTTGTTTGATTAGCCTTTGTTTTGGATTTTGGGGATATAAATCCCTAAGTTGGGGAGAATGTAATTTCCAATAAGTTTCGTATAAATTTTTTTATGTGGAATTATTTCAAGACCAGGTGCTGAGACGGTGTGCAATTATGAGGCCTGGAGTGACTAGAATAACCCGTAGAAAAAATGTTAAGATTTAAATAGTGTGTTTAAATGGTTTTCCTAAAAAAAAGTGGAATAAATCTTAAACGGGTTCTTAGATCAGAAATCCAAGGGCACCATTTCATTTAGGATGGCAGGTTTACCCTAGGTGTGACTTAAGTTTAGTCGGCACATGCCTCTGGTGAGAAAACCCGAAAATGACATAACCATAAAAAAAATAATTAAATTATTTTATTTTATTTTTCAAATGATTATAATTCATGAATGGTGACTCGAATTAAAAATCCAATGCCACCACTAAGCTCATGAGGGTATGATTTCCTTTGGAATATCCTAAAATTGGTTGGCGTAGGCCAACAAGGGAAGTTAGTTTTTTATATTAAATAAAATAATTAAGTAACATTTATTTTATTGTTAAATCCTTATAACTTCTAAATGGTAACTCGAATTCAAAATCAGATAGTACCATTGAGTTTATGTGGGCGTTTTCACCTTAGGAAGATCCTAACCTCGACTGGTGTTGGTCGAGGGTGAATGTTAATTATTTTTTATCTTTTTTAAAGTATATTCAGTAAACGTGTGATTGGTTTTCTATATCTTTTGAACCAATGATCAGATTGAAAATATGAGGGAACCATTGAATTCACAGCACTGAGATTCACTTAGGAAAAGCCTAACTTAGACTGGAAAGGTTCGGATGAAAATTATAATTTTTGGACATTGGGAAAAATAATAATAAAATAAATATAAGTTAATTTTTTTCTTTTCTTCCACTGTTGAGCGACAGTTGGTAGAATTGTAGTTTAATGATGGTGATTAAATGAATAACAATTCATGACTCATTTATTTGGTTGTGTAACCATAACACTTGTGTGATTAATTGGTTAATTAATTGTGGTTAATTAATGAACCAAATTAATGAACAAAACATGGATTGGTTTCTTTTTTATTTAAACAATAAGTTGGTGAATGGATTGGAAATCATGGGGAAACCACTGAAGAAGCACTGAAAAATATCCTCTTCAATGAAGAATGGTGAATGAATGATGATCGTTGGAGGAAATGATCTGGGGATCGATGATCGGTGAAAAATGTCAAACGACAATAAACACAGAATTCATTCCTTCATCCGCAATGGAATCCACAGAATCCATGTGGGGGGTTTAATTTTTTTTTGTGTAAAATGATTCATCTTTTCTCATTATTCAATAATATGAAGAATGCAAATCATCTGACCAACGGGTTGATCTGAGATTCATTATTAATTGTGGGAGGTTGTTTTGTGGTTAAACTTGGGGGGTTTCCTTAATCTTATAATGATTATTATTCCTCCCTTGTCTTATAATGCTAATGTGAAGGGTGTGGGCCAATCCGAACAAGGATCAGACCCTCTACCACTCATGAGTTTTGTGCGTTCTTCATGGGAGACCGACAAATGTGGCGACAAGTTGAATCCAAGGGGCTCGTAGTAAATGTGGTGACTCGGGAAGCCCGTAGTCGAAGATGGGAAGGAGAATGGAAAACCATAGCATCTCTAGTGGACCGTAGAAGCAGCCACCGACACGGTACCCCAGGCATGGAGAAGCTGTCGACTGACGGCGGCGGACGGCCCATGTCGGCCACATGGAAGAGAGGCGCCCGCAGGCACCGCAGTGGCAGGAGCCGAGGCCGGACGGCTATGGTGGGTTGAAAGAGTTGCACCAACGCACCGCGTGAGAGAGGAGTGGCCTACTCGGGCCACTCGGTTGGACGCACACAGCTGGCTCGTGCCGGCCGTTTCAGAAGTCAGAGCAGCGCCCCGTGAGTGCCACTAGCTGCAAGAAATAATACTCCCAGTGTCCAGTTCAGCTCGACCGGCCCATACCATATGGGATGGGTTCTCCAAGTTGGATAGACCCACAAGTTGGGTCGAGTCAACTAGCCAGGCCGGGCCCCTACCAGAACCTAACCCGACCGGCCACGTTTCACTAAAACTGGCGTAACTCACAAACCAGGCTTCTGATTGATACACCCTCTATGGCGTGAGGACCCTTGCGATGAGGAAGTAATTTTTTGATAATGCACTTGAGTTTTGGTAGATGTTGGATTGATGCTGGGTTGGATCAAACTCGAATCCAATCAAGCCCTATTTTACCTTTTTTCCGATATCTTACAGACCGAGCATTCGATTGACACGCCGTCATTTTTATTGCAACCCTTACAACAAGGAAGTACTTTGGGTTACTTATTTGTGGGACTTCATGGTGTTTTAGGTACGGACGATGGTATGAGGAGTATAATCTCTAGAACTCAAGCGCACCAAGTGCTGGAATCATGTGGTTGTCTACCAAGTGAAGAGATCCCTTCCACGGATCAACATGAGGGTGACCCTCTGTGTGTCGGTAACAGTGTGACCCTCTATGGATCGGAAGTAGTGCGACCCTCCGTGGATCAACAATAGAGAGACCCTCGGTGGATCTTCTTGAGAGTGACTCTCGGTGGATCGATAGCAATGCGACCCTCTATGGATTGGCAGTAGTACGAACCTCTGTGGATCAGATGTTGAGAGAACCTGTGTGGATCGATAATAGAGCAACCCTTCCCAGATCAGTAGTTGATCTACTCAACAGAATAAAATGATCTAGCTTAAGAATAATCATCTTTATTCTTGTTCTCTAAGTTATATACATGTTGTGTTATGTCTTGTACTTTATGTCCTGTGATTGAGACCATGTTTTGTGGTTTATCCCCTGTGGGATTCTGAGTGACCTTAGGAGGTCTCTGGGTCCCTAATGAGAATTTTTATACTCACCCCAGCATGAGCTTCACCTGCACCTTGTTGTGTCTTGTGCAGACAATAGACAACTTGACTGAGACTTGGGGATCTAGGGCTAGACAGTTCTCGGAGGTGATTGATAGACGTGGTGAGTGGAACTGACGACAGATGATGAGTTGTACCTACCCTTCATGTAGGATCCTTGGAAGATGATCTTTGGATATTTTATTTCCTTTTTTTCTACTAATATTTCAGTTGGTCTTGTATAATGTCCCATTTTTTTCTTTCGGTGCTTACTTTTACTCTTAGTGGTGGTACCTAGTGGTGGTTTTACTACTTTTTTCTACCGTGTTTTATTTGTATGCAGTGTGGCCAATCCGTGTGTGTACAGGTTTAAAGGAAATGCCTTCCCATTTTGGGATTCACCTTTCCGATTCTAGTCACCAACCCCTAGCCTTTAGAAGGCGGACTTGGGGTGATGACAGCATGGGTCCCAGGGGATGAGTCGTGACATCATTAAATTAAATTACATAACATAGAATCAACATGATACTCTATTAATAAATCTACCATGTAATAAAAAATGATAAATAATGTCATTGATACATTAAAAATTAAAATAATGCTTAAAAAGTGGTTAACCAAATATGTGATGATAAATAAAATAAATAAATAAATAAGGATATATAATAAATAGTCCAAGGACCAGTTCAAATACCGCATATATATTCATTCCAATATTATCTAAATCATCCAAATTATATAATGGTTTTCCGTTTATCTATATACCTAATAGTGAAATTTGTATGTCCACTGAGGTAAATGAGGGGGTATGAGTAAAAAATATTGTAGTACACCAATGATAATCCCTTAAAATAAATCCAATAATATATGTTAGTGTATGTCCTAAATAATCAATAAAAAAATAACAAAAATAAACCATTTTAAGTATGCGTTAATGAAGTACGACATCATGAAACTTGACCATAACCATTCTAAAAAATGAAAGTTGAAGTAGTGACTGTATTCTAGAGGAATACTGACCATATTCCTTGGTGATAACATATTGTCTCATCAAAGAAAAGATCTTAAAGGAATTTAATGTTGTGGAGGGAATAACATATCCAACCTCTCATGTAGAAACCTGATTGTGAAGAGGATATAGCATAACAAACTTCTCATACGGGAAATGAATTCCATGTAAGGTGTAGGATAGGAAACCTCTTGAAATAGAACCAAATAACAAGTTGGTTCTAACATAGCTAACATTTTTTAAATGAATAAAATATTTATGAAAAAAAAATAATATCTCAGAAAGAAACACAAAAGTTTATAATACTTTTAAGACATATCACTTTTCTAAATACACGAAACGCATGGACTAATTCTACTCCTTACTTAGAATTATAATACATTATGATATCCAAAAACGTTCCCTCCCTCAAAATACTACAAAAGTATTGATCTTCAATAGATGAACCTTACAACTTAACCACCCTCTTAACTAAATGTTGGGCCCATTTGATAATTCTTATACCTCATCCTATCATTGGTCAAGATAAATTAGTTCTCTTCAATCCATTACTCATTCTCATATTAATTATGTTTTCCTCCATATATACACATTTAAATAAATATCTTTTGAAACCATTCCTAGGATTAGACATTTTTATTATTCCCTAACTAATTAAGGAATAACAAACTTTTGAAATCCATATCATTCACCTTATTTTCACTCTAGTATAATTAAAGCACTCTAAACCCACCTCATAAGGATTATTTACACCATGTAAAGTTTATTTCAGTTAACTTGTATTTTAGGAATAAGAATCACACACACATACACACTCCCATTCAATCCACATTTATAACATTTCATGTATGACGAGAATAATGAGGTTGACATACCTTAAGCTTTTAGGAGAAATATTAATGAAGGATATTGAATGATTTAATATCAATACACTATAAAAGTAAAATATTAAAATAAATATCAATATTTGGTATTTAATATCGTGGTAGAATAAATAATTAATTAAACATAATAGTATATCATGGATGATTTTATCTTTACTAAGAGAGTTTAACTTCCTTAACAGTGCATGATTTTGACATAAAATAATATAGTAGGAGCCAATTTATTGAGAAATATACATAGATAATGGAGATTAATTTGAATATATTGTGGAAAATAAAGGAATATAATTAAAATTAAGGTAGGGGAAATTTCTTAAAATACTTCCATTAAGGTGGGGCTCATGATTACTTGTATAAACATGATGATGTCCCATTATAATTTCTATTTCCCAATGAATTTATTATGGTCCGTCGCTAGGATTAAATTTGTCTATTTTAGTATATAACCCTTTCTTAGTGAAATTAGTATCTCTATCGGAACCCACTTGTGATATGGTTTAGTTTTTAGGGCATGTCACTTGTTTCCATGGATATGTGGGTTTAATTCTAGTTGATTTTGGTTTTCCATTATAATTTAATGGATTTCACCATAATTAATTTGAAATTACTATGAAGGGTCGAGGGGCATAGTTTTACCTAGTTTATACTATAAGGTGGTTGGAAAGAACAATGCATTTTGACATATTTATCGAGGGATCAATACAAAATTGGAAGTTTATGACTTATAATAGGGGGATATCATTTCTTTTAAAAAAATTGACCATGTCAGACTCTCAATAGGAATTGAATACTTCCAATCATTTTTCAGTGGTACCTTTTATATTTTATTTTCAATCCCAATGAACACCATACTTCACCTTCATCCAAAACAAATATAATTAAATATGAAATAACTAAGTTATAATAAAAAATAGCATAAAATTAATAAGGGAATTAAAAAATACTCTCACATTTAGATTTGAAGTACGCAACCACTAATAAATCTCTTACATCATAACTCTATGTGTGAAACATTAATTTTAAAAGAGTTAATCACCTCCATAATACCACATTGATTATTACCCTAATACTTTATGAGAAGATATTTATTGTCTACTCTCCCACCTTTACACTAAATCAAAAGTACCAATAACTCTGAAATAAATTGTGAAAAAATATTTAGTGCATTAATCTGTCTGCTTCAAACCTACATTGTTGAGTATTCAAAAAATGGTAAACAAGACCCCCACTAACAAAAAATATAAATAACCACTAAATTTTCCCTACTCATTTTCACTATATACCTTTGGTCTTTATGAGATTTTTTTCTTTACATGGTTATTTAATCCCACTCCTCTTTTTTTAAAATTATATATTTTTAGATGTAATAAATAAAACTCATACCTAGTTGCGGATTTATGAAATTTTCAATGAGTGAACTTAACACATCCAAAAATTTTAAAAAAACATTCTCTAAATCCACTGAGATAATGATTGGTTTTAAAATAAAAGAATAGTTAAATAATATTTATATATTCCCTTTACCTCATTTACTTTCAATTAAATTATTAACCTTGAGAAATTAATTCCACCAAATAAATCTACTTATTATATTAATAACACATTCAAAAACCATCAATGAATAAATGAGAAACATAAATCAGGTATAAATACAAAATATTCTCTCCATGATTAATCATTTCATAGATTTTTTCAATTACAGTTAATAGATTTGAAGTCATCTTAAATGAGTCTCTCCCTCAATTACATCATCTCTAACATCTATTAATTGATTTTTTAGTGAAAATATTATTGGAAACTCTTCTTCTTTAGGATCCATGCATATCTTAAAAAAATACAATTATAATTATAAAAAAGTATCTTGTAAACAAGTTTTGAATTCCTAATTTCACATTGTTTATGATTTAAAATTTTCGCATTTTCTTTCCCTAGCCTCATGTATTGGTCTTCAATTAGATATATATTTATTGTATACTACATATAAAAAATATTTATACCACATAAAAAATTAAGTTCTTCATATGAGAAAAAATTTATCATATTCATTAAAAGATTCATATTCTATAAATTGTTTCTTATTAAATAAGATACCACTTTGTTCATACCATCCTTTTTTATTAATATATCATATTTATCAATTAAAATTTCACGAAGTGTTTCCAGTTTCTCATTTATATGTAACCTTAAATAATTACAATATTTTATACACTTTCATGATCCCTCATGATCCTTAATTTCATTTGACCATACCATTCATCATGTGATCTTAATAAAATGTATACCCCTTTAATCCTGTATTTATTAAAACAAATTATAACATTAAAACACTTTAGAGATTTAGATAATTTCTAATCATACTCTTAAATAGGATTGTAGTTTTTCATGACAAATAAAACCTCTTGTTATATCCTTCTTCATAGTATCGTTTTTTATTATTATTTATGTGATACCCATTATGTAAATTATTTAAGGATATTGGTTATGTTATCATCAATATCCATTGTCTTATAATTTACCTTTAATTTGAGACTAATACCACACCTGATCATCTCCCATTTTTATTTATCACCATTTCATTCTCCTCTATTTTTCCTCCTTTAAGAGATAATACATGATCTAGTATTTATTTTGTGCCTTAGGGTGTAATTTATAAATATACCAAAACATACGTTATTTTTATTATCTTAATAGACCATTCAAACTACATTAGATAAATGCTCAATATATTTTTTCTTAATAATGATCACTTCTTCTCTCTTTTATTTTAAAATTTGTTTATTTTCCTCCATTTTTTGTTATTATATAAGGGAATACATACATGTTTGAATTTTTCCATGGAAATTAATGAACCTACTTTCATATATACATGATTATATTTTTCATAAAATTAAATTTTTTAAAAAAGTAAATTTTCATAATATATAATACTCATCTATATTATGTATTGAAATCATCACCTTTACCCTTGAATTTATATAAACATTATTTTCATAATATCTTTACATATGTATAATGTTAGTGAAAACAAAAATATCTCCCCATAAATGCAGACATAATATATTTTTTATAATGTCATGATCTAGAACTTTTTTCTAATTTTATAACTCCATGTGATACATAAACATTACTATAGTAATATTATGAATCCACACTAATAACACTTTTTTTCCACTATTATGTATGAATCATTATTTTTTTAAATAATCCTCTATTTCTTAAAATATTAGAAAATATCACCTTCAAAACATTATCCTTTTAAAGCCTATATAAGAGAATCTATATTTGAGAAAATAAATTAGCTTTCAATGATATAAATTCTTGTTAATGACTGACACTCATTCAACTACATTGAGGATTTCACATACTTCATCCTTTTACATTATTCATGTGAAATACTTATAGATTTATCATAAAGAGTATCTAAATAATAATTTAGATAATTATTATATGATTTTTATTATTTTTACCTTATATTTTATATAATTAAATTCCACTGAAGTTAAAGGATTTTCAACACCCTTTACTTTTATTGGGTTTCCATCTCCATCAAATAATTACACTATCATTTAATTGATTTCTAATCTCATATATCTATTTATTGTGAGATTCTATGTCAACATTTTATTACTTAACATTGCCCATTTTTTCTTCTAACTCATTAGAAGGTTCGCACAAAAAATAACATTATTTCTTCATATTTATCTTCATCTCACTAGTACACTCATTTATAGTTGAATAATTTATTCTTAGTTAATCATCACATTGATTTTATGTTACCATTAATATGTATTTTTCATTTACTTTAATATCTACGTATTTATTTTTTATCAATATTCGAGTCGCCATATATTTTTTGTAAGTGAATTATTTATTTTAAAAACTTTGCATGGTAATTTATTCTTAAATAGTCTCCTCAAATATTTGTATCACTGAGTGATGGTATATAACATCTAATTTAAGTGATAAAATTAATTTCCAAATTATAAGAAACATTCCAATTTATTAAGAAATTTAAATAATCTAACATTAAAATTAAATTATTTCAATGTATTTGTACCAAAACATTGATTTTTTACCTTCATGATCCAACCAGAAATCATTGCATAAGTAGGGAAATCATTTATAGTCTATAGAAGGGAAGCACACATATGAAATATACTTTTCGAAGAAGCATAAAATGTACACGCACCCATATCCCAAAGCTTCTTCGACTGTCTTATTAAGTCTAAAACTAGATGTATATATCATTACATGGATCGAAAGGTCTATATATCAGTATAATAAATAAAGTTAAAGGTGTTTCATACACATGTATGGAGGAAGATTATAAACAAGAATATAAATTTTCCATGTGTTGTGAGTAGTAAGCATCGTACCAAACGGATTAAAACCATCACAAGATAGACCCAACTTGACATTAAGCACCTCAACTGCAAAATCCGGATGTTGTGTATAAAATGTTCAACATGTTAATACATATTCAAGATGAACCAACTCATCATTAACTTTAATTCTCCCAGAATTATTCCATCATATATTTTTTGATATTTCAATAGACATTAATAGATTTTAAAGTCTAGGAATAAATAGACCGTGACACATGACTTTCGGTGGCACACAAGAGTGTGTTTCATATGCATTTGTCTTCCATATAGATATAACATATTATTTATAGTCATTACTATAAGAACCTGGGTTTTCAGAAGGTGTCAAAATTCTGACCCTGTTTGAATTTTTGACAGGTTTCTGAGAAAACTGGAGAAAATGGGAAGTCTCTGGAAATTTTCAGACTACACGCCGTGTACTTTTCAGTACACTCTGTGTATGTGGTAAGCAAGGGTCATCCATGTGCTCGCCAGGTACATTCCATGTGGTGATCGTGTAGAATTTTCTTACTACACGGCGTGTAGTTTTAAACACGCCATGTAACCCCGACCGTGTGGTGGCTATACATGGTGTGTAGGCTGTTGGCCGAGTAGAACCAAGGACATGCCGTGTTCCCTTTGGACACGCCGTGTAGTCGAGCCATGTATAAGGGATATACATGGAGTGTGGATGAGTCGACGAGGAAGAGAAGAGAAACTTGGTACACACCGTGTATTCATGTCGGCAGGTTTGGAAAGTAAGTCGGTGGAATTCAGTTATCTTATGAACAGTTAAATGAACTACACACGGTGTGTAGTCCTAAAGTACACGACGTGTACTTTCTTTTTTCGCTAAAATGGGTGGTAGACTTATTCTGGAGGTAGAACACTCCTCCTTCAACCGGTTTCACGAAACAGGCCGGCCAAACCCCTTCCTCCTCCCGATTGTTCGTCTGAGACCCGTTTCATTTTCCAATTAGTGCGTTGGAAACCCCTCGGTAAGGCCTCGATTCCTATTTGGACGTTTTTTTATTTTTTTTTCTAGATTGAGTTATAAGAATTTGATCGGTATTGATTTTTTTGTAGATCTATCACGTTTTAGACCGAATTGGTAGTTGTTACCAGAGGAGTAGCATCATACGAGTCTCAAGTAGGTGGTGCATACCTCATTTTGTGTTTTCGTGGTTGTTTGGGTGACGCGGCCTTTGGTGCATTTTAAGGTATTTTGAGAGGGACCGGTTTTAATTGCTTTTTCATACTGAATTTCTTATGGGACCTCTGGGATACCTTTGGGGACGCCCGGTTACCAGTTTTCATGAGCGAGACTGGGTGAGGGGCCGATGCTCATCGGGGAATTTTGGTCGGGGAATTCCAAAATGGTTTTAATTGAAATATGATTGTTATAAACTGTTTTGTTTAATTTATTAAAGTCTGTTATAAACTGTTAGAGGCATTTAATACCTCAGTGTTGGTATGGGACAACACCTGGTATAGTGCAATTCAACTGTTAGTTGGTTTTGCTTGGTTATGTTTTCTCTTTAACTATGTTATCTATGCGATTGTTGAATTGCATCTGCTGGACCCTTTGGGTTGTATTGGGCTTGGCCAGTTACACTTGAGTGATGCTAATCACAGGTTGGGGCTTTTTCTGGGTTACATTGGGTGGTCTTGACCATGGGATTGGGCATCATGGACGTCAGCTTGAGGCAGTACGACTGTCAGGTTGGGCCTGGCCCAGGTTAATAGGATGGCGATGCCATCAGACTTGAGCGACATGGTTGCAGGGACACGAGGTGTCAGATGTGTTGGTGTATTAGTACTATTTTGGTTATTACCGCTCACCTAGAACTTGATTAGTGTGCACACAAAGATACTCCGTGATGAGGTGGTTTTGACCACTCGTGTGGGTAGAGGCCCCCGTAGTTACGGTTAGGTATTTTGGTTGGGGGTGCTTTCCGTAGAAATCCACGTGGGAGGTGAGGAGCCTTCAGGGGATTGGGCGTTCCTTCGAGACGTCGAAACATGAGGCACGAGGTTTCAGGAGGCACATGGTGCCGGGTTACTATTTTGGGCGTGCCTTCGGGACGTCGGTACTTGAGAGACGAGGTGTCAGGAGGCACATGGTTCCAGGTTACTATTTTTGGCATGCCTTCGGGACATCGGTACTTGAGACACGAGGTGTCAGGAGGCACATGGTGTCAGGTTACTATTTTGGGCGTGCCTTCGGGATGTCGGTACTTGAGACACAAGGTGTCAGGTGGCACATGGTGCCGGGTTATATGACAGAGATTCTGGCATTGGCCGAAGCAGGTGACACACCACGGTGGTTGTTGAGCACCAGTGGATTTTGTGTTTAATTGTGCACTGTACTATTTACTGTTTTCCTTATAAATGCATGACTGCATAAACATGTATATTTGGTACGTACCGTTGGGTGGTATCCTACTGAGTTTTGTCTCACACCTTACACGGGCCCCTTGGGACGCATGCAGACTTCATGGATTTATGTGCAGGAAAGAGGCCAGCTTCATGAGTTGGGTTACGTTAGTTGTTGCATGAAGATGGTATGGAACTTGAGGTCATGCCTAGCTGAGGTTACTTTGTTTTGTTTTCTTTTCTGTATCGGAATTCTTACTTGTTGTAGCTACTGTTGGTTAGCCATTGGCGCCCTTTTTATATTCAGTTTTGTGCGACCTGCTTTGGATGCATGTTTTACTGTTCAGTAGTGGTTACTTGTTAATAGCATGATGTTGTGTTTATTTCCGCTGGTGTTTTTATATTTATTGCTTCCACTGCTGTATTGATATTGGATATGCTTCCGCTCTACGGGTCTGGTTCGAGTTTGCTGAGTCTCTCTTTCCAATGCATATTTACTGTTATATTCGGACCAGTACCCTTATCATGATCCTCTGAGAGGGTATAACCTCCACACTATACCTATTCAGACCCTCGCTGCTAGTCGGTAGCCTTTGGAATTTGGGGAGGTGCGAATAAGGTAGTGACACCCGACCCGTTTGGCACTGTTCAGGTGGCTGGCCGGGTCCGGGTCATTACAAAGTGGTATCAGAGGAGTTCTTGACAAGGATTTAGTAGCAGTGTTTTCTAGATACTAATGAGATTGAGACTTATCTTTTTATTTCTTTTGGTTTTACTATTCAGGATATGGTAGACTGGAGATAGGTTGTTACTGGAACTGGGTTTCTAGCTTGTGCTTGGGTGCCTGCAGCCCCAGGTACGAGGGTTGAACCAAGTTTCCATGGGTGGAAATTTCTATTTTCTTTTGCTCAAATTACAATTTTTATGACTTCCACCTCGGTGGCTCACTTTATGTGTGATGTTGTTGATTTTGATATGTGACCCTTGACCCGGTATGGTAAGGGAGAATTAGACCTTGCCCCGGTATGGCAAGGCTTGTTGTTGGCTTTTGGTAGGCACATTTATAGGGTATTTCAATTTCATAATTGTACGTATTCTTTGTGAAGTGATAATGCCATGTGAATAAAAATCAATTTCCATGCTTTATCTGCTTTGAAATGTAAATTGTTGAAATTCCTGATTGAATTGCTAGTTGTGAAATGTGTATGCCATGATTTATATTCTGTAGAATTGCATGTTGCAAGTTAGTTGAGTCTGGCTCTTATGAGAGCAGGAATGTATTATGACTGAGGCAGTGTAACTGTCAGGATTGGGTGACTCAGTCGTCGGTTTTAGGAAACATGAGTTGTCGGGACGGGAATGGCCCAAGGTACTTTTGATACTTGGCTTTGTTGAGGGCGGGTAAGGAGGCCATGAGGCCGGGATGCCGTGGGTAATGGGTTGCATTGAGGGGGGAGTATGTGTAGTTGTTATGCACTGCCTTTTGCTGTTTTCTTTATCTACGTAGAATATATTACTATATATATGTATGGGTTGTCTGACCATTTATGGTATTCAGCGGGTTACTCCTTCATGACTCGATGGAGCGTCAGGCAGGAGATGGTACAGTGCCGCAGGATCAGGGTCAAAATTCGGTACAGGAAGAGCATGAGCTGCAGGTACAGGCCCAGGGACAGGATCCGGTTCAGGATCTGGTGTAGGCAGGACAGTAGCTGGGTTTGGAATATTTCGGGCCATTGCTCGACGAGCAGCTCCGAGGGAGCCTGGCATGCATCTTACAGGGGATTAATAGAGGCACTCAAGATACAGATCCTTATATGGCGTATCTGACGCGGGAGTTCCAGTCATAGCACCTGCCTCTTTTTCAGGGTGAGGGTGGTCCACAGGCAGCTGAGAACTGGATAGAGAGTATGCAGATGATTTTTGAGCATCTCGAGACGCCTCCAGGGCAGAGGGTCAAGCTGGAGACATACATTCTAAGAGGATTGGTGAAGCGTTGGTGGGACGTACAGGTTCAGGCTCGTAGGAACGAGGGACTAGCATAGAAGGACTTTGAGGACAGGTTATTTGAGCACTTCTACCCAAAGACACTAAGGGAAGAGAGATCTCAAGAGTTCTTGAGTCTTTAGGAGGGAGACATGTCCATAATGGACTACGCAGCTACTTTCATAGAGTTATCTCGCTTAGCACCTGGTATGGTGAGCGATGATGCAATTAGGGTGAGGTGCTTCGAGGATGGCTACATGCCATTCAGGTCCAGGTGAACATCTTCAGGCTGGGTTCCTTCTCCGAGGTGGTGAATCAGGCACTCATAGCTGAGGGAAATGAGAGAGAGAAATCTCGCTTGGTCAGGGAGACAGCTTCAGGTGATGGCTCGGACAATAGGAAACAAGGACGAGAGGAGTTCCAGTAGGACATCCGGGCCTGGGATTCAACTAGACTACCTCGTGGGAGTTCTTTGGTGTTTTTCTTCCAGTGTGGACAGTCGGTACATGTTCGGGCGCAGTGCGATAGGCCTCCGAAGGAGTACCGGGCATGTGGACAGGAAGGACATCTGGAGAGGTTTTGTAGGCAGCCTTCTCAGATAGCCGGCAGGCAGGGACCAGGACAGACTGCAGCGTCTAGAGTTGGTTCAGGTTCGGTACTCGGAGAGGGTAGTCGAGGATCAGCTATGCACGAATGTCATGACCTAGATGGTGGGACCCAACTGAGGGGTCAGTGGCCAGTGACAGGAGCAGCATCGCAGGGAGTTCAGGCGTTAGGAAGCCATGTTTCAGGCCAGGTGCACGTCGTGGAGGTGCCAGAGGCTGAGCAGGCTGGTGAGCCGATAATGGTTAGAGGTACACCGGGGTGTGACCATCATCTCCATGTTTCCTTTTTGGAATGAACTATAGAGGCATGTCTGTTTTGAGTGCACGTGGTGCACAGGATCTATGTGGACTGACTAGATGATAGTAACTGGGATTGGTACCATATCGGGTTCGTGATATATATATATCTGTATGTATGAGGTGCCTTGGGCATCGGGGCATTGAGGATGTGGGTTACTTGAGGTGCCTTGGGAATCAGGGCATCGAGGATGCGGGTTACTTGAGGTGCCTTGGGCATCAGGGCATCATGGATGTGGGCCAGTTGAGGTGCTAGGCACCAGAACCTCATGGAGGCGGACACCGATGTGGTGTGGGCTATGTTGGGTGTCAGAAACGACATAGGAGAACCAATAAGTTGCAGGGGTGATGATGCATCACGGGAGGACTATGCATCCAGAAAAGAGGTCAGTAAACCTTGGTTGTTTGAGTTTTGTTGGGTTGAGACTGGGTAAGGCAATTCCTAAGTGGGGATCCCCCTAGAAAAATTTAGCCAGAACCTTTGAGACCGGGGGAGTCTGGGTTACTAGAATGGAGTGGCATGTTTGGTGCCATCTTTGGGTTTCGGTTGATAGCTCGGGGATGAGCTATGTTAAGGTGGGGAGTTTTTAAGAACCCGAGTTTTTAGAACGAGTAAAAATCCCGACCCTGTTTGAATTTTTGATAGGTTTCTGAGGAAACTAGAGAAAACGGGAAGTCTCTGGAAATTTCTAGACTACACACCATATACTTTTGAGTACATGTCGTGCATGTGGTAAGCGAGTGTCGGCCGTGTGCTCGCTAGTTACATTTCGTGAGGTGACCGTGTATAATTTTCTTACTACATGACATGTAGTTTTAAACATGTTGTGTAACCCCGACCGTGTGGTGGCTATACATGGCGTGTAGGCCGTTGGCTAGGTAGAACCAAGGATATGTCGTATTCCCTTTGAACATGACGTGTAATCGAGCTATGTATAAGGGATATACATGGCGTGTGGATGAGTCGACGAGGAAGAGAAGGGAAACCCGGTACACCCCATGTACCCATCGGTACACACCGTGTATTCATGTTGGCAGCTTTGGCAAGTAAGTCGGTGGAATTCAGTCATCTTATGAACAGTTAAATGAACTATACATGGCATGTAGTCCTAAGGTACACACTGTGTACTTTCTTTTTTTTGCTAAAATGGGCAGTAGCCTTGTTTTGGAGGACGAACACTCCTCCTTCAACCGGTTTCACGAACCAGGCCAGCCGAACCCCTTACTCCTCCCGATTGTCCATTTGAGACCCGTTTCGTTTTCTGATTAGTGTGTTGGAACCCCCTCGGTAAGGCCTCGATTCCTCTTTGGCCGTTTTGTTTGATTTTTGTTCTAGATTACTTTATTGGCATTTGAACGGTATTGATTCTTTTGTAGATCTACCGCGTTTTAGACCGAATTGGCGGCTGTTACCGGAGGAGTAGTGTCGTATGACTCTAAGGTAGGTGGTGCATACCTCATTTTTTGTTTTCGTGGTTGTTTGGGTGATGTGGCCTTCAACGCATTTTTTGGTATTTTGAGTGGGACTGGTTTTAATTTCTTTTTCATAATGAATTTCTTATGGGACCTTTGGGATACCTTTGGGTATTCCCACTTACCAGTTTTCATGAGCGGGTCCAGGTGAGGGGTCGTTGCTCATCGGAGCATTTTGGACGGGGAACACCAAAATGGTTTTAAAAGAAATATGATTGTTATAAACTGTTTAGTTTAATTTATTAAAGCCTGTTATAAATTTTTAGAGGCATTTTAGACCTCAGTGCTGGTATGGTACATCACCTGGTATAGTGAAATTCAACTCTTAGTTGGTTTTGCCTGGTTATGTTTTTTGTTTAACTATGTTATCTATGCGATTGTTGAATTGCATCTGCTGGACCATTTGGGTTGTGTTGGGCTTGGCCGGTTACACTTGAGTGATGTTGATCACAGGTTGGGGCTTTTCCCGGGTTACATTGGGTGGTTTTGACCATTAGATTGGGCGTCATGGACATCGGCTTGAGGCAGTACAACTATCAGGTTGGGCATGGCCTGGGTTACTAAGATGGCGATGCCATCAAACTTGAGTGACATGGTCACAGGGAAACGAGGTGTCAGATGTGTCGGTGGCTTAGGACTATTTTAGTGAATACCGCTCACCCGGAACTTGAGTAGTGTGCACACAGAGATACTCCGTGATGAGTTGTTTTTGACCACTCGTGTGGGTAGAGGTCCCCATAGTTGCAGTTAGGTATTTTGGTTGGGGGTGTTTGCTGTAGAAATCCACGTGGGAGGTGAGGAGCCTTCTGGGGATTAGGCATGACTTCGGGATGTCGGGACTTGAGGCACGAGGTGTCAGGATGGACATAGTGTTGGGTTACTATTTTGGGAGTGCCTTCGGGATGTCATTACTTGAGACACGAGGTGTCAGGAGGCACATGGTGTCATGTTACTATATTGGGAATGCCTTCGGGATGTCGGTACTTGAGACACGAGGTGTCAGGAGGCACATGGTGTCGGGTTACTATTTTGGGCGTGCCTTCAGGATGTTGTTACTTGAGACACGAGGTGTTAGGTGGCATATGGTGCCGAGTTATATGATAGAGATTCCGGTGTTGGCTGAAGCAGGTGACACTCCACGGTGGCTGTTGAGCACCAGTGGAGTTTGTGTTTAATTGTGCATTTTACTGTTTACTATATTCCTTGTAAATTCATGACTGCTTGAACACATATATTTAGTACGCACCGTTGGGTGGTATCCTACTGAGTTTTGTCTCACACCCTGCACGGGCCCCTCAGGACGCATGCAGACTTTATGGATTTACGTGTAGGAAAGAGGCAGCTTCAGGAGCTCGGTTATGTTAGTTTTTGCATGGAGATGGTATGGACCTTGAGGTCATGTCTAGATGGGGTTACTTTGTTTTGTTTTCTTTTCTGTATTCGCATGCTTACTTGTTGTAGCTACTGTCAGTTAGCCATTAGTGCCCTTTTTATATTCAGTTGTGTATGACCTGCTTTGGATGCATGTTTTACTATTCAGTAGTGGTTACATGTTAACAACATGATGTAGTGTTTATTTCCACTGTTGTTGTTATATTTATTGCTTCTGTTGGTTTATTGATATTGGATATGCTTCCACTCTGCGGGTCTGGTTCAAGTTTGCTGAGTCTCTCTTTCCGCTGCATCTTTACTGTTATATTTGGACTAGTACCCTTATCATGATCCTTCGAGAGGGTATAACCTCCCCACTATACCTATTCAGACCCTCGCTGCTAGTCGGAAGCCTTTGGCATTCGGGGAGGTGCGCCTAAGGTAGTGACACCTGACCCGTTTGGCATTGTTCGGGTGGCTGGGTGGGTCTGGGTCGTTACAATTACAACCATCTATTTCCTCCCAAAATAAACTGTAGTCTTTTGAACAAGCATGAACTTTATTAGTAACAAATCCAAGATTCTTAATTAACTTCCATTAATTTTAATTATTTGAGGGAATATCAACACCATCAGGAAGAAAGTACTTCAAAAAGGTAAGAATATAATCAATGGTTGTATTAGAAATTCCATACATGGTTTTTCCATGATATAACTGCATTAAAAATTATAACTTGTTAATTTTATTATAGTCTTGATATACTGGAGTTTTGGCATCATCCATTAAAATTTTCACTATCTAAACATTATCATATACAGTATTTTCCTCATGTGTATTGAAATAATTATCATTTTTCAATAGAATATTATCTCTCTCATGATGATTCACAAATAGAAACAGATCAAATATAAAATTCTCTGTACAGTTTATTTTTTTTGTTCATGAATATAAGAAGATTGTCCCATCTCTCCATGGTGATACCAAACAGAATAGTTTTTTTCTGAAAACCCTCATTTATTATATGGTTGGTAACTTCTTCATGGCTTAACCATGGTCTTCCAACACAATTATAACCTAGAAACTATATAAAACCTCCATAAAAATCATTTTTAAATGAAAATTCTAAAAAAATTCCATATTATTTTGAAACCGAGTTGAAATCCAATCTGTATGATAAATCCATATTCTATCCATTCTATTACAAGGAAAAAATTATCTTCCATTCAAAAATGTAATCCATACTTAAAAAATTTATTATAACCAATTTTAATATTAAAGTCATTAAAGAATACTGGAAGTTATCAAAACAAATAATAATAGAAAACATATTCTATAAGTGATGACTACAAATAACGATCCAAGGTGGGTATCAATAACAATTACGAATTCACTATCATGGTCACTATCCAAAAATATCTCGATAAAGATCATGAGGTGTAAAACCTAGACTGAAATGAAAAAATAATCATTTTCATAATGTTTTATAAAATGAAATGAAAACCCATAAAAAGTGTGTTAAAACATGGCACATTTGCCCAAAAATTATTTTTATAACCAACACACACTCAAAGTATCATTAAAAAACAAAACAAACTTTACTATGAAAGTTATTTCAAAACTATTTTTTAAACAACATTTTACACATTAAAGAACATACCCAGTAAACGTCATTTACAAAATAGTTTGAAAGAACTATATGATTACACTGTCTCTTTATTTCTTTTAAAACCTTTTTAAAATCCACTTCAAAACATTGAGATGTAAAACACACACAAATAATAAGGAATCACATAGTTAGAAACCACTATATCAACCCACAAAAAATGGGTAAACAAGAATAAAGTTTACAGATAATAATTTAAGAATATAGGGATAAAATCAATATACAATATGGTCTACCACATACCCGATGCGTGTCCCGGATCCCCTTAAGTTGAAAAAAAAAATTAATCAAGGGTGTCACACATAACCATTGGGGATGGTTTCACCCTCAAATAACCTATAAAAGTATATATAAAAATCAAAAAATAAATATAAACATGATTCATTTTTGTGTTCCTCAATGTGTGTATATATGTTGTTGAATCTTTGTTCTTTTTTACATGATGCTTCCTAAAAAAATTCTAATAAAAGTAATAAGAATTAAATTTTATATGCAAACAATTTAATATTGGTAATACCTTAAACTCATAATTATTCAAATGTACAATCGTTTTTTGATATTTGGTTTTTAGACAGTCGAGGAATGTGGGTTCACCATCTAAATTAGAGCCAAATCTACTCTTACAACCAATATATAACTCATGCTTGTTTGATTTCCATAACTCCACAAAATCCATCAACCTTAAACTCTTTGCATCTTCTCTTTCAGGAAAGTTAAACTGACTCTACAATGAAAATGTTATTTCATAAAATACAACAATAATATAGATATAAATTTATAAAATTTTCTTACCCATATCTGCTCCCATTCTTTATTCTTGATATCTTTACAGAGATGTCTCAATGAGACCAGTTTCACTTGAATGGTATCATGGTATTTTGATAAAGTTTCCATGAAACTTCTTTATTTCCTTGGATTTTTACCTACCATATGATTTTATTCATTTTAATCCACCGTTATCTATATCTTTCAATTCTAGGATTCTTGAATATGAGTGCACCCATGTCACCTAGAAGAATATACCACTGAATATGAACAGCGAGAGAAGAACCTTTTCATGATGCAAAATGATAAAAATAAGGTTATATAATTTAACACAGTTATAATAAAAAGATCTGACTTCAAGATACTTAATAGACTTTGATGGATCTATGGGATATCATGGATCAATAGCCTTTTAAAGAAGTGTATGTTCTAATGCATGCTCTAGGTGGTCTTTATGGACTAGAGTGGAAGATGAAGGAACAGAATATGGTTAGTAGGTTGGAAGAATATGGTTAGTAGGAATAGAATCAGAGGAATCATATACATGGAAGAATATGGTTAGTAGGTTGGTGGATACATCATTGGATATGGATATGGTAATTATGGAAACATCGATGGAGGTGTTGTACCCATGGAATGGGAATAAGATGCTAAATGAGATGATGGAGGCATCAGTGGGATCAGACCTGGATGCAACATAGAAATGGTATGTGAATAAGAGGGTAGTTGAGATGATGATGGAGGCATGGATAAGAACAAGCCTGGAGACTCAAGCGGATGATGGAAATGTGGGGTAGTTGGGGTGTCCGCTGGTGGGTCAGAGTGGGGACGGTATGATGGGTGCTCCATCGTAGCCTAGGAGAATCCCTACTAGAACCCATTCTAGCATGATGAGGAGTCAAATCTGGTGGAACTAAATGTTCGTAGATAAATTTTGATAAATAATATTAACATGATATTATTTTTAATCCAGAAGAAAAGTATTACAATTATTATACTCCCCGAGGGAAGCGAAGGAGGCAACACACACTCGTGCACCTATCGATCAGGATCAAATAGTCACTTCTTACAAAGTTCTGAATTATTTTTCATAGTCTTCAAAAGAATGAAATGTACATTTTTTAGAAATAGTTTTTATAAATCATGAATAAAACTTAGAATTCAAATAAGTCATAGGAAATGTCATAGCATCTTTTAGTAAGAATAATTTAAAACCAAGTTATACATTTTTTAAAACTCATTTCAAAGCCCAGTTTTCTAAATTAAAATAAATATAATTAAATGAAACAACATTAGACGATAGTAAAAAAACATATCATTCCAAATTGAAACTAAAATAAGGTAATTATAGTAATACTAACTAGAGAAACTCATGTGAAGGTAAACTAAATGAGAAATGAACATATATGGGTGCTTCTATAAATTACCCACAACTACTTCAGGTTCAACACCAACTCTCACAAGGGGAAAATATGAATCATAAAATGAAATATTTTGGTCAACACCAATGGGGGAGTCAATGGTGGAAATTTCATCACCAGTATCATGAAAAATATGTCTTGTTATTACGTCATTAATGACACTGTAATTAGGTATCTGAGGATCTTTCACATAAAAATCTTATTATTCCATTGATGCCAAACTGTATGGTTCCATGGTATATAGAAATAAACTCATGTAAATAACTCTAATATACATTCATCAATAAATTTACCCTATCGCATCATTGAATAAAACCATTTACATTTCATCAGAGTGACTTGAATCAGAGTTTAATAATCCAATAACAATATTTTATCAACATGTCCATAATAATACACATCTTCATATTGAGGCCAACTATTTGATGTATGGTATAACAATCAATTGTAGCATTTAACATAACACCATCATGTTGTGTTCTCATTTTCTCTTCTTGATCTATTGAAACAAATTTATACCCATTGATTATTAAATATTTTCATTCACAAACCAAAGAATTGGGTCCAAATGCCAATGCTCTTAATTCTTAATAAACAGACTCAATAGGTAAAATCAAGACCTGAAATATTTATGAATATTACAATTAAATGGATATCTATATTTTATGCTAATTAAAGTAATGGTCATACCTTTGATTTCAACCAAGTAGGAAACTCTAGGCTATGAAAATTCTCTCCCATTATCAAAGGTAAAGATCGATGATCTCTACTTATAATATTTTTATGTTTCCTACATAAAATGATAATAAAAGACTAAGCTATATGTGAAATGTCATAGTATGAGATAAAATATAAATTACCAAATTACTTATTAGATATAGTCATTTAATAGACCACAGTTAAACAAGACTGTTCAATATGCCATATCACACTCTTCAAGGATGAATGTAGTCAATGTATAAGACCCAAAAATTCCCCCAGTTTAGAAAAGATATGGAAATGATGGCTCAATTTCCCCATATTAGTCTTCTTCATTTCTCATTGTCTGGTTATGTCTACTGCTCACATCATACAAATACATCGAACAAAAATCCATACATTCTTGATCCAGATAACCTATCACAATCTGAACTTCAAGAGAATTCTTGTTTTGAACAGGTGATTTCATTGTGTGCATATTTATTTCAGTAAGATACATCCACTGAAAAGAAACTGGTCCCCCGAGAAGTGTTTTATTTAGAATATGGACAGATAAATGAGTCATGCAGGTGATAAATGAAGGAGGGAAAAAATTTCCATCTCACACAAAATTAATGGTTCCTCCTAATGTATTTTTATCAACAATTCCATGGATAACCTTTTAGCACAAAGGTATCTAAAAAATAGAACAAGTGAATCATTTTAACCCTTACATTATTGGATAGAAAATACTGAATTGCTTTTGGAATAAATCCATGAAGAAGGCTTTCACAATCATGAGTTTTTAGGGATTTTAGTTTCAAATACCTTCTATTTAATTATTTAGATATGTTTCTGGAATAGCCATAAAGATCCTTGGTGTTCTTCAATTCTACCACAAATTGATCTTTCATTGATGGTTTCATCACATAAGAATCATGAGGAACATTCCATATATTTTCACTGATACACAAAGGATGCATTTCTGGTTGAATACCCCAATCCAACAAGTCCTAACGAGATGAGAAGTAATCTTTGGTATTCCCCTAGATATTTAGATGAATTTCAAGAAACATTTCACATATATTTTTATCAATGTGTGTTATGCCTGTACGATGATGTAAGAAATTGGTAGACCAATATGGAAACTCAAAAAAGATACTTATCATTTTGCAATTGCATGTGTCTTCAGTGTCAACATTATTACTCTTTTTAGATTTATACTAACTTTTCCCTAATGAAAAACTAAAATCTTTCAATTCATTAAGCACATCACTACCTGAAATTTGTTGAGGTGGTTCATCAGTTTCAGTGATATTATCAAACCTTTGACAATTCTTCCTATATTGATGATCAATAGTCAAGAATTAGTGATTCCCTATAAAACTGAAACTATGACTATATTTAATCCTTCTCAATCATTTATTCTTCATACATATAGGAATTTAAATTTAAATGGGGTATGAGGGTAATATATTCTTCTTGATTATACATGGATTATTTCTTCATTTGTATACATGAATGATCTTAAGAAAGATAACATCTAATTATATTCATTATCAGGTAAATGATTTCCCTAGTAAAGCCTGAGTAACACCAATAGAAGAAATAAATATAGTTTTATTGGTAAAATAAATTTCATTTACCTCTTTTTTGAGTTCCCATTTCCTCAAAAATCATTTCTTTCCCCTTTATTTTTTATATATGGAACTTTTTTAAAAATGTTGTTCATAAAAAAAATTCATAGATATATTTTATTTTAGAACTTTTAAAAATAGTCAAAAAAAATATTACATATATTTGTGACCAATATAATAGTTATTTAATATCTCCAAAATATTAAATGTAATATCATAGTGAAGTATTTTGGTAAATACATCATTCTACAATGAATAATTTATAGTTTTCATAGAATTTTTAGTTTTGAATCATTACTTGTGAATTATAAAATTTATATAATGTTCTAGGTTATATTGAGTACTTGTTCAAAAAGGATGTTGGTAGTAAAACATCTATAAATAAAAAATATTATAATTTAAAGCATAATGGATATAATATTTCAATAATGAATATATTTTTGTTATAAACACAAAAAATTTATTTTTTAGATTGAAATCCAATTCAAAACATTAGGTTGTAATACAAATATCTGGGGCCACAATCCCAAAAAAATAAAAAGTATATAAAAACACTGTAAGTTTGGGAGTGGAGTTATAATAGATATTATTCCTATTCAAGAAAGAAATTTTTTACAATAAGTTAAATTTTGAACACATATATAAATACTAAGAATATAAAGCAGGTAAACTACACATAATCACCAAACATTTACATGAATTTTTTGATTCAGAAAAAATTAAAGGATATCATTTTGAAAACATTTAGAAGTACTTATAATTTAAAGTATTACTTTAAATTCCAAGTAACAATTTAGGAACTAGATAAAAGTTTATTTAGAAACTAAAAATATATTTTTTTAATAAAATAATTTATTTTAAGAGGGACACTTGAGAAATTCGTAAAATATATGGTGAGTGTGGTAAGAGAAATCGGACTTTGACATGTATCAAAAATTAAAAAAAAACCCTAATTTGAAATGAAATCTATTAAACCTTTAATTTAATTTTTATAAAATATTAAACATAGTTAATATTAAAATTATGAAAATAAGATATCAATTAAAAACCAAAGAAATCAATGTTTTATATTATTAAATAGAAAAACATGGGAAAGTGTTGCCTCTCAAAAATAGAAACACAAAATCACTAGAAAAAGAGTGGGGAGGCCAAAATAGCATGAAGAGGGAAGTGGGGTGGCTAAGATCAATTGAGGATAGCAGTGGGGTGGCCGAAGTTTCTAGAGGAGGGAAGTGGGGTAGACGAAATCGCCGAAGGGGGGGGGGGGGGGCGGAGGAGGCCAACTGAGGTTGCATGAGGGGAAGGGGATGCGTAGAAACATGGAAGGGAAATAGTGTTTGATTGAGGAGGAGGGGAGAAGGAGCCGAGTGGGCTTCTAAAATTTACAAGCTGATACCAAAGGATTCAAAAAACTATTGGTATAGGCAAACCTATACCAAAATTGTTTTTAAAAACATTAGTATAAGCTTGAACAAACACCTCTATACCCATAGTTCTTCTAAACAGTGGGTATAGATCTGTTGGGATAAGTCCCTTTTTGTAGTGCCTTGACCATTAAACCAGTTAGGTTATTCCATAATAGGGTACCCTTGAATTATCATTTTTAAAGCAATCAAGAAATGAGTGACCCTAGTTCATCTTTAGGTTTGTTATGTCATAGTAGAGTTACTATGAGTTGTCTTTTGTTAATTTTTTTGATGTTTTCTTTGGGTTACAGTTAGCTGAGAATCCATTACAAAGGATACCAGAGGAATTGAGTTGAGTTTATCAAGATAATGGATTGTAAAAAGGGTTTTCCACTCAGTAATCCATAAATATTATATGATATGATTGGGATATTTTCATAGCTAAATAATTAAGTGATGAGAGAAATTCTGTAGAGAACTCATTACTTAGTGAAATATAGATCTTGAATCACTAATGGGTATGATTAATTTTAAACGGGGTCATTATTTTAGTGGAATGAAATTAAATAAAAGTAATTATTAAATAGTAAATAATACATGATACTCATCATATAAAAAAATTTATTATAGATAAATATCATCATCATCATCATCATAATCAAGATAAACATTATGATCAATCCTTGAAGGTATAGTAATAATGTAAGATACTCCTAAGACATGTAACATAAGAAAAGTTCTTAAGTAATATCGGTATTTTAAGAAAAGTTCTCAAGGAATTTTTTTTGGTGAAAAATAGTTCCTTCCACTTAACCAAGTGTTTAAATTGTTCAACAATTTAATTGATAGGCCCACTGTTGAATTAGTAATTCCCGAAAGATCTAACAAAATTTTTTATTTTTTATAGACTCAAAAAGTGAAATTAATTAATTAAAATGAATATATTAGTGATTTGAGGTCAAACCCATAATATGATGAAATTATTTATTTTTAGGTTTTAAAAAATAGATTTATTTAATTTGAGGAAATGTGGTGAAGAAAGAGAACTAATTTATTTGAAACTGTTTAAAGGAAGAGAGGGATGAATGAAAATCAGTTTGGGGTTTTGAAGATTATATTTGGAGTCAATATAAGGTTTATATATTTTAGGGTTTTCATGAAATTGGATTTAGAAATTAAATTGATTAATTCAATGTTGTTTCAGATTCTAGATTAGGAGGACCTGTTGGTATAGGTATCCCCTCTTAAAAATGACAATCCCTCTTTTCCCTTGGTCCAATAATTTAAGGTATTACCGAATCGAGTTTGTATTCATACCATTTTTCAACCAAATTACCATAGATTACCCAATGGTCTGGGTTAAATCTAGGGAAACTAGTTTAAAATTTTTAAAAAAGTAATTTCCTGAATCTATTCAATGATCCGGAGATTTAAATGGGAAAAGAATAGATGTTTATTTATTATTTTTTTTAAAACCAAACATGAATAAAATAAATAAATAAAATCCAAAACACCTTCCCCCTTTGGATACATTGACCTAGAACCAATCAGTAATTATCACCTAATTATAGTAATAATGGAGTAAGAGGTAAGGGGGACTGATAAATAATACATAAAAAATGGAGATGAAAATTGGTGAGGTCCCAGCATAGCACAACTTCTCACACGAAGATTTTATCTCCAGAATGATATTTAGTAGTAGTATCTGTTTTTATATTTATAGGTCTTTAGGGTTATCAGGTTGTATTTAATTCACCATCGATGTTTTAAAAAGTATTCCAAAGTTCTTAATGGAGTTTCCAAACCGTTTGGGGACATAATGATAATTTCATATTGAATTTTATGTTGAAGACATTTGAAAACAGATATATCTAGATAGGTTTATGATGTAAAAGTAGTATTTACACCATAATGTTCATGGACTGCGTCATTGGTCTTTGAAAATCCTCTTCTTGACAATATTACAACTTAAATCGATATTTTACAACATAACTCCCTTTGGATCTTCTCATCCTTATGAAATCATGAAATAAAACTTATTCTCCACACAATTTACATCATAAACGATACATACAATGTAAATTCCTTATTTAAATCTTTTTCTAGATTCTTCACTTTTACACAGTAGCTTCAACCCAACTTCAAACTTTTAATGTTATGCTGCGGTATGAAGTGCTACGACATGAAGTATATTCAAATCCTAATATTCATATCTTTTAATGAGAATAATTTTTTATGTTTTTCCTTTTTATTGGTTTCTATAAAATTTTATATCCCACCATATATGAAAATTTTCATTAAATATCTGGGCAAGAATAAATTATTTTATCCATAAATTTGATGCATTTTAAAACTAAAAATAATGCATGAAATGTATATATCATAAATCTAGATGAATATGGAAGCATAGAGTGATTCATTTAACAGTTTCAAAGGCATTAGATGCAAAATGACCAAAGGAATATTATTCTACACTCATGTACTCAATATGATTAGTTACATCAATGATTTTAGTCTCATATACTCAATATTATTTGGTTCATCAAATGATATTCAATGTGATTAAATATATTAAATGAACTGGTGAGACTAAAGGTTTTCTTAAATCTTTTTAGGCTATAAAAATAAATTCTATTGTTTTGAAAGATATATGACATTGACTATATGATTTACCAGAATTTTAAATATACAGAAGGTTGGAAGATAAAAAGAATTGAAGTTTTAAAGTTTATTTCATTTAATAGTGAAAAGGAGTTGTTATATTAATAATTTTGATGCTTCAATCTTGGATGGACATGTCATAAGATATGTATTATCTCATTTTTCTGTTGGGAAGAGAATGAAAGTAATAGTTGTTTAATAAAATGAGATGATGTTTTTTTATACATATAGTTATTATTTGTTAAATTCTATAACATACTTAATAGGAGAATAAAAATGGATCATTCTAGTTAAGAATTTATCCTACTCTCATATATGGAAATTCTCTGACAATATGATTAAATTAAAAAATGTTTACTTTATATTCTCAAAGTGTTGAGAATATAAATATGAACTATGAATATGATTTCTATTTTTAAAAATACTATAAGAATTGTGGAATCCCAACCCTAGAATACCTGGAGCTGGTTTCTTGAAACATGATATGTAAATTTTTACAACAAAAACATGCCCTGGAATTTTACACATCATGTCCCATACGGATAATCGATTCAGTTTAGGTTTTGGGAAACCAACTACTTCTGTCATGCTTCTTCTGTTAAAACTGATACCTGAAAATTATATTTCAAAAATATAGGATGAGCATATGAATGCCCAGTAAGTGGTTTTAAAAATAACATAATATACTAATATAATATTTGAAAACACTCTTTAAAATTTTCCATAAAACATTTTCTTAAGAAATATTGTAACACAAGCAACATATCATAACAATTGTCTAAGGAATAAAAGAGCACAATTAAAAGCATACTAACAGGATTACAAGGGAACATAATTAAACTATAGGAATTATTATTCAGAGTAATAATTAAAAGGAATTCTAATTAAGTATGACTTATTAATATGATGGTACAAGTTTAATAACTAAGAGAAATACATAATTAGAGTTGCGGGAAAAGGTAAAAATACCAATGACATTTTGTACTACTGTGAAATGTTCACTGACTAATAAATCACTGAGTGCAACATAAACATCATGACATAAGAATTTACTTCTTCTAATACTCATAAGTACATTCTATTAACCATGGATATTCTATTAGTCAAATATCCACTTGGTTAGTTAATTAATAAAAACATAATAAGAAGATGTATAACGTGGGACAACATATTCATAACGTCAAAGCCTCGTGCCAAGACCATAAATACTCAGTTTTTCAAGGCCTTATTCCAAGACTGTAGTTTGTCTCATGAGTCCTAGCGATGCATCGAGGGGCTATAGTGGGCCCCACCCATCACATACATGTCTAATACATTCCTTATGTGTCAAGTATAGTCGTATTTTAAAAGTGTCCCACACCACTTTGAACATTTCATTTCTCATTTCATATTATTCATGGTGTCCCATACCAGCTTGAATAATTTAATTCATAATTCCACAAAAGGTTGTAAGAGTTTTAATTGCCTTCATGATCATTTACATATATATAGTGAGTTAGGCTTGTAATCATTAATTACAAAATATCAACTACAAGGCTATGTCATTGAATGGTGAGTATGAAAAGCAGATTATGGTATAAGTGATGGAAACTAACGCACAAAATCAATACAAGTCTTGTCATATAAAATGATAACCTTAAAATTTGATAACTTTATTAATTAATACATATTAGAATTTCACCTGGATGCATAATCAATTAGAAGATAAAGAAAATATTTCTTACGGTGTATTAAACTAATAGATTCTCATACATTTATTACTTATATGCTTTGGTGTAACACATCACAAGGGTATGCATGATACTAAAAGATGGTAAGAATGAGATTCAACCATAACTAACACCATTTAATATATAAAAATAAGTAATTCGTAAATATGAATATAAAAGGTGCAAACCCCAAATATTATACTCAGGAACTCTCCACACATCATAAGTAGAATATTTGAAATATCCATAATTAGGGTTTCCCATTTTGTAAATTGTTCATACAATAGGGTGTATTTAAAGAGTAGTGTTTTAAACAAAAACTAAACATATTTTTAAAATCGTTTTTTGTTTTATGAAAATAATTTAATGCAGAAATAAAATATCCCAAATGCAGCTGAAAATGTAGAAAGAAAGAAATTAGGGAAGAAAGGTCTTGATCCTGATGTTATCTACACAATTTAATTCATTATTGAATTCAGTTTGACAATCCATTACTTTTCTCACAACCCGTCCCTCAGGGCCTAGGCTGTGACTACCCCAAGCCCACTTTCCATAGGCTAAGGGTTGATGACTGTCACTGGAAAGGCATATCCCTAAAATGGAAAGGCATTTCTTTTAAACCTAAAAACACACAAACCATGTACAAAACAAGAGAAAACCACATAGTATAATTGCTGGAAGTAAAAAAGTGTTAATTGAAGCAGAATGGGCTAGTATACACATCCAACTAAAAGAAAATAAAATAGAAACATAAAAGCAGCTCTTGAGATCATCTGCCAAGGATCCTACCTGAAGGGTAGGTACAACTCATCCTTGCAGCTCTTCACGTCAACTGGTCACCTATGTACACTATCTAGTCCTAGCTCCCAAATGTCGGTCAAAGCTGTATGTCGTCTTCAGAAGACACAACAAGGTGTGGTCGAAGCCCGTGAAGGGTTGAGTATAACAATACCGAGTAGGGACTCCGAGACCCCCGAAGGTCTCCTAGAATTCCAAAAGGGAAAAACCACAAAGCATGACCTCAATCAAAAATCCCAAGGTAAAATATATCTCACACCAGGTATAAAACTTAATGAACATGAATAAATATTATTAGTCATAAAGAAAGATCAACTTATTCTATCAAGAGGATTTTGCTGATAGACCGCACAAGGTTGCTAAGTGATGACCCAAAGAGGATCTCTAGGTGTTGACCCAGAGAGGATCGCTACGTGCTGACCCAAAGAGGATCACTACGTGATGATCCACTTAGAGGATCTCTAGGTGGTGAACCACTCAGAGGATCTCTAGGTGCAGACCCACCAAGGATCGCTAGGTGCAGACCCATGGAGGATCCCTAGGTGAAGAACCACAGAGGATCGTTAGGTGCGGACCCACTCAGTGGATTTCTAGATGCTGACCCAATCAGAGGATCGCTAGATGCTAACCCACTCAGACGATCGCTATTCTTTATTCATGTCACTGCCAACCATTGGATTCCCTCACTTAGCACTATTAATTATGTGAGGATCCACTCCTCAAGCCATAGGTCATACCTCAACTGCCACAAAGTGCCACAAATAAGTAACCTGAATAACTGGTATGTCATAAGAGTTCTAATGCAACAAACAGTGCGTCAATCGAATGCCTGGTCTGTAAGTTATAAGCATTTTAGTACCAAGGTCCAGTCGGATTTGAGATCAATCCAACTCGGTCATACTCCAACTTTCTCCTAAAATCAATTGGGGTATCCTAAAATGAACACCGAATTCTAAGGGTCCCAATGCCACTGATGGTGCATTAAGAAAGAATCCTGTTTAGATGATACACCCAAATTAGCGAAACTGGACCGGTCGGGTTCGGTTCCTGTAGGGGTCCAGCCCGACTGGTGGGTCTGGCGCAGCTCGCGGGTCCAGCCTGCCTAGAAAACCTGACCCACGGTGTGAGCCGGTTCTCTCGGATTGCGGTGCCACCAGGGTGCCACCCTCCCTTCAGAAATGGCCAGCTCAACCAGCAGTTTGTTGTCTAGCCGAGCAGCCCAAGCTGGCCGCTCACCTCTCCCATGCGGTGTTGGCGCGCCACTTCTTCCACTACCTCGGTGCCTACGGGCACCGCCATTCCCACGCAACAGGCTCGGATGGCCGCCACACTAGCAGTACCTCTTTGGGACACCGGTAAAGCTCTAGTGGTCCTATTTTTTTCTCGTATGCGCCTATGGGCCTACCGAGATGCCGCCTTCACTGCATGGCCCCTGGTTTCGCCTTTCCATCAAGTTGAACATTCACCCATGAAGAACACATTAAAACCGAGATCATAAGAGGGTCTGGGCCTTGTTCAGATTGGCCCACGCCCTCCACGTTAGCGTTATACCGTGGGAAAAAGTATTAAATCATTTAAAACCCCTTAATAAAGACCCTGCATCGACCTCCTGCAAAAACATTTGAATCGCGGATAAACACATTAGTCGGTTGATCCACGCTCATCACATTATTCAAGAATGAGGTATGATAAATCTTTAAACACTTAGAAAGATTAATTACCCTACCTTGAACTTGTTGAAGATGTTGTGGATGAGGAAGAAGGGTCTGCATTCGAAGGTGTTTGTCAGCGTTCGTCGATATATGGATCAAATCCTCAATGGAATCGTCGAATATTCATTATTCGTTGGTGGAAGACATTGCCAACACTCTGTCAAGAGTCCTCCCATGGGTTCTTAAAACCCATGTCAACAATTTCCTTAAATAAATGGAAGGATAACCCCCCACGTTGGTTCATTAATATGATCCATTAATGAATCCTAATTAATGAACCAATTAAACCACAAGTGTTGCAGTTTCACAATGAGAGGTTCAAGTTATTTAAAATAACCTCAATTAAAGGCCGACGTTAAACTGTAGTCCCACCATCCACTTCTCAACTGTTGCAGAAAGAATAAAATAACTTATTTAGTGATTTTATTATTTTTTCAAAAAGTCCAAAAATTAAATTTCTGATCCAACCATTGCCGTTCGAAGTTAATCATTGCCTAAGTGAATCTCGGTTCTTTGAGTTCAACGGTGCCCTTGGATTTTCAATACAAGAACCGGTTCAAAAGATAGAAATTCATGCCTTCACATTTACTAAACGTACCTAAAAAAAGTTCAAAAATTATTAACAGTCACCATCAACCCATTTCAGTCAAGGTTAGGCTCCTCATGAGGGGAACACACCCTCACAAGCTCAACGGTACTTTTGGATTTCCAATACGAGTTACCGTTTATGAGTTATAAGGTTTTGACAATAAAATAAATGATACTTAATTATTTTATTTAGATCCAAAACAAACTTCCACAGTTGTCCTGTGCTAGCCAATGTTAGGATAATCCTAAAGAAATAGCATCCTCATGAGTTCATCTGTGGTCTCAGATTTTTAATATGAGTCACCATTTGTGAGTTATAAGAATTTAAAAAATAAAATGATTTTATTCAATTATTTTATTTACAGTAATTCCATTTTTGTGTTTTCTCATTGGAGGCATGTGCCAACTAAAATTAAGTCTCTCCTAGGGTAAACCTGCCAACCTAAACGCAACGGTTCCCTCATATTTCTGATCTGGGAAACTGTTTAAGAGTTATTCCACTTTTTCATGAAAATTGCTCATGCGTGCTATTTAAATATTAACATTTTTGATGGATCATTCTCGGAACTTTGGGCCTCAGAACCACGTGCCGTCAAATTTTAAGATCTCTAAATAATTCCCTATAATACTAAAAATTATATAGAAAATATGTGACATTACAACTTTACATACATGGAGTGTTATTTCCTACCCGGAGCAGGATTTTTATTAGGCATAGGAAACCATTTCAGTGATCAAATCTCCCTACGCTTGATAAAAAATAGAAATAATTTGAGAACCAATTTGTGGTGGAATATCTTCACACTAGTTCAGTTCTATCTCATCCACCATAAATTAAATTATGAAATTTACAAATTAAATTTCAATAATTAAGAATTTCTGGAAACCTCCCCCAAGGCCAAGCCTAGGGGTTTTCACTTCCATTTCCAAGTGAAAAGAGATCATGGTGGAAAGAGGGAAGAGAGAGAGAGAGATGAAAGAGCTTTGGATTGGAAGGAAATGAAACAAATGAATTAAAATATGATTTAATTTAAAGGTAAAATAAAACAATAACAAAAGAAATTATAAACAATGAAAACCTGATGCAATAGTATCCCTATAGCGTAGTGTATCAGCAGATCCTTAAAAACTTGTCCCTTTTCTCTTTGACATATCCTTGTATTTTTAGGATTCAAAATAAACATTGGTTTTCATTAATTAAATCATAAATGGGACTCTTATGGTCTCGAGTTGTCAAGGGGGCATAAAAGTGGGTTCAAGGTGTTAAATTTTTCCAAAAATAATGTTTTTGAGAGCTTCCCAAAGGATTCATGTTGTGAAAATTTTTCACGGTGTGTAATATATGGGTCCATAAAATCTTCTGTTTTTAGTCTCATCACACCTTTTCATGTTGTGAATAGTGATTTCATGACATAAATAGTGTGGGGATGAACTTCTCAAGGATCACATTCATGTCTTGTAATTCTTCATGTTACAAATTGTGAATGAATTACCGGATGTCTAAAGTTGATTTCTAGATAGTTTCACTCTAAATTAGACCAATTATTCATTTTAAAGATTCATATTTGATCCTCTAATTGTCCCTTTATCACGTGACTTCATATACATCATCAAATCATCATCTTTTAACTTCAAAAATCTGGTGTCGCATCATGCCACATCACGATTCTGCATAAAGTATTTGTGGCTCACAATATTCATCCCTTTTTGGTCATTTTTTATCAAACTTCATATCCTGCCCCAGAACATAAATACAATTAAATACCAGAAATAATAATCAATTAAATTGTCAAACCATTGTGTTTTATATTAAAAAATATATGAAAATTTTGACTCTTTCGGTATTTTTTTCAATGTGTTGGCAGTTTAGAATTTCACTAAGACACCGTCTCATAAAGAGGAACTCTCCAAACAAGGGATTGTTGTGGTGGATGAACAATCGGATTTAGAGGGAAGACACATGTTAGTAGAAGATGACCCTATTGTACTACATGATAAGGAATATATCAAGTATCCTACACAAAATCTAGTAGATTTAGTACATGGGTAATCTAATATATCAATCATTTTATACAAGGACATTGAAGTTGGAGTACAACCCTCTTACATAGATTGTGAAACCAGGAATGTAATAGAGGTGGTAAAGGATAGGTATGACTCCGTTAAGAGCTTGGATGAACAAGGTGGACCATGATTCAACCCAAAATGGAAGAGATATTTCCATACTCAAGGTTGTGGAAATGAAATTAATGTGGGAAACAGACTCTACAAAGGATAAGTTGTGCTATTTTGTTTTATCTTGTAGGAATGTACTATTTTTTCATTTTATTTTAGTTTGGTTAAATGTGTGACATACACTTTATGTATCAAGCCCCTTTACTAGTTTCTTTATCTATTTTAAAAAAAAATTGGGGCCATGATTTTTTAAGCTTTTGGTTCGTACTATTTTGAATAAACAATTTATAATCCAATTTATATTATTTAAAAATTCATAATCTAATACCATATACTTAACATTATTGAAACTAATATTAAATCAATGATAAAAAATCATTTTATATAGTTTAAATAATATCCAAATAAGACCCCTTTAATTTGAACAATTAAAATAAATTAATTATCAATAATTCATAAAAAAATATAAACATATTTATATTTTGGACTTATTTATGTAATTTATAAGCACTTTATGAATTACTCTTATTATTTCAAAAATAAAAACATTTATTTATAGATCATAATATATGTCATAGAATTTATTTAAAATGTATTTTAAATATTATCTCTTAATATTTAAGTAATATTTAATAATAAATGTTTCATAAACATTTATGAATTAATTATAAAGACTTTGTAATTAATTAGTTAATTAAAATTTTATTAATTAAGAAATATCCCAATAATACCTTTTATTATACTTTATAAACAATTTATAAATTATAAGTAAACTTAATGAAATACAAAAACAATTATGTTTTTCATTTACTTTTACACTACAAGGGTTATTTGCATATAGTATGCCAAGATTATAAGGCCCCAGCCTTAAACCTTACTTAATCATGAGTTATTACAAGATTACACATTGAGGATCTTTTCAGGTTTAGAGTTTTAGATAATTAGATCATGAAACTTGCATTACATTCCACATTTAAACAAAGTGGTTACATAAAAGACAATATTCATTCCTCCCATCAATGAAAACATATTTAAAATAAAACACAAATTCTTTCTTGAAACATCCTTGACACTATCATCACATCATGTACCTTTCCCTTGACCTGTGAAAAACATTTCAAAAACTTGGGATGAGCATAAAAAGCTCACTAAGAGTTATAAAAATATGGAAATGACACATGAGTTCATATATACATTAGAATGAAATCATACTTTACCCATAAAACATAGGCATATCAAATCATGAATAAATCATAGAAATCATAATACATAAAAGGTATCTTGAGGCATTCATAACATTCTTACGTAGGGAGTAACCCTCTTGGTTACGTTTGGGATACCCAACACAGTATATTCCCTAATTCTCTTCAGAGAAACCATAACGTTTCACTCCGTCACGTTACCCAATGCATTGGAGAGCTATATCGGGCTCACCCGCCCTTAGTTTATCACGGAACCTCCCGTTTTCATAACAATGCCCAAGAACCATAACATAAATGTATCACATAAAACATTCATAAAGTAAACATAACATTTCCACATTTCAATCACAATATAACATTTTAGGATATTGAAATAATGAATCCATTCAAAAAGAAACCATTTCCAAAAACATTTAAAACATTTAATAAAGAGATTTTTGAATCAAAGTGTCCCATACCACCTTGAAGCTTTTAAAATTTTAAACCATTAATATCTGTATAAATAAATCCTTAAAACCACTGTGAAAACATGGATATTAGTAACAACAAATAATTAAAACATTTAAAGCGATATTTTGGTTAAAGGGGTTCTACCAAAATTAGAGACACTTGAATACAATAATTGAGGAATAAAATTTAGTCAGAACTTTATAATATCATGAGAATAAATGGATTCATGATATAATATTCCAAAGGACAGTATATACACCATATAAGAGTGAATTGGTGCATAACAACAATAAAGTCTTAGTAGAAATGTCAAATGTGATGAATTCCCTTATAAAGAAGGTATCCTTAAATTAAGGATAATTCAATATCAAAATTATGTGTGACAAATATAAATACACCCAATATAAGTGGATATTAAGTGTAAAACAATAAAAGGTCATTCACACATATTCAAAAGATGACATATTCAATAACTACATGTTGAACCCAAAGAAATCGAAATTGGGTTAAAAAGTTTCCTTGGTAAAATTCGACAGCCTAACGACATCACTTCAAAATTCATAAAATGAGTTGATGAGAGATAAAAAGGGAATCTCGTCACTTGGAAATAAAATTTACATCAATAAGGATATAAAATAACATATCCCAACATAATAGTATGTGAATTAAAAGACATAACAAAAGAAGTGTTTTAAAAAGAGCAGGGTGAAAGGTCCCCTTACCGAGTTGGGTAACTTTCAAAACGTACACACCATGGAAGAAGGGTCATACAATGAATATGTGAATACCCATAAATGAAATTATACTACAAAAATTGTATAATAATTTACAGTACATACACCACTCAAGGGAAATTGTGGCAAATGTAGCATAAATCTCACGGGAATAAAAGTGAGATGAAAAATCCCTTACGAAAACTCGGCAGCCTAACGACGCCACTTAAAACTTCCAAAAAATGGATTTATGAGATCAAATAGGGTATCAAAAATATTAACATAAAAATTAAAGTATTAGGAATATAATATAACATCTCCAAACATAATAAATATGAGCTTAAAAGAAATGACATAAAAGAGAGTACTTAAAAAGAAAGAGAGAGGTTGGATCCCTTACCTCGGGTCCGACTTGACTCGATCGTTCTTCAACGTCCTGAATAATAAACTTGAGTTAATTTATATTTGCTTAATAACCTTTTTCAAGTTCATTATTACTTTTATATCACTTATTCCCATGTTATAAACATTATGTAATCATTTAAGTTAATAATGTTTGTTTTGTCGATATTTGGTTCTTAAGTCGAAAGTGGACTTCTTACAATTACATGTTGTTCGTGTGGTCAAAGGTTCTTTATACCCAGAATGAAATTCCTGATTTGGATATCATATATATCATATATATCTAGAATATACATGTATTTATAATATCACATAATCATTTAGAGGTAAGAAATGAAATGCACCGTTCATGGAGACGGTAAGTCGTACGTACGCATGAACGCTACTTTCATTTCTTTGTCATATTAATGGAATTAAAACTAAATGATAGATATGTATATTTTAATTCCAGAATTATATTAATCATTTAGATGTATCATTCATCATATATATCCATTATATACATGTACTTATAATAGTACATTACATTTGGGGATAAGAAATGAAATGCACCATTCATGGAGATGGTAAGCCGTACGTACGCATGAACGCTACTTTCATTTCTATATCATACTTTAATGGAAAGAAATAATGATGATATAGAGGTATATTATAATTACAGTATAACATCATATATAATAACATTAAATCAATTCTTTATACATCCCACGTATTGCATTAACGAATCACATCACTTTGAGGGGGCGGTAGTCCGCACTTCCTAAAATGAAGATATCGCGTATACCCATAATGGAAGCCATAAAGGTAAGCCACAAATGAAAAATACAGAAGCTTAAGTAAAATTTAAACATATTATATATCATATATAAATATATTGACATCCTAATGGCCACCTTTGAAGGTGTTATATGAGTGTTGAACAATCATCGTTTCGTGAGGCAGAAATTCGCCATCCAGGGAAACAGTATGTTTGTTAACCATTAGATGTAGGTGTGTGTAATTTTAGCTCTAATACTTATTATAAAAACATCCTAGTATATTTAATATACTGGATTTGTTACAAAAGAAATTAATAAATAGAGTTTAGGGGGTTGTAGAGGCAAAATAAAACAAAAGGACTCAAGTGAAGACATTACCTTAAAATCGGGTAACTTCCTTTGATTTGAGCTCAAAGGCTTCATTGGAAAGGATTCTGCCCAAAGTGAGGCTTCAAAGAGTTATAGAGGGATTTGGAGAGACAAAATGGGCAGGGGTTGGCCGAGACAAAGGCTTTGGAAGTGTGGGTAAGTCGGTAGAGGTGGGGGCCTTTTATAAGAGGAGAGGAGGGGCACTCTTGGAAAGGTATAAAATGTAACTTTATTTCCAAAAGAGTTTCGGATTTTAATGGTCCCACATTGATGTGTTTAGAGGATAAGGTGATATGGGTTCTAAATCCACCCATCCAATAGGTTTTGGACATGTTTAGGTCTTATATTTTACATTATCTTTCCATTTTATTTAAATCGTTAAATAATGAGGTCATTGCTGCATCATCATGATGTCATAAATAATTTAATTTATTTAATGTCTAAAAATTATAAAAAAATACTATGATGTATGAAATATTTTTATATTTCCAATGAATATTTATAGTCCAAAAGATCATTTATGTAGACAAAATTAAAAATATTTTACATAGGTGATACATTTTTTGTCACATTTAACATTTTTTAAAAATAAATAGATAAAAAGTCACTTTCTCACAAAAGTGATTCCATGGGGCCCCTAAGTTTGGTACAAGGAATACCATGGTCGTCCATGAGACAACAAGTAGACTTAGGACACATTTTGTGGTCATTTTGTATTATTATGATATTATCTTATTATCTTTAACTACCCGATTACTCATTAATCAAAATAATTAAAGATAATTACCGTCGTTACTATTCATAATGTCCAAAAACAAGAGTCTTAATTAAATAATTTGGAACTTCTGATTCCAAATATGTAATTAATTTTACAAAATTCCAAACACATAAATTGCAATAATTAATTTAAAAAAAACTTCCCGTTGTCAAAACAAATAGCGGGTTTTTTAGAAACAATATTTATGAAAAGTTTGGCACTTGTTAATGCCTAATTCCAAAGTGAAATTAATCCCAATGACCATAATTGAATTACATGGTAAAAATATATTCTAATTACACTTTAAAACAAATTAAAAAGATAATATAACCATATAATTAAATTATATGAAAAAAGAAGTTTTGATGTAAAATGCAGTATTTTTCACTATTCATTGAAAAATGAACATTGTCAGAAAAATACCAAAAATTAACCCAAGGTAAATTTCAATGTCTCAATCATAAATAATATGTTTATTTTGAAAAATAGAGCTTATAAAATTTTCAAAAAATGGATTTAAAAGGGGTTCTCCATCAAAAAGCGGTTAATCGACCTTTTAAAGAATATTAGAATGTTTTCGCTTAAAAACTGGATTCATTTGCATTTTTAATCCTCTAAAATTTATTGTAAAGAGTAAAAATATTTGACCAACATATATAATTATTTTGTAGTTAGTTCTTTTCATTTCCCGCCATTACAATGGTTAGGCGTTAACTACCATTTAAAATAATATTATTTTATTATTAGAGTGCAACGTAAGATTCCCAAGAAACTCGTTGTTGCGTGTTGGGTATGCCATCGAGCATAGCATCCCCTTTAAAGTAATATTAATATTTTATTCACAAATATGGATAAATATAAAGATATCATATTCTTTATTTACCTGGGTTGTTACATCCTTCCCCCCTTTTGGGAATTGCGTCCTCACAATTTTAAAATTGGGCTAGGAAACATCCTTGAAAGTCCCACATAGGAACAAGAGTCGATAAAACAATCACTTTAAAATAAAGAAATATAAGTACAAAGGTCACCCGAGTTAACCCATACTAGGATTCCAAGTATGAAAATATGGACATGGAGGAAAAAACAAAGGGTCATGTTCTGATGGAGAGTGATAGAAAACATGTTTAGGAGAAAGTTAACCACAAGAAAATCACAAACTTGGGATGGGTTAAACGGTATTCGATTCCCCAGTAGGAAAAGTTAATAGACAACATTTTTGTTTTAAGTTACTTTTTATTGAGGAATTTTTTCATAAGGAAACATAATCACTTATCATGTTGACTTTCAACTTTTATTAGATTCCTTACACAAACTCATATTTTCTCCAAAAGACAAGTATTTAGGAAGACTTGTTCACATTAAGAGTACTATAATCAACTTATAGAGAATCACCTAATCCACAAAATAGAACTATATACTTACCATGTCTTTATACTTTAACCAAAACAAAAACCAAAAAGGTTAGTACAAGATCAGATAATCTAGAAAAGGATAACCCTTTATAAAAAGAAAATCTATGCTTAATCTCCAAAATTTGTCCAACAAAACCCAAAGTTCAACGAGGACCATTCGATGAACAATTTGTCCATAAAATTCTTCAAAGTAAACCAAACTAAGGTTGAAACCCAAATATTTGAAGTATTTAGTCACATAGTCTTCCATGTTAAATTGTAACATTTATCTCCAAACAACACCAGTTGCTCCTAAAGTCTCGTATTGAAAAGTAATTAACCTAATCACATATCCTCCATGATAGGTTAATAATTTCCATAGATAACCCAAAATCAGCTCATTCTAGATTCATAAGATCATCTAAATAAAAAGAATTAGTTAAACTAACCAGGGACTTCACATAGTCCAGTGGTAGGCGATAAATACCAGTTGCACTTTGGTTGTGGGTTCGATTCCCGCAGCTTTGTCCGACGCGACGGGTTGTCACACGGTCTGCGTGTTGTCCTTTTTCCAAAACTATATAATTCTCAAATCATTCCCCAAAAAGAGATAAAATCATAAAAAATAACCATAACATAATTTAACCTCAATTTTATCTCATGCCTTTCACTTCCATCATAACATATAGTACCCATAATTACCTCAAAAGTAAGGATCATATAAACCCAAATGGTTCTTTATAACTATGTCCACAAAAGAACAGATAATTATTCCTTGAATAAAATTTTCATATGTTAAACATCAGGGTTACACATACTATAAAAAGTCTTCTAATGTAACCCCATCATCAAAAGAGACTTAATACTCTTAAGAATTTCACCATAACTCTTGAAGCCCTTATATGTTGACTTCTTACTCACTCAAAATTCTTCATGATCCATTAACCATTCCTTTACAACTTATTCTGGAATACTTCTTTCCTACAAAAAAAATCATGAATCATATCCTAATATTCCAAAATAGGAAAACAAAATTTATGAAATAATCCATACCTTTGATTGGTCATTGTCAGCTTCTCCATCCTCAATCGGAATGGCATTAGGTATTGGTAAACGAATATTTGTACGATCTTGGTGATCCCATTCACGAAACTTCTTCATAGGAAATGTGTTTTCATAATGACCATGCACCCCACATTTAAAACATTCAATTGATCCATTAGAAAGAACTTCTTTCCCTTTCCTCGAGTCAACTGGATGCTTCCTTTTTCCACGGAAGGTTCTTACTTTATGAACTTCATTTCCACATCTATAGAATATTTCTGTCCCTTTGAAACATTTTCCTAGGTGTTTCTTTCCACATCTTTGACACATAGGTTTTTTAACACACTTACCTTTAGATTATCACTTGTAGTTCTGTAGGGACTTGTTTCTCGCATATATGATGCCTTAGAGAAATCACCAAGGTTTAGGTGGTCAATCATGACTCCAGATAGTTGGTTGAGGATAATCACAAGATTTCTCATTACAACCCCCATATCACTCAATTGCTTTCTCAAAAAACTGTCACAGTTTCCTTCACATCCACTGTTACTTTGGTGCCTGTTAGATCCAGCCATTTACTAAAACCAAAAAGGTCAGTGTCAGTATATCAACAAAACCATCATATAATAATGAGGAAGATAAACACCAAGATATACTTACTCATTCAATTTATCTAAAACTAGGACTCTTTCTGAAATCCTATCCATTATGGTACTATCACTTATGCTTATAGAATACCCTAACCTCTAAAGTTATCTAAACCGAGCCTTTGATACCAACTATAAGGCCCCAGCCTTAAACCTTACTTAATCTTGAGTTATTACAAGATTACACATTGAGGATCTTTTCAGGTTTAGAGTTTTAGAGAATTAGATCATAAAACTTGCATTACATTCCACATTTAAACAAAGTGGTTACATAAAAGACAGTATTCATTCTTCCCATCAACAGAACCATATTGAAAATAAAACACGGATTCTTTCTTGACACATCCTTGACACTATCATCACATCATGTACCTTTCCCTTGACCTGTGAAAAACATTTCAAAAAATTGGGATGAGCATAAAAATCTCAGTAAGAGTTATAAAAATATGTAAAGGAAACATGAGTTCATATATACATTAGAATGAAATCATACTTTACCCGTAAAACAAAGGCATATCAAATCATGAATAGATCATAGAAATCATAAGACATAAAAGGTATCTTGAGGCATTCATAACATTCTTATGTAAGGAGTAACCCTCTTGGTTACGTTTGGGATACCCACCACAGTTTATTCCCTAAATCTCTTCGGATAAACCTTAACATTTCACTCCTTCGCATTACCCAATGCATTGGAGAGCTATATCGGGCTCACCCGCCCTTAGTTTATCACGGAACCACCCGTTTTCATAACAATGCCCAATAACCATAACATAAACGTATCACATAAAACATGCATAAAGTAACCATAACATTTCCATATTTCAATCACAATATAACATTTTAGTATATTGAAATAATGAATCCATTCAAAAAGAAACCGTTTCCAAAACCATTTAAAACATTTAATAAAGACATTTTTGAATCAAAGTGTCCCATACCACCTTGAAGATTTTAAAATTTTAAACCATTAATATCCATATAAATAAATACTTAAAACCAAATTGAAAACATGGATATTAATAAGAACAAATAATTAAAACATTTAAAGCGATATTTTGGTTAAAGGGGTTCTACCAAAATTAGAGACACTTGAATACAATAATTGAGGAATAACATTTAGTCATAACTTTATAATATCATGAGAATAAATGGATTAATGATATAATATTCCAAAGGACAGTATATACACCATATAAGAGTGAATTGGTTCATAACAACAACGAATTCTCAGTAGAAATGTCAAATGTGATGAATTCCCTTATAAAGAAGGTATCCTTAAATTAAGGATAATTCAATCTCAAAATTATGTATGAAAAATATAAATACACCCAATATAAGTGGATATTAAGTGTAAAAAAATAAAAGGTCATTCACACATATTCAAAAGATGACATATTCAATAACTATATGTTGAACCCAAAGAAATTTAAATTGGGTTAAAAAGTTCCATTGGTAAAATTCGACAGCCTAACGGCATCACTTCAAAATTCAGAAAATGAGTTGATGATAGATAAAAAGTGCATCTCATCACTTGGACATAAAATTTTCATCAATAAGGATATAAAAGAACATATCCCAACATAATTGTATGTGAATTAAAATACATAACAAAAGAAGTCTTTTAAAAAGATAAGGGTGAAAGGTCCCCTTACCGAGTTGGGTAACTTTCGAAATGTACACCCCATGGAAGAAGGGTCATAAAATGAAGATGTGAATACCCATAAATGAAATTATAATACAAAAATTGTATAATAATGGGTAGTACATACACCACTCAAAGGAAATTGTGGCAAATGTAGCATAAATCTCACGGGAAAAAAAGTGAGATGAAAAATCCCTTACGAAAACTCGGCAGCCTAACGGCGCCACTTAAAACTTCCAAAAAATGGATTTATGAGATCAAATATGGTCTATCATAATATTAACATAAAAATGTACAGTATGAGGAATATAAAATAACATCCCAAACCATAATAAAGATGAGCTTAAAAGAAATGACATAAAAGAGAGTACTTAAAAAGAAGGAGAGAGGTTGGATCCCTTACCTCGGTTCCGACTTGACTCGATCATACTTTAACATCCTGAATAATAAACTTGAGTTAATTTCTATTTTCTTAAGAACCTTTTTCAAGTTCATTATTACTTTTATATCACTTATTTCCATGTTATAAACATTATGTAATCATTTAAGTTAATAATGTTTGTTTTGTCGATATTTGGTTCTTAAGTCGAAAGTGGACTTCTTACAATTACTTGTTGTTCGTGTGGTCAAAGGTTCTTTATATCCAGAATGACATTCCTGATTTGGATATCATATATATTATATATATCTAGAATATACATGTATTTATAATATCACATAATCATTTAGAGGTAAGAAATGAAATGCACCGTTCATGGAGACGGTAAGCCGTACGTACGCATGAACGCTACTTTCATTTCTATCTCATACTTTAATGGAAAGAAATAATAATGATATAGATGTATATTATAATTCCAGTATAAAATCATATATAATAACATTAAATCCATCCTTTATACATCCCACGTATGGCATTAACGAATCACATCACTTTGAGGGGGCGGTAGTCCGCACTTCCTAAAATGAAGATATCGCGTATACCCATAATGGAAGCCAAAACGGTAATCCAAAAATGAAAAATAAAGAAGCTTAATTAAAACATAAACATATTATATATCATATATAAATATAGTGACATCTTAATGGCCACCTTTGAAGGTGTTATATGAGTGTTGAACAATCATCGTTTGGTGAGGCAGAAATTCGTCATCCACGGAAACAGTATGTTCTTTAACCATTAGATGTAGGTGTGTGTAAGTGTAGCTAGAATAATTCTTATAAAAACATCCTCTTATATTGAAGATACTTTATTTGTTACAAAATAAATGAATAAATAGAGTTTAGGGGGTTGGAGAGGCAAAATAAAACAAAAGGACTCAAGTGAAGACATTACCTTAAAATCGGGTAACTTCCTTTGATTTGAGCTCAAAGGCTTCCTTGGAAAGGATTATGCCCAAAGTGAGGCTTCAAGGAGTTATATAGGGATGTGTAGAGACAAAATGGGAAGGGGTTGTCCGAGCCAAAGGCTTTGGAAGTGTGGGTAAGGAGGTAGAGGTGGGGGCCTTTTATAAGAGGAGAGGAGGGGCACTCTTGGAAAGGTATAAAATGTAACATTATTTCCAAAAGAGTTTCGGATTTTAATGGTCCCAAATTGATGTGTTTCGAGGATAAGGCGATAATGGTTCTAAATCCACCCATCCAATAGGTTTTGGACATGTGTAGGTCTTATATTTTACATTATCTTTCCATTTTATTTAAATCGTTAAATAATGAGGTCATCACTGCATCATCATGATGTCATAAATAATTTAATTTATTTAATGTCTAAAAATTATAAAAAAATAATATGATGTACTAAATATTTTTATCTTTCCAATGAATATTTATAGTCCAAAAGATCATTTATTTAGACAAAATTAAAATTATTTTACATAGGTGATACATTCTTTGTCACATTTTACATTTTTTAAAAATAAATAGATAAAAAGTCACTTTCTCACAAAAGTGATTCCATGGGGCCCCCAAGTTTGGCACAAGGAATCCCATGGGCGGCCATGAGACAACCAGTAGCCTTATGACACATTTTGTGGTCATTTTGTATTATTATGATATTATCTTATTATCTTTAACTACCCGATTACTCATTTTTCAAAATAATTAAAGATAATTACCGTCTTTACTATTCATAATGTCCAAAAACAAAAGAGTCTTAAGTAAATAATTTGGACCTTCTGATTCCAAATATGAAATTCATTTTACCAAATTCCAAACACATAAATTGCAATAATTAATTTAAAAAAACTTCCCGTTGTCAAAACAAATAGCAGGTTTTTTAGAAACAATATTTATGAAAAGTTGGCACTTGTTTATGCCTAATTCCAAAGTGAAATTAATCCCAATGACCATAATTGAATTAGATGGTAAAAATATATTCTAATTACACTTTAAAAAAAATTAAAAAGATAATATAACCATATAATTAAATTATATGAAAAAGCTGTTTTGATGTAAAATGCAGTATTTTTCATTATTCATTGAAAAATGAACATTGTCAGAAAAATACCAAAAATTAACCCAAGGTAAATTTAAATGTCTCAATCATAAATAATATGTTTATTTTGAAAAATAGAGCTTATAAAATTTTCAAAAAGTGGATTTAAAAGGGTTTCTCCATCAAAAGGCGGTTAATCGACCTTTTAAAGAATATTAGAATGTTTTCGCTTAAAAACTGGATTCATTTGCATTTTTAATCCTCTAAAATTTATTGAAAAGAGTAAAAATATTTTACCAACATATATAATTATTTTGTAGTTAGTTCTGTTCATTCCCTCCATTACAACGGCTAGGCGTTAACTACCATTTAAAAAAATATTATTTTATTATTAGAGTGCAACGTAAGATTCCCAAAAAACTCGTTGTTGCATGTTGGGTACGCCATCGAGCATAGAATCCCCTTTAAAGTAATATTAATATTTTATTCACAAATATGGATAAATATAAAGATGTCATATTCTTTATTTACCTGGGGTGTTACAAATATGACACTTATGTAGACCCCTATGTGTAAGGGTAGGAACTTATGACCCTCAAGTAGACTGCTATATGTAAAGGTAAATAAAAATAACCCTTAAGTAGATCATTCTATGTAAAGGTAAGACGTGATGACCCTTATGCAAACCACTCTGAGTAAGGGTATGTTTAGAAGACCCTTTCACAGAACTCTTTTGCATATCGGTAATTCAATATAACCCTTACACAAAATGTTTTCACATAAGGGTAGTCCATTTTACCTGAATTTATCCTTAAATAAAAAACAATGTTATATTTTTTATGATTTCTTAATTTATTGCATGATTTCCTAAAACTAAGATCATGGGTTGTTATGATACCATTTTAGGGATTCTTTAGGGTCAAATAAGAATTATTAGAGGTAAAAAAGTGATTTAAGTCCCTTTCATTAGGATCTACCATATAAAAAATATGAATCCTTGGTAAACACTATAAATGAATAATTGTTGAAAATATGCATATCGTTCACCAAAGAAACCTCTATAATCTTCTTGTTCTTCATCTGATATTTTTGATAATGATCGCCAATGTGGAACAAAAAAGACTCCCATATCCAAAGTTATCTATGACCCAAGATGAATATCTCATCATATAAGAGGGACTCTCCTTCACTCTTGGTGTGATATCAATTAGAAGTGTTAAGGATAAAAAGTAATAGTGCTTTAGGCCTCTAGGATTTTGGACCAAGCATCAATCAATCACAATTTACTACTACCATCATATGGTTGTGATTTATAAAGACACAAGGACTCTCCCTAAGTTGTTACATTTACTCAAGTGTTTATAAAACATGAGTATATGTTATAGCCAGTTTATTCATTCAAAATATGAATGCTTCTCCTCTCACACATTTCATTTCATGAATCAAACTATTTATTGATATCTTGTTAGAGAGTGTCTTGGTTTGAGGATGCATGCAATAATATACCTTATTCATGCATGAAAATCATAATTTTCAAGAAAGTTGAAATACTATTTATATATACATATCATATATATGAAAATATTTAGGGCATAGATATCCACTAAAATCCATGTCATGGGTATAGGAGCCTACACAATATTTAATAATGTGCAAGATACATTGACTTTGACATACAATTTATATAAGAACATTACATCATGGTATATGGTTTTTGTTATGAGTACACCTATTTTACTAAGTGTCCCTAATAGTATACATGAACAGTAACTTTGACACATCTTTGTGATATATTAATTTTTTAAAAAATTGATTAGATTAGTATCCACCCTTTAAGGAAGATTTCATGGGTATGACCCCCTTGAATAGTTAAAAAAAGTTAATATATCATTGTTATTGGTATATTTTCCCAAAACATGTGTTTTATTGTGTATCAAACAATATAATATCATGAATAAAACGCGCATTGGGAATTAAGACATAAAATATATTCTTTTAGAGTAATGTGGGTACATAATTTTTTTATTAAGAAACATAATGTATAGAACATGGATATTACTTGCTTTTTTATATTATAAAATGAATAAGATAGAATTATTTTGGTCCATTATATAAAAGATATGGATAACCAAACTATTCCACAACCCATCCTACCATTATTCATTTGTTGGAGTACATAGTGACTTAAGTCAACCCATTGGATCATTATGGTGGAAAAAGGTAACCTATAACCAATATGTTATGTCTAAATATGACTTTGTATGTCAATTCACTACTGTAAAATGGCGATATCCCCATGCATCTATACCCAAGGTTTCTATAAACCATGGGTATAGATTGGATGGAATCTTTCTGTGCCAATGGTTTATGTAAACTATTAGGGTAGACAGACTGTCCCAATGGTTTTTAAAAAACCATTAGTATATGTTTTGATATACCAATAGTTTTTTTAAAACTATTGAGATATATTCCCTTATATTCCCCTATCCTCCCCCCCCCCCCCCATTACTCGAGCCCTCTCTCACCCACATTAGTTGATCCCTACTCTCCCCTCACCTGAGCGATGATGGGTGGCTTTCCTCCTCTAGCTTCTCCCCTAATTAAATAATTTTGTAATTATAATCTTCTTCAACATAAAATTAGTTAATTATAAACCCTTCTTATCTTCTAATGACTATTTTTTAATTTTTATCTATGTATACAAACCTAACCAATATATAGTTAGGTCATGATTATAATGGATTATTTAAAATAAGGTTCTTTGTGGGAGATGTTTTATTTTTGGGATTTTGGTTTAATGATTGTAATTTGTATAATAATTTTGTATTCTATTGTAGTATATTTAGGATCTAGTTGATGTTTATATTATGGTAAGTGATGAATCTTGGTTTAGGTTTTCCTCATTTGTTAGGAGTAAATACTCATTTATGCATGGGTTTTTGGTTGTTGGTTGTGTTTCAGTATGAGGTCTTGATAGTTTTAAATGACTGAGGGCCTTTTGTACACATCTGGGTAACTATGGTAGATTACCCTTATGTATAGATTTTTTAGTAGAATACTCCTACCCTTATGAATCATCCATGTCATTCATTAAGTACCTTTACATAGGTTTCTAATAACTCTTACACAGTTTGTATAACATTAATCAAACATCCATCAGGAAATTAATGACACATATTGATAATAGAACCCATCATCTCATTATTATAATAGTATTTACATATTTAGAGCTTTGAATTTCCCCCTTAATACCTGTTAGTATATTCCCATTGACTTTACAAAAAAAATATCATTTTGAAATAATATAATTCAACCTCTAATGAAACTTCAACTACTAAAACACTTTCATATATAATCTAAATTCATATTTTTAGATTCCAAAGAGTGAATTCACCACTTGTAAATGATATTTCCACAAAAAATATAAGACAATTGAGTTGGATCTTGGTGTAGGAAACAATGGTCAAAGTTAACAATGTCAATGTTGTCCATATTTTACTCTAAATCCAAAAACTATATTTTATCTTGAGTAGTTAAATATTCCAATGATATTAAATAATTTCTCACCAAAACTAATAATACATAAACATTAATGTACATGGGTGAGGAACATAGCACTTGAAGATCTAGTTTACACCACTTGAAATCAATTTCTTCCAATTTCTTTATAATGAATAATTCTTTTAAATGAGGTTAAGTATATTTTATGAGACAATGTTTATCTCCCTTATATTTTTCAACCTCTAGACACATCTTGTTAAAACCTATTTGTTGGTAGAATTATTTTTCCAAGTAGCTTCTGAGTATCCTAAAAAACACTCAGATGATACCAACATGTTTGTTTATAATATATCACTTGAAAGGATTTCTAAATATCCTATCTTCCTTAGTAAAACTAAAACATGTATTTGAATCCATAATTACTCCAAAATAAGATTAAAATCTACCGTATCTTTAATATTTTGGTATATTCATATATATATTTCAGAAAGAATGGTCAAATTCTCAATATTCTACACTTAATTCATGTTTTTTGTCAGTCTTATAATTATCTATAAATTTCATTTCATCATGAACTCTTTTATTTTTAATACTCATTTTAATGAACAAATGGTGAATACCACCATGTATTGAATCTACTTTTTCATCCCACATCACTCAATTTATCATATTTAACAACAAAGTAAAAGGTTATAGGGGTACCTCTAACATCCTTATGTTCATGATTGTGGTTTTTCTTCATGAACTAAATATTTTATTATACTCTTCCTCCAAGCCTTGATAGAGGTTGTTTTTTTAAAACCACTTGTTATGATTCCATTTTATATGTTCTCTATGATATTCTATGTCCTTATTGGCTTAGGTTCCTTTTCCATTATGAGAGTAATCTCACTAATATTTGTCTCTTATTTTGATACATTCTTCTTACACCATTCAACGTTATTCCTCTTCCATTGGAGGGATCTTCTATCAACTTTGACCTATTTTCTTGGGGAGTGATATGTGAGATCATTAAGGAATACTTTTGGCATTTACCCTTCTTTAATATTCATAAGAGTCACTTCAGAGATATTATTATTTAGTTATTCCTTATTTAAGGGAACTTATTTCACAATTGATGCATGCTCTATGTATATGTAGACCAAATTTACTTGGATTTTGGTAAATTAATGATACTTTTTGAGTTATTGAATTATCATTGGATGTTATTCAGGATTATGGAAGAAGATAAGTGTTCTATTTTTCATTTTCAATTAGAGATGAAATTTTTTTCACATAATTTTTATTTCATTTCATATATCATACAACTTCTAGATTCTATATCCTTTATTACATTTTGGATATATTTTTTAGGATTATGGAAGAAGATAAGTGTTCTATTTTTCATTTTCAATTAGAGATGAAATTTTTTTCACATAATTTTTATTTCATTTCATATATCATACAACTTCTAGATTCTATATCCTTTATTACATTTTGGATATATTTTTTTGATTTAATAAATCTTAGTTTATATTATATTAATATTGTATTATTATTTATATCTATATCAATAATGGTATAATTTCCATGATATTATTATACCATGTTTTTCTGGTTTTGATGTTGGGTGGCACATTGTTGTTATTCTTGAGTAAAACAATTTCATAATAAAGACAAATGTATTTAATTGATTTAATGTCATATTCAAAACATGGATGTTTTAAAACCAATTTTTTCATAAAGATATAGGTATTTAATTGGATTGTTTAATAGTTTCTCCCCATTCCATTTCTTATACTTTTTCTAGTTCGTTATTTGTAGGAATCGCTTATAGAATATTTTATTTCTCTTATTCTTGGTTTTTATAGCTACTGGTATGTTTTGATGAATTTCATATTAAAATTTCTTATGATGAATTTAAAAATTGTGGTTTACACTTTTTGTTTGAATATTACTTTTCTACCTTTAATAGAATGGATAGAATATTTATGTATCATACAGATCGGATTTCAACCATGTTTCAAAATAATTTGGATATTTTTTTAGATTATACATCTAATAATGCTTCATATGGAGGTTGTATATAGTGTCCATCTTGTAATTGTGTTTTAAGATCACGGTTAAGTTAATAAGGAAGTTATATACCATATACAAAACCAATAATTCAAACAAACTATTATGTTTGGAATCAAAATAGAGAGATTAGACAATCTTATAATATTCATAAATGGGAAAAAAAGAAGTGGTATAGAGAATTTGATATTTGGTTGGTTTCCATTTGTGTAACATCGGGAGATACATAGTATGACAGTGAAAGAAGGCAATGATATCATTACACATGAGAAAAAAACAAATATGATGATGATGAATATTGAAAAAATTAATGGATGATTCCAGAACTCCTATATATCAATAATATGATAAAATGAAAAGGATATAATTTTTAATGGTATTATATTATGGAAAAAATATTTATTGAATTTATAATACTACTATTGACTATGTTCTTACCTTTTTGAATGACTTGTTTCATGATGGTGCAGATATTCCCTCAATTCATTATAATGTATGGAAGTTATTTAAGAAGCATTGATTTTATACTAATAAAATTCATGATTCTCCCAAAGACTGTAGTTTATTTTGGGATGAATCGATATAACTTAATGACAATAAAAAATGTGGCACATCTTTATGGAAGGAAAATTTAGTTGGAACACCATATTGTGTTCTATTGAAATTCATGAGGATATCTCCATTGATTCCCAAGAATAAAAATCTATTTATGTCTATAGAATTATCAACCAATATGAGATGGCATGTTTTAGAGATAATTATATATATTGATGATTTGGTTCATCCTATAGATTTATTATCATAGTGGGCATTTGATTCACAACATCTTGATTTTTCAGCTGAGGTTCGTAATGTAATGTTGGGTTTATCCTGTGATGATTTTAATCTATTTGGTCATATGCTTACTGCTCACATCACGTGGCCAATTTTTATTCATGTTTATGATCTTCCTCCATAGACGTTTATTAAAAGACCTTTCACTTTATTGAGTATACTAATATTTGTACTTTCTGATCCTGACAATGATATAGATGTCTACTTTCCACTTTTAGTAAGATATTTTAAGAAACTTTGGGATATGGGTGTACACACATTTGATGCATCTTCAAAAAATATATTTTAGATGTGTGCTACCCTTCTATGGACCATAAATGACTTTCTTATTTATGCAATTATGTCTGGTTGGATCATTAATGTAAAAATATCATGTCTTATTTTTATGAAGAATACATGATTGAGAATACTTAAATATCATTGTAGTTTCAATTTCATGGGGGCATTGATGATTCTTTTTAATGGATCATCAATACAGGAAGAATCAATGAATGTTCGATAATAATGTTGACACTGAAAAACAACCTCAGCATATGTCAAAAACTGATGTTCTTAATGAATTAAAAGATTTCTATTTTTATTAGGGAAAGTTCATATGAAATCTAAAAAGTTGAATAATTTTGATGTTGAAGCCACTTATAATTGGAAAAAAGAAAAATATATTTTTTGAGTTTCCATATTGGTCTACCAATTTTTTATGTCCTTTCTTAGACAAAATTAAAATTGGGGAAAATATATGTGAAATTTTGTTTTCAATTCTTCTAAATATTAATGGGAAGACCAAATATGACTTAAGATCTTATCGGGACATGTTGTATTGGGGTATTCGACCAGAACTGTATCTTGGGTATATCAGTGAAAACAAATAGAAAGTTACGTGTGCTTCTTATGTGATGAAATCTTTATAGAAAAATCAATTTTTTTTATTTATAGGATAATATCAAGATTCCTCATGGTTTGTCCAACAACATGTCTAAATGATTAAATAGAAGGGAGTTGAAACAAAGATCATGAAAAACTCATGATTACCACATCCTTCTTCAAGAATTGATTCTAATAATAATATGGCATTTACTATCCAATAATGTAAGGATGATGGTGATTTGATTATTCCATTTTTATAGAGACCTTTTTAATAAATTTTTATCAAAGTATTTCTTTATAAAAATGTATCAAGAGGCACTATTAATTTTGTGAGTTGGAAAAAAAATCCTCCATCCTTTTCCACTTGCATGCTGCATTTAACAGTTCATCTTCCAAATGAAACACTTCTTGGGGGACCCATTGCTTTTCATTGGGTGTATCCTACTAAAATAAATATGTTCATAATGAAATCTCATGTCCCAAATAAGAATCATCATAAAGGTTCCATTGTGATAGGTTATCTATCCCAATAATATATGCATTTTTGTTCAATGTATTTGTCTTATGTGAGAACAACTCATTTCCAAAAAAAGAAAAATAAATATGATAAGTATGGTGAAATTGATCCATCATCTCTATATCTTCCCCAAGTAGGAGGAATTCTTGGGGTTATATACATTAGCTACATTGATCCTTGAAGATAATGATATGGAACATCGCATAGTATTACTTAACAGTGATTTATTCGATGACTGTATCAAGTAAGTAATTTGAATATTTATATATTATCTCATACTATGTCATTTAACATATACCTTAAACATTTATTATTAGTTTATATAGGGAACACAAACAAATTATAAGTAATGTTCCTTGATTATTTCCTTTGAGAAAGAGAGTGGTTTTTCATAGAAAATAGTTTCTTACTTGGTTGACATCAAATGTATGAGCATTAATTTAATTAACTTAAAATATAAATATTCATTTAATTTTTGTATTCATGTATATTTTTTCTATTAATTTTTCATGTTGACTCTATCTCTCAAGAATTAAGATTGTTGGCTTTTGGTCCCAATTCATTGATTTTTGAATGAAAATATTTAATAATCAATGGGTATAAATTTGTTACAACTAATTGAGTGGTGAAAATAAGAACATGGAATGATGGAATTATATTAACTACAACAATAGAATATCATGTCAGTGCATCACATAGTAGGCCTCAATATGAAAATGTGTCTTATTATGAACTTGTTGAGAAAATATTGTTATTATATTACTACTCTCAAGGTCGAGTCATTATGATGAAATGTAAATGGCTTGATTCAATGACACAATATAGTATCTTTATTAATGACAATGGATTTGAAGTTATTAACATGACTCGATTCCTGGCTACTGATGAACCATATATTTTTACATCAGTGGAAAAAAGTTCTTTATGTCAAAGATCATATGAGACCTAATTATAGTGTCATTATTAAAGTAATACCTAGACATATTTTTCATAATGGTGGGGAGGAAATTGACACCATTTATTCCCCCATTAGGGTTGACCAAAATATTGTACTTGATGAATAAAATTGTCAATTCTGAGAATTGATGTAGAACTTGAAGTGGTAGTGGGTAATATATAGAATCAACCATATATGTTCATAGTTCATTAAGTTTACCTTGACATGGGTTTCTCATGTTGGTACCTCTATATTTACTTTAATCTAGTTTCGGTTTGGAATAATATGTTTGTTTTAGTACTTTTTTTTGTTATATTTAATTATATTTATTTCACTTAACAAATACAGGTTTAAAATGTGTTTTTTAATGTATAAATTTGTTTTAAATAATAGCTGCTAAAATATGTTATGATGTTATTTATGACTTATTTAACCTCAAATGTTTTTGAATAATTTTTAAAAGTTGTTTCTTTAAAATGCACATTTAATTCTTATGAAGATTATAAATCATATTGAATAATTACGAAGGAATATATTATTTGATAATGATCAATGGATGCATGAGCTAGGGTTTCCTCCTCTGGTTTCCTTAGTGAGTATAATAATTTTAATATTTTTTTTCTATATTACATTTAATGTCAGGTTTTGATTCTTTATCAATTTTTTTAGGAAAATTCATCTCAACCAAAGGTGACTTTTCCTTATCCTCTAGTATGGGTCCAAGAAGGGGTGATCTTAGTGCTACATGGAGAACCCTTCATACCTATTCATACCCTGATCTACCAGTGGACACCCCATCTACCACACATTTTCATCCTCCACTTGAGCCTCTATGGATGTTCTCGACCATTCCTCCATCATCATCTTATTTATCCTGTTCTTCTAATACCATGCTTATGACACCTCTAGGGATGTTCCCACCAATACCATATCCATATACTATGATGTATCCCCATCCCTTATATCTTTATCCTACCATGTCTACACTGCCTCCATTTCCAACTATCCATATAGGTTATGATGATTATGTTACTTCAACTTCCACTCTGGTGCATGAAAATGACCCATTGTATGCATTATAATAGGAACATCATATAGAGACTAATGATCCCAGACAGCCCGTGGATCTATCAGATCTTAATGAGAAACCTACATCAATTTTTTTTAAATATAATTGTGTCAAATTATACCACATTATTTTTTTCATGTTTTACAATGAATTAATTATTCTTTTTTTCTTTTATCCAATTCAGTGGGATCTTATAATAGGAAAAGTGGGAACACCTGTATGTATAAAACCTGGAATCATAAAACACAAATAATGGTGCATTATAATTAATACAATCAAAGGATAAGTAAAAATGTTGGGCAGTGTAAAAGATTTATGGGAACTTTAGCCAAGTAAAATGATATCATTATAGTGAAACCTGTCCCAAGGAGACATATTGATAACGAAATCAAGTAGAAATCATTGGCGGAGATATGACTAAGAAAATTTGATAAATTTATTTCTATATTATTATTGTGTTTTATGAATTAACATGTTTTTTTTAGTGTCAGTTTATCTTTCCTAATGGTGAAGTTACTAAGATTGCGTAGTTTAAGGATCTCGGGGGTTGTGATGATCATATAATCATGAGTTATATGTTGGTTTAAAGAGTATATTCATTTATGATTTATATAGTGCACCAATATTCCCTGACTATCCAACAACTCAATATCAACAAATGATAATAAAATGGAAGAGTAATGAGTTTAATGTATTATTAATATATCATGGATTGAATTGAAAAATCAATTATTATTAATTGTACTAAATTTTTGTTTTTAGGATGCATTAGAAAAAATAACAAAGATATTGTGATATATTTTCACACTTTGGGGTGCACTATAATGCCCAATCATGATAGGCTTCAGGTTCTTTAATGTGAATAGAAATAATATCTATTTTTATATTGTTAATAAATTGGTCATTTATTTTTAATTTTCTCTTAAATAAGTATAAGAACATAAATATTAAGATTTTTATTCTGAAATTTAATATATAAGGATAGAAATTCCCCATTTAATTAGATTTACATACTAAAATATAAGTTTTTTTCTCATTAATTCCTTTAATATAAGGCTAGAAATGCCTCTTTAAACTGAGAATTTTTTTAATTATTTTTTATTTTAATATGGGGAAAAGTTATTGACATGGGTTGAATACATTTAAATAGTTACTTTTTAAGAAATAATTTTTTTTCTTAAAGTATTCTCTGAATGGGAATTGGTTTTGAAAAGAGTTGGGTATATTGAAATGATTACTTTTTGTAACGTGGTCTGGGATTCTATTTTGTCAAATTTCATTTTAAATTAAGTTGATTTTGAGGTATAATATATATTTAAAACAATTGTTTGCAGGGATTTCAAACAGTAATGTTACTTTGGTGAAACTATGATGATGTGTAATTTTTTTATACACCAATATTTAGTGGAAGACAAACAAAGGTAAATCCATAGTGATTCTATTTGATGTCTTGGAAATTATTATGTATAAGGATGTAATTATTTTTGGGTTGTTTAATATTTTTTTGGATATTTGTTACCTATTAGGTATTAGGGATTTAGAATTTTGTTTTTTGAAATAAATTTTCAAAGTTACACATCATAATAATGGTGTATAATCCATATATGTTCCAGTGTTTTAATTAGGGATTCATTATTTTGGTATGAATTAGATCCTAGATGTGTAATTGGTTCGTCTTGTTAGGTATGATAAGTTTTTTAGTAGAGAGGTTGTGAAAACCAATGTTATAGTGGATTAGAGTTAAAGGGGAATTCTGTCTAACCTAAAAAGACATAACCCAAATTGAAAAAAATAACCTAACCTGAAATACCTAACCCAAAATAAAAAAAAATAACATAATGTAACACCCCAAGATTTTTATAGTATGTCTCTTTTTAAATTAAATTTCTTTGATAGCTTACAACGCACACACCAATGGGTTTGAACAAAACACCATTTAGTCATGTTTCTAATAGTCAATTAAATTCTAACACTTTTAGAGAATTTATATAGTAAATGTATATGTTATATATTGAATAAAATATTTTAACATTCATCCAATATATTAGAAAGTTGTAAAATAAGAATAAACCCAATATTATACACAAAGAATATTTTTTTATTAAAGTGGTCTTAACGCCTTTTAATGGCGCGCCTACTTAAAACTAAAATTTTGAAATTTTATAAATTATATTTTTAAAAATAGTCTTCATTTTTTGAATTATTTTTATCAAAATTATCTTAGGGTAAATTTTTGGTATTTTTTTAAGAAGTTTCATTTTTTGATGAAAAGTGAAAATACTACATTGTTGTTAAAAACTGATTTTTCGTTTTAATAGTTATTATGTATTAAATTTATTTTTAAATTCATAATAGATCATTAATAAATATATTAATATAATTTAGGTTATTGGAATCATTTTTATATTTAAATTATATATAAAAAATTATTGAACTTTTGAACGTCTCTTTTACCCGCCTTCTCTCCACATCTCCGGGATTAGGGTTAAACATAATTTAGCCACTTATGTTAATTGAATTTAGAAAGGAAGATATACACTATTTTAATCATTATTATATTTATATTCTAATTTTATTAACTTAATATTTTTTATATTTTGAATAGTAATTTTAGTGAATTTTTAGTTATCATGGTTAAGGGTAAATAGGGTAATTAAAGGTAAAAATAATATTATAATATTATAAAGTTACCCTAACATTTGTCCTAATTTTATTGGGTGAGTGGTATTCTAGAAAAATAAACGTTAGGATAAAATTATAACCTTTTTATTCCACTTGGTAAATAATATGACATTTATAATATTTTTTTAAAAGATAAGTTAAAAATATCATAGTCACATTTCTAATAACTATATCATTTTTTATTGGATTATAAAAAAGATAAATTCAACTATAAATAGTTATTTGAAATATAAAATGTATATATACATCATGATAATTTATTTATAATTTTTAATCATAAATTAATTTGCTTTAATGGTGACATAATAATTATGCACTAATTGTTTAAATAATGGAAGAATCAAATAAATGATATTAAAAATATTAATATAATTATAATTTGGGAGACTTAATGTCATCCACGATTTTTATTGATTAATTTTACATGTTATAAATGTTTTTAAAGTCTTTGGTAGAATTTATCTTGTTGGTTTGATTATTTGTATAAGAAAAAATAATGAATAGTGTCAAAATTGACATTTAAGATATTTTAAAATAATTAATATATTTTTTAAATGATATAAAATATCTAAAATTTTAAAATTAGTCCAAATAATTATAATAAGTATTGAAAATTCATCAATGACTCATTTAGTGGTCGTTTGTCATTTTATAGTAATTATATTAACCCATGATGTATAAATATACGATATCACGACAATAGTTAAAAGGGTTAAAACAAAAAGATAAGGACTAAAATAATAATAAAAAATTGTCAAAAATTATTGAATGAATAATATTATACCATTTTCACATTATTATTGATTTTTATTTTTTTAATGGACACTTTTCCATGAAAATAAATTATATATTATTTAATTTAAAGATAGTTACAAAATATCACTCTCTTTGTTTTTAATATCTTTTATGTGTCCACATAGGCACAAAATCCAAATATGAATGAGCCTAAATAATTATTTTTATCATAAGGATATTAGTGTCATTATATAATTTTATTTATAATTTTTATATATTATACAATTATCTTAAATACTTCTTCAATGCTAAAACAATATTTATTTAATTAAAAAACAAAATAATTGATATTTAAAATATTATTTTTGATATATTTTGATGTTTTAATGTGTCTAAAAATTTTTATAGCTCAATAAAATATATTATATATGTTTGAAATCATTATATTTAAATTCCAATTATGTATTAATGTATTTTAATTCAAATTAAATGTATAGTATTAAATTTGACAAAAAAATATATTATTTAATTAATTTATTATTAAATTATTTACAATTCACAAAATGTTAAATAACCAAAAGGGATAGTATATGGTTGACCATGTATTTTCATTTTCATTTATGTTAATTTGAAAGTATTTGGATCTAAAATAGTCTTATTATATTTTTATATTATGAGGACTTCCAAAAGTGCCCCTCACCTCAATTATAAAAGGGAACCTCCTCCCTCACTTCCTCACACCACATTCAACCTTTTAGCTTGACCAAACACTGCTTATTTCTCATCCTAACATTCTTAGTTATGTTATGGAGGTCTTGATCTTAAAAAAAACTGAACCCGGTGTCCCTAAGAGGAAATCCAAAGGTAGTTCACTGAAGAATAGGTAATTGTTTTACCCGTTCATTTAAGTTATTTTCTTCTTACACTACCTATTAGAATGTTGTTTCCATAAAAAATTAACAACTAAAATATAATTTATATATTGATATGTTATTATGATTATGGTACAACCATATTACTTCTTTTAGCTATCCTATGATAAATAATATCACTATGCATGCATACGTATGACTAACTATCACCACACAGTGGTGTAATTTGTTTTCATCACCAAATTATTTGGATGGGTATAATGACATATATAATGTATATAAATAATAATTATGAAATGATATTTTTTTTATAATTAATATACCATATAATTCATCACACTTTTACTAATAAGAAAATGATATTGTCGCTCGTGCATACGTATGACCTACCGTCTCCATGATGTGATGAGATTAATCTTCCACATTAAGCATTCAAGAATGATTACAAAAATATATATAATGAATAAATTTTAAATATATGACATAATAATTCTATTTTAATAACACACGCACACAAACACACACACACACACACACATATATATATATATCATTTACCTTATTTTATTCAGTATGATAAGAAAACAGAAACAACGTTCATGCGAACGTACAACTTATCATCTTCATGAACAGTGTATTCCATTTCATATATCTATATTATATATATACATATACACTGAAAATATAAATGATATATAAATAATGTTTTAAAGTATGGTATTAAGTAAATCATGATCTACATAATAGGATTAAGAATAATGAATCAAAATATGTACGATAAACAATGCGGTTATTACCCGAAACATTGTTTTAACTTAGAATTGATAATAAATTGGTAATATAAAGTCATAAATTAATCATATATGATATCTTAAACATTATTATCATTAGGTTACAAGTTTATAATATGTTTAAAACCACTATAAAGTATTTTTTTTACACGTACAGAGCGAATCTGACCTTAGATAAGGGTTAATTTCACAATCTCGTTATTATTAAATATTTTATATGCGTAAGTATCTACTGGATAATATTTATCATCTATGTCCAAGTTTCTAAAAAATATTTTTCAAAATATTTTTACTATTATAATATCAATTTTTAAGTCGTTTACCTATATTACACTTTTTATAAAATGGTTTGTAATGGAATATTTTTGTTATTTTCCAAATAAGGTACTTTATGACTTTTTTGAAAAAAATATGAAAATAATTTTTATTTTTAAGTTATACTACATGATCATATTTTACCTACATCATGATTCCATGATGTTTTGAAGATTCCTTTATAATTTTACAGACTTATTTTTAAATAAAAATTTTTATTTTATAAATGTGTCACTTTTAAATAAATGATTTCAAATTAAAAGGGTATTTTTCTCAAGATATTTCTAACAATTTTATTAGATAATTTTCATCTATTTTAACATCCTTTGTTTAATCTTATTCATTATTGGGTTTTATCTCTTATGATATAATCTATATTATTTTATTTGAAGGGTTTATGATCGGTTTAAATGTGGATGTGCTATTTCAATACCATTCATGGTTTATAGTTAAATTAATCACATTTCTTATGCTAATTTTCATCAATACGAATGTTTATGTTTTCATATGAGGAATTAATTAAACAAATTAAGTGATGGATGGGTCCCTTTATATCCACTCTATGTATTAATAGGTCTCATAAGTCAAACTAGATATGGATTTTGATGAGGCCTTAACCATTTATTTTTAGATGTCTTGGTTGAGGACTCAATAGTTTGTTTCAGATGTCCGACATTATGCATGCCCTGATTATAAGATTAGTTATTGATATTCCATGTGATTATTCAACTAGTAGAATATATATGGTTATTTTTTCTAGATCATATGATTATTTATACGGTATTATTTATTCTTTCCACATTATACTCAAGATATTTTTAAATTACCTGTGTTTTAGTTATTCACCTTGCCTTATTGTTTATGCTTATATGTCCATGATATCTTCTACTGTATACTTACCCTTACTAAGAATATAATATCACCCCTTTCTTATTTTTTATTTTTTTCAATATTTCAAGATGTGTATTATGAGTGATATGTAGGATTAAGCTAAGAGAACATTGATACTCTCAATGGATTGACTATATTTTATTTTTATAGTTCCAATTATAATTTAAGGTTAATGTATGTAATCTGGATTTCCAAAACTGCTAAACTGATCATTCCTTCAGGATTTGATTCCTTGTAATCATGCCAATATATTAAAATAATGCATTGGCTCTAGGGTTCGGTGTTGGGGCATTACTATTGATATTAAAGGAGGTTTAGTAGAAACCTTTGAAAGTGGATTTAGAAAATAAACATTAGGGGACATAACCCTAATATTGACTTTGAGGGTAAGTATAGAAGAACATCATATAATTTTGGTAAGGTAGAAATTATGTGGTTATTACTAGAAATACATCCATTTCTTGATACTACAAGTGGACATGGTTCTGGAATAGATGTAACTAGGAGTAACAACTCTAACAAGGTGTGTTGGCCTAACTCGGCATAATCTGGTACTTGACAACAGTCCTTACTATGCACCCGATTTGACACTCTTGGGGGATATTCTTAGGATGATTCACATTTTCTTTATAAACCATTATGAAGTATTTGATATTAAATATGTGTACAAAAAACTATGTCTATGATTATGAGATTAGCTATGCATAAATTTATCAATTTATGTGAAGTGTTTTACTAGTTTTAAATTATGCTTTATGATTCATAACCTAATCTTGGGTATTCCATTATTTAGAAATGGATCCTAGTAGAAGGAATGGAAACTGAATCAATTCATGTAATTCGTATAGGGATTTCCCTCATATGAAAGATAAAGATTTTTGGATCTAGATCTACAACTGGTGTTGAACAACTTATAACTATACTAGAAAAGCTTACTCAGGTTATGAGTAATAACCTTACTCGTATGGAGAATCTTGCTCTGAAATATGAAGGATCAATGTTAAACCACTTCATGAGACAACAACCTATAATATTAAATGGATCTACAAATCCATTTGTAGTTGAACAATGGATAAGTTACTTATAAAAGATATTTCTTGCTTTGGGAAGTAGTGAAAGGGAGAGGTTATTATGGATGTTTATAGTTTATTGAGATATTTGGATAAATGGTGGTCATGGATTCAAAACACTAAGAAGAAAGAATAAATAGAAATCATGGAATGGAAGGATTTTAAGTAATGTTTTTTAGAAAAATATATTCCTTGCGAATATCTAGCGGATATTGAGAGAAAATTTCTAAGTCTAAGGAAAAAGGGGGACAAGAATGTTTCTCAATATGAATCCAACATTACAATGTTATAATGGCATGCTACAAACTACATACACAACCCAAGGAGTAATATTGAATGTTTATTTTATGGGTTAAATATATTCCTTCGAAAGGCATTGGTATCCCAAATATTCCCATCATACAAATATATAGTCTTATGTACTATCTATATAGATAAATAATTCTATAAGTATTGTGACATTATGGAAAATCAATAGAAGAATAGAATAGTGGAACAAGATACAGTTTAAGTGAAAAAGAGAAAGGAGCAATTTTCCGTATTTGATAATTGTGGGAAGAAACACCATGGTACTTTCGTAAAGGAAATGAGAGTTTGTTACAAGTGTGGGGAGAAAGGTCACCAGGATCTTGATTGTAAGGGGAAGAAAGAGGTTATCAATTGTAGTTTTTTTACAATAAGGAGATGGGGCACTACACAAATGAATGTCCCAAAAGTCAAGGAAATATAGCTTAGAAAAATCAAATGGATCAAGATGAATCTTATGTTGTTACTATAGTTGAAAGGGAATAATTAATGTATTTGTGTTTTTGGATTCAAGAATTATGTTATTGTATTTTGGTTATAAGAATCATGAGATATATACTGATTGTACTACAATACTTCTTCTTTATGGATTTAAAAGCATATATTTTTTCATTAATGTTTCATGGCGATCAAGGTATTCATATATTTTGGTATGGTTCAAAAATATCTTTATTATGTTTTTTGGGGAAAATCTGATATTAATTTGATTTTTTAATTTTACTAATGTTACATATAAATAATTAGACTGAGAATTTTAATAGATGTATTTTTTATGAGTCTTCAGGTTGGAATGGATTGAGATGAACTTGGGATATTTTTTCTTGTGGTTAAAGTATAATTTATCATATTATGTAAAATGTTCCAACCATTTTGGTTTTGATAACTTTTAAAGGCCGAAGGAATGACTCGTGGATCTTATGATTAATAATAATTCTTTAGGCGTGAAAAATTCATCATGAATATTTATTTTTAGGTGTAAGGGATGAAGTAAAAATAGTTCAAAGTACGAAAAAAATGATTAGATTATTTGTATGACATGTAAAGAAATCAAGTAAGTGCTTATATAAATGGTAAAATAATTTTTCAAATCTATGGAAAAGATATTGAAACCAAAAAAGTTATCCTTGTAACTTCTTTTCTAATGAATCAAATGGTCCCTTATATTATCACAGATTTATAGCTTTGTGATTGTTAAATTTCTTTTCACCATATTATCCATCATTTTCCATCAAAACATGATGGTCAAACTTCTCTTCCATATCTATGTTTTCCTATATGGAACCCTAGTATGTTCTATCTCTCGTGACCTTCATACTTCTCTTATTTATTTTAAAGTGGAACATTTATAGACCCTTGTTCTGATGTGGGATTTCAATAAAGTAATTTTCAATAGTAAAATCATAGTTACTGAACCTGAATTCGAAAATTGAAAGAAAAACATTTATTGAAGGATGGTAGGATGGAACACCTCAATACCTTTATGGTATGTTTCTTTATAAATTCAATTTCTTCGATAGCATACAATTCAAGCAACAACGGGTTTGAACAAAACACTATTTAGTCACATTTTGCACAGTCAATTAAATTTTAACACTTCTACAGAATTTATATAGTAAATTTATAATCTATATATTCAATAAAATATTTTTACATTCATCCAATATATTTGAAAGTCATAAAATAAGAACAAATTCAATAATACACATAAAAGAATGTTTTTTTATAAAACTGGTCTTACCACTTTTTAATGGAATGCCTATTTTAAAACTAAATTTTGGAAATTTTATAACTTTTAATTTTTAAAATTGACATAATTTTTGAATTCATAATATCCAAATTATCTTAGGGTGAATTTTTGGTATTTTTCTAATAGGTTTCATTTTTTTATGAATGGTGAAAAATACTTCATTGTAGTTAGAAAATATATTTTCATTTAAATAATTATTATAATTTAAATTCATTTTTAAATTCACAATAGATCAATAATAAATATATTAACCCAATTTATGTCATTGGAATCATTTTTATATTGAAATTAGATATAAAATCCAATTGAATTTTTGAACGTCTCTTTAACCCGCTTTCTCGTCACAAATGCAGAATTAGTGTTAAACTTAATTTATCCACTTCTACGAATTGAATTTGGAAAAATAGAAATAAACAGTTGTAATAAGTATTATATTTATAGTCTAATAGGATCAAATTACTTTTTTTGATATTTTTAATAGTAACTTTAGTAAGTTTTTATTTACCATGGTTAAAGGTAAATCAGGTGATTAAAGGTAAAATAATATTATAATTTTATAAAGTTACCCTAAAACTTGTCCTATTTTTCATTAGATGAGTGGGTTTCGACCGAAACCAACCTTAGAAGAAAATTATAACCTGTTTATATCACTTGGGTGAGAATATGACATTTATAATATTTTATTTAATGATAAGTTAAAAATTTCGTACTCACATTTTTAATAACTATAACATTTTTATTATAGAGTTATAAAAAAGATAAAATTAACTATAAATATTAATTTAAAAGATTAAATTTTTATATTCCCCATGATAATTTATTTATTCTTTTTAATTATAAAATAATTAACTTTAATGGTGGCATAATGATGATTCAGTAATTCTTTAAATAATAGAAGAATCAAATAAATTATATTAAAAATATTAATATAAATATAATTTAAGTGATTTAATGTCATCCAATTATTTCATTCATGAATTGGAAATGTTATTAATGTTTTAAAAGTCTTGGTTCAAGTTTATATGGTTGTTTTGATTTTTTATAAGGCAAAATAATGAATAGTGTAAAAATAGACATTTAAGATATTTTAAAATAAATAATATTTTATTAAATTATATAAAATATATAAAACTAAAATTAGTCCAAATAATTGGAAAAGGTCTTAAAATTTCATCAATTAATCATTTAGTGGTCTTTTGGAATTTTATATTAATTATATTAACCCATAATTTATAAATTATACGGTATCACGATAATAGTTAAAGGTGTTAAATAAGGGTTAAAACCAAAAGAAAAGGATTAAAAGATAATAAAAACCTTTCAAAGAATTATTTTATAAATAATATTAGACCCTTATCACGTTATGATATATTTTTAGTTTTTTAATGGACATTTATCAATGAAAATAAATTATATATTATTTATATCAATGAGAGTTTCAAAAATCACTCTCTTTATTTTTAATATCTTTTATGTGTCCATATAGAGAAAAATCAAAATATGAATGAAACTAAATATATATTTTTAACATAATTATATTATTTTTATTATATTATTTTATTTTTAATTTTTATAAATTCTTAAATTACCTTAACAGCTTCTTAAATGCTAAAACAGTATTTATTTAATTAACAAAAAAAGAAAAAAATGATATTAAACAAATTCATATATTTTTTTAAGTTAATGTGTATAAGAAATTTCCTAGATCTATAAAATATATTATAGATGTTTTAAATAATTTTATTCAAATTCCCACTTTGTCTTAATGTATTTGATGTAAAATTAAATGAATGGTATTAAATTTGAAAATAATGATATCTTATTGAATTGATTTATTATTAAATTATTTAAAAATATAAAAAATGACAAATATTAATAAGGGGATATAATATGGTCTAAAATGTATTATAAATCTCATTTATGGTCTATTTTTAAGTATTTGGATCTAGAATAGTTTTATTATGTTTTAATATTTTGAGGATTTTTAAAAGTGCCACTCACCTCAATTATAAAATTGCATCTCCTCCCTCACTTCCTCGCACCACTCTGAGCCTTTGCTATCAACCAAACTCTAACCATTCCTCCTAAAAACATTCTTAGTTAAGTTCTAGAGCTCCTATTCTTCCAAAAATACCGACCCCAGTGTCCCTAAGATGAGATCCAAAGGAAGTCCACTGAAGAAGAGGTAATTGTTTTACCCATTCATTTAATTTTTTCCCTTTTTCTACTTCCTCTTACTATGTTGTTTATGAACTAAAATAATAACTCGAATATCATATATATTCTATTATTCAATTATGATTATGGTACAACCATATTCCTCCTTTTATCCATCCTATGAAAAACAATATCATCATGAGTGTGTATATATAGCTTACCGTCTCCACACTGTGGTGTAGTTTTTTTTCATCACAACTTTATTCGGATCAGTATAATGATGGATATAATGGATATAAATAATAAATATGACATGATATTGATTCTTTATGATTAATATACCATCTAATTCCTCACCCTTTTACCAATGAGTGAATGATATTGTCACTCGTGTGTATGTACGGCTTACCATCTCCACGACGCGAAGAGATTCATCTTCCATGTTAACCATTAAATAATGATTATATAAATGTATATAATGAATAAATATGAAATTTATTACATATTAATTAAACTATATATATATATATTTATTTATTCATACATATATTTCATTTACCTTCTTCCATTCAGTACGATAAGAAAACGGAAACAATGTTCATGCGTACGTATGACTTACCGTCTCCATGAACAGTGTATTCCATTTCATATATCTATATTTTATGTATATTTATATACTAAATATATATGATATATAAATCATGTTTTCATTCTGTATTTATTTAAATCATGATCTAAGTAATAGGATCAAGAATAGCGAGTCAAAACACGTACGATAAACAAAGCAGTTATTACCCGAAACATTTCTTTAACTTGGAATTGTTAATAAATGGGTAATAGAAATTCATAAATGAATCACATATGATATCATAAATATTATTATTATTTTCATAAAAGTTAATTCTATGTTTAAAACCACTACATTCAATTTTCGTATACGTATGAAGGGAATCAAACCTGAGGTAAGGGTTAATTTCGCAATCTCATTATTATTTAGGATTGTTTATATGTAACTATCTACTGGGGAATATTTATCAAACCTGTCCATGTTTCATAAAAATATTTTCCAAAATTCTTTTACTATTATCCTACAAATTTTTGAAGACTTTTATACATGTTTTAATTTTTTATAAAATGGTTTGCAAATTATTTGTTTTGTTGTTTTCCAATTAATGTACTTTTGGAATTTTTCGAAAAAAATATAGAAAGAATGTTTATTTTTAACTTATACTGCATGAGTGTATTTTACTATCATGGTGAAACCATAATGTTTTGAATCATCCTCTACATTTTTGAAAAGTTCTTTTAAATAAAAGTTTTTCTTTTATAAATTCATGACTTTTAAATAAATTATTTCAAAGTAAAAGGGTATTTTCTCTAGATTTCTCTAGATTTCTCTAAGGATTTTATTAGATTATTTTCATCTATGTCCACATCATTTGTTGAATTTTATGTTTGATTGAGGTTGTTATCTTATGATACAATCTACCTTATTTCATTTAAGGTTTTATCATTAATTTGAATGTGAATGTTCTATTTTGATACCATTCATGGTTTTTGGTTAAAGTATTCACATTTTGTATGCTAGTTTTTTTTCTATACGAAATTTTATGTTGTTTAGGTTTTCATATGAGGAATGAATTGGACTTAGTAAGTGAATGGTTAGGGCCACTATATCCCCTCAATGAATTAGTAGGTCTCATGAGACAAACTAGATATGTATTTGGTTGGGGTCTTAATCATTTATTTTCATATATCTTGGCTGAGGCCTCGACGATATGTTTAAGATGTCCAGAATTATGAATTCCCTCATTATGAGATTAATTATTGATATTCCATATGATTATTAGACTATTAAAATATCCATGGTTATGTTTTCTAGCTCATGTGATTGTTTATATGGTATTATTTATTCTGTTTATTTTATGATCAATATATGTTTAAATGGAATTTGTTTCAGTTATTCACCTTATCTTATTTTTTATGCTTATATTTTCATCATAGATTCCATTGTACACTTACCCTTACTGAGTATTTGAGCTCACCCCTTTCTTATGTTTTATTTTTCCCAGGATTCTAAGATGTGTATTATGACTAATATGCAGGATAATCTAGGAGAATATTAATACTCCCAAATGATTGACTATATTGTACTTTATAGTTTCAATTATAATGTATGTATCATGTATATAATGAGGATTTCCAAAACTATTAAACTGATTGGTCCTTCAGGATTTAATTCCTTGTAATTATGATAATGTATTAAAATAATGCACCGGATTTGGGATTCTAGGGTCGAGGCATTACACATAACCCAAAATAAACCAAATAATATAAACCCAAGTAAATCAATTGTTCTTACCAAAAAATGAACAAATGACCAGATGAACTAACCAAAAATTTCATAACCCTAAAAATAAAAAAATGATGTATCCCAAAATAAACCAAATGTCCTAACTCAAATATGACATAACCCAAAGTTTTTCGAAATAACCAAACTCAAAAATAACCAATTGACATAAAATTAGATGAACTAAATAACCGAACCAAAAATTAACCAAATGGTCAAACCCAAGATGAACCAATTGACATAACCTAAATTTAACCAATTGAGATAACCCAAAATTATCCAATTGACATAACCCAAGATTAAAAAATTGACAGAACTCAAAATTAACAATTGATATAACATAAAATAAACCAAATAACCAAACCCAAGATGACCAAACCCTAAATAAACCTAATGACATAACACAAAATTAACCAAATGGCCAAACCCAAGACGAACCAATTGACATTACCCAAAATTAACCAATTGACGTAATCCAAAATTAACAAATTGACATAAACCAATATTGACCAATTAACATAACCCAAAATTAACCAATTGACATAACCCAAAATTAACAAATTGACATAACCCAAGATTAACCAAATGACATAACCCAAAATTAACCAATTAACATAACCCAAACCCAAGATGAACAAATTGACCAGTTGACATAATCCAAGATTAACCAATTGACCAATTAACCAATTAACATAACCCAAGATTAACTAATTGACACAACCAAATATTAAAAAATTGACATAAACCAAAATTAACCAAATCACCAAACCTAAAATTAACCAATTAACATAACCCAAAATTAAGAAATTTGCATAACCAAAAATTAATCAATTGATATAACTCAAAATTAAACAACTGACATAAAAAAAGATTAACCCAAGATTATCCAATTGACGTAACCCAAGATTAACCAATTAACATAACCCAAAATTAACCAATTGACATAACCTATAATTAACCAATTTACATAACCCAAGATTAACCAATTGGCATAATCCAAAATTAACCAATTGTGCAATTAACCAACTAACAAAACCTAAGATTAACAAATTGACATAACCTAAAATAAACCAATAATCATAACCCAAAATTAAGAAAATGACCAAACCCAATATGAACCAATTGACATAACCCAAAATTAACCAATTGAACTAACCCATGATTAACCAATTGATATAACCCAAGATTAAAAAATTGACGTAACCTAAAATTAACCAATTGAAATAACCCAAAATTAACCAATTGACACATAAAAAAATTAACCTATTGACATAAACCAAGATTAACCAATTGACATACCCCAAGATTAACCAATTAACATAACCCAAGATGAACCAAATGAACGAATTAACATAGCCCAAAATTAACCAAATGACCAAACCCAAGATGAATCAAATGACCAAACCTAAGAAGAACCAAATGACCGAACCCAAAATTAACCTATTGATATAACCCAAGATGAAGAAAATACCCTGAAAAAAAATTAAATAACCTAACCCATAGAAAAATAAATTACCTAAACCAAACTGAACTAATTAGCCTAACCAAGAAATGTAAAATTGATCAAATGGCATAATCTCAAACAAACTAATGACTAAATGACCAAAATGAACCAAATGACGTAACTCAAAAAAGATATAACCCAAAAATAAACCTAGAGATCTAACTCAAAAAAACCATATAACCTAACATAAAAAAGAGATAACCCAAAAATGAACAAAATAATATAACCTAAAAAGACTTAACCCAAAATGAAGAAAATGGTATTACCCAAAATAAACCAAATAACCTAAACCCATGTAAAATAATTGATCTCACCAAAAAAATGAACAAATGACCAAATGAACTAACCAAAAATTACATACCCCTGGAATGAACCAAATGACGTAACCTAAAATAAACCAAATGACCTAACTAAAATATGACATAACCTAGAGACAAACTAAATGCCCAACCGAAAATGACATAAACCAAAGTGAACAAAATAACATTCCCTAGAATAAACCAAATTATATAACTCAAAACTGACTTTACCCACATATAAATAAAATGGGCCAAACCAAATCTACCAAAATGACCTAACTTAAAATGAACCAAATGATCTATAAAAATGACCAAATTTCTAAATATTCTGAAAGATATAACCCATAACTGAACAAAATGACATAACTCATTAAAGAAATAAATACTCACACCCAAAATGAATTAAATGACCCAACCAAAAAAATATAAAAAATACACTAAATGATTGATCAAATTAGAAAATTAACAAACAACCTAAAAAAATGAAAATAATGACCAAATGATCAAAATTACCAAGTGACCGAATAACCAAATAAGTCAACGCAAATATAATTGTACTAAAATGAATATACAAGAGTAATACATATCATGCCCATTTATCATGCTAATTAGTATGTATTGATTATGTTATTCCACTGGTACTAAATATCTAATTACATTTATATTTAGATACTTCTTTATTTTATATATTTCTTCAATAGATACAATTTTGATTCATTCTATATTTATCAATTTCATATTATTCAATAATGTAATATTATAATAATCAATGTCATTTTCCATAGGAAACTTTGGGTATCGAAGGTCGTGTGCCTCAAGAAAAATTATTTTTCTCAAGTAGGAAGAAAAGGGAAGTGTTATAAATACACAAACACAAGAAATTATTGTATGTATTTTTATTGATATTTCAAATTTGTATATGTAATTCATAATTAAATAACTTGTTTATATTTTCAACAGTTTTCCAAAGAGTCCTTTGATGAGAAAAAAGATGAAAAATTTGGGCCAAATGATAATTTTAGATAGGTGTTAAGTGAGAAGAACCATGAGAGAGTTCAATTTCAACCCAAGAAAAACATCATCACCACTAGATATTGGCCCTCATTAGATGCCTCTCAATACTCTCACACCATCAAGATGAAAAATTCTCATGCAGAAGAAGTTGAGGCCAATAAAATAGTTATTCAAGATCGTGAAAGAGGTAAACTGGTCACCGAATAGTTCCTAAAATCTATGTTAATTATATGTCCATCACTTCCATTAAATTCTGCTAATGTTTTTGATCATGTATGTTAAAAATGTTGTCTATATATGATGCATTGAGTGATTTCAATGAGGGTCCTAGTGGCAGTCTAGGTGATGATCCTGATGGTGGTGGTGGGGATGCTGGTGGTGGTAGTGGTGGTGGTGGTGGTGGTATTGTTGTTGATGCTGCTCCAAATGATGATGTTGGTGATTCCAATGAGGATGAGGGTGTTGGTGATGGGGGAGATATTGATCCCCTCCATTTTTTAGTTAGTAGTAAAGATTTATGTGGATGTTTTTTAATGACACGAATTGCTTGATTGTGTGGATGTATATATATCTTATATTATTGTGAATGGTTTGAAAAATATTCCAAGAAGTTGGTGTAATTATAAATATTTGATATATTTATTGCATTGAATGTGTGTTGTGGTTTGTATTTTGTTTATATGTTCAAATATTATACGTGCGGTGGGGTTGGATGGGCTCCTGCTTATTTTTGGGGATAATTAGTTGTATCAATGGCTCAATGAACTATTGGTATATCCTATATGGGCGACACGTTACACCCACAATTCTCCTAACCATGGATTTTATGAATACCTCGTAGGCTATACCCGTGATTTCTATAAAAATTATGGATATAGCCCTATACTGTAACGCCCCGACCCCAGCTACCCAGAGTCGGTGCATTACTTCGTAACATTGGCATGATCACAAAAGATCAAGTCTCGAAAGACCGATTAGTTTAGTAGCCTTGGAAACACTAGATACATTCGTAAACGTTACATTACATCATAAAGTGAAAAACTACAATAACATGGTCTTCATAGTCCACACTCATATCCCTTTCTGACTACCCCTGCAGGTCATTCATAAAATACTTCTTCACATCCTGGAAAATATTAAAACATTGAAAGGGGTGAGCTCAGATGCTCAGTAAGGATAACAATATAGCAGAAGATTTCATCAATAAACATAAACATTTAAGGCAATGTATAACTAAAAAAAAGCCTTTTAAACTTCAACATCAACATAATATGGCAAAAGTAAAATGAGATAATGCCATTTACTTCTTCACATGGATATTCTACTGGTCGAATAATCACATGCAATATCAATAACCACTTTCATAATGATGGAATGCATAATGTCAGATTATCATAACCACGTAGCCAAGGCCTCGTGCCAAGACCACAAATAAGATTTTGTCAAGGCCTCATGCCAAGACACTAGTTTGTCTCATGAGACCTTCCGATGCATCGAGGAGCTATAGCGGTCTCCACCCGTCACTTATTAAGTCCAATGCATTCCTTATATGAATAGGTTTAAACATATCATAAACCATAACATAATCGTATCACATAAAACATGCATAAAGGAAACATAACATTTCCACATTTCAATCACAAGATATCAATACAACACATTGATATAATAAAAATGCTTTCAAAACCATTTTCAATACCAAAATAAAAGAAAGTTAAAACTTTGTATTTATTTTTCATTAAAAAAATGATGGCTTGTAGAGGAATCCGAAACTCAAATAATGGTCACGGTGGCGGAGAAGTCATTGTCGCCGCATAAGTACAGAAAGAAAAACATTACCTTTTTTTCGTTTAGTAAAATGCTTCGTATAAAAAAGATTCCTTTTGAATAAACGTAAAAGTCAAAGGGGTTTATACACCGTATAAAAGAAAGTTGTGTATAAAACCAAATATGCCTCAATGAAATGGGATTGAGACGGAGTCCTTAAAAAGATAATTTTTAAAATAAAATAGATATATTATGTGTATTCACTATAGGTACACATAAAGAATACAAAATAAGACATAATAATATCATGACATAATTTGAAAGTAGGAGATTAACCCAAAGAATGGAAGTTGGGTTAAGAAGTTCCCTTACCTTACGTCATGTCCTGACTCGACCGTTATTTAACCTCCTGAATGATAAACTAGAGTTAATTTATATTTACTTAAGAACCTTTTTCATGTTCATTATTCCATTTATATCACTTATTACCATGTTATGAACATTATTTAATTATTTAAGTTAATAACGGTCGTTTTGTCGATCTTTGGTACTTGAGTCAAAAATAAACTTCTTATAATTACAAGTTGTTCATGTGGTGAAATATCCATTATATCCAGAATTATATTCATGATGTAGATATCATATATATCATATATATATACAGTATATACATTCATTCATAATGTCACGTAACATTTAGAGGTAAGAAATGAGATGCACCGTTCATGGAGACGGTAAGCCGTACGTACGCATGAACGCTACTTTCATTTCTATTTTGTATTTAATGGAATGAAATCATAATGATATAAAGGTATAATATAGTTCCAGTATAATATCATATATAATATCATTTACTCCATCCTTTATACATCCCACATATGGCATTAACGATTCTCATCACTTTGAGGGGGCGGTAGTCCGCACTTCCTAAAATGAAATTATCGCGTTTTACCCATAATGGAAATCATAAAGTATGCCATAAATAAGAAATAAAGAAGCATAAGTATAACATAAACATATTATATATCATATATAAAAATATTGACATCTTAATGGCCACCTTTGAAGGTGTTATATGAGTGTTGAACAATCATCATTTTGTGAGGCAGAAATTCGCCATCCACAGAAACCGTATGTTCTTTAACCATTAGATGTAGGTTTGTGTAAGTGTAGCTAGAATACTTCTTATAACAACATCCTAGTATATTTAGGATACTTGTTTTTTTACAAAATAAATGAATAAAAAGAGTTTAGGGGGTTGGAGAAGAAAAATAAAACAAAACAACATTAGAGAAGACATTACCTCAAAATCGGGTAACTCTTTTTGATTTGAGCCAAAGGCTTCCTTGGGAAGAGTTCTGCCCAAAGTGAGGCTTCTAGGAGTAAGAGGGGGAAGTTGGGAGAGTATTTGGGCAGAGTTTGGCCGAGACAAATGGCTTGAAAGTGTAAATGAGGTGGGAGAGGTGGGGGCCTTTTATAAGTGGAGAGGAGGGGCACTTTTGGAAAGATTGAAATGTTACATTATTTCACAATTCTTTTCGGATTATAAAGGTCCCACACTTATATAATTCGAGGATAAGGTGATAAGGTTTCGAAATCTTCTCATCCAATAGGCTTTGGACAAGTGTAAGCCTTGGATTTTGCATTATCTTCTCATTTTATTTAAATCGTTAAATAATGAGGTCATCGCTGCATCGTAATGATGTCATAAATAATTTAATTTATTTAATGTCTAAAAATTATAAACAAAATACTATGATGTAGGAAATCTTTTTAGCTTTCTAATGAATATTTATAGTCAAAATGTGGACTTGTGTAACCCCATGTAAAAACTGTTTTAGTAAAATAACTCATGTTTGTGTCAATTTAATTTTAACATTAAATAAATATATATTAATGTCATTTTCCAACCAAAGTGGCTCCATGGGGTCCCCAAGTTGACCCATGAGTTGTCTTGGTCGGCCATGACTCATCCAATAGGATTAGGACAAGTGTCAAGCTCATATAATATTATTAAAACATTATTTTTACCTTAAACTACACTAATTACCTCTAATCGCGATTAAGAACTTAAAAGTTACTATTCACCAAAAAATTATTTTAATCTCATTGAACCACATTTTACTTCTTAATGACAACCATGTATGTCGGATTTTTGAAAATCAAATCACAGAAGTGGTAATATTTCATTTAAACGAAAAATCAGTTATTTAACTACCACTTAGTGGTTTCACTATTCATCAAAAATTGAAGTTTTTCAGAACAATGCCAAAATTTCACCCTAAGCTATAATTGATATTCCGAATTCAAAAATGATGTCTATTTTACAAAATTCCAAACATATAATTTGCATTAATTAATTTTATATTTAATTCCCGTTGTCACAACAAATAGCGTGTTTTAAGAAACAATTTATATCAAAAGATTGGCAATTGTTTATATCCAATTTCAATGTTAAATTAATTAAAATGACCACCATTGGATAAAATGGTAAAAATATATTCTAATTATACTTTAAAACCAGTAAATAGTATAATTTATCACTATAAATTATTTTGATTAAAAAATTTGTTTTAAGTAATTTTCACTATTCATAAAAAATTGGAAGTTCTCAGAAAATTACAAAAAATTCAACTTTGGATAATTTCGATATTACGAATACAAAAATGAAGTCCATTTTGAAATATAAAATTTCTATAATTTTAAAAAGTGGTTATTACTATTCATAACGGCTACTTTGATTAGTTGCAGTGTGTTAGAACTCGATGTTGCGCACAATGCAAGCTATTACATTATTGAATTAGAAGCGTGTCATGGAAGCTCGGTGTGTTACATTCTCCCCTCCTTCAATAAATTGCGTCCTCGCAATTTGAAATTTTTATTTGTAAATAAAAGGTTGAAAAGAGAAAATACCTTTGTGGAAAACCCACATCGGAAATAAGATTAATAAAATTTAGCCTTAATAAGAGGGAAAGGGAAATGAAAAAGTCACCACCCAATTATGATCTCGATTAGGAGAACATTGGTGGAAATTAAAGATATATAATTGGAGGAAAAACGTAAATATTTGTAGGGAGTTATTGAGGTCATCAATCACAATCAACTGTCAAATTGAGGGCCTCAAAGACATCAATCTATGTTGATTTAAAATATCATCAGTTCAACAAGACATAAAGTATTAGGATAACACATTTTTTTTGTTTTAATATCCCTTTACTAAAGTTTAAGAATTAATTTATTCATTGAATAAGAGATAGGTATATATATATATTTATGCTTGATAATTAGAGTTTCAACCTTCAACTCATCTTTCACTCAAAAGGATAATAGAACTCAAAAATATTATACTTATCCTAATTGTATAAGGTTCCAAATGTTAACACATACCATTTAGATTTGTAAAATTATTTTGTAATAACCAGGGACTTCCTATAGGCTAGTGGTAGGAAATAAAGGCCTGTCGCACTATGATTGTGGGTTCGATTCCTGCAGCTTTGTCCGACGCAACGGGTTATGCCCCACCCTGCAGGTTGTCCTTTTCCTAAAACTATAGTATCATAATATTCCAAAAATAATCTTCATAAATTTTTTAACCTTAAACAATACTATCCAAAGATCAACTTAATCCACTCCAACCTTTATAGTTATCCAAAATACCTATGTCCAGACTTTCTCTAAAAGGCCTCTTAATTCCAAAATCAATTTATCAGATTCCCCGAACAAAGTAAAGTTTCTCTTATTGTCACATAATAAAAATATAATTACCTTCATCATATTACCTTAATCAAAAAGTACTGCAGTACAATCTTTATATATATCACATTATTCTTATAACCAGAATATAATCCGTGAGTCCAAAAGCACCAATACATTAATTATTCCGCTTCAACTGTAGTCACAGCATAAGATTGTCCTTGATCCCTTGGCCTTTTCTGAGGTAAGTTTCCCTGACGCTTAGGGAATTCATTTTCATAATGTCCCATTTCTCTACAATTTTAGCATTCAACTTTGACATCCTCTTTCTTTCCCTTGCAATCACGAGCCTGGTGACCCTTTTCTCCACATTTATAACAAACTCCCATTCCTTTTAGGCAGGTACTAGGGTGATTCTTCCCACAATTATCACATAATGGAAAATCCTTCTTTCCCTTTTTCCCTTTATCTGTCTCTTGTTCCACCATTCTCTTCTTCTCTTGCTTTACTTTGTTGTCATAAGACTTAGAGAATTCCTTTTCCGTCTTGATAGCACATGAGACAATATCTTCATATGATGAGAAGGATTGTGATACTAAAGCTCTATGGAGAAATGGTTTTAACCCATCAAAGAAACGATCAATCTTACTCCTTGTGTTATGTATATAATTGGCAGCATGCCTCGCTAACCTTGTAAAGTTAGCCTCATACTTTGCGACATTCTCATCATCCTTCTGCCTCAGACTCAGAAATTGCCTTTCCATATCTTCTCGATGGTCACGAGAAAAGTATTTTTCTAAGAAAATCTCTTTGAACTCCCTCCATTCCATATTCAATACATCATCATCTTCCTTTGTGTTTTGAATCAGCGACCACCACTGATCGGCATCTCCAGTGAGGCAGTAAACTGTCATGACAACCTTCTCCCTTTCACTACTCCCCAAGGCATGGAATATTTCTCTAAGGAATTTAACCATTTCTCAGCTACTATAGGATTTGTACTCCCATTGAAGGTTGGTGGTTGTTGCCTCATGAATCGGTCTAACATTGATCCTCTACGTTGCGGATCAGGGTGCTCCATACGAGTAAGGTTATTATTCATAACCTGAGTGAGTTGTCCCAGTATGGTAATAATTTTATCAGCACCAGTTGTATCTCCAGCTCCACAATAATTATCTTGAGCAGGAGGGCAATCCATACACGGAGTGCGTGCATTGATACGGTTTCCATTCCTTCTACTAGGCGCCATTTCTAAACAATGGCATAAACTATATTAGTTTATAAATCAAAATACATAATTCCATACTTGTAATATACTTAACATAAATTGAACTATTTATGGATATAATCCATAATCATAAAAATGTTTTCTTTGAGGAAGTATATACTCATAAACCCTTCATAATGATTTGTAAAGAAAATGAGAGTTATCCTAAGCATATCCCTCGGGAGTGTCGTAACCAAGAGTGCAGCAAGGCCCGTTGTCGTGCACCAGTTCCCATTCGAGTCTAGCTCAAAGCGGTGTTTTCAAGTTTTACCCCTAGGTACATCTGTGCCAGAGCCTCCTCTACTTGCTCGTATCCAGATAGGGATGTATTGCTCGGAAAACTCACAAAATCTCTACAATACCATAATACTAGGAAGTTCTTCTATACTAATCCTCAAAGTTCATCTTAGGTCTACGTGCTCTAATCAGAGTTTATCTAAATCTAGCTACCAAGGTTTGTACTAAACTTCCTCTGATACCAACTGTAACGCCCCGACCCCAGCTACCCAGAGTCGGTGCATTACTTCGTAACATTGGCATGATCACAAAAGATCAAGTCTCGAAAGACCGATTAGTTTAGTAGCCTTGGAAACACTAGATACATTCGTAAACATTACATTACATCATAAAGTGAAAAACTACAATAACATGGTCTTCATAGTCCACACTCATATCCCTTTCTGACTACCCCTGCAGGTCATTCATAAAATACTTCTTCACATCCTGGAAAATATTAAAACATTGAAAGGGATGAGCTCAGATGCTCAGTAAGGATAACAATATAGTAGAAGCTTTCATCAATAAACATAAACATTTAAGGCAATGTATAACTAAAACAAAAGCCTTTTAAACTTCAACATCAACATAATATGGCAAAAGTAAAATGAGATAATGCCATTTACTTCTTCACATGGATATTCTACTGGTCGAATAATCACATGCAATATCAATAACCACTTTCATAATGATGGTATGCATAATGCCAGACTATCATAACCACGTAGCCAAGGCCTCATTCCAAGACCACAAATAAGATTTTGTCAAGGCCTCGTGCCAAGACACTAGTTTGTCTCATGAGACCTGCCGATGCATCGAGGAGCTATAGCGGGCTTCACCCATCACTTATTAAGTCCAATGCATTCCTCATATGAATAGGTTTAAACATATCATAAACCATAACATAATCGTATCACATAAAACATGCATAAAGGAAACATAACATTTCCACATTTCAATCACAAGATATCAATACAACACATTGATATAATAAAAATGCTTTCAAAACCATTTTCAATACCAAAATAAAAGAAAGTTAAAACTTTGTATTTATTTTTCATTAAAAAAATGATGGCTTATAGAGGAAGCCGAAACTCAAATAATGGTCACGGTGGCGGAGAAGTCGTTGTCGCCGCATAAGTACAGAAAGAAAAACATTACCTTTTTTCGTTTAGTAAAACGCTTCGTATAAAAAAGATTCCTTTTGAATAAACGTAAAAGTCAAAGGGGTTTATACACCGTATAAAAGAAAGTTGTGTATAAAACCAAATATGCCTCAATGAAATGGGATTGAGACGGAGTCCTTAAAAATAAAATTTTTAAAATAAAATAGATATATTATGTGTATTCACTATAGGTACACATAAATAATACAAAATAAGACATAATAATATCATGACATAATTTGAAAGTAGGAGATTAACCCAAAGAATGGAAGTTGGGTTAAGAAGTTCCCTTACCTTGCGTCCTGTCCTGACTCGACCATTCTTTAACCTCCTGAATGAGAAACTAGAGTTAATTTATATTTACTTAAGAACCTTTTTCATGTTCATTATTCCATTTATATCACTTATTACCATGTTATGAACATTATTTAATTATTTAAGTTAATAACGGTCGTTTTGTCGATCTTTGGTACTTGAGTCAAAAATAAACTTCTTATAATTACAAGTTGTTCATGTGGTGAAATATCCATTATATCCAGAATTATATTCATGATGTAGATATCATATATATCATATATATACAGTATATACATTCATTCATAATGTCACGTAACATTTAGAGGTAAGAAATGAAATGCACCGTTCATGGAGACGGTAAGCCGTACGTACGCATGAACGCTACTTTCATTTCTATTTCGTATTTAATGGAATGAAATCATAATGATATAAAGGTATAATATAGTTCCAGTATAATATCATATATAATATCATTTAATCCATCCTTTATACATCCCACATATGGCATTAACGATTCTCATCACTTTGAGGGGGCGGTAGTCCGCACTTCCTAAAATGAAATTATCGCGTTTTAACCATAATGGAAATCATAAAGTATGCCATAAATGAGAAATACAGAAGCATAAGTAAAACATAAACATATTATATATCATATATAAAAATAGTGACATCTTAATGGCCACCTTTGAAGGTGTTATATGAGTGTTGAACAATCATCGTTTCGTGAGGCAGAAATTCGCCATCCACAGAAACCGTATGTTCTTTAACCATTAGATGTAGGTTTGTGTAAGTGTATCTCGAATCCTTCTTATAAAAACCTCCTAGTATATTTAGGATACTGGTGTTGTTACAAAAGAAATGAATAAAAAGAGTTTAGGGGTTTGGAGAAGAAAAATAAAACAAAACAACATTAGAGAAGACATTACCTCAAAATCGGGTAACTCTTTTTGATTTGAGCCAAAGGCTTCCTTGGGAAGAGTTCTGCCCAAAGTGAGGCTTCTAGGAGTAAGAGGCGGAAGTTGGGAGAGTATTTGGGCAGAGTTTGGCCGAGCCAAATGGCTTGAAAGTGTAAATGAGGTGGGAGAGGTGGGGGCCTTTTATAAGTGGAGAGGAGGGGCACTTTTGGAAAGATTGAAATGTTACATTATTTCACAATGCTTTTCGGATTCTAAAGGTCCCACACTTATATAATTCGAGGCTAAGGTGATAAGGTTTTGAAATCTTCTCATCCAATAGGCTTTAGACAAGTGTAAGCCTTGGATTTTGCATTATCTTCTCATTTTATTTAAATCGTTAAATAATGAGGTCATCGCTGCATCGTAATGATGTGATAAATAATTTAATTTATTTAATGTCTAAAAATTATCAAAAAACTACTATGATGTAGGAAATATTTTTAGCTTTCTAATGAATATTTATAGTCAAAATTTGGACTTGTGTAAGCCCACTTAAAAACTGTTTTAGTAAAATAACTCATGTTTGTGTCAATTTAATTTTAACATTAAATAAATATATATTAATGTCATTTTCCAACCAAAGTGGCTCCATGGGGTCCCCAAGTTGTCCCATGAGTTGTCTTGGTCGGTCATGACTCATACAATAGGAGTAGGAAAAGTTTCAAGCTCATATCATATTATTAAAACATTATTTTTACCTTAAACTGCACTAATTACCTCTAATCGCGATTAAGAACTTAAAAGTTACTATTCACCAAAAAAATTATTTTAATCTCATTGAACCACATTTTACTTCTTAATGACAACCATGTATGTCGGATTTTTGAAAATAAAATCACAGAGGGGGTAATATTTCATTTAAACGAAAAATCAGTTATTTAACTACCACTTAGTGGTTTCACTATTCATCAAAAATTGAAGTTTTTCAGAACAATGCCAAAATTTCACCCTAAGCTATAATTGATATTCCGAGTTCAAAAATGATGTCTATTTTAAAAAATTCCAAACATATAAGTTTCATTAATTAATTTTATATTTAATTCGCGCTGTCACAACAAATAGCGTGTTTTAAGAAACAATTTATATCAAAAGATTGGCAATTGTTTATATCCAATTTCAATGTTAAATTAATTATAATGAGCACCATTCGATAAAATGGTAAAAATATATTCTAATTATACTTTAAAACCACTAAATATTATAATTTATCACTATAAATTATTTTGATTAAAAAAGTTGTTTTAAGTAATTTTCATTATTCATAAAAAATTGGAAGTTCTCAGAAAATTACAAAAAATTCAACTTTGGATAATTTCAATATTACGAATACAAAAATGAAGTCCATTTTGAAATATAAAATTTCTATAATTTTAAAAAGTGGTTATTACTATTCATAACGGCTACTTTGATTTGTTGCAGTGTGTTAGAACTCGATGTTGCGCACAATGCAAGCTATTACATTATTGAATTAGAAGCGTGTCATGGAAGCTCGGGGTGTTACATATACTGACAGCTTAAGCACCCACTATTCTATGAACCATGGGTTTAGTCTATACCAACAGTTTCATGAGCTATACCCATCATTCAAAACCATAAGTATAGTCTATACCTATGGTTTTATGAGCTATACCCACTGTTCAGAACCAGGGGTATAGGATAAGTTTCTAGTAGTGATTGGATTTCTATGATATATTTTCTACAAAATATAAACTTATTGAATAGATGAATGTAAATATCATCTTTTCCTATTGTTCTACTTTGAATGAGAATCATTAACACTATTTCATCTTATATGGATTTTTCAGGATTGTATGTATTTCATAGAAATAAATAGACCCTACTAATGGTTTATATTTAACTAATTCTAGACATGGGAAGGTTTAATGAACAATATGATTGAAAAAGGTTAAGGAAGAAAAATGGTGTGCCACTATATATCACTAATGGAGAGTCTTCAATGCAATTTTATTTAAAATGAACATTCAATTTTATAGATATTCACATGATAGGTTTAGTTTTTATAATCCAGGTGAATAAAGATGATAATAATGTAACACGACGACATCAAAAGGTAGATGTGTTGAAAATTATCAAGTAAGGTCAAAGTAAATAATATTTTTCTTAATTTTTTAATAGTGTATTCAATGATTGATGTTCAGTTTTCTATATTTTGATTATTTTTACATAACACCAAATTATTAAATTAAATTAAAAATTACTTCAAAATAAAACACATGAATGTGGGATACAATCGATTTTTGTTCATGGGTTTCTCTAACCCATTGAGAATAATAATGTGCAAGAAACACCCATGTGGACACAACATAGAAGAATATGTCCACACTATGCCTGAAAGTTTTCATAAGATGTGAAGTTTTCATCAATGAAACTTCATGGGTTAAAATGACAAGAATTGAAATAGAATTAAATATTTAGTTATTTAAAAGTTTCATGGTATGAATGAAATTACCTTACCATATCATTATTTAAAAAATACAGAGAAATAAACTATCATATCATCAAAATTTTCACATTTATTTTTATTATATTATTATATTTTTCTATAATTTTTATTTCATATATTTTTATAAAACATGGATAGTCCAAAATAACATTCCAATTTGGATAGTTTGGTTTTTTATATTTTTCTATTTTTTTATTTCAGTTTTTTAACCGACTATTTCAGTTTAATCGGTTGACATTCTGTTTTGGTATTAAAAACCAAAATTTCTGATTTAGTAGATTAAATACGCTAAAAAATGACCCCCAATATAGATTGACCATCAACCCTCCATCATAAAAAAATAAACCAAATAATGAATATTTTATTCAAAAAAGGTACAGTCATGTAGGGGTTGTAGGGGTGGAAAACTAGGTTTTTAACACCTAAAACCAAATAAAAAATATTAAATGGGTATACTAAAATGAGTTTTGGTTCATAAAAACATTATTTGGTTAATATCTGATTTTTTTAGTTGTTTTGGGTTATTAATTTTGATACCCAAAAACCAAAAAAATAACCAAAATAATATTTTTTATTTTTTATTAATTTAACATTATAAATAACCTTTGATATTGATTATAATAACCATAAAAAACAATACATTTTGGTATATAAATTTATGTCACTTTTAAAGTAATTTGTTTTTTTAATAATATACAGACTTTTATATGATTTGGAGTTTTTGTTTGACATGATTGGGCTGAATTTTTTATATAATGATTAAATGAATAGGTAACTAAATAATTAAATAAAAATATTCGAATGGTTAGAGAAAACTAATGACTGAAGTTGAAAATATTAATAAAAACAATCATTGGAATTGGATATTAAAATGATAATTGAAAAACCATTTGGTTATCATTTTTGATTTTTTTATAAATGAAACTAAAATTTTACCACCCCTATAGACATGCCTTTTTTTGACACTCACATGGGCACATCTCCTGAGTCTAATTTTCTCCAATCCCACTTCTATCTCTTTGTCCATTAGTAGCATTCCACTCTCTTTTGATCGGTGTGATTTAGGACATCTCTGATGCACACTATGATGACATATAAACATTACAAATGACCGAGAAGGGAGAATTACAAAGCTATAGATATTATTATACCATAAATTGAGATTTCCAAATGACGTTGTACATCACACTATTTTTACGTTTTTATTTATATGTAAAATTTGGAATTCACTGTAGTGCTACTAATCATGTTTTACTTATTTATTTACTTTTTTTATTTCACATTATTATATTTGTATAAAAATAATTATATTTAATAAAAAATATAAATATTTAAGGAATACTGATTTTAGAGTTAAAAAAGAATAAATATGAAATACTCTATTATAGAGAAATATTTCCCCATGTTTTTAGTCGGTTGGAAATCTAGCTTTGATCTCCCATGACGTAACATAATCCACAACCTCATCACTACTGATCTGGATTTCAAAGAGTGCTACCATCCTTGCCAAGGGATGTGATCCCAGCGGCGCCATTTTTCCTCCTAGGTTCACGTACGGGCTAGATCATGGCAAGACCCAAAAGCCCATAGACTTTGTAAACACTCATATCGGGTGAAAAACACACACAACCCCCACCGCTCTCCCACCCTAATTTCACCACTCTGTTGTTGATCATATGTTGCACCTGGTCTCACCCGAACACCCCTGCGTGCTCCTAGTCTTGCCCTAACATCGCTGCTGGTCTCGCCCTGACGACACCCCCACATGCTCCTGGTCTCACCTCAACGCCTTACCCACACTGCTACCCTACTCTTCCTCCTCCCCTTCTTATCCACCTCAGTTTCGGGTTGCCTATATCTTCATCTCCTCTACCTGCTACACCTCCATTTTCACCCCCTTAACACCCTCTTCGCACGTATAGGATTTAGAAAGGGTAGTTCCACCTCCTTCCCCACCACTCTCTATACACCTTATCTACCTCTCCATCTTGAATATATTCCACCCCCCCCCCCCCCCAATTTCATCCTCGTTATAATTGTTGTGATGAGTGACATACATCTGCGCGTCCACTCCCTCTCCCCTAGTTTTACTTGGTACCTCAATCCCCAAAAGTGTTAAACATTCTCAACTAGAGAGCCCTAGAAAATCTTCATCACAACTGATTACCTTAAATGTGTTGTGGTGTTTGAAGAATTTCAGGGAACACATCCACAACCTCTTCAAAAGCTTCAAATTTGTAAGGAAAATTGACCAGAAGTGGACAAAGCGCTTTTTCATTGCTAACGAATTAGCTAGCCCCATCACCATGAGCTCGAGAAGGGCGGTTTTCAAATGGAATTTATGTTATTACTCTAAGAAAATGTGGTGGGAACATTAACACACCTACATTTTGATTTTATGAACAACAATTGGAAGCTAAGGTTGAGGGGTGGCCAATTTGGAAGGGAACACCATCCAACAGAACTACATTGTTCCTCACAATGAAAAACTACCAGCAACTTAAATGGGAAGTGTTACACCCCAGACAGCGATGAGTTCCTCATCTTTGAGCTAGTTTGGGTAAAATACGCTTCTATGAATGTCAAGACATAACATTTGTTGTGTGTATTAAACACAAACCCTACCAGTAAACCACTCATCCTTGGTAACCCAATTTCTACACTTCCCTTACAGTTGTTTTCCTCCCACGTCACAGAATCCATAGACTACTCTACCATCATTTCCAAATATTGTTTTTATCGCTCTTGTAAATCCAAAACAAACTTCTACCTCATTGTCTCTTTGTGAGGATCCAATAGAAACACAACATTGTGACTTTTATCTTTCAAACCTCCATTACTTTCTCCATGATCTTTTCTCCCTACACTCATCATGTTTTGTTCTTCCAGAATTGATCTTGGATAGGTGACGTGGTTTCCCTTAGTGGTCTTGTCCATGTTTCCAAGTTCCATTTCACCCTATTGTTGTCATGAATCTATGAATTATCCCCGCAGATCATTGGTAAATACATTCTCTGGGTACTTGGCAATGAAGTCCCCCTTTGTGGGAACATTTAGTGATTTTTCTTCACCGGACCTTTTTCTAGCTTTTTCCTTTGCAGAAACATCCCGGTCAAAGAATTTCATAGTATGATATGGTAAATACCTACGTAGAGGACTTCATTTTTCTTTTGAAAACCCACTCATCATGATCCGAAAGGAAAATATGGAAATTACAGTTGTGATTCCATGATTACTACCCTAAAATGTTGATAGTGTAGATTTTCCATAGCCACTGGTACCACACCACAGCACAGTTGCAATTTTCTTCATTTCTTGGATTTGGTAAACAAAAATCAAGTCAGCACATAGGTTAGGGCCCTAAAACTTGTATTTAGTAGAAAAAATCACAAGAAACATCTGATAAGGTCTCTCTTATAACTTCCACTACCATCCACCTCATGTAAAATTTATACTCACTCTTTAAATGAAAATGACTTCCATTTTTCTCCCTGTCCCTGCAACAATTATCTTCATTATCAGTTTTACTTTTTAACGCATTCTTTTACCCATTTTTATTGTTATAGGAAAAGGATAAAGTTTTCATTATATTTACCCTATGTGATCTTTAACACCAAAAACATCTGACTTAGCTTCGCGTATGGGTACACCTTCACCCAAGAAATTATCTCTGTATCTCCATCGCTCTGGATTAATTTCACTTTTCCAACACATGGATTATGTAGCCCAGAGAAAAATGGTACAACCCTCCCTTCACGCATACTATATTTTGATTACATCAAAACCCATATTATCGACTCCCTTTGATCCTATAACCAAATTCTAATCGTCCAATGTCAGTATGGCCCAATGAAGAAGCACTTGTGGTACTCATAAAAGCTTCTGATGTGTTGTCACTTCGCCCAGATCCAACAAATGTTTTATAGCTCTACATCACTCGTCATCCAAACCTCTTGTACTAGCACTGTGACCATCACTATCAATACTCTCCTTCCTATGAACTCTTATAATCCAAACATCCCGAGGTTCAAAATATGGTCCGAGAACATATTTTTCCTCCTCTACATACCTTTCTCATTCAACCACCTCTTTTTAATTGCTCAGGGTTCCAGAAAACATAGGCAGCTCCACTTTTTGTGATTCACACTATAGTCCATCCATGAGATCAACTCTGTATAGAATTAATTTTCTCTAGGATACCTGACTGTCCTCGGCGCTAGCAAGATTTAAAACTCAGGACATAATCAAAACAACCTTATTTTTTCTTTTTTATCACAGCTAGAGGTTCTGATAAACTGGTTACAAGCTGCTGCTCCTCAGAACAATGTTGAACTGTTAGCTCTGCAAGTTCTTGGAGTTGTGCCCAAAAGATTTTAATAGATGAATGAATATTCTGTAACTCTACCACATAGTGAATCCTAACTAGTTTCAATGTCATTCTGGTACTACAATCAGCATTGTGCCTTTACCTCCACCCATCAAATGGTTTACATAGAATTTTGAGCCTTGTTCATCGCCCCACGCAACTTCACTATGTGATAATCTCTTAGCTATGTTCATGGGTTGAGTTTGAATCTCAGCGACTTTTGTGTTTTCTCTCTTTCAAATGACTAGTAAAAATCATTTCCTCGACATATGAGTCTCCAGTAGCGGACACACTCTCTCAATATGTTCCCCAGTGGAGTCACCATGTGTTATGTATATACACAATAGTATATAGATTCGATCACGGTATAAAACCAACATAAAAGAATAATTATATTAGGGTAGTGAGAGGGAGAATGGGAAGAATAAAGAGAGGGGAACCTAAGGAGAAAGCCACTTCTCTGAGATCCAGCTACAACATCACAACGTCCAAGCCCCCAACAGCCTTGAAACAATACAAAAAATGAATCCCTACCCCTCCATAACCTAATGAACCCTTATTTATTTTCCTACCTACCATCTGACAACCCCCAAACACAAACTATAAGAAATTACAAAGCTTCCCCCACTAAAAAGATGGCCAAAACTAACTAAACCAAAATAAAAATGTATCCCTAGTAATACCCACACTCTCCTACAGACAGCCCCAACGAGCCACTGCTTTCCTAACACATGTATAGTGACATTTTTTCCACCAATATGAGTAGGTGAGAAGAAAAATAAAGGATAATGAAGGGGGTGGGGACTCTTAACTGCCTGGTAAAGAGAAGAACGAGCTGTATGACTGAAGAAAATGCGGATTTTCAAGGGACAGGTAATAAGAATGGGTGTAGAATATTTAAGGGGGTGGGGACTCCTAACTGACTTGGGAAAAATGTAATTGCAGTATAGTGTGTATTAAAAAAGGAAAAAATAGGCTGGTGGGGGATACAAATTGTTTGGGAATTTCAGAAATAGCTGAGCATGTGGGTTAGGCCATCAACCATGGGGAGCATCGCCTTCTAGAGGAGTTTCCTTCTACAACATTTTCTTCTTCTTCCCTCCTTGAGTTGTACCACTGCTCTCTATCTCTCTCTAAAACATGACCACATTAAATATTAAATATAACCTTAACACACTGGAAATGAACAAACCTACAAAATTACAAATGATAGAAGATACTTGAAAAAATTTACCAAAAAAGATTGTATAAATGTAAATAAAAAAGTCATGAGGAAAAACCATTGTTTTACTCTAAATTATTTAGAAGAAGAAGATTGACCCATTAAACAATGGGTCCAAAATTGAGTTTTTTGTAGAGAGAGGTTCTAAGTTCCCACAGCTCTCCAAAAAAAAGATTCATCACATGGTGGGGACATGGATGAAATAATGAATCTAGAATTATATTGAGTAGTGGATGAAAAATGATATTCAGAAAACAAGCCAATTTCTTTACATACCCCTTCAGTGGGGTAATGACAAGTATGTGTATTGCTTTCCCTCATAATGGACTATCCACTAAAAAGAACAAGGATCCCTCTTATGTTCTGTAAAGGTATTTTGGGATACTTTATAGCCTTTGGCCTATTTAAGAATGGTTAAGAGGTGTGAGTTTTCTGCTATTAATTGATATTGTCCAATGTAGATTGTACCTCAGATATAGGATATGGAAAGGGGTTGTGTGTATCTATGAATGGGACATTTTTATGAAATGTAGTAGGATGTTATGCCAAATTTATCATGATTTGTCTATATTGTGTTGAATGAGTTTTTATTTTTCTTTGTTATTGGGCATCATTCTATACTGTTGTTGACGTTGATAAAGTATGGATGAGATACCACCTACTATTGGTATGACCTTAAGTATGGGATGATATTTCCATTATGTTTTTATTTCTTATGTTGATGGAAAATATGACCATTTATTTTTGATAATTCATATGGCATGGGATTAAATTACTACTGTGATGTTTTTGGTTATGGTATGGGAAAAATTACCCACCTACCTTGTGTGGTTATGATATGGGATGTTATGCCAACTGTATTGTTGTAACTCATAGCTAGTGAAGCTATACCCTCTTATATGATATTGTCCATGGGAAGGGACTCTATGCCCACCTATTTATATTTCCATTTAATTGGATGATAGGCCCACTTAGCTTTATATGGTTGCAGGCTTGGGACATTATGCCTATTTTCCTGATGTTGAGTTAGTAGGGGATGTTATGCCCACTGGTTATATATTATAATATTGTGGTACGAGATTCCCTCTTGATTAGTCACTAAAAGTGGCTAATATTCATTGTTAAGATCTTAATATTAATTTTTTTAAAAGTTCATAAACATCAATTTTAGTCCAATTCAGAAATTGAACTTCATTTCCCATCATTGTGCAATTCATGCTTAAAATGTCAATTTGGGCCCACTCAATAATTTGCTTGTGGAAATTACAATATTCATCATTTTAATTTGAAATTTTGGGATATGATTTATAACTTTGTTTGTAACATTTTATCTTTTAGGTCCTATGGATGAATCCCAAAGGAAGATGGATAATTTTGCGCCTGAAGGCAGAAACTTTCTGGAAAAAGCATAATGGGCCTAAGGCCCATCAAACAAATAGAAATCCGTCCCACCATTTCGACCATAACTTCCAAACGGCTGAGCCAAATTTCCTGATATTTTGAGAGATTCTATAAGGCACATGGACGAAGATATTTTATATTTATGACACCTACGGATTCGGCCATATGGAGTGTCAAAAGCACACGTCAAAATGGAGGACGAATCTGGACAGTTTTCCGGGTCAACTTCGAAACGCCAATTTCCTTTTGATTCTTCACCCTCCTTTTGACTCTCTTAATTGTTGGGGGGTGAATTTAATGTTGGGGGTGGACCTAAGGCTCCTAATATGCCTATATAAGGAGATGATGGTTAAGGGAATAATCATCTAACATTTTTCCTTGAATATAACATTTTCCTTTGAATCCAAGTTTTTCTTTCAATTGTAATTTCCCGCTTTCGTTTTATAATGGCATTGTCAATTTCTCTAATGTAAGTTTTTCATTCACGTTTAGTATTTTAATAAAATTTCTTCTTCTTCACTTTTATTTTTCCTTTTTTTTACATGTTGATACCGTTGAATCGTAGTGTGAATTTATTCACACCCGCACTTGTGAATTCATCACACAACGGTGGAGTGTTCATTTTGATTAATGTTTTTTTTCTTTCTTCTTTAATCCCGCTTATTTAAGTCAATTACCTGCTTCCATTGATAGAATAACATCAATGGAGGGCTAACCTTTTATGGGTTGATCCTAGGGAGTTGCATAAGTTGGATTGAATGTTATTTGATGTTCTTAAATTCACAAATTTGTTCTTTATTTTAAGAGTTCCTTTCTTTGATTTATCTTCTTCTTTGTCTTCACCGAATTTAACGATGACACATTTTGAGTGCTAGTACGATCCAATTCCTTGCAGTGCTCATTTAATTGATCCTCTAAGTGAATTGGTGATTAGCCTTGAAATTGTGTATGGATTAAATCGGAGAATGATATTGAGGAATTTTTTCATTTAATGGATACCTCTTGAACCGATGAACAGAAAATCAAATGAAAAACAAATACATCCAATAAAGCCCAAGAGACAACCTAGGATCGGCTCACCTTAATTAGTTGTTTTAATTCAAGTAATTTTATTTGTTTTGTTATTTAAATTAAATCAATATTTCTTCAAATCAATTCAATCCAAAGTTGGCCACTGCATAGCCAATCCCGTATCCAATCTTAGTGTCTCAAGGTTTCTTCTTCGGTCCTTGTGGATTCGATCCCTACTTGTACTTCAATGACCGCTTTTACCGGTAGGGTAAATTTGGGCGCAACCAAATTTTGGTGTCGTTGCCGGGGACCCTAGTAAGTTTTCTTAGACACCCACCTTCTATTCTCACCTAACTTCTCTTTTCTCACCTCTATTTCTCTTTTCTTTTCCCCTTTCTGTTTTTCCAAAAAAAAAAACAAATCCAAATCTAAATTTCATTATACTCCAATGGAGTATCATCAACAATTTCATTTCATAAAATCGGGCTGGAATCGAATAGAAAATCAACATTGGGAAGCCCCTCACATAGGAAATTACTTTGATCAACCTTTAAATGAATACCCCACACCCGATAACATGAACGATCAATGGGATGCTGATTTTTTGAAGGATAAATTTTCATACCTCTCAAGGATGATTGAAGAGATCAAACTTAATGATGATGATGATGTACAAAAAACAATCAATCCTAATTCTGAAAAAATTCTTGAACATTTATGTGAAAAAATGGTTAAAATGAATTCAGAAGTTTCATCACTGAGATTAGAAATACAAAACATTGAGACTTATGAAGAACCCATTCCCACTCAGGATGTCCTTTCCACATCACTTATAGAAGAATCTTGTTTCCCACATAACTCATGTGAATTTAGTAAAGAACCCACTTTAAAATCTTGGAATACAGAGTTGGATAATGAAGATATTTGGTCAGGTAATGTTGAAATTCAAGATAAAGAACATGAAGGAATTGTTAATGAGTCTTTAAATCAGGAGGAAATTGATTTTTTGGATTCAAAATAGGAAAATTTGACATCATGGATTTAGCTTCCTGAATATAAATCCATTAATGATTTTTCAAAAACACCAATCACTGAAAAATTAGGAGAAATACCAAACATTGAGCCCATACAAACTCCTAAAATTCAACTAGACACTTTTGGGGATGAATCATATTTTCAAAATGAACCAATTCTTTCTAAATGTTTTGGAGAAGAAACTAATTTTGAATTAATTTTTCAATCTCCTTTAAAAAAATTCAATAAAACCGAGCTCAAAATTATTTTACATTCTTCCAAACTCAAGAAAATCAATCTTAATCAAGTTGAAGTGGACAAAAATGGGGTCTTAAAAATGATGAAAGTTGGAATTGGATAAGTTGGGGGGTACAAGTCGGGCTAACGACGTTAAACAAAAGCGCTGCATGGGAGGCAACCCATGGTTTTCATGTTTTCTAATCATTATGAATCATTTTCTTTTTCATATAATAAATTACCATAGATTGTTGACATGTTCTTCTTTTATGAGTAAGGATGGGTATGAAAGGGGAGCGCCATATTCATCCGTGTCACGTGGCGTGATCTCTGAGTAATACCTTACCCAGAAATCTAAAAGAAGACAATGTATCATCAGTTTATTTTGTTTTGTTTTATTTTTTTATAGGTTAAAAAAAAATAAAAGGACATGTTGAAATCCATAAGGAAAATCCATTCACCACCATCCAAGCCGCTGAGACTCAAATCCAGGATTGAAGGGAGACTATGGCATGCGCTATCATCATCAACCACCAGGTGACTTCATTCCATGATTTTCATTTTAAATTTCTTCTTTGAACTCCTCTCCTACCCCCTTCTAGCTTTTTTTTTCTTTAAACACTGGGGACAGTGTTATTCTAAGTTGGGGGGGGGAATAAAAAATGATTTTTATTTTGAATAAGAACATGCATGAAAAAAAAATTCCATTAACCATAAACATGATAAAGACACATTGCAAACTCTAAAATTGGATATCAAATAAATTTTGCATGCCTTGATTCTGATTTTAATGCAAGTTTAAGTTCATGAGCATTGTTTTTGGAAAGTGCGGTTGTCCGATGTGATTTTTCAAAGTTTACATTTTCATCCTCTTAATAAAAATGCCACAATGCACGTCTTTTGGATTGTGGGTGTAAATTTGAGTTCTTGGGTCCCTATCATTATAGCATAGGGTTCTGGGGTCACTTTTACTTTAATTTGAGTATCCAAAAAAAAGACCGCATAGAGCAATGTTTTTTCCAAATGTGTGGCGTCCGGAACTTGGGGACCGTGACTCCATAGTTGTCTTGCCCAGAGTTAGGCTTTATATCTCTATTGTAGAGCATGAAATTGACAAAATGTGTGGCGTCCGGCACTTGGGGATCGTGACTCCATAGATGTTTTGCACAGAGTTAGTCTTTTCATATCTATTGTGGTTAAAAAAATTAAAAAAAATTAAAAAAAATGGATACTCATCTTAAGGTTTAATGTGATTCCCACCTAGCGCTTCCATTTTTTCCCCTTGAACAATAAAATGGGCCCCATATCTTTTATGATACACAACACTTTATCATGCTTAATTGGAATTGGATGAAATGTGGCGATGAATTTGAACAAAGGAATGGGCTTGAGCTTGGGATATGCTTATGGACCTAGATTGTTTTAAATGATTTTGATGGGTTCCATAATTTTTTTGATATGAGGTCTTTTGAGTGAGCAATGTGTATTTAAATGTTTTTGGAAAATGGGATTTGGATTTCATATTTGTAATTTATTTTGCTCGGGACTAGCAAAACTCAAGTTGGGGGGTGTGATTAGTCACTAAAAGTGGCTAATATTCATTGTTAAGATCTTAATATTAGTGTTTTTAAAAGTTCATAAACATCAATTTTAGTCCAATTCAGAAATTGAACTTCATTTCCCATCATTGTGCAATTCATGCTTAAAATGTCAATTTGGGCCCACTCAATAATTTGCTTGTGGAAATTACAATATTCATCATTTTAATTTGAAATTTTGGGATATGATTTATCACTTTGTTTGTAACATTTTATCTTTTAGGTCCGATGGATGAATCCCAAAGGAAGATGGAGAAGTTTGCGCCTGAAGGCAGAAACTTTCTGGAAAAAGCATAATGGGCCTAAGGCCCATCAAACAAATAGAAATCCGTCCCACCATTTCGACCATAACTTCCAAACGGCTGAGCCAAATTTCCTGATATTTTGAGAGATTCTTGAAGACACATGGACGAAGATAATTTATATTTATGACACCTACGGATTCGGCCATATGAAGTGTCAAAAGTACACGTCCAAATGGAGGACGAATCTGGACAGTTTTCCAGGTCAACTTCGAAACGCCAATTTCCTTTTGATTCTTCACCCTCCTTTTGACTCTCTTAATTGTTGGGGGGTGAATTTAATGTTGGGGGTGGACCTAAGGCTCCTAATATGCCTATATAAGGAGATGGTGGTGAAGGGAATAATCATCTAACATTTTTCCTTGAATATAACATTTTCCTTTGAATCCAAGTTTTTCTTTCAATTGTAATTTCCCGCTTTCGTTTTATAATGTCATTGTCAATTTCTCTAATGTAAGTTTTTCATTCACGTTTAGTATTTTAATAAAATTTCTTCTTCTTCACTTTTATTTTTTCTTTTTTTTACACGTTGATATCGTTGAATCGTAGTGTGAATTTATTCACACCCGCACTTGTGAATTCATCACACAACGGTGGAGTGTTCATTTTGATTAATGTTTTTTTTCTTTCTTCTTCAATCCCGCTTCTTTAAGTCAATTAACTGCTTACATTGATAGAATAACATCAATGGAGGGCTAACCTTTTATGGGTTGATCCTAGGGATTTGCATAAGTTGGATTGAATGTTATTTGATGTTCTTAAATTCACAAATTTGTTCTTTATTTTAAGAGTTCCTTTCTTTGATTTATCTTTTTCTTTGTCTTCACCGAATTTAACGACGACACATTTTGAGTACTAGTACGATCCAATTCCTTGCAGTGCTCATTTAATTGATCCTCTAAGTGAATTGGTGATTAGACTTGAAATTGTGTATGTATTAAATCGGAGAATGATATTGAGGAATTATTTCATTTAATGGATACCTCTTGAACCGATGAACAGAAAATCAAATGAAAAACAAATACATCCAATAAAGCCCAAGAGACAACCTAGGATCGGCTCACCTTAATTAGTTGTTTTAATTCAAGTAATTTTATTTGTTTTGTTATTTAAATTTAATCAATATTTCTTCAAATCAATTCAATCCAAAGTTGGCCACTACATAGCCAATCCCGTATCCAATCTTAGTGTCTCAAGGTTTCTTCTTCGGTCCCTGTGGATTCGATCCCTACTTGTACTTCAATGACCGCTTTTACCGGTAGGGTAAATTTGGGCGCAACCACCTCTTGTTTGATTATTTTATATTATGATACTCTAAGCCCACCCACCCTTGATTTTTATCATGAGATAAGAGTTTATTCCAAAGCTATGTTTGGTATTTTGAAATGGTGGATGTTATGCCGACCTTTGACATTGCAGGTGTGATGTGTTCAGACTTACATGAACACCGACTGAGGCAAGTATGGTCTCTCCCCTATGTGTCTTGTTAGCACTCATGGGTGTGATAAATATTATTGTTTTTATTGTTCATTTTTTAATATTGGAATATCACATCATGTATGCACTTATATGTTCCGAATTTAATTATAGACACCATTGGTGATAACATACTGAGTTGTACTCACACCCAACATGGGCATCTCAGTGTACATGCAAATTTCATAATCATGGATACAGGTATGGACAAAGGCCATATTATAGATGGATGAGTTGGATGAATGGTTATAATGCGAGAAAGAACTGGGTAGGGACTCAAATATATTTTTGTATTGGTCTCCATTCTATTACTCTTCTTATCAATGACTTGGTTTTTGAATATCCATTGTTTATATACCTGTAAATGTTATTCTGGATTCATTCTTCTATTTATTCCCCCACTATGTAATACGCCTTTCTATTGGTGAGTTGTGGGAACTTGTAACTGCTCTCTTGAAAAACATCGACTCTGACTCCATTGTTAGATGGATCAGTCTTTTTATTCTTTTAATCATTATTGTTATTTTAGATGATAATTTTATACTCATGAAAGAAGGAATTTTTAGGGTTTTTCTTTCTCGCGGGTTTCTATTTATATATCATAATCAGTTTTTCTTTTGTTTTTTTTTCTATTTCATTTTTGTTTGTGTTTCTTGTGAAAACATTGGACGAAACAAGCAAAAAACGATTCACAGAAGAAGAGTAAAAAAGGAAAAAAATAATGAGAAGATGATCACATGGGAAAGAGTGATCTATGTGGTTTGAGAAATGATCAGTACGTCCACAGAGAGACAAAAATTTCACTATGATCAAGAGAAGAATTATAGGGAGAAATAAATAGTTTCAAACACAAAAACCCTATTTTGAATGTGCTAATAAAGAAGATGATTCTACTTTGTCACAAACCACATGGAAAGTCAATTGTTCAATAGTGATTAGTTTCTGGAAATCCACAGAGCTATAGTATCGCTCTCTCCTATTGTCTGAGATGTTACTACACTACTATCTTCAAAATCTACACTGCTACAATTCTCTCTCAGTGTCAACGGTCATCTCTAATACCGTTTTGTTAGAGTTGCAGTCAGGTGTACAGTTTGGGCCGCAAGCATTCGGCCCAATTTCACCCAAACAGATCGGGTTACACCATCTCAATAGTTTTTTTTCTTATGAGTTGAGAATAAAACAGTTTTTTCTAATAAATTTTTATTTACATAGATATGAACTCTTTTGGTAAATTTTGGTATCATTTGTAGTTAAGTATGTGTGTTCATAGATATGTGGCCATGTTTTATCTTTGTTTGGAGTATCATTCACCCTAAGGGATTCAATAGTTTTCCTATAAGGGTATGAAATTTAAATTAACAATGAATTGGCTTCCAATCTTCAAAAGAAATATTTTCTTACTATTTTTTAGATAATAATCTAGGAATATCCCAAGGAGGATTAGAAAAATATTCCATTTTACACCTCATCTGGAAGAGATTACCATTTACTTATATTTGGATCCACCAAATTTAAAGAGTGACTAAGCTAAGAAAAATTTACTCATGCCCTGTTTTCTAATTCCCCTAATAGCTAAATGTGAGAAGTATAGCAACCCAAGCTTACTAACATGCTTTATATAATTTTTCCTAAATATTCAATGATCTCACTTATAATTGATCATCTGCCTTATTATCTCATTGTGATAAATGTCCCTGAAAATATTTTATTTCATAAGGGATTTTGGCATGCCATATTTGGTTAGGAAAGTTTCATTGAATTCAAATGTCAAGTTCATAATTCCTTGGACCTTATCATATAGGGATATTCATTTCAAGAATTTGTGCATTGTTTGATGCTAATTAGTTCATTTTATGTTAATTTTTTAAAAAAAATTGTAGATATAAATCCCCGACTTTTATAGCATGTGGTTTAAAATTATTTTGATCAAGACATTGAAAATTCATATATTTCACATTCCCTGGTAAAATGAAGATCAGCCGTATCAGCATTTGAGAACCCAATTTTCTTCTCTTACAATGAGTCCCACTTAGACCCATATTTATTGTTCGGCCACATGTTATGTGAAGCAGGAAAGAAGCCCCTACTTGGGATCTTTCAACATCATCCAAGCCAACCATCATTCATTTGGGAAAGGAACAAAGAGATTAATTATACATATATATTCTTCCATGTTTATCAGTGATTCGTAATGAGAATATGCATAATTGTGCTTAGGTGTATGAATTCTTGAGGGGGATTGGTATCATTCCTAATGAACTCGAAATATTAGAGATTCCCCTGATAGTTGAGATCATGAGATAACATGGCGACTTCCTTCATACATTAGGACTCAAAATCCAGGATATAAAAAACTATCCCCATGTGATTGGATGAAGCATGAAGAAGAACATGATTCCCATGATTTATTATCCTGTAAAACTGGGAATTCACAGGTTAAATATTAAAAATTTCTTGAGAAGGTACCCACTAGTTCTCAATGATATTATTGTGATTGATCTCACTCATGTAGTTAAGCATTTTCAAGGGATGGATGTGAAACTAAGAAATGTAACTATAGATATCGAGATTTATCCTAAAGTTCTTGGATTCAAGATTGATGGCACAATGATTACCTCAGTGGATTATTTGATTGGAATCAGGGATTCCAAAATAGAGCTTAGAGGGATTCTCACTAGATACCCAGAAATATTGGGGATGAGAGTTTTCCGGGTGATAAAACTATTTGTAGAGCTTCTCAAAAGCTTGGGCCTCCCAAGATGATCCATTTCATGATTGGTTTATAAGTTTCCTCACATCATGGGGTTTTATTTAGATTAAAGGGTGAAACTGAATATCAATGCCCTTTTGGAATTTAACATGTAAAGATCATCAATATCTTCCATGGTCTTGCAATACCCGTAAATCAGGGGAATCAAGTTGAATTCGAAACTCTTAAGTCAGTGGAGATTTCTCAGTCATGTAATTGATTTATAGGGTGAAGAATTTGGAAGGGTTTTAGAGAAAATGATTCATTTTTTGGGATCAATGAAGGATCGATGAGAAAGAATGTGGATTTTTTGAAGGATTGTGGGTTATCTTTATAGTAGGTGAAGACAATGGTAGTTAGATGCCCCCAGTTGCTTTCTTTGAATCTCAATATTATTAAACGAAGATTTTATTATGTTGGAAAATTCCACATGATTTCATTTATTATGTATATTTTTTCATCTAATATTTATATTCACATAAGTTAAAAAGGTAAATGTGAGATTGATAGGTTGGGAGATTTGGGTCTCGATGATTAAAGCAATGGATTCTTGGGCTTGATCATGGAATTTCATCATGAAATATCCTTGGACATGTTATCTAGTTGTGTTCTATTCGCATTTCCAGATAGGATAATTGCTATAAAATATAGTAAGGGTAATAAACCAGCTCTTCAAGATGGATCTTAGGGGTATGCTATTGATTTTAATCAAATCACTTTTGGTTCCTTTAAGTCTGAGATCATGGAATCGATTGTTTTGAAGTAAGATACAACTCATGTCGTGCCAATAAAGATGCTCTTTTTTATAGGTTTAAGATTTTTTAACACTCAATTGTTATTAGAATCATACTACTTGCAAAAACAAAACCATAGAAAATGGAAGATTTAGATCGTCGCCTAACAAAGGATTCTAATATTTGAGGTGTATCCCTATGGGGCACAAGTATTTTCAAGTCATCTTTCCATTAGATGACTGAAAAGAATCTAACATGAGATCTTAGATACATATCCCTAATTCCAGGTATGTGATAATACATGTTTATGTTGAATATTTTGTTGATGATAATTGATATAATTTCCCCACATTGAGCTTTATTTGAATATTTAATGGAAATTTATGTTTTGAGCTTGAAATTTAAAATTTCATTAAAATTATGTTTTTCTTCAATTAATTTTACCTTAGTAATTTTCTCATAACATTTTTTGTGTGATGAATTTTTATTTGAAATTTTATGGTCGTATTATCCATTTATATCTCTATATTTTTCATTTTGACCATTCAAGGTTGATCACACATTTGGAGGGCTGAAAATGGGAATTAATGTAGTGATGGGTTGGATTTGACAGATTTGACATTTCTTCACTATATGGGCCATAATGTTTTCATCAGTACAGGGAATGGGATGAAAATTTTCAATTTTTTATAGGATTCAATTCAGTTCATTTATTTAAACTAGATTAAAATCTAATTCACATGGTAACTCAGTCGAACAATACGAAGTAAAATTTGGAGGAAAAATTAGGCTTGTGCCCTTTTTGTAATTTGAAATACTAACCCACCCAGAATCCATTTAAATGAAATTTTTAATCTTTTGGAAAGTTGGAAGAATATTGGGGAAGGTTTGACCAAAAGGTATGGTTCCATTTCACCCCTAACCATTTTGAAGGACACCTTTGTGCAAGGATCTCTTCCAATAAGACACTCCTCTCTCACTTCTACTTTTTGTTTTTTTGCTTTTGTGATTTTGACCACTCTTTTTTATTTAATAAATCTTTTATGTTCCCTTTTCCACTTTATTTTTCTTCTTAGTGCAGGAATATAATAGTGGCGATGAGATTAGATATTTCCCTTTCAGTCTATTTCTTATACAAAACATCTCCACAATGAAAACTCTAACCCTGGAAGAGTGATTTTGTTCATAGTCGATCTATTCCCTACTCCCTTCATTTATTTATTTTTAATCCATGAACAAAATGTAATTAATAAATTGTGATCAATTAATTTATTTTTAATTTCTAATAAACTCGATTGATTTTCCTTTGACTACGATGTTGGACTTGTGTGAATCGTGAGAGAAACTTCAATCGCAAAATCTAATCAAATTAAGATAGAATTATATTATTCAAGTCTAATCCCCACACTCAGTTAATTATTATTTACAAAATATGTTTTCCTAATTGGATATTGACCATATCTTGGGTTTTGGATCACAATCAAAGCAGGGTTCTATGATTTAAAGTCCCAAAGTAAACATAGGGTTCATTTCTTATAATCTTTTTGGCCATTTAATTTTCATAGGGTTTTGTGGTTGACAAGATTAAGGGATCAGAATTAAATAGATTTTAATTATATGGTATAATGATAAATTAATGGTTAAGGGGTGTATTAGAACTATTACATCTTCTCATATAGGTGTTCTTAAAGAAATTGTGTCCTTGATTTATTTTTTTATGTGTTTTGTTTGTTGTTCAAAAATCAGTCCGCCCCCCTCCCCCCAAAAAAAACTTTTGTACTTGTTTTAATTTAATTTATTTTTTCTTTTTAAACACTATTAGGGGTTTTTTAATCCAATTATTTCTTAAGAGAATGACTCAGGTCAACCGTTATGCTGCACTTAGTAAAATCACAAGTATTTTTGAGAGCATGTGCGACAACGCTCATCAAATTGGCAATGTTAACAGGGAGGAAAGTGTTTTATGCAATTTATTTTGGGTAATTTATTTCTTTTTAATTATTATTTTGTTTCTTATCTTATCATACCACTTCTTTTATATTCTTCCTTCCCCAATTATTCTTTTTTGGATCATTATTTGAAACCTCGTTTTGTTATATTGTAGTCACCTTTTTTCATTTTCTCTCTCTAAATAATGACATGATCCAACCTTGATGTTCATTTTGAACTAGACCCCAAGTCTAAATGAAGTTTTAAGGCTTGACTTATGAAATATTGAAATTCAAGAAGAGTATAAATTCTCTCATTTCATTGTTTCCTTCATTCTAATAGCAGTGATCCTGGTAGCTCATCTTAAACAAAATATAATTTTCAAAAAATGGATGAAAAAAATAATGAACATGAAAGAACCATTTGAGAGTTGGTTGCACCTAATGTTAATTATCAACCAATGTGAATTGTAAATCCGACTTTAGAATCTGTCTTTGAACTAAAATCTAGGTTAATTCACTTTCTCCCTAAATTTCATGGCCTATCTGGTGAGGATCAAAATACAAATCTAAAAGAATTCCATAAGGTTTTATCAACCTATATACCAAGGAATATATCTAGATACCAAATAAAATTAAAGGAATTACCATTCTCATTTGATGGAAATACAAAATATTGGATGTATTGCCTATAACCTGAATATGTTACATCTTAGAATATTTTGAAATGTCTTTTCTTATAGAGATTTTTTCTAGCATCAAAAACTATAGAAATTTCAAAATGATATCTATAGAATCAAGAAGGAATAAAGAGAGTCAATGTATGAGTACTCAGAGTGATTCAAGAAACTATACACAAGCTATCCACATAACTAAATTAGTGATCAACTTCTCATCCTATACTTCTATGAAGGTCTCACTCCCATGGAGAGGAGCATGGTGAATGGAGCAACAGAAGGGGCATTGGTTGAAGAAATCTTGATGGATGCTCGAGCATTGATTAACACGATGATGAAAAACATAAAAAAAATGGTGATCAAAGTATAATGACTATAAGGGGAGTACATAAGGTAAGACCCTCTTAACTTGAAAATAATTTAGTTGATACTGGGTTGGATGAATTAAACACTATGGTGAGACAAATTCCTTAAATCAAAAAGCCTTTCGACCCACTCCAATGAAGCTTTGTGTCATTTCTATTGCACTAGACCATCCAACAGATTGTTTCCCACAACTACAAGAGATAGAGGATTTTGTAGCTATATTCCCAGGGATACCATTTCAACTAAAACACAAAGAACCCCAATAAAAGTATGATTCATTCACACCAACATACAATCAAGGATGGAAAGATCACTTAGATATGAGTTATGGATCTAGGAAACAACAATGGGCTCCTTTTCAACAAAACATCCAGCAAACTCCACCTTACTAGCAGGGTTTTCAACAACCCCTAAAGAGATTTGAATCCCAATAATCAAAAATTCAAAATCAAGGTAATCCCCACCCAAAGTTAGATTTTAACACTGATGATATTTCAAAAAAAATTCTTCTCAATCAACAGAATGAGATGAATATTCAAGGTATACATTTGAGGGAGTTAAATATTCAAATGAGCTAGATTGCCACCTCCCTCCATGAAATGGTAAACAAGATATCTGAAAACCTTCCCTCCATACCCACTACAAATCATAAAGGGAATGTTAGTGATTTCACATTGATAAGTGGGAAGAAAATAGTTGGGATAAGTATTCCTAGCATTCCACTAGGATTCACCCAACCTGAGGAGATTCCACCATCACCTCTGGACAACGAGAAACCAAATTAAAAATATAATGATAAGAATAAAATTGATTATATTCCTCCTAAAACCATTCCATTTCCAAATAGGGTTTCCCAAACCAAAAATACCTCAAATAGGAAATATAGAAAGTGGTTTTGGGCACATTAAATTGCGTTGAAAAAAAACATTCCCCTTGTTGAGGCCATTAATAAAATCTCAAGGTATGCCAAATTCTTAAAAGAACATTGAAAAAATCAATGTGGGATCAGGGCGAATGAGAGGATCAATATTCAAAGGAATGTGTCATTATTCATTACACCAACTCAAGAAATACCAACAATGTGCAAGGATCCTGAGACATTCACTATCTCATGCACTATAGGGGAGTTACACTTTTCTGATGCTTTATGTGATTTGTTAGATTCCATAAATGTGATTTCTCACTATGTTTTCTCTTTTTTACATGTTGTTAGGTTGATTTTGATGAGATTGATGGTGAAATTGGAAGATAGAGCTATATCATATCCATCAGGAGTCCATGAGGATGTAATTTTTTGGGTAAGATACATGATCTTCCTGGTAGATTTCTATATTCTTAATAAAGAGGAAGATCAAGTAAATTATCATGCTCCCATTATCTTAGGCATACCCTTCCTCAAAAATTCCAAAAAATATTATAAATTTCCATTATGATACACTTTCCATGGAGTTTGGAGATGAAGTTATGTGATTTAATGTTATAAAATCCATGAAGTACCCATCAGAGGACCATTATGATTTTATTATCTCCCATTTTTGTAACGTCTCGTCCCAGCTTACCACTAAACCGATAGCCAGACCGGTTGGCCGCATGGCCTCAAGCGCATTTCCCAAAATTCCAGAGGCTACTGACTAGAAGTGAGGTCCTAGGGTGTGATAGTGGGGAAACTATGCCTCATTGGCAGAGGTTAACATGTCAGAATAGATATTAAAAAATAGCGGAAGCAGGAAACAACATGAAAATAAAAACATAGCATAAGTCTGATAGATAAATATACAAGTCTCAAACCATAAAAATGATAATGCAACATGTTATATGTTCTAATAAAGCAGTTATAATAGGATACACTAAAATTAGATACAAATACAACACAAGTGCAGAAACAAAAATAAAACTTAGAAGCATTGCAATCCTCGGTTTGTTCCCATGCTCTCCTCCTCCAATGCAGCAATCAACTACCTGTATAAGGGAAATTTCCCTTGTCTACACCTGAAATCATATAATCTATTTGTTCCCAAAATCATGACCAAATGGGGTTTCATACTAATCCCAGTAGGAAACCACCAAAGATCTGTGCCTAATAGTCAGTGAATATATGTAATAGCAGTAAAAGAAAATAACATCTTGGAAGTACTCAAGTAAACAATCCATTTTATGTTTATGTTCTTTATCACTTCAGTTTCATTTAAGTGCAACTATATCAAGATTTGGTATTAGACTGCTAATTTCCCATATAGAAGCAAACACAGTAGATGTCTCAAATGATCATATAGATAAGAAGTGAAGACTGGCTTCAAGGTTGTGCTTTTTCTTGGCAGACACGTCATAAGTCATTCAATTTCATTTAACAAGTTCTGTAAACCAAGGTCTCGAAGTCCAACGAAGGCATGTCGACCCCCCATACCAAAGTAACCATCCACTCATGACATAACCATTTCACATTTAAGTGTATTATCATTTTAGCATTTAATCATTTGTTCTATTTCTAATATAGCCCATTCTAGGTATCCCTCAATGGGTCAACGATTCGCTCAACCTTTAGAGTGAAGACCTAGTGAGCCTGACCACAAAAACATTGCCTCTCTCGCGGCCATAAATTATTTATCCTCTTGAGTCCATCCATTACCTTTTTACCGAGGTAATGGTTCACCCAAGGTAATCAAGGTGTAATTAGTCACATGAGCCTGAACTTGTCTTTTAACTGAGACTATGTATCTCCTATATCTAATTAACTCTTTTAATTATTTATCATTTCATTTAAAAAAAATACATGTGAATTAAACTATCACATGGATTAAAATATAACAACTCATGTGGGAATTTCACACAGTACCGAGCACATTAAAATTAAACTATTACACTATTTTAATCATAACATCTTAAGTGTTCATAAAAACATATCATTCTAATTAACCCAAAAAAGCGAAAATATTCACAAGCCCCAAGTCATTCTTTCCAAACAGCTGTCAACAGAGAACAACACATGTGGTGTCCCTAAAACAATCAATTCAGAAACTACATGCTTCAGTTTATTATAATCAAATACCTAAGAATCATTAGGCAACAACAGATTTCTTTTCTAAGGCAAAAAAATCCCCAAAAAAATTGTCTCATACCATTTTGGCCCATATAATCAACTCGAATTTTAATAAAAGGCACAAGACCACCTACCTTGATGTCGCACGAGCAATATAAAATGACGCTGACCCTTAAATCAACCTAGAACAATGTAGATCTAAGAAAAGAGGGAAATCATTCAACCTTTAATAACTTCTTCAAGAACAAAAATAAAAAAATGACCCTAGGAGAAGTAATCTCTTACCGAGAGGAATCCAACGAGACTAAAGACACTTAAATCGGGTTCCGAACGATGAAATGAGAAAAGGAAACATTCTTGTGGCTCCTTCTTATTCACCTGGCAGTTCCTCTATCCAAAAGAAGAGAAAATGAGGTTGCTGTCCATTTTAAGATGAATTTTAGTAGTGACCTTTTCTTATCTTCGTGGTCAACAGAAGCACACATCGTGTATCCCTATCCTACATGGCTAGACTACATGGTATATATATATGAGTACACGGTGTTTTCTTCTAAAACATAACATTTTTTCCAGTTTTCCTTGTTTTCTCAAAAACAACACAAAGGAAAATAAAAACAAAGAAAAAATACCTCATAAGAAGAACTGGATTCTTACAAACTTCCCCCCTTAAATAAATTAATCCCTAAATTTCTCTTTCAAGGGTGTTGAACGAATATCTGAGAATAAATTTGGCCACTGAGCATGTACGTCGGCCTCCCTCTCCCAAGCCTCGTCTTGTACTCAGCCATACTGTCATAGCACCCATAGGAGAAGAACTGACCGGCCTCGGAGAACCTTCGTTCTCCTTTCAACTATACGAATCAGATGCTTATCAAAGGATGCATCAACCAAAAGCTCAACCACCTCGGGCTTAAAAACGTGAGGTGGGTCTAAGTGATAGTGGCACAGCTAAGATACGTGGAAGGCATCATGCATGCGTCAGTACTTTTGAGGCAACTATAACTGATGGGAAACCAACCCTACTCATTCTAGAATCTCAAACGGTCTGACATATCACAGTGAAAGTTTACCCTATATTCTGATCCTCTTTTGTCCCAACCTCGGTGCAACACATAGGAAAACCTAATCTCCATCCTTGAACTCAAAGGGTCATCTCCATCTATCAGCATAAGATTTCTGATGAGACTGTGTAGTATCCATCCATCTCTAAATCCAGTGAACCTTCCTAGTAGTCTTCTGGACAAGATGAGATCCCAGCATAGCTTCTTCTCCTACCTCTATCCAACATAGGGTTGATCGGCAAGGCATACTGTACAGATCCTCATATAGCGCCATCTGAATAGTATACTAAAAGCTATTATTATAGTCTAACTCAACTGGGGGTATATGCTTCTCCCAAGATCCCCCAAATTCTAGGACACATGCACGCAACATGTCCTCCAGAACCTGAATCATGTGCTCTAACTGACCATCTGTCTAAGGGTGGTATGTTGTGCTCAGAAGCACCTGTGTACCTAGCACCCTCTGAAATATCTGCTAGAAATGAGACGTAAATTGGGCATCCCCATCTATAAAAATAGAATTATGAACCCCATTAAGTCATACCACCTCTCTAATATACAGTTTCTTGAGCTCATTAACCCCAAAAGTCTCATTGATCGACAAGAAGTGAGAGACCTTCGTAATCCTGTCAACTACAACCCACACAACATTATTGCCTCTAGGCGACCTTGGTAACCCTATAACGAAATTCATCATGACATCATCTCATTTCCAATTAGGAATGTGTAGCTATTGTAAAATTCTAGCTGGCCTCAGATGTTCTTCCTTCACCTATTGATAGGTGGAAAACCTCATAACAAAACTAGATACTTCTCATTTCATACACAGCCACCAATACTGACGGCGCAAGTCACGGTACATCTTGGTGACTCTGGGATTCACTTCCCAATCTGAAGCATGAAACTACTGCATCATCTCCTCGTGTATATCCCCTAGAACCCACACACATCCATAGACACACAGAACTTCATCCTCACCTATCTTCCATCTAGGAGGAGGGTCCTCACCTACCACACTCTCCCTTATAACTAGGGATTCGGAATATGATAGTTGCCTCATCTCAATCTATCCAGTAGGGTAGAGGTAATGGACAACGATAAAAGGCAATTCTCTACCTGAGTATTTTTCACCACAAATGCATCTCAGAGAACAAATCCATTAGCTTCCACTCACCACTGGCATCCTGCACTTCCTGTATCTGAGTCCTCTGGATCAGTGCATCATCCACTGCATTACCCTTTCCAGGAATATAGGCAAGATCAAAGTCAAATGATTGAAGTTATTCCACCCACTGTCACTGTCTCATATTCTAATCACATTGAGTGAAAATGTATTTGAGACTTTTGTGGTCCGTGTAAAATAAAAAATTCTCCCCCAATAAATAATGTCTCCAGCAGCACAAAACGTGAACAACTGAAGCCAACTTGAGATCATGCTTCAGGTAATTTCTCTCATGTGGCCTCAACTATTGAGACCTATATGCAACTACTCAATCTCCCTACATAAGAACTACTCCCATCCCAATACCTGATGCATCATAATACATAGTGTAACTCTTTGCCAGATCAATAAATATCATTATTGGTGCTGAATTCAAACGTCCCTCCAACTCCTGAAAGGTTGCATCACAAGAATCCGACCATTCAAACTTCATACCTTTCTTAGTCAATCTCATCATCATCATTTCTAAGCATGAGAAGTCATGTATAAAATTATTATAGTAACCAATTATCCCTAAGAAACTCTGCACCTCAAAATTATTCTTGGGTTGCTCCTAGGTAACTACTAGTCTCACCTTATCTGGGTCCACTGATACTCCAGTCTCTGAGATTAAGTGACCTAGGAAGTGAATCTGATCCATCCAGAAGTGGAATTTTGCGAGCTTATTATATGACTGATGCTCTCTTAGTGTATTCCAAATGATCTCAATGTGTTTGTTATGGTCTTTTCAATTGTGATAATACACCAAGATATCTTCCATGAATACCACCACAAAGTAATCTAGGTAAGGATGGAACACTCAGTTCATCAGCGGCATGAAAACTGCTAGCACATTTGTGGGAATAAAGGACATAAACATACACTCATAGATATTGTACCTACTATGAATAGCTATATGAGGGTTATCTGTAGTTCAAACACGTACCTATGATATCCTGACCTCAATTCAATCTTTGAGAAAACTCGATCTCCTTGAAGCTGATCAAATAGGTCATCAATCCATGGTAAGGGTATCGATTTCTATCCGGCAACTAGTTTAGTTTTTGATAGTCCATGCATAACCTAAGGGTACCATCTTCCTTTTTCAAAAAAAGAACTGGTGATCCCCAAGGTAAAGTATTATGTTGAATAAAACCCTTAGATTCTAGATCTTAAAACTACCTCTTGAGCTCTTGCAACTCTGCCATAGCCATCCTGTAAGGAGGAATGGATACTGATGCAGCTCCTAGAACTAGCTCGATAGTGACCTCCACCTCTCTAACCGGAGGTAAGCCAGAGAAGTCATCCAGGAAGACTCCCTTGATATGATCAACCAATGGAGGAAAATGTGCTAGACATGTTCCCTAATCATCCAGATATAAACACGCAATCTAGGTTGTTATCCCACCCAACCCACGGTTCTTGTGTCTAGATCGACTCATCTAGACATCTTATTCGCCCTTGTATAGAAAAGAACTTTCCTCTAGTGACGTAAAACTCACCATGTGGAAATAGTAGTCAACGAATTCTTGATAGGATACCATCCAATCCATTCCAAGAATGAAATCAGAGCATGTCATCTCTATTACGTAGAGGTTCCATAGAAAGTTACACCCACCAATCTCAAGGAGTCACTCCTTGCACTGATTCACACCTTTCATTCTGGTCCCTAGCGGGGTGTCTAGTGTCATAACATTATCATAGGTATAAACATAGAGACCAAGGATATCCAAAATAGGCACATATATAAAACTATGCATTGCACTAGTATCAAAAAGTGTCGAAGATAAAATAGAGGAAACTAGAATAGTACCTCTGACAGTAGATGGTTCAGGATCCTACATCTATTGGGTCTGTTTCACTGTATATGTCTGACTTGTACCACAACCCAGAGATATAGTCTGGCTACCCTGAGCTAACCCACCTTGATGTCGCTGAGATCATGGGGTTTGGTAACCTGTGCCACACCCATTTCCTTGACTTGCATGCCCCAACGTATTCCATTTTTCAGACTGGTGAGAAGATACTAACCATGGTCCTACACATGGAGTCTATATAGAACCTCTCTCACTTTCCACTGGTGGAAAAATCCTGCAAAGGCGTTGTGGATGGCCCATCTTGACGCAAGCTCGGTACTAAACTGGGTCCTTCAGGCATTAGGGCCTCATGTATCCAACTCTTCCACACTGATAGAACCTCACCTGGCTACCAGAAGATACATCCTGATTGCTTGTATTCCTGAGAGAAAACTCCATACAATGTGTAGAGACCCGAAGCTTGATGTACATGGACATTACATTACATTAGTGAAATACTTAATACATAACAAAAACAGACACATAAGGACTGTAATAGTTTAGTGTCTTTGGAAACTTAGAACGTAATCTTCTAATCGTGGTGAAAGATCTTCAACATCTCCCATAAAGATCTTTCCCTTTTTTTCTTACCTAAAACCTTTCTTTATATCCTGGGGAAAATAAAACATAAAAAGGGTGATCTCAAATGCTCAGTAAGGGTAAGCATGGATAAAATAAAACATACCATATACATTTGAACTTAAAAACATGAACATAATTTTTAAACATCAACAGCTTGAGAAATGACATAAAACATGGAAGTGCGTAAGGCATAGATCATAAATAAACATTAAGAATGAAAAAATAGCATGCGAATAAAACACGTAATTGTGGAATCCATTAAGAACATGTAATTATTTCCATAGTAGCCAAGGCATTGCTGCCAAGACCATCTTAGTGGACAAAGTCCCTTTCTGAATCGAGTTCACTTCTCGTTTCAGTCCTATTTTACTGAACCGGTTTAACCTTCCATTCCAGCCATGTCTATCTCATGAGATATAAATCTTTACCCAATGCATTTGAGGGATATATAGGTCCCACCCATCTCATAGTGAAATCATTCTTACTTGTGCCACAAAATAAACTTAAAACATTCATCATAACCCAAAGAATAAAATGGGTTTCATAAACATCATCCCATCATCACATAATCCATATAAAACAAATGGATATTTCATCATAAGAAAATTGAAACCATGTAAATCATAGAGACATTATACTTGAAACATACACATATGAAATAATTTCATCTTACATGGAAAATGGTTTTGATAAAATACTTGAAATGAATTCTTGAGGAAAAAATCCTTTCTTCTTCAAAATCAATTTCTTTTCACAAAACGTCATGCAATTTTAAAAGAAATAAATTTTGTTGAAAATAGTCATTAAATCTTTTGAAGTAAGCTTCATGAAAATAAGGCTTTATAAAACTGTAAAAATTCATTCGTGCCGTATAAGTTAAAAAAACATTCTTTTCGTACTTTTGCCGAAAAAGTCAAAAAGTACCTCGTAACGTAAACAAAAGAAAGATTCCTTACATACCATGTAGTAAAAGTCAAAAATGGGTAAAAATGACTTTAAACATGCATGAAAACGCTTTTATAAAACATGGACATGGATGATAGAAATAACCCCAGTAAATACTTACAACTATGCAATCTCGGATAAAAATGAGATTTGCAAAATTATCCCTTACCTTATGTCCGATATGCTTCTTATGTATACAAACCTCCTGTATAATGATTTAAATAATGTCATTGACTTATTATAGAATCATATTCATTGTTATGATATCATATATGGTCACTTATGACTTTATATTACCCGTTCTTTTGTAAATTCCATGTTAAAGAGTGTTTTGGGTAAAATCGTTTCATTTGTCGTCCGTGTTTTGACTTGTAATTATTCATATGATTACTTAGATCACGATTACATAATTCCATAATATAAAACATGATTTATATATAATATATATTCAGAATATACATATATATAATAGATTGATAAATGGAAAGAAATACACCATTCATGGAGACGGTAGGTCGTACGTACGCATGAACGCTGTTTTCATTTCCTTATTGAGTTGAATGGAATTAAGTAGATGAAATACATATATACATAAATCCAGTAGCTTTATAATGTCATATATTTCATTATTATTTCTTATATATACTTTATAATCATTCTTAAATGGTTAACATGGAGAATGAATCTCATCGCGTCATGGAGATGGTAGTCCGTACGTACGCACGAGCGATGATATCGTTTCCATAATTATTGAATTGAATTGGAGTGGATGATACAATATATCAGAATAAGTATGATGTTATAATAACTATATATATTTATTCTTTACACCATTATACCCATCCATGTAAGGTCTTGGTGGAAAAAATAGATTACACCACGGCGTGGAGACGATATTCCCTAGGTACGCATGCACGGTGATTTTGTTTTCCGTAGGATGGATAGAAGGTGAAATGGGGTTGTTTCATATTTATAATAACAAATCAGTATATTAGTGATACTGATTTTATTACTTTATAATGAAACAACTAATGAAGAAGAAGTTGAGGAAGAAAGAAGCTTGAAAGAATCGGGAGAAGAAATTACCTTTTCTTCGATACGCCTCTTTGAAACCTCCTCTTAGGGCACTAAGATTGGTCTTTAAAGTATAACAGAACCTCTAGGATGTTTCTAGGAAAGTGGAAAATATATTGTGGAAGGGGTTGGCCGAGCTTGAAGGCTCAAATTGGTGTGAGGAGGAGAGGGAGAAGGTTCCCTTTTATAAGGGAGGAGAGGGGCACCTTTGGAATTCTTAAAAATATTAATTTATAATAAAGCTAACCCCACTTAAAAAACTCCAAAAATGACTCATATTCGAATATTAGATGAGATAGGGTTGTAATCGCATCAACCAATCAAATTTAGACATGTTTGGATCTTATTTTAAACCTTATCATTTTGATTTATCCTTATTTGATCTATTTAGGTTTATTTGTGGTAATAAAATTCTAAATTTTAAATTATAACAAATAATTACTTATTTGTTGTGAATTTTCCATACTTGTTTACTTTATAACATTATAGACCATATAAATTTAAATTTCTAATTTTTAATGATTTATGTGATTTTTAAAAAAAATTATAATATATTGTTTTTATAAAATAACAATAGTGTCAATTTTGACACTATTCATTTATTTGAATTTAAATAAACTATATACAGAAGATATGTTCGAAATAAAAGCTTTAATAGATTCATAAAATGTCATATGTATCCAGAAAATTAGTGGAAAACATTAAACAGTTCATATAATATTTATTTTATTATTTTTAAAACCATTTATTTGGTTTATCTCTTAATAAAATAATTACTACAACATTTTTGTATAATTATTTAATATACTTATATGTTGCATAAAAATAAAAAATAAAATCCTATGATGAAGATAAATCTATTAAATTTCACAATAATACTTTTACTCGAATTTATCATCTTAAAATCACAATAGTTAAATTGTTATATTTATTAAATTATGAAGGTGACAACTTTGGCATCATTTAAAATAAAATAATATAAGTGTTATAATTTCTTGTATAAGACTCCAAATGGTCAAATATTCTACAATTAGATTATTATAGTTTAAATTTACATGACCAATAAGTTTTGGTCAGGGTTTTGTGCCTTTTATGGTCACTACTAGTTTAATAAAAACTATATTCTTGATTTTTCACTAGATAAATAATTTTTGCATCACTATTGTGTCACAATTAATGATAATTATTTAATCCCAAAAAATTCTAAATAAATTCTCATGATGTAGATAATTTTGTTAGCTTTCTGTAGACTATTAATTTTCGAAGTTTCATGAAGTTTATCACTAACTTAAAATTATTATACTTATAGTATTTAAGAGAGTGACATGTTGTCACTTTCTTTGTTTTTAATAATAATTAAATTATTTTTATGGAAAAAAGTCCATTAAATGAATCTAATCCGACCCTTAGGTGATATGAGTCGACCTTTAGTCATCAAATGGGATTTTTCCAAGTGTTAGGGTAATTTTATAATCTTATATTTACCCTTAATTACCCGATTTACCTTTAACTATAGTAATTAAAATTTACCATAGTTACTATTCACAATGCCCAAAAATAAAAAGTAGCTTATTAACATAATTTGGACCCACTGATTCCAAATATGGAATCCAGTTTTTCAAATTCAATATACAAAAGTTGCAGAAATTAAATTAAAATTAATCCCGTTGTTGAATCAAAATGGGTTTTTGTTTAAAACATTGCAAAAGATTGAATTGATTTAACCTATGAATTCAATGTAAAATCAATGATAATGACATACATTATATTAAATTGTAAAAATATATTCTATTTAAACTTTAAAACCATTAAATATTATAATTTAACCACATAAATTATTACGATGACAAAAGTTGTTTTTCATTAAAATATAGCGTGTTTTTATTATTCATCAAAATATGAAAGTTACCAGAATAATACGAAAAAATTATCCAAAGTAAATTTTTATTTCTTGATTCCAAAGAAGAATTTTATTTTGTCAAATTGAACTTATAAACATTTCAAAAACTAGATTTTAAGTGGGTGCGCCGTTAAAAGGCGGCAAAACTGCATTTTTGAAAAATACTTATTTTACCCAAAAAATTTATTTTGTTCTTATACCATGTTCTAGAAAATGTGTAAGATGAATAATAATGCTATAAAATTCAAAATTTATTTAATAATATTCATAACGGCTAGTTCATAATAATGTTATAATAATATATCGTTGTTTAGTAAAACCCGGTATTGCGTACAACACATGCTATCGAGGAAGGTCGCGATTGCGTGTAATGCAAGGCAAGTCAGGGTTGCGTGTTGTTAAAGAATCCTTTGTTGTTTCGTATAACAGAATCCAACAATATTTCATTTATACATTGAATATATATATATATATATATATACTCAATGTTGCGTAGAATAACTATTATCAAAATTGTGTGTAACACGATCCAAGAATAGTGTTGCGTATACTACAAGCTAATACGGTGTTGCGTATAGTGCAAGGTAATCTTGGTGTAGCATACAACATAAGACATTAATGAAATTAAAAGAATATTTTTCATAAAATCTCGGGGTGTTACACAACGCTTCTTGCTTCCAGTCAAGACAGTGCCAGATCTCAGTGACGAACCACCCTGGCTCGCACCCCCAGATTCTCATAGGTTGCACTTAGTAATCAGTGCTTGATTTACAACGGAATGTATTTAAGGAAACCTGAAAACATTCACCTAAGATCGGATGTCATACTGAAGATGATCCTCAAATCACCTAGCTCTCAACACCTCATCACACATAAAAATAGGTGCAAATCGCTAAAGCTATGTAAAGTGGTCAGAATAGTCCATCCCTGACATAGTTCCCTGTTGTTGATTCATGAACTCCCAGGCTCAATCATCCCTAAAGGTATCGGGAAAGAAGAATTCATAAAAGACTGTTTGTAAGTCCCCCATGCTAGGTCTCTATGGCACTATGTCTGTGTGATAACATCCCACCACCTCTTGTCAGAATCACATAGCATATAAGTTGCGAGCTTGACCCTCCTCTTAAGAGGCTTATCAAGATGCTCAAAGATTGTCATCACTAATTCCATCCATGATTCCGTAGCCTGTGGCCCGCCATCCACTGAAAAATTATGTGGATATTGCTACTGGAATATACGTGTCAACTCTTCTATAGTTATGGTAACCTGCAGTACTCCCTGGAAGGTCTACATGAACCTCTCAAAACCTTCTCGGAACTGTGTTTCTACACCCTCATCTGGTATAACGGCTAGTTCCACAGCTGGATCAACTAGAGGATCCATCGGTAGCCCATGGCCTACCACCTTTAGTGCATACTCACTGCCACTCTCCTGGTGCACTGCTCGAGGTTGGCGTGGTGGAATTTCTCTATAAAGTCTAGCACATGCTCCTCATCACAAGTTTAACGAAGGGAAAACTACAACTCAGAAGTGAAAAGCAGGAAAGAGAATGAAAAACACTCATGTTTTTCAAAATAGGAGTACCCAATGTGTATAACTACTTACACAGTGTGTTGTCCTATGCCTCTACATGGGTGCGTACTTCTTCCCAACATGGTTGTGTATCACCCCATGTACACAGCGTGTTTCCCAATAGACATGTTTTGTACTTGAGTTTCCTTCCTACCCAGGTACATCTACATGGATAGAACTACATGTTTCTACTAGTGTAGGACTACACGGTGTTTTCACCCTTGACATGGCGTGTACAGCTATGTTTTCATCCACTGGGTTCATTAATCACACTTCTGGATACCCGTTAGACATATACACGGTGTGTACTCACATTACATGGTATGTATACTCAAAGCTCAACAACACGTGTTCCCTCCATACATGGAAGGTCACACGGTCAAGGATTACATGGTGTGTACTTAGGGTACACAGTGTGTTCTTCTTAAAACAAAGAACACATTCTTCCCCAAACAAGAAGAACCTATGGCATGTTAGGTTAAATAACACGTCGTGTATACTGAGTTTTTCAAGATAGAAACTTCAGATTTCCCATAAAACCATTGTTCTACATAAAACCAACCAATTAATACCAAATTCTGATCCATGAGGGCCCATACTCCTTACAGATCAAAGTTTAGCACCCAAAAAGAACATATTGTGATACAAGTAAAGATAAAAACTGAATCATGATCTGCTAAATTTTGGTCCAAGAGGGACCATACACCTCAGGAACCAAATTTTGGCGTCCATTCCATCCAAACCATAGTACGTACTAATACACCTATCACAATAGCAGGAATATCTATCACATTATCTGTCACAAAATCATGTGATAACTAGTGTATTCTAGATGGCATGGCATAATGCATGGTTTGTGATTCTAACAAGTGGATATTTGATGCATGAGATGGAATACCATTATCTCATTAGGATGCAACTAAAATAGAACCCACAATTACATCAATATTAATAGTATAAATCATGTTTGTTACCCAATAGTGAAATATAATAAACTATATTATCATAATATAAAAAACACATGTCAATTCGAGGAAATTTGGATTTTCCCTGTACGTGGGGTAGCTACTCCCAAGAAAATCTAATTACCATATCCCGATTCCTTCCTATCTAGTCTATTGGCTCCAAATTGTATTTCTAGGAAGAAGAAAAAACCCTGATACCACTTTGTAATGTCCCAAACCGGCTTACCACTAAACCGATAGACGTACCGATTTCCATAAACCTCAAGAACATTTCCCAAAATGCTAGAGGGTGTGAACTATTAGTTAGGGACTAGGGTTTCATAGTGGGGAAACTATTCCCTCATTGGCAGAGTGTAACATAGTGGAACAAATATTGACAAATAGAATAATAAGTAAAAAACATAAAATTGAAACAAAAAATTGGTAGTCTAATAGATAAATATCCATGTCTCAATCCATAAAAATGATAATGTAGCATGTTATATGTTGTAAGAAAGAATCCAGAATAGGATAATATATAATCAGATACAAATACAATACAAGTTTAGAAACAGAAAAAAAAAACTTAGAAGCATTGCAAGCCACGACTTGGTCCCATGCTCTCCTTCTCCTAGGCAGCAATCAAGTACTTGTATAAGGGTACTTTCCCTTGTCTACACCTTCACTCGTATAATCATTTTGGGCCCAAAAGCATGACCCAAATAGGGTGTGAGACAAATCCCAGTAGGAAACCACCAAATATATGTGCCTAACAGTCAGTGAATATATGAAATAGTAGTAAAAGAAAAAAACATCTATGAAGTACTCAAGTAAACTATCCATTTTCTATTTATGTTCTTTAGCAGTTCAGTTTCATTTAAGTGAAACTATATCGAGATTCTCCCTTCGCCTTCTAATTTCCCATATAGAATCAAACACAATAGATGACTAAAAATATCATCTAGATAAGAAGTGAAGACTGAATCCAATATTGTACTTTGGCTTGGAAGATGCGTCATAAGTCATTCCATTTCATTTAACAAGTTCTGTGAACTAAGGTCTCGATGTCCGACCTAGGCCAATCGAACCCCAGTACCAAAGTAATCATCAACTCGTGACACAACCATTTCAAATTTAAGCATATTATAATATCACCATTTAATAATTTGTTCAGTTTTCAATAGAGCCCATTCTAGGTATCCCTTAATGGATAAAAGATTCTCTTGACATTTACAGAGAAGAATTAGTGAGCCCGACCACCAAAAATGTGGCTCACTCATGGCCTTAATGTAATTATCCTCTTATTTCCTTCCATTTCCATTTACCGAGACAATGGTTCACCCAATGTAATGAAGGTGCAATTAGTCACATGAGTGTGACCTTGTCTTTTCACCTAGACTATGGCTCTCCCGTTTCAAATTTCCACTTTTAATTATTTATAATTTCATTAAAAAACACATGTGAATTAAACTATCACATGGATTCAAACATAACAACTCACTTGGGAATTTCACATAGCAGTAAACACGTATAAATTAAACTATTACATGGTTTTAATCATAATAACTCATGTGGTCATAACAACACATCAATCTAATTAACCCAAAAAGGGAAAACATTCACACTCCTCAAGGTGTTCTTTCAAAACAACTATCAATGGGGAATGCAACCATGGTGTGTCCCTAAAACAAGCAATTAAACAACCACATGCTTCAATTTCTTATAATAAAATACCTAAGAATCATTAGGAATCAATAGGTTTCATTTATAAGGAAAAACAATACCCAAAAAATAGTCTCATACCATTTTGGAACATATAATCAACTCTACTTTTAACAAAAGGCACAAGAACACTGATTGCGCCCAAATTTACCCTACTAGTAAAAGCGATCGATGTAGTACATATAGGGGTCGAATCCACAGGGACCGAAGAAGTAACCTTGAGACGTTATGATTGTGTGAAGGATGGGCTATGAAGTAGCCGACTTTGGGTTTGATTTTGGATGGTTTTTAAAGAACACTATTAAACCTAAGTGAATTCAATTAAATGGAAATGGGTTGATCTTAGGATTATGCTCGGGGTGGATTGAATGAATTTTACTCCATTAGACAATTTTGGTTTTATTAATTTTTGATGAATCCATTCTTCAAAAATAACATTACATTCATCATTTTCTGGTTTGGTGCTTACTAAACACAATTACTAATCCCGTATACACTTAGAGAACCAAATTCATGATCTCTCCAAGGTATATGGTCATTTAGTAATTGAATTTAGTTTTCTCAAACACAGTAAAGATGAAGAGTAGAAATAATTGAAGAATGGATGTCTTAAATTAATTATCCAATTAACAACAATCCATTCATAAAATAACATTCAATCTAGCTTTTGCATCCTCCTAAGATCATATCATTAAGGGTTTAGCCCTCCATTAATGGTATACTATCAATGGTGGGAGGAATATGGCTAACAAGAATAGGATTGAAGAAATTAAAACCGCGGAAATAACGAGCACTCCTCCGTGTGTGTGAATGAAATTCACACCTATGTGTGAACTAATTCACAAAAACACAGAGATATCACTGTTCTTTGTGATAATAAAGTTTTAATAAAAGAAATGGAAAATATAGAAGTTAATGAAGTTTATTAAGAACATAAAGATACAAAAAAGAAACTTACATGGAAATGGAAAACATTACAAAGGAAATTTGGAAGCATAACCTTACAATGAAACAAGCAACAAAAGATGATATGAAAAATATCCACCCCCATTCCCTTCACCAATAGCTACTTATATAGGCATATTATGAGCCTTAGTTACATCCCCCAACAATTAATTCACCCCCAACAATTAATAGAGTCAAATGGAGGGTGAATAATCAAAAGGAAATTGATGTTTTGAATTTGACCCGGAAAACTGTCCAGATTCATCCACCATATTGACGTGTGAATTATAAATTGAATAATGCCGAATACAGAGGAGTTGTAGAAGGTAAATATCTTCGTTCATGTGTCTTCTAGATGATCTCAAAATTTCAGGAAATTTGGCTCATCCGTTTGGAAGTTATGGTCGAAATGGTGGGACAGATTTCTGTGCATTAATGATGAGTCCACCATTTAAATCTCAACTTCAGATCCCTTTTATCATCATGAAAACATCAGAATTAGCTCTGGCCACAGTTGAATAAAATGATCCTAATATTGTTATCGTTCTATTGTATAAATTTGAGCTTCATTGGGCTTGGTTTCTGGGCCCCACATTTGTTTGATGGGCCTTAGGCCCATTATGCTTTTTCCAGCAAGTTTCTACCTTCAGGCGCAAAATTATCCATCTTCCTTTGGGATTCATCCAGCGGACCTAAAAGATAAAATGTTCTAAATAAAGTGATAAATCATATCCCAAAATTTCAAATTCAAAAAATGAATATAATATTTTCCACAAACAAATGAATTATTGGTCCCAAATTTTCATTTTAAACATGAATTGCATTTAAGATGAGAAATGAAGTTCTATTTATGTAATGCACTAAAAAAATGTTTATGGACTTTGGAAAAATGAATATAAAGATATTAACAATTAATATTAGCCACTTTCAGTGACTAATCACACCCCCCAACTTGAGTTTTGCTAGTCCCGAGCAAAATATATTACAAATATGAAATTCAAATCCCATTTTCCAAAAACATTTAAATACACATTGCTCACCCAAAGACCTCATACCAAAAAAATTATGGAACCCATAAAAATCATTTAAAACAAGATAGGTACATAAGCATATCCCAATCCCAAGCCCATTCCTTTGTTCAAATTCATCACCACATTTCATCCAATTTCAATTAAGCATGATCAAGTGTTGTGCATCACAAAAGATATGGGGCCCATTTTATTGTTCAAGGGGAAAAAATGGAAGCGCTAGGTGGGAATCACATTAAACCTTAATATGAGTATCCATTTGTTTTTGATTTTTTTATCCACAATAGATATGAAAAGACTAACTCTGGGCAAGACAACTATGGAGTCACGATCCCCAAGTGTCGGACGCCACACATATTGCCAATTTCATGCTCTACAATAGAGATATAAAGCCTAACTCTGGGCAAGACAACTATGGAGTCATGATCCCCAAGTGTCGGACGCCACGCATTTGGACAAAACATTGCTCTATGTGGTCATTTTTTTGTTTTTTTTTTGTTTTTGTTTTTTTTTTGGATACTCAAATTAAACTAAAAGTGACCCCAGAACCCTATGCTATAATGAAAGGGACCCAAGAACTCAAATTTACACCCATGATCCAGTAGACGTGCATTGTGGAATTTTTATTAAGAGGATGAAATTGTAAACATTGAAAAATCACATTGGACAACCGCACTTTCCAAAAACTATTCTCATGAACTTAAACTTGCATTAAAATCAGAATCAGGGAATGAAAAATTTATTTGATATCCAATTTAAGAGTTTGCAATGTGTGTTTATCATGTTTATGGTTAATGGAATTTTTCTTTTCATGCATTTTTTTAAAAAAAATCATTTTTTATCTCCCCCCAACTTAGAATGACACTGTCCCCAGAGTTTAAAGAAAAAAAAGTTATAAGTGGGTAGGAGAGGAGTTCAAAGATGAAATTGAGAATGATAAACATGGAACAAATTCACCCGGTTTTTAAAGTTGAGGTTCATGATGCTCCAAATTACTCCTTTGATCTCTTTGGGGATGTAGGTACCTCCTTGATTGAACATGTATCACCCAAAATAGTTCCTGAACCATAAAAAGAAGGACAAAGTAGACAAAACAAACAACACAATGATTTGTTTAATTCCAAGTACCATCATTTTTATGGTTTTCCATGTTTTTTTAAAAATCAAACTAATGATACATTGTCTTCTTTTAAATTTCTGGGTAAGGTATTACTCAGGGATCACACCACGTGAAACGGATGAATATGGTGCTGCCCTTTCATACCCATCCATACTCATAAAAGAAGAACAGGTCAAGAGTCTATTTTTTTTAACCTACAAAAACATATATAAAATAAACTAATAATACATTGTCTTATTTATATTTTCTTGGTAAGGTATTACTTAGGGATCACACCGCGTGACACAGATGAATACGGTGCTCCGCTTTCATACCCATCCTTACTCATAAAAGAAGAACAGGTCAACAGTCTATGGTAATTTATTATATGAAAAATAAAATTATTTAAAATGATTAGAAACATGAAAACCATGGGTTGCCTCCCATGCAGTGCTTTTGTTTAACGTCGTTAGCTCGACTTGAACCCCCACAACTTATCCAATTCCAACTTTAAAATTTTTAATGAACCCATCTTTCTCCACCTCAAAAAGATTTAGAATATGTCTTTTTTTATAATTTTTTCCACGTGAAATGAGTGTAAAAGTCCAAGGAATTTTAGTAATGGTTGATTGAGTTTCATTTGGAGTATTTCCTATGATTTCAAGGTTCATTCCTACTTTGGGAGATTCTTGATGAAAATGGATGATAATTGAATGGTCTAGGTTTTCATAAATAGAGAGATTCTTTAGTGGGGAAGGAAGGATTATAATGTTGAGTTCAGTTTCATTGAATTTTCCCAAAGATGAATGGAAATTTGAATCCAAATTTGTTTCTTTTACAAAACATTTTGAAAGAATTTGTTCCTTTTAAAAATATGATTCATCCATAAAATTTTCCATTTGAATTTCATTAGTGGGTATGGACTCACTATTAGTTATATCTCCAAATGGTTCAATGATCGGTGATTCTAAAAAATTGTTATTGGAGCAATATTCCGAACACTCAATCAATGAAGACAAATTTTCCCCCTATGAATCAAAACAATTAATTTCCTCCTGATTTAAATAACCTTCAACATTTCCTTGATCTTGTTCAGTTATCCCATATCCAAAGGTTAGTTCTTTTTTCAATTCATGGGAGGTTTTTGGGATAAAAGATCCATCTATCAATGATGAGGAAAGAACATCTTGAGTGGGAACAGGTTCCTCAAAAGTCTTAAAGCTTTGTAATTCTAATCTGAAAGATAAAACTTATGAATTCATTTTATCCATTTTTCACACAATTGTTCAAGATTTTTTTCAGGATTAGGGTTGATATATGTTTTTACATCTTGGAATTCCTCATTATTTATCTTTTCAATCATTCTTGATAGGTATGGAAATTGATCTTGTAAACATTCAGCATCCCATTGATTGTACATCTCATCTGGTGTGGTGTATTCAATTAAGGATTGGTCAATGAAATTTTCTATGTGAGGTGATTCAAAATATTGAATTTCCTAGATGATTATATCCTTGGTATATTAATAGGTATTGTTGAAGATAATCCATTGGATTTGATTGAAAGTTGTCTTTGGGATTCATTGGACACGCAGAAATAGAAAGGGGAATAGAGAAGAGAAATTAGGGTGAGAATAGTGAAATTGGGGTGAGAAAAGAAGATGAGTGTCTAAGGTACTTACTTGGGTCCCCGGCAACGGCGTCAAAATTTGGTTGCGCCCAAATTTACCCTACTGGTAAAATCGATCTATGTAGTACATGTAGGGGTCGAATCCACAGGGACCGAAGAAGTAACCTTGAGACGCTATGATTGTGTGAAGGATGGGCTATGAAGTAGCCGACTTTGGGTTTGATTTTGGATGGTTTTTAAAGAACACTATTAAACCTAAGTGAATTCAATTAAAAGGAAATGGGTTGATCTTAGGATTATGCTCGGGGTGGATTGAATGAATTTTACTCCATTAGACAATTTGGGTTTTATTAATTTTTGATGAATCCATTCTTCAAAAATAACATTACATTCATCATTTTCTGGTTTGGTGCTTACTAAACACAATTACTAATCCCGTATACACTTAGAGAACCAAATTCATGATCTCTCCGAGGTATATGGTCATTTAGTAATTGAATTTAGTTTGCTCAAACACAGTAAAGATGAAGAGTAGAAATAATTGAAGAATGGATGTCTTAAATTAATTATCCAATTAACAACAATTAGTTCATAAAATAACATTCAATCTAGGCTTTGCATCCTCCTAAGATCATCCCATTAAGGGTTTAGCCCTCCATTGATGGTATACTCTCAATGGTGGGCAGAATATGGCTAACAAGAATTGGATTGAAGAAATTAAAACCACGGAAATAACGAGCACTCCTCCGTGTGTGTGAATGAAATTCACACCTATGTGTGAACTAATTCACAACAACACAAAGATATCACTATGCTTTGTGATAATAAAGTTTTAATAAAAGAAATTGAAAATATATAAGTGAATGAAGTTGATTAAGAACATAAAGATACAAAAAAGAAACTTACATGGAAGTGGAAAACATTACAAAGGAAATTTGGAAGCATAACCTTACAATGAAACAAGCAAAAAAAGATGATATGAAAAATATCCACCCCCATTACCTTCACCAATAGCTCCTTATATATTCATATTAGGAGCCTTAGGTACATCCTCCAACAATTAATTCACCCCCCCAACAATTAATAGAGTCAAATAGAGGGTGAATAATCGAAAGGAAATTGATGTTTTGAATTTGACCCGGAAAACTGTCCAGATTCGTCCACCATATTGACGTGTGAATTAGAAATTGAAGAAAGCCGAATCCAGAGGGGTTGTAGTAGATAAATGTATTATTTCATGTATCTTATAGATTCTCTCAAAATTTCAGGAAATTTGGCTCATCCGTTTGGAAGTTATAGTCGAAATGGTGGGACAGATTTCTATGCATTAATGACGAGTCCACCATTTAAATCTCAACTTCAGGTCCCTTTATCATCATGAAAACATCAGAATTAGTTCCGGACACAGTTGAATAAAATGATCCTAATATTTGTATCTTTCTACTGTATAAATTTGAGCTTCATTGGGATTGGTTTCTGGGCTCCACATTTGTTTGATTGGCCTTAGGCCCATTATGCTTTTTCCAGCAAGTTTCTGCCTTCAGGCGCAAAATTATCCATCTTCCTTTGGGATTCATCCAGCGGACCTAAAAGATAAAATGTTCCAAACAAATTGATAAATCATATCCCAAAATTGAAAATTCAGAAAATGAATATAATATTGTACACAAACAAATTAATTATTGGTCCCAAATTTGAATTTTAAACATGAATTGCATTTAAGATGAGAAATGAAGTTCTATTTATGTAATGCACTAAAAAAATGTTTATGGACTTTGGAAAAATGAATATAAAGATATTAAAAATTAATATTATCCACTTTCAGTGACTAATAAAACACTTACCTCGATGTCTCACGAGTGATATAAAATTACGTCGACCATTTAATTAACCTAGAACGAATTAGATCTAAGAAAAGAGGTAAATCATTCAACCTTGAATAACATCCTAAAGAAAAAAAATAAACAAAATGGCTCAAGAAGAAGGAATATCTTACCAAGATAAATCTAACAAAATTGACGACACTTGAATCGGGTTCCGGATGAAGAAATGGGAGAAGGAAACGTTCTCACGGCTCTTCTTCTTCACCTGGCAACTCCTCTATCCAGAAGAAGAGAAAATGAGGCTACTTCCCATTTTAAGTCAAATTTTAGTTGTACAAAGAATTTAAATCCATATACATGGTGTTTATATCATTTTACTATTAATCAACACACCAAATTACTTTACACGTCCTGCACCAACCTTGTTGACATAACTATATAGTGTGTACTTGGAAGTACACAGTGTGTAGTGGCCTTTTCTTCTCTTCCTGGCCAAGATAAGAACACACTATGCATCACCATCCTACATGGATAGAGTACATGGAATGAATATAAGAGTACATAGTGTGTTCTACTAAAACCTAACATTTTTTCCAATTTTTCTTATTTTCTCAAAAACAACTCAAAGGAAAATAAAACCTAAGAAACAGTACCTCATAAGAAGAACTGGGTTCTTTCAATTTTTAATCATCATGTAACAACCCCTTGGATTTTAATTATCCTATTCTTAGATATATTATGATCATTGGTTTTACTTTGATGTCTAAGATCATTTCCACACCCATTTCTAATTAACACACATCTCCTAGATTTAATTTTCATGTAAATGCATATTATGATTCTGAGCATGTTCTTTATGATTATGACATGAATGTTGAGTATGCTAATGGGTTTTTGCATTATTTTTTGATTTTTATGTTGTATATTTTTATACTGATGTTCATTATGTACATATTTCAGTTCCTTTGATGTATCTATCCATACATCACCCCCCACATTGGAACTCAAGACATTTCCACCAAATCTCAAATACTCATACTTATTGAGTAGTGGGATATTACCTGTTATAAATTCTAACAATCTCCCTTTTTAACATGATGAAATTTTTTGGAATATTTTGAGGGAGAACATTAGGGAAATTAGGTGGACCTTGTCTAACATATACTGCATTAGACCTTCAATTTTCATGCATAGGATTATTTTGTAGGATGTGGATAAACATGTAAGGTAGCCAAAAAGGAAACTTAATCCAACTGTTTTGGATGTTTTTAAAAAAGAACATGAAAATTTTCTCGAGGAAGGTATCATTTATACCATTTTAGATTCCAAGTGGGTCAATCCTGTTTAGGTTTTTCCGAAGAAAAGTGGTGTTTCTATTGTTCGAAATGAGAGAGGGGAGTTAGTTACAATGAGGGTGAAAACCCATTGGTGTGTGTGTATTGATTATCGGAAACCAATTCAATCCACTCACAAGGACCATTTCCCTTCCTATTCATTGATCAAATTGTTGAGAGACTTGCTGGAAGGAACCACTATTGTTTCTTGGATGAATTTTTTTGGTTATTTACAGGTTCCAATTGGTCTAGAGGATCAAGAGAATATGGAATTCACTTGAACATTAAATATATTTCCTATAGAAGGATGTCATTTGGACTTTCCAACACTCTAATTATCTTTTAGATAATCATGAAGAGTTTTTTTATTTTCATGATACGTTCATGGAGGTATTTATGGTTTATTTTACTATTTATGGTTCTTCATTTGTTAAATTTTGTATTAGTTTGGGAAAGGTGGTTCATCATTGTATTGAGAAGAATCTAGTTTTGAACTTTGAGAAATGTTATTTATTATTAGATCATGAAATTACCTTAAGGAATGTAGTGTCAAAACATGGAATAAAGTTTCATAGATCCAAGGTTTATATTATTTCATCATTTCCATATCCTTCATGTGTGTGTGATGTTAGATTGTTCCTAAGGATTTATGTCTTTTATTGATGCTTCATCAGAGAATTCAGAAAGATTTCTCTTCCCTTGTCATGGTTACTTCAAAAGGATTCTGATTTTTGTGTTTAAGGATTTCTATATGGTTTCCTTTTCTAAGATAAATAAAAGTCTCACCACGCCCCTGGTCATACAGTTCCCCAAGGTGAGAGCTCCCATTTGAGATTATGTGTGATGCTTCAAACTTCAAAGTTAGAGCAGTCTTATCTAAGAGGGTGTAAGGATGGTCCCATGTGATTTCTTATGTGTCAATGACTTTGGATTTATCCTAAAAAAATTATTCCACAATATAAAATTAGTTTCTTTTTGTCATATTTTCTTTAGATAAATCCCACTTGAATTTATTGGGATATAAAGTGGTTGTTTTATCTGATCATGCATCTTTGAGGTGCCTCTTAAAGAATATGGATTCAAAGGAATTAAATATTCATAGGATGCTCCTTCTTCAATAGTTGTACATTGAGATAAGGGAGATAAAGGGGTCAGAGAACTTGATGGTAGGTTACATAAGCAGGATCACTCACATGTTAGATCTTTATACCCCAAACTAGGTACCACATTGGGATACTTTCGTCAACAATAATATTTATGATATCTCATGTACACATCCTTGGTATGTGGATTTAGTGAATTACATGGTTGTCTTTGAAATTTTTTGAAACCTAAAGAAACACCAAGTTAAAAAATTGAAGAGTGAATCTAGGTTTTATGTGTGGGATGATCCTTACCTATGGCACATTTGTAGTGACCAAGTCATTAGGAGATGTGTGTCTGATCATAATTTTGTTCTAGATTTTCATTATTTTCATAAAATTTCCTATTGTGGACACTTTATACCCCAAACGATATCTAGGAAAGTCTTATACTCTAAATTATATCAGTATACCTCATTCCATGATGCTCATGTGTTTTGTAAGTCATGCTTACATTACCAACACACTGGAAACATTTTTATGAGACTTGAAATACCCCATAAACCTATATTATTCTATGATATTTTTTATCCATTGATAATTGATTTTATGGTTCCATTTCTAAGCTCATTTGGTTTCATGTAAATTCATTTCTATATTGATTATGTTTGAAAATGGGATGGGGCTATGGCCACTAAGACTGATGATTCTCATGTTTTAGTGGATTTTGTCAAGGATAAAATTTTCTATAGGTTTTTAGTACCAAAGTCTATCATCAATGATCAAAGGTAAAACTTTTATAACTGAAGCCTTTATTCCCTCCTTCAGAATTATGGGATGACACACAAAACATGTGCACCGTACATCTCTAAAGAAATGGTCTAGTAAGAGTTTCTGATTGTGAGTTGAAATATATATTAGATAAAATGGTGCATCTAAATAGGAAGGATTATAACAAGTTCTTGGATTATTAACTATGGTCTTATAGAATGAAATTCAAAACTCCCATTGGTATTTCCCTATAATGGATCATTTTTGGGAAATCATTTCATCTTTCTGTAGAGGTCGAGTATTAGGTTTATTGGGCCATAAAAAATGCAACATAGATTTAACCCAAGCCAAAGATTAAAGGAATCTACAAGTTCAAGATATTAAGGAGATTATATTATCATCATATGAGAACTCAAGGCTCTACAAGGAATAATCAAAATATAATCATTATAAAATGATCAAAAAAAGGGAGTTTCATATAGGAGACAAAGTCCTTCTCTACAGTTCATGATTGAATTTGATGATGGTAAGTTGCATTCTAGATGGTTGGATCATTATTTTGTATCTTATGCTATACCTTATGGTGCAGTGTAGGTCACACAAGAGGCTACAGGAAGGAAATTTACAGTTAATGAGTAGTGGTTGAAACAGTACTTTGAAAGATTCCCCACACATGCAATTGATTCCATCACACTACATTATCCCATCATCACATGAAAACATTAGGCTATCCCTTACCCTCTCACTTTTATGTTATTTATACTAATTTTAATTTTTAATTTCATTTTTATATTATCATTTCATATATTCACATTCAAGATAATGTCACATTTTAAATGTGGGGGATGGGATGAAATTTTGGGTAGATTCTTTAGGATTTTTTTGTATGTTTATTCTTTAAATTTTTATTTTTTCATAACTCAAAAAAAACAAAAAATACAACAAAAAAATAAAATTTCATATGCTCATTAATTCCATGGAACCTATTGTGAATTCATTTTTTATTTTTCAAAACCTCATGGAAAGTACGTTAAGAGTGGGAAAGTTTTCATCATTGGTGGTCGATTTTAGTGAAAATAGAAGTTGTCCAAAATTTTATGTTTAATTGTGTCTTTATGAAACATTTGATATTTTGACATCATTAATTGTGGGAATTTGGTGGTAAAGTTTATTTCATTTGATCTCTCCACACACTTCACAAAAAATCATGACGTATGAGTTTTTCTTACACAATTGAAATTATAGCCAAGTTAAGTAATATTTTTCAGCTTGTAACATGGTCTTTCTATATGTTTATTTATCTTCCGATAAGCTCCATTTCTATTCCAGATTGACATATGTGTTTATACCTGATATCTGACTATGTGAACACCAAAAATTAATAATAAAGAGGTAAGTGAAGAAATGTAAAACAAGTGGGGATACCTAGTTCAGGATTTTAATGTTTGACTTTTAGGAATTCTTAATTGAGTTTCTTTGGGACTTGATTGAAAAATATTTTGAATATGTTTTGTGTAATAGAACTAGTTAAGAAGAAAATTTTTACATGACCTGAATATACTGAATAAATTCTTGAGATACAAGCTTGAAATGTTTGGCACACACACACATATTTGGAATTTGTGGCACAATTGACTCATAAGATGTTTCCACATGATTAGTTTCATTGATCTCACAAGATTTTATTTCAATACAATTTTTGAGACATTTACTTCCTAATTTGTTGATGTTGACTTATTTTTTGGTGTTTCTTTCTATTCTCATATTTCCTCCATGGATTGGGAAATTTCAACATGCATAATTTTCTAGATTACATGACATGGGGTTTTTCCTGGGAGTAAAAAAGGGTGAGTCTGGGGGATTTGATAAGACATGTTTTTGTTGAATATTTTTTTGATAATAATTGATATAATTCCCATTATTGAGCTTTATTTCAAGATTTAATAGAAAATTGTGTTTAGAGATTGAAATTGAAAACTTCATGAAAATTCAATTTCCTAATTTAATTTTACCTTAGTAATTTTTTATAACATTTCCTTTACACCAAAATTTTATATGAAATTTTCGGTACGTATTATAAAATAACTTTTATATATTTTTTATTTATATCATGAAAATTGTATCGCACATTTTGAGGTCTGAAAATGGGTATTAATGTAGATATGGGATGCATTCGACAGATTGGACCTTCCTTCACTATGTGGGCCATCACATTTTCATCCTTACATGGAATGAGATAAAATTTTGAAAGCTACTATGGAATTAAATTATATATAATTTATTAAACTGGAGTAAAAGATAATTCATGTGGGAAATTGGTCGAAAAGGTGGATCAAGATAGAGTGAATTTTGGAGGAATAATTATACATGTTCTCTTTTTGGAATTTAAAAATTTAACCCTCCAAAACTCTATTTAAATGAAATTTTCACTCTTTGGTATGGTTTTAAAAAAATGGGGAAGTTGTGGCCGAAAGGGTTGGTTCCATTTCACTCCCTAACCATTTTTAAGAAGAAATTTAGTGTGCGTGGATCTTTTATAAGAAAGCACTCCTCTCATGCTTCTATTTTGTTTTCCTTTGATTTTGTGCTTGTAACCTATAATTTTTATCAATAAATATTCCATGTTATTCAATTTTCCTAGTTTTAGTTTTCTTCATGGTGCTAGAACATAAGAGTAGATATGAGATTAGGGTATTTCCCTTTCAATCTATTACTTGTGAAAAATTCCTCCATGATAACAACTCCACTAATGGAAGATTGATTTCATTTGTAGTCAATTTAATCCCTACCTCATTCATTTATTTATTTTGAAACCTTGAAAAAAAAATCATAAATTTTTTCAACTAATAGTGTTTGAATTTATAATGAACTTGATTAATTTTCACTTGACCACTAGGCCATATTTGTATGAATCGTGAGATAGAAACTTCAATCACCAAATCTAATCAACTTAGGATAGAATTATAGGGTTCATGTATAATACAAAAAATTAATTAAATATCATTTATATGGAGGATATGATGCCCTAATTGGACATTAACCATAATTTTTATTTTAGATCAAAATGCAAGGTGTTATGATTGAAAGTCCTGAAGTTAACCTAGGGTTCATTTCTTCCAATTTTTTGGGTCATGCTAATTTTCCTAGGGTTCGGGGGTTGAAAAGATTAGGGGTATTAATTAAATGGATTATAATCATATGGTAAATTAATAAATTAATGGTGAAGGGGTACATTAGATTGATCACATCATCTAAAATTGGTGTTTATAAAGAAATGTTTTCCTTGATTGCTTTTTTTGTGTTTTTTTGTTATAAAAAATATCACTCAACCAAACCCCAAAAATTTTTTCCATGTTTTCACTTATTTTAATTGTTCTTTTTCAAGACTATTAGGAATTGTTTAATTCAATTACCCCTTAAGAGAATGACCTATTTTATAAACCATGTTTCACTTTGTAAAATCACAACTATTTTTTAGAGAAAGTGTGACAACATTCATCAATATGATTTTCCTTCAAGAATGGTATATTCACTTTAATCATACACTTATAATTACTCGAGTTTAGGTTTTGATCAAGTTTTTTGGTATCAACTATGAATTTTGTATGATATTTCTTTATTAGTAGTAATTCCAATTAAAATAGACTAGGCAACACTCATTTTGGGAGTTAATATAGAATACTTATGGAGTTAAAACATAGCTCCACCATAATTAATGAGGTTGTTCTTGATACTCCCAGTGATGAAATAAATATTAGGATAGATTATGAAAAACTTCCCTCATTATACATGTCATGTCTTACTATTGGACATGTTAAGTAGAATTGTTGTTATAATACTATTCTCTCTCATTTCACTCTTTGGGTTCATAAAGTTGGTAATTTAAATAAATTTAAAAAAGAAAGGTTGAAAGATTGAAAGGTGATGACATTGGATCTGGAAATTTTGTTCTTAGTAATGCTGGTTCTGGAAATGAGGTTCTTATATGGGTGTGAAGAGGGGGCTGGAAGGTGTAAAGGGAGTTGGTAATACTTATGGTAATATTAGCTTTGTTGAATTGGCCAGTCATTTGATTGTATGAGTGGATCATGGGCATGGTTCTTCTAGTTTGGATTAAGAAAGGGTTAGAACTGCTCCAAGAGGGAATGGTTATGGGTTCTTAGATATTCAATGAAAAGTATTTATTGATTCTGGTACAATTTAACCTCACACTTGGGTGTAGGAGGATGATGTGGTCTGAAATCATGGACTACTTGAAGTAGAGACTTATGGTGATTTTCATGGGGATGAAAATCAGAATCAATTTGAGAAGTTGCAAGGATTTTCTGAATAGGGAGTTAGGAAAGATGGGGCTAATGAAGGGACCATCAGAAAAGATGTTGTATAGAACCCTACTAAGTAGGATCCTAACTTGGAGTAGGATCTGTCATAGGGGAAAAGGTAGGAAGGGTAAGAGAAATAGATTTAGATGAAAACTGAATAATATGAAGTGATGGTTGGTGAACTCATGGTCTCTGAGATCTCCTAAGGTATAACTTTGGCTTCCATTGAGGCTGATGAAATTTCATTTAAGAATTCACTTATCAAGAATATAAATATTGTTGGAGTTGGTTCCCTAGAAAAAACTTTTATGTATTTTATGATTAGTCGTACTCATTATTTTGAATATTAATCAACTTCTTATCACATCATGATTTTTCTTCCATGAGACATAAAATGTGATAGTGTCCTTAGAGAAACTATTACAGTAAAATATTATAGTAGTTCTCTGCTATGATGAGAATATATAAGTGTCATGATAATATTCTTGAATATATGTTCCATAGAAAGATAATATCATTTGATGATATGCAAATGATACAGGTCATCATGGGTGAAGACTCATAGTATTTTAGACACTTTCTTATGGTGTATTCGCTCAGTAATTTTTAGAGAAACAAATTATGAAAAAATAACTCGCTAATAGGAAATCCAAATTTACATTTGTCATTAGATTTTTCTATCTGTCGATGTGTGTATTGGTCATTGGAATTTTAGATTAATATTTATCCATATCACGAGTCATGTACATTGAAATATTGACAAAATTTATGATGGAATATGCTCAAAGTGAAATAGGATATGTTGGTTGTGTCACGAGTGATATTGCATTAATGAATGTTGTGAAAGGATTTGTCTCTTCTATTATTTTATGGAAATTGATATCTCAAGATATTTGATGAGAATAGGACCACCTAAATAAATCCATGTCCATGGTGTTTTGTGGTCAAGTTTATTTTCAGAAATTCTAAGAAGGAGACATCGAGCACATAGGTTTATGACACCAATATGTAACCTACTTGATTAGATATATCGAGATAAAGTGATTATATTACATAATGAGTTTTTTCATGAACTTTTAAATCATTATGTCATTAACTTATTTCTTTATGTATTTCTTGATGTGTTTTTAGATGTTAACCTTGGATTTTATGTAGTTTCACCTAATGCCACTAAGAAAGGGGCATAGAGGGTCACACACTAAGTGTATATACTTTATCAGTTAAATTATATTTTGAATCTAAAAAGTTATAATGAATATTATTCCCTATTTTTGGTTTAATAATTATTCAAGGTTGGTTGATCGTTATGGTTTAATCACAACTTATTCGGAAGAATAAATAAATGAGTTAAATAATAATAAATATTTATTCGTAAGATTTAGTAAATATAATATTTATTATATTTATCAGCAAATAATGTAGTAATATATTTTTATTAAATAAATATCCATTATTCAAGTTTTAGTAAATACCTAATAGGATAAACATTCCCAATTTAATGGAACAGTTGAAAATGATATATTAAATATAATTTAAGTAAATATTAATTAATTTTTTTAATAAAGATTATTTAGTTATCTATAGGTATTGCGCATGTAAAGAAAATAATAACATTGTTTATATTATTATTATACATGAGGTTGGATAAGGAATAAGGAATTGGATAAAATCTTATGTGAAATTACTAACCATAACCTAGATATATAAATTCCTAGTTATATATCATTCTTATGTTAGTTGCTTGTTGTTCACAACAAACCTAAGAGATAATTCTATTAATCCCTATGAGGGAAACCTCTCAAGAAAATGCTCAAGAACAAGAGCACTAATATTAATTTAATCTCTCAATCCTTGGATAGAACTTAAATAATTTTTCATCTATAAAGATATTCTTTTTGTAATCAATGACGTACGACACAACTGATCAAGATCAGTAATGTAAGCACCTAATAATTCTATGAATATGTTCTGAGATTGTGAAGCATGTGTAGATCACCACTAGATAGATTCCACTATTGGATCCCACGACACAACAATGCTATGGTGAGAGTAGTCAACTGCATTTCCAATGAAAAAATAACTATAGGAAAAAGTAATTCAAAATATATCTACAAATTAATTATAAATTATATGTGATGATTCTTCCTTCTTAGTTATGAGATTAATAAATTAATTAATCTTTTATTTAATTTTATTTCTTATGATGCTCTTTGTTGTAATGACCCAACCCTAGTTACCCAGAGTCAGTTCATTATTACATAACATTGGTATGATCACTAGAGATCAATTCTTGAAAGACTGATTAGTTAAGTACTCTTAGAAGTACTAGATACATACATAAGTTTTACATTACATTATGAAATGAAAAAATAACAACATTGTGTCCCATTTTAACATACACATATCCCAGAGCCTATCCCTATAGTTCAATCATAATATAATTCTTCTCATCCTGGAAAAAATAAAACAGAAGAAAGGGGTGAGCTCAGATGCTCAGTAATGATAACAATATAGAAGAAACTTTCATAAATAAGCATAAACATTTAAGGCAATGTATAAGACTAAAAAATAATCCTTTTAAAATTAAAATTAAGGATAATATGGAAAATATAAATCAAATAATTCCCATTACTTATTCACATGGATATTCTACTAGTCAAATAATCACATGTAATATCAATAGCTAATTTCATAATGATGGAATGCATAATATTGGACATCATAACCACATAGTCAAGGCCTTGTGCTAATAATACGAATAAAATTTTGTCAAGGCCTTGTGCCAAGACACTAGTTTGTCTCATGAGACCTACCAATGAATTGAGGAGCTATAAAGGACTCCACTCATCACTTACTCTGTCCAATTCATTCCTCATATGAAAAGGTAGAAACATAATATAAATATTCGTACTAAAACTAGCATAAGAAATGTCAATAGTTTAACCATAAATAATGAATGTTATAAAAATAGCACAACCACAGTCAAACATATCACAAAACCTTCAATACAATATGGAAGATTGTATCATAATAAATCAAATTCAAACAAATGTAGAATCCAATGAAGGATGTTGACATAGATGAAATAAATCCAAAAACTATTTGAGTGAAAAATTTATTTCTACATTGAAATCATTCAAAAGTAAAGAAAACATTTATTTTGAAAATATTCTTATAAGATTATAAGGGAATCTTAAAAGGTGATATGATGATGGAAAATATCATCACCCGCATATAAGTTAAAAAACATTCTTTCCTAAATTTGTCAAAAAGGTCATAAAGTACCTTGTTTGGAAAGCGACAAAAAATTCCTTTCAAACCATTTTATAAAAAGTCAACCAAGCATATAAATGAATTTAAACCATAGTCTAGTAAATATTAAAAATGGGTTGAATTACATTTTTAAGAAACACAGATGTTGATGATAAAAAAGTCCCAGTAGATACTTACATATTAACAACCTCGGATAATAAGGAGATTGTAAAATTAACACATAACTTGTATTATTCCTTAGTAAAGGGTATGTTAACCTCCTATATGATGGTTAAATAATTGTTACTAAATAATACAATAATACACATACATAAATATGATATCATATATGATTTTTAATATTGATTTGTTAAAAATATTTCAGTAATATCATTGTTTCGGGTGTTAACTGATTTGTTTTCCATTATATGTTTTATTACGTAAGTCGTGTTTTTTATGGATAGGTTGTATTTGATTAATATACAGAATTATATTATGTTCTCAAACATTATTTTTAAATCATCAAATGAAAATTATTCTTGAATGGTTAATATGGGGAATGAATCTTAGCACGTTCGTGGAGACGGTAATCAGTACATACGCACGAGCGACAATATCATTCTATTAATGGTAAAATCTTATGTAATTGGATGAAATATTATATATACAGAATAATTATAATGTTATATTTATTATTTACATAAATTATACTCATTATTATACTCATCCAAATAATTAAGTGTTCAATAACAAACTACACCACAATGTGGAGATGGTTAGTCGTACATACGCATGTATGGTTCCTTTATCATTCATAAGATGGATGGAATAATGAATATGGTTGTACCATATTAATAATAACATCACAATATATAGAAGTTATTGGAGTTATTATTTTTTTATGGAAATAATTAATAAAGAGGAACTGGAAGAAGAAAAAAATTTGAAAGAGGTGATGAAATAATTACCTCTTCTTCAGGTGATTCCTTTTGATTTGATCAAAAGTGGCCCTTAGGTTTTCTTTATGATCAAAGTAAGGAATCTAGGTTGACTTTAGAGTTTTTGGGAGGATATTGGAGTAGATTTGTTTTGAGCCAAATGTCTTTGGATGTTTGAAATTAAGATAAGGGGAAGTACCCTTTTAAAATAGAGGTGAGGGTCACTTTAGGAAAAGATTGAAATATTATTTTATTATAAAATTATTTTCGGTTTATAATGGCTCAAAATGGTTTTATTTAGAGGATAAGGTGGGTATGGGTAGATATTATCTCAAAAAATAGGTGTTATACAAGTTAAGTTACCATATTAACCTTATTTTTTAAATTTAACACTTGGTTAAATAGTTTTACTTTTACCATGTCTTCGTGTATTCTTACACTATATGATTAATAAACTTAATATAAACTAGAAAGAGAACCTAAAGTGGTTCATTAATTATATATATAACCTTATCTAATTCCCTTGGACGAATAATATATTTATAGTAATATTATATCATTTAATAAATTAGTATTTGTTTTAAAAACTCATTTATGTAAATTTTGACACTATTTTCTAATTGATTTTTGTTAAAGTGTTAACAACATGATAACTTTGAAAAAATTAATTTAATCAACCCTATCATGTCATATGAACCTATAAAATTATTATAATGCATCAAAAGTCTCAATTTACATTTATTTTAAAATTTATAATATCAATTATTTTAATACTTCATTAATAATGTAATTATCGCATCATCATTGTTTCATAAATAATTTTAATTATTTAATGTCTAAAATTTATAAATAAAATAATATTATTTATGAAATAATTTTATCTTTCTAATGAATAGTTATAGTCGAATTTTTATTATGTATAACTCTATTAAAAATGGTTTAGTTATTAAAATTTGAATTTAACACTTTTAACTCTTCTCTAAATAAAATAATAATAAATGTCCTAATATAATCCATGTGGATAAAAAAGGATCATATTTTATTCCTAAGGTTTATTTTGGTTGAAATACACTTATCCAATAAAATTAGGACATGTGTTGGGGTAATTATGATATCATTTTTACATTTAATTACCCTATTTACTTTTAACTGTGGTAAATAAAATATAAAAGTTACAATTCACCAAAAAAATATTTTCATACTATTGAACCAAATTTTACTTAATGATGTCCACAATGTCTCTAGGATTTTTTAAATTCAATTCATCGAAGCAGTAAAATTACATTTAATGCCAATTTGCAAATGTTCCTAGTTGGTGGGTAAAAGGCGTTAAAAAGTTCAATAAGGTTTTATTAATCTAATATTATTATAAAATGAATCCAAATAATTACATTGGACTAATATAGGTATTATGTATCTATGTTTTACATTAAAATAAATTTAAATAATTATTATTATTATTTAAATAAAATTCTGTTTTAAACAATAACATTGTGTTTTTCACTATTCATCAAAAATTGAAAGTTTTCAGAAAAATACCAAAAATCACACCGAAGATAATTCTGATATTATGAATCCAAAGTTATTTATACTTTACCAAAATAAAAAAAAATTCATTAATTATTTTAAAATTAATTCCCGTTGTCAAAACCTGAAAGCGGGTTTTTTAGAAGTAAAAACTATCAAAATATTAATATGTGTTTATGTCCAATTTAAAAGTGAAATTAGTTCCAAGGAACAAAATTGGATTAAATGATAAAAATATAATCTAATTATACTTCAAAAACATTAAAATATATAATTTGACACTATAAATTATTTTGATTGAAAAAATTGTTTTCAATTAAAATTTAGTATCTTTCACTATTCATCAAAAAATGAAAGCTATCAGAAAAACCCCCAAAATTTATACAAACTAAATTTTTATTCCCTATTCTAAATTAGAATTTAATTTCATCAAATTGAATATGTAAAATTGCCAAATATTGGATTCAAAAGGGGTTCACCATTAAAAGGTAGAAAAACATGCATTTTTTGAAAAATATTTCTTTTATCTGAAAAATTGAATTTTTCCATATATTATGTCTAATAAACACAAAATATGAATTCTAAAATCATATGGGATATATATAAAATTAAAAAATGTGGTTATTACTATTCCTAACCTTTTTTTAAACGTCTAGTTTGATAGGTCGTGGTGTGCTTGAACTCAGTGTTGTGTGCATCGCACGCTATTATATTATTCAAAGAGAAACGTACCATAGAAGGTTGGGGTGTTACATTATTCCCTACTTAAATAAATTGTTTCCTCACAATTTGAAATTGTTCTTCGAAAATAATAGGTTAAAAATTAGAAAATACCTTTGTGGAAAACCCACATCAGAAATAAGGTTAATAAATTTTAGTCTTAAAAAGAGGGAAAGGGAAATGAAAAATTAACCACCAAATTAGGATTTCGAATAGGATAACATTGGTGGATATTATAATTAGATTAAAAACATAAATATATATACTGAGTGACTGAGGTCATAAATCAAAAACATGTTAATGGAAAATTGAGGGCCTCAAAGCCATAAATCTATGTTGATTTAAAATATCATCAGTTCAACAAAACATAAGGTATTAGGATAATTCATTTTTTGATTTAATATCCTTTCCCTAAAGTTTAAGAATTAATTTCTTCATATAATAAGAAAAAAAAAAGAATACATGACAAGTAGAGTTCCATCCTTTAACTAATTTCTACCACAAACTCATTTTTCACTCCAAAAGATTATAGAACTCAAAAATATTCTATTTATACTAATTGTTTAGGGTTCCAAAAAATAAATTTATAATTTATCTACCAGACCATTTAAAAAAATACATTATAAACACTAGTACATCATGTAGGCCAATGGTAGGTGATTCACTCTTTTCGCCCTTCAGTTTTGGGCTTAAGTCTCACGGCCTTACCGAATGCGACGGGTTGTCGCCCGACCTCTGAGTTGTCCTTTTTATAACAATACAGAAATAATCTTAAAAAATATTTTAACCTTAAACAATAGTATCCAATGTAAAAATTAATCCATTTTTACCTTTATAGTTATCTATAATACTTTAGTCCAAACTCTCTCGAAAAGGTATCTAAATTCCAAAATCAATTGTAACATCAGATTCCCCAAAGAATATAATGTTTCTCTTATTTTCACATAATTAAAATATGATTACCTTCATCATATTAAAACCTTAATGAAAAAAAAAATATTGCAGTACAATCCTTATATATATCACATTCTTCTTATACACATAATATAATTCTTGAATCCAAAAACACAAATACATTAATTATTCCGCTTCAAATCTAGTAACAAAATAATCTTGGCCTTTCTACCTTAACCTTTTCTAAGGTAAGTTCCCTTGTCCCTTAGGACATTCATTTTCATAATGCCCCCATTTCTCTACAATTGTAGCATCCAACATTGAAACCCACTTTCTTTCCCTTACAATCACGTGCCTAGTGACCTTTTTCTCCACATTTGTAACAGACTCCCATTCCCTTCAGAAAAGTACCAGGGTGTTTCTTCCCATATTTACTGTAGGATGGAAATTCAACTTTTACCTTTTTACCCTTATTTCCATTTCTAGAGTGTTCAACGGATCTCTTCTTCTCTTTCATTTCTTTAAAGTCATAAGACTTAGAGAATTCCTTTTCTATCTTGATAGCACATGAGACTATATCTTCATACAATGAGAAGGATTGTGAGACTAATGCTTGATGGATAAATGGTTTTAACCCATCAAATAATCGATCAATCATACTCCTTGGTTTATGTTTATAATACGTCGCATGCCTTGCTATCCTTGTAAAGTTAGCCTCATACTTTGCGACATTCTCATCATCCTTTTTCCTTAGACTAGGAAATTACCTTTCTATATCTTATGGATGTTCATGAGAAAAGTATTTTTCTAAGAAAATATCTTTAAACTCCCTTTATTCCATATTTGATACTTCTTCATCCTCGTTTGTGTTTTGAACTATTGAACACCATTGACCTGTGTCACCTGTGAGGCGATAAACTTCCATGACAACTGTTTCCCTTTCATTAATCCCCAAAGCATGAAATATTTTATCTAAGGAACTTATCCATTGCTCATATACAAATGGATTTATAGTCCCATTGAATGTTGGTGGTTGTTGCCTCACAAATCGGTCTAACATTTGTCCTTCGCGTTGTGGATCTGGGTGCTCCATATGGGTAAGGTTGTTATTCATAACCTGAGTGAGTTGTCCTAGTATGGTTATAAGTTATTCAGCACCAGTTGCATCACCATCTCCACTATAATTATCTTGAGTATGAGGGAAATTCCTACATTGATTATGTGCATTACTACGGTTTTTATTCCTTACACTAGGTGCCATTTTTAAACAATAACATACACTAGATTAGTTTATGAATCACAATGCATAATTCCAAACTAGTAAAATACCTAACATAAATTAAATAGTTTATGAATATAATCCATAATCATAAAAAAATGTTTTCTTTAAGGAATTATTTACTCATAAATCCTTCATAATGGTATATAAATAAAATTTGAATTATCCTAAGCATATCCCTCAGCACTGTTGTAACCAAGAGTGCAGCAAAGCCCATTGTTGTGTACTAGGATAACTCAGGTCAAGCCCGGAACTCCTTTTAAGACTTTTCACTCCAAGGTACATTTTTTCCAGAGCCGCCTCTACCTTCTTGTATGTAGACATGGATGTATTTCTTGTAAAATACACAAAATCTCTACATTACCAAAATTCTAGAAAGTTCTTTCAATACAAATACTCAAAGTCTATCTCAGGGTAATTTTCTCTAATCATAGTTTTTCTAAATCTAGTTTACAAGGATTCTACTAAAATTACTCTAATACTAACTGTAACATCCTAACCCTAGTTACTCAGATTTGATGCATTATTATATAACATTGGTTTTATCATAAGAGATCAAGTCTCGAAAGACCGATTAGTTTATCAGTCATGGAAGTACTGGATACATACATAAGTTTTACTTTACATTATGAAATGTAAAAAACAACAACATTGTTCCCCCTTTGAACACACATATATCCCATATCCTATCCCAATAGGTCAACCATAATATACTTCTTCAAATCATTATAAAAATAAAACATAAGAAATGGGTGAGATGAGATGCTCAGTAAGGATAATAATATAGAGGAAACTTTCATAAATAAGCATAAACATTTAAGGAAATGTATAAGACTAAATCACAAGCCTTTTAAACATAAAATTTAGAATAATATGGATAATATAAACCAAATAATGCCAATTACTTATTCACATGTAAATTCTAATAGTCGAATAATCACATGTAATATCAATAGCTAATTTCATAATTATGGAATACATCATGTCGGACATCCTAACCACATAGTTAAGGTCTATTTCCAAGAATAAAAATAAGATTTTATCAAGGCCTCGTTCCAAGACACTAGTTTTTCTAATGATACCTACCAATGCATCAAGGAGCTATAGCGGGCTGCACACGTCACTTACTAAGTCCAATACATTCCTCATATGAAAAGGTTGAAACATAATATAAACATTCGTATTAAAACTAGCATAAGAAATGTCAATACTTTAACCATAAAATATGAATGGTGTAAAAAAAGCACATCCACAATCAAACATATCACAAAACCTTTAATACAATATGGAAGATTGTATCATAATAAATCAACTTCAAACAAACATAAAATCAAACGAAAGATGTTGACATAGTTGAAATCAATCCAAAAACTATTTGAGTGAAATATTTATTTCTGCATTAAAATCATTCAAAAGTAAAGAAAACATTTATTTAGAAAATATTCTTATAATATTTTAAGGGATGCTTCTAAGGTGATACAATAGAAGAAAATAGATTCACCCACGTATAAGTTAAGAAAACATTCTTTCCTTAATTTTTCAAAAAGTTCATAAAGTACCTTGATTGGAAAGTGATGGAAAGATTCCTTTCAAACCATTTTATAAAAATTCAAAAAAGGGTGTAAATTAATTTAAACAATAGTCCAATAAATAGTAAAAATGTTTTCAATTACATTTTTATGAAACACAGATGTGGATGATAAAAAAGTCCCAGTAGATACTTACGTATTAACAACCTTGGATAATAAAGAGATTGTAAAATTAACCCTTACCTAGTATTCTTCCTTATTCAAGGGTACGTTAAACTCCTGTGTGATGGATAAATTATTGTTATTAAATTATACAAGAATCCACATACGTAAATATGATATCATATATGATCTTTTAATATTTCTTTGTTAATAATATTTCAATAGTATCATTATTTCGGGTGTTAACTGATTCATTTTCCTTTATATGTTTTGTTACGTAAGTCTTGTTTTTCATGGATAGGATGTATTTGATTCATATATAGAATGATATTATGTTCTTAAAAAATATTTTTAAATCATAAAATGAAAATTATTCTGGAATGGTTATGATGGGGAATGAATCTTATCGCGTTTGTGGAGACGGTAATCTATACGTACGCATGGGCGACATTATCATTATATTGACAGTAAAATTGTATGTAATTGGATGGTATATATTATATAAAGAATAATTAACATGTTATAATTATTATTTTAATCAATTATACTTATTATTATACCCATCAAAATAATGAGGTGTTAAATAACAAACTACACCACGACGTGGATATGGTAAGCTGTACGTACGCACGTATGGTGACTTTGTCATTCATATGATGGATAGAATAATGCATATGGTTGTACCATATTTATAATAACATCAAAATATGTATAAGGTACTGGAGTTATTATTTTTTTATGGAAACAACAAATAAAGAGGAAGTGGAAGAAGAAAAGAACTTGAAAGAGGTGATGAAATAATTACCTCTTCTTCAGGTGCTTCCTTTTGATTTGACCAAAAGTGCTCCTTAGATTGGATTTATGATCAAATTAAGGCCTCTAATGTGAATTGAGGGTATTTGGGAGGATATTTGATCATAGTTTGTCTGATCCAAATGGATGTGGAGGATTGAAATTAAGAGAAGGGGAAGTACCCTTTTATAAGAGAGGTGACGGTCAATTTTGGAAGTGCTTGAAATATTATTTTATTATAAAATCATTTTCGGTTTATAATGGTTACAAATGGGTTTATTTAGACTATATGGTGGTTATGGGTCTAAATTATCTCAAACAATAGGTTTTAGAAAAGTTTAGGTCACCATATTAACCTTATCTTTTAGATTTAACTCTTAGTTAAATAGTTTAACTTTTATCATGTCTTCTTGTATTCTTACACTAATTGGTTAATAAAATTACTATAAACTACCAAGAGAACCTAAAGTGGTTAATTAATTATATATATAACCTTATATTAGTCCCTTTTACGAATCATATATTTTTATGAATATTATATCATTTAATAAAATAGTATTTGTTTTAAAAACTCATTTATGTCAATTTTGACACTATTTACTAATTGATTTTTGTTAAAGTCCGAACAACTTGATCATTTAGAAAGAAATTATTTTATAAACCCTAAAATTTAATATTAACTTATAAAATTAGTGTAATTCATCAAAAGTATCAATTTACATTTATTTTAATACATATAATATCAATTATTTCAATCTTTCATCAATAAGGTAATTACAGCATCATCATTGTGTCATAAATAAATTTAACTATTTAATGTATAAAAATTATAAATAAAATACCATTATGTAGGAAATATTTTTATATTTCTAATTAATATTTATAGTCTATTTTATCTTATGTATAACTCTATATTAAAAAAATTTAGTTATTAAAATTTGAATTTAACACTTTTAACTCTTCTTTAAATAAAATAATAATAAATGTATTAATCTAATCCAAGTAGACAAAAAGGATCATATTTTATTTCTAAGGTTTATTTTGGTATAAATAAACTTATCCAAAAGAATTAGTACATGTGTTAGGCTGACTATAATATCATTTTTGCCTTTAATTATCCTATTTACTTTTAACCGTGGTAAATAAAATTCAAAAAAGTTACTATTCACCAAAAATTATTTTTATCCTATTGAACCGCATTTTAATTACTTAATTCGACCATATCTCTTAGATTTTTGAAATTTAATTCACTGAAGCGATAAAATTATGGTTTATGAAAATTTGTAAATGTGCCTAGAAGGTGGGTAAAAGACGTTAAAAAGTTCAATAAAATTTTATATATCTAATCATATTATATAATGACTCCAATGAATTAAATTGAAATAATATATGTATTATTTATCTATTTTGACTTTAAAATAAATTTAAATAATAATAATTATTATTTAAATAAAAGGTGTTTTAAACAATAATGCAGTGTTTTTCATTATTCATCGAAAATTGGAAGTTTTCAGAAAAATATAAAAAAATCACCCTAAGATGATTTTGATATTACGAATCCAAAAGTGATTTTTATTTTACCAAAATCAAAACATAGAAGTTTCATTAATTAATTTAAAATTCATTTCCATTGTCAAAACTAGAAAGTGGGTTTTTGAGAAGTAAAAACTATCAAAAGATTGATATGTGTTTATGTCCAATATAAAAGTGAAATTACTTCCAATGACCAAAAGTGGATTACATGATAAGAATATAATCTAGTTATACTTCAAAACCATTCAAATTTATAATTTAACACTATAAATTATTTTGATTAAAAAAGTTGTTTTCAATTAAAATTTAGTACCTTTCACTATTCATCAAAATATGAAAGTTATCAGAAAACACAAAAAATTTATCCTAACTAAATTTTTCTATCCTTATTTTAAAGAAGAATTTAATTTCATCAAATTGAATATATAAAAGTTTCAAATATTGTATTTAAAAAGTGTTTTCCATTAAAAGGCGGAAAAATTACATTTTTTGAAAAATACTTCTTTTATCTAAAAAAATTGAATTTTTCCTTATATTATATCTAAGAAAAACAAAAGATGAATGATGAAATTATATTATATATATATAATTCAAAATATGGTTGTTATTATTCATAAACCTTTTTAAACGGCTAGTTTGATAGGTCGTGGTGTGCTGGAACTCGATGTTGCGTAAATCACTCGCTATTGTATTATTCAAAGAGAAACGTACCGTGGATGCTTGGGGAGTTAAATTTTTCATTTGAATATCATATTATTCATAGATTACAATAAAAAACAAAATTGTTTATACCCAATAGGCGCTTCCTCTACGTCTAAAACCTTCAAGTGGTATCTAAGAAGTCAAATAATTAATTTATAAATATTTATTAATCATTAATCGATGATATGTGTTTACAATTAATTTTCATTTCTGGTTTATTAGTTTTAAATTTAAACATAAAAATATTCTATTTTATTTCTCCATTCTCCCTCATATAACCAAGAAAAATGTTAAATCAATGCAAAAAAAATTTGAAGACTCCACTAGGAGGTGTTAATAATTCTATTTATATAACACAAGACTACATTGCATATAGCCCATTGGTACACGTCATGTACTAATGTTAATTGAACTGGGATGAGCCATGATAAATTCTAGTCATCATACAACAACTACATGTGGTAAGAACTAAATGTAGATCATGTGTTGACCAGGCTAGGTTGGAACATAGTTTTCCAAACTACAGATTCTGTATCCCACTTACATGATGTGTAGTCCATGTATTTTGTGATGAAAAAACACTGACTCCAAGCCATGTCATATATTTATTACATGAAATCAGAACTGAAAAACTATGCAACATTGAGGATACATGAGGTGTAGTTGGAGTACAACCTGTGTGCCCCATACGCATCTATGGCCAAAAAATATGTTGCGCCCCTAAGCACGTGTCACAAACATGGGTAAATGATATTAAATGACACATCACCCAAGTACTCACCATTTAATTTACTATACCTCATTTGATTAAGTTAACACAAATGGGAAAATTAAATATACAATTAAACCTATTTACATGTGTTCTACATGTCATTTATTGATATTACACTCCATAGGATTATTAATTATATATTAAATTAGTTTTCGTATTAATTTATGAACTACAAGTTATGTATGGTCCTTACTTATTGTGCGCTATGCATGCATTAATAGCATCACATCCCACACAATTTACAAATTACCATGCATTATTTATTGACAATTCACACTTTATAATTACATTCCACAAAATGTATCTTTGATTTCATGTGAATAAATAGTACAAGGACCATGTCGAGTAGTTTGGATGGGTACATGTAATTGACTCCAAGTACACAAGTGTGATTTATTAATTTTAAATAAAATAAATTAATTTAATTTTTTCAAAATATAGTTTATGGGAATTTTCAGAAAATTTTGGATGGAATTAAGATAAATTGAATTAATTGATTAATTAGATAATTAATTGGATTAATTCGAGAATTTTACCTTAATTAAAGAACAGATTGAGGTGAATACTAGATAGATTGAAAATGTATATTCATTTCATGTATATGGGTGATCATGAGCTTAGACTATAAAAATTTATGTAGTTAGTTTTCTTTTAATTTATTATTATTATTAAAGTTAATTGGTGGATTGTGTGTCACCCCCCTCTCATTATGTAAGAGTCTGTGTGTTTGTGGTTTCTTTTATGTAAAACCCATATACCAATCCTTTATCACCCCTCACATGTGTGTGAGTAAAGATTATTTAATGAATGGATCTCTGAAAAGAGTGGAGATGATTTAAGTTTTTTGCTAAGGGGAAACCAATCTAGAAGATAAATAGGAGGATAAGTGGAATGTTGTGACACGAACCAAGTTATGCTTCAAGGTGCCCCCCCCAGGTTTGAGAGTTAGTTTATCACATACTATATAAACTAACCATTATAAAGGTCATGATCATGCCACTTTTATTATTTCATTTATGTCAAGTTCCATGGTTAATTTCATTATGGATACTTTTTCTCAATCACATAAATATATGAATTAAAAAGCATGCAAGATAAAATTAAAATAAATTGGATTATGCATAAATTTTATCTTAAACATGGTTATTCACTAAAGTAAAGTCCACTGATTATTAATAAGGATTTAATGAGATAAAATTATCAATTTACACTTAAAGATTAAAAATCCCTCAAATCAATATATTAAGTCGGTATAGCCTTCCACTGCTTACGTTAAAATTGAACCATAGTTCAATGTTCTCGACTGATAAAAGTTAAGGTTCCTTGAATTATTAAGGAATTTTATATTGAGTTTTGAGTCAATTTTACTTAGTTAACTTCAAGGGTTTATTACCAAAGAAGTAATTTCATTAATCTAGAGATAATAATTGAGGAAATCCTTATCCATGATTTCAGGATTTGGGAGTCGACTCAACAAATCAAGTAACTTTGATCTATTTTAGATGAAATGTTATGCCTACCTAAAACCCTTCAAATAACATTTTAGGACCAATTTTGGTTTATGATAAGGGAAATATGGATCATTACCACTTAAATATTCATTTGATGAGACATTCTAAAACTAATGGTGAGTTCTATTAGGTTTTGATAAAATATTGTCTAATTAATACATTTAAAATTTATTATCGAATTTTTAAATCTAGATAAAGCAATATTATTTTTCTCTTACTTAAATTATAGACATGTAGATCCACATGACTTTGACTATATCACTACAATCCATACTAAAGAAGGATAACCTTATCACTAACTCAAATTTCTAGGAATGGTATAAGAACTTGTACATTATACTATTCCATGAATGGAAATCATATGTGATGGAAACTCCATTTCATGAGTCAGTCGCTAAAGAGGTTAGTGAGGAAAAAATATCTCTCTACTTGAAACATATGTACAATTCCTCAAATTTCCACTTCCTCAAATTTCCAATGTTTCATGCTATCATCCCTGACTAGTGTTCTTCTAATAAACATGAGGATTTGGATGTTTATAGAATCATGTCTCACCTTCATGATCTTTGTTAAGAGAATGTGAGATAAGAGAGATATGAGTTCTCTAATACACTATTTATGTGTTGTCATGGAGATTTGGGACCAGCTAGGATACATGTAGTAAATATTATTATCTACATAGAACATTTAGAAATCATGGGCATTAATATCTCTGAGGATTTGTGCATAGATCTCATTCTATCCTCACCACCTAAGAGCTTCACTAGTTTCATTAAGAATTATAATATGAGTAATAGTAAGTAGACTATTTCAGAACTTCTTACTCTAATTTTACAAGTTAATAAAGACATGGGGCATGAAAACCCTACTGTTTTATAGTAAACAGGACAAATAAAAAAAAGAAAAGTTCCCAAGACTCATTTTGTGTTTAAGGCTTCTGATCACCATCCTTTCGATAAAAAAATATTCAATGATAAGAAAAGGAAGAAAAAATAGTATTTTTTATCTAGAAAGGTAGGCCAATGGAAGAAGAAATTCACCTAGTTAAATAAGCAAGGGGAAGATACAAGTGTATTTGTTATTTAGTGGAATATTTATATACCTACACATTAGGTATTAGATATAGATTGTGGTGCTCACATATGTATCCAAATATAGGAACCAAGTAAACTCTGGAAGATTTCTAGAGGAGAGAACGGTCTTAGAGTATCCAATGGAGTATGACTTGCTAATTTGGCTATAAGATATCACCACCTTCTATTTTCAATAGGGATGATTTTACTTTTAAAATATTTTTATTATGTATCAACTATTAGCAAGAACAAATTTTTTTTATCATGTTTAGATACAAATTATCTTATTTTCAAGTTTGAAAATAAGAGTTGGTTCTTTTACAAATACAACATATGTTATGGTGTGAAAAATTTAAATAATGGAATTTATGAATTAATTTATAAGAACCAAGTATTGGAAATCGATAGAAAATCAAGTTTACAAGACTCATTTAACACCCTTTTATAGAATTACCATCTTAGTCACATGATTGAGAAATGTCTGACAAAGATCTATCAAGATGGTTATTTAGAATATTTTGAGCTAAAACCACTTGAAATATTCCATTCATGTTTATAAAAAAAGAGGACCAAACCACCATTTGGTGGATAGGGTGAAAGGGACATAAAAATTATAGAATTGGTACATACTAATGTGTTTGTACCTTTTCGGTTAAAGCTAGAGGTGTGTATTCTTATTTCATAACTTTTACTAATGATTTGAGTAAATATGGTTATGTATACTTGATGAGGTATAAGTTCATGTCCTTTGTTTAATTCAAAAAAATCAATAATGATATCAAAAATAAACATTTTAAGAATATAAATAAACTCTAATCTGATTGAGGTAGTGAATATATTCACCAAGAGTTTATCAAATTTCTATGGAATCTTTAGATTCTATCTCAACTAACTCCACTTTATACACCACCATGGAATGTTTTTAGTGAAAATCTGAACCACACATTGCATGGCATGGTGGTATCAATGATGAGTCATACAAATCATCCATTATCCTTTTACGGTTATGCATTACAAATGGTGTTGTACACAGTGAATTGTGTGCTAACTAAAGTGGAAAAAAATATTCCCTTTGAGTTATGGAGTGGAAGGAAACTCATTTTGTTTTGTATTCATGCATGGGGTTGTGAAGTATTTTTTAAGACTACCTCTATAATCAAACTAGCCCCCAAATGCACGAAGTGTATCATTGTAGGATATCTCATGGAAACTAAGAGATATTATCTATATAACCCCATAGAAAATAAGGTAGTCATCACAAGACATAACATTTCTCTTGAAATGGAGAACATCCTCAAGAAGGGTAGTGGGAGTAATATTGAGTTTGATGAAGTTAATGCTCAAGATACACAAGATTTGGTATAGGAATAGGTTCCATAAGACCTTGATGAAGATGTAATTCCTGAAACATAAGTACTTTATAGGATCACTAGAGTAATTAGAGAACTATAAATACATGGTTTTCTAGTCATTGAGGACGGTGACTCATTATTGGTTGAGAATAATGAACATCTTTCCTACAAGGAGGAAGTAGAAAAATTAGAATCTATAAGATGGAAAGAATCCATAAATTATGAAATGGATTACATGTATCAAAACAATGTATAGGTTCTTGTAATGGAACAGCCTGGGGAAACTATACAAGTCATCCAAGACGGTCTTCCACATGGTAAAGTAAAAAAACAAAGTGGAAGAAACATGTCTCATAATAAACCTGAAAAAGGAAAACCAGCAGGGTATAATACAAAAGCAATAGATAATATCCATGATACATACAAAGTCAATCCAAATATACCAAACCAAAAAGATAAAACATGAAGAGTATAAACAATTCCTTGTGTGATAATCCTTCATCACCAAACCATCCTTCTATGAAGACAATGATTACAAGAGAAATCAACATGCTACATAATTACCTTCCCTTTACCCGAGTCCTACAAAACAACATCTAAAACCACCCAAATAAAAAAGTAGTGTGTGAGCACAAAGCCTAGTATAATAAAACCATAGAATATATAAAATTTCTAATATTAAGAATAAATTAGTTCTAGATTTAAAACAAATATAGTTTACAATTCATTTTCATAAAGTAAAATAATTTTATAAAAAACATTCTTTTGGTTATCATAAAACATACCATATTCACTAAATCCAAGAATATTTTAATAAATTAGGTATACAACCATGGATATATCATAAGATACTATGAGAAAATAACAATGAAATAAACTAGAATGTGAGAAACCAATCATAAGACAAATCACACCATTTGGGACCTAACCTATAGCTATATGTGTTAAACATTAAAGAAAATCCTCAATCCATTCCTAAGGTGGATCCAACCAATATAATATCTATTGGAATTACACACACTAAAGTGGAATAAAACCTCTTTTGGTACTACATACGTAACATGTGACAAGTATACTCCTCATGAACCCTAGGTTACCCAATGTGATAATTTTTTCAAAATCCATTTCAAAACAAAAACTGCCCTTTAAAGCATTTAATCAAATACATTGTGTGAAAAAATCATTTTTAAAGAAAACACCTTTAAAAATGTATCTTTTCAAAAAAAAATACAATAAAATTTCAAATAAATCAATTTAAATTAATAAACCAAAGGAATTGACAAGAATATAAGGAATTTAGGAATTAGAACCACTTCAATAGATACACCTACCTCAAGAATGAAAGAAACCAAATCACATTTGAAAAAGGAGATTGAACAAAAGAATATTGGTCTCTGAAAGACAAGGCACAAGTGAAAACTAAATAGGATTAATCAAGGTCACATCCTAGTTATTATCCCATAGAAACACCACTGCATACACACCACTTTCAAACTAATATTATCAAGCAAAACATGGGGAAAAGGAGATTGCACGTACCTGATAGAATAATACCCACTACACCAGTAATCAACCTATACATGAAAATATATCCATATGAGGTATAAATACCCCAATAAAACATAGGAGAAACTAGTGCTTTAGGGATACATATTCACCATGAAAACTTAAGGGACTTATGCAAGAATAGAATAAAACCAACTGGGCATGAAGGATTTATGGTGTAAATATCACTCCTATGCTTTAAATTTCCCATAACTCATTTACACTAAAAAATATGTTACCTTGGATTAAATTATCCTGAGGAATGATTTTATATCATAATAATGGTTTTAATTGTGTAAAATCATTTTACAGTATAAAAGTTTTTATGGTCTAAATAGTTTCCACAACTTGTTCCCAACATTGAACTTACGCCATTATCCAGAAATGTACTACGTAAATTTCTCTTGCAGATAAAACCAAATACATTTCCCTATAGAAAACTCCTATAAATATCCCAATGCCCTCCAAATACTTTAACACTTTTATACCTAGACTTTATTAATTAAAAAAACATACATCCCCAAACTTTAGGTCATTTCCCCCAACAAAATCACTCTATCTCCATAGGTCCTGAAATTCACCCAATAAAAAAGAGAGTAAGGACTAGAGTCAAGAAGTACCTAAAGGAAGGTGACATAATTTTACAATATCCCCATCATAAACACTTTATATACCTATAAAGTCCTCAAGATCTTGAAATTGAAAAAAGTGAGGGCCATTACTACCTAATCAATAATTCCCGCTCCCACATATCATATATATCCTATCCAAAATACCAAAATATAAAGAATAATGGAATTGTTTTAACAAATAGTTCCTTCTATCAGTGGTCTATAATCTGAACTGGTTACTGAACCACAGTGATCTCAAGCTCAAGGTCATCATCCTCCCACTCAATCACATGGGAAGGAGCTGGTTGATACCTCATCATCTGAGAAACATGAAATACATCATTGAAGGAAGTTAAATTAGATGGTAAGTTAAATCGACATTTTACCTTTCCAAGATGATCCACAATCTCAAAGGGACTAAAAAACCTCAATGCTAACTTATCCTATCTACCCAATCGATGGTGTCCCATGCAATGTTAAAATTTGGGAAAAACCTGATCACCAACAAAAAACTCTAGAAGCTGATGATGATGGTCCGCATAAGATTTTTAATGACTCTATGCCATTTACAATCTTTTCCAGATCAAATACACCTTTTCTATTGTTTTATAAACAATACATGACCCAATAAAGGAACACTCTCCCAAATTTATCCAGTACAAGGGATATCTATATGGACACCCATACAAATCCTCAAAGGGGTCCATCTTAATTGAGGCCTCATAACTATTTTTATAGGAAAAATCGACCAGAGGAAAATTATTTTCCTAAGGACCAATAAAATAAAGAACACAAGCCTCAAGCATATCCTCAAGAACCCCGATATAACTATCTATTTTTTCATCTATTTTCAAATGATAAGTTGTACTCAATTTCAACTGGGAAGCCATTTACTCTTGTAAAACTTTCCAAAACACGAATGTGAACCTAGGGTACCTATCAAAAACAATTACAGAGGGAACCCCATGAATCCTGACAACCTCTCGAACATACAAGTCCCTAATATATTCCACTTTAATTTTTTCCTTGATAGTGAGGAAATACACTAATTTCATGAGTTGATCAATGATTACTCAAATAAAATTTTTCCCAATAAGAGTCCATGGTAAACCAGTAATGAATTCTATGGAAATATTATCCCATTTCTATACCAGAATGGGTAAGGGATGTAGCAAACGAGCAGGTCTCTGACTCTCTACTATAATTATATGAAACATAATACATCGTGATACAAAATCTACAATCGACTACCTCATCCTAGACCACCAATATCAATGTCTAAATTCATCATACATCTTGGTATTACCAGTGTATATGAATAACAAATAATGGTGTCTAATGTCCAATAACTCCTACCTCAGAGAAAAAGAAACAAACAACATGCTTCAGAAAAACAAAGTCTAGCAGGGAGACCAAGACCACTCACCCAAGGTCTCCCCACCATTTATAATTTCACTAAATCATTAGCACTCAGTTTCAGGTACTTGATTAAGTCAAACCCACTCATCAAATGATGAGTTATCCTTTGTAGAATCCAAACACACCTTCCCACCAGCTTCTTCCTCTCTCAAACTCATCTCAGTAAACTAACTCATCAGAGACCACTCTTCCACTAATTCCTTCACTGCTTATATTGGCAATTTCCTACTCACTACATCAACAACCACATTTCCTTTCCCAAGAGTATGAGAAATATCAAAAATTAATATTCTAAAGATACTTAACCCAATATATTTTTTGAAAGTTTAGATCCCTCATGTAAAAATATACTTTAGGCTTTTGTGATCATAATATATTGTAAACCACTCCCCAAAGAGGCAGTGACATAACATTTTGAGTTCATGCATAATGATAAATAAAGATCAGGGGTAGGGTAGTTCTTCTCATGAGGACATAACTAGTGAGAGACAAAGGCCACCACTTGTTTCCCCTATATTAAGACACTCACCAAACCCATTCCAGACAAATCAAAAAAAATATCATAACCGGAACCTAGTTTTGGAAGAATCAAAACTGGATCTAAATTCAACCTCAAATTTATTTCCTTGAAATATCTCAAAAATTGGTCATTCCACTAAAAATTTACGCCCTTATGGATTAAATCTATCATCAAAGATGTAATATTAGAGAAGTCCTGAATGAACCATCTGTAATAACCATCCATCCTCAAGAATATTCATATCTCAAACACATTTATGGACCTATCCAATTAAATAACTACCTATACCCTTTTCGGATCTACTGAGAATACCCTATAAGATATAAAATTCGCCCAAAACTTTAATTCTTGAATCTAAAACTCACATTTGAAAAGATTACCATAAAAGAGATGTTCCCTCAAGGTTCAAAGAATGATATCCAGATGGTCCATGTGCTCCTCCTCTGACTTGGAGTAAACCAAAATATTATCTACAAACCCAATAAAAAAGAGTCCAAGAACTGATGAAATATGTCATTCATCAACTCCATAAATACCGCAAAAGCATCAATGAGACCAAATGGCATAATCATTAACTCAAAATTCCCATACTGGATTTTAAATTTTATCATAGGTATATTCTCTTCTTGGACTCTGAACTGGTTGTGCCTTGATCGATGTTCAATCTTTGAAAACCAATGAGCCCCTCTAAGTTAATCAAAGAGATCATTAATCATGGTAATGCATATTTATTCTTGATAGTCACCTGATTTAACTTTCAATGATCAATATAAAGTTTGAGGATCCTTTTAGACTTCTTAAAAAAGATGACAGAACAATCCCATGGTGACATGTTAGGATGAATAAATCCCTTTTCCTTGAGGTCCACAAGTTATAATTTAAGTAATACCAAATTATTAGGTTCCATATGATAAGATGACATAAAAATAGGAATCATACCATGTAGTAGATCAATAGTAAACTCGGCCTCTCTCTTTGATAGAAAACTAGAAAGATCATCTAGAAAGACATCAGGGTACACACACACCACTATAAGAGGTGGAATTATTAAACAAGGATCAATGTCATTATAAAACTTCTCTTAAATGACATGGGATCACCCCAATATAAGGAATAATAGGCCCCTATCCCAGACCTAGAATCCCACTCACCTAGAATGAAATGAGTGATTCCATCTAGAAATAAAAACTAAAGTCAATGGTGATAACAATTGATTTAGGACTTAACATTATTCATCTAATCCATGCCAAAAATTTGGTCAAATATACCAAGATCAAGCACAGAGAAGTCCCACTCCACCTCAAGTTCAGTTATTTTCACTCAACATGTAGAACATTTGAAACCTTTTTCAGACCAATTTCCCAAAGGCATGGAAATATCGAACAAGAATGGGATAATATCTTAACGCAATCCCAACCCGTCAACTAAATTTTAAGATATAAAAGAATGAGTACTGCCCTTGTCAAACAAAGTAAGCACCATAGAAGATGAAATAAACATTGTAACTCAAACAGTAGTTGTCCCTAGTTCAAATTCCTTTAGTGTATACTATGCTTCATAAATACATCTAATCTTGGATCCTTTGTGAGCTTTCTTAGCCACATGAACTTCCCCTTTATATTGAGGATAATACCCACAAAATTTGGAAGAATCAGTACAAACCTACGAACCCTTGGTGAGAGTGGATGTAGCCTTACTTCCTTGGTATATCCTTTCACAAAAATTACCTAGATGGAATGATTTTACACAACAACGACAAGTCGAGGGAGCCTTCATATAATTAGTCTTGGTATTACTAGTACTTTTACACTGATAGAAATCAACCTACTACTATCTTGATGAAGCCCCCAAAACTGGTCCTAAGAAAACTATCTTACTTTGTGGTTCCTTTTCTAGCTAGAAGATACACCCTAGATAATGAAGTTACTAACTAAAGCTCCACCCAAAAATGTTTTTCTAGCCATGTCATCCTCTGACAATGATTCCTTATTAGATATCTCCAAAAATTTTGGAAGTCACATGAGAATCAGCACTGACCAAATATGATTCCTTAACACCAACGTAATCCTCCAAGACTTTAGGTAATCATTGGTGACTACCTACAGTGCTAAATACAACAACTCGCCCAAACGAGTGGAATACTTCAGAATGGAACACTCCCCTTTCTATTAGGTTAGAAACTCTTAGGTATTTTTACCCTCATATCTTCTCATGATAAAAATGTTGGTTTAATATTTTATTGAAATATACCTAGGTGAGATCCTCATGTAACATTTTTTGAACAATAGATTCCCACAATCTTCTTCTTGATCCCTCAATCATATTTATGGAAAAACCCACCTTAGAGTCCATAAGAGTCTTTAGAAGGTTGAAGATCCTCTCAATGCACTCAATCCATTCATTAGATTCATGAGGTCCCTTTTCACCACAAAAGATAGGTGGATACTACTTATTAAATTTTGAACCATGATTCACATATCATCCTAGGTGCACAACACCTACATAGCCCATAGTTTGAATAGTGCAGATTACAGCTTTTACCAAAGAAGGGTCCCATAAAGGATCGGCCTGCAGAACCTTTCCCATGGATTCCTCACTCTAATTTTGAAGAGATATTATAGGAGTAATTTTCTAATAATCACAAGATAAAAACAAATTGGTCATGAGTAGATCCAAAATCATATAACCATCTTTAGGTATCCATATCCATGATAAAAAAGAAACAATAATTTAAAGTAATTATGAATTTTACCAAAAAAAATTAAAGGAACAATTCCATTTAAATAAACCTCATATTCAGTTCATTCAAATTCCCTCAAACCACTAAGTCACAAGATTGGAAAAAATCCCTACCCACCCATGGTAACTTGAATTTAGTCATAGATGTGAGATCGAAATGCCCCATTTCCACACTTACAATCAAAATTTTGATGGTCCTTGCTCTGTTATACCAAGACACTATGCCAAACCCAAGAAGTGTCACAATAGTTTAGGTTGGGTAATGGATCTGATACCAATTTAAAATTAACCAACCTGGGGTAACATAAAAAGTCACTCAATATGGTCTGATACATTGTAAAGTAAAAAAAACAAGGAAAGAAACATGTCTAATAATAAAATAGAATAAGGAAAACCACTAGGGTGTGATGTGGAAGCAATATAAAATATCCATGAAACATAAAAAGTTAATCCAAATAGGACAAACCATAAAGATAAAACATGGTGAGTCTAAACAAGTTCATATGTGACCATCCATCGCCACAAAACCATCCTACTACTAAGACAATGATAATAAGATAAACTAGTGTGCTACATAATGCCCTTCTCTTTACCCAAGTCTTGTAAAACAACATCTATAATCACCCAAAGGAAAAAGTAGGGTGTGATCACAAATCCTAGTATGACACCACCAAATAATATATAAAAGTTATAATATGAATATTGAATTAGTTCTAGATTTAAGACAAATATTGTTTAAAATAATTTTCATTTAAGTAAATACATTTTATAAAACAAATACCTTTGGTTTTCATAAAAAATAGCATATTTAGAAAATCCAAGAATATGTTATCAAATTGGATAAACAACCATGGATATTCCATAATATCATATGAGTAAATGATCATGAAATAAAACATAATATGATAAACCAATCATAAATGATAAAGCATGCCATTTAGGCTCTAAACAATAGGAATATGTGCTAGAAATAAAAGAAAATTCCAAATCCAGGCCTAAGTTGGATCCAACCAATATAACCTCTATTTTAATTACACACACTAAACTAACATAAAACCTCTTATGAAATTACACACACAAATAGTGAAAATTCTATTACCAATTCACCCAAGGTTACCCAATGTGCTAAGTCTGTAAAAAGAAATTTCAAAACCAAAACCACCCTTCAAAGAATTTAATCAAATAATTGGTGTGTACAAAACCATTTTTAAATAAAACCCCTTTAAAAACAATTATATTTTCCAAAAATTCCATTCCAATGTCAAATAAATCAATTTCAATGAACAAACCAATGGGATTGATAAGAAAATAAGGCAATTAATGAATTATAACCACTTGTATAGATACACCTACCTAAATAATGGAGGAAACCTCATATCCTTTGAAAACAAAGATTAGAAATAAGTAGATCATCCACCAAAAAATGAATGAGGGAAAAATGTAAAGCATCGATTGATATCACATCTCGGTTATTATACCCTAGAAAAACCGCAACAAACACACCGCTTCCAAACTGAGATCGGTAAGAAAAACAAGGGGAAAAAGATCTCATGTACCTAAATGAAGACAACCCACTATACCAATGATCAACCACTCCAAGAAAATTAATCCATAGAAGGTATAAAGACCATAAAATTCTTGGGATAAAATAGGGATTGAGGAAGATGGTAACACCATGAAAATAAAAGGGAATTATGTGAATGGTGAATAAATCCAACCAGACATGAGGGATTTATGAATTTCATATTTGTCTTACACTATAAATTTCCCATTCCTCATTTACATTGATAATCACATTTCCACATATTAAATTATCCCAATTGAATATTTTATGTCATAATAATGGGTTTTATAGTGTAAAACCATTTTATGATATATTTTTTACAGACTGAAGTTTTTTCAAATCTTATTCCTAGCGTTAAAATTATACCATAATCTAGATATGTATGGCATAAATATCTCTTACTGGAAGTACCCAATATAGAACCTTGCTGGAAACTCCCAGCAATATCTCGATGTCCTATGAAGCCTTTAACATATTTATACCCAAAATCCATTAATTCAAACAAACATGCATCCTTTAACTTTAATTCATTTCCCCCCAAAAAAATCTTTCCATCCCCGTAGGTCTTGAAGCATACCCAAATATAAAAAGTATAAAGACTATAGTAAATAGGTACCTGAAGGAAGGCAATGAAATGTTACAGTTCTAGTTAATCCACACATTAATATAAAGCCTATTGGGTGAATATGTGTATTCAATAGAAAACCAGACATGGAAGGTAAAGTGAATACATATAAATCATGATTAATGGATAAAGGGTTTAAACAACATCAAAAAATTGAATAAAAAACCTTTTCTCTAGTTTCCATGTTTAAATACATCAAAAATAATTTAATAACATATTTCCATCACTATGATATTTGGAATATGGATGTCAAAACAAATTCCCTTAAGGGGAACCTTTAGGAATATGTCTATATGACACAACCATAAGGGTTTATAACTCTTGGTGAGGGAAATAATGTTTTTAAGTTGTAGATATACATTTTGGGATTGAATAAAACATCTAGGTCATGGAACATTTAGTTTAATGAAGCTATAAAAGGATTTAGTTTCATTAAGAATGAATGAGATCCATGTGTTTACAAGAATTTCTATGGGAATACAATTTCTATCCTAAAAGTATGTTATAATGACATGTTAGTTATTGGAAACAACATACTAGTCTTACCGTCAGTTGAGGATCAGTTGAACAAGTGATTATCCATAGAGGACATGGGTGAAGCGTCTTATATTCTAGGGATTAATAATTCTAAGAGGCAGCTTGGACTAAGTCAAAGTACATATATTGACCAGATACTAAAGAGATTTAGTGTGGAACAATCCAAGTGGGGATTGATTCTAGTGTCACACGGTATAGATATTTTCAAGAAATTTTTCCTCACACACCAAATGAAAGAGAGAGAATGAGTTTGATCATATAAACTTCTGTAATATGATCAATCATGTATTCCATGTTATGTCTTAATCTTGATACTACCTATGGTTTGATCATAGTGGGAAGATATCAAGATGATCCTAATGAACAACATGGGTCTTTTGTTAATGTTTCCTTAAGTATCTGAGGTGTACTAAGGATATGATTTTGATATATGTAGGAGATAGGAAGCTAGTTATTGGGGGATATACTGATGATAGATTTTAGAAGGATCAAAATGATATAAAGTTGCAGTCAGGATACGTATTCAGTCTCGATAGAGGATCTATTAGCTGGAAGAGTTTGAAGTAACTAGTTTTTGTTGATTCTACATCAGATTCCAAGTATATAACGGCTTCTAATAAAACCAAAGAAGTTATTTGGATGTGAATCTTTATCCAAGATTTTTATGTGGTGCCTATAATTAAAGACCCTATCACATTATTATAGAGACCTAAGATTTTAATACATAAACATTATTTATTTTTAGATTAATATTTAATACATTTCATAATATACATGCTTGAGGACCGTAAATGTTTAGTGTCTTTGGAGACTAGATACATAATGTACTGATTTCATGATATATATTCAACATCTCCCATAAAGATCTTCCCACATAGTAATCTTTATATACACACCCTACTTAAACCTGTTTGCATAACCTAGAGATAGGATATATTACAAAGGGTAATCTCAGATTCCCATTAAGGATAAACATAAGAGATATCAATCGATGATCATATAAAAGTAAAAGATAAGTATAAGGTTATGAGATCATGAACACAACTTAAAATTTTTATATGGAATGTATCATGGATTTTAAAAATGATTCATGGAATAAAACATTATCATTTTATAAGATATGAATCATAATAGTGATAAATCATTATTAATCAATCATGAATCATAAGTTAATGTAATAAAATTGTGTCATTATCATATGTATAGAAACCAATTAATATGTCAAGGTTAACCACTGAGAACATAAAATCATAAATAATCAAGCATCAATTCCTATTTTTAATATCCTAATAGATAAGTCATCATCACCTATTTCCCATAGTGGATTAAGCACATCAACTTGTTTACCATAGTGGATCAAGCACACAGACTTTTTTATCATAGTTATCTCATGATATATAAAACTTTACCCAATGCATTTGAGGGATATTTAATTCTAGGCCTACCCATTACATAATGAAAACCATACATATATGTGCCACAATTTTATAAAATATTTATCATAACATAACTCATGCAAAGAAAATGGGTTTCATAAACATTTCATAATTTTATCATAGCATAAACCCTGGAAAATAAATCGGTTTCATAAACATATCATCATCATAATCATAAACCATATAGATAAATAATAAATATGGTATCATTGGATCATGTCCCCAAAAAAAAACATAATTAACATCTAAGTATGTTATTATTGTTGAAAATTCATTCAAAAGAATCACTTGAATATTTCCTAAAGAAAATACAATTTTCACGTTGAAATCACATATTTAAAATCAAAAAAAATTACCAAATATTAAGAAAATCATTTTATTTGAAATGAAACATTAAAATTTTTAAATTAATATTCAAAAAATTTAGTGGTCACAATGGCATAAAATTCCATTCATGTTTTATAAGTTGAAAGAAAACATTCATTTCACACTTTTGTAAAATGTCAAAGTCCTTCATTCAAGAAGTGACCAGAAGATTCCTTTTAAAAAATTTCATAAAAAGTAAATCATGGGTAAAAATGAATTTAAAAAATCATAGTATAATATTAAAAACATTCTTAAAAACATTTTTAGAAAACATGGATATGGAAGAAAAATTATTTTTGAATAAAGAGAGAAATAAAGCTTATTTTCCTTAAAAAATATTATTTTGATATATTGAATACATAAAGTGAAGAAAATGAATTGAAGAAATTTATTCTTGAGGAATAAATATAGGAGAATAAAAATTAAATGGTTTTTTATATAAGGATCATATAATTTCCTCAATGTAAATTCATGTATAAACAATCCTGATTAAAAATATGATTGAAACATAAATACCTTACCTCATGTCTCATATTTCTTCATACATGTTTGAACCACCTATATAATAAATAAATATTTATTATAAATTTAATATAGAATAATATTTATATCTATCATACCATATATTATTTACTTATGATGTCTTATCACCCTTTTATTAACAATTTGTTATTAAAATAACTATTCTTAGTGATAACTGCTTTGTTTTTAATGCATGTTTTCATTTGATAGTCTTGATCATTATACTTTGATTCTGGTTCTATAGTCAAAATAATATTAATCATGATATAAATATCATGTATATTTTTTATATTTATATGTAGCATCATCCATAAAAGGTAGATATAGAAAAATGATTTACACCATTCATCGAGACGACAAACCGTACGTACGCACAAACGCTATTTTAACTATTTAATGGTTTAAAAGAAAGAAATATAAATAATAATTTTCCTTTAACTAATAATTATTATATCATATATATCATATATATTCATTAAATTTATCCGTATTACCATCCATGTAAATTATAAGTTAAAAATGAATCACATCGCTTCGTGGATATGGTAGTCTACATGTACACATGAGTGACGCTATCATTTTCCAACAGATGAAAGGTAATAAGGTAGATAAGATATTATAATTATATAAGAATAATAATGCCATAAATATCATATATAAACTTTAAACACATCATAATATCCATCCTTGAGGGATGGTGATGTAAAATTAATTGCATTGCTATGTGGAGATGATAAGTCGTATGTATGCACAAGCAATATTTTCACTTCCCATTTGTTTTAAAAGAGGGTGAATAAAGGAAGCTTCTTAATAATAAGAACATTTTTGTATATTTATTATATTTAAATTACTATTTTATGAATAATATAATATTTTTTTTGATTTAAGGAATAATAAATTGAAAGAGGTCAGGTAAGACGGTTACCTCTTCTTCAGTTGGTCTCTATTAGATTCCTTCTTAAGGACCCTTAGAATGGTCTTTTAAGAAGACCAAGACCTATAATTCATGTATATGGTATTTTATAATATAATATGTTAAGTTTTTATCTAGATATAGGGATAAAAGTGATGTTAATAAGAGAAAGGAGAAGTTCCCTTTCATAAGTTAGAGGGGGAACTCTTAGAATTCCTTAAAATATTAAAATATAATAAATTCATTCTCATGAAAAATGCTTCCAAATGTCCAGATATTAGAATATAATATAGGATGTGTTTCAAATTCCATAAACCAATAAAATGGATAATGGGTGATTATTTAGACCATATATTATCCCCATTTTCTTATTTCAATATTTTTATGATTTTTAAGCAATTTAATAAAATATTATTTTCATAAAATATCATTAATGTCATTTTTGACACTATTCACTTTATTTAACTTTAAAGACATCAAGAAAAATATTTAATTCAAATATAATACATTAATAAATCACTAATATGTTATATTCATCAATAAATTTCATGTAATACTATAAATCACTCAAATTATATTACTTTTAATATTTTTAAAATCATTTATTTTATTTTTCTTTTAATTGAAGAAATATTTTTTCAGAATTTCATAAGAATTTAACGTAATTATATAATCAGTAAAAATTAGAAATAAAAATTACATCATTAAAATAATTTCATTATTCTCACAATAAACATTAATATTAATTCACAACTTAATTTTGTACACATAAGATATATTTAAATGTAAGAGAGTGACATTTTGTATTTTTCTTTTCTTTAAATATTATATAGGTCATTTTCATAGAAAAGTGTCCCTTAAACAATTAAATTTTGAGCTCAAGGTGATACGGGTTGAATTATATTAATCCAATAAGAATTAATATGAAAAAATTTGACCTTAACACTTAATTTTAACCTAGGATAACTTAATTTACCCTTTATTGAGGTGATAAATTTTACCATGGTTACTATTCATAATGCCTAAACATAGAAGGGAGGTATTTACCTAATTTGGACCTCCCAATTCCAAATATGGAATCCATTGTTCATAATTAAATTTCAATTAGTGGAATAAATTCATTTGAAAGTAAGTATGAAAAATGCAATGAAATTCCTTTTTTAGAAAAAATATATATATTAAGCATAAAATTGTATTTATTCTTATCCCATTCCTAGAAAGAACATTAAATGAATGTTAAAAAATTATTGAATATACAATATATAAATTTCATTAAAATTATTCACCAACATTTGTGAGTTTATTTTATTAAGATAAAGACATGTTTCATGTACAAAAATAGTTTTCCATAAAATAATCCCCTTTATATTCAAATGTTTTTCATTTTCATTTTTAATTAATTTATTACCAATGAATCCATTTTATAAATTTTTAAAAAATATAATATTTATAATTATTTAATCCTATTCATACCCATAAATATAATGGTTATGCGTACCTGTATACTTCATTATTGTCCATTTAGACTCAGGGTTGTGTGTATCGCAAGATATTAAAAAAATAAATTAATTTAAAGAGAAATATATCATAAAATTTTAGTGTGTTTCAATTATATTGTGATAATACTACAAAATTGGATCTTACAAAGGATCTAAGGTCACACCAAAAGACAAATAACATACTACAGAAGTATCACCTCCAGATGAATTTTTCTCAAAGTGGTGAATTAATTATGAGTAGAGTTTACATAGAGGATAACATAAAATCCCCTTTGAATACAGCCTTATCTCATCAGAAGTAGGAATATCACATGATAGAAAACAAATTGATGGTTCTTAGAAGTTACCTCTAGTGGAAGTGGGATTCTTTTGGAGTTAGTGACCCAGAACCAACTTCTATATAATTTATTATTACATGTATTCATTATTTTTAATATTAATAAACTTCTTATCACATCGTGATTATTCTTATATATGACATAGTATGTGATTATATCCAAAGTGTAACTATCACACTAAATGGTCATAACAATTCCCTGCTATCATGAGAACCTAGATGTGCCACAATAGTATGATTGAATATATGTTCTATAACTAAATGATATCATTCAATAAGACACAAATGATATGGGCTATTAGGGTTGGAGACTCATAAAACTTTGAGATAATTTCTCATGGTGTATGCCCTTGGAAATTTTTAGAGTAGGAGATTATGTAAATATGACTTGCTAGTATGAAATCTAAATTTATATGTGTCATTAGATGTTCTTATCTAAAGATGTGTGTATTGGTCCTTAGAATTTAATATTATTATTAATGCATATCATGAGTCATCTAATTTGATGTATTGATGAAAACTATGATAGAATATTTTAGCAGTTAATTATGATACATTGCATGTATCATGACTGATATTACATTAATAAATAATGCGACAAAGCATTTAAAAAGTATGATAGTGATGATTTAATATGAGTTATTCAGAAGAAAAAATATGTGAGTTAAAAAATAATAAATATTTATTCACATGATTTATTGAATATAATATTCACCATATTTATCAGCGAATAATACAGTACTATTTATTTATTAAATAAAATGTCATTATTCTAGGTTCAGTATATACTGAGGAGGATAAACATACCAAATTTAATGGTCTGATTGGAAATGATATATTATATATAGTAAGTGATTTGGGTTACAACAATAATGAAATTGTAGCAACCCTAACCCCAGTAGCATAGAGTTAGTGTCTGCTTTATTACATTGGCATAAATACAAGGAATCACATCCTGAAGGACCAAATATTTTAGTATACTTGGTAAACTGGATACATACTTGAGTTTTTCATTACATCTTAAAACACAAATTACAACATATTTTTTTAGAATAACATCATTCCCTATAGAATATCCTTTAACATGGATCGTGGTACACTTAATGGATTCCTAGGGAAAGGAATCAAAATAAGGTTGATTTCAAATACCCATTATAGGTTAAGTACATCAGAATGAATCATGAATCAATAAGAATCATCAATATGGAAAGTTAAATAATTGAACACTCATGCCATGTAATCGAAAAATTGAGAAGTGCATACAGAGATAATATCAACACAAAAATCTCATAGATAATAATCAATGTGGAAATGTAAATAACCGAAAACACATTCTATTTAATTAATAACAAGAATATCATAACTGGATAAGGCATAAACTTTCATGAACCGAATCTGGCCACCGCTAAAACTGACACCAAACCCAGCCCATGACATGGCCCAAAGAGCATTCCCAATCCCCATGGGCTGGAAAAAGTGTCGAGGTATCATAAACTAAAAATTGGGAACAATTTACCCAAGTTTATAAACTTAAAACAACAAATGAATCCAATAAAAAGAATCTGGATTTTTCAAACCAAACAATCTTTTACAAAAAATAAGAACTTAATTACATAGTTTAAAACAACTCACAAAGATAATAACAAAGTTATAAAACCAAAAATAAACAACCCATGAACCCTCATTGTAAGAGGCACCTCCCTCAAGCCATCTCCACAAGACATCACCACTAAGAACCTGCTAGAAACCTAAACCACTGGCACTATAAATTGTACCCAACCTATGACATAAAAATAAAACCAAGTCTAATTACACCCAAAGGTGTAATTATGGTGTGATTCAAATCCCATTAGGATAACACCACTAAGATATTCCATGCGATAAGAATTCAAAGACAAAAAGCATGCAAGTTTTCAAAAACGTGAGATTTCTACTTACAATTTCTAAAATATGGAACGTAAAAAATCAGTTTTTGTTGGGCAAAAATCCCTCAAGGTAAGATTGCAGCATTTTTGGGTTGATTGTGTTTGTTGAAAAAGCAGGTTTTCATGGAGAATTGTCGAGTTCCCGAGAAGTTGTTGACATTCCATGTTGACAAAGAACTATGACAAAGGAAAGGACGATCTGGAGGCGGTACAAAAGAGCAGTACAAGGTGGCGCCGTTTTCCAGTGTTTGCCAAATTTATGGGCCTGAAAATCGCCAATGGAAAATGGAGTGATATGTTGTTGGCGAAGGTTGAGGAGAGAGAAATGAAGGAGGTGTGCGGAAAAATTAAGCGTGGCGCGCAAAACTAGCGGGTTGCGCGAAATCTTGAAGTGTGGCGTGCAAAACAGCAAGTTGCACGAAATTGTATTTCGCGCAAAAGATGTTTCAAGGCCGAAAGCTTGAAAATCGGTAAAGGCATGAGGCGCGCGAAATTTTGGAGGCGTGCGTGGAAAATTGAAGTGGCGCGCGAAATAGCGGATGAAGTATTTCGTGCAAGAGGTGTTACGAGGTCCGAAGCTCGTAAAATGGCAAAGGCATGAGGTGCGCGAAATTATGGAGCAGTGCGCGGAAAATGGTTGTGTGCGGAAGATTTGTATTTCGCGATCAAAGCGGATTAGGCGCTCAAGGAGGGTTTTTCGCGCGGGGTCGATTTTGCCTATAAATATGGAGTGACTCTCCTCCATTCAGCAGAGTTCAAGACATAGAAAATACCCGAGCTCTGGTGCGTGAAATTGAAGTTAGAAAGGGTGGTGCGCGTAAACTTAAAGTTTGCGCGTAAAGTCAGTTTGCGCGAAAAGCTAAGGCTGCGCAGAAAGTTGGTGTTGGCGCGTAAAAGGAAGGTTGTGCGAAAAGTGGATATCGCGCAAAAGCAGTGAATTGCACGCAAGGCAGTTTCTAGGTTGCGCATAATATTTGGAGGTTGCGCGAAAAAGGAATTTCGCGCAAATCAAAGAAATTGCGCGCAAGACACCGTAAGGGTTGCGCGTAAAAATTGAGGTTGCCCGGTACATCCGGTGCAAAGTGAGATTCATCTGCGGGTGAAAGTTGGACTTCAACAGAGCATCTACATACAGAGGAAGGTGCATTCATTCATGGAAATGAGCAGACCTACAGGTCTATAAACTGTGAGTGGATTCCTTCTGGAGCAGTGAGCTTAGGAAGAGGAAAAGGGTGATCCTCTCCACCGGCAATGAGCCAGAGAGAGAGAAACAGGGAGTGACCCTTGGGAAAGCAGTGAGCTGACCCTAAACCTTGTATAGGCAGTGAGCCTGGGCATAGAAGTGATCTAGCCCAAACATTGTAATCCACAGCTAGTGAAGTTTAGTGGACTTGGTACGACCGGCAACCTATCGGCGTATGCTCCTTGGACGTAGCCCTTAGCGGTGAACCAAGTAAAATTGTTGTGTCCTATGCTTGCTTTACTTTCTGTTTATATTGTGCAGCAGGAAAGAGAGAGAAGAGTGTTTTGCTTAACAGCAAAACAAGATCAGAAAGGGCTTTAATTTTTAATGAGTCATACCCTGATTCACCCCCCCTCTCAGGGTATTCAGCCTAGTGGACCTAACAACTGGTATCAGAGGGAAAGGTTAACAGTTGGTCTTCTCTCAATGGAGGTCACTAATCATAGAGGGATTCCGATCTTCGACGGATGTAATTTTCAGATATGGAAGAATCGAATGCAACACTATTTCCGATCTTTGGGAATGGATGTGTTTTCAGCAGCTATGCATGGTATCACAGCTGATATTACTAGTGGTGCATTATCAGAAGCCGAGCACAAAGAGTTGGATGCTGATTCCAAAGCAATCAATGCCTTAGGGGGAGCCCTCTCTAATTCCATTTATACAAAGGTGATGTCATGCAAAACGTCACATGCAATGTGGGAAAAGCTTTTGAATATTTATGAAGGGGATACAAAATTCAGAGAGGCAAAGCTGCAAGTGTTGTGGAACAAGTATGAAGATCTAAGAATGAACCCGAATGAGTCTGTTGATGCATTCTTTGATAGGGTAAATGTTGTGGTAGAAGACATGCGGGGTCTTGGAGAAATTATCGAAGACATTAAAATCGTAAAGCGCATCTTGAGAAAGCTTCCACCTCGGTTCAATCCGAAAGTTTCTGTGTTGGAAGATAAAGATCCGAAAGAGCTAACATTGGATAACCTACACAGCACTCTTGTTGCATATGAAATGAGAAATGATGACAACGATGTTGTGGAAAAGGGGAAATCCAAAGAGGTGGCATTTAAGGCCATGAAGAGGCTCACTATTGAAGATTCTCAGGAGGAAGAAGAGTCAGATGAGGTGATGTCGTTCCTTTCTTCAAATCTGCAAAGAGGAAAAGGAAAGTTTAAAGGGAAACTTCCACTAGCATGCTTCCGGTGCGGAAAGGTTGGCCATCTTGCTGCAAGATGTCCCAAAAAGTTTCAAGAAGAAAGCGATGAAGATGAAGTTGAGATTCCCATGAAAAAATCTTCAGCCTATGTGAAAGGGAAGAAGCAGTTCAAGAGAAATTTCTTTAAGAAGAAGAATCTTCTTTCCCAAGAAATTGACAGTTCAGCTGAGTCTGAGGGTGAAGAAGTTGAAGAGATCGAAAACTGCAAAGATCATGGTCAAAATGCGATGGTGGCTGTTGCTAGTAGTGCTCTAGAAAAGAAAGAAACCAAAACTGATGAAGAAGAAGAAGAAATTGAAGGGAGAGTTGACATGGAAGCTGAATTAGAAGCAGCTCTTGAAGAGATAGATGTTTGGTGAGCAAAAACAAAGAAAGCCAACAAGATAGTACATGATGCCAAACTCTACATGCAACAACAAGAAGAAGAGAAGTCTAAGCTTGAGAAAGAAATTGAGAATCTTAAGTCTTCCAGGACAGAGCGCACAGAAAAGGTTGATGAGCATAAGCTCAAGATTGAAGAGCAGAAAAGGGAGATCGATTGCTTGAGTCGAAAAGTGAAAGATCACGTCAAGCGTATTGAAGAGCTTGAAGAGGAAGTTGTCGGTCTATGGAGAAAAGTTAAAGACCAGGAAAAACCTTTGAATCCCAACACATTCTTGGGAAATTAGGTCGTTACGAAGACGGAAAAGAAGAAAGAAGAGCCTAGTAGTTCAGCAGGGAAGAAGCAGCAATTGAACTCAGATGTTAAGGCTGATTCACGGCTTAATCAGAAACAAAAATCTACGGCAGTTAAAGTTAGACCGCAAGCACCTGTCCCGAGATTGAAAGTGGATTTGAGCACAAAGCAGGATCAGAATACTCAGAGATCCAAAGGGGAAACTCGTAATGCTGAAGTAACACGAAGGAATGCACCTTATATCAGGTGTTATTGTTGTGGAAAGATGGGACATTCACAGTATGTGTGTTCCATAGCCAAAAGGTATCGAAGGGAACAAGAACAGAAATGGCAGCCAAACAGAGAACGGTTTTCCAGAACATTTTTTGAAGGACACTGTTTTTGGTGCGGAGGATTTGGATACATGGCTAGGTACTGCACTCTGACCATTCAGAAAAATGTGCCAAAGCAGAATCAAAATGTTTTCATGCAGCAGATCAGTAAACCGACAAGTGAGTTAAAAGTTCAGAACAGATTTTCAGTTTTGCAAGATGATGCTGGTCCATCATACTCTGAGAAAGAACAGAAGCCTCAATCCAAGCTGAGTATGAATGAAAAAGTATGGACTAGGAAGAAGAAAACCGAGAAGGCCGTAGTTGCTGAAATTTCCCTTAAAGCATCAGATCGTTCTGGTGTTTGGATCCTTGACAGTGGTTGCACATCCCACATGACGGGTAATAAGGATCTGGTTACAGGCATAAAATATGACAAAGAAGGAGTTGTCAAGTTTGGAAATGATGAAGGCCTGAAGATTGTTGGCTCAGGAAAAGCCAAGTTTGGGGGCAAAGAAATGAGACATGCTGATGTCTTGGTGGTAGAGGGTCTCAGTCATAATTTTCTTAGCGTCAGTCAACTATGTGACTCTGGGCACTCTATCCTATTTACCAAGAAGATGGGTATTGTTAAAGGAAAAGATGGAATAGCCATTCTTCAGGGAAAACGAACAAAGGGGAATCTTTACCTGGTAGGTGGGGAAGAAGATTCATGCCTTTTATCCAGAGAGGAAGAAAATCAGTTGTGGCATAAGCGACTTGGTCATCTATGTCAATCATCTATGGAAGATCTGGTAAAGTGTGATGCTGCTAGAGACCTTCCCAAACTTTCACGTGATTGCACTCATACATGTGATGCTTGTCAACAAGGGAAGATCATCAGGAAGACATACAGGCCAAAGGAACAAAAAGCAACTCGAGTGCTCGAATTGGTGCATGCTGATGTATGTGGACCTATCTCACCACGAGCTATAGATGGGCAAAGGTAATATGTTCTCTTCATTGATGACTACAGCAGAATGGCCTGGGTATTCATCATTACCCATAAGACAGAGGTGTTCATTTGCATAAAGCAGTACAGGAGGGAATCAGAAAAGACGCTTGGGCAGAAAATTCTGAAGTTTCGTACTGATAACGGTACAGAATTCACAAACAGTCAGGTTGAAAACTATCTCGAGAAACATGGGATAAGGCATCAAGTTTCATCGGTAAGAACTCCCCAACAGAATGGAGTGGTTGAAAGGAGAAATCGGATCATCAACAACATGGCCAGAACAATGCTTATTGATAAGGACCTACCAGAGAAATTTTGGAAGGAAGCAGTTTTGACATCGGTCTATGTTTCAAACAGGTCCCTGTTATGTCCGAAGCAAGGGAAGACTCCGTATGAACTGTGGTACGGAAAGAAGCCAACGTTGAAATACTTTCGAATCTTTGGAAGTAAGTGTTTCATTCTCAACAAAGAACATCATAGGAAGTTTGAGGCACGAAGAGATGAAGGGATATTCCTTGGCTATTCAGGGAAAAGTAAATCATATAAATGCTTTAACAAGAGGCTGGGAAAAATTGTTGAAAGCAATGATGTCACTATAGTCGAAAATGAACAGACTGCTCAACGACCCAGTGAACAGTTTCTGGATGAAAGTGATGATGAGGTAAGCAACACAGGGGGAGTAGAAGTGGCAGAGGCTGACTCAGAAGAAGATTCTGATGATGAACAAGAAAGTGTCAAGTCTGTATCTGCAAAGAAGCCAAAGAATCGAGCTGAAATTGATAGGCAAAATATCATTGGTAATCAGACAGCTCCAGTTCAGACTCGAAGAATGAAATCATTACAGCAAACATAATTTTTATCTCAGGTGGAGCCAAAATGTTTTTCCGATGCAGCTGAAGATGAAAACTGGCTTCAAGCTATGAATGAAGAGCTTGATCAAATTGAGAAGAACCAGACATGGGAGATTGTTTCGAGGCCAGCAGACAAGAATGTCATTGGAACCAAATGGGTCTATCGCAATAAGATGAATGAAGATGGCATAGTGATTCGAAACAAAGCACGTCTAGTGTGCAAGGGGTACTCCCAGATCGAGGGAATTGATGTTGATGAGACATTTGCACCGGTTGCAAGGCTGGAGACAATAAGATTATTTCTAGCCATCGCAGTGCAAAGGAAGTTCAAAGTGTTCCAGATGGATGTCAAATCTGCATTCCTGAATGGTGTTCTGGAAGAGGAGGTGTATATTGAGCAGCCAGATGGTTTTCTCATTCATGAGGATGAGAACAAAGTTTGTAGGCTGAAGAAGGCATTGTATGGGCTGAAACAAGCACCAAGGGCATGGTACTCAAGGCTTGATCAGTACTTGAAGAAGCTTGGCTTTCAGCGTGGAGGAGTTGATTACAATCTCTATTTCAGTAATGACAGTAATCAAAGGATGATGGTGTTGGTTTATGTCGATGACATAATATTTGGTGGATCAGATGAAGCTCAGTGCAGACAGTTTTCCGAATTCATGAAAAATGAGTTTGAAATGTCAATGATTGGAGAGCTAACGTTTTTCCTTGGTCTACAGGTAACACAAGGAAGGAATGGAACATTCATTTCTCAATCTAAATATGCCAAGGAGGTCCTGAGAAGGTTTGGAATGGAAAATTCCAAGGAGATGAAGACTCCGGTGGCTACCCGGATGAAATTATCAAAAGATGAGGATGGCAAGGCAGTTAATATCACAGAATATAGGCAAATCATTGGAAGTCTGTTGTACTTAACCGCAACAAGGCCTGATATTGTTTTCGCCACATGCCAAGCAGCGAGGTATCAGAGTAATCCCAAGGAAAGTCACATGCTTGTAGTGAAAAGAATACTTCGGTATATCAAGGGCACGGTGGACTTCGGCTTGACATACAACGACAAATCTCAGGCAGAGTTATTGGGATATACTGATGCAGACTGGGCCGGTTCAGCAGATGATAGAAAATCAACGTCAGGCGGTGCATTCTATCTTGGTGGATTGTGTATTTCTTGGATAAGCAAGAAACAAGATTGCATTTCATTAATCACTGCAGAAGCTGAGTATATTGCGGCCACTCAAGCATGCACACAGTTATTGTGGATGAAGCAGCAGCTTGAAGATATGGGAGTTGAAGTGAAGTCTCCGATCGGAATCTAGTGTGACAACTCAAGTGCTATAAATCTTAGCAAAAATCTCGTCCATCATTCAAGGACAAAGCACATTGAGATTAAGTATCATTTTATCAAGGAGAAGGTTGAGCAGGGAATCGTGAAATTAGAGTACGTGCCTACAGAGCTACAGGTTGCAGACATTCTGAAAAAGGCCTTACCCAAGGAAGCTTTTGAAAGGCATCGACTGGCTCTAGGAGTTCAGTCCATTCCCCACACTTGAAATAGAGTGGATGTGGTCCCCCACCCCTCTCCCTGAGGTATAACGTGTTTTCCCTACTGTGCTAATGTGTTCTCTACTATGTTACAGACTACAAAGGCGTGACCTTTGGGTTCGTTGAAAAAGGGGGAGAAAAGTGTTTGATAATGGGGGAGAAAATAGTGGTTGTTCAAGGGGTAGACAGTGCAAAGATTTGATAATCATTTTTGATACGGGGAGAAGCTGACAGGTGGAGCAGCCAGAAAGGGGGAGCAATGAGAAAGGGGGAGAGATTGTTTTAAATCTGACGATGCTAGAAGTGATCGTTCAAAGCATAGAAATCACGACAGCTGAGGACCGTGATAAAAGCAGAACAGTGGTGTTGGAATGGTGTGAGACGGTTTCCAGCTATCAACAATTGGTATCAACTTAAGAATTCACCAATTGGTATCAGTGTGGTTCAACAACTGGTTTTATTTTAAGAATTGGTATCAGGGTGGAATCGACAATTGGGATCTGACATGAAGTGATTCATTGATGAACTTTTCATACTACTCTTGTTTCTCACGCCGAGCATTTCTCATGTGGGCTTAGAGTACATGTTAAGTGAATACTTGAACGCTATCATAATCGCAAGAGGCGAATGGTGGTAGCAGCTGGAAGAAGACTCAGTGAGGTATCAAAGTGCAGAACATATTTCTGAGCAGAGTTGTGAAGAGTTGTCAACAAACCCAAAGGGGGAGATTGTTGGGCAAAAATCCCTCAAGGTAAGATTGTAGCATTTTTGGGTTGATTGTGTTTGTTGACAAAGCAGGTTTCCATGGAGAATTGTCGAGTTCCCGAGAAGTTGTTGACATTCCATGTTGACAAAGAACTATGACAAAGGAAAGGACGATCTGGAGGCGGTACAAAAGAGCAGTACAAGGTGGCGCCGTTTTCCAGTGTTTGCCAAATTTATGGGCCTGAAAATCGCCAATGGAAAATGGAGTGATATGTTTTTGGCGAAGGTTGAGGAGAGAGAAATGAAGGAGGTGTGCGGAAAAATTAAGCGTGGCGCGCAAAACTAGCAGGTTGCGCGAAATCTTGAAGTGTGGCGCGCAAAACAGCGAGTTGCGCGAAATTGTATTTCGCGCAAAAGATGTTTCAAGGCCGAAAGCTTGAAAATCGGTAAAGGCATGAGGCGCGCGAAATTTTGGAGGCGTGCGCGGAAAAATGAAGTGGCGCGCGAAATAGCGGATGAAGTATTTCGCGCAAGAGGTGTTACGAGGTTCGAAGCTCGTAAAATGGCAAAGGCATGAGGTGCGCGAAATTATGGAGCAGTGCGCGGAAAATGGTTGTGTGCGGAAGATTTGTATTTTGCGATCAAAGCGGATTAGGCGCTCAAGGAGGGTTTTTCGCGCGGGGTCGATTTTGCCTATAAATATGGAGTGACTCTCCTCCATTCAGCAGAGTTCAAGACATAGAAAATACCCGAGCTCTGGTGCGCGAAATTGAAGTTAGAAAGGGTGGTGCGCGTAAACTTAAAGTTTGCGCGTAAAGTCAGTTTGCGCGAAAAGCTAAGGCTGCGCAGAAAGTTGGTGTTGGCGCGTAAAAGGAAGGTTGCGCGAAAAGTGGATATCGCGCAAAAGCAGTGAATTGCGCGCAAGGCAGTTTCCAGGTTGCGCGTAATATTTGGAGGTTGCGCGAAAAAGGAATTTCGCGCAAATCATAGAAATTGCGCGCAAGACACCGTAAGGGTTGCGCATAAAAATTGAGGTTGCCCGGTACATCCGGTGCAAAGTGAGATTCATCTGCGGGTGAAAGTTGGACTTCAACAGAGCATCTACATACAGAGGAAGATGCATTCATTCATGGAAATGAGCAGACCTACAGGTCTATAAACTGTGAGTGGATTCCTTCTGGAGCAGTGAGCTTAGGAAGAGGAGAAGGGTGATCCTCTCCACCGGCAGTGAGCCAGAGAGAGAGAAACAGGGAGTGACCCTTGGGAAAGCAGTGAGCTGACCCTAAACCTTGTATAGGCAGTGATCCTGGGCATAGAAGTGATCTAGACCGAACATTGTAATCCACAGCTAGTGAAGTTTAGTGGACTTGGTACGACTGGCAACCTGTCGACGTATGCTCCTTGGACGTAGCCCTTAGCGGTGAACCAAGTAAAATTGTTGTGTCCTGTGCTTGCTTTACTTTCTGTTTATATTGTGCAGCAGGAAAGAGAGAGAAGAGTGTTTTTCTTAACAGTGAAACAAGATCAGAAAGGGCTTTAATTTTTAATTAGTCATACCCTGATTCACCCCCCCTCTCAGGGTATTCAGCCTAGTGGACCTAACAGTTTTCAAGTAGGTTAATTTAAATAATAAAAACTTTTAAAATAAATTACATATATACTGAATTTTTAATCCAAATATACCATATGTCGGTGGTATGTATAAATGATTTAATGAGCACAAGCAATAGGAAATGACCCCTAGGAACTAGCTAGCTATGGGTCTCAGGTACCTCGTATCTCGGTGAGAGTAACCATCACAAATATCCATTCTCATGCACGGGACACAAGTAGGGAACATATCCATAAACTAGTGGTCCCCAATCATTATCATCATAGTTTAGTTAGATTTTTAAGAATCAATATTGCTAAGTGAAACTAAGACCAAACTCCACGGATTCACTGGCATACTAGTACACGTCCACCCACCTAGATACCTAGGTTTTACCATTATGCTAAAACAAGTTTAAAAAGTCAATAAATATAATTTTCACATGAAAATATCAGTTCCACGTCACAAATTCACGAAACAGTCCACATGTATACCACATAATTCACAAAATTCCACTTTTCATTCAAATTGATTTTGAAATACGACTCACTCCAAAATAGCCACAACACTTTTCACATTTCTTTAACACTTCCACAAATCCATTAAAAAAATTTATAAAACCATTAAAATATATTCCAATTCACATAACAGACCACTCACATGTTACATAATACCCTTTTCATAACAAAAATTTATTTTTCACATCACACTCACACAAAACATCCCACATCACTTTCACATCTCCTACACACTTTAGTAAATCCTTCAAACTTTTTTGTAAACCATTTCCAAGATGTGACACATCACAAAATAGCCACTTTCACATTTAAAATGTACCATTTCAAAATATACACACTCTAAAACATTTTTCCAATATGGTTTCACCTCTTACATAAATCCTTAAATCATTCATATCTTTCATAAAACAGTTCTAAAGAGTATACCCAAACATTGCTCATAAAACCCATTTCAAAACCATATTTCAAGTAAAAAACCACACCAGAACACTTCCAAAGTAGAATTAGAATCCCTATAGACATTTATAAAACCACTATCATGTGTTATAAAATCACCTTGAATAATACCATGAAAGATACAAATGAAAACACCCATTTTCATAAAATGCTCTCAAGAAGTATAACAAAGTTTTACACACCAAACCTTTTCCAAAAACACCCTTCCAAGACCCGAATGACACTAAGGAATTAAAAAAACTGAATTTTCATCCCCTTTCAACAACTAATAAATCAATTTCTTATTTTATAAAACTACCACAAAAGATACCACATGTGTTACATTCAAAAAGTTCACAACATCAACAAAAATGAAATTATAAAATTAAATTCTTAACCAAATCCATCAAAACTGGTTTTCTCACTCCACAAAACATATGGGTAAAATTAGAAACCAGAAAAACAATAAAACTAACTCATCAAGGAATGTCTAACCATGGAATCACTTACCTTTTGAGTCGAAACCCTCAAATCTTGGTGTGAAACATCAAGCGCACCACCGCCGCACCATAAGGAAGTGAAGAGAAACCTAAAATCTAAAGAATTCACCCAAAATACAAGAATTTAAACCCTATCTCCGAACCCTAGGTTCTGGAAAATTTAGAACTCAAGAAAGGGTGAAAGAAACCCTAAGGAAAGGGATGAAATCAAATAGGGAAACACTTACCCGAATAAATATTCAAGCAAATGACCCAAATACACTAGTAGATGAATTAAAAAACATCCAAACATTCAATTGAGGTTCTAAAAATGATGAGGAGATCATGTAGGAACTTGAATGAGGGGTAAATAGTGATAAATGAAGGAGTTATGAACAAATGAAGTTACCTCTTTAAATCTGGACGATTTGAGAACCCCTATGAAGGTCTGCCCTAATTCGTGATTCCCACAAGCTTCAAAGAGGGGGGAAAGGTAATTGGGACGTGCCTAAGGATGTTAGCTTAGATTGGGATGTGGAATCACCAAAAAAGAGTAAAAAATTAATATTTTATTAAATAAACAAAATTTATTTTTAAATCTGGAATTGGTCTCACGGTTTGGCCCAAATTTAGAAAACCCACCATTTCCACCAAAATGAATGGGAAACCCCCAAAACAAAGTAAGAATGGAAATTAAATGAAAATACCTTTAAAAAATGTAATGTATGTGACAATTATCCCTACCATGAAAACTTTCCACCCCAGAAAGTCACAAAAAGGCCAAAGCAACAACTAAACCCAACTGAGAAACCAAGAGGTACTCCCTTGCCAGGTTTCGCCCCCAATGGACAATACACCTCCGGTGATCAATTAAGGAAGGAATACTCTCATAAACCAAACATACACCACTTTCTTGAAACAATCAATCACATTTAGGATTTATCCCAAAATAAAGCTCCTCAAACACAATTTCAACAAGACTCAAGCAATTTACCCAAAAAAACAACAACATCGAACAAGGTTACACTTACCCTACTATAACTAAACCATTGGGCACTCTCCAATCTCAATATTTACCCAAGGAATATGTATGTAGTTAGATATCTCCGAATGAGAATAGCTACTTCCAAGCCAAGAACAAGGAAAAAAATTGATTTACTGGTATGGGGAGACACAAATGGGCTCCCCACCATAAGAGAAAACTTAAATTTTTTCTGAGACAGGATCGAGACACTAACAGGGGGAGGCCCGAACGGACTCCCTAGTACAAGGGGTAGACGTCTATTAGACATTTCTAAAATAATATACATGAGACCCATGGTGGGTCTCCCAACCATAAGAACCAACCATCTTAACTAACTGGCATGGGCCAACACAGAAAGACCCCAAAACTCAAAGAGTTGGGTTGGCTGTATAGTTAGTCCACACAGTTTGGTAAATCATGCACTAACCATGTGAATCCTTATATCTTCATGGTTTTCTGGGGCACGGTTACAACTCACTATGTGAAAATGGTGTACTCAACCTTTCTAGCCAAATTTTCAACCTTTCTCTAAAAACTCAATGGAAAATAAAGGGGGGAGGAAACACATTAGGAAACAAACATGGGCATGAGGTCGTCCACCTATTTCCATAGAACGGGAATAACAGAAGAAAGATGACGACACCAGAGAATTAAACTCTTCCTATCATTCATACTGAGGTTATAACTTGTACAAGGGTTTAAATGACCCTGGGATTTCCCTTGACTATGCACCAGCTTCTCTTCGGGACCTATGGTTGGAGCTCAAAATATTGAAGCATCATCGGCCTCACAGTTAGGATTTGGAAACCCCTTTATGTAAATTCTTCTTTCAGTGCCACAAACAACTACACTACATACCACGATGGGGTCACCAAGACATAACACACACCAAAACTCACTTTACCAAAACCTGGAATTTCACTAATATAAGGGATCAGAAGATACTCACACATCGCAACTTGTTTCTTCAGAATAGAAACAACATAAGGGGAGGACACATACAAACACATTCCTCTAAGATAAAGGAGTTGAAGTTTTTTCCAAGGGATACATACACCCAACATAACAGAGACCCTCAGAGGATTGCATGACCTTCACATTTATATTTAAATGAGCACACAACATCACAATACATCACCAAACATGACCATTATGATTTATAGAAACAATGCACTGAAAGGGACCTTATTCCAAGTCCCCAAACAACACAAAATTCCAAAAGGTGGCCATAATGGCCTCTCATGAACAGATTTCCCACACTGGTTGTTTAACATGAAATCCTACTTAAAAGACACTATGAAGGACCCAAAGGACCTCTTAGACACCATCCAGACACTCATCCACACTAACAACCCCATACCACTTCCACCTTCAATGAATCTAGAAATTTAAGAAACTATCGTCTCTTTCAACCTTCTACGAGCACTCTCCCACTACAAGAGTATCCTCAAACCCAAAAATGAAAGGGTTTAGACTCATTATACAAAGCTCAAGAAAATATTCTATACATTGATCAAATTTAGGATTTTCCAATGATTAAACAATCCGGGTTTCACTTCAGTTGTTCACTAACCCTTAAAGGGGGCGTACCTTATCCAATGAGATAACCCAAGGACCGAACCAACCAGGTCCATTGGTTAAGAAATACCTCAAACAGATCCAAACACATGAAGTTAACCAACATAAAGGTGTCCCAAAACATAAATTATAATAGACTACTAACCGGTCCTTCTACCTAGCTTACCAACCAAACACAAACCCAAAACACGGTTCGAACAGAAGGGGTTGTTGGACTCAAAACATCCCACAACATCAACATTTTCCAAAAACACATAATATACACCATCCCAAAAAATTCACCATGACATCATGTTTTTCTTCAAAAAACGTTTTTTTGAAAAAAAAATGGTTCAACGGTTAGCGTATCCACCAATGGTACCCTGTGGGCCTCACACATGCATGTTTCTGTGCCACAGCGGGAACCCTCCTCATATCAGTCCCGGAACTCATCTAGTAATTCCATCAACCATCCATCATCCCATATAACTCCATGAACGTGGTCACTCATGAAAATGCCAAAGGTTAAAACAAATTTAATTTTTCCCACTTTTCAAAACCAAAGCGGTCAACCAATAGATCCTTTTTCTCAAAACCTCTAACCATGAGATCAAAATCCAAATTCACATCTTAGAAAAAATTTCATAAAGACACATCCATTTAGATAAGAACTTATTTTCAAGTTATTCACATAAATTTCAAAACATCTCATCAAATTAAAACAACCTTTGATTGTTTAGAAAACTCTACTGGAAACACTTTTTCAAAACCAACATCAATATAGTTCCTCCATTCGAAAGAGGTTTAAGCACACCATTTTCCATTTCAAAATAATTCTGAAAATTCAGTTCCACCATTTAATAAATCAAACCATTCCCTCTTCATTAGAAAAACATGTCTCAAAAACTTTACGCTTCTTAAAACCATGTCATTTTTTCTTTAAAACCAAACTTCCATGATTTCGAAATTGAAGGACACAAGACAATGCAAGGAGAAACTAGTTTCAGTGGGTGACTTGGACATATTGTTGGAGACCATACACCAATCACTTCACCATCACAAAGAGTGTTCTAGGGGAACATACTTAGCTCCACATGGCTTTCCAGGCCCTGCGAGCTCACTGGGACCATTAACCCAACTCTCTTATCAATTCCCTTAGTCATCATCAAACCAAGAAAACCAAAGGAATTAGATAAATCTTGACTTCCCATGGCAACTAGAATCCCATCATGAGGTGTAGTGATCAATCACACTACTCATAACTGGAATTCCATGTACTAAAAATCCTAACTCGAGACTATATCGACTCTTCCTCAAATAACATGACCCAAAGAGCTAACCTGAACCTCATTTGATACCATTTTATCATGAAGCGAATCTAGTAACCTCCAAAACTGGCACCAAACCTAGCCTGTGACATGGACCTAAGGGCGTTACTGATCCCCATGGGATGGAACAAGTTCCCGAGTATAATAAAATAAAAATTGGGAATGATTTACCCAAGTTTATAAACTTAAAACAACAAATGAATCCAACTAAATGAATATGGATTTTTCAAACCAAACAATATTTTAAAAAACTTCAGAAACGAATTACATAGTTTAAAACAACTCAAAAAGACTATAACAAAGTTACAAAACCAAAAATAAACAGCCCATGAACCCTCATGGCAAGAGCCACCTCCCTCAAGCCGTCTCTACAAGACATTACCACCAAGAACCTGCTCGAAACCTGAACCACTGGCACTATAATTTGTACCCAACATGTAACATAAAAAATAAAACCAAGTCTACTTACACCAAAAGGTGTAAGTAGGGTGTGATCCAAATCCTAGTAGAATACCACCACTAAGATATTCCATGCAATAAACATTCAAAGGCAAAAAACAAGCAAGTTTTCAAAAACATGTAATTTCTAGTTACAATTTCTAAAAGATGCAACATAAAAAAATTAGTTTTCAAGTGGAAAAATTTAAAGAATCAGTTGGTCGGAGTATATTACTCAATAGGGGGGGTGAATTGAGTATCTATAAAAAATTATGGTTAAAAATTATGCTTAAAATTTTTCCCAAAAATGTTAAATACATCCTAGTTAATCAAGGTTATACTATTATAAGAGTTTGACTATTTAAATAACTTCTTAGAAGATTTATTAGTTCTCAGTAATTTTAATATCAGCTATTAATATTACTTTTGAAGCAATTATACTAAGACAAGACAACTATAACTTCTTTCCAAGATTAACTATCAAAGTGAATTTAGTGATTTCTGAATTATACAATAAAGCAGTAAAACAGAGAAGACTAAATTAAGAAGCACAGCAGATATGAAACAAGTGGTTCAGTATCAATCCAAGACCGAATCTGCTCCACTTGTTGATCACCTTCCACCAAGAAGCTTATATAAATAAACTTGATCCACACCCTAGATCGGGGTTAACAATGGTACACTGGACTTTCTAGGTCACACAGGGACCTCTTCCACAGTTCTTTGTGGGTACAAACAACCAAGCCACAGAGGGACCCATTCCACACTTATATGTGGGTATATAGAAGTATAAAAAGATGTTTTTTTAAGGATATCTTTTACCATTTACTTTAATTTAGGAGACAGAGTGTGTTGTTATACAGATACACACACTTCTCAAAATCTAGTAAAATTATACAAAATAGAGTAGAAATATTGAGATAGGTTTAGAAATGCTCTGAGTGTTAGTCTTTACCGCTCTAGACTTATGAGATGAAGCAGATGCAGAAATCAAGTCCTTGTATGGAAAAAAGAGTGTCGCAAGTCAGACAGATCTGGCTTGATTTCCTCATGATGATTGACAGTGCGAAGATGTTTTTGATTATAAGATTCAAGTATGCTTCATGTGTTCTCCAGCAGCATCAAGTTGCATGTGAAGATTCTTTCTTCAAAAAAAATTCTCTGAGTGAGTTCTTCATTATCATTCTTATGCCCATTTTTCCTCACTTTCATCTATCATGTCATGCCCTTTTTTGTTTCTCGGTCGCACTACTCTTTTATTTTGGAGTGAATGTGTTTGAACCGACATGTTGCTTGTATTCTGCACCTCCTACCTCATACTGTCAGATGTCATGTCTACAAATAAACATTAATTATGTAAGTGTATTTAAAATATTGAAATATGACCGTTAGTGATTAAATTGAAAGAAGAAAAATAGATTAAGAAACGGTGGCATGGTATGTCATGGAAACGGTGTCTCCTTCACACGGTGTCTGGTTCATGGTGTCTCATAGTCATGGTGTTTGGATTTCATGGTGTATGGATATCACAATGTCTAATTTCTCATGATGTCTCATGGTCACGGTGTCTGGATGTCACATTGTCTAGATTTCACGGTGTCTGTATGTCATGGTGTCTGCTTTTTCATGGTGTCTGATGGACACGGTGTCTGGATGTCACGATATCTTCTTGTTAACAATGTCTGCTTGTTCACAGTGTCTACTTGTTCACGCTGTCTACTTGTTCATGGTGTCTTTTTGTTCACGGTATCTGGGTGTTCACGGTTTCTGCTTGTTCACGGTTTCTACTTGTTTATGGTATCTCATGGTCACCGTGTCTCAGACTTAGGCAAATATCTATATTCATACTTAAGCAGTGATATTTATGGAATGGATTAAACGTAATCATTTTTCAAAGAAATCATTATAAAGTAAATCAAAAGATAGTGTACAGTAACCAAGCTGAGTGTATAGCACTTAAGAGCTTTGGATAGCTTTTACTAAACAACTATACATTTGATATGAGATATATTACATAGAGTTAACAAGGTTTACAGACTTAATATGATTTTTGATCATTAAAACATGATTAATACATGAGGATTCCAACAATCTCCCCCCTTTTTGATGATCACAAATCATGTATATTTAGAGTGTATATTTGTTCTAACAACATAGTTCGAATGTGAATATAACATATATAGAGTGAGTGTTATCCTATAGAGATTTCTCCCCCTTTTGGTATTATCAAAAGGTAGTAAGAAAAAATAAAGACAAAAGATACAAGAAAACTGCATAATGTATTAGATAAAAAGAGGGGAATTATAAAGAGTAAAACAAATGTAACAAGATTCCTATCAAAAGAGAGTAATAATTTTCCTTCTTCACTGGCTAGTCTTCTCTTTTCCCTTAGCAGGAGTAGCAGAAGAGGAAGCCATATGAGCAGAAGTTGAGGTAGAAGAAGGGAGTGAGATGGTTGATAGAGAAGGTAAAGGAAGACCTTCAAAGACAGAGGGATCCAATGTAGGTGTAGTAGAAGACCAAGACAGTTATTGATCAAGGATCACATGCCTAATTTGACTCAGTTCCTGACTAGTAGACATAGAAGTGGAGGCGAGGGAAGATGTGAATGTAGGAAAACCCGATCTCAGAGGTGCAGTCGTAGGAGAAATAATGGATTTACTCTATACCTGAAGATAGGGACTTAGAATCTTGATAAAATCAGAAATGATCTCTTGACCATACTGTAGAGCTTTCTCAAAGTCATCCTTGTTTTCTATAAACTTATCAAATAGACAAGTGAACTCTGTGAGGTTTTGGAATTGAGTCTTGAAAGCTTGAGTAATAGTAGTAATCCTTAGATTTTCCACAAGGTATTTGAAATGATTGGTCATGTCAGTCTTTGAGAAGATTTGGTTGAAGTAGAAATCCACTTTGTTGGAAATTTCTTACTAAGAATCATTTGAAAATTTTGAATGAATTTTGACTAGATCAAGAACTCTGTCACTGTTCTTGATAACTTCATTTAGAGAATATTTATTAAAACCACTAAGCATAGTCTGATGTTCTTCTTTGACCATTGTTCTGAGAATCTCACTGTCTAAGAAAGGTTGAGATGATTGTCTACATGATTTAGAAGCATTGACAGCTGAGGTAAGAGATTTCAGTTGATTTAGAACTTTTTTAAGGCACCCCTTATACTCATCAGTGAGCTTGTTAAGACCAACAACAAGCTCTCGCATCTCTTTCACTGTCTGTTTGCTTCTTTCAGTGACCTTTTCAGGTAAGGAAGCTAAATGAGGTTGAATTTGAGAGGCAATATTCTATGGGGTTTGAGGAACAACAGACTCCATAGGATGAGAAGAAAGATCTGATCTCGAATTCATCACTTTATGCATGTCTTCAACCATACCTATTAGTGTCTTTAATTCATCACTAAGCAGTCTATTCTCTACTCTAACTTCCTGAATCTCATGAATCATTTTGGGTTTAATATGTCAAATAACTTTTTCCAACAATAGTGAGGCATCTCTCTCACTGAGATTTGTTACAGGAGCTGGTTGGGTATTCACGATTTTTTCAACTCCAGCCAAAAGGGTAGCTCCAAATGCTTTCAGATCATCTTTACTCACCAAGGTTGTTTGTTTTGGTGAAGGTTAAGAGATATGGAATGAGAAAGGCTCAGGTTATTTTTTAGGGGCAATATTAGATACAGATTTCAATTGGAATATTGTAGACATATCAAGACTTTTTATTAAGACTTCCTAAGAGTTAGTAACATCATAAAAACTAGGGAACTTATACTGAGTGTCTATAGGGCTTGGATTAATCAGGTTTGGTACTTCAGGATATTCTAGGTTTGGGGGTTTCTCCCCCTGAACAGTTACATCCTTCTCAAGATTGAGAGGCTTAGGGTCTTGATCTATTTCCAAGAATTCATCTCTTAGTTACTCACCCATTTCTTGTCTAGCCAATTGAAAATCTAGCTCAAGACTTTCCTCAGGTGAAGGAATGACTTTAGGAACAGATTGTTCCATAGGGAGTTCCTCAAGGTCAACTTCTTGGATAACAGGTAATTCTTCTTCTATATGTTCTTCCATAGTATTATTTTCAGTTTATTTGGCAACAGATTCTATTTCAACTTTGGGTTGATCTTCCAGATTAGAAACATCTTTAGGAGCATGGACTTCTTTTTCAAGTACTACATGAGGAATAGAATTATTGTCTTCCTTATACGAAATAGTTTCCTTGGGAGGTACAATAGCATCTTCTTCTTCTTCATCATAATACTCAACAAATTCATCTGGTTCCAAACCCAGATTAGAAATATATTTTGGTCTTAAGGGATGTTCCACTAGATTGAACTTTTCATAGATCCTATCAGTGTCTTCCACCCATGACTTTTTCCAAGGAATCCAGTTGATTTTCATCCTCTTGATAATGACTTTTGAAAGAAAGAACTCAAAATCCTTGATAACTTCTTCATTAGGTCCAACCATTACTTTGGAATGAAGCATGTCTAAGATAAGTCAATAATAAAACAGGGAGGTTGACTTATATGTGGTTTTGATCAGCTTACACATATGGAGTATGACATAACTACAAAGATTGATCTTGTGCCCATTTTTCATAAGATGAATCAAAAACACGTCCTGATATTTTAGTATAGAGAAATCACCTTTTCTGAGGCTAATCAAGTTCTAAATAAACTTAAACATAAGTCTAGATTCTCTATCCAGTTCATCAGCGATGAATCTCCTCTTGGTTCCATTTTTGATTAAGCTTTTCAAAGCATCTTCCAAAACAAAGAATTCACTAGAAGGTTGAGGTCCTCTCTAATATTCCACATAGATTCCTACATGAGTTTTCCCAAGGCATACATCCCATAACCTTGAAGATAATGTGCATATCTAGCCATTTATCCAGCTTCTTACAGCATAGCCATCAACTGAATCAAAAGAGAACTGAACATCCTAATAAAATTGGGCCACTAGCTTAGGGTAGATAGGTCTATCTTCCTTCAAAAACCATTCTAACTCACCTTACTCATTTAAAACATTCAAAACCAGAGACTTACTCGATAGAAGACACTTAGGGAAAATATCTTTCTCATTTACTACTACTCGGTTCACCAGATTTGGATTTAGAGGACCTTTGGGTGTTAGCTTGGGTGTGATCTTCTTCTTTATGGAGCTACGTTTCTCAGGAGTCGATGAAGAAGGGCGTTTCATCCTGGGAATTCACCGAAGTTTCGAGAGAGAGAAGGGTTGAAGGGTTGAAGAAGCGTTATGAATTGAGTGAATAAGAAAAAAGCTCGAGTGAAGAACATGTGACACTTCATTTATTTTATCATTTAGGAACACCAAAAGTCGCAAAAAAATAAAATCACAGGAAAGTAAAGAAGGTGGAATGAGTAATTACCACGATACGGTTTTTAATTTGTAAATAAAACCCAAAAAGAATCTTTATAGTGAGACCATATCAGGTCTTTAGGGTGAGATAGTGAATGAACTTTATGGTGAGACAGTGACTAAAATTTATAGTGAGACAATGACTGAATTGTACGGTGAGACTGTGACTAAAATTTATGGTTAGAAAGTGACTTAACTTTACGATGACACGGTGACAGAACTTTACAGTGAGACAGTGGCTGTCAGACAGTAATCACCAAATACTAACCATGAGACCGTAAACATGAAACGGTAAGATGTGAAACAGTAAGACATAAAATAGTAATACATTTACTTAAGGTTTATCATGCCTAGTTCATATATGATGTAGTCTATTCTTTCAGAATATAATGGTTTGGTGAATATATCAGCGAGATGATATTCAGTACTAATGAATTCCAAATTGATATCACTTTTTTTATAATTATATCTCAAAAAGTGATGTCTTACATCAATATGATTTTTCCTAGAATGTGAAACAAGATTTTTCAAGATGTTAATAGCACTTGTGTTGTCACAATTTATAGGTACATTCCTGAATTGATATCCATAATCTAGTCATGTGTGTTCCATCCATAAGATTTGTGCACAACAACTATCAGTAGCTATGTATTCAGATTATTCAGTAGATAATTCCACAGAATTTTGTTTCTTACTACACCATGATACTAGTGACTTGCCTAAAAAGTGACATGTTCCATAGGTTCTTTTTCTATCTAACTTACAACCACTGAAGTCAGCATCAGAATAACTAACAAATTTAAATTATTTTCCTCTAGTATATAACAGTACTAGATTCGGTGTATGCTTGAGGTATTTGAACATTCTCTTTACAACATTTAAAAGAGATTCCTTAGGATTTTCTTGAAAATGAGCACACATACACACACTAAACATAATTTCAGGTTGACTAGTAGTTAAGTAGATTAAAGTTATGATCATTCCTCTATAAGTTTTTTGATCAATATATTTTCCATCTTCATCAAGATCCAACTTACAAGTGGTACTCATGGGAGTGTCACTACTTTTAGTGTTATCCAATCCAAAACATTTTAGAATATCTATAGTATATTTACTTTGAGTTAAAATAATACCATCAATATTTTGAAAGATTTGAAATCTGAGAAAGAATTTTAGTTCAACCATTAAACTCATTTCAAATTCATTTTGCATCTTTTTAGCAAAATCAATACATAAATAATTTCTTGAAGATAAAAAGATAATGTCATCTACATAGATTTGAACAACTAAAACATCATTATAAATTTGTTTTATAAAAAGGGTAGGATCAGATATTTCTTTTTTAAAACCTTTGGAAATAAGAAAAGTACTCAACCTATCATATGAGGCTCTTAGGGATTGTTTTAATCCATATAAAGCTTTTGTTAATTTAAAATTTTTATTTGGAAAATGGGGGTTTGTAAAACCAGTTGGTTGTTCAACAAAGACATCCTCAACTATATACCCATTTAAGAATGCACTCTTAACATTGATTTGATATAGTTTGAAATTCAGATGTGCAGCATAAGCAAGTAGGATTCTGATGGCTTCAAGTCTAGCTACTGGTGCAAAGGTCTCCTCATAGTAAATTCCTTCTTCTTGATTATAGCCTTGTGCAACCAATCTAGCCTTGTTTCTAACTATGTTACCAGCTTCAACTACCATATTTCTAAACACCCATTTAGTTCCTATGGTGAATTTGTCCTTGGGTCATTCAACAAGTTTCCAAACTTTGTTCCTTTCAAACAAATTAAGTTATTCTTGCATAGCCATCACCTAAAATTCATCATTTATAGGATCATTAATGTTTTTAGGTTCAAGTTGTGATAAGAGGACTTGATGTTCAACCTAATTTCTAAGAGAATCTATAGTTTGAGTTCCTTTGTCTATTTCTCCTACAACAGCATCTAAGGGATGGTTATTATGAGTTCTAACAGCTCTTGAAAAGGAGGGACTAGTGATCTCAGGTTCATCAACAGGTTCAGGCTCATTGTGACTTGAGTCTATGGGATTTCCAGAACTGGAATTTTTTTCATAGATTCTTTCACAGAATAGTTTGAGGATTTTGAATTAATTTTTAGATTTGATACATCATTTTCTATGTTCTCTAGAATGATTTTAGGTTCATGTGGATTTGTTTCATCAAATTTGACATGAATAGATTCTTCCACACATTTAGTTCTTTTATTGAACACTTTATAGGCTTTACTAGACATAGAATATCCAAAAAAGGTACCTTGATCACACTTGGATGCAAAATTTTCAAGATTTTCCTAAGTATTAAGGATATAGACTATGAAACCAAAAACTTTGAAGTAGTTAACTTTGGGTTTTCGATTGTTCCATAACTCATACGGTGTCCTTTTAATAATAGGTCTGATCAACACTCTATTGATTATATAGCATGAAATATTGACTGCTTCAATCCAAAAATAAATAGGTAGGTCATATTCACTAAGCATTGTTCTAGAAATCTCTTGCAGGGTTCTATTTCTTCTTTCTACAACTCCATTTTGTTGAGGTGTTCTAGGGGTAGAGAAATTGTGACTATAACCATTTTGTGAGAAAAAGGATTCAAACTCTTGATTTTCAAACTCATGACCATGATCACTTCTTAAAGATTTAATTCTAAGTCCATTAATATTTTCAACAGACTTGGCATATTTAGTAAAATAAGAGCAATCTTCACTTTTGTGAGATAGAAAGAAAGTCCTAGTATATCTAGAAAAGTCATCTACCAGAACATAAACATAGTTCTTCCAATTTAAACTAGAAACTCTAAATGGTCCAAACAAATCCATGTGAACCAGTTCAAGAGGTTGAGAGGTTGACACTTCTTTCTTTGGTTTGAAGAAAATTTTGTGTCATTTTCCCTTTTGATAGGGATTACACACATTGTCATTTGGAAACTAAAGTTTGGGTTGGTCTTTGACTAAACCTTTTCTAGTTAACTTTTTAAGGGAGTGAATATTACAGTGTCCTAGTCTCCTATTCTAGATCCAAGATTCTTTATGAAATAAACTTAATCATGAAGCATTTTGAGAAGATAAGGAATCTAAGTTAACAGAGTAAACATTTTCATTACTTAATGAAAAAACACTAATTCATCTTTAGAATTAAATACATTGCAAGAATAATTTTCAAATATAAAATGAAATCCATCATCACATAATTATGATATACTAAGCAGATTATATTTTAATCCATCAAAAAATAGTACTTTGGAAATCAATACTGAGTTAGAGTTACCAATTTGGCCGAGGCCAATAATCTTTCCTTTGGAATTGTCACCAAATGTGACAAGTACTCCATCTATTTTTATTAGGTTCTTGAAGCATGAGTAGTCTCTTATCATGCGACTTGAACATCTACTGTCCAAGTACCATAAACATTTACAGGAACTCTTTAAGCATATTTCCTACAAAATTATCAAGAAAAACATATTTTGGTACTCATACTTGTTTGGGTCCAGTAACATTAGTGATAAGTGCTTTAAGAACCCATTTCTACCTCATAGGTTTCCTATAAGCATTATGTAATGTATTTGAAAAATAAACTCTATTTGGTCCATAAAAACTTGAAATTGTTGAAAGTGTATCATAAATTGAACTAGTTTATTTGTGTCCAGAACTGGGAGTAAAACTATATGTCCTAGATTTAGAAACAAAATTTGTTCTACCAAGGTTTCTTTTTCCAGGTTGATAACCAATTCCAGTGTTGTATTTAGGGACAATTTGATACCTAGAATTTTAGTAAGGGTATTTTTCGCATTTTTAAACTTTTCTAAGTCATTTTTCCTTTGCTCATTAGACATTTTTAATTCATCATTATCTTTGATCAGTTGAGCATTTTTCTCGTTTTTAGTTGTGAGTTCATATTTAACAGTCACAGTAAGAGTATAATGTTTCTTCAATGATTTATATTTTTCTTTTAGTTCATTACATGTTTCTTCAAGCATGTTACAGTATTCAAACATTTATTCATTAGTCATATTTTCAGAGTCACTCTCATCTCTAGAATAGAATGAATTATGTACAAGAGAGTCCAGTGTTACCTCAGATATGTTTTTCATAAAACACTTATTGGAATTGTTTTCTTGTTCATCATCTGATGTTTCTGAGTCGCTTGAACTTTCCTCAGAAGTACTCCAGGTTGCTTTCATTTCCTTTTTATTGTTCCTTTCCTTTCCCTCATATCTCTTTTTGCACTTGAGCTTTATATAGTTATCCTTGATATGTCCTTTGTACTTACATTCATAGAAAACAATCTCATTAGTCTTGTTGCTTCTTTTCGAATACTTCTTCCAACTTCCTATTTGGTCATATCTTCCCATGAAGTTAGGATTTATAAAAATGTTCTTCTTCTTGTAAAATCTTTTAAATCTTCTAGCTAATTGATCCATCTCCTCATCACTGTTAGGTGATGATTTTTCACTACTGTAACTCTCTACAGAAGCTTCCAATTTCCCTTTGTCTTTGTGTTTAGAGGTGGTGGTATTAAATGCCACATATTTCCTTTTTGGTTCATCCTTCTCTTCCTTGTTAACTTTCATATATTCTTTATATATCATCTGTTTCCCAATGATTAATTTTACAGGTAGCTTGCTCATGTCGCATGATTCTCTAATAGATACAGAGGTTCCTCTCCATTTTTTAGGCAGACATCTGAGAATTCTCATCATCTGTTCCTTGGCAGTGACTTCTCTTCCAAGAGAAATCATTGTGTTGACAATCTCATTGAACTGAAGATACATGTTAGAGATAGGCTCATCAAGTTTCATTTTAAAGTTATCTTATATAATAGTATAATTATTAAGCCTCATTTCTTTTACACTAGATGTTCCTTCATGTGAGAAAGTCAGGGTATCCAAAATTTCATGGGTAGTTTTACAAGCATAAATTATATTGAATTCCTCATCTACTAAAGAGAAATATAAAGCATTCATGGATTTGAGATTTTTATTATAGGAAGTTTTGATTGGTTCATCCCATGTAATTCTATCAGTATCAGGAATCTTATATACATCTATAATGGAAGATCAAATTTCAAAACCCATACTTTCTAAATGAATTTTCATTTTAATTTTCCATTGAGAATAGTTGGTTCCATTAAATAATGGTGGTATGTTGGTTGCAGAACCTTCCAATATATTATCCATAATATAGACATACTTTGAAAGAGCTAGAAATTTATAATTAACAGAAATTTATAGATCTTTAAAGTACAACTACAATCACAGTTGAGTAAGGTTAAACAGAGTCTTAACAAACAACCTATTTTACCAAATGTTTTCAGAGTAGATTACTCAAGTGGGGTGTGAATTGAGTATCTATAAAATTTTTTAGTTAAAAATTATTCTTAAAAGGTTTCCCCAAAAGGTTAAATATAGTCCATTTAATCAAGGTTATATTGTTATAAGAGTTTGACTATTTAAATAACTTCTTAGAAGATTGATTAGTCCTTGGTAATCATAAGATCTGTTATTAATATTACTTTTGAAGTTATTATACTAATACAAGACAATTATAACTTCTTTACAAGATTAAATATCAAAGTGAATTTAGTGATTTCTGAATTATATAATAAATCAGTAAAACATAGAAGACTAAATTAAGCGGCACAGCGTATATGAAACAAGTGGTTTAGTATCAAGCCGAGACTTAATCCACTCTATTTGGTGATCACCTACCACCAAGAAGTTTAAATAAATAAACTTGATCCACACCCTGTATTGGGGTTAACAACAATACACAGGACTATCTAGGTCATATAGGGATCTCTTCCACAGTTCTTCATGGGTACAAACAACCATCCCACACAGGGACCTCTTCCACACTTATTCGTGGGTATACACAAGTATAAAAAGATGTTTGAGTAAGTATATCTTGTATCCTTCAGTTTAATGTAAGAGACACAGTGTTTTGTTATACTTATACACATAATGCTCTAAATCTAGTAAAATGATAAACAACAGAGCAGAAATATTGAGATAGGTTTAGAAATTCTCTGAGTGTTAGTCTTTGCAGCTCTAGACTTCTGAGATGAAGCAGATGCAGAAATCAAGTCCTCGTATGGAAAATAGAGTGTTGTAAGTCATATAGATCCATCTTTTGTTCTTTGTGATGTTTAATAGTGAGAATATTTTTTCTATTATTATATTAAAGTATGCTTCATGTGTTCTCCAGTAGCATCGAGTTGTGTGTGATGATTCCTTCATCAAAAAACTCGCTGTGTGAGTTCTTCGTTATCGTGTTTATGCTTGTTTTTCCTCTCTTTAATCTATCATGCCATGATTTTTTTTTCTTGTAATTCCCCAACCCTAGATTCCTAGAGTTGGTGAATTATTTTAATACATTGGCATGATTACAAGGAATCAAGTCCCAAAATACCGATCTATTTAGCAGTCTTGGAAAATAGATTACATTCATGAAAGTTACATTAGACTTTCTAACATACAACACAAAAAAATAATCCTTTGAAAATTCCATTGATCCCTTAGCTTAACCCTGCATCTCAAACATAAATTTTTTTTGAGATCCTGGGAAAATAAAACATAAGAAAGGGGTGAGCTCAAATGCTGAGTAAGGATAACAATATAGAGGAAACATTCATAAATCAACAAAAACATTTAAGGTAATGTATGAAACTAAAACAAAATCCTTTTCAATATAAAATTCATCATAATTTGTAAAATATAAATCAAAATAATTCCATTTACTTACTCAAATGGATATTCTACTAGTTAAATAATCACATTCAATATCATTATCCACTTTCATAACGATGGAATGCATAATGCGGGACTTTCATAACCACATAGTCAAGGCCTTGTGCCAAGACTACCAATAAGATTTGGTCTAGGCCTTGTGCCAAGACACTAGTTTGTCTCATGAGACCTACTGATGCATCGAGGAGCTATAGCGGGCTCTACCCGTCACTTACTAAGTCCAATGCATTCCTCATATGAAAAGTTTTAAACATAACATAAACATTCGTATTAAAACTAGCATACGAAATGTCAATACTTTATCGATAAACCATGAATGGTATAAAAATAACACATCCACAATTAAACATATCAAAAAACCTTCAATACAATATGGAAGATTTGTATCATAACAAATCAACTTCAAACAGGTTTAAAATCCATAAAAGGATGTTGACATAGATGAAAATGATTTGTAAAACTCTTTGAGAGAAATATCCCTTTTTTTATGAAAACATTTAAAAGCCACACAATTTAGAAAGGAATATATTTAAAGACATTTTTGAATCAAATTTTTTCATAACACTTTGAAACTTTTGAAATGAATTAACATTTTAAAAACATTCATGTCCATATAGAAAAATCCTTAAAACCCATTTTAAAAACATGGACATTAATGAGAATGACTTAGAGGAATAAATATTTAAAACATCTAAAATGATGTTTTAGTAAAAATTACCTTATAATAATACCTTGAAAACTCTTTCATGAAACATGTACATGGATAATAAATATGTTCCAGTAGATACTTACGTAAAAACAACCTCGGATAATAAAGAGATTGTGAAATTAACCCTTACCTTGCACTTTCCTTCGGTCGAGGGTACGTTTAACCTTCTGTATAATGACCATAGTATGTTATTAAATTATACCAGAACCATGTTCATATTTATTATATCATAAATTATTCATTTATGACTTTATACTACCCTTTTAATAATGATTTCCATGTTAAATTAACATTTCGGGTAATAATAGCTTCCTTTATCGTACGTGTTTTAACTTGTTATTATTGATCATATCATTTAGATAATGATTTAAATACTTACAGAATATAAACCTTGATTTATATATCATATATATTTAGAAAATAAATATTTATAATAGATATATATATGAAATGGAAAACACATTATATGGAGATGGTAGGTCGTACGTACGCATAAACGTTGTTTATGTTTTCATATCGTATTGAATGGAAGTAAGTAAATAAGACATATGTAAGTACATAAATACATATATATATATATATCTAGTATCATTATTATGTCACATATTACATAATTATTAGTAATATATATTTTTATAATCGTTGATGAATGGTGAACGTGGAAATGAATCTCATCGCGTCGTAGAGACGGTAATCCGTACGTACCCATGAGCGACAATATCAATTACTTAAAGGTGTGAAATTGGATGATATATTAATTTTAAAGAGACATTAGAATGTTATTTTCATTATTTATATACATATTAATCATCATTATATCCATCCAAATAACATAGTGTTGAATAACAAATTACACCACGGCGTGGAGATGGTAAGACGTACGTACGCATGCATGGTGACATTATCATTCATAGGATGGATAGAATAATGAATATGGCTGTTACATATTTATAATAACATCATAGTATATATAAGGTACTGGGTTTATTATTTTGGTATGGTAATAACAAAGAAAGAGTAAGTGGAAGAAGAAAATAACTTGAAAGAGGGTGGTGAAATCATTACCTCTTCTTCGGGTTCATCCTTTTGATTTGATCAAAAGGGCTCCTTATGTTGGCTTTCTTATCAAATTAAGGAATCTATGATGAAGGTAGGATATTTGGGAGGATATTTGTGTTGGTTTTGGCCAAGACAAATTCCTTTGGAGGTGTGAATTTGAGAGAAGGAGAAGTGCCCTTTTATAAGAGGGGTGAGGGGTACCTTAGGAAAACTTAAAATATTATTTTATAATAAAATAATTTTCGGTTTATAATGGATCCAAATTAAATTATTTAAATGTTAAGGTGGTTATGGTTCGAAAACAACTCAACCAGTAGGTTTTATACTGGTTTGGTTCACTATATTAACCTTATCATTTATATTTAACTCTTAGTTAAATAGTTTGACATTTACCATGTCTCTTTGTATTTTTATATTATATGGTTAATAAACTTACTATGAAATTCAAAGATAACCCCAAGTGGTACATTAATGAAATATATAATAGTATTTAATCCCTTTTTCCGAACCTTATATTTTTAGGAATAGAATGCCAATTAATAATATAATATTTAAAAAAACTCTTTTATGTCAATTTTGACACAATTTGGTATTTTGTTTTTTCTAAATTCATAACAGCATTATTACTTCGAAAAAAATCATTTAATAAACCCTAAAATGTCATATTAACCTGTAAAATTATTTTAATTCATAAAAAGACTGAAATTACATTTATTTGGGTATTTATAATATCCATTATTTTAATATTTCATTAATAAGGTAATTACTGTATCATTATTTTGTAAAAAATAAATTAAATTATTTAATGTGTAAAAATTATAAATAAAATAACATTATGTAGTAAATCTTTTTATATTTCTAATTAATATTTATAGATGAATTTATATTATGTGTAACCCTATATTAAAAATGGTTTAGTTAATAAACATTGAATTTAACACTTTTAACTCTTCTTTGAATTAAATAATAATAAATGTCCTAATCTAATCCTAGTGGAACTAAAGGATCTTATTTTATTCCTAAGGCTGTTTTTGGTTGAATTACACTTATCTAATAGAATTAAGAAATGTTTTAGGGTAATTATGACATCATTTTTACCCTTAATTACCCTATTTACTTTTAACTGTGGTAAATAAAAGTCAAAAGTTACTATTCACCAAATATTATTTTCATCTTATTGAACCAAATTCTACTTACTGATATCAACCATGTCTCTTATATTTTTTAAATTCAACTCACATAAGTGGTAAAATTAATTTTTATGTAAATTTGCAAATTCTCCAAGGAGGTGGGTAAAAGACGGTAAGACGTTCGATAAAATTTTATACTTCTAATTTTTTTATAAAATGACTCCAATGAATTACATTGAACTTATATAGGTATTATATATATTTTTTTACTTAAAATAAATTTAAATAAAATAAATAATTATTTAAATAAAAAGTCGGTTTTAAATAATAACACGGTGTTTTTCACTATTCATCAAAAATTGAAAGTTTTCAGAAAAATACCAAAATTTTACCCTTATCTAATTTTGATATTCTGAATTCAAAAATGAAGCCCATTTTACCAAATTCAAAACATAGAAGCTGCATTTATTAATTTAAAATTAATTCCCGTTGTCAAAACCAAAAAATGTATTTTTAAGAAATAATAACTATCAAAAGATTGACACTTGTTTATGTCCAATTTCAAAGTGAAATTACTTAAAATGATCAGAATTGGATTAAATGGTAAAAATATAATCTATTTATACTTCCAAACCAATAAAATTTATAATTTAACACTATAAATTATTTTTATTAAAAAAGTTTTTTCAATTAAAATATAGTATTTTTCACTATTCACCCAAATATGAAAGTTATCAGAAAAACATCAAAAATTTATTGAATCTAAATTGTTATGTCCTGATACTAAAGAATAAGTTTATTTTGTAAAATTTAATAAATAAAAGTTTCAAATATTGGATTTCAAGAGGGTTCTCCATTAAAAGGCGGTAAAATTGCATTTTTTTGAAAAATACTTCTTTTATCTAAAAAAATGAATTTGTTCATACATTATGTTTAAGAAACTCACAATATGGATTCTAAAATTATAATGATTATATAAAGTTCAAAATTTTGTTAATACTATTCATAACCTCTTTTGAACAGCTAGTTTGGTAAGTCATGGTGCGCTAGAACTCAGTGTTGCGTGTAGTGCAAGTTATTGAATTACTTTGAAGAAATAACGTACTATGAAATCTTGGGGTGTTAAATTTCTGGGCCACACAACTCTTTTATCTTGGAGTGCATGTGTCTGAGCTGACATGTTGCATGTATTCTGCACCTCGTACCTTATACTGTCAGATTTCATGTCTATAAAGAAACATTAATTATGTCAGTGCATTTAAAATCTTCAAATATGACTGTTAGAGATTAAATTGAAAGATGAAAAAATAGATTATGAAATGGTGACACAGTATGTCATGGAAATGGTGTATGCTTCACAAAGTGTCTAGCTCATGGTGTCTCATGGTCACAGTGTATGGATGTCACAATGTCTGGATGTCACGGTGTGTGCTTGTTCATGGTGTCTCATGGTCACAGTTTCTGGATGTCACAGGGTCTGGATTTCACGGTGTATACTTGTTCATGGTGTCTGGATGTCATTGTGTCTTCTTGTTCACGATGTCTGCTTGTTCACGGTGTCTTCTTGTCCACGGTGTCTTCTTGTTCACGGTGTCTTCTTGTTCATGGTGTCTTCTTGTTCACGGTGTCGGCTTGTTCACGATGTCTGCTTGTTCATGGTGTCTGCTTGTTCACAGTGTCTTATGGTCACGGTGTCTCATGCTTAGAAAAATATCTGTATTCAGACTTAAGCAGTGATATTTGTGGAATGGATTAAACGTAATTATTTGTCATAGAAATCATTATAAAGTAAATCAAAATATAGTGGACAGTAACCAAGATGAGTGTAGAGCACTTAAGAGCTTTAGATAGATTTTACTAAACAACTATACATTTGATGTGATATATATTACATAGAGTTAACAAGGTTTATAGACTAAATAGGATTTTTGATCATTAAAACATGATTAATACATGAGGAGTCCAACAATCTCCCCCATTTTGATTATCACAAATCATGTATATTTAGAGTGTATATTTGTTCTAACAACTTAGTTCAAATGTGAATATTACATATATAGAGTGAGTGTTCTCCGATAGAGATTTCTCTCCCTTTTGGGATTATCAAAAAGTAGCTAGAAAAATAAAGACAAAAGAGACAAGAAAAGTGCATAATGTATTAGATAAAAAGAGGGGTAGTACAAAGAGTAAAACAAATGTAACAAGATTTTTATAGAAAGAGAGTAATCATTGTCCTTCTTCACTAGCTAGTCTTCTCTTTTCCCTTAGCAGTAGCAGCAGAAGAGGAAGCCATAGGAGTAGAAGTTGAGGTAGAAGAAGGGAGTGAGCTGGTTGATAGAGAAGGTAAAGGAAGACCTTCAAAGACAGAGGGAGCTAGTGTAGGTGTAGTAGAAGACTGAGGTTGTTGTTGATCAAGGATCACATGCGTGATCTGACTCAGTGCCTGACTGACAGACATAGAAGTGGAGGCTAGGGCAAAGGTGAATATAGGAAAACCATGTCTTAGAGGTGCAGCCGTAGGAGAAATAATGGTTGTACTCTGTACATGAAGATAGGGCCTCAGAAGCTTGATAAAATAAGCAATGATCTCTCCACCATACTACATATATTTCTCAAATTCATCCTTGTTTTCCATAAACTTATCCAACAAACGAGTGAAATCTATGAGCTTTTGGACTTGAGTCTTGAAATCTTGAGTAACAGGAGGAATCCTCAGATTTTACACAAGGTATTTGAAATGATTGGTAATGTCAGTCATTGAGAAGATTCGATTGAAGTAGAAATCCACGTTCTTGGAAATTTCTTGCTTAGAATCATTAGTAATTTTTGAATGAATTTGGACCAGATCAAGAACTCTATCACTGTTCTTGATAACTTCAGATAGAGAATCTTTATTGAAACCACTAAGCACAGTCTGAAGTTCTTCTTTGATCACTGTTCTGAGCAGTTCACTACCTAAGGAATGTTGAGATGATTGTCTAGATTATTTATAGGTAGTGACAGTTGAGGTAATAAATTTCAGTAGATTTATCACTTTTTGAAGGCACCCCTTATACTCATCAGTGAGCTTGTTAAGAACAAAAAAAAGCTCTCACATATCTTCCACTATCTATTTGTTTCTTTTAGAAACCTTTTCAGCTAAGGAAGCTAAATGAGGTTGAATCAGAGAGGCAATATTCTAGGGGGTTTGTAGAACAACAAGATCTACATAATGAGAAGCAAGCTCTCATCTCGAATTCATCACTTTCTGCATGTCTTGAACCATACCTCTTAGAGTCTTTACTTCATCACTAAGCAGTCTATACTCACCTCTGACTTCCTGAATCTCATGAAGCATTTTGGGTTGAATCTTCCAAACAACGTTTTCCAACAAAAGTGAGGCATCCCTATCACTGAGATTTGTTACAGGAGACAGTTAGGTATTCATGAGTTTTTCAACTCCAGCCAAAAGGGTAGCTCCAAATTCTTTCAGATCATCTTTACGCACCAAGGTTGGTTGTTCTGGTGAAGGTTCAGAGATAGGGACTGAGACAGGCTTAGGTTCTTTTTCAGGGGCAAGATTAGAGAAAGATTTCAATTGGATCATTTTAGACAGATCAAGACATTTTTCTGAGACTTCCTGAGAGTCAGTCACATCATAAAAACTAGGGAACTTATACTGAGTGTCTACAGGGCTTGGATCAATCAGGGTTGGTACATCAGGAGATTCCAGATTTGGGGGTTTCTCCCCCTCAATAGTTTCATCCGTCTCAGGTCTAAGAGGCTTAGGGTATTGATTTATTTCCATGAATTCATATCTTAGTTCCTCAACTATTTCCTATCTATCCAACTGAAAAGCTAGCTCAAGCCTTTCCTCAGCCGAAGGAATGACTTCCGGAACAGATTGTTCCACTGGGAGTTCCTCAAGGTCAGCTTCTTGCATAATAGGCAATTCTTCTTCTATAAGTTCTTCCATCGCATTATTTCCGGTTTCTTTGGAAACATATTTTGTTTTAACATCAGGTTGATCTTCCAGATTAGCAACATCATTAGGTGCAGGGACTTCTTTTTCAAGTACTACATGAGGAACATGAGTACTGTCTTCCTTATCAGAAATAGTTTCCATAGGAGGCACAACAACCTCTTGTTCTTCTTCTTCAGAATACTCAACAACTTCATCTGGTTCCAAACCAGGATTGGAAATATCTTTTGGTGTGGAGGGATGTTCCACTGGATTGAACTTTTCATAGATCCTATCATTGTCTTCCACCCATGCCTTTTCCCAAGGATTCCAATTGATTTTCATCCTCTTGGTAATGACTTTAGAAAGGCATAACTTACAATCTCTGATAACTTCTTCATTTGGTCCAACCATACCTTTGGCATGATGTGTGGCTTAGATAAGCCAAGAATAAAATAGGGAGGTTGACTTGGATGTGGTTTTGATCAGCTCAAACATATGTTGTATGACATACTTACAAATATTGATCGTGTTCCCATTTTTCATAAGATGAATAAAAAACATGTTCGGATATTTTAGTATAGTGAAATCACCTTTTCTGGGACTAATCAAGTTCTAAATAAACTTAAATAAGAGTCTATATTCTCTATCCAGTTCAGCGACGATGGATCTCCACTTGGTGTTATTTCCAGTTATGCTTTCCAAAGCATCTTCCAAAAAAAAGGATTCACTAGAAGGTGGAGGTCCTCTCTGATAGTCCTCATAGATGCCTTCATGAGGTATCCCAAGGCATTCAGCCCATAACCTCAAAGATAATGTGCATATCTGGCCATTTATCCAGGTACTACTACTCAGTTCACCAGATTTGGATTTATAGGACCTTCGGGTGTTAGCTTGGGTGAGATCTTCTTCTTCTTTGAGATATGTTTCTTAGGAGTTGATGACGAAGGGTGTTTCATCCTAGGCATTCACCAAAGGTTCAAGAGAGATAAGGGTTGAAGGGTTGAAGAAGGGTTTTGAATTGATTGAATAGAAGAAATCTCGAGTGAAGAATAAGTGACATTTCCTTTATTTTATCATTTAGCAATACCAAATGTCGCAAAAAAATAAAAGCATGGGATAGTAAAAAAGGTGGAATGAATAATTACCACGATACGGTTTTTAATTTGTAAATAAAACCCATAAAGAATATTTATGGTGAGACCATATCAGGTCTTTATGGTGAGACAGTGAATGAACTTTACGGTGAGACAGTGACTGAACTTTACGGTGAGACAGTGACCTAATTTTACAGTGAGATAGTGACTCAAATTTACACTGAGACGGTGACTGAACTTTACGGTGAGACAGTGACCGAACTTTACGGTGAGACAGTGATTGTCACATAGTAATCACGAAATAATAACCATGACACCGTAAACATGAAACAGTAAGATATGAAACAGTAAGACATAAAATAGTAGGACATTTACTTAAGGTTTAACATGCCTAGTTTATGTATGATGTAGTCTATTATTTAATAATTTAATGGTTTGGTGAATATATTAGTGAGCTGATATTCAGTACCAATGAATTCCAAATTGATATCACCTTTTTGATAATGATATCTCAAAAATTGATGTCTTATATCAATATGCTTTGTCCTAGAATGTAAAACAGTATTTTTTGAGATGTTAATAGCACTTGTGTTGTTATAATTTATAGGTACATGCATGAATTGATAACCATAATCTTGTAATGTGTGTTTCATCTATAAGATTTGTGAAAAACAACTATCAGTAGGTATGTATTCAGATTATTCAGTAGATAATGCCACAAAATTTTGTTTCTTACTACACCATGATACTAGTGACTTGCCTAAAAAGTGACATGTTCCATAGGTGTTGTTTTCTATCTAACTTACAACCTCCAAAGTCAGCATCATAATAACTAACTAATTCAAATTATTTTCATATAGGATAGAACAATACTAGATTGGGTATATTCTTGAGGTATTTGAAAATTCTCTTTACAACATTTAAATGAGATTCCTTAGGATTTTCTTGAAAATAAGAACACATACACACACTAAACATAATGTCAGGTCGACTAGCAGTTAAGTAGAGTAAAGTTCCAATCATTCCTCTATAAGTGGTTTGATAAGTGGATTTTCTATCTTCATAAAGATCCAACTTACAAGTGGTACTCATGGTAGTGTCACTAATTTTAGTGTTATCCAATCCAAAACATTTTAGAATATCTATAGTATATTTACTTTGATTTAAAATAATACCATCATTATTTTGAAAGATTTGAAATCTGAGGAGGAATTTTAGTTCACCCATTAAAATCATTTCAAATTCATTTTTCATCTTTTTAAAAAAATTAATACAAAAATAATTTCTTGAGGATCTAAATATAATGTCATCTACATAGATTTAAATAACTAAAACATCATTAGAAATTCGTTTTATAAAAAGGGTAGGATCAGCTATTTCTTTTGTAAAACCTTTGGAAATAAGAAAAATACTCAACATATCATACCAGGCTCTTGGAGATTGTTTTAAACCATATAAATCTTTTGATAATTTAAAAATATGATTTGGAAAATGGGGGTTTGTAAAACCATGGGGTTTTTCAACAAAGACATACTCAACTATATACCCATTTAATAATGCACTCTTAATATCCATTTCATATAGTTTGAAATTCAGATGTGCAGTATAAGCAAGCAGGATTCTAATGGCTTCAAGTCTAGATAATGGTGCAAAGGTCTCCTCATACTCAATTCCTTCTTCTTGACTATAGCCTTGTGCAACCAATCTAGCCTTTTTTATAACTATGTTACCAACTTAATATACCTTATTTATAAACACCCATTTAGTGCCTATAGTGAATGTGTCCTTGGGTCTTTTAACAAGTTTCCAAACTTTGTTCCTTTAAAACTGATTAAGTTCTTCATGCATAGACATCACTCAAAATTAATCATTGATAGCATAATTAATTTTTTTAGGTTCATGTTGTGATAAGAAGACTTGATGTTCAACCCGAATTATAAGAGAAGCTCTAGTTTGAGTTTCTTTTTCTAGGTCTCCTACAACAGCATCTAGGGGATGGTTCTTAAGAGTTCTAACAGCTCTAGAAAAGGAGGGACTAGTGATTTCATGTTCATCAACAAGTTCAGGTTCATTGTGACTTGAATATAAGGAATTTCCAGAACTGGAAGTTTTCACAAAATATTTCACAGAATGGTTTGAGGATTTCGAATTAATGTTCAGATTTGATACATCATCCTTCAAGTTCTCTAGAATGAATTTAGGATCATGTGGATCTGTTTCATCAAATTTTACATGTACAGATTCTTCCACACATTTAGTTCTTTTATTGAACACTCTATAGGCATTACTAGACATAGAATATCCTAAAAAGATACCTTCATCATTCTTCTTTCTACAACTCCATTTTGTTGAGGTGTTATAATGGTAGAGAAATTAGGACTATAACCATTTTGTGAGAAAAAGGATTCAAACTCTTGATTTTAAAACTCATGACCATGAACACTTCTTAAGGATTTAATTATAAGTCTATTAATATTTTCCACAGATTTGGAATATTTATTAAAATAAGAGAAGGCTTCATTTTTGTGATCTATAAAGAAGGTCTAAGTATATCTAGAAAATTCATCTTCAAGAATATAAACATAGTGCTTCTGATTTAAACTAGAAACTCTAGATGGTCCAAACAAATCCATGTGAACCAGTTCCAGAGGTTGATAAGTTGACACTTCTTTCTTTGGTTTGAAAGAAAGTTTGTGTGATTTTCCCTTTTGATAGGGATTACACACTTTTTCATTTGGAAACTCAAGTTTGGGTAGGTCTTTGACTAAACCTTTTCTAGTTAACTTTCTAATGGAGTGAATATTATAGTGTCCTAGTATCCTATTCCAGATCCAAGATTCTTTATGAAATACAGTTAAACATGAAGCATTTTGAGAAGCTAAGGAATCTATGTTAATAGAATAATTATTTTCATTTCTTAATGAAGAAAACACTAACTCATCTTTAGAATTAAATACATTGCAAGAATCATTTTCAAATCTAACATGAAACCCATCATCACATAATTGTGATATTCTAAGAAAATTATATTTTAATCCATCAACAAATAGTACTTTGGAAATCAATACTGAGTTAGAGTTACTGATTTGGCCGAGGCCAATAATCTTTCCTTTGGCATTGTCACCAAATGTAACATGTCCTCCATCTATTTTTATTAGGCTCTTAAAGCATGAGTATTCTCCTGTCATGTGTCTTGAAAATCCACTTTCCAAGTACCATAAAATTTTACAGGAACCCTTTAAGCAAATTTCCTACAAAATGATCAAGAAAAAATAGATTTTGGTACCCATACTTGTTTGGGTCCATTAACATTAGTGATAAGTGATTTAGGAATCCATATCTGCCTCATAGGTTTCCTATAAGAATTATGTAAAGTATTTCAAAAATAAACTCTATTTGGTCCAGAAAAAATTGAAACAGTCGAAAGTGTATCATAAATTGAACTAGTTGATTTGTGTCCAAAACTGGGAGTAAAACTGTATGTCCTAGATTTAGAAACAAAATTTGTTCTACCAAGGTTTATTTTTCTGGGTTGATAACCAATTCTAGTGTTGTATTTAAGGGAAATTTATTTTCCTATCATTTGAGTAAGGGTATTTTTTCCATTGGTAAAATTTTCGAAGTCATTTTTTAATTGCTCATTATAAATTTTTAATTCATTGTTTTTTTTGAGCAGTTGAGAATTTTTCTCTTTTTCAGTTGTGAGTTCATATTTAATAGTCACAGTATGAGTATATTGTTTCTTCAATGATTTATATTTGTCTTTTAGTTCATTGAATATTTCTTCAAGCATGTTACAGTATTCAAAAATTTGTTCATTAGTCATATTTTCAAATTCACTCTCTTCATCATAATAGTATGAATTATATACAGGAGAGTCTAGTGTTACCTCAGATATGTTTTTCAAAAAACACATTTTTTCATGTTCATCATGTGATGTTTCTGAGTCGCTTGAACTATCATCAGAAGCACTCTAGGTTTCTTTCATTTTCTTTTTATACTTCATATCTTTGTCCTCATATCTCTTTTTGTACTAGTGCTTTGGATAGTCAGCCTTGATATTTCCTTTGCGCTTACATCATAACATCCAATCTCATCAGTCTTGTCGCTTCTTTTCCAATCCTTCTTCAGACTTCCTTTTTGGTCATATCTTCCCTTGGAGTTAGGCTTTCAAAAAAATTTCTTCTTCTTGTAAAATCTTTTAAATCTTCTGGATAATTGATCTATCTCCTCATCACTATCAGGTGATTATTTTTCACTACTGGAACTCTCTACATAAGCTTCCAATTTCACTTTGTCTTTGTGTTTAGATTTGGCGGTCTTAAATGCCAAAGATTTCCTTTATGGTTCATCCTTATCTTACTTGTTTACTGTCAACTCTTCTTAATACATCATCAGTTTCCCAATGAGTTCTTTTATAGGTATATTGCAGATATCTCATGATTCTCTAATAGAGACAGAGGTTCTTATCCATTTTTTAGGAAGAAATATGAGAATTCTCATGATTTGTTCCTTGGTAGTGACTTCTCTTCCAAGAGAAATCATTATGTTGAAAATATCATTGAACCTAAGATACATTTTAGAGATAGGATCATCAGGTTTCATTTTAAAGTTATCATATTTAATAGTATAAGTATTAAGTCTAATTTCATTTACACTAGATGTTCCTTCATGTGATACAGTCAGGGTATCCCAAATTTTGTGGGAAGTTTTACAAGAAGAAATTCTATTGAATTACTCATCTCATAAGGAGCAATATAAAGAATTCATGGCTTTTCTATTGTTATTGTAGGCAGTTTTAATAGGTTCATCCCATGTAATTCTATCAGTAGTAGGAATCTTATATTTATCTATAATGGAAGACCAAATTTCAAAACCCATACTTTATAAATGCATTTTCATTTTAATTTTCCATTGAGCATACTTGGTTCCATTAAAGAATGGTGGTCCGTTGGTTTTATCACCTTCCAATCTATTATCCATAATACACTACAACAACCGCAGCCCTTAGTGGCGGTTTTTTTCCCATTTAGCGACGGTTTAAACCGCCGCTAAACTTGGCGTCGGCAATCTTTTAGAGGCGGTTTAAAAAATGTGTCGTAGATGCCTCATTTCCAGGTGGTTTCTCTCCATTTAGCGGCGGTTTTATGGGTCTGCCACATTTTTTTATTCGCGGTGGTTTTAACCGCTGCAAAATTATTCTGTTTGATGCGCCTATTTTGCGGCGGTAAAAACCGCCGCTAAATATAAACGTAATATATTTATCGGCGGTTTTAACCGCCGCTAAATGCTGCCCAGCAAGGCATTTAGTGGCTGTTTTAACCGCCGCTAAATGCTACCAAGTATGGCATTAGCGGCGGTTAAAACTGCCGCTAAATGCTGAACTGGAAAAAAAAATTAGTTCTACTGCACCACTGCCCTGAAAAATAAATCAAACCAGAATATAGTGATCACCTAGGTTTCATGGGGATCTCGACCCCCTTCTTGGTAGTGTAGGATAGCGGTATAATAAATAGAGAAACAACATACAATAATTAAATCAACAATAAATGAAAGAAAAAGCATTGGATGAATAATATAAACTAAATATAAAAGGCCAATGACAATTTACAACCATGAATTCATGTCCAGATGAAGATAAAAAACTAAAAAAATAGTATACATATAGAAGGTAGCATGATACACATATCACAACCTGAACCAAAATTCCTTCCTCTATGAAATCCTGTGTTTACCACAAGCACATTCACATAAGACCATACCTGACTTTCAATGAAATTTCTTAGTCATTCCATCACCTAACCATTTAATACATTGTTCCCTAGAATGAACAAGGGTGGAACCTAGATCCATCCCACTATAATCATTACCCTTTAAACATCACCTTTGAGTCCGACGATAAGTTTGGGATAAAATAAGATCATCAAGTTAGAGTCCAAGTAACTATCCCTAGGTAGTCCATACTCCAAGTTTACAAGTGAGATATTGGTAAAAGACCAAAACATCCACATAAGATCAATGACTGAGCCTAGAATGAAATTCATCTAGTGATCAAGTCAAAGGAAACGGTTGGTGTCCAAAAGTCTGTCCAAGGCATTCCTACACAGGAACTCAGGTATCACACAAGAACTAACCATGCCTCAATAAAAACCATGCATCCCGCATGAAACATTGATAAAACCTATTTATCACCTCTAAGACACTTCCATCACTTCTACTACCTAGAAGGACATTTTTACTATATCTGACACGATGTTCCCCAAATTAGGAGTGTCCAAGTCATGAAAAGAAGAGATAGACCAAGTGCTCATAAGAGAACTAGGTTAGATTCACCTTAATCGCACATGTGACACTTATCTGATTCACACTCACAAACTCCATAACATTTTTCATAAAAGATGAAACCAACCCGACCAGCGTGTCAGAACACCCAATCCATTTATGAATCGATCTTACACAATGGGGCTACCCGAATGCTGCTATATAGTAGAAATGGTATTAATATAGGTTACATATATGGAAATGTTTGGTGGAAACTATGTGCCATAAATGTTACATATACAAACCAACCGTTATCATACTTGTTCAACACATCAACAATACTACTACTCATCATCTGATGCTGCATCGTCACCCTCTCCACCTTCATCTCTACCACCCGCTGCCACCTGTAAGAACATTATATTGAAAATTAAATATTGTTGCATATTTATAATAAAACTTAAAACCAATAAAAGTTTTCAAACTAAATGATTTTGATTTTTTTTGATTTACCTACTCACCACTACCCGATGCACTACCACCGGGGGCATATCTGCTCATATACTGATGTATTTCAAGAAACTCTTTCTGCAAACTAGATATCTGATCCCCCTGCTGGTGAACTGTGTTTCGTAGAGAAGACATCTCCCTCTGAGCATCTTCAGGTATGAAATGACTATAAACAGGAGTATATGTAGCCGAAATCCCTGATGGCATGCGAAAGACCTCAGATGGTACAGGTCCCAAACCCATCCCGCGCACTCTACCAGGATGCTCCTTCCCAAGGACTTTACCAACCGGGTCATCCTGGGAGACTGAGTAGGATTTCCCAGGATTGGTATCCCATATTTCTTTAATTTTTACCTATAAAACAAATATCAATATATATTAACACAGTAAAAACTGATAATAAGTTATTATAATAAATAATTGACTTCATACCCTAACTTCTCTAGCGGGTTTTTTAACAAAACTTCCATCTGTTTTTTTATGAACATCCAGCCACAGTTCTGTTCGGGATGCGTCATGCCCTAAACTCTGTGACTGCATTAAACAAAGATAAATCAACAATTAAATATGTTAAATAGATAATATTAACTTATAAATATTTAAACTAATTAAAATATTACCAATGACATTCGGCTTCTTGAAAAGCTTTTTGAACCCGCAGTGTGCGGGATGACCTGCTTTGCCCGGTTTGAAGCATTTTGTCTTGAGAGATCTTGAAATAAATAAAATTCAATTTAACAGTATTGTATTCAATGTCTATCTCCTCTTCATGTACATGTATAAATGTAAAATGAGGATAATATAATAATATATATTTCAATACCATCCGCTTCTCATCACGATGTCTATCGACAAAAACCTTCCACTGTTCTTTCGGTACCCCACTGGGTAGCTTCTCATACATCTGATGCAAGGTCAACGAAGTATCGTTGACATCACACCACAACCTCCATTTGAAATCATTCCATTTTTCCCAAGATTTTTCAATGTCCATTTCCGTGCTATCACATCAGCAACGGTAAAGTGGAAGAACATCTATATACAGAAATTCATTTTGAATATATTAGTAACATGACATTCAATTAAACCATAAAGTAATAAAATTACCTTTATCTGAGAATCATAAACTTCATTTTTCCAGTTTGGAGGCATATGCCTCCAATCATCATATGAAATAGGCAGGGAAATGGGCTCCGCTGCCAGCTGACCTATAATCTGACCAAGTAAACCTGCAGCGTCATCCGTCGGGACCCCATAAGAATAAAATGGCACCACTATCTTCTCTCCATGCATGTTCCAAACATCAGAACTTTTTATGTGTTTTTCCACGGTTGCATTGCTTTCATCTTCAATGAGCAAACAACTACTATAAATAAAATGCAATAAATTTATTTAATTAAAATTTGTACCTATGACTGTGACCCTCCAGAATGTCCGTGATGAACTGGAAGGGGCGTGTCGCTGCCCCACTACTGAGGCTCCTGTAGGGGGAGGCGATGACTCATCCTCTAATGAGGCATCCACTGATGGTGTCAGAGATGGTGCAGGGGGAGATGATGCAGGGATGTAGGTAGCTGCTGCCTCAGATGTCGTGGGGACAGACGGATCGTCATCTGTCGCAGAAGTAGAAGGAATGGTGTACCGCTTCTTCCTTGGCATTCCTGTCATTTAATCAAATAAAATTAAGTTCAGAATATATATTTCAAAAAAATTATGCAGAAAAAAAAATTAAAAATGATAATAGATGCCCAGTACTAACAAAAAATATATATATAACAATGATAATGAATGACTACAGAAATGAAACAAGTGGTTGCTGAATGAATAAATAATTGTACATACAACCATTTTCTCCTTCAATCATGTCGGTCTCCTGCTCCATTACTTCATCCACTTCATTCATCCTTGCTAGACTAATATTTTCAATATCATGATGGACAAATAATTCTGCTTCCTGTTGTTGATGAAATTCAATTGCAGAGGTCAAATCTTCCACTTCATCACTCATATCATACAAATCTCTTTGTATTACGTGAGTAACTACACTCCACCCTTCATCCACAACATCATTCACATAATATACCATTTTTTCCTGCGATGCTAAGATATATGGATCATGCAGTTCACGATCACCAACATCCATCAAGCGAGAGAAGTTTACAGAAGTAAATTGCAAGGAATCTCTTTTAACACCTCTTATAATATCGACCCATTTTCATTTGAATAAAACAACATAAAAATGCCCATGGTAGTTTAATTCAATAATATCATGCAGCTTTCCATAATATTCTACTTCAGCAAATGTAAATATACCACTATTCTGTGTTTTCAAACCCACTTCTCGATCGACTGTACGAAATCTAAAACCATTCACATTATAAGCGCCGAACTTTCTAACTTGTTTTATAGGACCTCTAGCAAGAAACTTCAAATCTTCTGACAAGTCTGCTCGAGTATCAGTATTCATGATCTGAAAAAAAAAATTAACAGATTTGCAAATTGTATGTGTCAAACTAATATTCGTATTTATTTCAATATTTATAAACTTACACGTCGTGCAAACCATTCTACCAGCTCTTTATTCACAGCTTCCGTTATATCTTTTTCATTTCATGTTCGGCCTCTCATTCGCCTCTTTGTTTGTATCCTCAACTCTTCAATAAATGGATCTGCAATTTCACTATTCAGCAGCACATATCTATGTGCCTATAATAATTCCAATTCTGTTAGTGTCGCGTATGAGGTCCTCCCAACTGATCGGCCAATAGCAGGAAATATTTTTGATTTCTGATGCATTTGAGAATGATTTGATGTGTCTTCAACACGTCCAACTCAATTAAATCTTGTCTCAATTTCATCCAAATATCTGGAACAAAATGTGAGAAACTCCTCAGCCAAATAGCCTTCAGCAATAGAGCCTTCTGGTTGAGCTTTATTTCTCACGTATGCTTTCAAATGCCCAAGATATCTGTGAAAAAAAATAATAATATTATGCATTTATTTAAATGCCAAAAATTTTTTACTTAACTGGAAACATATAAATAAAATATCTCTCAATTGGATACATCCATCGATAATGAACGGGGCCTCCTAATTTAGCTTCGTCAACCAAATGCACAGTTGAATGCATCGTGACAGTAAAAAAAGATGGAGGAAAGATCATCTCCATTGCACAAAGGGTCAATACAAACCTCTCCTGTAGGTTTTCAAGCTGAAATGGATGTAGAGATTTCTCACATAATTGCCTGAAAAATGTGCAGAATTGGAGTACAACAGCAGTAACTTTTTCAGGTAATAATGTACGCAATGCCAATGGTAGTAACTGTTGTAACAAAATATGTGAATCGTGACTTTTCAATCCATATAACTTACAATTCTTCAAGTCAACACACCTCGAAATGTTACTCGAATACCCATCAGATACCTTCACATTCTTTAAAATTTGAAGGAACGTATCTTTATCCCTATTTTTCATTGAAAAAATGGCCGGAGCATACTTTTCATTCTCATCTGGATAGAGATCATGTTTTATGTTCATTACTTGTAAGTCTTTGCGAGCATTGAGATGATCCTTCAACTTTCCATGCTCATTAAGTAATGTGAAAATCAAATTATCACATACATTCTTCTCAATATGCATCACATCAAGATTGTGGCGCAAAGAATTAAATTCCCAATACGGAAGTTTGAAGAATATACTTTTTTTCTTCCATTGTTGCATTCTGATTCCACTTGACGATGCACTTCACACTCGTTTTCCGCTATCATTCAAATGATGAACCTTCCCAAATTCTGTTTTAACATTTTCAAGTTGTGTCAATATTTCAGAACCGGTTAACAACTTTGGAGGTGGTCTACGATCAATGGAACCATTAAATTTTGATTTGTTCAGCCGAAATCTATGAGATGCATCAAGAAATCTTCGATGGCACAAGAAGCACCATTTTCTACTATGAGGTAGCCATTTGGGCTCGAAATAAAAGTTACAAATGGGAAAATCCAAACTCGTATAAGTGTTCCAACCAGATAAATTCCCAAGCCCAGGGAAGTCACTAATGGTCCACATTAAAGCAGCATGCATTTTGAACATTGTTTTAGAAGAAACATCAAATGTCTCAAAACCGTTGCTCCATAACTCCTGCAATTCTTCAATCAAAGGCTGTAGGTATACATCAATATCATTTCCTGGCATTTGTTTTCTAGGAATAATCATTGAAATGATAAAAGATGTTTGTTGCATACACATCCACGGAGGTAGATTATAAGGGATCAAAACAACTGGCCAAATGCTATAACTCGTACTCAAAGTCCCAAATGGGTTGAATCCATCGGCAGCCAATCCCAATCGAACATTCCTAGAATCAGCTGAGAAATTTGGATGTAATGAATCAAATGTCTTCCACGATTGGGAATCTTTTGGATGTCTCATTAACCCATCATTGTTATTATCTACAGCATGCCACTTCATGTGTTCGGTGGTTTTTGATGACATGAATAATCTTTGCAATCGAGGCTTCAAAGGAAAGTAACGCAAAACTTTTGCAGGTGTGTTCCTTTTCTTCTTCTCCATGAAATTATATTCAGTCATACTTCCAACATTACCCTTTGACTTCCATCTATAAGAAGAACATTTCTTACAATTCTGTCTACTTGAATCCTCTCCCCAGTAAAGCATACAATCATTGGGACACGCATGTATTTTTGTATAATTCAGACCAAGCTTGTTTACAACTTTTTTCATCTCATAAAACGATTCTGGGATTTTTGCTTCAGTAAATGCATCACGAATCAATTCCAATAACATAGACATTTCCTTATTTGTAATTCCACAAAGACATTTGATATGGTAAAACTTCAGCAGAAATGAAAGCTTTGAATATTTCAAACACCCACTATACAACTCTTGATTTCCATCGTCAACTAAATCATGAAACGCATTTTCCACACTGAAGTTTTACCTTACATTTGGCTCCACATAATCAAGAGGAGGATCCAATGATATGTTACAATCTTGATCTGCTTGTGTTACAGTCTCAAAAACATCACTTGTCACGTTGCAATTTGTAGCATCATCTTCTGGTTGTTCTGATATGTTTTGATGCTCATAGTGGTGTCTTGCAGTGCCGAATGCATCATTTATGAGGTTTTGCATTTCATTTTCCATTCGCGACAAACTTGGGACCTCATTCTGTGGATTAACATCAGTCCTCAATCTTTCTGTATTGTTTGATTCTCCATGCCAAATCCAACACAAATATTGATCAGGGAATTGCTTCAGTATTAAATGTTCATAAACTTCATCCCTCTTCAACCATGTTCTAAATTTACATTTAGGACATGGACATCTTATTCTCCATTCAACAGATCGATTAGAAATTGCAAAATATAAAAACTCATTCAAACCCTTAACATATTGAGGTGTGTTCCTCGGTAATGTGATCCAGCTTTTATCAATGTATATCACAATGTGCCTACACAAAAATATACGATAGTGTAAGATTACAGAAACATAATATAATAAAGATGAACCATTGATCATAAAGTATGCATAATATAATAAATATGATTCATTGATCACATTTACCACTTCAGACCAACAGAACAAGTCTGGTCCATAGGAGACAGCGTCAACACCTCATTGAGGAGCAATAAGAATATCGGGCTACACACTTATCATAACATTATCGATCACACATTTATGTTGCCTCAAACAACACCCCATTGATGTTTAATCGAAACTGATCATAATGCATTTTAAACCTGATACATTATGTGATTGTTTAGGCTTGACCTTAGATGTCCTCCAAGAGGAATGATGTTTCTCAATGGTTTCATACACAACCAACTATAAAGAGGGCCACTATGTTCACTTTATTCATCGAAGTGTCACCTCTCTAGGTTTGAGTATTACAAGTCAGACATTTATAATCATGTCTTCAACCATCGACATATAAAGAACCAGTTTTTTATTCAAGGGTTGTCTTAGACATTGAAACATTGTTAAAACCAATAACGTGGAACCTGCAACCAGTCTGAAGCTTGACATTCATTCCTCAAATACAAATAAGAACTCTCATTCCAGTAGATTAAACCTTCTAGGAATGTTTCTCGTCATCCTTTTTACAATAATTGAATCACTGAAATTGTCTAAACATTCTACAATATTAGTGGAAATTTCATTGACTCTTGAAAAGTAGTCATCTATGTTTTCTTCTCCGTCCATATTTATTTCCTTAAATTTTCTTCAATAAATTTTCAATTCGACATCGTTGAATTTCACATTAGCTTCATAAATATATTCCAATATTCCCCAATTTACAAGTCATTATAGTGCCCTATATCCTTTTGTGTAAAATTTTTCTAAAAGAGACATCAAACTTAAATTCTGAGCTTTGTCGTCAAATCCCATATTACATTTTTTAACAAATGTCATCATATCAGCTTCAACAATAGGTGGGGATCCTACTATTTATAAATCATTAACTTCGTGGATAAGTGATTAGAGACATGGATATCCTATTCTTACAAATTTGATATTTCTATTCATTAGACATAAGAACACCAATAGTATTTAAAAAATTCCTATATCCTTATTCATTACTTCTTGGTGCTTAACTGAGGGATCAAACACTTTGATTCCAATTGAAGAGCCTAAGGAGATGTTTCACCATAGAGAAGGGGGTTTAATCACTAGTAACTTTTTATATCTTATATTTCTTTTAAAAATAACCACTGTTGACCTATTATAATCTAATCAACTATTATAACTACTTTTCCTTACCCAAATATAGTAAAAATGAATAGCACATGGACAAAATATATTTACTATGTTTAATACTAATGTCATCCTAATACTTTTTTTTATTGTTTTGATTCTCGAAACATATATTATACACTATGATTAGAGGTGATCCCACTAAAGAATCATTAATAAAATAAATTCACACTATTCTTTCCAAAGTTACACTGGAACAATGACTTAAAAATTCTCAATACAAAATGGATTAAAATAAAATAATAATGATAACACTTGAATATTGGGTTCCCTTTCAAATTTTGATAAATATATTTCTCCTTGAGCCTTAAAGATAAGATAAATATTATAAGTTATCTTCTTAGAAAACATTAACATTGATAATCACAATAAAAACTACTAATATTTCTCACTTTTAATCTTCTAAATATTATTCATTATGAAAATTATTACCATAGCTTCTCAAATTTGATTCATGGTACTACAAAAAAATAATATATTAAATTTGTTTTATTGATCTATAAAATTCATGCTATTATAATATACTACACTTTTCTAAACACCTCAATCACATATTACAATCTTTCGTACATGTACTTTTCATAGAAATTAATTCACATAACCCCTACATGTAGTATACACTTTTCATATAAAAACATATTTAAATTAATTTTCATAGGAACAATGATTTATGGAGTAATCGAGTTTCTCAATCATGATGCTTTTCATAGTATTTAACATACATATTTAGACTCAATGAGTGAAATGATGGGGTTTTCTTTTAATGATATCAACAATCTCTTATCGATAATTCGTAATAATGCTTAACAGATGAATCATAGTGTATTTATAGGCTATATTACTTGTGATTAACACATGTTAGTCCAAAAAATTTGGTTTAACCAATAATATAAGGCATCACTAAAAAATATGTTTCCATTGATTCATGTACTATATGATGGAAAAATCTAACTGTATAAAAATATTTTCTTGGAAACAATATTATAAAAAATATTAATTGAAATGGATTTTTAATATGCTACCTTTAAATAAAATTATGGAAACCAATACTAACATGGAATTTTCATTCAGAAAATGTAACCTCATTCTCATAATAACTTCTCAATGAATCTTGAAAAAGATTCATGTTAAACTATAATTAATGGTATGTGTTCCTCTTTACTAAACCATTTCTTCATTGGGGGACCTCATCATTACCTCACATAGGTTTTTTACATTAAAATATTATGTCTGTGTAGAAATGATGTCACTTTCCTTCAAATGATGTGAAGTATGTTCATGTTATATTAATAATATCCATTCCCAAATCTTTCCCACATACCAACTTTGTATCTTAACAAAATCCTATTCATTGTATTTGAAATTATATACATACTAGATTTTAAAGGCTTCAATTTTATTCTGATGATATTTCATGGGGTTTGAATTTTAATACAGTCTACAAAATGAAAACCCTATGTTGAAGGTTGAGGATAATATGAATTTATATTCTGTGTTGTTGATCAGATAAATCATATAGAGTATTCTGTTTTCATAACATTTTAAGTGGAGGAACAATTCCCAACATAAAATTTGACCCAAATAATTTTTTATCATTGGAGGTTTTTTTATAATAAGAATGTTCGTTCCTTATACCCTCCAACCATAACACTGGGGTTGGCTCCTAAACATAGTTACAAACTCTATCACGTATTTGTTCAACCCCGCATATATTCTAATCCATACACGCCACATGGGTGCACCATATACTAGTTATGTTTCTCTAAATTTGGAAATTATCCATGAAATTTCCATTGAGTTGGCATGCTAACTTTATGATATATTAGGCTATCTTGGGCTGTTGGCATTGCATTGGAAAAAATGTTTTAGAAAAACTCTATAAAAAACATAGTAAAACTTCATTATTATATTATTCTAAACCCTCAAATAAGTCAATTAAAATAATCTCAAAATAATCCTTCTTCAATTATCAAAATAATTATTAATCAAAACATCACCCACATTTATATTAAACACTTTTCTATTGACAATGTGCTCTTGATAAAGCTCATGAAATGATCCTTAAGATCAGTTCAAAAGGCATCATAATACATGTCAGAAATTCAATGTAATTAAAAAAAATTAAACACTTAGTTGAAATTAAGGACAACATCATCAACAAATCCAATGGTTATTTACCTCACAAATCAGGTTTGGGGGGTCGCCGAAGGCTGTGGGGGGCGTGGGGAGTCGTCGGCAGTGCGAGGGGGTGGGGAGTCGCCGGCTGCGAGGGCGCGGGGGGCGTGGGGAGTCGCCGGCCGCGGGGGGCGTGGGGAGTCGCCGGCAGCGCGAGGGCGTGGGGAGTCGCCGGCAGCGCGAGGGCGTGGGGGGCGTGGGGAGTTGCCGGCTGCGGGCAGCGCGGGGGGTGGGGAGTCACCGGCAGCCCGAGGGTTAGGGATCGTGAAGGGGAAGGGGGAAAGGGTCGGCGGCTGTGTAAAATAAATCGGGTTTCGCGGCGGTTTATTAAAAACCGCCGCGAAACCTTCACCGAAAAAGGTTTAGCGGCGGTTTTGTGAACCGCCACTAAACCATGTTTTTTTTGTAGTGATACATAAATACTTTGAAAGATCTAGAAATTTAGAATTAACAGAAATTTGAAGATTTTTAAATTACAACTACAATCACAGTTGAGTAAGGTTAAACAGAGTCTTAATAAACAACCTCTGATACCAAATTTTGGTCGGAGTAGATTACTCAAGAGGGGGGTGGATTGAGTATCTATAAAATTTTCTAGTTAAAAGGTATTCTTAAAAGGTTTCCCCAAAAATTTAAATACAGCCTAGTTAATCAAGGTTATACTGTTATAAGAGTTTGACTATTTAAATAACTTCTTAGAAGATTGATTAGTTCTCATAAATCTTAAGATCAGTAATTAATATTACTTTTGAAGCTATTCTACTAAGACAAGACAATTATAACTTCTTTCCAAGATTAAATATCAAAGTGAATTTAGTGATTTCTGAATTATATAATAAAGCAGTAAAACATAGAAGACTAAATTAAGAAAAATAGTGGATATGAAACAAGTGGTTCAGTCTCAAGCTGAGACCTAATCCACACCACTTGGTGATCAACATCCACCAAGCAGTTTATATAAATAAACTTGATCCATACCCTGGATCGGGGATAACAATAGTACATAGGACTGTCCAGGTCATACATGGACCTCTTCCATTGTTATTCATGGGTACAAACAACAAGGACACACAGGGACCTCTTCCACAATTATCTAATGGTATACACAAGTATAAAAAGATGTTTGAGTAAGGATATCTTGTATCCTTAATTTTAATGCAGGAGACAGAGTGTGTTGTTATATTGATACAAACACTTCTCTAAATCTAGTAAAATGATACAAAACATTGTAGAAATATTGAGATAGGTTTAGAAATGCTATGAGTGTCATTCTTTGCAGCTCTAGACTTCTGAGATGAAGCAGATACAGAAATAAAGTCCTTATATGGAAAACAGATTGTCACAAGTCAGATAGATTCGGCTTGTGTTCTTCGTGATGTTTGACAGTGTGAAGATGTTTTCGATTATGAGATTCAATTATGATTCGTGTTTTCTCCAGTAGCATCGAGTTACATGAAACAATTCTTTCTTCAAAAAAATTCTCTGAGTGAGTTCTTCATTATTGTGCTTATGCTCGTTTTTCCTCACTTTCATTTATCTTACCATGCCTTTTTTTTGTTTCTGGGCCGCACTACCCTTTTATCTTGGAGTGCATGTGTTTGATCCGATAGTTTGCATGTATTTTTCACCTTATACTATTAGATGTCTTGTCTATAAAGAAACATTAATTATTTCAGTGCATTTAAAATCTTCAAATATGACTGTTAGAGATTAAATTGAAAGACGACAAAACAGATTAAGAAACGGTGTCACAGTATGTCATGAAAATGGTGTCTCCTTCACACAGTGGGTGGTTTACGGTGTCTCATGGTCCTGGTTTCTGGATGTGACAGTGTATGGATGTCATGGTATCTGCTTGTTCATGGTGTCTCATGGTCATGGTGTCTGGATGTCACAGTGTCTTCTTGTTCACAGTGTCTCATGGTCACGGTGTCTGAATGTCACGGTGTCTTCTTGTTCACGGTGACTACTTGTTCACGGTGTATTCTTGTTCACAATGTCTTCTTGTTCACGATGTCTGCTTATTCATAGTGTCTTCTTGTTCATGGTGTCTTCTTGTTTACAGTGTCTGCTTGTTCACAGTGTCTCATGGTCACGGTGTCTTAGACTTTGGAAAATATCTGTATTCAGAATTAAGCAAAGATATTTATGTAATGGATTAAATGTAATTATTTTTCAGAGAAATCATTATAATGTAAATCAAAAGATATTATACAGTAACCAAGCTAAGTGTATAGCACTTAAGAGCTTTCGATAGCTTTTACTAAACAACTGTACATTTTATGTGAGATAGATTTCATAGAGTTAACAAGGTTTATAGACTGAATAAGATTTGTGATCATTAAAACATGATTAATACATGAGGATTCCAACAGAATCAACAATTTTGAAATAAATTCTATAGCTACTAATCCAAATATACCTTATGCCTATGGAAATAATAAAGGATTTAATGATCACAAGTAATAGGAAATGACCCCTAGGCACTGGCTAGTTGTGGGTCTCAGGTACCTCATATCTCGATGAGAGTAACCATCACAAATATCCACTCTTGTGAACGAGCCACTAGAAGGGAACATAGCCATAACCTAGTGGTACCCAATAATCCTCATCATATTTTAGTTATATTTGTAAGAATCAATCATTCTAAGTGAAACTGAGTCCAAAACCCATTCATTCACTAGCATACTAGTACACGTCCAACCACCTAGATTCCCGGGTTTTCCCCTTGTGTTCAAACAAGTTCAACAAGTTAAGAAATATAATTTTAACATGAAACTGTCATTTCAACATCACAAATTCACCAAAAATCCCACATGTATACCACACAAGTCACAAAATACCACTTTTCATTCAAATTGATTTTGAAATCCAACTCACACCAAAATAGCCCACAACATTTTTCACATTTCTTTAACACTTCCACAAATCCATTAACAATTTTATAAAACCCCTATAAGATATTCCAACTCACATAACATCCCAATAACATGTTACATAATACCCTTTTAATAACTAAAATAAATTTTTCACATCACACACACACAAAACATCCCACATCACTTTCACATCTACTACACACTTTAGTAAATCCTTTAAACATTTTTATAAAACATTTCCAAGATGGTACACATCACAAAATAGCCCCTTTCACATTTAAAATGTACCATTTCAAAATATACACACTCCAAAACTATTTTCCAATATTGTATCACCTCTTGCATAAATCATTAAATCTTTCAAATCTTTCATAAAACAGTTCTAAAGAGTATACCCAAACATTGATCATAAAACCGATTTCAAAACCATATTTCAAGGAGAAAACCACACCAAAACACTACCATATTAGAATTGGAAGCCCTGGATACATTTATAAAACCACTTTCAAGTGTTATAAAATCACCTTTAATAATACCATGAAAGATACAAATGAAAACACCCATTTTCATAAAATGTTCTAAAGAAGTATAAAAAAGTTTTACACAGCTAACCTATTCCAAAAAACCCCCTTACAAGTCCCACATGACACTAATTCATTAAAAAAATATAATTTTCATCCCCTTTGAAAAACTAATAAATCAATTTCATATTTTATAAAACTACCACAAAAGATACCACATGTGTTACATTTGAAAAGTTCACAACTTCAACAAAAATGCTATTATAAAATTAAATGCTTAACCAAATCCCTCAAAAATGGTTTTCTCACCAAAAAAAACATATGGGGAAAATGAAAAGGCAGTAAAACAATCAAACTAAATCATCAAGGAATTGTTAACCATGGAATCACCTACCTTTTGAGTCGAAACCCTCAAATCTTGGTGCAAAACATCAAGCGCACCACCGCCGCACCACAAGTGAAGAGAAACCTAAAATCACAGGATTTCACCCAAAATACAAGAATATAAACCCTATGTATGAACCCTAGGTTCTAGACAATTTAGAACTCAAGAAAGGGTGAATTAAACCCTAAGGGAAGAAATCAAATAGGGAAACACTTACCCGAATAAATCTTAAATAAAATGACCAAAATACACTAGTGGGTGAATTTTAAAACATCAAAACATTTAATGGGGGTTCTAAAAATGATGATTATATCATGTAGGAACTGAATTGGGTGGAAAATAGTGATAAATAAAGGAGTTATGATGGAAAGAATTACCTCTTCAAATCTGGACGATTTGAGAACCCCTATAAATGTATTCCCTAATTAGATATTCCCACGAGCTCCAAAGAGGGGTAAAAGGTAATTGGGACTTGCCTATGGATATTAGCTTATATTTGGAGGTGGAATCACCAAAAACGAGTACAATATGAATATGTTATTAAATAAACAATATTTATTTTTAAAACTGGAAATGGGCTTCCAGGCAGGCACAATCCCTTAAATAAAAATCTGAATCCTCCATGATTATGGGTTCCTAAATGGTACAAATTAATATTTTGGTGTTAATAGACCAGGTTAGGAAAATTAGGAATTACAATGGATGAAAATGTTGAAAATTAAGGAGTTATAAATAAAACAAAATTTATTTTTAAATCCGGAATTGGGCTCACGGTTTGGCCCAAATTTAAGAAACCCACCTTTTCCACCAAAATGAATGGGAAAACCCAAAACAAAGAAATAATGTAAATTAAATGAAAAATACCTTTAAAAAGGGTCATGGATGTGACATAATCAATATTTCAAGAAAAATAACTGAAAACACATGTTCTTTAATCAATAAATATGAATGAAATACATCCAAAGATAAAATCATTATGAAAATATCATGGAGAATAATAATTGAAGTCTTAATTAAGGATATGTTTAATTATTAGATTTCATGTCTTATAAACATGATACTTATTCCATAAATACCTTTCAAAATAATGTTTAAAACTACCAAGTAAAAACTCATTTTGTTTGGACCACTGATTTTATGTTATTTTACTGATTCACCACATGAGACTAATGATGCATCAAAAGGCTATCTATAACTAGTCCCCACCCAGATCTGCATGTCCAAATCATTTCTCGTATATCAAATAGTATATTTAATTCATGAACACTTTGAATTATCATAAAATATTTGTATCAAAGAAATAACACAAATTATCAATATTCCCTCTATCAATCAAATAACTTTCAAAGTAAAACACTATATTTATAAATGAGATATGGTTTAAGCAATATCATATTCACAATATGGATATTTTGCGGAAATTTAATGTCCAATGATCATAGGAATGTGATTATTTCAAGGGAAATTTAATGACAACAAAAATGAATAAAGGAAGGGAATTTCAATACATTACTTGGTCAAAATAATCATAAAACATCCATAGTAAGAATAAAGATGGTATTGATACAATATATCCCTGTGGATTATATGTGAAATAAAGGGTTATTGTTTTCTAGGAATAGAAATACAATAAACATATCTTTATTACATTCTTGAGGAAAATATCCTATTCATTTTGAAAATCCCTTTTTAAAACTAAAAGTTAAAAAACATTTTTAAAATAATTTTCTTTGAAAATAACCATTAAAACTTATAAATTAAGTTTTAAAATATTTAAGTTGTCATTATGGCTGCAAAAGTTTTTAAGTCGTACATGATAAAAAAATATTCCTTTCATTTTTTCATTAAAATACAAACAAGCATTATTTTTAAAATGACATAAATATCCTTATGAAGTTTTTTTATAAAAAAGAAAAAATGTGTAAAAATTTATTTAATAAATCATTTGGAAAAGGTTAAAAACATTGTTGAAAACATTTTTAGAAAATATAGTATTTAAAGAAAATATATTTTCGACCAAAGAGAGAAATGAAGTCATATTTTCTTAAAAACATTTTCCTAATAATATTTTGTACCAAAGAGTGATAAAATGGTACTATTACTTGAAAACATAATGATTAACCCTATTATAATAAAATTAAATGATTTTATTAGGAAATGGACAAATAATTTCTTTTAACTAAAATTAAATAATAAACAATATCGATTGGAGTGAGATTGTGAAATAAACCCTTACCATGATCATAATGTTGAAGTGAGAATCAATTAATTGATAATATTTATCAACTGTAAATCCACATAAAACAAGTTGAAATAAAACATAAGATAATCAAAATTCATTTCACATATAATCTTATAATATCAAACATGATGAATAAGTAATATAATTCAATGAAAGTAAATTGAGTTATCAAATTCTTTACCACTTTGTAACTTTAATGTTAAATCCACTTGGATGAAATAATTCTAATTAAAACTTAAAATAACATGAATTATTAATGAATAATTATATTACATGTAAAAGTGGTAGTATTTACACCATATAAAATAAATTGGTGCTTAATATCCAAATGTCCCTTAATGAAAAGAAATTTAGTTAAAATCCCTTACCTCATGCTTCATTTGGGTTGAACGTGATTTGACCTCATTTATATTTGTTTAAAACATGTTATTAACTTATTAAAAAACCATATTAATATTTATAATATCATATAGGATCCTTTTATAATATCTTATCACCTTTTTGTTAATTATCTTTCATTATTTTCATTATTTTGGGTGATAATTTCCTTGTTTTCTCATGCATGTTTCATCATGAAAGATCTAGTTATTGCTCATATTATATAGTTATATCATATACAAAATATTAATGATGACATAATTATAATTTTAATACCAATCATTAAATATTGTTTTGATAAATTAAGTATGTTATGATCCTCGAGATAGTTGGTTGTACGTACGCATGATTAACATTTCTATTTTTCAACGATCATTATGGGAAGAAGGTAAGTAATATTTTATCATTAAAGAATTATATATTATATAATATATAACATATTATTTTTTTAAATATATATATACATACATATATATATATATATCATCCATGTGGTGTGGTGATGAAAAGAGAGTCACATTACTTCGTGAAGTCGGTAGTCCACATGTACACAAACGATGTTATCATTTTTCTGTTTAATTAATAAAATGATTTATGATATTTTCAGAATGATAAATATTTCATGAATATAATAATTATTTAATTTATATCATATATATTTATCAACTTTCTACTTATTATATTCCATGTAAAGAATTAGTGAAAGACAAATCACACTGCTTCGCGTGGTGGTATTCCATCATACACACGAGAGGCGTTATCATATCCTGTATGGAATGTAAATTAAAAAGTTATATATGATATAATGATTACAGAGGAATAATTATGTTAAAAATATCCTATATATATATATACTTTATATCCATCATCATACCCATCCTGATAGGTGGTAATGGAAAAAATGAATGACATCGATTCTTGAGGCGAAAGTCCGTTATACGCACAAATGCTGAATTTGTAACCCATTTGAGGCAAGTGGGGATGGTTATGGGTCATTAACTTATTATAAAAAAATATAATTTTATGTAATATATTTATTTTATTATATAATCATGGTTTAATATGAATTTAGTGATGTGGGGGAAGAAATAAAATAAAAATTCTCATTGAAGAATGTTACCTCTTCTTCAGCTAAACTTCTTAGGTTTGCACCAAACTCCTTCCTAGGTTGGAATTATACCCAAAATAAGGCTTCTATGATGAGGGGATAAAATTTGGTATGTTATATGGGTATTAATTTTGAGAAAAAAATGGTTTGAATGTGTGAATAATATAGGATAGGGGTGGTCTTTTATAAGTGAGGTGAGTAGCACACTTGTAATTTCTGAGAAAAAATGGTGTACCCACATTTTTCACATGCCAAAAGGGTAAAAAATGGATTATTATCTAGATTTAAATATTTTAGGGTTTAAATACGGCAATAAAATATATTCTAGGTAAGTTTTTATGTCATTTTAACCCAGATATGTTTTAGTTTAACCCCCAATAAATCCATTTTTACCTTAACCACGGTAATTGTTTTTTACTATTTTTACTATTCATTATGGTAAAAAAATTAAGTTGAACTTATTATATAATATAAATTTTTATTATTAAAAATATGGAATCCATTTTTCTAAATTACATTAATATAGTTTCCAAATTTTAATTTAAAATTAACCCCATAGATATGATGATAAAGTGGGGTTTTAAAGAGAAAATGTTCAAAAGTTTACAAAGTTTTTATATCAAAATTAAATATTAAAATGATTCCAATGAAATAAATTGGATTAATAGATATATAATTGAACTAATTTTACTTTAAAAATAAATCAAAATATAACTTAACTTTAAAAATATTTTAAACAAAAATACAATTTTGAAATAAAATTACGTATTTTTTCACTATTCATCAAAAAATAAAACTTTTTTAAAAAATCAAAAAATTTAATGATAATATAGTTTTGATATTATAATTTCAAAAATGAAGTTATTTTTATCAAATAAGTTTTCTAAAAGTGGTAAAAATTATTTTTAAATTATGTGCGCAAAGTGCGACTAAAACATTCTTTAGATTGATGCATTTTTCAGAAAACACTTCTTTTTATTTTAAATGATTCATATTTTATTTATAATAAATATATAACCATAATTTTATAACTTATTTAGTACAAGTTATACTCTCTAATATAATGGCTAGGATATAATGATATACTATATTATTATTCATTTAGACTCAAGGTTGCGTGTTCCGCGAGATATCGAAGAGATTAAATTTAATGAAATATATTTCATGGGTTATTTAAGCTTAGTGTTGCATATCATATACACTATCAAACATATCGTTATTATTTTAGGAATTTGGGGTGTTAAATTCTCCCCACCATAAATAAACTGCGTCATCTCAATTTAAAATTGATCTCAGTAATCAATGGTTTGATATTTAAAAATTATTTTATTGAAAACCCACTTCATAAAAGGGTAAATAAAATATACTCTTGATAAGAGATAAAGGGAAGTAAAAAAGGTAATATTTAATAACAAATATCTAGTTTTCTAATTAGGTTTCCATTAGTTTAAAGTGAAGATATGTACATAGAAGAAAAGTGTAAATAATTATAGAGAGTGATTGAGGTCATCAATCACAAGAAAATAAATGATTGATGGAAATTTAAAGACCTCAAAACCATAAATTTGTATGATTAAAAGACAATTTTATTCATTAGATAAGTATATAATTTGATAAAATTTTGGTTTCAAGAATCTTTTCCTAAAGTTGAGGATTTCTTTGATTGTATAATAATATAAGGAAATATTCTTACTTTATATCTTTCTATTTCATAACCATAATTTAATCCTTTGTTTATACTTTGATGAATTTCCAATTCATCACTTACTCCAATAAATAAATTTTCAAAAATGAATTTTTTATTTTTCAAGCACTAAAAGTCACTTTTAATAGATCTTATGATCCATAAAAGAGTGAAAAGCCTTTTTTTTCCAAAAACCATTTTCCAAAACCAATATGGTTAGCACAAGTTATCCAATATAATACATTGATCTAAAAAACTCAATAGTAACACCACTGGTTCATCATTAATATTTACCCATGAAATAATTTAACTAAAAATAATAACACATTAAACAAGATATCACATAGGCCAGTGGTAGTTGATAAACCCTTATCATCCTTCGGTCATGGGTTTAAGGCTTGCGGCATTTCTGGATGTGATGGGTTGTCATCCAACATATAGGTTTTACTTTTTATAAACTAGATTAATATAATTACTATAACATTACAAAAAAATATGATGTACATCCTTGAAATAAAATTAACTATCAGATAACCTGTTTACTATTGTTTTCAATAAAATGTTTTTTTTAAAAGTCTAATAATCTTATTTTATTATTATTACAATGTAATTAATGATAATATTAACCCTAAAGGTTATCAATACCTTTAAACTTATATCTATAAAATTTAAAGGAATTATTACTCAAATAAATTTTCTATTAAAATATATGCTTGTCATAAATTCCTCCCAAAATATCATTAGTCTTGGTAGGCTCCCATCACATAAAAACCAAAAGGAGTTGTTTAAGAATTTGAACTTATGATCAATCTAAAAATCATTAAACCATGATGGTATCCATAACTCTTTAGTTAATTAAGAGATATATGATTCTAAAATTTAATAGAATCCTTAAATGTTTCATGATTATTATACTAAAATACCTATGGAAAAAAAACTCTTCTATAATATAATTATGGAATCACAATAAATACTTAAACCATTTTATTCCAACATTGTTATTTCCTTGGTATAGGAGTTAACCATTAAATTAGGGCATTGACTTAGATAATTCCCTGATTCTCTATATTTAAGACAAAAAACTATAAATGGATCCCCACAATAGGATTTATTTCCTTCCATTGTACTCTTCAATTTTACTTGATAATTAGTTGCTTTATTCCCTTACTTTACACACAGAAATAATTTTCTCATTCCATTTAGATAGATTATTTTCAATATAGACCACTTATATTTAACCTAGGTCATTCATTATCATTATCTATTCAAATTATTCATAATGGTTTGTAAATAAAATTTGAATTATCCAAAGAATATCCATCGAGAGTGTCAAACCAGGTGCAAATTAAAGCTCATTTTCATGCACCAGGTGATGATTAGGTCAAGATTAATGTGCCCTTTTTGATTTATTACCCCTAGGTAAAAAATTTCTAGAACCACACCCACTTTTAGTATCCATACATGGATGTATTTCAATGAAGAAACACATAATTTCTACCTTATCAAAACATTAGGATGCTCTTCTATAATTATCCTCAATGTCTATCATAGGTTTATGATCCCTAATCTATGTTTTCTTAAATCTAGTTCTAAAGGTTTTTAATCTAATACCAACTATAAAAACTCTAACTCTAGTATCCTAGAGTAGGTTTTTACTTTATTACATTGTTATAAGATATAAGTAATCACATCCTAAAGGACTGAATAAAATTATTCCCTTTAGAATATCCTTCTGCATCAATCATAATACACTTCATGGATTCCTAGTGAATGGAAAAAAATAATAGTGAGATCAAATCCCCAAAAAGGGTTAAGTATAGTGGAAGCTATTATGAATCAATAATAATTATCAATATGGAAAGGTAAATAACAACGTACACATTCCATTTAATCAATAAATTGAGAATGAAGTGCATCTAGAGATAATATCAATGAAAAAATATCATGGATAACAATCAATATGTCAAGGTAAATAACTAAAAAAATTCAATTTAATCAGTAACTTGATGATCATAATTGTATAAGCCATAATCAATATGGAAAGGAAAATAACTGAAAACACATGTAATTTAATCAATAACCGAGAATGAAATGCATCTAGAGATAATATCCCTACAAAAAATATCATGTATAATAATAAATAAATTCTTAATGATGTAAATGCTAAATTATTGGACATCATGTCTCAGGAACATGATACCTCTGTTATCAAGACATTTCATAAGACTTCTTAAAACTACTGTGTACAGACTCGGTTGGTTTGTCTAGTTGATTTTATGATAGCTTATTGATTCACCTCATGAGACTAATGATACATCAAGGGACTCTCTATAACTAGTCCCCGCCCATGTATAAATGTCTAAATCATTCCTTATATATTGAATAATCAATTTAATTCACAAACAGTGTGCCTTATAATTGAATATCTATACTAAAAAAGAACACATATTATCAATATTTCCCCATTCAATCAAATAAAATTAAAATTAAAACACCATATGTAGAAATGAGATATGGTTTAAGAAATAAAATTATCTATAATATTTATATTTAGGGGAAATTTAATTTCCAATGATCATAGGAATGTGAATATTTCAAGGGAAATTTAATGACAACAGAAATGATTCAAGGGAGTGGATTTCAATTCTATTATTGGCCAAAATAATCATAAAAAATAAAAAATAAGAATAAGGATTGTATCAATAAAAAATATCCTAGTGGATTATATGTAAAATAAGGGGTTGTTATTGTTGATGAAAACAAATACCATAAAAATATATTTAAAAATATTATTGACGAAAATATTCTTTTCCTTTTAAAAATCACTTTTTTAAAAAAAAAATTGAAAATAATTTTCTTTCAAAATAACCTCTGAAAATTTTAAATGAAATTTTAAATAATTTTAGTGTTTATGATGTCTAAAAATTCTATTCATGTCATACACATTATAGTAAATATTCTTTTCCCTTTTTCAGTAAAATCCAAATAGGCATTGTTTTGAAAATGACATAAAAATTCCTCTAATTATTTTTATAAATAAAAAATGTGTTAAATGTATTTAATAAATTATTTTTCAAAGGTTAAAAATATTTTTGAAAATATTTTTATAAAACATTGTTTTGGAAAAAAACTGATTTCCGACCGAAGAGAGAAATGAATTCAGATTTTCTTAAAAACACTTTCTAAATATTTTTAAGCACCAAATATTGGGAAAATGGTACTATTACATGAAAACGTCTTAATTAACCATAGGAGAAGAAAATTAAATTGATTTATTTATAATGGTCAAATAATTTCCTTCAATTAAAATTCATGAATAATCAATCTCAATTAGAATGAGATTGGGAAGTAAACCCTTACAATGATCATAACGTTGAAGTGAGAATAAATGAATCAATTATGTGTATTAAATGTAAATATATATAAAACAAGTTAAAATACAATATAGGATAATAAAAATTCATTTCGTGCATAATATTATAATATCAAAGATTATGAATAGGTAATATAATCCAATGAAAGGAAATTGAGTTATGAAATTCCTTACCACTCGGTAACATTTAAGTCAAATCCCATTAGATGAAATAATTAAAATTAAAAATTAAAATACCATGAATTATTAAGGATTCATAATATTACCTGTTAAAGGAGAAGTATATACCCCATATAAAAGAAATTGGTGCATCACATACAAATGTGCCTCAATTAAGGGAAATTGAGACAAAATCCCTTACCTCATGATTACTTTTGGTTTAACGTGATTTAACCAAATGTATAGTGATTTTAAAAATTTTATTATAACATAACCATATTAATTTTTATAATATCATGTATGGTCCTTTTATGACATCTTATCAACCATTTGTTAATTATCTTTCATTATTTTCATTGTTTTGAGTGTTAATTGCCTTGTTTTCCCATACATGTTTCATCATGAATGATCCAATTATTTCACATATTATATAGTTAAATCATCTAAATAATAATAATGAAATAATTATCATATTTATACATAAATTATACTTTTAATACCAATCATAAAAGATGTTTTGGGGAAATTAAGTATGTTCCAATCATGTAGATGGTAGGTCATACGTACGCATGAGCAACATTTTTATTTTTAAATGATCATTATGGAAAGAAGGTAAGTAATATTTTATATTTAAAAATTTAGCATAATATAATATATACCATATTATTTCTTTATATATATATATATATCATCCTTGTGGTGTGGTATGAAAATAGATTCACATCACTTCGTGAAGGAGGTATTCCACACATACATGGACGATGTTATCATTTTTTAGTGTAAGAAATAAAATGATTTATTATATTTTCATATTGATAAATAAGTAATTAATATAATAATTATTTCATTTATATGACATATATTTATTAAATTTATCCTTATTACATTTTATTTAAAGCTTTACTGAAAGACGAATCACATCGCTTTGCAAGGAGGTAGTCCTCCGTACACACGAGCGATGTTATATATCCCCTATGGAATGGAAAGTAAAAAAATGATATATATTATATAATGATATATAGGTATAATTATTTTATAAATATCATATATATTCTTTATATACATCATCATACCCAACTGTGGGAGGTGGTAATGGAAAAACAAATGACATGAGTTCGTGAGGCGGTAGTTCGTCGTACACACGAATAATGATTTCACAACCCATTTGATGGATGTGGGGATGTTTATAGATAATGAACTTATTAAAAAACATATTAGTATATATAAAAATATTTATTTTATTCTATCATCAGGTTTTAATAATAATTTAGGGAGTTGGACAAAGAAATAAAATAAAAATGACCATTGAAGAATGTTACCTCTTCTTCAGGTAAACTCCTTAGGTTTGCAAAAGAAATACCTCCTAGGTTGTATTTATATACAAACTAAGGATTATAGGATGATGGTATAGAATTTTTTAAGTTATTACTTTAGGTATTTACTGAATAAATATTTTTTTAAGGTGTGAATAAGAGAGGATAGGGGGTGGCCTTTTATAAGTGAGGTGAGTTCTACACTTGTAATTTATGATATAAAAAAGTCGTGCCCACATTTTTCACATGACACAAGGGTCAAAAATGTATTATTATAGAGAATTAGACATGATAGGGTAAAAATATGGCCAAAAACATGTACTTTAGTCAAGTTTTTACGTCATTTAAACCCTTATCTTTTTAGTTTAACCCTTGGTTAATCCATTTTTACCTTAATCCCAGTAAATAATTTTTACTATTTTTACCATTGATTATGGTAAAAAATTAATTAAAGTTTATTAGATAATATATATTATGATGATTAAAAAATATGGAATAATTTTTATCAAATTAAATTCACATAATTGGAAAATTTTAATTTAAAATTAATCTCACGGACACGACAAGAAGGTGAGTTTTTAATGAGAAAATGTTCAAAGGTTTACAGTGTTTTTATATCAAAATTCAATATAAAAATGATTAATATGAACTAAATTGTACCAATAGATATATAATTTTACGAAAGTTATTGTAAAAACAAATCAAAATATAATTTAACTTTATAAATAATTTAAATGAAAAGGCATTTTTCAATTAAAATTTTGTATTTTTTACTATTCATAAAAAAATGAACTTTTTAGAAAAATTAAAAAAAGTCACCCTAAGATTATTGTGATATTATAATATTAAAAATGATTTTAATTTTATAAAATATATTTTTTAAAAGTGGTAAAAATTAATTTTAAATTATGTGTGTCAAGCGTGACTAAAACTTCTTTTAGAAAAATATAGTTTTTAAGAAAACACTTCTTTTTCTTTTAAATGATTATTATTTTATTTATAATAAATAAATGAAAATAATTTTAATAATTTAGTTAGTGTTATTAATAACTATAAATTTAATGGATAGGTTATAATGGTATACTATATTACAGTTTATTTAGACTTGAGATTGCATGTTTTGTAAGCTGTCGAAGAGGTTAAATTTAAAGAAATATATTACATGGGTTTATTAAGCATGGTTTTGTGTACCGCATATACTATCGAACACATTATTCTTCTTTTATAATTTTAGGGTGTTACAGAAACACAAGTGAACACACTATAAGGGTAGTAACCTAGTTCATAGCTCCCCCTCCCCCCCCCCCACAAGGATAGACTAGATTGCACTCTAGTTATATATATATATAGGAAAAACCCCCTTCATCTATAACCATCTCTGTCTGAGATCCCTTATCTCTGGAATATAGGGAACACCACCTATTATTCATTCACTAGACTATTTGACCCCACCTAATTTTCCCATCATTAACATGCCTATCTAGTGGTGACATGACCTACTGTGAGGAGTCCCACCCTCAGCGAGGGAGCTTCCTCTTCCATTGCATGTGGGTCTGTCATTGAACTACACCCATATGTATTGGTGATAAAGTAACCACCCCTCCAACAGAAACCTCCCCATTATCCCATATAGATCACCATGGTTTATGAGACCTGTCACTCGACAGCCATAATACACCCATTGAAGTCCCATACCACTATCGATCACCACCACCTCTATAATTCCCCTACACTGGCATATCCAGCACCGAAACTTCCCTCTACATAGAGTCCCATCTTTGAAGATGGAGTTACCATAACTGTCTCCCATGGTTAAGTCGATCGACCTACACCAGTAGTGTATCAATGATGGAGAGCCCCCCCCCCCCCCCCCTCCTATGGACACTTCATTTCCATCCCATATGGATCAATATCCTCAGTCAAACTCATCACCTGACAACCACAATGCCTAAGCCACACCTGTCGGTGTCCCATACCACTGTTGATCGCCCACAACAAATATAAGAGTGAATTATTTAAATCCCTAAGAGAGAAACCCCTTGATAATGCATTTAAGAACTATAGCATTAATCCTCCTCCACTCTCTCAATCCATCGATAGAACCTAACAAATATTCTATCTATGAATAGATTCTTACTACGATCAATGATGAACGATGCAAGAGATCTGGATCAACCGTGCTAGCATCTGATGATTCTATGATTATGTTATGAGATTTTAGAACACATGTGGAAAACCATTATAGGGATTCTACCATTGGATCCTATGATTCAATGATGGTATGATGACAACAGTCAACTCCATTATAAATAGAGAAAAAATTACCATAAAAGGTAATTCTAAATCTATCTACAAATTAATTATAAATTATATTTGATGATCCCGTCTTCTTGGTTTCTATATTCATAAATCAATTAATCTAGGATTTAATTCCATTTTTCATGAAATTATTCATCATGTATATCTTGGATTATTCATCGTTTACAATAAAAATTTGTGTTGGCTATGCCAAATAGACACTTTCTCTATACTCAGAACCATTAGAGATGAGGGAACACAATAATCATGAGGAGTCTGAAAATAAATTAGCCACATTGAATGAGGTTGATATGCAGTTGATGTAGGAGAAACTCTTTTTAGCTTCATATGATCGCAATGGGAAGAAAAATATTGAAGATTATTCTTCAATAAAACTAAAAAACACAAAAAAGTCTCACAAAGTTCAAGGGTTTCCTATACTATTGCAAAACTAGTGATAAACTATGGTACCCTTTATTGGCACTAGTTAAAAGCATTGATAAAGGGTGATCTTTATTAGTTCTAAAAATAGCATTGATAAATGTACCCTTTATAAGTGCTAAAAAAGTGATGATAAAGGCAAACCATTATCACCACTTTCTTTCAATGGTGATAAAAGGGAACTTCACTCAATTCTTTTTTAGCACTGATAAAGGTCACCCTTTATCAACCCTAAAAATCCTCGATAGAGGATATATTTCATAAAAAATTATATAATTAAAAATCATATATTAACATATAAATATATTAATATTGATAAAAATATAATATATTTTTTAAAATATGATTTATATATGACTAAATATACATTTGGATTTGATATATAAGATATTTAGTTAAAAATTGCATATAAAATAAATCTTATATATTATTAAAAATCTTATTTTATATAGAAATATATTTGTATTGAAATATATATATATATATATATATATCTTAGATATTATTTATATAATACTAAATATTTATTATAAATCATATTTATATGTCATATATTTAGTGAAAATGGTCTATAATTTAATTAAAAATTAATATTAATTAGTATTACTGACTAATTAATATTAATAGACATTTAATAACATTTTGTTTTACCAATGTAATTTGTTTTTTCAATCTGATGTATATATAAAATAATAAATATTTAAGTATGAATTAAAAAAATTGACTAAATATGTTATACTTAATATGTGATACAATAGTTTCACACACACATACACAAAATTAATTCAATTTTATAGAGGCAAACACACATAAATAATAAATTGTTAATATTATAATTTTAGTTTTTTGTTTATGAATATTTAATATGCAATATAATTATATTTTTCATTATTAAATCTTATTCATTTTTTATATTTATATTTAATATATACTATTTATTACTTTTTAATATATACATATACATATTAAATTTATTTATTTTCATTATTATTTATTTCATTAATAATTTTTTAATATTTTTTCAATTTGTTTATTTATAATTATTATTTGTTTAATATTTTTTTAATCTTATTCATTTTTAATATTAATTTATATTTATTGTTTAAAATTTAATGTTTTTAAAATATTTGTAATTTACATAATTAATATATGTATTTGTTGTCATTTAAGCATATATTCATATTTTTTAAAAAATTATATAATCAATAACTCTTATTCAATTTTTTAATATTTTTTTCAATCTATTCATATTTTAATTAAATTTCCCTCATTTTTAATATTCATTAATTTAATTTTATTTAATCATTATTGTTAATTATTTTTTTACTTTTTTTAATTTATTTATTCTAAATATTTATTAGCTTAATATTATTTACAATTTTTTCATTTTTAATTTTTTGTACATAATTATTCATTAATATTTTTAATATTTTTAATATATAAATGTATTCATATATATATATATAACAATATATACAATATTTCCTTAAATATGATTTATATAATACAATATATATATTTATATACATTAATAGTCATATATTTTGTGAATTTTTTTATAGTTAAAAATTAATATTAATTATAAATATTGACTAATTAGTATCGAGTGATGGGCGTTTAATAAAATGTAGTTTTTTTTTCAATTTAATATATATCAAACTTGTGTTACTTTAATTTCACACACACATACGTAATTAATACAATTTTATATAGAAACACACAAACACGCAATATTTCTGTAATTTATTAAATTTTTAATATTCATTTTAGAATTTTATTTATTAAAACCATATATTTAATATATATTATGTGTTTAATTGGAAAATTTTATTTATTTTTTTATATTTTTATTCAATATATAATATTTATTGATTTTAAATATATTTTTTAAATTTATCCATACTTAATATTATATATTCATTAATAATCTTAATTATTTTTATTTTTTTGTAACTGATTCGTTTTCAATTTTTCATGGATTAATATTTTTGGCATTTTTATCCATTTTTAATATTTATTTATACATTTATATTCATTATCATTTAATTTTTTAATATGGTTGTAATTTATATAATTAATATGTATTAATTTTCATTTTAACATAAATTAATTTTAAATTTTTGTACAAATCTATATATTTAATAACACTTATTAATTTTTTAATATCTTTTTAATCTATTTATTTTTAATTCACTCTTTTTTAACATTTAGTTATTTAATATTATTTAGTATTATTTATTCACAAATAAAGTTAATTATATTTTTCTTTTCTTTATAATTTATTCATTTTTAATATTTATTCATTTAATTTTTTTTGTAATTTATTCATTTTTCATATTTATTTATAAATATATATTCATTAACATTTGATTTTTTTTTAAATTATTGTAATGTAGATATTTAATATGTATCCATCTTCATTTTAATATATATTCATCATCATTTCAATATATATTCATTTATTATTTTTTCAATAATTTTTATAATTAATAAAACTGATTAATTTTATTAATATTTTCATAGTTAATTCATTTGTAGTTTTTAAATTTCAATCATTTATAACATTCATGAATTTAAGATTATTTATTCATTAATAATGTTAATTAATATTTAATTTTTTTAAAATTTATTCATTTTTAATATACATTATTTTAATATTTTTTTAATTTATTTTATATAGTTTTTATCAGCGCACTCCAAAAATAGTAATAAATATTAGTTTTGTGACTGCTAAAATGAAAAATGATGATAAAACCTTTATTTATCATCACTACATCTTTACACATATAAAGAGATTTTTTATTAGCGATTTTTATTTTACCACTAATAAAACCTATATTTGTCAAAAAATGGAATGCACTCATGAAACCCTTCCAATATTTTAAATAGAACCCTAATAGAGAATCCCATCACTCACGCCATTCAAGTTCTCACAAAACTAAAGCTTTTCTGTTGCTCCCCCTTAAACTTCTTAGATGAATCTGGACTTTCAAAACCCAAGGTATGTGATTCTTTCAGATCCTTTTTAGTATATCTTGCATTTATTCACCATTTTTAGTATTTCTTTGTCTATTTTTAATATTTCCAATGGGTTTGGGTGTGTCATGTGATATGAGAAACTCAAATAGTCCTGAGACCCGCTGATTCGCACCGCCTCATCATCCCTACACTCACACCCAATTTCTTTGGTTCTAGGCCATCCTTGTTTTTTGTTATTATTCAATTTATTTTTTTTTAGTATGTGTATCTTTGTAGATCTATCCAAAGAATCTTGTTTTTGTGTTGATCCCTCAATAAAAGAAATGCTTTCCAATTAACCCATAAAATTGGACACTTATTTCGAAATCAAAAAAAGTTAATATGAGAGATATTAAGCTAAAGAGTTGATTCATTTTAGTTTCATTAATATGTTTTCATGTACTTTAATTATTGATATATTTAGAAACAAAATACAAAATCCTTGAAGAAAATGTACAATATTAATCATGTTTATAAATATTTCCAATTATTAAATCTATCATATTAATTTAATTTATACTAGTTAAAATATTTATTGATTACCCCATAAAGAATTATAAAAAATTGTTTCAAATCAGAATTTTTTTCAATTTATATAGTATACCTTTTTTTAGAAAAAATTGAGATATGAATTGGTCGACCAATTCATAACCCTCAAAAATTTATTAATAAAAACTAATGTTATAGTGAAAACATGAGGTTAAAAGGGCTCACACAAAAAAACTAGAAGAGATTAGACACATAAAGGTCATCAAACACTGGTTATTGAAAAAACCTGGAGATGTTCTTCCATAGGAGTCTTTACCCATATTCTGAGAGCCTTTATGACATCATATATATTTAGTACCCTCTCACATGGGTCCATAAGAAGTCCCTACAAAAACATTGAGAGAAATACCAATGAAATGTTCAACTGTTGACATGTCTGTGAAAAAATTCCCCCATCTAATATTTGGCGTCCACAAAAACAAGCAAGAACATAAATTGTTGATTCCAAATACAGGTCAAGATAAGAAAAAAGAGCAGGCTAATCATGACAACCAAAGATAAAAAGTTATAAAAAAACATCCCATCTACTTGAGTATTGCATATTCAACACAAACATAAATGAAACACATTATGGTATCATCAAAATGGCTTGATTATTACACCATTATAAGGATACCACTAGAATTCAAGGATAGAACAATACGGTCATCTGTAGGTTTAGGGAACTATCAAAACCCAAGAAACTTTTGGATCATATAGGATATTTTTTTTAAACAACCAATCCATAGAAGACTAGAGATATTTCAATCTTTAATAAAATAATCAAACTATTCTGAGGATTCCAATGCCATATAGACAAAGTGAAAAAGAAGTAAATAATTGATAATTTATGGGAATTCCATTTCTGAGTATTTTATTAATAATTTTTTAAAACATTATGTAATTAATTTATATTGATGTATATATATTATTTAAAAATTTATATATATAATTTATGAATTTACTATATTGAATAAGTATTATTGAGGACATTAAACTCCCCCTTTTAAACTCACATATTTAGGGGCCTTCAATACCCCCTTTATATTTGTTAGTAACATGAAAATTAATTAATTGTTTTTCAAGAAAATCCAACATGATCTCATATATGCCCCTAATTTAAAAATTACCTTTAATTAATTCTTCACATGGTATTGGAGTGTTAAAAGACTAGTATTAACATGTTACCTAGAGGATACACACACATATATCTATATACATATTATTAACGTGTGATTTCTTCACATGATTTATTCATATCATTAATATGATTTCCAAAGGGTTTGGATACTAAAAATATTTTTTACTTAAGAATACAATATATTTTTCATAAGTTTCTTCTCAAGTAGTTTCTAATTGATTTCTTTGTCACCTAAAATAGTAATCAATTCAAAATTAATAAAATTGGATTTATTGAAAATAGATTTATAATGTAATTAAAAATAGTGATTTTTATTGTAAAATGAGTGTTGAAAGAGTGGGTTTTGAAGAATTAAAAACCAATGAAAGAGTGATGGTGGGTTAAAAATGGAATAAAACATATTTTTAGGAAAGTAAGAATTAGATTTAGAGTTGTGACTTTAAACATGTTCAAGATATGTAAACATTTCCAAAATAGATCATGCATACACTCAAATTTTGATATGTTTTGTACATATCAACATATATATACACTATATGAACACCATATGTGTATTTATTTATTTTTTATATAGAATAAATATTATTTAACCTTATATGATGGGTATTAATTTAAAATGGTTGGATGCTAATCATATAGAAAAGGAGGTTGAATATAAAGTTAAATAGTTCATTAAGTTTGTAATAGAACATGAATTCAACCATTCTAAAATCATTTTTCCATGTTTATGATGTTTTCATTCAAGAAAAAATCATAAATAAGAGTTGGAAGAACATTTGATTTTTCATGGAATAGATCAGATCTATAAATGTTATACTAAACACAGGGAAAAACTAAATGTGTATATTTATTGGGATGATACTACCATTTATGAATCATTTGATATGAATAATAGTGTAAATGGTGATGGATATCATATAAAAGAAATGAAAATGATAGTTAAAGAAGACCTTCATGATTGTCCAAAGTTTTTGGATTAATTAAAAAACTGTGAAAAGAGACAATTGTATATTGGTTGTACTAAATATATAAAATTATTAGTTTTGTTTTTAACAACCCAACCTATTGGGGTCCGCCGGGCCTCTGGAAGGCTGAGTTGTCACAACCCCAAGACAACCTCCAATAGGCCAGGGGATAGAAAAAAGTGTCGATAAGGAATAAATATAATGGGAACCTTTTACATAATGAACCTGTATGCATGCACCTAACCATATCCATGTAGTAGTTCAGGGGAATGTTGAGTAAAGACTATAACATATAGAGAGAAACAATGCATGAAATGTACTCTATGGAAAACATTAGAGTACAAAAATTACAACCAATATGTAAAGTAAAAAATACATTCCCACGCTTAAATGAATTCCCAGCTAGAAAACAATCATAAATGAAGAAAGATGAGTGATCCTAGCTCTTCATCTCCAAGATCGGCCATCATATAGGGTTAATTAACCTAGGTGTCACTATGATCCACCATAATCACCACTGATTTCTCTATTTTATACATAATACATGACCCATGGGGGAAATACCATTTAGGTGTGAGTATATACATACCCATTAGGATTCCCTAAAAACCAAATGGGAGTGATAGAGAGATAAAACAGTAGTTATCTCAACCAAAAGTAAGAGGGAAACAAAACCCAATATATATATATATATGCTCATAAAGAATCCTATATGAGAGAAAAGGAGGATATCCATCTCACATCCTAGATGAAGGCTATGAGTAAGCCTACAACTCTAAAAGTCAATCACTGATTCCTAATATCAAATGAAACCTCACCAGAATATGATTGGAGGGGCCCATACCCTAAAAATGCACTCCACATCCGAGGGATCCACAACTCCCATGGAGGACCCAAACCCCACCGGAGCTCAAAGATAATGGAGTACTACTCCGTAGATATAGAAACCACACCCTCTATAGTATGGGGGAGTACTAACTCTATATGTATAAAGAATGTGGAGAACCTGCACCTTGGTGTGATAGTGGATCACTAAACCTGAAATCTCTCTAATAGTATGGGGGACCTAATACATGGTATGATAAGGTAGTACTGACCCTAACATCTCTCTGATGATCTAATCTTATCACCACCATCTTCAAGCATTTCCGAAATAAGTGTCACACTTGGAACATTACACATTATATCTCGAAATCCAATATGAAGGCTACCGTCATGTTTGATGCAAAAAAACTACTTAGGATAGGCTACTCACATGCCAAAATATGAGTCCAAACAAAGGATATACAAGTGGGAGAAGTTAACGGGGACAATAAATGATGTGTAAGGGGGTCCACACAGTGTGTGACCCCACCTCATCGTCCGGACGTGTTATCTCTATAGAAACGGATTGGAATCCATGTCATAGTGCAAAGTGTGTATGACACACATATAGTGTGTCTCGACCACTCAGGGCTTTCCCATGTCCTCTTGTCCATGATTGTGTAAATTGGACCATGCCTGTGTACTTGAAAATTCATGGGTACTGGGTTGTGCCCTTGTACTTCTATAGTACATGATGTGTCCTCTTGCATGGGGTCCTGGGTTTATGCCAGCTAGAATATGTATTGGCCTCCCGGGGAGGGTCACATGGTGTGTGGTTTTAAAAACAAGATGTTTAATCCTTAACTCAGGTGAAAACCCTAGCCACCATGGAAAATGAGGTACATAGTGTATGACCTTCTGAACAACATGGGGTGTACTTTGATTTTTCACAGAAACTCCAAAATCCTCATGCATTGGATAAATATAGAGTCCTTACAATTAATTGCTCCTCTTAACAACCCAAAATCATAGGGGTCGCCTCTAACCTTTTGTTTTTAGCCTTTTGTGGAGAAAAAATAGATTCTGATCACCTGTGGTGGTTCATCATGTATCTCATGCACTGCCCATCACCCACTATTGTCAGGGATCCCAGATCTATATAAATATTCACTAGAATCCAAAAACTAATCACGATCCATCTTAAAATCACCATCATAATCATTTTTCACACATCCACCATGAACCCAGGGTTCAATCGTGCTCAAACCCACCCCAAAAATGTTGAATTGTGACTCCATAAGCCAACAATGAAGAACACTAAGAATAATGGGGGGGAGAATAAGAACAAGGGTTAAACCATTGTTGGACAATAATTCTTAGAATATGATCATAGATTTAGGATATAAAGGGTGATAAGGATGACATATCAAGAATAGATGATATAAACAATTTTAATTTTCTCATGTACGTGAAGGTAGAAAAAACAAAGATCAAAAGAAGATACAATATCCACGATCAATATTTTAATCAAAAGGAATAAATACACAATTGAAGAGACCTAACTCGATTATGGATTGATCATTGGAGAAGAACAAATCCGAAAATTATGTGGGGATCCCACTATGTTCGATGCCTATCGATCCACCACGATCACCATTCTCTAATGTGATCCACCAATGAAGAATGATAAATCTCCTCCTATGATATCTCTTAAGGTTATGTGACTAACCCTAGTGAAATTCTATAAGATTTTTTAAATATAGGAGATTATGAGTTTTGGGAAGTAAATAATAAAATAAATTATTTATTTCATTTATTTCATTTATTTCATTTATTTCATTTACTTAATTTATTTCACTTAAATGCATAACCAATGACCAAATTAACCGAACATTTGATTCCAACCAACTTTAGTTAATTCCTAGGATAAACCCCAAGTTTCATACTCAATTGTGGTATCAAATTTCTGATTTGTGACTTAGTTTGGAGGTTATTTCAATTTTCTAGAAAAACCACATACATGTGATATTAATATATTTAATATTTTTAAAATATCAATTCTAGGTTCACCAGGCCTTGAAATTTCACACCATCTCAGTACCTGGATATGAAAATATTCCTTAATATATTTCAAAGTCTTAGAAGGGAAAAACGGGTCGCTACATTATTTCCCACATCAAGGATTTTTATCCTCAAAAAGCATAAGATAAACAAAAAGGTGGGGGCATTGAGCCCATATTGGACTCTCCCACTATCAGGAGATCTCATGAATTCTCCCATTCTACCACAACACACAAACCAAGGGAATGGTCAAACCTCATGGGATCATCTCTTATTGATCCTCTCACATCACTAGGTACTCTATGAAGGTGGCTCCATCCTCGATGTCCATCTCACCCCAGTCAATGACATGTGTAGTATCATTCATGCATCTCCTTAACTGTGATACATGGAAGACGTCATAAAACCACTCTAACTGTAGGGGTAAGAATAGGTGGTAACCAACCCCTCCAACCCTACATAGGATCCTGAATGACCCAATAAACCTCATGTATATCTTTCTTCTCTAGATAAATCTATGTAATCCTTATCGTGTGAAGACTCTTATGAAATCATGGACTCCTTGATCAAACTCCAAGGTCTTACTAAGTTGATATTCAAAATATTTATGTCGGCTTTGGGCTATCCTCATACACTTGAGGATCACCTGAGATTTTGTCATCATCGCATGAACCTGAAGGTACTAGGGCACACAGCTAAAGCCAGTGGGGTAGGTATTTAAATTTTTTATCATCATATCAATGTAACTTTGTCTTCTATAGTGATATGAGACTTTTCATAGGTACTAGTATCTTTTGTGAATTTAATATTCATAAAATTAAAATAATGACTACCTTGTTCGGATCGAATATGCATTCATCTATCACACGTCACTAGAAATAATTTCTTGAAAATCTATGCTCAACCCCCCCCCCATATCTTATAGACTTGCTTCAAGAATATACATGGATTTTATTTGTAAAATTCACATGTGAACATAGAGTTCCAACTATTCCTTTTATATCCCAATGGTCACTATGATCCTATCCCTTCTATCCGTGAAGGATATCAAAGATCGAAAGCTTTGGTGGGATATTTCTCTCTCTTTGATGTGAGAAATAAGATAGAGGGGCTCTGAAATTCGTGGGGATCAATAATTTCCATGAAAAAGGTTCTCTCTTTCATATATAGTGAAAGTTAATTACCCATAAAGGGTTCCCTAAACCCCATATAAGTAACACTCACTAAATAATCAATAAACGACACATTATAATGAACTAACTACATCATAATTCCATTTATATTTTTATCACATAATTTTAATTTATATTAAATATGTTTAATGATAAAATTAAGCCATTAACTTGACTCGTAATTCCTACAATATTAAACAAACCTTCAATATTAAAATAATATTCATCCGTATAATTTTTTTCCATGTATTTACTTAAATAATTATAAATAATTTTAATATATAAATTCAACCCATTTATTATATACTCAAATAATTATAAATTTATTTCTTCTTCGGTGATCATTAATACTTAGACAACACTCAAACCCCATGGTGGGTCCCACCATGTCCTATACATATATTCCCTGGAATAGAGAAGACTCTTGAATAAATTATTGTGTGTGACCCTCTAGGACATTATCTCGATAGTATTGAATACTATTCACAAACCAATAGTAGATTATCGAAACCCATCAAGGCCCCTAAATAGATAAGTAATAATCATAACAATGGAAACCATCTTATGAACATGTACTATGTAATATAATCTCTGTATCTTATGATATCTCATAAAGTGGGATGCACAACTTGTGTACTCATCAATTATTACTTTATTATTTGTTGATATAATTGGATAAATAGACCTTATTCTACCATATATATAGATTTAATGAAGGTACTACCATCCTAAACAACTAGTCCTGAGATATCAATTCCTCAGATGAGAAGCAAAAAATTATATCATAGCCATTTGACCAATGCCATACCACCAACGGCGCACCCAACACAAGCTACCTCTCCATGAAACCAATGTCATGGTTTTTTACTTTCATTAAAGTACACAATCAATTGTAACACATTGATAATGATCTCAATTAAGGATACCAATATATAAGTTCATAGATAGGAACAAGAAATGACACCTGAAACACATGGTGTAACTATTGGTGAGTCTGACCTCATGATCTCATCTACTAGAGATCACTAAGTGAGAACATCATGATAAGAAGTATCAATGATTATGATCCCCCAACATCTAATATCCAAACATCAACTATGCCCAGTTAGTATAATGTATCTATACAATAAGAAATATTGTTTAATATTAGTGTCATAGTATCTCAAGGTTATCATTATAGCCTGGGAACTGCTATAATATTTCGATATAAAAAATTTTCTATATACATTACCATAAATATAGTAGATTCATAAGTATCAACATTATTCTTGTAAGATACGAACATGTATATATCAAACTGTATACATGTAATGGTAATCAAAGTATATAAATAAGTTGGTTCTAGGGAACCCACTTTCAACAATACCACTTGCACTATAGAAAACTACTAACATGTTTTAACCCACTAGCTATCACATGAAAATTGTTCTTCTACTGAGATATGGATTTATCCATGGGGTCTTCTATATTATCCTCTGTGGATACTCTATTAACTGTGAATTCACCTCTATATGTAAAATATATCAAGAGATGAAGCTTAAAAAGTATATGATTTTTCTTATGGTGTGATCGGGGCTTCTTGGAAAACACCACTGTCAAAATATTATCATAAAAACTAGAATAGGGTCTAAACTGTTAGGAACAATAGAAATTTCTGAGACAAATCTATGTATCCATACCACATGTTTAGCTAAATATGAAGCTATTATATAGTCATATTATGTTGAAGAGTTAGTGACCACATGTTTCTTTGATATTCTCTAGTTCATTGCACCACCATTTACGGAAAATACATAGTATGAATATGATTTCAGATCATCATGATCTATCTAGAAACTAGAATCAGTGTATCACCTGAATACTAGTTCCCCATCTCCTCTATATACTAGGAACATATCCTTTGTACACCTCAAGTACTTCAAGATAGTTTTTATAGCTTCCCAGTGCATCTCACCTAGATTATCTTGATATTATACCACCATGATTAAAGAAAATACAACATAAAATATAGTACATAATATAGAATACATGATATATCCCACTGCCAAGTCATAATGGATTCTAGTCATTCATTTTATATCCTCCTGTGTTTTTAGAAACAATTTCTTGGAGAGATTGATACCACATGACATTAGCAACAACCCTCTCCTGGATTGTTCCATACTATTCCTTTTGAGTGCATTGTCAATATATGTACTTTGACTTAGTTGAAGCAGCCTTTGAGATCAATCTAAATAGACCTTGATCCCTAGAAAGTATCATGATTCACTAAAGTCATTCATGGAGAAGCATTCATTTAACTATGTCTTAACTGACTGTAATACTTTCACTTAATTTCCCATAATTAATATGTCATCAACATATAATAATAGGAAAATTATTTCATTGTCACTAACCTTATTATAGACACATGTATCACTTTCATTCTTGACATAACCAAATTCTCTTATGTCCTTGTTAAAATGAACATTCCATGATCATGATGCCTACATCAACCCATAAATGGATCTCTAAAACTTTTACACTTTATTAGCATTATTTGACTTAACAATCACTTCAGTTTGAGTTATATAGATTTCTTAACCAACTTCCCATTTAGAAAAGTAGTTTTTAAATCCATTTTCCAAATATCATAATCATGGAAGGATACTCTTGTAGGTAATATTCTGATTAATTTTAGCATTGATACTGGTGTGATGGTTTTTTTATAGTTTATACCTTTTCATTGTCTGAAACCCTTCTCTACCTGCCATTCCTTATAGGTATTGACTTTACCATATATGTACAAATTTTTGTTGAATACCCATTTGAATCCAATGAGTTTTACATTAGTTGGAGGGTCAACCAAAATCCAAACCTAATTTTGGTATATGGAATCCGTCTCAAAATGCATAATTTTTTTCCATTTAATAGTATCCTTACCTTCTAATACAACCTGGTAGGTTAGAGTTTCATCATTCTTAAGGAGTAATGTGTCACCTGACTTGTTGACAAGGATACTATAATGTTTTTGTTCTCTAACCTATTGAGTAGACCTACATGTACTTATGTCTTGGAAGCTTCTTCATCTCACACTATCTCTTATGGAGATTGTTCTCATTCTAACTCTTGAGAATACAGAGTATTAACTTCATATAAGTAAATATTTATCCAATTATTTCCTTTGTAAATGTGTTCCCTTTCTAGAAATATGGAATTTATTGCCACCATAAATTTTCTATCAGAATGGTTATTTTGGTAATATCCTTCAGTTTCTTTAATATAACCTATAAATATTAACTTCATGCTTTTGTATTCTAATTTTTCACTAGGTATAGTATTAACATAAGCCTCACATCCCCATACATGTATGTATGATATATTGGGTTTCTTTCTACACCATAACTCATATAGAATCCCATCTATCACTTTATTTGGTACTTGGTTAAGGGTATATGCTACTGTTTGTAATTATTATCTCCAAAAGGATAAGGAAAGATTTTCCAAACTCATCATTGATCTAACCATGTTAATAAGGATCGTATTACTCTGTTCACAAATACCATTCAACTATGGTGTATAAGGAGGAGTCTGTTAAGATAATATCCAATACTTCTTTAATTAATCAATGAAATCTTGTTTAAGATATTCTCCACCTCAGTTTGAGTGTATTTCCTTAATATTCTTACCAAGATATTTTTCTACTTCATGCTGATATTCCTTAAACATCCGAAATTAATCTAACTTATACCTAATTAAGTATATATATCCATACCTATTATAATCATTGGTAAAAGTAATAAAGTATGAAAAAACGTGATTTTCTCTATAGTAAATGTATCACATGTATTAGTATGAATCAATTCCAATAATTATGTGGCTCTTAAAACCTTTCCAAAGAAGATTTTTTTGGTCATTTTCACTTGTAAACATGCATGACATACATATATGGATTTTAACTCAGCTAAGTCTAAATATCCTTCTTGATTTGATTTTTTAAAACACCTCTCATTTACATGACCAATCATGAAGTGACATAAGTGGGTGTTATATAGGTCATGTTCAATGGTCTTTTCATTGATTACCATTACAAGGTTTTTGGGTTTAGGTATATGTAAGCCATTATTAAGATGCTCCATACCATAACAATTGTTATCCTTATAAAAGAGATAACATTTATTTCCAAACTTGAAATAAAATACCATAGTATCCAAACTTGGTACTAATGATAAGTTTCTGGAAACCAAAGGAACATAATAAAAATTATTCAATACAAGAACTAAAACACTAGGCAAAGTCGATGATTATCTCCCACTTCCAAGGCTACTAAACTCACACCATTTATAGCCTAGATATCCACCTTTCCTTTTTCAATATTCTTGAATCTACTTGGTTCCTATATATGAATAAAAATATGTGGGCCACATGATATATCCAATATCCAAATTTTAGATAATGATGGATTGAATTCAATGACAAGAAAACCTGAAGTAGAAGTGTGAACTTTATTCTTATTCCTAGATCCATAATTATTATTATAGTGTCCTTTATTTCCACATGAAAAGAAGACAACCTCCATCTCATTTTATTCCCTCTGTATTATTGAATTGTTAGAAGTAAAGTGCATAGTTTTCTTTGGATTGGGCTTAGCCTTATACCCCTTACCCTTTCCCTTCCTCCTATTCTTCACCATAAGGACCGAATAATTGATACTCTTCATATACTTGTCATCTTTAATAAATAACTCCAAATTATTTGGGATTGAATTTATTTTGTTATTCATATTGTAATTAACAATAAATTTTTTAAATCTTGGTGTTAAAGAGGCAAGAATGAGATCAGGTGCTAGTTATTGTTACAGTTTGAACCCGAGGGCCTCAAGTCTCTCAATGAACCAAATTATATTGAGTACATGAGGTTCTTATTGATTTGATTCTACTATAATTGAGCTATACATATCACTGGATATCTCATAACTTCTTGATTTTCTCTCTCCTAATATAATTCATTAAGGTGAGTTAGCATCTTGTAGGCATCTTCGTCCTCACGCATTTTCTACAATTGACTAGACATATATGAAAACTTGATACACTATATATCTAGTGAATAACCTAAATTCCTTTTCATATTTATATTTATCTCCCTTTATTTCTCTATGAGGGGGTTTAGTTGGAATTGATAACTCTAGAACATAAAGCATCATTTCTTGGCATGATACTATGTTCAAGTTCATGTATCACTCCTGGAAGTTATGGTCGGTCGGGATATTTTCTTTATCTAGAATTGATTGCATTGATAAAAATATGGTGTTATTGGTGATTTTAGTTTTTATCTACAAAAAATATATATATAAATTAATACTTTATATTGATTACCTTTTAGACATTATTTATTAATTAATTAAATCATTAAATGTTTCCCACTATTTTATCAGACCTCAATATCCCTCACCAATAGATTCAGTATACTTTGTAACTTGAGTATTCTAGTATAATGGATCCTTGAAACCTCCCCTCATAGTCTATAATATTTTTCAACACCACTACTTTTAGATTTTATAGGTATTAATTGTACTGAAAAACTACAGTAACTCATGGTTCCTTGAACTACTGAGTAAAGTCCCAACTTTTCAAAATCAAAACCTTGATTACCTCAATTATTTTCCTCTAAAGTGATAGAAAAATAGATTTAGATAATTTATTTATACCATATTTAGTTAAGTCAATCCATAACTCTTATAATAACCCCATGGTAGTAGTAGATACACTCAACTTTGGTAGACAAGCACCCCGTACACCCATTTTTGTTCAAATTTCAGCAAGAGAAGGAAGTCATGAATTAATATTTCTTTGAGGGGTTATAATATTTTTTTGATGAATGTAATACTTTTCTATTAATTATATTCATTATATGTTGTCTCACTCAAAACTAAACATTCATTAATCAAATACATTCATCGCTTCTTTACTCATTTTTCTGTTTATTATTTTATGTGTTCCTGCAGACATGAAAATGCATAAAATAATAAATGATGCATAAAGGAAATAAATTACCTAGATAGTATTGAGAATCTATTATTAGTAGATCCATTTAAATATAATGGATCAATCATGACCTAGGGAAATCATACTTGAGTCAGGTCTTGAACCGGGATATAGATCACCCTTGAACCAGTGGTTTCACTTCTCATCTAGTATACCGCCTCATCTTGGCATGCTTTACGTCTTACATTGTCATCATCAAAATAAAAATATACTTGCACATAGGCCATGGGATATAGGGAAGCACAATATACATACAGATATTAAAGGATTCATAGAACCTTATAAATATTGAATAAAAATAGATGATTTATAGACCATCAATAAATAAATAATTATTATATCACAGTTGTAATAAATATTTAAATAAATAAATCACGATATGCAATTGGTCAGTAACTACTCAAAACCAATAGGTACATCAAAAAATATGTTATAAAGGTAAAATAAAAAAAATTTAAAGTCAAGGGATATAAAATAAATCAAATGAATTAATTTAACTCAAATAATTTATTTTGTTGACTGGTCTAAAAATTAATTTAATTCAATTATAGAATTAAATTAATTTTATTAAAAATGAAATTATTATTAAACTTTAATCCAAAATTAATAAATTAATTTTTATTGTATTAAAATATTTTCGGGCTCCAAAACCCTACCCATGGGCATTGATGGTTGGTCAGAGCCTGTATTTGATCTGGTATAGGGGTTCCACCTAGGAGGACCGAATGTTATGGGGTTTGATGACAGGGGGTTTTCTGGACACAGGAAGAATTCACAACAAGGAGGATTTGAGCTAGCCAACACCGCTATGAGGATACCTTCATAGAAGGGAGGAGACAACCAAATCAACATGAGCGGGGTAGGAGTGTGGCGGTCGGCCTAGTGGATTTGGGGAAAGGTCCAAATGATGATCCAAGAAGATTTCCAAAGGGAATGGTTTGTAGTGGATGTCAGTGTCTATTATGTTGTGATGGATCCATGAAGGGAAGTAGTTGGTTAGTACAGACGGTGTACTATGTGGTGGTCCACGACATGGCCGATGTGTGGTGACCATGGTGGTGGAGATTCAAGCTAGTGTGTGAGAGGAGGGGAGGCGTCCAAATATGGAAGTTGAAACTGGTGAATGGCTAGGAGGTGGACTATGGTGGTGACCCACAAGGAACCAATAACGAGAAACACCAACTACTAATGGAGGGTTTCATGAGGAGAAGGCAGTGTCGGTCCTAGGTGAGGGATGAGGAAATGAAAGTGGTCAGTCATATAGTGCACCCCATGGTTTCAGATAGAGGATGGATTCCTTGGAAATCCACATGACTTTTAATTTAAAAAAATTATGTTTATCTAACAAGGATAGTTGACCCCCCACCCCCATTTTCAATTTGTGTAATTTTGTCAAAAATCCTATAAAATAGGCTTTTGTAAAAATGTGTGATTTATTTTTGAAAAAAAAATCCATGGGATGAAAACCTCTCCACAGAGAAATTTTTTTCGATTAGTGGGGTTTTGACCATCCTATTTTAGCCAGAATTTGGCCCGAAATTATGGATTCATTTGAAATAATCTCAAAATTATAACATGAAAAAAAAAATATAAATATATTATTCTTTAATATTAACCCACAAAAACCACATTTTTAATCTATATTAAAAAATTTAGATGGCTATAACTTGGCCATAGATAATTATATTGACATAAGGTGTATTTAATTTTGACTAAATTAAATCCCTCTATTCAATTTAATAAAATCATTTTTTCTTGGCTCAAAAAAACACATGATCCCTCTAATACCAAATAAAGGTATTTAGGCATGCATCGGAAGCTATTGGGTCAAAGATTTAAAATTTTTATCATCATAGCGATGTAAACTCTTCATATCTGGTAATCCAAGCCTCAGTAGAGGTAAAAGGTTCTCACATGAATTTATTAAGCACAAAATTAATAGAATGATTTCCATTTTAGATCAAAGATGTGTCCATCCATTTCATGTCGCCACCGAGCGTTGCTTGAAGGATCTGATCTCAAAACCATCTAGATCATCCAAACACACTTTAATCATTCATGTGGATTCTGATCATCATGTTTTAGGTGGTTGAACAAAGCTCTGATAATTTATTCAATGTCATGATGATCACCATGATTCTTTACCTTGGATCCGTGAAAAATATCAAAGATAAAAAAGATTAGATAAGATATTTATCTCTCTTAAATATAGGAAACAAGAGAGAGGAGATCTCAAATTCATGGGTATCAATAATCCTCTAGAAAAAGAGTCCTCACCTACCTATATAGTGAAAGTTAATTACTAGGAAATGGTTCCCAAACCCCCATATAATTAACGCCCACTAAATATAAAATAAATGACATGTTATAGTGAACTAATTGCATCACAATTTCATTCATATTTTTATCACATACCTGTAATATATTTTAAATATATTTCACTATAAAACCAAGCCATTAACTCGACTTATAATTCCCTCAATATTAAACAAACCTTTGATATTAAAATAATATTTGTTCGTATGTTATTTTTTCATATATTTACTTAAATGGTTTTAAGTACTTTTAATAAATAAATTCAACCAAATTATTATATACTTTAAAAATAATGAATTTATTTATTCATTAGTTATCATTAACACTTGGAAAACACATGGACCTTATGGTGGGTCCCACCATGTTGTATACACCTATTCACCAGAATATGGAAGACTCTTGAATATGGTATTTTGTATGACCCTCTAGGCCCTTATCTCGATAGTATTGAATATCATTAATTGACTGATAGTAGAGTCTAGAAACCCATCAAGGACCCTAAAGAGATAATGAATAGTCATAATAATGATAACCATCTTACAAACATGCATTGTGTAATATAATATCTTTATCTTATGATATCTCATAAAGCAAGGTGCACAACTTATGTCATAATTCATTCTTTCTTTTCTATTTTTTGATCTAATTGGATATACTTACCATATTCTACCATGGATATGGATTTAATGAATTCACTACTGTCCCGATCATCTTAGCCCAAGATATCAGTTCCTTGACTCAGAAATGACAAATTATATCTTGACCATTCAACAAATACCATACCATAAAATACGCACCCAACACAAGATACCTCGCCATGAATTCAATGTCATGATTATTTCCATTCGTCAAATTACGTGATAAAATGACACACATTAATAATGATCTCAAGTTAGGAAACCAATACACATATTCATATATAGGAAAAATCAATGACACTGAAATCACTTTTTTTCCTATTGGTGAGTATGTCCTCATGATATCATCTTCTAGAGATCAACAACTACAAACTTCACAAGAATTACTCTCAATGATTATGATCCACCAACACCTGATAGTAAGACATCAACTATGTCCAGTTAGTATGATATATCTAGACTATATGACACATTTTTTAAGAATAATTTCATAATATCTTTAGGTTATCATTATAGACTGGTAACTACTATAACCTTTTGACATGATAATTAATATATGAAAATTACTATAAATATAGTTGATGTAGAAGTATCAACAATATTCTCATAAGATAAGAACATGTATCTATAAAATTGTATATATGTAATTGTAATAAAAGTATATATATAAGTTGGTCCTAGGGTACCCTTTTTCAAAAGCACCATCTCTGGCCCAAAAAAAAGAGATGCCTCGCCAATCTCAATCCAGTATAAGGGTGACCTGAAGGATGTCTCGTACAAAGAATTTAAAATTTACATGTTTATCCTAGAGTGGTAACTATTATTATAAGAAAACTCTACTAATTGAAAGTGATTCTCGCAGTTCCAACTGAAGTCAGAAACCCAAGCTATTAGCATATCCTCCAACACCTGGATGGTGTGCTTGATCTACCCATCCATATGGGAGTGGAATACTATAATCATCCTCAAATGTGTCTCTAATTCCTCATGCAGGCCTCTAAAAAATTGTGATGTAAACTATGCATCATATTTGGAGATAATCATTGAGGGTATCACATAGAGTCGGATGATATCCAACATATACAACTTCCCTAAAATCTAGACCAAACTTTGCTCCTTGATGGCTAGGAAGTGTTCCAACTTCATAAGTCTATCAACTATCACCCATACTGAATCATGGACTCTCATTATCTATAGAATCCCTATCAAAAATTCTAGGTATATTCCACCCCATTTACACTCTGGGAAACCTACAAGAGGCTAGTGCTTAGTCTCCATGCACAAACATGTGAGACACCGAGACATGAACTCGATGACACTTTGCCTCATGTCAGCCCACCAAAACATTTGTTGAATGTACCTATACATATTCCATACACTGGTATGTACATCCAAATGAGAATTTTGAAACACTTTCATTACCTCCTCTCACATCATGATCAGAACCACCATCCATCCCTGGAAAAGGATGATGTGTTCCCATCCTTCAGAAAATCCATATGGTGAATCTCTCGATGATATCTGGTCATAGAGAACCTTATAATCGATGTATCCAAACTGATCCTCCCTTGAATGCTGGAGAATCATAAGAGTCAGCACTATTTATTGAAGATAAGATTCACCCCTATCCTCCACTAGGGTTATTTGTAAAGAAACAAACTGCTCAGACACCTCCTACACCAAACAAGAATGGGACTTTCTACTAAGGGAATCTATTAACATGTTTTCCTTCTCATAATTATAGACTATCTCGAAGTCATAGTCCTATAGGAACTCCAACTAGTGCCTCTATCTTAGGTTCAGACCTCTTTGAGTGTATATATACCTCAGACTCTGATGGTCTGAGTAAAAAATAAACTGCTCTCCCAGAATATAGTTCCCCCTCATCCTTAGAGAAAAGACTACCACTGCCAACTCTCAGTCATGAGTCACGTAGTCTTACTCATAGGGTATCAACTTCCTCAACCCATATGTTATCACTACCTACCACTACATCAACAAGAAACTAAGCCTAGCTACAAAGTCATTTCAATACACTACGTACTCCACACCATCTAATGGTTGTCTCAACATAGGATCACTAGTTAGCCTCATCCTCAAATCCTCAAAATCTCTCTAACACTACTTGGTCCAGGTAAACAGATTCCATTTCAACATTAGCCACACGAACCCTCAACTAGTGTTATCCAGACTTGAGATCAATCTTCGATAACCAAATCATTCCTTTAAATTTATCAATCAGGTCATAAACCATTGGAAATGGGTACTTGTTCTTTATCATTTCCTAGTTTAGGTGATGATAATCAATACAAATCCACAATCTCACAACTTCCTTTTTCAAAAAAACAAGAGCTTCCCAGGGGGGACACACTAGGTCAGATAGAACCCTTCTCTCAAAGGTCCTCCAACTTCACTCTCAGCTCTCATATCTTAGTAGGAGCCATCTGATATTCCATAGAAGATATTGGTATAGTTCTAGAGTGAAAGTCAATGCATAATTCTATATCCCACCTTAGAGGTGGTCATAGAACATCCTCAAGAAATAAATCCATAAATTCCTCCACTTCCAAATGAATCTAGATGGCTGAAGATCTCTCTATGCCAAGGGATAAACTTTCTAACTAATGGGTGATGGGTTGCAGCCTTCTACTTAAAATTCCCACTCACTCACAAATGATATCTCTCTCGCCTATAAAGGATACTCTCATCCCATCTATCAAAACGAATATAGATCACCTACGATGATAGTCAATCTAGGATTGAAAAGTGGACAAATATTCCATACCCATGATGAAATCATAAGGTTTCATCATGATAACCAATATGTCCCACATGAAACTATATCCACCAAATGATATCTCACACTAATAACATATAAGTGATATCAAATAATCACTCCCTGTATGAACATATTGCCATATCTACTAGACTAATTTCTCAACTAAAAGTTTTATCCCTCGCACTAGGAATAACGAGATAAAGAAATGACTCACACATTTTTCTACTAATATTGAGGTAATATTAGAATAAAAAAATATCATACCTTGTATCATATCATGTACAACCTAGTCATATCTCTCCATGGACAATAATTATACATGGACCTAACCGCATACTCCTCGATCCCGGCATGGCCTATATAGAGGTGTTCATGGAAGGAGCACATAATTTCATCATCCACCAACTTCTCCTCCCTTTGTAACTACTCCTACACCTTTTATATAACCGCCTCCCTGAGGTTAGCCCTAGACACACCTAAGAGATCCCTAGTCGTAATGTTACACCTGCCATGGAGGTCCATCCACTTTATGTTTATCTTGCTCTTCATGATGGGTTGGGAAGTCACGAGTTAAGTGACTTCGCTAGTCACAAGTATAAAACTTCCCCTCTCTGAGCGTACTAGATCCTCTGCTTGACCTCTAGGTTATAGATCCTCATGTGTGAGTCTGTGAATGTGAATTCTTCCTCTTCTAGGATATAAATATTTGACACCTTCTACCTAGTACAGACGACTCAGCCACAATATGCCCACCTCAATCTCTAACCACCATGTGCCTCTCTACTAAGAATATCTTAGTCACCATATCCCACTATAGAAATTCATCATAAGTGTGTTGAAATAAGTAAACCACACTGGCTTGAATGTATCTACAAGGACCCAGCTCAAACTTCCTCACCTAGAAGAATACAACTCATACCATATCAAGGGAGTACAACATAAGTTTAGTGAACCTCATAGAATATCCATCCATTGAAATATCACTCTATTGTAGCTTAAGAAGCTCCCATATCCAAACTGGGTGTAAGAATAAAGGGTAATAGTTCTCACAAAATAGATATCAGAAGTTGGAGCATGATAGAATCATCTCATCATAGGTATGCATAACAAAACTCCAATAGCATCCAACTGCTCCATGTAAAAGAATGGACGCTAGCATAACCATCTTATTTTTTGGGGTCCAACCCATTATGAAGAGTCAAAACATCAACTTAAACCAATCCTCCACTACTTGGGGATCTATCTCACTATGGTACCATAGAAGTCTTTGTCACTATAACTCATGGAGTGTGCTAAGCCTACATGCATCTTCATCTGGTATTAACTGTTGATTAAAAATAGGGGTTGTAACTACCAACCCACTTAGAGAAAACACATTGTGGGATGACCCCAAAACCAAGGCCTCATCACTCATCAAATCATCATCATGATATTGAATTGGTAACCTATTTGTATGTATTTATGGAGGCATACTAAAAGTAATAAATACGTACAATGGTCATATGATCATGTATGTATGGGGAGATCACTAAATATGGATATATAAAGGAATCAATCTTATATGATACATGCACCAATATTCCTTCCAAACAATGTCCCAGTATACTGAGTTGATAAAAAGGTAGTCATAATCATGGTGTATGGATTCATAATCCACCACACTAACACTAATTTCACTAGCTTAAAAGCCACAATCGAGACACTTTGACATGTTTCCCTATGTTCCTAACCAATCCTCATAAGGGTAAAACTCCAAAAACCATCTCAAGGAAAAAACACCTCGAATACCACTCTATAACGACATAACCAACCAGGGCCTTCCTAACCTGCTGAAGTTAAGTTATCACAACACCAAGACCACATCCAATAGAATAGGGTATAGAAAAAATCATCAAGAAGGCATAATTATAATGTAATTCATTTACCTAATGATCATGTACACACACACCCAACAATGTCCATGTATTAGTGAAGAGGAATATAAATTAAAGACTATAACATCTATAGAGAAACCATGAATTAAATAAAACATAAGGAAAACACCAGAGTAAAACAAAACATAATCAAAGTGTAAAGGTAAAAATAAACTCCCACCTATAAATGAAGCCCCAACTTGAAAACAACTGTAAATGAAGAAATCTAATAGATTTTGGAACCTAATATCTATGTCTAACCACCATACAGAGTCAATCCACCCAGGTATCACTATGATCCTCCATAATCAATGCCAATTTTTCCATCATCTGCATAAGACATGACACATTATAGAAATTTCCATGATGGGGTGAGTATATATATACCTAGTAGGAATCCCTAAAAACCGAATGGGAATGATTGATAGATACAAAAATAGTTATCTCAACCCAAATAAAGAGGGAAATAAAACCCAACAAATGCACCCACACATATATATGCTCATAAAGAAACCCAAATGAGATATAAAGGTAATGTCCATATCACATCCTAGATAAATTCAATGTGTAATCCGGCAGGTCCAAATGTCCATAAAAATTCCAAACATTAAATTAAAACTCACAAAAATATGAGTGGAGGGGCCCACACCACATAGTCATTCTCCACAACCGAGGGAACTAGAAATACCATGGAGGAACTACACCCCACCAAATATTGAATATGAGGGAGTACCACTTTATTGATAGAGAACCCACACCCTTTTTAATATGGGTGAGTAATGACTATCTACATAAAGAATATGGGGAACCCATTTCCTTGTATAATAGGGTAGTACTAACCTTGGAATCTCTTCTATAGTATGGGGAACCCACACCCTAGTGTAATAGGGGAGTAATAACCCCGAAATCTCTCTGATAGTATGGGAAACCCTTTTCCTAGTGTGATAGGGAGTACTAATCTCAATATATCTATGACGATCTTTACTACTCTCTACCATCATCAATCATCGCCTAAAAAAGTATCCCACTTCTAAAATTACAAGTCATATATCAAAAACCAAATCGAATGATATCATCATGTTATTCATATAAAACACCTTAGGATAGGATAATCATGGTACAAAACATGATTCTAAATGAAGGAGATATGAGAGGAAGAATTTGAAGAAGGTAACACATGGTGTGTAAGGGGGTCCACATGACATGTGACCCCACATCATCTCTTGATTGTGTTATCCTATGGACACATCTTGGAGGCCATGTCATAGTGAATGGAATATATGACTCACACATGATGTGTCTCATCCATTTAGGTATTTCTCATGTCCTCCTGGACATGCCCGTGTATGTTGGCTCATTCCTATGTACCTAGTTATTCCTGAGTATTGGCATGTGCCTGTGTACTTCTAGAGCAAACGTTGTGTCCTCCTACATGGGGTCTTGGGCATATTCCAACAGAAACATGGCTTGGGAACCTAGGGAGGGTCACATGGTGTCTGGGACTGATCATACAGTGTGTGATCCTTAACTCAACTAAAAACCCTAGAAATCATAGAAAATGAGGTACATGGCGTGTGTTCTTCTGAAATACACGGCATATACAATAGTTTTTCATAGAAATTATTGAATCGTAACGCATTCTCCAGATATAGACTCATTATTTTGAATCACACCTATTGACCACCTAATATTAGTGCGGTTTTCCTCAGTCCATTATTTCCCAATGTTCTGTGGCTAGAAAATGGATTCAGATCACCCATGGTGGTTCATCATGTGTCTCGTACACAACATGTCACCCATTGTCATATCGAATCCTAGATCTAAAAAATCATCACATGTATCCCAAAAATAATCATTATCTATCCTTAAATAACCATCCTAATCATTATTCACTCAACCACCAGGAATATAGTGTTTCGATCATGCTTAAACCCACACCAAAAATATTGAAATGTGACCCTGTAGGCCAACGATGATGAGCACAAAGAACAATGGGAGAAAAGACTAAGAACAAGGGTGTAAATTTATTTCACCAAGAATTATTGGATAATGATCATATATTAGGGATATCTAGTTTAATGACCCAGTCTTTTTGAATTATATTTTGTTTCGTGAAAATGTGTGCTATTTTATTTTACAAAACAAAATCCCATCTCTTTAATAATGAAGTGGAATTTATAGATTATAATAGGAAATGTGACCATTTGGTTTTGAATTTTATATAAAAATTGGTAATATATGATCATTGGTAAATATTACCATTGGAAAATATACTCTTTATAATAATTTTATCATTATAATTCAGGTTTATAAGTAGAAATTTCAAAGGATAATTAATGTAGAAAGGAGAAATGATGACCTCAACCAGTAGAGTCATGTCATATGAATCCCATTTGATAGAGATTGTGAGGTAGGTAGAATCAATGGGGTTATCCATTGACCAAGATCAATCCAAGGTTCAACAAGTGAATATTTAATAGAAGCATCTATGGGAGAATTTCAAGTTAGTGGAAATTACCACTCGGGCGATGTTAGCCGAGCCACCCCCCATGAATCTATCACTATCACACACCTTACACTTAGGTTGTACATATTTATTATAAGAGGTCACATTTTTAGTCCTTATTTACTTAAATTTTAATTCCATTTTATAAATAAAATTTTTATTCTATTAATTCAGTCTTAAGAATAGTTTTGCTTAATAAAAAATATAATGAATTCGGTAAATTTATTTTCATACAAAAATTATAATTTTCAAAGAGGATGTAAATTTTTTATAATAAACTAAGGTATTATGAATAATATCTATTTTAATGAAATATTATGATAAAAAAAATTATTTAAATATAAATTATAAAATAATTTTATTATGTCATTGAAAATTTTTAAGTGTCAAAAATTTTACTATGAATTTTCAACCCACTATTTTCTTTAATAGATAATGATTTTTATATTTTAAAGTTAATATTATCATACATAGATAATTATTATGATAAAATAAATATAATTTTTTAAATCATCACATAATATTTATGTTAAGGTGAATTTTTGAGAATTCTCTAAAATACTTTATGTTTTTATGAATAGTAAAAATACATTTTGAGGTTTTTGGTATGTTTAATGACTTAATAATTATGGAATAATGATTTAATGATTAATTAACCATAATAAAAGACTTAAAATATGTTATTTTATTAATATAAACTTTTTAAGTATATTTTAATCAATTTCAAAACCTTTAATTTACTTTCCAAAGTCTAAAATGGAAACTTTGTCTTAAAAACATTATTTTGTGAAAAAATTACTTTTCCTTTCCAAAATAAGTAATATAAAATTATGATAGATTATTTTGTGTTAAAATAACATAAAATATGTCCCAAATTTCTAAAACCATGGCCAATCCCATGGTTTTTCATTTTCCACAACCTAGATTTCCAAGGCCTATATTTGGAAATTATTAAACAAATCCTCCATATTTTCTATATATATCCACCCATTTTTTCATTTCCATTCACTCACAACCCATCCTCCACAAATATATGGTATATTTTCCTCTCAATTATTTCCCAATAATAATTCCTCAAGCCCTAAGGTCCCTATACTCTTTTTTAGGAGTAACTCTTCAAGGTAAGGTAAATCTCCACTTCTCTTTTCCATTCAAGTACTCTTTTATATGGTTTATCTTACAATTTCTAAACTAAGTTGTATTATATAATTTATTTAATACCATTATTATAATAATATTATTTTATGAATTGGAGACATTTTTACCCTCTCATTTTACCCTTTTATAAAACCATATTTTATACTTGTTATGCTGTTGAATTTACTTCTAAAAACATCCCTCTTCTCCTCAAAAAATTATCTTATTTTCTTCTTGTGAATACCCAAGCCTCTTTTCCAAGGGTTTTCACCTAAATTTAAAAATTATTTATTTTATTTTTGTATTAACATACATTAAAATCACATTCCCTTTTCTTGGTTTGAAAATGAAATAATAATCATGTTTTTAAGAACATTTGAAATGCCATGATTTTGATATGAAAATCATTTTTTATTTTTCATAGGTTATTTATGAAATGTTTGATTATGATCTATGTGTCTCACATTAATTAATACATATGAAGTATTTTCCTTGATATCACTCAAATTCATTGGGTAAAGAATTTAATCTCTAGAGATGACATGTTTTACGATGCCTTAGTGAATAACCTTGGTAATTTTCATTTATAACACCTTAGTGACAAAACTTAGTGATATGCTTATGAATGTATCATTTAAATTTTGTAGCCACATTTAAATGTTATAAATCATGTTCTTATAATTATTATATTCCTTATTTTCCTTTTCTCATGCCTTATTTACATTAATTGTGTTCTTATTGATATTCCACATGATCATATGTAAACTGTTTTCCCTTATTGGGCCTTATGCTCAACCCCTTTCCTTTGATGTATGTCCCCAATATATGATATGAAGTAAATATACTTAAGATGGACCCATTATGATGTATTCAAATGGATTTAAAATAATTTATTAATTTTTCTTGTATTATGTACCTTATTTCCATGAATATAAACTTTAAAAGATCCTTTATTTATACCATGTAAATGAAAAGTTTATGTGATAAAAAGGAGGGATTCCATATCCGGGGTGAGAAGCATAATAGATCAAGAATAGATTATATAAACAATTTTAATATGCTCGTGAAAAGTGAGAACAAATGTAGATCAAAATAACATGCTCAATATTTTAATCAATAGGAAAAAAATACATAATTCATGAGCCCTACCTCAATTATGGATTGATCGTTGGTGATGAATGCATTTTCAAAAAATGTGGGGATCCTGTTGTGTTTTTTGCTTACTAATCCACCACAATCTGATTTTTTTTGTCTTCTGATGTGATCTTCCAATGAAGAATGATAAATATCCTCCTTTGAGAGCTCCCAATGTTATGTGAATAACCCTGGTGAAATTCAATAACAACATTTAAATAGATTAAATAATTTCTATTGTGCATTTAATAATAAAAAAAATATTTAATTTATTTATTTCATTTAAACGGACTGCCAACAGTTGCCTTAAATGATCATTTAATGCCGAACAAATTTAGGTCAAGATTAGGGTAAACCCCACATTACAAACTCAACAATGGTCTTAGATTTCTAATATGAGACTCCATTTTGGGGTTATTCCATTTTTTAAAGAAAACTACATGTACATAATATTAATATTTTTAATATTTAAAAAAACAATTCTGGGCTAACCATGCCTTGAAATCTTACATTGTTTCAGCACCTAGCTCAAAAAATATTCCTTAATATTTTAAAAAGTCTTATAAAAAAAGGGTCACTATAGTATTTAATTTATTAATTTGAGAGATGTAAGTAGATAGAGAAACACCAGTTTTATAGAACTACTTGGTCTCCTAGATTATATGATACCAGAAGCAAATGAGCTTCTTTTTCAAACATATAATGTAAATGAATGATATGTTCAATGGTTATGATCTTTGAATAAATATATCCAGGTCTAACTGATTTTATATTATTTCACAATAACTATGAATCACTCAAAAAAATCCCTAAGTGTCGCATGAATCGACACAAGATATATGAATGAAGTACTTTAAAATGTTTATGATATTTTCCTATCATTACAAGGTTTAGAAAAATATATGGATGTCAAGAAACTAATATATAATTGACATGGAATACAAATAAAATAATTGAAGATGAGAAACTATGTCACCAGAGGACTCTCCTTAGTGGAATAAAATTGATTATGAGTATCCTAAATTTGGATATGAGCTAAGAAATATCCATCTTGTGTTTATATAGATGGAATAAATCCTTTTGGTGTTCAAAGTAATACTCAATGTACATGACTGGTTATGTTGGTAAATTATTACTTTCCACCATAGTTATGCATAAGGAACAAATATATTATGTAGTATATACTTATATATAGACCAAAACAACTCGGTAATGTTATCGATGACTATTTGGTTTCATTGATTGAAGATCTGAATTTGATATGAGATATTGGTGTTACATTGTATGGTCCTCATAGAAATGAAGATTTCATATTTAGAACTATGTTGTATGGGATGATAAATGACTTTCATCCTTAAATAATTTTTTTAAGCTATATAATTAAATTAATTTTGGGGTGTCCCATTTTTGAAGAAGGCACATACTCTATTAGGTTGAAACATTCCTTGAATACTATGTTTTTAGGACATCACAAATGTTTTCCATGATGATATAAATATTGTTCCTAGATGAAATCATATGATGGAAATATAGAACAAGGTATAACACTGTCTCCTCTAATGGGTGATTAACTCTTTGAGAAAGCAAAGGATGTTGATATTGATTTTAGTAAAAAAAAATTAAAAAACCTCTTGAAATCAGGTTAAAAAAAGAGATCAATTTTCTTTGAATTTCCATATTAGAATTTCTTATACATCATGAATTTTCTTAATGTCATACAGAATTAAAAAAAAAATATGTGATAGTGTTACTGAAACATACTAAATATACCAAATAAAAAATTATGGAATTAAAGCTAGGTTTGACAGGATTGACATGGGTATAAGGGAGGAGTTGACACCGATGAAGGGTGAAAGGTGAACTTTTCTTCTTCCAGTTGCTTACACTCTATCCAAACAAGAAAAATTCTCATTCTGAAACTTACATAATGGTGTCAAAGTTCCAAATAGATATTCATACAATATTAAGAATGTCATATCAATGAATAATTTGAATTTATAGGGTCTAAAATGACATAATTGTCATGTTTTGATATAATATTTAATACATATATCTTTACATTTCATTCAAAAAAAAATGGATAACATACATTAACCAAACATTGATTATTTTTCAAATCTATATGCAGTAAATTTATAGACCCAGTGAAGTTTCCAATCATGAATAAGGAAATTGGAGTCATAATATGTGAATTATATTTGTTCATCCCACTAATATTATTTTCTATAATGGTCCATCACATGATTCACTTGGTTAGAGAGATTCAACTATGTGGACTTGTACATTATAGATGGATATACCCCATTGAATGATAAATGAAGATTTTAAAAGGTTATTCATAAAATAAAATTCAACCAAGAGGTTTTATTAGTGATATATTATCGAAGAAGCTATTTAATTATGTACTGATTACCTATTAGATGTTGATTGCATTGGTCTCACAAAATCTCATCATAGTGGTTGCCTTCTGGGAGAAGGAATTTTCAGAAAATATATTTTTACAATTACCATTATATAGAGGGAGAAATATCACCTTTACATTTTACATAATGTTGTAGAGGTTGATCCAATGTTTAATCCCACAAAGTAATTCTTAGACATTTTAATCCATCAATGGCTGAAGTATGGATATCAAATACCCATAATCAATAGTTATAAGATATTTTCGAGATCATATTTATATGAAGTTATCTATAAATACAAATTTAATTATCGAACGACTTTTACGGCTATAAAGGAGATTAAATATGTATTTTATATATTACACTAGTTTGGTAATTAATGGTTTTGTGTTATATATAAAATATTAAGATAAACGTAGTATGATGCAAAATAGTGAAGTTATTCTTATGGAGGAAGTGATTCATGTATGAAGTTTCAAGTATAGAAATCCAATTTATGAAACCATATCATATTTTGGGATGATCAAACTGATATACAAGTTGTATTATACAACATTTCAAGTGCTGATTTTCTATTTAAAATGGGTTTAAAAAAAGGAGTTCCATGAAATTTGATGAATTGGGATTTTTTAAGGTGAATTTTAGTGTGGAAGGGTATAAGGATAAGACATTCACAATGGAATCCCAAGAAGTGAAATTATTTTATTTCTTAGATCTCTTAAATAATAATTGTTTAATTGTCCTATTAGTTACTAAAACAACTACATTGTCAATTAAAAATTTAATTTATGAATAACCTTTCATTGGGAGATCATAATCATTTCATAGAGGTCCCAATATAAAAAATCTCATGTACGTTAGAGGGTACCACAAGGAGGGGATTTGGATACTTGATGGAGGAGACAAATCCATTCAACCTTTAATGAAAAAAAAAGATAATTCATTAAGCAGGTTAATTTTTTTAATATACTATGTTTTACCTCATAATATTATGTGTTCTCTATTGAATTTACATAATCTAAATTATTACTAATCATGTAGATAATGACCTATCTACACACTGATGTTACCAATATCAAGGAATATCACATGATTGATGTTGAAACTAAGTCATTATTAGGGGATCGACAACATGTTAATGAAAAAAACAAGAAAAATGTATAATCACCATGTTAACTAAAATTATCAAGGTAATAAGAAAATTTATAAAATTTGAGGCTAGATGTAATCAATGTGGGCAACCTATTGAACCCAACAAGTCAATGTTCATTAGTTTTATTGGGGTCACAATGAGAATTCATGTACCAATTGATATAGATACATGGCACAATGTCATACCTACATTGAATAAAACCATATGGGAAGATATTAGGGTAATTTTATGATATAATTTTTCTATTTTACTAGATTATATTATAATGAAACTTTGATTTAATTATTATTATCCCTTGCATAATTCATTTATTTTAGAATATTGTCTTAAGAAATTTATCTTAATGGTCACTATAAAATGTCATAGAGGCTTCTGAAAACATATTAAAATGAATCATCTTAGGGATTATAAGGGGAAATTAAACCCCCGCCCACCATCTACGTATATACACATTATAAACTAGGAAATATGGAAATATTTCATTATTCACCATGAAGATGAATTTTTTCAAGTGTATTGTAATCAATATTATTTTATTTAAAAATAATTATTTTATCTAATTTGATTCAAATTATTAATTTATGAAATATAAGAGGAGTTCTAAAAATATGAAATATGCATCAAAACCCATATACCCTTACCATAAAGTAAGGATGGGGTACACTTCACTTAAGAAGAAAATGGTATTTATTTTTAATCTACAGTAAAATATTTATGTGATATAAAACAACATATGTTCCTTTCTTTATATATAGATTGATGAATAAAAATTTGAAGCCACTTCTATACCACATCATGTGCTATGGAAGGAGGCTCATGTAAATAAATAGGTTAAACTAGTAGATGAAAACATATAAGTAGTATAGGAATCAAGTGTAAGTATAACATAATAGTAATTAATTATGATTTATAATAGTATTACATAAAAATATATATTTATGTTCATATGTTTTTTATGGTTTATACATAAGAATCTACATTGACTATACCTAAAGAAAAACTACTTTCAGTAGCTTTGAGGCTGCCAAAACAGTATGGCCACATTAGAGGTGCAAATTTTAGAGTGTCACCTCAAACATATTTTGAGAAGATAAATATTTATGGAGATACATATGAGATGATTAAATGAATACAAACAAAAATAAATACATTAAAAGATATTATTTTACATTATTGTTTCGTGGACCAATATATGAATATTTATTAAATAAAACTAGTAGTGGATCAATAATAATTACATGAAGTGCCACCTGAACTGACTCGATTTGAGGATAACCATTCCTATCAACTACCTACTTTACCCTAGGTAATCAATTTTTTCATTTACCTATTCTCATAAATGTGAATAAAAAAATTCAATAACTTTATATTACTAAAATTATTCAGGGTGAAGCTATTTATGATTTATATCTATCAACACCCATGTATCCCCTTATTATAAGGGGTGTAATGTAAAATATCCAAGGATACATGAAGTATAATAAAAAATCCCAAAAGATCACATGAGAGTGGGGATTGAAGTATCTCATGAGATGAGTGTTGAGTTTCCTATTCATATTGATGATCTAGATGTTACTACGGTCGATAATGATATTGGAAATTTCATAGCATGGACTTCTAATATTATAAAGATACAAGAGGTATGTCTTTAACATTTTTTTTCAAATTAAAAACCCTTAAAATTTGATGAAAAAATGTTTAAAATGAGGTGTAGTATTATAAAAGGAAAAAAAGGAAAATAGAAGGTCAAATCAAGAAAATTTATTGCATCAACAAAGAAATAAAAAAGGACCTTTTGAGAGCACCATCACCCCACTAGGTCCACTACCACATATATTAACATTACAAGTTTATGTGGATACAACATTGAAAGATGAAAATGTGTTCTACATTGAATATGAAGAATAAATATTAGGAGAGGTCATTACAGACATGGTTGGTCTAGAGAGTATAAATTATATTATCAATTTTGAATAGATGGGAGTCTCAGTTTTGAATACATATATAAGGTATATTTTCATAATAAGTCTTTCCAAAAAAGGATCTACTATATTCATTACAGTTATAACTATTCATATTTTCTACAGGTCTATATATTACTACTATATAAATGGAAAACCTAGTGAATAAATATTTAGACTCATTAATAACTATATCATATCTATGAAAAAACATTCTTTGGAATTGGGAGTAATTAAAAATAAAAAATATTTACTAAGGTGTTTGAAAATAAAATAACAGACAAAATATTCCTCTTGATTCCTACAATTTAGGGTTAAAATTCTACAATTTAATCATATAAAATATATTTTTATTTTTTAATTAAATATTTATTTTCTTATTAGGAAGCGCTAGATTCTCATCATAATCAATGTTGATACACAAAATGTTTGTTTTATGGATCAAAAGCATAGATTTCCATAAAACCAACCAAAAATGATGTCTGTTATGAAATTTTAATGCACTTAAATCAAAATTTTATATAAAAACATAGAATTATAAGTTTTAGTTAATATTTTAGTGGGAAATTTTTATGATAGGGTGATATATAAATATGTGATAAGTCGTAGTAGGATGTTAGTGACTGAATACAAGAAGCCTATGGATTTCTGAAAATGGAAATATAATAAGGTATATATTGTAATATTTAACTATAAAAATAAATTAAATTTTTTTTACTTATTTTAGTCAAAGTTTCTATATTTTTTGAATCAAAATAAAAATAATTAGTATGAATATTAACTTTGAAAATATATAAAAGATATCATATACCATAAAAAGACTAGCATCCCCAAAGTTGTAATTTCTAAAGGTAATTATAATTTCATTTAAAATATTTATTAATTGTTTGTTTTTCAATATTTTCTCAGTACTAAAAATATTTCTTACAATCTATATACTCAAAATAAAAAGTAAATTTGTTTAGATATGATTGGACAGAGTACATAGTGTCATAGTGTTTTCCAATATCAAGTTGAGTTGATTACCTATTATGTTTGTGATCTAGTGTAGGCTATGACCTTAGAGATAAATTTGGTACATTAATCATTAGTATCATAATACTTAGATATTATTTTTGATTCATTTCTCAAATATAAGTATCATGGGGGTTTATGCTCTACAGATAGTTCTAACATGTCTGAAGCTATTCGTGCTTATGGGAGATTGGACTTCAAGGCTACAACAGAGATAATGACTATAGGGAAATGGGTCGAGGATCCTTATACCAAAAAATATTGTGACATATTACCAACTATTGGGGAAGGTAATTTCGTGATCCTATCCTCATAATTTTAATTTTTTTTCTTGTTGTATTTTTATTAGTTTGTAAAAATGGTTCAGACCCTATTACAATCACATACACCACATGTCAGTCTGACACATGATGTGGTTGGTATGGCTCGAAGTGCATGTTTTCAAAATAGAAATTTCATTATGGTTTAAAATGAACATAAAATTTTAAAAACTAATAAAATTATCTTGTATTGTTTTCATAATTTAGTACAATGATTCATAATTCATTTGTGACATGTAGGAATCTACCTCACATCTATCCGATGTGGTAGATATGACTCAAAGTGTCTATTTTTAGTATTAAAGTTTCATTTTAGTTTAAAATCAACTTCACATAAACAAAAACAATAAAATGAACTCATATTGTTTTCAAACATTAGGAAAATGATCCATAATTAATTTTTGATGTTTAGTATTTGACCACATGTCAATCTGAAACATGATGTGGCTGGTATAACTCAAATTGTGTGTTTTCAATACAAGTGTTATTTTCGTTTAAAACACGCATCACATATCTACAACCAATAAAAGGATCTAATATTTTTTTAAACATTAGTACAACGATCTATAATAAATTTATGATTTTTGGTAATCAATAAAATTTCAATCTGACACACGATGTGTCCAGTATGACTCGAAGTGCATGTTTTCAATATAGAAGTTCTATTTAAGTATAAACATTCATCACATATAAAAAACCAATAAAAATATATTGTATTATTTTAAAAATTTATGAAAATGATCCATAATTCATTTTTAATGTATAAGAATCAAATACATGTCAATTTGACACATGATGTGGTCAATATGACTCAAAGAGCCTGTTTTCAATAAAAAAGTACCATTTTAGTTTATAACAAGTTCCACATTGTAAAAACTTATAAAACAAGATCATATTATTTTAAAACATTAATTAAATGATGCATAATAAATTTTTTATGTGTAGGGATTTACATAACATCAATATGATACATGATGTGGTCAGTATGACTCAAAGTGCATGTTTTCAATATAAAAGTGTCATTTTTATTTAAAACGTGCATCACATATCAAAAACTAAAAACATTAGGTCGTATTTTTTTAAAAAATATTTCAAATATAAATAATTAATTTTTTTCATATAGGAATCAACCTCACATCAATATGACACTAAATGTGATCAGTATTACTCGAAGTTCATATTTTCAATATAAGTGTCATTTTAGTTTCAAACATGTTCCATATTGTAAAAAATGAGAAAATGATCTCGTATTATTTTCAAAATTTAATAAAATTATCCATAATTCATTTCTTATGTGTATGGAATTACCACACATCAATATGACACATGATGTGGTCAGCGTGACTTGAAGCGTGAGTTTTCAAAATAAAAGTATCATTTTTGTTTAAAATGTGTATCACATAGCCAAAATGGAGAAAATGAGCTCAGATTATTTTCAAACTTTAAGATAAATATCCATAATTCATTTTTGACATATATGAATTTACCACACATAAATCAAACACACGATGTGGTTGGTATGAATCAAAGTTTTTTTTTTAATAAAAATGTCATTTTTCTTTAAAACACATGTCACATATCCAAAAGTAAGAAAACAAGATTGTGTTGTTTAAAAAATTTAGGAAAAATGATCCATAATTCAATGTTGACATATATGAATCAACCAAATTTCCATCCAATACATGATGTGTCCAATAGGACTCAAAGTGCATGTTTTCAATATTGAAGTTCCATTTAAGTTTAAAACACATGTCACAGTATCAAAAGTAAGAAAATGATCTTGGGTTATTTTCAAATATTAGTAAGAAATCAATAATTAATTCTAGATGTATAATAATCAACCCTACTTTAATCCAACACATGATGTAGTTGGTATGACTCAAAGTGTGTGTTTTCAATAAAAGCGTCATTTTAGTTTTAATAACATGCCACATAGACAAAACTAAGAAAATTATATTAGATTATTTTCAAAATTTTGGGCAATGATCCATTATTAATTTGTGACATATAGGAATTGACCACATGTCTATATTCCACGTGATGTGGATAATATGAATCAAAGTGGGTATTTTCAATATGCAAGTGCCATTTAAGTTTAAATCACACATCACATAGTCAAAACCAAGAAAATGATCCCATAATGTTTTCAAAGATTAGGAAAATGATTCGTAATTTATTTTTAAGTTTTAGGAATTGAATATAAATCAATTAGACACATGATGTTGTTAGTATAACTCTAACTGTATGTTTTCAATATAAAAGTACCATTTTTGTTTGAAACATGCGTCACATTTTCAAAATTGAGAAAATGGTCTATTATTGTTTTCAAACTTTTGATAAAATATCCATATTTAATTTGTGACATGTATGAATTGACCATGGGTCAATCTAACACACTATGTGGTCATTATGACTTGAAGTTCATATTTTCAACATAAAAGTGTCATTTTAGTTTAAAATGCTTGTCACATAGCCAAATATGAGTAAAAAACTCATATTGTTTTAAAAATTTATGAAAATGATCCACAATTCATTTGGGATGTGTAGGAATCGACTGGATGTCAATCTAACACATGATGTACTATTACTAAAATAAACATTTGTTTTATTGGAGGGACAATATTTTTTATGGATGTTGATCATTTGAAAAAGTCTACTATAAGATTTTTTATTTTTTTATTTGGGTTGTAATTTTTTCTACATTTTTAATTAAATAATATAATTTATGAGATATGCATTATATAACATTAAAATTATAATTTGACCCTAAATTATTTCAAATATTTAAAAAATTATACTATAAGAGTTTTATTACAGGGATAATCCTTTTTCATATATGGATTATATAAAATTAAAATTAAAATTTTCTTTTTATTTATTTATAGTTACTAAAATAAAATTTGGTTTTATTGTAGGGACAAGATTTTGTGTGGAGGTTGATCATTTGAAAAATTATGCTATATTAGTTTTTATTTTGTATATGGGTTGTAATTTTTTTATTAATTGTAAATATGACACCAATGTAATCATTTTTTATTAAAATTTTTAATTGAAATGATCATGTAATATAATATTTTTATTCCAATCCTATTTTATGTATATTTTTATCCCTATTTGTTTATGTTTTCTAATTTGGTTTTTTGTTATAGGGATACAACTTTGTAGTAGATGTTGTCTCCTTTATCAGCGCTAAAAAAAGAACTGATAAAGGCCACCTTTATTAGCATTATAAAAGTTCTAATAAAGGTCCCCTATATCAGCACTAAAAAAACACACCGATAAATATACCCTTTATTGTAGATTTCGGGCGCAGCAAAAGCATCCTTTGATAGTATCACCAACTTGGATTTTAGTTGTAAATAATGCATAATCATTCCTTTATATAATAAAATCTTTATGTCCAACGAAAACAATATATTAATTGACTATATTAAAATAATAGAACAAAAATTTAAGGATCTTCAAATTTAATTTATAATTAATTTATTAGCTTATGTAGAATTACCTCGCCTTGTAATTCCACTTTCATTATTGATTCAGTTAACAAGATATTGTTATACTGTTATCTAACTTTAGGATCCAAGTGCATAATTCCTCTATTAGGGATCCACACATAAACCATACTCTATAAACAATATTGTAGAACTATCAAGTGCTATCACGGCTCATCCTGATCACCTATAGTGTTTATGGTTGATTGTAGAAGAATTCTTATCGAGTGAGGAAAAATTATGGATGATATCTCATTGGCTTGATAGAGGAGGAGAGGAGAACACTCTAGATCTCTAAATCTCCCTCTAGGAATTTAGAGAGTCTCATTCTATCCATTTTACACAACAATTATGTTTTTGGAGAGAGATATATTTCGATATTTTTTATGGCGGGTTTAGGGTTTGGAAAATTTCAGACTAAACCCTTTTCAAATTCCATAATTCTTAGTTGACCACTAACTAATAATAATAATATAAATATTATTATTAAAATCTTGACATTTGAAACACATAAATTATATTAATAAATACCATTTATACAATTCTCAATCGGACCATTAAACTCAGTTTGCTTTCCCTCAGCGATATTCACTGACCCTCAAATAGAGACTATTTAATAAATAAATATCATTACATTATTCTACTATAAATATAATATATATCATGATCACTAAACTTGAGAATAAACATTTATTATTATTTAATTCACTTATTCTTTCAAATAACTTGTGATTAAATTATAGCGATCAACCAAACCCAGATAAATATTAATTATTCTAACTTATAAAATTCAATACTATATTATAAATGAGACTATGGACACAATTTGATTGTGACCCTTTAGGACTCATTCTCAATCGAATTTTACATAACTTCTTAAATTCCAAGGTTAGCGTCTGGTAACATTCCATGGAATTCATATAGAAATAAGCTAACACCGTAATAATGTCCAACCTCTTATGAACATTTAACATGAAATATAATCCCTTTATCATGATATCTCTAATCAATCAAGTTCCATGTTGGTTCCATTTACCTATATACATGTTGTATATTTATTTTAATTTCTATAAATGAACTCTACCACTGAAAACCAATGATATGGATTTATACAGGTAGTTCCAATCCCATTAAATGTCCTCAGATATCAACTTTCATCTCAGGACAGATGGGATAAATCATTTCTCACATTATCCAATAATGAAATATCACTCATGATGCACCTAAAGCATCCTGCTTCATCATGAATATATGTTATCATGGTTTTTATATATACATCAAATTACATGAGTCATGATATCCATTAATGATAATATTAAATTTTAAGGTTCAATAAATATGTCCACAGATAGAAACATCCAATGACACATGGAAATGTGGATTTTCTATTAATGGGTCTATTCTCATAACCTCCTATCATGGAGATTACCAAGGGTGAACCCCGTGAGAAGGTGTCTCAATAACTTATGAGCCTACTACCCTTGATATCATTTATTGTCTATATCCCATTAAACAATATCATTTGACCATAAAACAAGGTTCAAAAATAATTTCATAGAACCTCTAGGTTCTCATCGTGGTGGGGAAATTCTATGACCTTTTATTATGAAATATATTTTAATGACATTATCACATACAAATATCATGTAAAAGAATAATAAAAATATGATAATAAAACTTATTTAATAATAAAAACATGTAATTAATTACTAAAAAAGTTGGTTCTAGGGAACCAACTCTAATATTTACTAGTGCTAAAAATGATGTGAAGATAAAGGAGGCCTTTATTAGAACTTTTACTAGCACTGATAAAGGTCGTATACTTTCAAGTTACTTTGATTTTTAGTAATTTTCAGTACTAACAAAGACATTTTCAACTTCTAATAAAGTACTTATATGTAGTAGTGTTGTGGGTAAGGTTGTTACTTATAACTACTTTGAAATGTTAGTAGATATCTAAGAGGATGGAAAAATTGTGATGTAGAGGCCCTTAAAGAAGTCGAGTCTAGGGAGAATCATTGTAAGAGAGGGGATACATGGATATAAGGATGCCATCCACATGGTTAGGGGAGTCTATAATCCCAACATAATAATATTATTCATTCTTAGGCTGATTGTTTGAAGAATTTTGGAATTTGAAGCTTGTATGAGCTTTTTTTTGTTTCCTTTGGACTAAGAGAAAAAAAAATTCATTCAAATATCATTCACCCCTGGTCCTTATTTTTTATTTTCTTAAATAAAGGGGTTTTACCCAAGCTTAGTTATAAATATTTAAAAATAATTACAATATAACTTTACTTTTTTGTCATTTACTCTGTATATTTAAATAATATAGTTTCCATTTACATAGTAAATTTATTTTCCATATTGTATATTGTCCTTCACTTCGTAATCAGTCATTTTACTATATAAATTTTTATTTTGTTATATTAATTTAATGCATATAATTATGTTCACTTTTTTAGATCATATAATTATACCTTGTTGTGCAAAGAGATAATTTATTATTTAAATTAACAATCCACTACCCTTTTATGTAACAATAAATTATAATGAATTCATAATTATTAATTCCAAAATATTATATCCTTAAAATAATTGATAATAGATAAATGAATTCACCTATATTTTGTATTTGTTTTTGTAAATAAATAATAATAAAGTTATATTCTCCATTTTGGAATGCAACATAAGAAAGAGAACCCCCCCCCCCCCCCGAGACTTGAACCCGGTCGAACAACATCCAAACTTACCATCCCTACCACTCACCCATGAGGTTTATATATGTGTGTGTGTGTGTGTGTGTTTGAATTCATGCACACATAATAATATTTAGAGTTGGGGTGTGGTTTAGTGGTAAGAACCCCACAATATTTCATGAAATACCCAAGTTCAAATCTGGGTAGAGGAAGTATTTTCACAGGCATTGTATCATTATTTTAGTAAATACTGCAATAGTTATGGTGGAAAAAATATTATTCTCCCAATTTGGGATTATGAGCCATGTATTGTTATTTTAGAGCATTGGGCCTATGAACCACAAATGTCAAGTAGCATACAACATTTCGGTACCAGTCAGATAGCATTGTGTGATTAGTAGGTGGTGTAGCATGATAACATGAAAACATCACTGGGTGAGTGGATCAAAAGAGATACGAGTGTGTTAGTGCCTATCAACTAATCCTTTATCCATCAAGACTTCTAATTTTGGTATGATGTATGACCATACATGTGATGATTTCATATTGAAACCAGACAGAAAGTGCAACACAACTTGACAGGAAGTTCAGAGGGACGCGATGTAGGCATCATTGAGTGGGAAAATTGAAAGAGCGTTGGGTTTATTAGAACCTATCAATTGGCCTTCCCCCCCACATGAATTACTGATTTTGGATGAAAGGGCACCTACCCTTCTTGGAAGGTGGTCATGACCTTCATATAGGTGATACGGTTCGATCATTGCTAACATGAGGGGTAGCACAAGAAGACTGGTGACTTGGCCTAATGAAGACTTCTCTTTCAGGGACTTTGGGTCATCTTATTCAATGGGTTTTGCAATCCTCTTTACCTTATATATATATGTGTGTGTGTGTGTGTGTGTGTGTGTGTGTGTGTGTGTGTGTGTGTTTGTGTGTGTGTGTGTACACATAATTCCAATTTTACTTTTTTATGGTTTGGGTACAAAGTTATAAAGATTCACACACATGCACAAATACTTGGGGAGTCTCAAATCCAATACCTCCCTAATATCGATACAACACATATACTTAACAAAAATATATAATATAATTATGTGTATATATACATTACCCAAAAAAGTATATATATATATATATACATAAAACCAAAAAAAATATAATATTTAAAATATATAATATCGAAAGAAGGGTTAAACTTGATGTAATAGAGAAAATTGATTGTGCAAAAAATAGGTTGAATTTACTATCCATATATATTAGTATGTGTGTGTGTGTATATAATATTATATAATATTATATAGACACTAACATTTTTAAACAATATATCATCTTTGTCATTTTCATCATAGTCATCATCATTAATCATTATATAAAAATTTTAATATTATATAATAATTCTTAATTATTTTATATTATTATTTATTATAATATATATATATATTAATGTTTTTAAAATAGATTTATATATTAAAAATTACTATTAATATTAGTATTAATAAAAGATTATATCATTTTTATATAAATACTAACATGGTTTTATTATATATATATATATATATATATATATTATAATATAATATTACAATTGGTTAAATGGAAATAAAAATAAAATGATGCACTCACCCACCAGAGAAGGTTCAAACATGAGACCTCCCCAAACCATCATAGGTATAACAGATATATAACCACTAAACTACACCCCATATAGATTTTATAATAATATTATTATAATAATTATTATTATTATAACACTTTGGTATAAATAATAATGATTTTAAATAATGTTATATATATATAGTTGTCCAAAATGGAGAATTGACATCTCCATCGACCCCATCCATAGAAATGATCATAATCTAGATAAAATAATATGACATAATCTTGATTATATATTCCTATTTGTTTAATAGAAAATGAAAGTTAAAGGGAAAAAGATAATGATGAATGAGGATTTCAAATGATAAAAAATATTCATTAATTGAGTATCTAGAATTATTTGATTTTATTAATCATGGTATAATTATTATAATAAATGAAAATTTTGACTATGATTCAAATTGGGTTTGGATAGATTTCCTAGGATATCCAAAACACCAACCTAATTGATTTTATTATTATTAAATATTTTAAAATTTTTAAATGATAATAAAATTATAAAACATAATTTCTATTTATATTTATATTGTATTTATAATTATATTTTAAAATTTTAATATGTAATTTGATATCTAAAATAGTATTTGAGTAGTTAAATTCTTTTTTATCGTGATATGATAAATTTAGGACACTGTGTTTTAAAATAACTAGAATTTTTTAATTATTAAATGAGTTCAAGTCTGATCCCTACAAATCCTTCTATAGAAAATTTATTTATTTTTGTATTTAATTATCATTGATAACAAGTATCCATTGAGTAGGTACCAAATAATTTCTCGACTAGAATGAAAATATTTATTGTAGTAGTTAATAAGTATTTAATATGGTTAGAGTGAAAATTAAAACTAGGTTTAAAATTGGGCCAAGTTGGAGTAGTCATTTTAAACCAATTGAAACAAGAACATAAATAGATTATTTATATTTATTTAATCAATTTTATATTTTAAATTAATAATAAAATTACAAAATATATTTATTTAATTGGGATTCATATCATATTGGAATTCAAAATGCATTTTAAAATTTTGAATTTATAATAGGGTATTTAAATGGATTCGATTAGTTAAATGTGTATTTCATAACATAATTGGATATAGTTATAATATTGTGTTAAAAATAAATTAATTATAAATAGATCCATCACAAAACCCTCAATCCCGAGAGATAATTCATTAGAACATAGATTTTAGTGGGTTCAAGCCTTATAAATTTAGTCTACAAAAGTGAGAACCAAAAATGATCTGGCCCACAAAAACCACAACCCGTGTGGATGATGTGATTTTTTCCCAAATATTTTACAACATATTTTATTGTAATTAATTGTGATTTTAATTTAAAAATAATATTTTTACTTGAATAAATAGTAATTGTTGATAATTTGGTGTTAAATAATTAAAACTATGAATTTTATGTTAAAATGTTTATTTTATTAATTATTTTAGTTATTTTGTTAATTTATAGATTAGCTAGTATTATTATTAAAATATGTCATTTTTTATTCCTTTTTGTATGATAATTTATGAATCATTATTCTTTTAATTCTTTAGTCATTTGTATTTCAAAATAATAATTTTAACTAATATAATTTAATCTTTTTATTAAACAGATTTATTCTTTCATTTTATTGTTTTAATAATTAAATAATTTACTTGTGTTTTAATTAATTTAATTTAATTTATGTACTTAATCTTTTATTTCTTTATTTTTATTTTTTATTCAATTAATTAATTCATCTTTAATTTATTTTTTTATTTTTTTATTTTTTTTATTAAATTTATTATTTACTTATTTATTTTTCAGGTGAAGAGGTGGTGTCGTCAATGTAATGACTGTGTACAAGATTCGGTGTGGTCACTTAAGTGGCCATAAAAACATACCTTGTGAAGGGCCACAATCAGTATAGTGAGCATGCAAAAGAAGGGCCACAATCAGTATAGTGACTATGCGTAAGAGGCATCCATAGTCACTATAGTGATATTGTAAGTTAGTAACCATGCATGAGATATTTGAATCTACTATGCTACTGGTTAAAGTGACTGAACCATAGAATCACCTACCGCATGACCATATCCTATCAAGTTTAGTATACTAATTATGAGGAGGATTCCATAATCCTACTGGAATCATCTAATCGCATAACTATACCTACCACAAGTAGGAAGGCATGGTAGCTTCAACTTACATTGCCTAGAAAATTCAAAGATACCATAGAGGAAGCCCCAACCTACCAAGATCTACAAAATGTGGAACCTCGATCAATTGAGAGATAAGAACCTCCGAACTGGTGAATCAGAGCTACACCTATGTACTCACCAAAGGAGTAGGATTCACCGAGATCCATGTTTTTTCCCCTTGTTGAAGCCATACGAACCCGAGATCTGAGATTTCCATGGACAAGACACCTGAAATTCACCACCACTATGCCCTTCCCCCATGATCAAAAAGATCCACCATGAAGAATCCCAACTACTGTTGAATAATTCAACATCGTAGATTTAACCAGTCATGCAGACCCACTATTTACCTCATGTTGTCGACCAATTTAACAAAAAAACCTCATCGAGATTGAAGGAGGTGAATGGGATTTCAGTGTTGATAGAAGGCTGAACTGTGGCTTTGTTCGAGGTGATATAAGATTATACTGAAGGATAAATTTTAGATGAATTGTTTATTTTTCTAAATGGGTGTTTGAAACTCACCACAGATGAAGTAAATTGAGGCCAATAAATTCATTAGGGATCGACTGTGGTTTTCAATATTGAAGCTGAAATGTGGGTGTCAACCGAGTTTATTTTTTGATTGAGACTGAATGGAGAAATTCATAGTTGACTATATAGGGATAGAATATAGTTTAAACATATTAAATATGATGACTTGATTTAAGTATAGGCTTTGATTAAGCTGATACATATTTTATATTTTCTTGCTAATGATTTTTTTGTTTGAAATGAATATTTGAGTTTATTTGAAGGTCATCGATGAAGTCGGTGGGGTTGTAAAGACTCTCCATTGTTACGGTTGTGCTTTCCTGTATCATTTCATTTTAGATGCTCGATCAAATTCCATAATGAAGTTTCATTCATATTTAAGATATTCAAGGTCTGCAGGTGATCATTTCTGAAGGTAAGTATGAATTTTCTCGAACTGTTTTTTAAAGGAAATGAAGCTCAGAACTTGTGTATTGTTGTTGGGTCCTTGAGAATTGTTCAAAAGTCAAAACAATTTTGAGTTCAAGCTTAGGAAAATCAACACCACCAAGATTACATGATCATGTACAGATCATACACTAATTATAATTTTAATATGATAAATCTAAATGGAGGAGTTTGAGCTCAAGCTAGTGAGTGTAAATTCTGGAAAATTCTATATTTTGGTAGAGTTATGTGATAATGTTACAAGGAATTAAGTTTGAGTAGGATCTATTATGTGGTTTGGTAGCAAGACCATGTGTGAGGAATAAAATATATTAGATGGGAATTAATCAATTCACCTAAGGGGGAAGATTTATAGTGACATGCATGCCCGCATGGAAGTCAGGGATAAGTTAACAAGCGGTGACCGTGAGCTTGCATTTGTGATGCACTCACAGATTTTCAGTTACAAATAATAACATACACAATGAAGAAGGTGAACTCTGATCATCTAGCTCATTATCCATAATCTATCAATTCACCAGAACGTGCATAGTAGAGTCAGACGACTCACCTAGGAACAAAACCAAATCAAGAGATGGAGCTTGAGTAAGGAGTCAATATTACAAGATATGTTTCCACTTCTCTTTATAACTTTTGTATTAGTGTTTATTACATGAATAAATAGTTTAATTGGGTGATTCAAATTAAAATTAACTAAATTACTTTTATCTGCTCTACTTTTTTAATAAAAATTATTAGTGTAATTCTAATTTTGGTGTTCTTTTTCTTTCAATTATGAGTTTCATTTCACACTAATCAAGAACCAACATGTGACAATAGTGAATTATTTCACCCTTGATCATCAACCAAAGTATATAAAATTGGTAAAGGAAGATGAATATCTTCTCTATAATGAAAAATTAATTCTAATGTAATATTTAGGGATCAAAACTAAGTAAAGTTCATCAATATGTGGAAGTTAACTAACACAACAACTCAATGAATCTTCACTTTTTCTCAAAGCACTAAATCATTTTATTAATTTTACTAGGATTAGAGAATATTTTTTTTATCATTTAAAAATAGACCAAAGACCCTAAATTAATCAATTCACTTATCTTACTCTCTCTATCATTTTTCACTGTTTCACACACCTCTTTCACATTTTTCACTACACTTTCAAATCAATTCACCATTTCACTATTACCTATTATTTTAACAGTTTTTTTTTTATTTTATAATTTATTTTGGTTACTGACTATCATCTTTAGTATTCTCTATAGAATCGACACCCATATTCACCACCATAATTAGTTAGTTGTAGGATTTTATTAATATTAAATATGCACTCTCACATTAATGACCATGAAATATTAAAAAAAACGGGCACCCTTTATGGGAAGGGAATGAACAGAAAATTTTAAAAACATTAAAAAAATTAATATATAAAAACTTCCAAAAAACACACAAAAAAATGTTATTTTTTAAAAAAAAATCTACAATGTTTTGTTCTTGATCATTGTTTATACTAAAACAATATGCAAACAAGAACACCTAAGGTTGTACTTGAAACTCAAATGTTTTAAATCAAAAATAATTGATCTTTATTAAAGGAAAAAAAATTAAAATGGAAAATCTAGAAAATAGAGATGAAAATCAAAACATTAATTTTTCATATCCCTTTGTTCCTACCCTTGTGAGACCTAGGGTTTTTTTTATTTTCAGCTACAAAAAGTGTCTAGTAATCCATCTTTCATTAAGATTTCTCCTAGGTCTAATAATTATGAGATCAATTTGTCTCACCTCTCTATGAAACCTTCATTCAATGGCCTTCCTACGGAATATTCACTTGATTTTATTAGATATTTTTATAGTTTTTTCCAATTTCTACCTCTATGAGGTTTTAATAATGAAGAGATGTGGTTGATATTTTTTCCATTCCAAATCAATGGTAGGTATATGACATGGTTTCAAAATATATATGAGGAAATATTTAAAACATGGGATGAACTTTTTAAATATTTTATGACCAAATTCTATCCTACGAACACCACCATAGAGGTTATACAAAAAATAAAAGGGTTTTTCTAGGATGAGTGATAGTTGTTTAATGAGTAATGTGATAGTTTTATATGTCTTATCAAGAATATTCCCAATCATTAGTTAGCTCCCCACCTAATTATGGAAACATTTTCCAATGCCCTCACTCCTTACAACTAGAACTTAGTAGACCAATCATGTGGCAGTGACTTATCTGATTTGAATACTAATGAGCTTAATAAAATCCTTGATAAGTTATCCCAAAAATCTTATAATAAGTGTATAATAAAGAGAGTCATTTATATAGTTTAAACAACTATAAAATCTTATGTTATTCATGATAGAGTTATTATGGAGTAGTACTGTCATTTTGGGATGTATGGACATACTCAAAAATGTTTTCTAAACATTGAACTCCCTGTCCAATCTAAGGAGAGTGCCCAGTCTATGCATTATAGTGCTAGAAATCCGGGTTTCAATGAAACCTTCTCAAATCAATATAATTATAGTTAAAAAAATAAACTAAGCCAGTCATGGAGAGATCATAGAGTGATTAAACAAATTGCTAACCTTGTTTTCTAGAATAACCAAAAAAATATTTCCAAAATCAATATGGGGTCGAGTCTTCAAATTCCCAATGGTAAATTAAGGGAATATTGTAGTAGGTATTGTGTGAAATTAGTTCATTAAATAAATACACGAATTCTAGGATTCATAGTCTAGAACTTTAACTAGGTCAGATGGATAGTGATCTAGGTGGGAGAGATAAGGGAAAAATTCCTAACATAACAATTCCAAATCTGAGAGAGGATTTTGTGGTTTTAACCACTTGATCAGGCCATTAAACTCATCATTAATTAAGGAAAAACCAAGTGAAGTAAAAACTGATGAACCAATTGATTTTGTGAATGAAAATATGAAGAATTCCAAATTTCTAAATCTATATAGAAAGGTACAAAATGGTAAATAATCAAATGAGAAATCTATAGAATAAAGTAAAATGAAGTAGGATTTAGTCAAGGAGGTAAAGAGAAAATTAATTTTTGAGTATGGGGAGATTAATCCACCTATTTTTAATAACTACGCCCCTCCCATCCCTTTTTCCCATAGAGTTAAAAACATTGATTAACCTGATTATTTGAAATTACATAAAATATTTAGGATCTTCACCATTAACATGCTTTTTGGGAGGGCTTGAACAATATTCCATCCTATGTTGATTTTATGAAAAGGTTCTTATACAATAATAGGGATTAAGGATAATTTAATACTATTAACCTCACTAGGTATTGTAGTGAAAGTTTTCAAAAGAAGTTACCTCCAAAATTGAATACATTAGAATATTTTTTATTTCTTATAGAATAGGAAAAACTGAGGAAAATAAACTATCTCTTTGACTTATTATCTAGAATCAATATTATTCCTTACTCCTTATTTCAAAATCTGGGTCTTAAGGAATTGAATCCAACATCTATTTATTTATAGTTGTATAATAGATAACTTTATTACTTTTATGGAAGGGTAGATCATCTGTTATTTAATGTAGGAAATCTCACTCTTCCCATATATTTTCTTATGCTTCAAATTAAGTGTGACAAAAATGTTCCAATTATTATAGGGAGACTATCTTTATCCACTAATGGGGAATTCATTGTTGTTTCAAAAGGTAAAATAACTCTACAATCTGGTGAGTATCATGAAGCTTTCCATGTTTTTAAATATTATCCACTTGTAGTGAGTTGAAAATTGATAGATTTTACTGAGGAGTTCTTTAGAACTGAGGCTAAGAGGGAGAACCATCATTATTTTGATGACCTAATTAATGAACCTGTTAATGATAATTTTAATGATTTATTTTTTGAATATGATTATATGATTTAACTAAAAAGGCTAGGGTAGTTTTAGATTCAAATTAGTAGTTATATTTCTATGAACCATGAACTGGACTATCCCAAACCAAGACCCATACTTCAAAGTATTTATCATGATGGTGTTCAAAATTCACAGCCCTTCCATGCACCCAATTCTGAGACAAATTTTTTTTCTTTAGAACTTGGGATATGTGAGTAAGATTTTATTATTTATTTTATGTCTGATAATGAGTTCTTTGAAGTTGGGTAAAGGTTTTTGGTTAACCTTGTCCATATAGAAGTTGAATAGAGTGTGATAGATGAATTCATAGAAATTTTATCTACTCATGAAAATAACACTATATTTTCCCCCATTGATGTGTTCTATTATAGAGCTTAAGGAATATCTAAGTGAGCTTCAGTGGATTGTCCCATCATCACAAAAATAATCCAAATCTAGGAATTCTGTTGGTTGTGGATAATTTTCTCAAATTTTTATGTCATTATTTGTCCCTAATTCATTAGAATATTCTGAAGATGATTTTTTTTATTTGTGACTTTGATAAGTTATTAGGATATATTGAGGATTATTTCCCTATTTCACCCAAATTAGTTGTTTCTAAGAGTCACTATAAGGATGTTAGTGATCTAGTTATAGAAATATTTGCACCAAATTCTGACTTTTTGAATGTATTAAGTGTGGGGGAGAGTGTGGGTAAAAAATTAAGGATTAAATCCTATAATTATATTGATAATGTTATGTTTTTTCCTTCTATGCTAGGTTTTTTCACTAAAATATTTGGATTTAAATTTACTGGAGATGATAAATTGAGTATCATAAGTTTGGGTTATTTAGATACAGTTCTACCAGATACAATTCTACTGAAGTTGTTGAGTGAACCTAGAATTTTTCTTACATAAAATAGTCAAGTACCAATTAATGATGCATCTAACCCATTAAATTACCATGGATAAAACACATTGGGTGGTTGAGTCGAGCTAAAGACTATAAATTTAGCCCTTTATGGGGGGAACCCATGAGTTTTCCTATACAACCCTTGTCTTTATTACACATTAATTCATGATTTATTATGTAAGAATACACATAATAAAACCTAGAAGATCAAGAAGTATATAGTATTTGGGTAATTAGGTACATTACATAACAAATTAAAATTGGGGGTAAATCGAAATTATTTAAAACTTCATTAACATCCTCATAATATTCCAATGTACTAAAAACTGCATGGGATAACTTGGGGATATACATAAGAAAAGGGTGAGCTATAAAATCCTGTAAGGTAATAAACAAATCATAATATAAAGAAAGTATTAAATGTTAGAAAATATTCATTTAAAGGTGACATAAAATGGGTTAGAATAATAAACATGAATAATTAGGCATGATGTATCATGATAATATAAAGGCAACATGAGAATATGGCAACAACTTTAAACATGACATCATAGATATAGATCAAGGATAATCGCCAAGACGTCATAACATGGTATAAAAATTCACGTAATGGATTAGGTTCACTCCATAATCTGGCACATGATGTCTCATGTGACTAAAACATTACCCAAATCATTGGATCACTATATAATTCTGATCGCACCCATCTCTTTCAAATCATGTACATTCATAAGTGTACCACATAGATCATTCAACATAGGAACATATTTCATCAAATTTAATCTCATGATCATGGAGTGTAGAATAAATAAATATAATTACCCAACCAATGAATTATAGGTATAAATAGTTGAATACCCTTGAGTTGAAATTGCAATGGTATTCACAATATAAAGGTTTGGCATGATAAAATCATAGTGAAATTTTGGCAGCATAATGACAGTACTTAAAGATTCATAAAATGGTTTAATGAGAGATAAAGGGGTATATAATCATTTTTAAATCCAAAATATAGTAATATTTATGTGTAAAAACATATCTCAACATTAGTTATTATATATAAAAGGCATAAAATGAATAATATTCTTAAATAAAGAGGAGAAGTGGAGGATCCCGGACTAAATTTCAACATAGTAACAACGTAGGTAAATGCTATAATGAGAGGGGATTAATGATCCATATTATTATTAAATAAATTGGACTATATAGGTATCTTTATAAATCCATGAAAAATATAACCAATTGATATTCAAAAGGAAAAATATAAAAAATGTGCTTCAATTGAAAGGAAGAGAGAGAGGTCCCTTACATCGAGAGGGTGATTAAAAATGCTTGGGAGTGGAATATTGAGAGGATAGGAACCTTTTTAGGACTCTAGAAAGGGTAGGGAAGAGTATGAAAATTATTCGAGGTTTTTAAGTTATGAATAATGGGAGACTGGGTGGGTGTATATGGGAAAAGAGAGGTGAGTTCATTATTATTTCCCAAACCTAGGTTTTGAACACTATATAATAAAGTAATCAAACCCAAAAGCCTTACCATGGGTTTTGAACATGGTATATTCCAAAGAGGAGTGGTTTTAATTATTTTATAATTCTATGTTCTGGACTCAATAAAATATTTCCTTTGGTGATGTGGAAGTGAGTCACGTTTATAAAGAAATAATTTTAAAACCTTAAAATATAATATAGGGTTTAGAGGATTCATAAAGGATTTATAAAATTAATAAAATAACCAAAAAACACATTATTTTAATTTTTAAACATATATTTGGTCGTGGATACCATTTATAGTATTTATTATATCACTTTTGGTTCTTTATGATGTCATAATACACACTGTATATTTATATTGTATTTAATTTTTACCCAAAAATTTGACTATCTCAGAAAATTATGAAAAAATAAATATTAGATCATTTTTACATGGTTATTCAAAAAATAATATTTATTTTATCAAAATAATTTTCTAAATATATGAAATTTTACTTTTAAAAAAATAATCGACATTTATTGAGAAATGATGGTTTTTTTGACAATAACAGTTTTCAAACCCTTATAAAAATTGCATTGGAGTTTAGAAAAATTATATTATCAATTGTATTTAATAAATATTATTTTATTTTATTATTTTATTAATATATCATTTATTTTTAAAATTCATTAATTCATCTAAAAAATATATCTTAATTGAAATTAAACAAAAATACAATTTCTGTTTTATCATATCAAAATAAAAATCATTTATAAAGTAACAAAAATATTAATTAAACATAACTATTATTGTATTGAAATAAAAATGTACATATTAATATTATTAGGTTATTGATAAATATCCCTTTAGTACACTAGAAAACTCCCTAAGGGTAAGGTGCGTGATGGTGTGATTTTCATGGGATAGTTCAACATACATGGTTTGGGTCATGATCTCAATGAGTGCTTGAACTTATCCCATAAACAATTTATATTATGATTCAGTTATTAGATCTAAGATTAGTATTCATCAAGGGATAATCCTAGTGATTTTATCTCCCTTATAAGCTCTGATAAATGGTCTTCATAGCATATGATCTTGTTGGTTGAGGCTATTTCTTCTTTTGTCTAAGTTAATTTGATTTATCATAACCCAATATTTCTACTAATCATATAATCACTATTCAATGAATATTTTATCAATGTTTATGACACTTAATGGTATTTTAAATATTATAGGATATAATAAAACCAAATAATTTCATGTGTTTTCTATAACCATAATAGGGCATTTAATTCAATCACAAAGGGAATTTTATTTATAAAAGTTTGGGTCATTACAATCTCCCCCATTCCGAAATTTCACCCTTCAAATTTTGATTTAATAACCTAAAAATGAGGGTAATTCTATTTCATCACTTACCCCAATTACCATGTTACTTATTAAAACTTTTTGTTTCTCCATAGCACTTTGACCAGTTGCATTTTCTTATTTCGTAGAACCTTGTATCTATGATCTAAAATCTTCACTAGATTCTCCTCATATGAACGATCATTCTCTAAGGGTACCACCTATGTATTAATCAAATTTGAGGGGTTTGGTATATACTTTCTCAATAGGAAAAAATATAACACATCATGTACTTGATATAGGTTAAGTGGGAGTTCTATTTGATAGGCCACCACTTTGATGCGATCAAGGATCTCAAAGGGACTAATATATCTTGGACTAATATTTCCATTATTCCAAAATTTCATGACTTTATTCCATGTAGATATGTGTAGTAATACCATATCTCTAACCTCAAAATCCATGTCTTGTCAATTATTATCATCATAATACTTCTATCGACTCTGAGAAACCCTAATGTGTTGCTGAATGGTCTTGACCTTTTCCATTATTTCCTTGACTATCTCAGGACCTAGTAGTTTGTGTTCACCAACTTCTTATCGGAATTAAATTTTTATACAAATAATTCCATAAATTTCATCAAAGGGATACATTTGGATTCTTTATTGGAAACTATTATTGTATGATAACTCTTCTAGAGGAAGATATTGATCCCATAATCCTTTGAAGTCAATCAAGTAGTATCTCAACATGTCCTCGAGTGTCAATATAATATGCTCATATTGTACATTAATTTGAGGGTGATAATACATGATAAAGTTCAACTATATATGTAGAGCATATTGGAGACTCTTCTAGAACTTGGAAGTAAATCTTGGGCCTCAATCAGATTCAATTGATAGTGGTGTTCCATGCATAACCATCAATTATCTAATGTATTATAAGTTGATCGAGTGATAAGTCCTCTCAAATTTAAATAAAGTGAGAAGTATTTAGAAGATAATCCACCAAAACCCATATATAATTATTTCCTCTTAATATATTCATAATACTAGTGACAAATTCCATTATTATGTTTTCCCAATTCTATGTAGCTATGGGTAATGGTTTCATCATCCACTTGGATTTTTCCCTTTTATCTATCACTTTTTGACATACAAGACACCATGATGTATATTTCATGATCTCATTCTTCATATTTTCCCACCAAAAATTCTCTCAGATAACTAAAAACATTTTGGTGCTCTCTAGATAAATGGAGAAGGTAGATCAAAGTTTGTCATCAAACATATCCTTCTTTAACTCAAGATTTTATGGTACACATAGTTGTGACCCAAATCTTACATCTCCTACTTCATTAAATTTGAAATATAAGTATTTTCCATTTCTTATAGCTTCCACCATCTTCTGAATTTTCACATCATCTCTTTGATCATCCTTTATCTTCTCTAGAATGGATAATTGAGAAATCATTTATTAAAGGATTGGTTATGTCCCTTCTATTATGATTCTCATGTCCAACCTTTTCAATTCTAAGAATATAAAATACTTCTAAATTCTCAAAAATGATAAAATTTTGGAATCATTCCTACTTTGAGAATATTAAACTTTATTTTCTTTCCTAATATGTTAGTTTATTGAGAATTCATAGTTCTTAATCAGATCTAACCATCTATGTTGGTGCATATTCAGATCTTTCTGTGTGCATATATACTTGAGGCTATTATGATCCGTGTATATTCCCCACTTTTACCCAAAGAGATAATTCCACCATATTTTTAACATAAAGATCACCGTATCCAACTCTATATCATGTATTGGGTATTTTTTTCATGAACTTTCAATTACCTTGAGGCATAGGCTATCAATTTTTCATTCTATTTTAGTAAACAACCCAATCCCTTCTTTAAATCATCACTGTATACCACAAAAAGTTCCCCACTTATGGGTAGTATAAGTATAGGTGCAGTGATAAGACTCTTTTTAAAATCATTCAATATCTCTTCACATTCATTATTCTAGAAAAACATGAATCCCTTCCAAGTTATCTTGGTTAGAGGTTTTGATGATCATGATAAATTTCGTATAAATCATTAATAATACCCATCCAGTTCAAGGAAAATATAGATATATGTCACAAATGTTTTCCATTATCATCTTATAATTTCTTATATCTTTGAAGGGTCCACATATATCTTATTTATTTTGATAATGTTCCCAAAGAATGTGACTTCCTTTATCCATAACTCATATTTTCTATAATTTTCAAAAATATTCTCCTTTAATACGGTCTTTAGAATAGTGATTATATTCTCCTCCTACTCCTCTTAGATTTTAGAGTATATTAGAATATCATCTATAAATACTACTAAACATTTTTCAAGGTAATATCTAAAGACTCTATTCATCAATTCCATGAAGATTACCAGATCATTAGTGAGTCTGAATGGCATTACTATGAACACATAGTGCATGTACCTTGTATGTAAATTAGTCTTGGGGATATCCTTGTTATTCACCCTTACTTGATAATACCTCAACTAAATATCCAGATTGGAGAAGTATTGGTATCCATGCAGCTGATTCAATAAGTCATAAATCCATGGAAAATGACGCTTGTTCTCTATCATCATCTTCTTAAGCTAACAATAATCAATGTAAAGGAACATTTACCCATACTTCTTCATGATGAAAAATAATATTTCACCCTAAGGTGGAGAACTTGGGAATATGAACCCTATATCCATATTTTACAATATTTTCTTATTTAACTCCTCAAATTCCACAACAACCATTATATGTGGAGTCTTTGATATTAGAAAATATCCATGTATAATATTGATTAAAAATTAAACCTCTCATCTAGGGGGAATACCTAACAATTCTTTAGAAAACACATTAACATATTCCCTCAAAATGGGAATGTCTTCAAGGATGATCTTTTCCATAGAATTGATAATTTTATTTAGATACACTTTCTCTTAGGGAAATAATATCCATGATTGATATTTTTGTAATAAAGAATATTCATCCTCCTTATAACACTTTTATATAATTAGAGGATAATTAGTGATATGGATAATGATTTTCTTCTCACGACAATTTATGTTGGATCTATTTCAGGAAAGTAAATCCATACCTTAAATTACATAAAATTGAACTAGAGAGATTATCACAAGGTTCACTAGGATATCCATCCCATAAATATTTATAGGGAAGGAGTTATATACTTGGGATGTAATTATTGCCCCATTTTCTATGTTCTCTAATAGATCTACTTCAATAATCTGTAGTGGTGTTTGAATGGTTCTACTAAACTTGCGTGATCTAAATGAATTCAAAAAACCATGGATGATAAGACTAAATTTCACTATTTGATTTTAGTTCTAACCATTTACTTCATCCAAAATTAACTTAGGGATGATAATTTTAAAACTATTAAAAACATAATGGGAATCCAATAATATTAAAGTAATAATTTATAAATGGAATTTATTCCTTAACTTATGAATTTCTAGAATTCAATCTAAGTCATCCATGATCTATTTCTTATCATAAACTCTTATGGGAAATTTTTTTCCCTTAATAATAGTTCGTAAAAATCTTGTGAATTTACTAAAGAATATCCAATATGGGTGTTAAACTAGGTGTGAATCAAGACCCATTGTCGTGAACCAGGTAACGATCGAGTCGAGCTTAATGTTCCCTTTTCAGGGTTATTACCCCTAAGTACCTCTATACCAAAGCCACATCCACTTGTAGTATCCAAATGGGGATTTATTTTCTTGAAAACCATTTAATATATACTTTACCAACATATATGGATGTTTTATTATGTTTAGTATTACCTCTAAGGATTTAACTAGAGTTTTCTAATCTTAATCCCAAAAATAACTATATTTTCCTATGATACCAACTATGAAAACCCTTATCTTTATTACACATTAATTCAGGATTTATTAAATAAGAATACACATAATAAACCCCATAAGATAAAGAAGTAGTGTATTTGGGAAATTAATTACATTATATAATAACTTAAAATAGGGGGTATATCAACATTATTTAAAATTTCTTTAACATGATCATAATATTCTGTCATGCTTAAAACCGTATAGGATAACCTGGGGATATACATAAGAAAGGGGTGAGCTATAAACCCCAATAAGGGAATAAAAAATAATAACATGAATAAATTATTACATGTTAGACAATAGGAATTTAAATTTGAGATAAAAATTATGATAATCATAAACATGAACAATGAGGCCTGATGTAGCATGATAACATAAAGGCCACATGGGAATATGGAAACAAATTTAAACATGAAATCATAAACATAGGTCAAGGATAACTACCAATAAATCATAACATAGTGTAAAAAGTTCCATATTGGATTAAGTTTACCCCTAATACTATACATGATTTATCATGAGACTAATGCATTACCCAATGAATTTGAGTGCTATATAATTTCAGGCGCATCTATAGCTTTCATATCATATACATGCATAAGCGTACCTCATAGATCATTCAATATAGGACCATATTTCATATAATTTAATTCCAAGATAAAGGAGTGTGGAATAAATACATTAACTTACCCAATAAATTAAGTATATTTACAACTAGGTGAATACCCTTGAGTGTAAATAGCAATGGTATTCACAATATAAAGGTTTGACATGGAAAAATCACAATGAAATTTTAGCAACATAACAACAATACTAAAATATTTATAAAATGGTTTAATTATAGATAAATAGGTATATAATAATATTGAAATCAAAATTATAGTAATAAGGATGTGAAAAAACATATCACAACATTAGGAATTGGAAATAAAGGCATAAAATGAAGAAGATTCTTGAATAATGGAGAGAAGGGGAGGATCCCTTACTAAATTTTGACATAGTAACAACATAGGTAAATAAAATAATGAGAAGGGATAAATGATATCTCATTATTATAAAATAAATTTTACAGTATTGTTATCTTTCTTAAGTCATTACAACATAACCATTTGAGATTCAAAAGGCTAAATACAAAGAAGGTGCTTGAGTAGAAAAGAAAAGAGAGAGGTCCCTTACCTTGAGAGGGTGATTCCAAGTTCTTGGGAGGAGATTATTAAGAGATTGGGGGAACCATAATAGGAATATAGAGAAGTAAAATTAGATTAATTAAATTATAAATGGTTTATAAGTGAATATGAAGGGGATTCTGGGTGGGTTTATATATAAAAAAGAGAGGGGAGTTCTTTATTATTTCCCAAATTTAGGTTTTGGACTCTATATAATAAAATAATTAAAACCAAAAATCTCCCCATGGTTTTTTATCATAGTTTATTACAGATATTATTGTATTTAATTATTTTATAATTCTAATTTTTTAACTCAATAAAATATCATACTTGGTGATGTGGAAGTGAGTCATGTTTATGAAGAAATTATTTTAAAACCTTAAAATATAATATAGGTTTTGGAGGATTCATAAATTATTTATAAAATTAATAAAATAATCTAAAAACTCATTATTTTACATGGTAAACATATATTTGTTCATGGATACCATTTATAGAATTTATTACATCACTTTTCTGTCATTATGATGTCATAATACACACTGTATATCTCTATCGTATTTAATTTTTACCCAAAAATTTAGTAGTATTATAAAATTATGAAAAATTAACTATTGGGTAATTTCGAAGTACTAATTTTAAAAATAATATTTATTTTATCATAATAATTCTCTAAATATGTGAATTTTCACTTTTAAAACTAGAATCGATATATATTTAGAAATGCTGGTTTTTTAGAGAATAAAAGTATTCTAACCCTTATAAAAATTACATTTAACTTCGTAAAAATTATATTAAAATTTATATTTAATAAATATTATTTAATTTTATTATTTTATTAATATGTAACTTTTTTTAAAATTTATTAATTCATCAAAAATAAATTTCTTAATTGAAATTACACAAAAATACGATTTGTGTTTTATCGTATCAAAATAAAAAGAAATTATAAAGTAACAACAATAAGAAGTAAAAATAACCATTATTCTTTAAAAAATAATATAAATATTCATATTATTAGGTTTTTGATACATATACCTTTATTAAACCAACAAACTTCCAAGGGTAAGGTGCGTGATGGTGATATTTTAATGGGGTGGTTCGGCATACATGGTTTCGTTCGTGATCTAGATGAGCTTGAACTTCTCCCATAAAAAGTTTCAATAGTGATTTAGTTGTTGGATATTATATTGGGATTGGTCAAGGTAAAATCATAGTGATTATATCTCCCTCAAAAGATCTGATAAATGGGCTTTATAAGTTATTATCTTGATGGTTGAGGCTATTTCTTCTTTTGTCTGTGTCAATTGAATTTATCATAACCCTATATTTATACTAATCATAAAATCACTATTACATGGATATTTTATCAATATTAATGATGAATAATGGTATTTTAAATATGATAGGATATAATTAAACCACATAAGTGCATGTGTTTTTTATAACCCTGGTAAGGTATTTAATTCAATCATGAAGGGAATTTTATTTATAAAAGTTAGGATCCTTACATTTCAAGATTTTCTATTTTATGTTATATTTAAATAAATGATTGTAACTCAAGTTTGTGTCTCCCTAAATTATTAAATGGTAGTTTTTGGAGGTTTTTCTTCATCTTTATACACATTTTGTATTTCTTTTTATTTGGAAGTGGCTGGGTCTATAGACTGTTAGGTGAAGTTGTTGTGCGGTAGGTGAATTTACCGTGATAAGTAGTTATGGGGTAGGTCAAGTGACATTATGAGGAGGAAGGGGTTAGTTTTGATATTTTTTCTAGTCACAAAAACTTTTTTGACTTCAAATTCAGAAGGATCTTCTAGTTGGATGAAAGTATATAGAACTTTCCCAAACTCTAACTCCAGTTATTTTTGAAATATAGAAACTCATTATGATATATTATATTTTTTGGAACTTAAACTGGAAACCATATAACTATTTAATTTTATGGAGGTTACACATTTTCTATAAAACATTGAGAATATATTCTTCATATCTAGGGAGTAACTGGCGTAATTGATTTATTATTCTATTTTTAGTGTTACTGCTGGTTTCATTGAATTCACTACTGTAAATTTATTTCTAAAGTTATGCCTTGAATTATTATTTTTTAAATTACCTAATTTTCACTATCATTGTTTATTTTACCTCTGTTTTTTTTATAATTTATTGATAAATTTTTATGCTCTTCTATAAATCATTATCATACCTCATTTGTGACATGAAAAAATTGAAAATCATTTTCTATGATTGATTGTCTGGTAGTGGCTAATAGGGATCCTTTGTGAATGGTTTTTTTGTGTGAGTATTGTGTGACAAAATGTTTTTGAACTTTCTTGTCACCCTTTTGAACAAAATATTTTATGTTCTTCCTTTCTAAATATTTTTAAACTCAAATTTTTAATTCTATCTCATACTTTGAGATTAATCATTAGAGAAAATGTTGGGTTTCGAGTGTGGGAGAGGGGTATTAATTGATATTAATTTCATTTAATTTTTAACCAATCAAAAACCCCTATTTTTTTCAAAATTTCTCCCTATAAAGTATCATTTTAGGTTTTCTACAAATAAAAGTTTTTTAAAGGAAGAGAAAAAATCACTACATCTTGCCTAGGTGATAATTTCATACTTAATTAAGGGGTTTAACTAAATCTGACATTCCTAGAATTAATTGATTATTGAGTGATGTGATGCTATTTTTATGGATGTTTTTTTAGGAACTGAGAAATGGACTAATATAGGATATATTTCGGTGGAATTGCAATTATAACTTGAGAAAACTTTAAATTTGAACTTAAACTTGGGTGAATAACTTTTTGAACAACACCTTAGGGAGACGAGTTAAATGCTAATAATATAAGTCCTTTGTAACCATAGTAAAATGAAAAATTGGGATCCCATAGTAATTATCTCAGACTTTAGGCACTAGGTGTCTATATAAGACCTATGTACATATCCAATAACTGCCTTTGAACAATGATTTTCACATACATGGCTAGGAAAGTTATAAAAAGCAATTAAGTTCCTAATAGTCAAAAATGTGTTCATTAGGGTGATATAAATATTGAACCCAAATAAAAAAGTAAACAATTGACTTATAAAATAATCATTTGATTTGAATCAATAAAGTGAAAATGGACCTTTGATTCTTAGAACCTAGGGGAGAGTAATAATTGAAAGTGTCTCTTGTTAATGTTTTAGTTACACTTATATCTAATATGTTTCACTCCTAGAAATGGAACTCAAATTATAATTGAAATGAGGTAGTGATTTGAATTCACATAGGAGGAATAATTATTTCAAGAAATGGGGAGATTTTTTATTTCCTTTGACTTTAGAGTAATTTTGAACCAAGGAAAGATAACCATTTCTGTTTAAGAGCCTTTGAAAAAAAATAAAATGAATTGAATTTATTTGGAGTGCAATTGATTATGTGTGGGGAAATGTTAGGAGGTTTTTCAATCACTTATTTTCCACATAATTTATTGTAATTAATTGTTTTTTTAATTTCAAAATAAATATTTTAATTGAATAAATCGTAATTGTTGACAAGTTGGTGGTAAATAATTAAAACTACAATTTTTATGTTAAAATGTTCAATTTATTTATTTTTAGTTAATTTATTAATTTGTAGATCAACCATTAATATTATTAAAATAAAATATTTTATTATTTTTTGGATTTTAAATTATGAATTTTCATTATTTTAATTCTTTATTCATTTTTATTTCAAAATAATAATTTTAAGTAATATAATTTAATATTTTTATTAAACCAATTTATTCATTTTTATTTTTTTGTAATTAATTAATTTACTTATGTTTTAATTATTTTATTTTAATTTCTATACTCAATTAGTTATTTCTTTATTTCTATTTTTTATGAAAATTAATTAATTTATATTTATTTTAATTTTATTCCTATTTTTGTTTTCATTGTAATTTGAATAGATTTTGTTGTTTATTTATTTATTTTAGGTGAAGAGGTGTTTTTGTCAATATACTGACCATGCACAAGACTTGGAATGTTCACTTAAGATACTGTGAAAACTTATCACGTGAAGGGTCATGGTCAATATAGTTAATATGTATAAGAAGCAGCCACAGTCACTATACTGACCATCCAAGGTAGTAATTGTGTGTGAGATTTGTAAAGCTACTGTGATGCCAGTTAAAGTGACCATACGAAATAAGTACCTACCACATGACCACATCCAGTAAAAATAAGAATATTAACAATGAGGAGGACTTTAGAAACCAACCATGAATCATCTAATCGTAGAGTTATACCTACCACAAACAGACAGACACAATAGCTTCAAATTACCATGCTTTAAAAATATGAAGCTACCATAGATGAAGCCTCAACCTACCTAGATCAATTGATCGTGGAACCATAGTTGATTTTCAGGGAAAACCACTACACTGGTGAACCATATTTTCACCTCCATGATCTTCAGAGGATGAGGATGCATTGAGATCCATGGATTCACCCCTTGTGGAAGCTATACAAACTTGAGATTTTAGCTTTCCATAGAGAAGCCACTCGTGATTCGCCACCACCATGCTTGCTGACCACCATTAAAAGATCAATGCTCCACCAAATCTCTACTAAACCATATATGTGCCATGAGCTAACCACCTCCATTGAAAGATATCCAAAACTTTATCCATGAGGATATACTAGATCTGAGTGATTCACCGCCACCATGCATATCTCTTATTCTCACTGAGCTCCACCATAAATAATCCCAACTGCTATTGAAGACATCGACACCCCAAATCGAACCAGTCATGTCAACTCACTATATACCATACATCATCACCCAAATTTTTCATACCAAACCTTTCTAATCTAGAAGAAGATGACTGGTATTTTGAAACTGATGGAAGGATGAATTGTGGATTTGTTTGAGGTGATCTAAGATTATATTGAGGGATAAATCTTGGATAACTTGTTTTATTCTAAAATAGTGTTCAAAACTCATTGTAGATGTAGTAAATAGAGGATGGGAAATTCATTAGGGATCAAATATGATTTTCAATGTCGAAGCTGAAATGTGGGTGTCAACCAAGTTGATTTTTTTATCTATACTGAATGGAGAATTTGGTAGTTGACTTGGTAGGGCTAGGATATTGTTTCAATACATTGAATATGATGACTCAATCAAAGGTTTTTATTGGATAAAGGTGATACATATTGGATATTTTCTTGATAATAATGATTAATTCATAATGTAGCCCCCACACTCTGTTGGGGTGGTAATAGAGGGGAGGGATTTGGATCATGGTCGTGGGGTCAAGTCCTCATACAAACGATTTAATATATTTTCTTCATTTACATTGTGTACCACTATCACAGTTGTACCCAATTTTTTAAGTTTAATTAATAATAAATTTTAATACATAATAAATTATAATTCATTTTTAAGATATTAAAAGTCCTCATTTGATCATTTCTCAAGGGTATTCTACATTTTATTGAAATTTTTTAAAGTGTATCTTGGAACTTGTGTGTTGCTATTGGGACCTTTATAATTGATCAAAATTCGGGATAATTTGGAGTTACACCTTGTGAATTTCATCTCCGCCAAAATTACATGATCACTATTTCTATATGTTTCCCCTTCGAGGATATGGAGGACCAACACGCCCGACTGTCGATCTCACGGATGGCTGAGCCCCGCTCGATTGCTAAAGATGGGTACACCGGTCTTCGTTTCGAAACGCCCAACGGTTCCATATCCAACGATACGTGGACCTACTTTCCAAAGGCAGGCGTCCACTAGGTGGTTTGGCTAGCGATGCTTAAGAACTCACATTGGTCGAGTGGATGGGAGGTCGGGCTCATCGCACCCTTTTTGGGGGGAATTATTTCCTGTTCCGAGACTCTCTTATAGATTCAAGATGCATTCATATGTTCTCGAATCTTTGATTTATACCCAAGCATAGTATCCACGGATTACTCCTGGTTGGCAATGGTCAGTTGAACGCAGGGATTCAGAATCATTTATGCCTGAGGTTTACCATCCCTCATTGGATTAATGACCCCGAGGAGTCTGGACTCTTTGAGGCGGCATTAGGGGTGGTGCGGTGAACCAACATGAAGATAGTTGGATCGACCGGTTGTTGGGCTTGAACCTCTTGGAGGCTTCCTACGTACCCTGCCTAGGAGGTAGGGATCAAAGTCCATGTAGTTCGCATAGGAGCGTCGGAGAACCGACGTGAATGTGGACCTAGGGGTCGATGGTGATCGGGCTTGAACCTCTTGGAGGATTCCTACGTACCCTGCCTAGGAGGCAGGGATCAAAGTCCACGTAGTTCACATAGGCTTGGGGCTTACACTCTGAGGTAGGCCAGAGTAATGGATTGGGGATTACACTCTGAGGAGGCCCAAAGTGAACGATTGGGGCTTACACTCTGAGGAGGCCCATAGTGATGGATTGGGGATTACACTCTAAGGAGGCCCATAAGAGGATTTCATGGTCAGTGCTTACTCTAAGCCCATATGAGTCATGCTCGGTGTGAGAAACAAGAGGCAGCAGGGACCAGATGATCACATTGTGAAAGGTGCATCCGTGAGAAGTGGTGTGGGGATTACGCATAGATCAGCCCATAAGGTCGGGGCTTACTCCGAGATAGACGCCCATGGCGACAAAGGGCGGAGGGAGAAGGAAAGATATTATCTTGTGCCCATCACCTCTCTTGTTCCTGGGGGAGGTACGGAGGTGCATGGGGATGGCTTCCTTCGGACAGGTATGTCGCCCCCTCTCTGGGGAGGGGAGAAGTGCCTGACAGCCGAAGCGTGTGGTCCCTCATCCTGATGAGTAGAGGCAGAAAGGGGGATCCCGGGCTCAGACTCCATATTACTGTGGGAATGTGAACCCAGGAACGCTTCAGGAACCTGCCCAAGGGTCGGGGAAACCCCTTCACCCTCACATATCATGGGTATGTGAACTCAAAACAGCACGCTGGTGCGCCTGAGGATTACACCACACAGATCTGGTGGCTCTGGTGGAGGCCTCAGCTCGGGGTCAATGAGTGGGCCAATGAGGAGGTTGTGAAGGATCAGGTCGGATTGGAATTGGAAGTATTTTATCTGACTTATGGAACGGGAACTCCAAAGGCTCTGATGGGTCACGCACATGAAGGAGTGGTGGAACCCTTCGCGTAGGAAGGTGCTACGCGGCCTGAGAGGCCTTCCGTGAACCAGGATGGTCTGCGGACTGAGAGGCCGTCTGCGAACCAGGAGGGTCCATGGACTGAGAGGTCGTCCGCGAACCAGGAGGGTCCGCGGACTGATTTCCATCTCACGAACCAGGAGGGTTCACGGCTTCGGGTTCGGCCCGCGTACAAGGTTGGTACACGGAGGGTTCCATGCGAGCAGTGGTGGCCAAGGGCGGCGCCAGTTGGAGGTTCGTCGGTCGGGGCTTCGCCCACGTAGGAGGGTGCTACGCGGTGCGGCAGATCGGAAAAGAGGAATAAACACCCTGGTCCATGGGGAGTGCATCTGCGGAGGGGCCATGGTTCGCGGTCTTCTATTTTTATGTTATTTTTGGTTCGTGGTTCACCAAGTTATTATGCATTTTCGGTTCCTTATTAATTCATTCCCAGGTTCATACCTTCTCTGTTTCACGAATTGGAACTTCGCTGTTTGCGAAATCCTAAGCCTCCCTTTGAAATCCTTCCACCTGAATCTGATCAATTTCCTCTGAATTCTTTCGAACCCTTCTAAATCTTATTCCTCTTCCCCCCATGGTCTCCTTTTATAGAGTGGGGGAAGAGATGTATTTGTGGTCACGCGAAACCTTTTGTGGAGACCCATGGCTGAAAACCCGATTCACGGATGACTCAGTCAATCCACGACTTGTAGGGGGAATTAAGCGCTTCCCCCACCGCGAACCGAATGAGGGTAGTGCTTCGCGGTCGCAAAGGGTTCCGCCTCTATTCCGCGAACGACAGTGGAGGCAGTTTGGGCCGGCTGGTGTGTCTCATGGCTGGGGTGGTTCATGGCGGTGAACTGAATTGGCACCCGTCCTGCTTCGCGCCCATGGAGGATCTCCGCCTCGGTCTCGTGAACGACGACGGTCCGCAGAGGAGGGACGCTTCGCGGAACCAGCCGTGCGTCGTTAACATTAGACCGGTCCGCGGACCAGTTCTTCGCCATCCTTGAGTATTATCCACATTTTCCCAATCCTTTGAGGGGGAATTGGGTAGAATATCCCTTGAGTAAAGGGGATCATCATTCTCCTTTGTGGATTTTTCAGGACCCTACAAATTCCCCCCATCGGAATGGGGTCCGATCGGAACAAAGAGGAGACTATTCCGATGTAGAGTGGTCCTGAAACTAAGATTGGTTGCGGTAGGGAAGTGTACCCGATGGGGGACCACGCCTATAAATACGGAGGGCCCTTCATTTGACTTCTTCTAGATTCTTCATGAATACTAGTGCTCCTTCTCTTTTCTGCCTCCGTGTGCTTGTTCCTTCGCAAAATGCTTCGTCCGCGAACCGGCTACCACTTCTGCAAACCATTCCTTCTTCGCGGTGGCATTCACCCGCAGACCAACATCCTAGCCATGAACTAACACTTTTAGTTAATTAAAAAGTAAGTCACGATGGGCCGCGTAGGAAATTAATTCATGGTTTTGGTGCTCCATGGACTAAAAACTTCTGAACTTTAAAAATTTCTATGTCTTCTGAACTTAACCACTTAAATTCGGAATTGAAATTCTGAGGAGAAACCTAGTTTTCGGTTTCCTGGCCAACGCTCCGCGGGCCAGAGTACCACGGACTACTTCCGTGAAGGGTTGGTTTGTGGGATACAGTCATCGTGAACCACTTTATATGGCCTTCTTGAAGGCTTCTTGACGCCTTTACCATACAGCTGGTATTTTCATCCATATTTTATTATTCTCGACTAACCATTTTCCTGGTCTTCATGATTCAGGGAGAAAACATGGTCCACCCTCACCCTGCACCTAGACCTGCTACCGAGCCTCTCCCAATTGGTTCAGGGAGACGTCCAGCTATGATTCTTAGAGCAGAGAACATCAAGGAGGACCCCAGTCGATCCATTACTCCCGACGATGGTGTTTTGAAAGACCTTCTCCCTCCTGAGCTCCTGGATTATCCGTTATCAAATCGCCTTCCTCCTTATGGATTCGGTCTTCAAGACGACGTCCCAATTTCCCCCACTTTCTCTGTTCTTCCTTCTCCTTTTTTGGAAGCGTCGTTAAAGTGCATTCAGGAAAACCTTACCCAATCGAGGGACATGGTTTCTGACTCTGACCAGAAAGACACCTTCATTTTGAGAGGATCAGTTTGGACTCAAAGTGATCAGCACGCCCAAACTGTTTCTCAGGAAGATGTCTTCAAGAGTTACCCTTCTATTATCAACCTTGATCGAGTAGATCCTGATGCGGGGTGGATTCTGAAGTGGGATTTTTGGTCTGGTGATATTTTCTCAAACGACTGGGCCTGGGCCTTATGGGTTCATCATCATTGTCGGTAATCTCTCGAGTCACTGGAAGCAGTAGATTTGTACTCCACAGTGTGGACCTCTCAATTTTCTATTTACCCACCATCCTTGATCATGCCTGACCTGCTCAGTCGCTGGTGTTCAAGCACTAATATTTTCCACCTTTCCCATGGTGAAGTTGGCATTAGTCTATGGGACATCTATCAGTCGGGAGGGCTCCCAATTGTCGTTGAGATGTATGATGAGTTCCTTCCCACTCCTGGTGCATGGGATGATGTCGAAAAAGTGCCTTCGTTGGCAAGGTATCTGTTGGTTATGGTGGAGCAATCACTGGGTTAGTCCTGGCGTGCCTGTTATTTTATTCCCTATAGCACCTGGATGGGGTTATTTCTGAACACCACTGGTCCTGTTTCGAAGATCAAGCGCCCTAGGACTCATCCTTCTCAACAGTCACGAACCATCTCGGGTTCCTACTGGGCGGTTCTGGAGGTGGGTGACTACCTTTCATGGGGTTACAAGGTGTACCCCAGTGTTCCTCCCATGCTCAGGTTAGCAGGTCTGTTTGCAATATTTTTGAGCGGGTGGCTATTCCCTTCTCAGGACATAAATCCTGGTGTCAGGGCTTGCACCCTGATGATGGCAGTTGAGCTGGCAGAGGGTCGCCCGGTGAATTTGGTCGTGCCCGCATTGGCTCATATTTATGAATTGTTGGGTCACATGAAGAATGGTGGGTCCCCTTTCTATCTGAGTGGGCCATTTCAATTTTTGTATAGCTGGGTAACGGATCATTTTCTCTGTTATGAGTATCGTCACAACACGGCCATCCTGCTTCCTACCTTTCGGCCTACCCTGCTGGATATAGCTGGAGTTTTCTTGAAGTCCCTCAGCCCTGGTGAAGTCCTCGAGATTCTGAGTGACTTCTCCCATTTTTCTTTCACTTCCAACCCCACCCCTTCTGGCTTCATAGTTGACAACCGTCGAGGGAACCTGGAGGAGCATTCTTACATGATCTCTCTACAGGACAGATTTCTGTCTGCGCAGATCGACGGGGTTTCTTTGTGTGAGTTGTATGTCCCGTATCATTTTTCTCGCCAGTTTGGGTGCATGTAAGTCTGATTTTCCCTTCCCCCTCCTCAGGCTCAAGGACCGCACCTGGCCATACTTTGTCAATGGTGGCTGATGATGACGCGGGAGGGATCTGACACAAGCATTCCCCTACCTGTCATAGGGGCTGCTGCCGACCTTTCATTGGAGTATGAAAAAATGTGGGTAAAACACTATCCCAATGGGATCCTAGGGAAGGCTATCTGAAAGGTTCCCAAATCAGGAGGTATTGCAGTTGTTGCGTCCACTGCACCTTCCTCGTTAGCTCTAAGGGAGGATCTACTGATGGCTCGTCGATCAAAGCAACTCAGGGGATTTTCCTCTCCCAGCCCTATGTTGGCCAATGTTCAGATGGGTTCGTCCTTCTTGGATGTGGATGATGACGACCTTGTGGTTCTGGGTCCCAGTGAGACAATCATGGATGTTTTTCCAGTCGATACCGGGCTTAGAAACTTGATCCCCAAGCCTGAACTGGGGTTAGAGGCTCCAGACTTTCCATCTTCGGAACCAACTTCTAGCGAGCACATGTCTGTGCTGGTTGCAATGCCAGACTTCGTTCCCGTGCTGCCGGGTGAGGACACCAAAGATCCTCGTGTCATGGAGGACCACCGAGCAGTGCAGAGGTGGGCCTGGCCTCGGATTTGCGAGACTGTTATCGAAACTCCTCTTGCTGAGATGGAAACTAAAACTGAATCCCTCCAACAAATCTTCCTAGGTTTGGGGTCAGGTGGCTTTGACTATCGGCAGTTTCATATTCTCGCTTGTCAGGTTGTTATGGCCCGTGAGGAATCCACTGCTAGTGAATGCAAACTTTCTCATCTCTCTGCTTCTCATTGCGGGACCTGAGCCTTGGAGGAGACCATGACGAAGCTTAATTAGTTAGTAACACAGGAGGCGAGCTCTCGAGATCAGGTGGTCACCCTGTCCGTTGAGCTGCATGAATGCGAGACTTGAGTAGCGATGTTGAGGAATCGGTTGTCGACTCTGACTGGTAACCTTGAAGCCACCAGAAAAGGGATCAATGATCTCCAAATTTCAGTGAATCATATTCGCTCAGTGGCTGAAGTTGAGGCCAAGGAGAAATCTGTGTTGGAGCAGACGTGTGATAACCTTCGCCGCTCGGTTACTGATCTGACGGAGAGAGCAATCCAGGCACATTTGTAACTTTTAGAGCCATTCCTAGACACTTTGTTCTATCTCTTCTATTGTTGTGAGGGAGAGGCCCCAGCTTGTGGACGCCCTCCCCTTTTGTTCAATAGAATATAATCCACGTCGATTTCTTCTATTTTTTTTGAATTTGGTTATTACTGGAGCAATTGTTGCATGAGTAACAACCTACTGACTCAGAACTGACCATAATTTTGGAAAATGATAACAGGCTCTAATTTTTTTCCCTGGACCATGGGAACCAGCAAGCATAGTTTGACTATTGTTGGGGTTTTATAGAGAATAATCCCCACAAACCTTTTGTCTTTTCATGTTAATGACCTGATTTTTCCTAGGCTCATTTGGTGTGGACCCAGTGGATATATCCCAGCTTTTTCTTAGGTCGCCCTTGTTGGGTTTTTGGCCTAACAGGCTTTGCGCCTCTTTTTGTGAGCGGTTTAAAGTCCCGATGACAAGACTATCTTTACTGATGTTTTAGGTCGAACAGATTTTACTAGAAATGGTGGGGCGAGGGCCCCAATGAGGTTTGGTTGATTAAAATATGTCTCAATACCCTTCAGACACACGTGGGGGGGCATGTTTAAATTTTAACGACATGCAGGGCATGTCTCAAGGCATGGGAGCCATGTTGGCGTACAGAGGTAGGAAGAGCATTGCCTAAGGAGATCTTTCCTTTGGTAGATGGGCCAAGGGTGATCAATATGCAGAGCCGCTGAGGGCATGGTATGCATAGTCATACAAAGGTGTCCTTAAGTCAATGACTGTCCATTTCTGATGGCCAGGGGACTTCATGGAAGTCCAGCTCATGGAAGCCATGATGGGTGGCTTGGAAAATTATGAAAATCACCAAGGGTGGCTCAGAAAGGGAATGTGACATCTGAAAGGGTTTTGGGAAAATCTGTAATAATCAGGAGTGTGGTCGGGAGACCACTTTCCTACGCATTTAGTTTGCGTAAGGGATGGTTAAAATTTGGCGTAGTTTAAAGTCATGCAGCTGGGACATCATTTAAAATGGAACGAATTCTTCTGGTTCTCAGTAATCTCTTCAAAGACGTTTCCACCATATTCAGGCAGGATTGTGAAAGAAGTTGGTAAACTGTAGCTCAAAGGGCTTCCGAATCCCAGGATGACATGGGGGTTCAGGGGCCATGAGGCATACGGAGAGGAGCATTGCCTAAGGAAATCTTGCCTTTGGTAGATGGACCAGGGGATATCAATATGCAGAGCCGCTGAGGGCATGGTATGAATAGTGATGAAAATGTGTCCTTAGGTCAATGATTTCATTCCCCTGATAGCCAAGAAACTTCAGGGAAGTTGAGATTTGGGACCACCAGGGGTGGCTTAGGAAAGTTCAACTCTTTCTGAGTACAGAGTATGGGTTATGATGAGAGGGTGCCTGGATATGGGAGAAACATCTAGACTAAACTTCCCGAGAATGGGTAAAGTTATCCCTTCTCACGTGGGTGTGAGATGGTGTCTTGTGCAGGTCTAACCCGTGCACTGAAGGATAAAGAAAATCCTATGTTCCTTACTGAACCCATGACAGGTTTGACAGTGCAGTTTAATGTCATGTTGTAAGGACGAGGAGCATTATTAAAGGACATTGTTCATTTTAACATCATGCAGCAAGGACGGGGGGCATTTCTCTTTCCTTTTCCAATGCTGTGAAATTTAACTTCGTGCATCAAAGATGATTGACCGTGCAGTTTAACGTCATGTGGTAAGGATGAGGGGCATTATTAAACCAGTGAAAATGCTTGTTTTTTGAGGCATTCACCGGGATGTTTAATGCTTGGTCTTTGCAGCCTTACGCCAAGCGGCCAAGACGTTCCGTGCAGTTTAATGTCATGCGGTAAGGACGTAGTTGCGAAGGCTGATCTTGATCAGAATGCAACTGGGATTGAACATCTCAGCATGTCCAAGACATGGAGAGGGGTTGATGGTGTAAATCATGGTTCCGAGGCTTCTTGGATCAGGAGAGATGATATGGGGGCTCTGAGGCCGGTAAGCGTACGGAGCTAGGAAGAGTACCGCCTGTGGAAATATTGTCTTTGGTAGACGGGTCAGGGGCTATCAATATGCAGAGTCACTGAGGGAATGGTATGAATAGTCACACAATGGTGTCCACGGGTCAATAACTTTCCACTTCCGATGGCCATGAATGGTTATGAAGATCCGCAATTATCCGGGCCATGAAGTCTATCATTTGGGTAAGGAAGTGTCTGGGAATGTCGGGGATATTCGCCCCCAGTTGCTGTTAAAGCTTAAAGATCCCCCTGCACTGATTTATTTCACACGCGGGGGTGTACCTTCACTCCATGCAGTTTAACATCATGCGGTAAGGATGGAGTACTCCTAGTTTAGCGTTCATAGAGCTCAGACCATTGGGTGACTATTTCCGCAGTCACTCGAAGGATAACCGGGTCAACATGCTCTAATATACTTGGAACAAGGTGGGGAATGAAGGCTGTAAACTTCCACTTTGAGTTTTCCCAGATCATGAAGTATGGTATGAGGGATCTGGGGCCAGCAGGCGTACAGAGCTAGGAAGAGTATTGCCTGAGGAAATATTTCTTTTTGTAGACGAGCCAGGGGCTATAATATGCAGAGCCACTGAGGGCATGGTATGCATAGTCATGAAAAGGTGTCCCTGGGTCGATAACTTTCCACTTCTGATGGCCATGAATGATTATGAAAATACGAGAGTTCTCACAGCTCAGAGTTCGGCATATGGAGGATAGTGGTGTCCAAGCATACAAGAAACATCTCTTCTGCAATTGTCTGTTGAGTCAAAGTATCCTAGCAATAGATTGATGTTCATGGATTCAGGTCGCTATGTGAACCACCGGCAGATACATAGGCTAATTGGGTAGGGATACCCTGTCAACACTTGGATGTGAAGAGGGGATGAACTTGTAAACCACTGCTCCATCAATTTTGGATCGGGAGACATGATACGGGGACTCGGAGGCTGGTAAGCGTACGGAGCTGGGAAAAGTATCTTCTGAGGAAATCTTGCCTTTGGTAGACGTGCCAGGGGATATAAATATGTAAATCCACTGAGGGAATGGTATTCATAGTCATGAAAAGGTGTCCTTAGGTTGATGAATTTCCACTTCCGATGGCCATGAACAGTTATGAAGATCCATAATTGTTCGGGTTTTAGAGTCTGATGTATGGAGAGGATACACCCAAATGTTCAAGGAGCATATCCATCTCATTTCTCCATGTGTCTTGGGTGGGTCACGATGAAGTTCGTGTAGTTTAACGTCATGCGGTGAGGATGAAGTCCGTGCAGTTTAACGTCATGTGGTGAGGACGAAGTAAACACCCCGTGCAGGTTTGGTCCATACACAGGGGAAGGGGGCATTTTTTTGAGTTGGTTGGGCCAGGGTGTGGAATTTTGGCGTCACTACATATCCTGCAAGGACAATAATCAAGCCTGACATAGTTCTCTGAAAGATGCTATATCTCGTGCATGTCTGGTCCATACACGGAGGAAAAGGGAATTTTTTTAAGAAGTTGTTGGGCCAGGATCGGAATCCCAGTGTCACTATGTATCCTGTAAGGGCAGGAATCAAGCCTTACGTAGTTCTTCGTATGAAGTACACCCCGTGCAGGTCTATTCTGTATACAGAGGAAAGGTCATTTTTAACATTTTTTTCATTTGGGAGTGGCTGGGCCAGGATAGGGGATCCCGGCGTCGCTACGTATCCTGTGAGGGCAGGAATAAAGCCACATGTAGTTCTCTGCAAGAGTGATACACCCCGTGCAGGGCTGGTCCGTACACGAGGGGAAGGGGTATTTTTAAATTTCATTATCCATGCAGTTTAGAGTCGTGTAGAGAGGACGTAAAAAATACACCCTGTGCAGGTCAGCCCATACACGGGGGGAAAGGGGAATTTTTAAAACATCTTTTCTGTGCAGTTTAACGTCGTGCGGTGAGGACAAAATACTCTTAGTTTAAGGTCCTAGAATTTGGACCATTAGGTGCTTGGCAGTTTAACCTCATGCAGCTTGGACGATCCTCTTTTTTTTTCTTACCCATTCAGTTTATCATCGTGCGGGTAGGACAAAATACTCTTTTTGGTTTCTATGCGAAATATTTCTTCAGGAATCTCGAATTTGTAGGAGCAGTTGTAAATTGTCTGTCCATGGAGATCAGGGCATACGCTCCGTTGGAGTAGACCTTGTGTATAACATACGGTCCTTCCCACTTGGGATCCAGCTTTAGAGGCTTCTTTCCAGGTATCATTGGGGTCCGGAGGACCAACACCAATTCTCCTTCCAAGAAGTATCGAAGATGGACCTTTTTATTAAAGGCGCGTGCAATCCGGTTATGGTACACTTACAGATGGTGCAAAGTGCACAACCGCTTATCATCTAGTGGTTCCAATTCACCTAGTCACTTTTCTGATTCATCATTATTGGATAATTGATTACAAATGGAAATGCGGAAAGAGTTTAATTGGAGCTCAATGGGTAGGACTGCTTCTGTTCTGTATGCTAATGAGTACGGAGTAGCCCGAGTAGAAGTGCGGATTGTGGTTCGATAATCCCACAACGCATGAAGAAGTTTATTCAGCCACGACTTCTTGTCGTTGTCCACCATTTTCTGGAGAATATTGGACAGGGTCTTGTTGAAAGCCTCTATCTATCTGTTGGCCACTGCATGGTAGCGGGATGAGTGGTTAGCCTTGATACCATACTCGTGGTACAGTTTCTTCAATTCCGCAGAGCAGAAGTTGGTGCTGTTGTCCGTCAGTATGGTATGAGGGACACCAAATCTGGTGATGATATTGGTCTTCACAAAGTTGACAACACTTATTTCCCCGAATTCCTTAAGGGGTACAGCTTCTGCCCATTTGGAAAATAAGTCGGTTGTTGTGAGGATATACCTCAGCTGTTTGGTTGTGGTGGGAGGATATGGTCCCATGACGTCCATCCCCTAGACAGAAAATGGCCAGGAGTACATGGCTTGATGAAGTAACTTCGTGGGTTGGTGTATGAAGTTGGCATGAATCTGGCATGAGTGGCATTTTACGGTAAAATGCTCGTAGTCTCGTGCCATTGTGGGCCAGTAGTACCCAAGCCTTCGAACCTGATGGGAAACCTTGGTCCCCGGTTGATGTGCTCCTCATGCTTCGGTATGTACTTCATTCATTATAGAAATGGTTTCTTCTCCATCAATGCATCTAAGGAGAACTTCGTTGAGGCCTTGTTTATAGAGGACCTCTTGCTGACCCGCACCGCCATATAGGAAAAAGTTTATTGCCCTTCTCCATATTTTCTCTCATTCAGCCATGCCTGATGGAAGTTCTTCCCATTGAAGGTAGTTTACGATGGGGGTCATCCAGTCAGTGGTAGGAGCATATGGCTCGGGGATAGGACTGACTTCATGGATTTCTTCCATCTTATCTTGAACAAATGGAAATACCATTCGACGGTGATAAATAATGATAATAGTTTCATCCCAGTCTAGGTCAGCTAGGGTTGTGGCCGTGTTGGCTAATGCATCATCCTGATCATTCTGAGACCGGGGAATATAGGTCAATGTTGGTTCTGTGGAGAATTCTTCCATTAAACCTCAGACATGGTCAAATAGGGGTATCATATCCTCCTTTTTAATAGCATAGTCACCATTGACTTACTTGATGACTAGCTCTGAGTCACCTTCTACCTTAAGGTGTTGTACTTGTGCCTGGAGTGCGAGTTCCAGGCCTGCAATTAGAGCTTGATATTCCGCTTCATTTTTTGTACATCCCTCTGATAGGAGGAAGGAATATGGAAAGACTGCCTTTTCTGAGGAAATGAGTATTATTCCCAAACCCACTTTGTTGAATCTGGGATCCTCCATCCTCTTCCCAGTTGGGCTTCAGGATGCGCTGTCCAAGTACATTTTCCATGCTGAGAACTCCTCTTGAATCGAGAAGATGTCTTCATTAGGTAGCTCGGCATCCAGTGCAGTGGTCCCTTTTGAAGGGTGCTCTTCCAGAAATTCTGCTATTTCCTGGCCCTTGATGGATTTCTGAGGCACAAACCGGATGTCAAACTGTTGCAGGATGATCACCCATCGGGATAGGCATCCGGTTAGCATCGAGCGGCTGAGGATGTACTTAAGCGGGTTACTCCGCAAGATCAAATGGACTTCATGATGCTGCAGATAATGTCGCAATATTTCAACTACTAAGACCAAGGCCAAATAACTCTTCTCGATATTTTAGTATTGAGTCTCAGCATCAATTATGGTTCGACTGAGGTAATAGAGACTATTTTCTCTTCTGGTGTCATTATTTTGTGCGAGGAAGGCTCCCAGTGACTATTCTAGGGCCGCCATGTATAGGATGAGAGGCCTTCCTTCGACCGGGGGCATGAGAACCGGTGGGCTTAAGAGGTACTTCTTCAGGCTGTCGAACACCTCTTGGCATTCATCCGTCCATTGGTACGTGACTCCCTTCTTCATTAACCTGGTTAAGGGAAAACACTTGCCTGCCAGGTTGGCTATGAACCACCTAATATAGGCCAGGTTTCCTTATAATCTCCTCAACTCGGTGATATTTCGGGGAGGTGGTAATCCAAGGATAGCCTTTGTCTTCTCAGGGTCGACTTCGATGCCATGATGGCATACGACGAAACCAATTAATTTCCCTGAGGTAACCCCGAAGGCGCATTTCAAGGGTTTCGTCTTCAAGCTATGTTGTCGGAGTTTATTGAAGATGGTCTCAAGGTCCGACAGGTGATCCGAGCGCTGTCTGGACTTTACCACCAGGTCATCCATGTAACATTCAATGAATTTCCCCAGGAACGGTTTAAAGATCTGATGCATGGCACACTGATATGTGGCGCCAGCGTTCTTGAGACCAAAGGGCATGACCCTGTAATAGAATATCCCTTGAGGGGCCCTGAAGGCAGTGGATTCTTCATCTTCTTGGGCCATCCTTATCTTATTTTACCTAGAATAGTCTTCCATGAAGGATAGAGCCTTATACCCGGTCATTGCATCAATTAATAACTCGGTGACTCGGACTGAGAAATCATCTTTCAGACAATACCGATTGAGATCTCTGAAATCAATGCATACGCGGATTTGTCCATTATTTTTCTTGACAGGGACAATGTTGTCCAACCATATGGGGTACTAGACCTCCCAAATGAATCCTGCTTTAATGAGATTATCGACTTCAGCCTCTATTTTGGCACCATGTGAGGGATGTGTCCTTCTGGCAGCCTGTTTATAGCCTCGGTGGTCTTCTGGAAGACCTAGGTGGTGTGTTTCCACATCGAGATTGAGTCCTGGCATTTCCATGTAATTCCAGGCAAACACATCTTAATGTTTCCTTAAGAAGGTGGTATATACCTTTTGCTCTTCGGGAGACATGGCCGCACTAATGAGAGTGGGCCTTGGGTCTTCCTCGGTACCCAGGTTTATTTCCCTGAGATCATCCACCGTGGTGGAGATACCTTCCTCAAATGCGGGAGGTGCATCCCTGAGATCTTCCTCCTCTTCTTCTTCCAAATCCTCATCTTCATGATCTGACGGGATGATAGCTCCCAGCGCGGGTTCTTGGGAGTCCGGAGACGAGGTTTCGTGGGCATCTTTACTCAAGTTTTCATCCTCAGATTGAGGGTCAGTGGGCATTCCCACATTGTCACACTCAGCCATTATGGCTGAAGTCATGAGGACATCCGATTGGGTGTCCAAAATTGAACTTCTACTCTCAACATGGTTGATGGGTAGGACATAATCTTCACCAAGCTACCTGAGGGGGTCATCAGGAACCATTTCAAGTCCATTTGGAGCGGGGATCCAGTCGACACCATCGACCAAAGGCTTCTTTTTCTTTTTTTCATAGAACCCAGCATCAATGTAATGTGACTCGGAGAGCTCAAAAGGGGCCTTGTCAGCGTGCAATGTTTCACTTTGTCCATAGACGCAGTACTTGATACACTGGTGGTGGGATGAAGGAACGACCATGTGCTTATGGAGCCACGAACTTCCCAGAAGGGCATTGAATGTTGTTCTCTTCCGGACCACCAGGAATTTCGTGTAGGCTACCAAGTCACCAAAATGGGTCCTTAGATTAATTTTTCCCATTGTATTTTTCTCACTCTTGTTGTAACCCAATAGAGTTGTGGCTGAGGGAATTAGATCATCCTCACTGTAGCCCAACTTAGAGAGTGTCTGTAGGGGAAGAAGGTTAACTCCAGAGCCATTGTCTATAAAGACTTTCTAGATCTCAATACCATTCATTGTTTCGGACACATATAGTGGTCTGATGTGTCCTTGCATGATAGAATCTTCATCCTGATTGGTGAAGGAAATCACTGCATTGCATTCAGTCGGGCCAGTCTCCGTCCGGTAAATCTCAGTGGCAGCTACCTTGGCTTGAAACTCCTAGGGGATGATCAAAGCTTCTATAAGAGCCTCTCTGAGGTCTGCTGACAAACTTAGGGCATCTAGGATTGACAGATTGGCTGGTACCAATGCCAGATGCTTAAGGATATCGTATTTCTGCTCCAGCGGCCGATGCTTCTCTATTGATAGGAGAGTCTTAGCGGGTGATTTGGGGGCTGGATCATTTGACGAGGAGGGACCGGCCATGGGGTCAGATGTTGATGGTGTTCCCGCGTTTTGAGGACTTGGCATGGCTAGTCTATTTGTGCACACTTTCTCCTCCTCTACTGGGTATCGCAGAACAATAGGGCCAGAGTGGCTGCTTGTGGAGGTGGAGGGGCATTCTTTCTTCTACTGAGTCCATTGAAGGGCTCTCTCACGGGTTTCTGCGATATTAATGGTTTGGTCCAAGGTCCAACTGTAGGGTTGGTTTTGGTCAGAGCTGCGCCTCCCCTGGTATCCCCTACCTCTGCGATTCCTCCTCCCGGTTCCTCGTGCAAGGAACTCGGGTTCGTAACCATACCCTTCGTCAGGGAATGATTCCATAAGATGGATGATGTTAATAGAACCAAAGATTGGTTCTTAATCCTCTGACAGGTCAACCTAGTCAGTTGTCCCCGATGGTGTCGTTTGGTGGGTCGGTGCCCGTGGTGCCAAATTCGAGGGCATATAATCTACCATGTTCAGGACTAACCTTGGCCTCATTGCGGACTGCTCCTTTTGCGATTGTTTCATCCTTCCTCGATTACGCCCGGATGACCGGCTCGTGGAGGATTGTAAGTCTGATGTCGTGATTTGTGCGGCGTCAGGGGCTATTGGTGGCAACACTGGCTGTCGTAGCTAAGCTCAAAGTATGCCTTGGGCTCGGTTGATAGTCTTCCGAGTCATCCAGTCATCGAATTTCCGCCCTTGCTTGCTGGTGACTTTCTGCCACCCCTCCTCTTTATCGGAGTCGGTGGTAGAGATACATGCCACATGTGATGGGGGTGGTCCTAGTTTGACCTTTCCGGAGTCTACCATCCTCTATAGGAGGTCTTTGAAGACGAATCATTCCCGGATATTATGCCCCAACATTTGATTGTAGGGGCAGTAATCTGGCATGTCGTCGCGGCCTACTTCTTCAGGTTTCCTTGGCTTCAGGATGTAGAGCAAGTTTCAATTCATGGCGGTAATGAAGTAGTCATGGACTTGATCATCCCGGAACGAGTATACTTTCTATCTTCGTTCCTCAAACTGGTTCTACTTTCATCCTCTCTGATCGTCCCATTTAGGCGGAGGCATCCAATGATATGCAGGAGGCCCTTGATGATTTGGTGGAGGCCTGAGCAGTGGAGCGGGCATAGGGGTCAACTTGAGTGTGACAGTGAACGCTTCAGCTCTAGGGTCTCTTTTTGCAAGAGCCTACGAGGATATTTGGGACTTCGAATTAGTCCACTGCAGGGAGTCCTCAATTCTCTAGGTGATGGCTGAGAGATGGTGGAAGTCAGTGGTGCACTCCACTGGTATGAGCGGTGTTTGTGGCTCATCTCGAAGATTATCGATTCATATGGCTAGCATCTCATCCTGAGGCATTGGACTATTCATGGAATAGGTCAGACGTTTCCATCTGGCGATGAAATCTGAGACCCTCTTGTTCTCCCTCTGCTTTCATTTCATGAGGTCGCTGACTATTATTTTAGGCAACGTCGAGCTGATGTGGAACAGGAACTACTACTGAAGTTCTTCCCGGCTTTTTATTGACTGGGCTGGCAGACTCGTATACCATACGAAGGCGGATCCTTGCAAGGTCCACACAAAGCATCTGAGTTTCACTGCTTCATGCTATTCCAGAGTTCCCATCATAGGGTCGCAATAGGATGTGTAGTGCATCAATTGCTGTTTCGGATCGCCTGACTTGTTGAAGATATGGAATACAGGGCTCCCAAAATTGGGTGGAGGTGGTGTGTTGGTCACCCAATCTAGGTAGGGTTTCCGCTCTTGCTGTATCAGAGCGCGTCGACCTTGCATCGCTTCCAATCAAGCTGTTAGTGCCTCGATGGTTTTGGTGAGACCCTGGTTTACATCCTGTTGGGCCCGGTCCTGGGCAGGTATAGCCCAAGGAATTGCTTGAGGATCCGGATTGGCTGGCATCAAGGGTGCATATTCCGTTCGGGGCACCCTCAGAGGGTCCGGGCATACTTTCTTTGGTTTCTTCCTAAGTGGAAGGAAATCTTGGTATTCATCATCCAAATTTAGGTAGTTGGACGGACCAAGCACCTCATTGGGTAGGGTAAGCCTAGGTCTTTGAGGTGCACTTGCTAGGAGCGCAGGATGTTCCTCCTCCTGGGATGCACTTTCAATAAGGCGGTTCCTCTGGAGTAGTTCGGAGTTAATCCACCTCAATTATGCCATTTCCTCTTCCTGTCAAGCGAATATCTCTTTGAGGGTGAGTGGATCATTTTTGTTGAGAGCAGGAGGCGGGTTAAGGGTAACCAGTCCTTTATTCTTATCCTTTTTGGAAGCTCACTGGGCAGGCGGAGGAGGGTTGGCTAGGAGGATGTCCATATTTAGGGAGGCCCTCTGATTCCGAGTGTGCACACTTGGTGGTTCGTTGTCAGTCACATCCTGACCGAAACCATCATTTCTTAATCCATCCGGATTTGCATCTTCCTCAGTGTCACCCGTGGGGTTAGCCTCTATGGTGTTGATGAATTCATATCTCAGGGTGTACGGGATGTCATCTTTCAAATGGGAAGAGGATATCCTGTGTCTCTTACTGGCCTTCTTTTTCATGACCTGGTATTGCCTTCGGACTTCTTGATGAAGGGTGACGCGGAGAGTTCTTTGATGCAACCTAACAGTATGCCTTCCTCTCAGAGGGGATGATGATTCAAATGACGGGATATGATGGTAACCTCCTCTTCTTACTGTCCTCCCTAGACAATAGAATAATGACTCTCGTGGGGTAGATTGTTGTTTAGGGGGTAATAATGCCCCCAGCCCCGGGGGCTGGGGTTGGCTCCGTTCCTTGGACGTTGGGTCTCCTCCAATTTTTATTGGTCTTATGGTGGCATTTGTTGTTAAAAATGCCCCCAGCCCTACAGGCTGGGGTTGACCCTGGATTGCGGCAGTGGCTGCTGCTATCGCGAACTGCCTGATCTCGTGTGCCCCCATTCGGGGGTGAACCAGATTTGATGCCTAATTCACCTGTGAATCAATCCCTTCTGGGGAGGCAGGCGATGACCATTGATTGTCCCCTCTTAGGTGAGAGGCATGTTGTATGCTCTCGGTGGCCTGATTCAGGAGTTCTTGAATGGCTTATTCCCACCGGGCCTGATTCTTTTGGGACTTACTCAAGGCCTGACTCTGTTGGGTGTGTTTCCTTTCCTGAATAGGGAGACCACTCGATTGCCATCTTGACGTGATGACGTTGCAAGACACCATGTCGAATGGTTTCTTCTGGGCGGGGAGCAGAGTGAAATGCAGAGCTCCATGTTCCCCCCATACTCTGATATGGACTCCCATTAGAGCATCACTGATGAGGCGGCGCAGCTCGTGCAGTGCACGGAGGTAGGCTATCTCCATGTTTCCTTTACATCTCTCGGGGCGTTGTCGTCGCGCCGAAGGAAGGGCCTCCAGGTCGATGTGACATAGGAGGTCTCCTATCTTCTTGACATGGTCTACATACCCGTCGTAGGGCAGAAAACTTGATTTCCGTCAGTGGAGGGTTGTCCATATATTATGGCGGATGTCGTGCATGCATTCCTCTAACAACTCTCTAGGTATGTCGAACCGAGAGGTGGCCATGGGCCAAAACATGACTGGTATATCATTTCTGGCCATTCGTTTCCTCATGTGCAACATGTCAGCATACCCCTCCACTAGTGATTCCTCTACCTGGTCAGCCCAACTGAGGCGCTCACCGATAGTGTGGTCGGAGGCAGTGGGACTGGTAGGTGTTGAATCATCATGTGGGAGATTCCGAGGTGGTTCAGAAGATGAACGCAGCCCTGGACCGTCTCTTGATCGAAGAAGGGATTCGTTAGAGAAAAGATGGGAATCTGACATGATCGGTCCCATCCTTCTAAGTGCCTCGGCATACAAGGGATTTTCTGTGCTTGATTTGGAAAGAGGAGGACCTTTCTGTCGATACGATATGTCATCGTGGGGAGGACCTCCGCAATGGCGGCCGTAATGGCGAGGACTACCATTACTACTTGATGCTTCACTGCATAGAGGAATTTTGCAGTGCACACCCTGGGGAGGACCTCCAAGGCATGTCGTAGTAAGGGGAGGACCTTCTGGCTACCTTGCGTTGTTACGAGGAGGGCCTTCGCAACAACTACCATCATGGTGAGGATGACCATCATGGCTTGACGTTCGATGTGCATCTTGGGGAGGACCTTCATGACATGCTGCGATAAGGGGAGGACCTCCTTGTTGCTTGGGGCCAATGTGGGGAGGACCTTCGCAATGGCGGTCATAGTGGCAAGGACTACCATCACAACTTCGGCAATGGTGAGGACTACCATTATAGCTATCGCAGTGAGAATATATACGGGATACACCCTAGGGAGGGCCTCCAGGATGTATCGCAACGAGGGTAGGGCCTTCTCATTTCTTGACGTCTCTACTAGGAGGACCTCCATTATAAGGGTGGAGAGGACTACCACTGTGATCTGATGCCCGGCTGCGTGGAGTATGGTTGCAACGTAACCCCTGGGGAGGACCTTCAGGGCAGGCCACGACGAGGGGAGGGCCTCCGTAGTTGAGACTATGATAGCGAGGACAACTATCACAATCTGTGGTCCCACTACATGGAGAGTTATTGCAGTGTATACCCCAGGGAGGACCTTCAGGGTGGACTGGAGCAAGTGGAGGTCCTTCTTACTTCTCAATCTTCTGGTCATGTGGAGGGTTTCTATGACTTTCATGAAAAGAGGATCTCTCATGATCGATCGTTATATGCCCGCGGGGGAGGCCCCCATGGGTGCTCTAGGGAGGACCTTTAGAGCTGCTAGTAGCGACATTGTGGGGGGGGGCCTTCGCAACTACTACTTCCACTCCCATGATATGGTAATGGGTGGGCAGGGTCCCGAGCCTTTGATGTGTGCTTGGCAGCATTGGGAACCCCATCTTCCAGTAGAGCGGAGTCATGAACCCGCCCCTTATTTTTCAGCTGCCTTGGGCGCATTCGAGGCGCTTTCTTGTGGGTAGCCGGGACCGTCTGCTGTTGATAACGGCCTTCACCTTAGGGTCCCTATCTAATTGGGTCCCGTGATGTTTTTGGGATATGCCGACGAACATATTGACTGTTAGTAGGGATATATGCCTACTCTGGAGCATCCACCATGATGGATGGGTGTCCCCTAGTTGGAACGAGTGAAGCTACTCGATATGGTTGCCCTTGCGTCGTGGAATATGGTCGGTGACCCTCCTGGGTAGAAGTAGGGATGCATATCTGCTCCGAGTCGGCTATCTCATCTCTTAGATGAGTCGCCTCAATTGGGGAGATGGGCTCACGGGACCGAATCCTTGTTGTTGACGCTGATGCAATTACATTCTGGAAAGTCTAAAAGATATGATCTGGGATCGAGACCTGCTCCTTCATCATTTCTAGGATATGTAGAGAGACATATTTGGCTGGAACGGGTATGAAGGCCCATTCTGGTATCGGAGTAGGAATATCCTTCTTCTGTCCTCCAGTTGTCAGTGGGTACTGACAATTCCCCTGTGTCGGGGTAGATGAACGAATCTGCCCCTGTGCCAGGATACGCCGGTTTATCTCTCTGTTTGCCGCCACATCGGGGTGAAGGACTTTACTTTCATCTGTAGGGAGTCGGTCCTGCATTTGTTGGTTTCCCACCATATCGAGTCAGTGGAATTTGTTGGCGGGGAGACATGTCTGCCTATTAATTGTCTCCACATCTGGGTGGCAGGCTTTGCTGATCGCCACCATGTCAGGATGGCGAGCATCAGAAGCATCTTCTAGGAGTTGGTCCTTCAGGCGCTGGGTCACCACAACGTCAAGCTGGTGGGCTTCACAACCCTGGGTAGGGAGATGTTTCTGCCAAGTAAGTGTCGTCCTGTGTGAGCGACGGGCTTGATGGAGCTCGGTGGGGATTCACGTCGACTCGTATGATGCCGCCATGTATGGATGGAGGACTCGGGAGGAGCGAACAGGTGTAGGTGCCTGTTCGTGGTACGTCTCTATGGCTGGGCAGCGGAGCTCCTCCTCAGGGACCAGGGTGATGATAGGTCCCTGATTATACGTCTTCCGCCCTCATCAGACAGTCCAAGGGGCCGGAGCTCGGGGAGTGTGGGCCTGAATCCTCAGGGAGAAATCCTCCTCAGCACGAGGATGTTGATCCACGGCGTGACCGTGATGACGTCTTCTGGTGGTGGCCTTGGAGCGGGACCCCCATTCGGTGGGGATGAAGTCCTCAGCGTCGACCTCATCCACCTCCCTAAGATAAGTGAGGTACACTTTGTCTCATTCTGGGGATAGACTCCCGAAACGGTTGGAGACAGCAATATGGGTTGTCTGGATCTACCTTTATGGCTACTGCTGGGCAGGCAACCAGCGAGTCTTGATGGATTGGAGGGCGTTCATGGCCGCCTCAACTGTTGGGAGAGTACCATTCACGTGGTACTCTCAGATCAGCGCGTCTGAGACCCAGTGTAGAAGACGTTGGGTGGGTGACGAAGTCCTCCATGGGTGAGGATTCCCATTCGTCGTGTAGCCTGAGGTGTGCACTTGCGAGTTCCTTCTTGATGCCATTGGATTGAAGGGAGTTTTGTGTGGTACCTGCTAAAACATTTTAACAAATACAAATAGTAAACCCATCAAAGTAGCATCTCAGGATCCCATGCATAAATAATGACCTTGATTGGCCCTCCTCGAGAGTATAAGGGGGTACAGGGAAAGATTATGTTAAATTCGTCATGCTTGGTTAAAGATTCACATCGAGTTCACCATTTTTTGTTTTGATCCATTTCCCCTTCGAGGAGATTGAGGACTGACGTGCCCGACTGTCGATATCACGGATGGCTGAGCCCCGCTCGATTGCTAAAGTCGGGTACACCGGTCTTAATTTTGAAATGCCCAACGGTTCCATATCCAACGATACGTGGACCTGATTTCCAAAGGCAGGCGTCCGCTAGGTGGTTTAGCCAGCGATGCTTAAGAACTCACATTCGTCGAGAAGATGGGAAGTTGGGCTCATCGCACCCTTTTTGGGGGGAATTATTGCCTATTCCGGGACTCTATTATAGATTTAAGACACATTCATATGTCCGCGAATTTTTGGTTTATACCCAATCATAGTATCCACGAATTACTCCCGATTGGAAATGGTCAACTGAACATAGGGATTTGGAATGATTTATGCTCGAGGTTTACCATCCCTCATTGGATTAATGACCCCGATGAGTCTAGACTCATTGAGGCGGCACTAGGGGTGGTGCGGTGAACCGACGTGAAGATATTCGGATCGACCAGTTGTTGGGATTGAACCTCTTGGAGGCTTCCTACGTACCCTTCCTAGGAGGCAGGGATTAAAGTCCACGTAGTTCTCATAGGAGTGTCAGAGAAACAACGTGAATGTGGACCCAGGGGTCCGATGGTGATCGGGCTTGAACCTCTTAGAGGCTTCCTACATACCCTGCCTAGGAGGCAGGGATCAAAGTCCACGTAGTTCGCATAGGCTTGGGTCTTACCCTCTGAGGCAGCCTAAAGTAATGGATTGGGGATTAAACTCTGAGGAGGACCAAAGTGATGGATTGGGGATTACACTCTGAGGTGGCCCATAGTGAAGGATTGGGGCTTACACTCTGAGAAGGCCCATAAGATGATTTCATGGTCGATGCTTAATCTAAGCCCACGTGAGTCATGCTCGGTGTGAGAAACAAGAGGCAGCAGGGACCAGACGATCACGTCACGAAAGGTGCGTCCGTGAGAAGTGGTGTGGGGCTTATGCATAGAGCGGCCCATAAGGTCGGGGCTTACTCCGAGATGGACGCCCATGGAGACAAAGCGCAGAGGGAGAGGGAAAGAGACGCTCCTGTGCCCGTCACCTCTCTTGTTCCCGGGGGAAGTACGGAGGTGCATGGGGATGGCTTCCTTCAGATGGGTATGTCGCCCCCTCTATGGGGAGGGGAGAAGTGCCTGACCGCCTAAGCGTGCAGTCCCTCATCCTGGTGAGTAGAGGTAGAAAGGGGGATCCCGGGCTCAGACTCCACATTACCGTGGGAATGTGAACCCAGGAATGCTTGAGGAACCAGCCCAAGGGCTGGGGCAACCCCGTCGCCCTTGATTATCGTGGGTATGTGAACTCAAAACGGCACGCTGGTGTTCCTGGGGGTTACACCACATGGATATGGTGGCTCTAGTGAAGGCCTCGGCTCGGGGATGATGAGTGGGTCAATGAGGAGGTTGCGAAGGATCAGGCCGGATTAGAATTGGAAGGATTTTATCCGACTTGTGTAACAGGAACTCCGAAGGCTATGATGGGCCACACACATGAAGGATTGGTGGCACCCTTCGCGTAGGAAGGTGCTATGTGGCCTGAGAGGCCGTTTGAAAACCAGGATGGTCTGTGGACTGAGAGGTCGTCCACAAACTAGGAGGGTCCGCGGGCTGAGAGGTCATCCACGAACTAGGAGGATCCGCGGACTGATTGGCATCCTGCGAACCAAGAGGGTTCGCGACTTCAGGTTCGTCCCACATACAAGGTTGGTACGCGGAGGGTTCCATGTGAGTAGCGGTGTCCAAGGGCGGCGCCAGTTGGAGGTTCATCGGTCGGGGCTTCTCCCGCGTAGGAGGGTGCTACGCGGTGCGGTGGATCGGAAAAGAAGCATAAACACCCTGGTTCGTGGGGAGTGCATCTGCGGAGGGGCCATGGTTCACAGTATTCTCTTTTTATGTTATTTTTGGTTCACGTTTCACCAATTTATTATGCATTTTTGGTTCCTTATTAATTCGTTCCCAGGTTTATACCTTCTCTGGTTTGCGAACTGGAACTTCGATGTTTGTGAAATCCTAAGCCTTCCTTCGAAATCCTTCCACCCGAATCTGATCAATTTCCTCTGAATTCTTCTGAATCCTTCCACAACTTCTTCGTCTTCCCCCCTAGGTCTCCTTTTATAGAGTGGGGGAAGATATGTATATGTGTTCATGAAACACCTTTTGCGGAGGCCCATGATCGAAAACCCGGTTCACAGATGACTCAGTCAATCCGCGACTCGCAGGGGGCATTGAGCGCTTCTCCCCCCATGAACCGAATGAGGGGAGTGATTCGCGGCCACAGAGGGTTCCGCCTCCATTCCACAAACAAAAATGGAGGCAGTTCAGGCCGGCTGACGCGGCTCGCGGCTGGGGCGATTCATGGTGGTGAACCGGATTGGCACCCATCTTGCTTCACGCCCGCGGAGGATCTCCACCTTGATCTCACGAGCGACGACGGTCCGTGGATGAGGGAGGCTTCGCGGAACCAGCCGTGCGTCGTTAACATTAGACCAGTTCGCGGACCGGTTCTTCGCGATCATTGAGTATTCTCCACATTTTCCCAATCCTTTGAGGGGGAATTGGGTAGAATCTCCCTTGAGTAAAGGGGATCATCATTCTCCTTTACAGATTTTTCAGGACCCTACTATCACATAGTGATAACATATCAATTAAAATTTTAATATGAGAAATCAAAATGGAGGAAGTTGAGTTTGAGATAGAAAGTTTAAATTCTAGAAGATTCTAGAGTTTTCTAGAGTCCCAAGAGAATGTTTTAAGTAAAAAGGAATGAGCAGGTTCAGTTACTTGATGTGGTAGGAATACCATGTGTGAGGAGCATAATCTATTGGAGGAGTGTTGGTCACAACCCATCCCTCGGGGCCCGTGTCGTGACTACATCAAGCCTACCTTCCATAAGGAAGGGGTTGGCGACTTGCACCGGAAAGGAATATCCCAAAAAGGGAAGGTATTTCCTTTAAACCTGTACACACACAGACTAGGTACACAAAAAAAGAAAACCACAAAGTAGAACTGTTGATAGTAAAAGTGTGAACTGAAAGTAAAAAAGGGCATGTATACAAACCCAACCAAAATTAAAGTACAGAAAAAAAACATGCGCTGATGGTCTTTCACCAAGGATCCTACCAGAAGGGTAGGTACATCTCATCGTTTGTCGTCATTATAACTCACCACGTCTATAAATCACCTCTAAGCACTGTCTAGCCCGGGCTCCCCAAGTCTTAGTCATGTTATCTTTCATCTTCACAAGACACAATAAGGTGTAGGATAATCACATGTAGAGGTGAGTATAAAAATACCCAGTAGAGACCCCGAGACCCTAGAAGGTCTCCCAAAATTCCACAAAGAAAAACCATAAATCATGATATCAATCACAAAGCATGAAGTAAAAGATAGATCACACCAGGTATACAACTTAGAGAACATGAATAAAGATGATTGGTCTTAATCTAGCTCATTTTATTCTATGGGATAGCTTGGATACTAATCCAAGAATGGTTTTTATGCTGTAGATCCACAAAGGGTCACTCTACAGTTGATCCTCGACTGGTCGGTCCACATCGGGTCACGCTACTACAGATCTACAAAGGGTCTCACTACTATTGATCCACAGAGGGTCACACTGCTACCGATCCCTAGAGGTTTTCTCTCAATCCAATACACGAAGGGTCTTTCTATTTCCGAACCACAAATGCTTTCACTGCTGACGATCCACGAAGGGTCTCTCTCATAACGATCTACAAAGGTTTGCTCTTCACTTAACATCCAGCCACTGGATTCCCGCACTTAGTACACTTGAGTTCTATAGATTCTGATCTACAAGATATCAGTCATACCTCAACTGCCATTAAGTCCCACTTATAAGTAACCCAAAGTACTATCTTGTCGTAAGGTTTCCAATGCGACAAACAGTGCGTCAATCGGATGTCTAACTTGTAAGTTATAAGCAAAAAATGTAAATAAGGCCCGGTTGGATTTGAGTCTGATCCAACCCGACTATAATCTAACTTCTACAAAAACCCATGTGAATTATCTCAAAAGTACTACCTCTTCATAAGGGTCCTCACGTTGCAGATGGCACGTCAATCAGACACCTGATTTGCGAGTTACGTTAGATTTAGTGAAACGAGGCCAGTCAAGTCTGAGTCCAGTAGTGGCCTAGTCCGGCTCGTAGGTCTGGACCGACTGACAGGTTCGGCCCACTTATAAAACTCGGCCTTCATGCAGGATGGGTGTTCTGGACCGGATGCAATGTGTCCAGTTCTCCCAGCTAGCGGTGCGCCGCCCCTCCCCCAGAAACGGCCAACACGAGCCGTCTGTTGCGCTAGCTGAGCGGCCCGGGTGGGCCGCTCCATCTCCCATGAGGCGTGTCGATGTCGTAACTTCCACCTTCCGTGGTCGTCTGGCCACGACTCCTACTGTTGCGGTGCCTGGGGGCACAGCTTCTCCACACGGCCGGCACGGGCCAGTCGTCGGCGCCGGCAGCACCTTTCGCGGGCCACCAGAGATGCTCCGGTGTTCTTTTTTACTTTCCATCTACACCTATAGGCCTCCCAAGTCGCTGCCTTCATTGTGAAGCCCATGAAATCACCTTTCCTCCACATTTCTTAGTCTCCCATGAATAACGCACAAAACCCAAGAGTGTCAGAGGGTCCGGGCCTTGTTTGAATTGGCCCATGCCCTCCACATTAGCATTTTATCAAAGGGGTGGATTAATAATCATTATAAAGATTAAGGAAAACTTCAAAGTGAAACCCCACAACAACCTCCCACAATGAAGAATGAATTGTGGATCAACCCCTTGGTCGGTTGATCTACGTTCTTCGTATTATTCAAGAATGGGAAAAAGGGATATAAAACACATAAATACCCTACCTGGATTCGGTGGAATTTTCTACGGACAAAGGGAAGAAATTATGTGTTCTTTTTCATTCGACGTTCTTCACCACTTGTTGATCTCCGAATCAAACCCTCCAATGATCGTCGTTCATTCACCATTCTTCTTTGGAGAGGAAATTTGTTGGCATCTCGTCAGAGGTTTCTCCAATGGGTCCGTAATTCACCTTCCAACAGTTTAATTAATTAAAAGAATTAATCCCCAAATTGTTTTCATTATTATGATTCATTAATGAACCTTAATTAATGAACCAATTAAACACACAAGCATTGTGGTTACACAAACAAGCTAACAGTTCATTAAATGACTTTCATTTAATGACTCTCATTACACTGCGGTCCCACCAACCATCTCTCAATGGTTGGAAAAAGAATAAAATAACTCAAAGAGTTATTTTATTATTTTTTTCGAAAAGTCCAAAATTTAACTTTTCCATCAAACCCTTGCCAGCCCAATTTAAGCTTCACCTAAGTGAAACCTGGTGCTATGAATTCAACAGTGCCCTTGGATTTTCAATCCGAGCATCATTTCAAAAGATAGAAAAATCTCACTCGCATGTTTACTGAACGTACTATAAAAAAGGTCAAAAAATAATTCTTGGCTCTTAGGGCCTCGGAATCATGTGTTTTAGAATTTTTTTTGTCTCATAATAATTCTACATAATTAAAAATGTATATATAGAATTTTTGGGTGTCTAAAATCTCCCCACCTTAAGAATTTACGTCCCCAAAATCCATAACAAAAGATAAGAAAACAAAATGGGTACTAAGCACGAATCGGAACCTCCCAATCCCATGTGCTCTCCTAGAGGTTCATGTGCTACCACTGAACTCGCACAAGAGGAATCAACTGCCCTCGTAGGACCCACTCCTATTGATCCTCTATCTCCACTGAGAATTCTATGAACATCACCCTATCTTCAATGTCTAGCTCTCCCCAGTTGATGATGTGCAATGGATCATGCATGTATTTCCTCAACTGTGATATATGGAAAACATTATGCACCTGGTGCATCTATGGGGGAAGAGCTAGGTAGTACTCCACCTCACCAACTCTGCTCAGGATTTGGAAAGGTCTGATTAACCTCAAATATAGCTTGCTGCCCCAGCCAAATATCCTCAATCCTTGTTGGGGTGAGACCTGTAAGAATACATGGTCTCCCTCCTTGAACTCCAGGGGTCTCCTTCTCCTGTCGGCATAAGAATTTTTCATACTCTGTGCAGTCTTCATCCACTCATGGATGATATTCACCTTCTCAGAGGTAGCTCATACTAACTCTGGACCCATAAGTGCCGACTCCCCTGGGTCTATCCAGCATAGAGGTGATCCGCATGGTTTCCCGTACAAGGCCTCAAACAGTACCATGTTGATGGTGGAGTGATATTTTTCGTTGTATGAGAACTCCACCAGTGGTTGTTAGTCCTCCCAGCTACAGAAAAAATCAAGGACACAAGCATGAAGCATGTCCTCAAGTGTTTGTATGGTCCGCTTCGTCTAGCCATCTGTCTGAGGGTGAAAGGCGGTGCTCAAGAGTAGTTGTGTATTGAACGCTGCCTGTAATCCCTTCCACAACCAGGATGTAAAATGAGCATCATGATCTGAAATGATCATCGATGGTACCCCATGAATCAGTACTACATCCTGGACATAGAGGCGTCCCAATCCCTCTACTGATCCATGCTCCAAGATGGGTAGGAAGTGAGCTGACTTGGTGAGTCGGTCAACGATCACCCAGATAGAGTCGTGGACCCTGGATGTGTGTGGTAACCTAGTCACGAAGTCCATGGAGATATCATCCCACTTCCATTCTGTTACCTCTAGTGGATGGGTCAAGCCTGCTAGAACCTGGTTCTCGGCCTTCACTTGCTGACAAGTTAGGCACCGTGAAACGAACTCTGTCACTACTTTCTTCATCCCTGGCCACCAGTACTAACATAGGAGGTCCTGGTACATTTTCTCCACTCCAGGATGTACCACCAAAGGGGATTTATGGAACTCCCTCAACACCTCATCTCGATATGTCACTCCTACCATGGTGTGTTCTCTAAAAATAATGATGTGCTCCCCACCTATCGAAAATCCATCAGGAGCTTATCATGAGGATATCTGAGCACGTCGGGCCTCACAGTCAACATCCCCAAGATGTGCCTCCCAAACTCATTGAAGGATTGTGGGAGTGAAATTCATAGACTGGAGGTATTCCACTCCATCTCTATCTAAGAAGGATATCTGCAATGTGTCTAGTTGTTCTATCGCCTAACTCAACAGTTGTATACCCAAACTTCTACTGAGTGTGTCTACTACTACGCTTCCCTTCCCAGGAGTGTAGGCTATCTCAAAGTCATAGTCCTGGAGGAACTCCATCCATCACTAATGTCTCAGGTTTAGGTCCTTATGTGAGAAGATATACCTGAGAGTCTTATGATCAAAGTAGACAGTAAACCGTTCACCCATCAAGTAGTACCACTACATATTCGATGCATAGACTACTACTGCTAACTCCAGGTCATGGGTCACATAGTTATTCTCATGTTTCCTCATATTTCATGAGTCTTAGGTGATCACCACTCACTCCTTAATTAGGACACATCCCATTCTGATCCCTGATGCATCGTAGTAGACTACATACCCAAAACCCTCTTCTGGTATCCTCAAGATGGGGTAACTTATCAGTCTCCGCCTCAGCTCCTAGAAACTTTTCTATCACCTCTCCATCCATATGAAGGGTTTTCCCTTATTTTTCAAAACTGAAAAGGGTGATTCTACTCTAGAAAAGTTGAGTACAAATCTCTGGTAGTACCCATCCAACCCCAGGAAACTCCGCACCTCAATCACACTCCTAGGTGTCTCCTAATAAAGCACTTCATCTATCTTCATGGTATCCACTAAAACTCTAGCCTCTGAGATAAAGTGTCCTAGAAAGTGGACCTCCCGTATCCATAACTGGAACTTTGAGAGTTTACAATAAATCTATTTCTTTCAAATTGTTCAAGGACTATTTTCAGTTGTGTGGCATGCTCCTCCTCCAACGCTGAGTACACCAAGATGTCGTCAATAAAGACCACCATGAAACGATCGAGTTAAGTCTAGAAGATCCTATTCATGAGTCCCATGAACACTGTTGGGGCGTTGTTCATGTCGAAATAAATCCCCAAGAACTCATAGTGGACATACCAGCATCTGAAGTTTGTCTTCAGTACATCCTTATCCCACACCCGAAGCTGATGATAGCCTAATATGTGGTCAATATTTTAAAACCACTGAGCTCCATTTAGCTAATAGAAGAGATAATCAATCCTCAACAGAGGCTACTTATTCTTTACGGTCACCTATTTCTGAAGCCAATAGTCCACGAAAAGCCTCAAAATCCCATATGCCTTCTTGGCGAACAAAATTAGGGTTTCCCATGGGGAAACACTAGGGCTTACGAATCCCTTCCTCAACAAGTCCTCCAACTATACCCTCAACTCATGAAGCTCCATGGGAGCCATATGATATTCTGGTGTAGATATCAGTGTTGTACTGGGGTACAAGTCGATGTATAAGTTTACCTCTCTGTGAGGAGGTATTCTGGGAATATCCTTAGGAAAGACATTTGTATATTTTTCCACCACTACAGGATATCTCGGACTCCCCTCATCAACTAAACTGAGGTTAAGGCTAGCCAACTGATGTGTGATCGGTTGCACCCTCCTCCGATAAAGTTCATCCTATTTTGCAAAGGTTCCCTTCTCACCGATGAAGGAAAACCTAGTCCTATCCTTGCATACACACTGCACTTTATGCCTAAAACAGTCGATCTGATCATGGACCGTGGATAACCAGTCCATACCCAAGATGATGTCATATGGCCTCGACGTTGCTACTAGGAGATCTCAGCTGAAGCTCTCACCTCCTAAAGTAAGCTGACATTGCCGGAACTATTGTGTAATCATCAAATCCTCTCTTGTAGGACTATATAATAATAAGGATCGAGCCAACGACTCCACCAGAATCTCTGGGATCTGAACGAGATTCATGGAAATAAAAGAGTTATTGGAACCTGTGTCTATAAGAACTGCAGCTAGGGTGGAGTAGACACTGATCATACCTCGAATAATCTCCAGAGCATCATGGTAATAAGTCTCTTCCACCTGAAGCTGAGATCATCCCTTTCCACCATCTCCCTAAGTTTAGGGTGGACCGTTTGGGGGTGGTGGTGGTAATACCTCAAAACGTCGCCCACTTCCTACTACACGACCTGCCCCTCTACCACGTCTGCCACCCTATGGACCTCCTAACTCAAACCTCTACCTCTACCTTGAAGGTACATTGACAATCTACGGATCATTAGTATGGTGGGTTGGGAAATTGCAAGCCATGTAACCCTGCCCGCCACACGAGTAGCACAGTCTGCTCCTCTGCTGACCTCCTCTACCTTGTGATCTTCACACCTCTGACCCTGCATATTGGGGTCTTCATCTAGAAGGTCTGGCCCACTTTTTCCTCTGTGTCATATGCATGTTTCCTACTATAGATGACTCGGCTGCTGTCGTTTAGTGGTGGTTCTCACCGTCGGTGCCTGCTTAGCTAGGAATCTATCCACCAATAGTTCTCTCTCTAGCACTCCATCCTGCATCGATATGTTGAGAGATATCATCGACACTCTGATCTCTCATCATAGTCCCTGATTAAAGGTCCAAGCCATGAAGAAAGGGTCTCGTACCATGTCAGTGAAGTAGCGAGAGAGGTCGATGAATCTTTCCGGGTACCAAGCCACTATCAGGCTTCTCTGATGTAAGTGTAGTAGCTCCTAAATATGCACTGAGCATAAATTTGTTGGTAGGAACTCCGACCTGAAGATTCTCTTGAAGCCCAAACAGGAAAGAGTTGTCTCCTCGTGTGTCTGGAGTTTTAGGCTCCACCATCTCCCTATTGTTCCCTGAAAGAGGATAGCATCTAGGATCACCTTCTGGTTTTCTGGTGTCTCAGCTAAAAGAAACATTCGTGCCACAGCCTCCATCTAGTCCTCAGCTGCCTTCGGATAATTCTCACATCGAAACCTTAGAGGCCTCTATCTCTGTGACCCATGCAATGTGCTCAATTGGTGTGCATTATCCACGGGTGGGGTTGGTGGAAACATCTTCCCTACGGGTGGTGGTGTTGCTGGTACACCACCCGAAGGTGTTATCGCTGTAAGAGGGACCTGCACCAATGCCTCATCTCTCGATGGTCCGTCCTCGCGATCTCTCACTGGAATCTGGGCTGGATATCTATGCGAATACATCCTATAAAGAAATAGATGTTCCATGGTCAATAATTTATACCTGGTGAGCTAACTCAAAAGTGATAAAAAGAAAAACATTTTCAAAACACACACAAACAGTGTTTTCGTGTATTGAGTCGGAAATAAGAACTCAGGATCCTAGTGTATGGATATGTTGGCCACCATACTAACATTAGACTCCCTAAACTGAAATCCAAATCAAGAAACTTAACACTATTTCTCTATTTAAAACATATAATCTTATTTCTTATGGTAGAACCGACCCCTCTAATACCACTTTGTCACGACCCGTCCCCCGGGGCTCATGTTGTGAATACCCTGAGCCCACCTTCCATAGGTTAGGGGTTGGCGACTAGCACCAGAATGGTATATCCCAAAAAGGAAAGGCATTTCCTTTAAACCTATACACGCACAGACTAGGTACACAACAAAATAAAACCACAAAGTAGAACTGCTCATAGTAAAAGTGTGAACAGAAAGTAAACAAGGGATAGTATACAAACCCAAATAAAAATAAATTACATCAAAAAAAAGAAAAATGTGCTCCAAAGTTCACCCACCTAGGATCCTACCTGAAGGGTAGGTAAAGCTCATCATATGTCATCAGTGCCGCTAACCACGTCTATCAATCACCTCCAAGAACTGTCTAGCCCTGTCTCCCCAAATCTCAGTCAAGATGTCTGTTGTCTACACAAGACACAACAAGTTGAGTGATAATTCCATATAGGTGTGAGTATAACAATACCCAGTAAGGACCCAGAGACCCCTGAAGGTCTCCCATAATTCAAAAAAGGAAAAACTACAGATCATGATCTCAATCACAAAGCATGAAGTAAAAGACACATCACACCAGGTATACAACTTAAAGAACATGAATAAAGGTGATTGGTCTTAAGATAGATCATTTTATTCTTTTGGGTAGCTTGGATACTGATCTTAGAATGGTTTCTAGGTTTTCAATCCAAAAAGGGTCGCTCTACCGTTGATCCTCGACGGGTCACTCTACAGTCGGTCCACATCAAGTCACGCTATGGCGGATCCACAAAGGGTCGCACTACTGCTGATCCACAGAGGTTCGCACTGCTGTCGATCCATGGAGGGTCTCTCTCATGCCGATCCATGAAGTTTCGCACCATTTTCGATCCACAAAGGGTCTCACTACTTCCAATCCACAGAGGGTCACCCTCATGACGATCCACGGAGGGTCACTCTTCACATGACATCCAGCCACTAGATTCCCCCACTTAGTATGTATGAGTTTCGTAGATTATTCTCCTCAAGATATCAATCCTAACTCAACCACCTTTAATACCCACTTATAATTAACCCAAAGTATTTTCTTGTCTTAAGGGTTCCAACGTGATAGACGGCATGTCAATCGGACGCCCGATCTGTAAGTTATAAGCAAAAAGGTAAATAGGGCCCAGTTGGATTTGAGTCTAATCCAACCCAGCCATACTAAAATTTCTCTCAAAACCCAAGTTGATTATCTCAAAAATACTGCCTCGTTTTAAGGGTCATCACTCCGCAGACGACGCATCAATCGGACGCCCGGTTTGCGAGTTACGTTGGATTTAGTGAAACGGGGTCGGTCGGGTCCGGGTCTAGTAGGGGTCTGGCCTAGTCGGCATGTTGGGCCCATTTGTCTGGCCCTCCTAGAAAACCTAGCCCACATGTGGGATGGTTGTGCTGGACTAGACGCAGCACATCCGGTTCTCCAATATTGCGGTGCCAGCGGTGCGTCGGCGCCACACCTTCCACCTGTTGTGGTTGTCTGGCCGCGACTCCTGCAGCCACAGCGCCTATAGGCGCCCCTTCTCCACGCAGCCGGCACATGTCATTCACCACTATCACACTGGTGGCACCTTTTTCATGCCACCAAATATGCTATGGTGGTTCTTTCTCCTTCTCGTCTGCGCCTACAGGCCTCTCGGGTCGCCGCCTTCACTACAAAGCCCATCGAATCACCTTTCCGCCACGTTGCTCAGTTTCCCATGATGAACGCACAAAACCCAAGAGCGGAAGAGGGTCTGGGACTTGTTAGGATTGGCCTAATCCCTCCACATGAGTGTTTTATCACATGGGTGGAATAATAATCATTATAAAGATTAAGGAAAATCCAAAAGCGAAGCCCCGCAACAAACTTCCGCAATAAAGAATGAATTGTGGATCAAACTGTTGGTCGGTTGATCTGTGTTCTTAATATTATTCAAGAACAATAAAAAGAGGGATATAAAACACATAAGTACCCTACCTGGATTCGGTAGAATCCACTGTGGATGAAGGGAATAAATTTCATGTTCTTTGTCATTCGACATTCATTGCCACTCGTCGATCTCCAGATCGATCCCTCCAACGATCATCGTCCGTTTACTATTCTTTGTTGGAGAGGAAAGTTGTCGGCGCCTCATCAGCGGTTTCTCTCGTGGGTCCTAAATTCACTTTACAAGGGTTTTATTAATATAAATAATTAATCCCCATGTTGTGTTCATTATTATGGTTCATTAATGAACCTTAATTAATGAACCAATTAAACACACGAGCGTTGCGGTTACACAAACAAGATAACAGGTCATTAAATAACTCTCATTTAATGACAATCATTACACTGTAGTCCCACCAACCATCACTCAATGGTTGTAAAAATAATAAAATAACTCAAAGAGTTATTTTATTATTATTTTCAAAAATTCTAAAATTTAACTTTTTCGTCCGACCCTTGTCTGCCAAAGTTAAGATTTTTCTAAGCGAATCTCAGCACTGCAAATTCAATGGTGCCCTCAAATTTTCAATACGAGCATCGATTCAAAATATAGAAAAATAATGCTCACACGTTTACTCAACGTACCATAAAAAAGGTTCAAAAATTCGTTTTGGGAACTTCGGGCCTCTGAATCACATGCCGTCAAATTTCACAGTCTCATAATAATTCCATATAATTAAAAAATATATACGAAATTTTTCGGGTCTTTAAAGTGTTTATCAATTAACCTAATGAGGAACATGTATATTTAAAATCATTCCATATGGAAGTTAGATATAAGTTTCCAAGAGGTGACCATGATCTCCCATTTGAGATGTGTGTGAAACTTTTTAGTTAAAAAGAATAAGATACATTGTGAAGCAGGTGGACCACAATCATTTGGATCATGATCCATAATCCATGAATTAATCAGAGCACAAAGAGAGGAATAAGATGAATGAGTTGGTAATAGAATGTGGTCCAGAGATGGATCTTGATGAAGAAGGTAATCTCACCAAATATTTTTTCACTTATATTTCTTCTTGTTTTTTGTATTTCTATTTCACCATGTATAAATAGTTTAATTAGGTTATTCATATTGGGATGAAATAAATTAATTTTATCCATTATACTTTTTTTAATATAATTTTTCAGTTTAATTTTATGTTTGGTGTTCTTTTTCATTAAATTATGAGTATCATTTCACACTACTCAAAAACAATAGGTGATATTAGTGAATTATTTCAGTCGTGATCATCAACCAAAGTACTGAAAATTAGAAAAAGAAGTTTAATATATTATCTATAATGAAAAAATAAATTCTAAATTTAATATCAAGAGATAAAAACTAAGGAAAGTTCACTAAGATATGTAAGTTCACTAATGTGACAGCTCAGTGAATCTACGCTTTTTCTCAAATCACTGATTAATTTTATTAATTTGAGTGGGATCATATAATATTATTTTTATCCATTAAAAATGGTCAAAAGACCCTAAATTCATCAATTCACTTGTCTCGCTCTATCTTTCATTTGTCACTATTTGACACACCTCTTTCACTATTTTCACTGTGCTTTCAAATCACTTCAACATTTCACTATTGCTTGTTGTTTTTGTAGTCTTTTTATTTTTTTATAATTTCTTTTTGTCTCTCAAAAAACTCCTTATCCTTCCCAATGGAATCAACACACATAATCACCACCATAATTGTTATAGGTAGTTATAGGGTTTTATAAATATTAAATTTTCACTCGTGCATCAACAAACACGTGAATTTTTCAGTAGATAATCCCTTCAGTTGTTTGAAGATACCATTAGATCCAAAATAATAATTTAAAATGGCTTAGATCTAGATAATAAATTAATTAATTATGTGCATGTAAAATTTAAAAAAAACTAATTTATGATAAAATTGAAACATACTCCACGTCATAAGATAACAATTCATATCAATAACATATAATGATTTTATTTTTTCAAATTAATTGAATAGATTCCATCTAGCTCTATTTATGTAATCTAAACTCAGGTCTACTTCTTCTCTCCTCTACCACACCACTCCATGGTGTTGATTCAATTCATAAATATATAATTTTAAGATTATCAAAATATATTTTTATTTTATTTTAATGTTCTCTCACTCTCTATTTATATATATGTGGTTAATTTTAGTTTTGAATTTAGTTTTAATTATTAATTATCATTAGAGAACTAGGGTTTTAGATTAGTGGTAAAATAAACCCCATAATACTACATCAACCAAAGTTCAAATCTTGGTGGCCTATATTTAGAGGATTTTAGGTCATGTAGCGCCCTTCCTTAGGTAGTAGGATGCCACTACAATGTGGTGTTCCAAGGGTAATGATGTGGCCCCACTTATAGTTGCAGCACGGGGAGCACTATGGCATGGAGATGACCGTAAGGATTACAGTTTATGAGAGGCACCACACTGAGGCTCCATGATATGGGATTGGCCTCGATGCAACATGGGTAGTAGCACAAAATGGCACAAGGCATGGTCCCAGTTCACCACAACATGGTATTTGGTGGACATGGTGTAGTCCCCAACATAATGTACCTTCCAAGCCTATATATCCACTAGGCCTTCATACCATAAAAATTAGAAGCATTGGGATAGTATTGGAGCAGATTGTGATATTTGGAGTGCAAGACTATGTGAGGGTAAATAGATATGAAGTAGCTGGACACATGATGAACCCAGGCTAAGAAGTAAGACAATGATGAAACTTCAGGATAAAGGCTAACATGGGAATATAGTCGAAAGGAGAGAGGGGATATTATAGTTTGGGTCATGTGCCTTTAGGCCTTTGATCCATGTGTTAGTGAATTTGTGCCTCTAGGCCTCTGAACCATGTATTCTAGGATTTAAAGCCATGTAAGAGTTCATTATCAACATAATTAAAAAATTATATTATCCATAAATCAAAAAAAAATAGAATTAGAGGTAGTAATTATCATTTTTGAGACTTAAAAAAAATTTTCATTGGAAATATATATTTTTTTAATAATGGGACGATCTAAAAGTCTAGGAGTCCCATACAGGTAGGACCATGCCATATTTTAAAATCTTGCATTCTACATGGGCTAGGCTGGTCCACTCCACTAAATTCATATCCCACATGGTCTACCCTGTGGGCTAGATCATACCGCCTCATTAAAAACTCTAATTATAAATGAGTCATAGTTTTATAACTATTAAATGAATTTGGATCCAAATACCTCAAATTTCACATGTACTTGATTTCTTGTCATTTATAAAAAGAATAGAAATAAAAATATCCAAATTTACTTTTAATATATTAGAAAAAATAAATCAATATAATATGAATAAAATTATAATTTGATAATAAAAATAAAATTACTTAATTAAAATTTTATATTGAATTTGTTTTATAATATTTTTAAAGGTTTACAAACTAAAACATAAAAATGTTTTTATTATTATAAAAAAATTTAAAAATAAAAATTATAATTATAATTATATAATATTTATTATATTATTATAATGATTTTAATTAGATTTACATGTTCTCTTTCCATTTAAGGGAGGAAATAATTTAAATTTATTTTTTTCTTCCTATAAATTATCAATGGCATTCATGTTTATATATTCACATGGATTAACATCCAAGGTAAAAGAAATTAATTAATTAATTTCTCACCCTTCTCCTCATGGTAATGATATTTGTGGGTTGATTTTAAAAAATTTCAGATTTTATTCCTTGTTGCAAAATCTATGATACTTTTCACATTGTTGACTACTTTTTAAGGTGATTATATGACTTCATGATATATTAAAGAACATTTTTTTAATCAAGACACCAAATTATTCAATTATTCTTGGAAATTTTAATAGAATAAATTTGATTCCAAATTTTCATTAAATATTTTTCATCGTCCTTAAATTAATGAAAAATTTGAGATAGTGGATCATATGAATTCTAATTTACTACATATTATGATTAATATGAATTTAAATAAATCAAATGAATGTTTGACATATATTCAATTTGGTTACACTTCAAGAATCCATGGACAAAAAAATTATATCCATTGGAAATAGTAAATAAATATAATCCAGCTATACCCATTTATTTGGTTCCACTATATATGGGTGAATGTATGGGAAAGGAAAAGAAAAAAAACTTTTAAAAAAATTTGATTCACAATACAAAAAATAAAATTGTGAACAAAAATCTATCAAATTATAAGAATGAAAATATTGATAAGAAACATATTGAGTTAACACATGGATATTTTTTGTGATTCACCATTGTAAGGAATGATTTTCAAAAAAAATCAAAGATAATGTATTCCTTGTAAGTTTGATTTTAAGTTTTTAAAAAAATTATGATAATGGTTACAATTCAATCCTTCTAAGATTATTCAATGAAAGTATTACTTTCAATGTGAAATATTTTTCACTATACATACTAGATTAAATGTAAAGATTGAAAATTTGAATTTTACAGAAATTATTTCTCAAGGATGGGTGAATTATGTGATAAATGAAGAGAATTTAAGCTTGATCACTCGGTCTAAGGTTATAAAGATTCAATATAGCCATTTAATGCGTGTGGGTTTCATTGATTAGTGAAAAATATAAATTATTTAGATAATTGTTATATAATTTCATACATGTTACTTAATTTATGGTATTTATAAAACTAATCAACTATGTAACCCTCTTATATACTTTCTCATATTTTTTCTAGAATTTTCTCTTTTTTCAAATTCTACACATTTTTTTACAACTTTTGAGAATCAGGATGATTATATTATAGTTTATGATAAAGTGAAAAATGTGTTAAATGTTTATTTTCCCTTACCCATTAAAAAAGATATATTCTTGAAGATAAATTAAGTTTGATATGTATTTAATATCAATATTATGTGATTATGATAATAATGTTCTATAAAGAACACAAATTTCTTATTCAATACCTTAAAATTAATAAAAAAAATTAGTGTTTATGAACTAAAGTTATTAATGTGTTATTGGATTAGGTACATTATATATCATGTTATATATATTAATGAAAATACATTATCATTCATTTATGTTTTTTATAGAACACGAGAGATGATATGATAGAAACCCCCTAAAATATATGTATTATAGGATTATCCCTAATTAATGGTCATCATATTAGGTTGTTATGATATGTTATGATCAACATGAGTAAGATTGCCTATATAAAGGTAAAACCTAACATTCTTAAGATATAATTGATAGGTTTTAGGGGTTCATCATATAAACTTTTTAGTTGAATAAAACCCATATTTGTGTGATATATCCTTGATATAATCAACTTGGATAATTTAAATAAATAATGTAACATGCATACCTGAAGTTATGAATCCATATTTCATTATTTTTTTAACATTTGATAAAGATAATGAAAGTATTAAATGAAAGATTCTTGAATCCAAGGTATTACAATAGCTAAAGGATCACATAACGTTTCTTGAGGATTCAAAAAAACATATAATGGGTGTTAACACCTTCACTTAATGACAAAATATGTTTTGAGAGGAAGATGGTACCAAGAGGCTTGCATACAATTAGACATACACAACAGGGGAGATCTCATCCATTTATATACAATTCCTTGATTTTTTTCATTTAATTAAACATATTGGTCACATTTAACGTATACATTTATTCTTGAATCAATTTATTCATTAAACTCATTCAAAGAATATGAAATCCACTTAATCCATTCATAATTGACTATAACTGATGAAACCATGTTGGAAGATTCATACACCTTAATTTAATTCATTCACATGTATATTTTAGTGAACATACAACAATCTCCCACTTGCACTAAAATCCCATAAGAATTTTATACAAAAGTTCATAGCTCTTTGTGAATTCCTCTAAAACTGCTTTTTGGATACGATTTTATCATATACTTTTAATTTTGGAGAAAAAACTTTGTCTTAAAATTAATACTAATACAAAGGTGTAACAAACCAACCCAGTTTGACATATAATGACACTTGAGATGACCCTACATAAGATGAAGATCAATATATAAACCAAAAAAGTCTCATGAGTAACTGTAAAGAGATGTATAAAAAGTGTACAGCACATAAGGATAACACACATTTATAAGACATAAAACATCAAGACAAAAGTCTAAAACTAAAAATAAAACAAGAAAATATAAAATCCAATTCTCCATGTAACCATATGTCACCACCATCACAACCCACTATGAAGTCAAATACATCCAAGAGAATCTGGAAAACTGTATGACACCCTTCCATTTACCTGAGTCCTAAAAACCCAGATCTACATATGAACAAACTTATATGTAGGATTTGAGGAAAATTACTAGTAAAATACCTCCATGAATCTATAAAATGTACATCACCATGAAAATATTAGTTCTATATTTAAGACAAATCTTGTTTATAATGAAATTTCAAATGAAAACTATTTTTTCAAAACATCCTTTGGTGCCCATTCAAGTGTTTCATATTCACACAAACCTAGAATATGAAAAGTACCTTAAATATAGTATAAATTCATAAGAAAATTCATCCATGGAAGCATTATATGATAAACATATGAGAAATCAAAATTGAAACAATACCATCATTAATAAAACCAGACACAAGTGGGATCTTACCTATGGGAATATGTAATCATACAAGAAAAGGAACAATAATATAGGTATACTATGAATAATAACAATATTGAGTCTTTAAAAAGTCTATAGATATCAAAAGAATATCCCCTATTGTTACAACAATCACTAAGGTTTTCCTATTTCTATAACCCAACACACCCAAGGTTCTCGATGTGCTAAATTTTCCAAAACATTTGAAAATCTATGATCACAATTTATAAAACATTTTCATAGAAATAAATCACCACTTCCATGCTTGAAAACCAATTTCTGAGTCAAATTTATCTTTGAGGAATTTCTTCAAACATGTAAATTTCATAAAACTATTTTTAAAGAAACCCCCTTTAGAAAAACCTTTTTCATGCAAGCCAAGACACATTTCAAAAAATAGTTCATCTTTGATATCAAATAAATAAATTTCAAAAATCAAACCCAAGTAATTTACAAGAAAATTAATATAACACCCCAAACTGAATCACTAGGTTAAATACCAAATGCCACATGACCTCAAGTGCACCTCCTCATATTCTAGAGGCTACCGACTAACAATGAGGTTCTAAGTAGAGTTATGGGAAGTTTATAACCTCCATCAGAGTTCACAGCAATAGATATATAACCCACCATGTAACAATATACAATTGAGTACACAAAATAATAATAATTAATATATATAAATGAGATAAAATAGTATATAGACTCAACAGTCGTACAAACTAAATAGTTGATCTCCCAATGGGATGATCACATATACAAACATAGAAGAGTAAAAACGTACAAGGAGGATATACAAATCCAAGTATCACCTCATCCTGATCTACAGAATCATAGAGAGCTATCCCATTATCCAAACAAACCTTGGGCCTCATCCCAATCTATAACTGAAACAAGTGAAGGATGCTCAAGTACCCAAGTACTATGGCCACCCAAGAAGGGTGTAAGTGAAACTCAGTAGGACACCACTAACACTATTCCATACATGACCAGTATATGTAGTGTACAAACATGTGATAAGATAAACATAAAGTAAATAGAAAATACATTAATACACAAACATAACATATAATCAACAATATATAAGCAAGAAAACAACACAAAAGTGTTAAGCAGTTGTGTGACCAACAATCCGCAATGAACCCCAACTGTGCCTACTTCAACTATATGATAGAATAAAGCAAAGGCCAAGTGACTAAAAGATTCATCTTGAAGGGGTAGTAAAAAAATACATGAATAACATATCACTCTTCAATGTATAACTCAAATAATGCCAATTATCCATCTAATACATCCCCCTTAGGGGAATAGTCCATGAGGTTCAACCTGTATTCTCAACTACAAGATAGAAGAACAACACAATACGACACAAATTATAAATGATAGATCAATAATCACATAAAATTAATAAGAATCATAACCAGAACAATCCACATGAAATCAATAATGAATAGTTTGATGGGACACATAAACACACACACGTTGTGATCAGACATTAAATATAGGTCTCATGGGAACTTCACTCACACCATGTAATCAAACATCAATATAGGACCAATAATAAAAGGAAAATAGAAAAAAAACCCATTAAATCCATGGAAATCAATGAAAAAGAAACAATCCAGCACACAAGGTCCAAAATGACCATGTAACCTTGTTAGTTTCTTAGGTATATCCATTTAATTAGTTCAGGTTGGTCATTCATTACCTAATTAAGCATGTCACTAGGTATCCTAATTTAGTTGACTATATCAATCAATTAAAATATATCGTTGGGTGTTCCATTTAGTTTCTATGTGTTACATGAGTCTTAGGGAAAAATTCCAAGAGGTGGTATGACCACATATCACATACCAATAGAATAAACATAATACTATAGGATTACATACACAAAACTACCTATCTCAAATGGATCCACCTCCATCCAATAAAATATCAACATCCTTGTCTAATCCATCCAATTCCATTCAATCTATGACTGAATTGACATTACATGTCAAATTGATTAAGTTTTTAAAGTTGATATATAGTCTATTATTGATCCTAGGTCCTCTATAAAGGAGAATTGATGAGTTTAGAGTGTGTGTTTCTAATAAGTTTTTCAAAATAAAACTCAAAACAGGAGGATTTTAAATGATGATTCAAAACAAAATAACTAAATTTAAAGAGTTTTGTGGTTTACAAAAAAATGTTGGGGTTCTAGAATAATTATATAAAGAGTTAATTTATAGTTCACTATGCATATTGTCTATTTTATTGTTATGGAAAAACATATATAGTTTAATGGGATTATTTGTTAGAGGGTTTTCAAGATCTCGATTCCCCTCTTGACTCTTAAAACAACACACAAAGAACCCAACCTTGAAAAAAAAATCATGTTTTCAAGGTTTAGACCAAAAAAATAGAAAAATGGTTACCAAGGAATACTAAAATCTTATGTATGTGTAACAGAAAAAAGATTCATGTTTTGTCCAATTGGAATAATCCAAGATTCCTACTTTGAAATCTCAACCCAATTGATGTTAAAATGAAAATAATTTCACTTTATTATACAAAAAAAATCATTAAATGGATAATAATTTTAATATAAAACATAAATGAAATGTTTCATAGGGAAATTTAAAAAAAACAATAGACGAAATTTTTTTATAAATCCCTCTCAAAGTGTGTGTGTCTCCCTCAAAATGGTCACCCACCATTTAGCTCGCCATCAAGAGGAGGAGGAGGCTCAGGTGGAACTTTTCCTTCATCCTTGATCTCCTTATGAGGATAGGGCCTCTAGAACTTATAGGATAGATATAAGACACATTTGGGTCTCAGAAATGGTAGATCCCTTCCCCTTGGTTGAACATACAAATGAGGTTCTTTGGTTCCTATTTATAAACAAAAGGGAAGGTGATTTTGGGGATTATTTTTCAAAATACCACTTAGATCATGATTTTGGGTGTCCATAGAATCTTATATCACTTTTGAAAAAACATAAAATTTTCCCCAACCTCTTTTATATCTTCACTGAATATTTGGCATCATTTAGAGGCCTAAAACCTGGTATATGTATGAATTATAGAAGTGACATTGAGACTATGAGCATTGAATGTTCCCTTTGATGATTTCATATTTTAGGTATAAAAATGGATAAATTGGGATTCCTAGATTTCTATAGAAATGTATATTACACGGTTTTTCATTTATCCACAAATTTTAAAATGAATTGGATGCACATATTAGTCACAATCTTCATTTTATTCCACATATGTGCTTGGATGCTTACACAGTTTGGCTTGTTTTTCATGAATTTCATTATGGGCTCTCCAAATCACATACTTCTATAATGTAATCATAAACAAGTAAAATTTAACATTTTAAAAATGATAAAAATTAATTAATTTAACCAATTATGAACTGAAATTTATTATTATATTTGGAATTTAAAATACAAAATCATTTTAACATAGTGGTATAAGGGTGGAAATGAAACATTGAATTGTGGTGAGATCACACCCCCAAACCTACACAATCATGTTCATGGGAAAAGTCACATATAAAAAATGGAGCATGTATATATTCCTAGCTTCATGAAGATTTTATATGTAGATAAAATATAATTCATCATAGTAATGTGATCAAATAAAAACCACACCATGGAGTTATTCTCAGTGGTCATGGAATGATATGTCTCAAAAATTGTATCGGAATGAAATTCAATAAGATGTATGATACCAATCTAATAAAGGAATTTAAAATTCAACCATTTCACTAATAATCTACATGTGTGTGTGAAAAATATTTCATGTTATTTTCCACTATGAATCCACTAAATTTAGGTTATTTTAATTTTTACGCTTACTTGATTCTTTCTATTGAACCTACCCTACAGCATTTTCAATAAAATTTCAAGACCCATTCACTTAATAATTCCCAAAAGTAAAACCTTAAGATATTAACCTAGATATCCCCATATGTTGTAAATTTTATCACTCCCCTCATTTTTTTATTTGTGTTTTTTTTTGTTTTTTTTTTGTTTTTTTCTTTTGAGGGAATACAATAGTCAGATAATAGGTACGCCTAAATAGGTCAGTATGGTACAATAATTAAATAGACTGGATAAAGAACAAATGTATGGAAAAATAATTTTTGAAAGATAATAAAAATTAACATAACCTATATTTACCTTCTATTAAATGATAAATATTCACACTTCATGGTTGGGTGCTAAGGTGTATGAAGATATTAAGTGACACAATTTTCCCATAAACTACTCACACATATAATATCAATCATCTCAATGTTTTCATAGGTATATAACCATTAATATCATATACAAAAAACCAATTTACTAAAACATCACACCCCAATGTTAAATTCATACTAATACTCACATTCCACAATTAAAAAAATTAAATTAAATGTTAAAATAATTTGAAATATATAATTTTAACATTAATTTTCAATAATTTTAATGATTAATGTGGGATTTAAAATGAGTATTCCAGCACAAAAGTGAAGGTAGGGGTTAAAAATACTATAAAATAAGAGATAAAGAGAAAAATAAGAATAAAAAATCATTAATTAACTCAGGAAAGTGGGTAAAAGTAAATATACCATATAACTCAAAAAAAGAGAAAAAGATGAAAGATGATGAAAATAATAACTAACCAAGGAATGTAACCACCCCCACCCATAGATTGTGCAGTGTCCTCATTGTAATAAAATATAATTTGGGAAGAAAGGATAAAACATTTTGGTTTTCACGGGTAGGTTTCTTCTTGAAGGTGGATTTCCTCTATTGGGGACTCTGTTATGGTTTTGTGAAAGTGATTCAATCACTGGCCATTAAAAGTGTATCTTTGTTTTTTTCTTCATTTTGAATCTACACAACACTAAATGGATATACATTAGTAAGATTGTATGGGAAAACCCATCAGGAAAAAATATTACCTAGGTTAAATTATAGTATTTCATTGAAAAAGAGGACCTTATTCCCAATGTGGAATAGACGATGTTGGATGTGGCAGTTGTGGAAAAACTTAGTTCTCTCCAAATAGATCTAGGAGTTCTCAATTGAGTCTATTCTCATTTCCTCTAGCTCCTAAATAGAGAACTTCCTTTGATCTACACCATAAATATTATAATTTCATTATTTAATAGCCTAGTAGGTATGATGCTATATCTCAATAGGAAGTTGACAACTATTTCCAAAAGCTAACCAATATGGTGATATGCCAATAAGAGTTTTAAAGGTAGTATGGCAATCCAACCATGCATCATTGAGTCTAAGGATCCAATCTTTTATGTTGGTTTGAACCATTTTTTCAAGAATTCGTTTGACCTGTCTATTTGAAACCTCATCTTTACTATTGGTTTGGGGGTGATATATTTTAGAAACTCAATTATTGACCCCATATTTATGTAAAAGTGATTTCATTTTTCTATTACATAAATGAGAACCCTTTTCACTAGTGATGAACCTAGGAAATCCAAACCTATAAAAAATTTGGTTCCCAAAAATTCCACAACTATCTTTGAAACATCAGTCCTTGTGGCTCATTCCTTCACCCATTTTGACACATAATCTACTTCTATATTATTATACAGGTTTCTAAATGAATTAAGAAATATACCCATAAATTCAATTCCCTGATCATAAAAAAATCATGAAAGAGCCAGGGTTTTTTTGAATTTTTATTTATTTTAGATAAATTCCCCATCCTTTGACAATGAGGACATGATTTTCAAAAATCATGAGAATTCCAAAATAGTGTTGGATAAAATAGACCAAAATCGAGAACTTCATGAGTAGACCATTAGGGACCAAAGTGGCCCCTGTATATAGAAGTGTGGAAGAACCAAAGGGTGGACTGAAGCTCTCTATCGGGAGTATAATGCCTAATTACTTAATCACTACATGTGCACAAAAGGTGGGGGTCCTCCCATATGTACCAACGAGACTCATTTTTTAGGTTATCAACTTGGTTTTTATTGAAATTAGTTGGAATGTAAAATAATACTAAATAATTTACAATGTCATCATACCAAGTAATATCGTCTTTCACTCAATAAAAGTAATCATCCGGAAACATAAAATTTATGAGAATATAGGGGGATGAGTTAATGTCTAAGTATGGAAGGATCCAATTGATATAGTTAGACACCACATTCTCTTCTCCTTTTTTATTCCTATTTTCTAGATTAAATTTTTGAAGGAGGATCATCCACCATATGATTTGAGGCTTAGCTTCATGTTTCTTAAGGAGAAACCAAAATAAAACATAATCATAGATCACCTTGAATTTTGACCTAAGAAGATATTAATGAAAATTTTCAAAGTCAAGAATAATATAAACAAGTTATTTTTCAGTGGTCTTGTAGTTTTTCATAGAAGGTCAAGGGTACATGAGGCATCTGCAATGACATGAGGATTATTTTCAACCCTTTTTGATAAAACTAACCCAAATACAAAGTTAGAGGCATCACACATTAGTTTAAAGGGTATATCCCACCTTGGTTGTTGGATTATAGGAGATAATGTGATACTATTTTTTAGTGAATTAAATGAATCCTCACAATTTTTATCAAACAAAATCAGAGTATTTTTTCTAGAAATTGAGAGAAGTGAAGTGCAATATTACTAAAGTATTTAATGAATTAGTAGTAAAAATAAGAATGATCTAAGAAATATCACACAACACAAACACATTTTGGAAATGTAAGGGAGAAAATTATTTTAATTTTTGATTTATTAACTTGAATTTAGTTAATTAAAATAACATTCCCAAGAATTATCCCCCACTATATCATAAAATTGAATTTACCATAATTTAATATGATATATTTTTCAATTTAATAGTAGTGATAGAACATATGTGTGTCAAATAATCATCAAAGGAATATCCATAAACTGTGAAATCATCCATAAAAATTTCCATACAATTCTCAAGGTACTCATAAAATATACTCAACATACAATACTGAAAAGCACCAAGAGAATTATAGAGACCAAATGGAATCCTCATGTATGAAAATATTCCAAATAGATAGGTAATTGTTTTCTTTTCTTGAACCTTAGGGGCTATATGGATTTAAAAATAACCCGAATATCCATTAAAGAAACAATAATGGGACTTACTGGCCAATATTTCTAGCATTTAGTTAGTGAAAGGTAGGGGAAAGCAGTCCTTTCACATTTCATGATTTAGTTAATTATAGTCAATATATAATTTCAAACTATTTTGTACATGTGTTGGAACGAATTCATTCCTTTCATTTTAAACTACCTTTATTCTAGTTTTCTTAGGCACAATTTTTATTAGTCTAGCCCATTTACTATCAGATATTAGATAGATAATCCCAACAATCAATTTACTAACTTCCAATTTTACCACTTCAAGGCGGGTGGGATTTAATTGGCATTGAACTTACATTAAGGGCTTATCCCCATCATCTAAAGGTATATAGTGTATGAAAATAAATGTAATAATCACAAAAATATCAACCAATGTACATACTATTAACATTTTACACTCTCTCAAAAGGTCTAACAATTTTGATTCATGTTCTAGAGAGAGTTTTTTAGAAATAATGAAGAGAAATTTTTCAATACTCTCAAGATAGTCATATTTTAAATTAGGTGTAAGTTTTTTAATTCTAATACCAATGCATTTTTATTGAGGGGACGGATTTTGGTGGAGTGAGGTCTATGAAACTATCTATCTGATCATTTTTATTATCTATAGAAATAGAATCAATGGAAATGAGATTTACAGGATCATCAATGGTTATGGGTACCTCATAATGAATACACTCATCGATTTTATTTTACAATTTTATAAATCCAAAAAACAATTAAAATATGAATCAAAACCCAAATCATCAAATAGTGAATAAGAGAAAAGAAAATCAGAGTATGGGTCAAGGAGAGAATGTTTTTATGTGTGTCATTAGAGATAACTTACACAGAATATATAGGAAGAGTGTAGTTCTCTTCAACATGGTGTTTCATATCATCAAGGATATTGAAACTTATCTTGTCTCCCCTAAAATCCATAGATATTATACCATTGTAAATGTTATTGATTGTATTTTTTGTTTCAAGGAAATGACTTCTATGAATGATAGGAGAATGTCCTTTGGTCCAGTTATCTTCCAAATCAAGAATGTAGAAGTTTAAAAGGAATATGATATTCTTTACTCACATGAGGACATCATCAATCACTCTAGTTGGTTGTGTTGTGCTCCGATCAAAAAGTTTTACAATTATGTTTATCAGTTGAAGAAATTCCACCCAAAGAGAAGTATATATAGAGTGAGGCATTACATTAATCGAAGCATCTAAATAAAGGATTTCATAAAAATAGAAAGTCTTCCCTATGGTTCAAGGTATCATAAAAGTGCTCGGAACCTTGAATTTGGTTGGAATCGCTAATTGTATCAAGGTAGAGACATTCCTTCCAAGGTTTACTCTCTCATTCCACTTCAATCTCCATTTGTGGGTGAACAGTTCTTAAAATAATTTAGAATAGAGAGTAATTTGTTTAACTAAATATAGGATAGAAATGTTAACTTGTTCCTTTTTAAATGTATCTACGATCTCTTTATCAATTTCATTATCAAGATTTTTCTTTGATTAAGAGAGTCTTTGGGGAAAGGGAAGAGGAATGGGTTGTTCAGGGTAATCCTAATTGATAACTTTTTAGCCCATTTTTTCTTTTTCTTTTCTTCACTTGAATATTTTATTAGTAGAGAAAGAGAATTTTTTAGAGGAGGACATACCTGATGTATAGAATCACTAGAAGGAAAAAGTTATTTACCACTATAAAGTGTGATAACACATTCAATATCGTTGTCTTTTGGATTGGTAATAGATTGGTATGATAGTTTTTCAGACCCTTGACTTTGGATTTCACCTAATGAGTTGTAAAATTGGACTAATTGAGTAGGTCGTTTATGGCTAGTTGTGTAGTTTTTTGGATTTGAAGATTATTTATAGTTGTTTGTTTTATCATGTTCTCAAGGCTAGGCTTGGGTTTTGGAGGGGTTTGTTAGAAATGATTTTTTAGAAATTAAGGATTTATATATGGTGTTAGAGGATGAATAATCTTCCCCAGGTGGTTATAGTATTGTTGAAGTCAGGTTGAATACCCCATTTCCTATAGTCTTGGTTTTCTTTCCACCCAGAGTTGTATGGATTGTATGGTTATTTCCTAACAGTTTGGTTATAGGGGCCACCTGGGAAGATTTCCTCACAACTCTTAGATGGTTTTCTCAATTGAATACATTGGTATAAATAATAGGTGTCGATGGAATATATACCATAATTAGTTAGAGGAGGAGTTTGGTGTCTCCCTTGGGAAATATAAAGTTGTCATAATAGAGTACTTACCTCTTCAAACTTCGTGTCCACCTAATTCTCAAATTTAGAAATTTTCACCGCATGGACACCTCTTATAGTTACAGTAGACCTTATACCAAACTATTGATCATTTTGATCCACATTTTCAATGATATTCCTTTCATGATTGGTTTCTTTTCCAAAAGTTGACCACCTATATAAATGTCGATCACATTACAATTGATTTAAATTAAACATTCATAAATGTATTGTATTAAAATTTTATCACCTATTTAGTGGTGTGAAAAACATGAACAAAGACTTTAAAAAATTTACCAATATTCATGAAGTGTTTCCCCATCAGATTATATTATTCTAAAAAAATCTTTCTTTATTGTTATAATTCGATAGGTTGGGAAGTATTTTTCAAGAAAAATACTTTTCATGTTTACCCATCCTCTGATTGGGGAGTTAACATAGTATAACCAATATTTTTTTATGTCTTATAAAGGGAATGGGAACTCCCTAAGCTTAACCAATTATTCATCCAAATTTTTAGGTTTTAGTATTGAACATATGGTATAAAATTCCTTTAAGTTATTTTGTGGGTCTTCTCCAGCCAGCCTATAAAATTTTGGTAATATATGAATGAGTCTGGATTTTAATTGAAAATTAGTTACCTCACCATATATTTGAATATATATAGATTGGATATCAACATCAAGAGAATTGAATTATTTTAGTGTTCAGTTATTTTTTCCATGTTTTATATTTTAGGTTTAGTTTCTAATTTAGTTCTAGAAGAAGAGGGGTTTGGAAGAGTCTCAAGGTGTGGTTCATCCTCTTTCAAAGGATTTTCCTATGTCTCTCAATGTCACTAAAATAGAATCCTCTCTAGTATGGGGTTAAAATTAGGTAGTTAACTCAAAGTAGAACACATCATGAATAAAACATATAAATAAAAAGTGGTTGTAACAGAACCTATATACAAAATTTTAGGAGATAAATAAATAAATATTTTCAAAATTTACAAATTTCTTATAAAAAACATACTAAAAACCAAAGAGCACCCCAAAAATGATGCCAAAATTTGATCACATTGTCATGAAATATCAAATTGATTAAGTTTTTAAAGTTTATTTATATTATATGGATGAACCTAGGTCATATATCAAGGAGAATTGATGAGTTTAGAGTTCATATTTTTGATAAGTATTTCAAAAGAAAACTGAAAACATGTGAATTTTAAACTATAATTCAAAACAAAATAAGTGAATTTAAAGAGTTTAATAGTAAAAAAACAAAGGTGATATTTTTAAAATAATTATATAAGTAGGTCATTTCAAGTTCACTACACATCTTAGTTTGTTCATTATTATGAAAAAATATAAATGGTTAATGGAATCCTTTGGTTGAGGGTTGTCAAGATCTCGATTCCCCTCTTACCACTTAAAACGATGCACAAAGAACCAACCCTTAACACAACGATCATTTTTTCATTATTTAGAAATAAAGGATAGAATAATGGAATCCAAATCATGCTAAAATATTATTTATGTGTGAGATAAAAAGGATTCTTGGGTTATCCATTCAAAACAACCCAAGATTCTCGCTTGAAATCTCAACCCAATAGGCATTTAAAAGAAAAATGTTTCACTTGATTATACAAAAAAATTAATTAAATGGACAATAATGTTAAGATAAAACATAAATGAAATGTTTTAAACAAACAATACACAAAACTGATGTAAGAAACTAGACCTTATTTTTAGGTATGTTTTCCTTTTCTGGTCGTTTTTTAGAAAAAGAGGAAATTCAGGAAATTTTCAAAGTACACGTTGTGTACTTTATGAGTACATGTCATGTACTCCGTTACCACAGGTAGCTGGGTGCTGGCCGTGTAGTGGCCATGCACATGTCCATGTGGGGGTTACTTTGAGGCCACCTAAAGCATAGTATAGAAATGGTGAGTACACGTTGTGTAATTCAAAATTACATGTCGCGTAATTTCTTTTTTTTCATTAAATGCACTGGGGTCGCGTCTAATTGCCAAAACTGTCTTCTTATAGGTTTTCTTCATCCGAGAGAACCTATACGGCCGTGATCCTTCTCTGAGTCCCTGATCCTCCATCTGATCTCTGATTCGACCATCATCGATTGCGTTGGGATCGCCTCGGTAAGCTCTCTCTTCTTCTTGAGCATCGTTTCATGATTCCTCTTCTTTCTTAAGTTATCCTCTATCGAAAATTTTAGACTTTTTTGTATATCTTCGGTGTTATAAGGTTATTTAAGCCTCGAGGTTCACATATAGTGATATCCTAATGTCGAGGTAGGTGGTTTGTGCCTTTCCGTTGAAATTCTTTGAGTATTATGTGCAATTTTGACCAATACCCTTGAACGGGGTATTGCGTGTTTACCATTTTACCCCTTTTGATTTTCTTCCACGCTTGTATGATTTTTTAGTGGTTAATTGGATATTAATAGGGTTGATTTCTTTTCTTTGGATGTTTTACCAATGCATGATCTATTTAGGACCATTTGGTCCTGCTTGGCCTTTTGGCCGCCTTGCCTGTTTTCCATGCGTGTTGCTGTAGGGTGAAGAGTTTGCATTCTAACATGCTTGATATGTTGTAGACTGGTTATCCAAGTAGTTCTGTAGGTTTACTTTGGCCATATTTCATTGATATGCTCATTGACCTACACAGGGCCATGAGAACCTAGTGTAGTATACTATAAGGGGAATTGACCGAGTGAGCTTCCTCATAGATTCTTTGATCACTTTAGGCTATAAGGGGGATTGACCGAGTGATATTCCTCAGATAGCCTAGGAACACTTGGGGATATAAGGGAAATTGACCAAGTGGGCTTCCTCAGATAATCCTTGACTGCTTTAGACTATAAGGGGAATTGACCATGTGAGCTTCCTCATAGAGTCTTTGAATTACTTGAACGACTTTGGGCTATAGGGGGAATTGACCAAGTGAGATTCCTCAGAGAGTCCTTGACCTTGAGGCTATAAGGGGAATTGACCATGTGAGCTTCCTCAGAGAGTCCTTGACTACCTTATACTATAAGAGGAATTTACTTTGTGAGCTTCCTCAGAGAGTCTTATTTTACTTTAGACTATAAGGGGAATTGTCTGTGATTGCTTCCTCAGAGAGTCTATTTATATATTCTTGTGAAAAAACCAGAGGGGTTAGACTGAGTGTACTACCCAGAGGGTTTCTTGTACTTGTTAGGTAGGACCAGAGGGGATGTTCTGTGATTACTTCCCAGAGGGTTACCTGTTTGTGTTTAGATGCTAGTTTCTTTATTACTTCATATGGAAACTGTGGATTGTTTACTATTGAGTACTTTCCTATTTACTGCTTTTTGTACTTTTACCTTCCATCTATTCACTGAATGTTAAGCACAGATCTTTGGGTGGTTTCCTACTGGGATTTAGTCTCACACCATATTTGGTCCATGTTTTTGGGCCCAAACAGATTATATTGTTGTAGGTATAAATAAGGGCAAGAACCTTTCTACTCCAGGTACTTGACTTGTTGTGGAGCTGGAGAGCATGAGACCAAGCTTAGGCTTGCGATGCTGAGGATCTATTTATCTGTTTCTTTTATAATTTGTTTTATTATTGTTTTTATTCTTAATTGTGAGTTGTTTGGATATTTTCCTAGACATATTCATCATGCATCATTTTATATATATATGCGTCAGTTATTTATTATTTCAGTCTTCCATTGTTCACTATTATTGGATATTTATTTCTTCCTCTATTGTATATTTTTTTCTTTTCCATTGTGTTACTCTGCCAATGTGGGCATAGTTTCCCCACTATCACACCCAAGGCCCTCACTGCTAGTCAACAGCCTCTAACATTCGGGGAAATGTTCTTGAGGCCATGTGACCAACCGGTTATGGAGCGCCTCTATGTGGCTTCTGGAACTGGGACGTTACAAAGTGGTATGAGAGGATTATTTTCTCTTGAATTACTATTTGGAGCCTTTAGCCAGGGATAGGAAAGAAGTGGTACTTGGTAATAAGCTATGTCTGGGAGTAGCTAACCTATGTATAGGGAAAATCCAATCTACCTCATTTATTGCAATTTTTCTGGTTTGCAATTTTACAGTTGATTTGATTTCACCGTTGGGTGATTCACATGTTTTGTGCTATTATCGTTGATGTTATTGAGTATCTATTTTTGTCGCAACCCGATGAGATGAGGGTATTCCATCTTATGAATCATATAGGCACTTTTTAAAATCACATTTCATGCTTTCTTTCCATGCCATCTGGGATGAATTAGCGATTTTATGTTGTTGTTATAGATGTTGTGTAGAATATGCATGATGTTGTGATAGATTCCTTGATAAGAATACCTACTATTTGATATGGTATTGATTGTGTAAGGTTTTTCTTGAATGAATGCCAAACTTTGGTTCATGAGGTGTTCTGGGCCCACATGGACCAGAATTTGGTGGATCATTGCATTGTTTGCCTTGTTATAACATGTATAAGATTCCATACTTTGATTCGAGGGGAGTATGAGCCCTAACGGATCGAAATTTGGCACTTTCAATGTTCGTTTCAGTGTTTTTCTGGGTTCCGGAGTAGTTTCTAAGGCTTACTATCCAGAAAAACTCAGAATACACGATGTGTAGTTTTGACTACACACTATGTGTTCTTCTATTCAGGAAGAAATAGTTTTTCATAAGTACATGCCGTGTACTCTATGTACATGCCGTATAGTCTCCAACCGTGTCATAGGTCATGAGGGTAGATAAATGTAATGAGGAAAGTCTAGGGGGAACACATCGTTTACAAGTTGAACATGCCGTGTAGTGTTGACCCTATGTCTGCTCGTGTAACTAACAAAAAGGATGGATAAACCTCAATCTATACACACCATGTCAAGATTGAACACGCCGTGTAGTCTGGCCCAAGTACCCGGCCGTGTCACTAAAAACATAGGTCAGTGTTATCCTTTCATGTACACGTCGTGTCTACCTTGAACACGCGGTGTAGTGTGAGTCGTGTGTCAGTCTATGTCACTAACAACATAGGCCAGGTGAATCTTTTCTAGTACACACTATGTCTACTTTGAACACATCGTGTAGTATTGTCTTAGGAGAGTCGTGTGGCTTAACCATGTAGAAGGAATCGGGTAGGGAAAGTGGAATCCATTACACACCGTGTGTTAAGACAACACGCCATGTGTTTGGGGTGTTACATGACCAGTTTAGGCAGGAGTACACGCCCATGTAAATGACTTAAGGGAACACGTCGTGTAGTCATGTTTTGTGAAACTTGAGTGTTTTCTTTCTCTTTTTCCCTTATTAAACTTCTAGTTTTTGAGTCCTTGAAAATATTGTTTTAAGTTATGCACTTGACCTTGCAGATTCATGCCACTGAGATGTCCTCTGGTTGTATGCCAGTTTCCAGGCGGTGATCAGACACCAGACATGGTTGATCAGGGACTACTTGCAGATCCTATAGTTGTGCCAGCCTTGGCATCAGCCGTTGTACTTGACATAGGTGCTGATGCACAGTTCAGGGAGGGATTTTTTAGGATGATGCAAACCTTTCAGGGAGCACCACCTCCTACCCCATCGATGGCAGAATTGATTCTAGTCTTTAATCAGCATCATCCTCTCATTTTCTCAGGGGATGGAGGATCCCAGGCTGAAGAGTCATAGATAAAATCCATGCTGACGATTTTCGAGCAGCTGGAGATACCTCCAGAGAAGAGGGTGAAGCTCGCTACCTACATGCTTCGAGAATTCACCAAGAGGTGGTGGGATGTGATCTCACAAGCGGGAAGCCAGCAAAATATGGCTTGGGATGAGTTTCGGTGCATCTTCTACAATTAATTCTATCCGGAGACCTTGAGGGATGATCGAGCCCAAGAGTTCGCAATTCTGGAGTAGGGTACTCTTACTATTATGGAGTATTCCTCTCGCTTCACAGAGCTACAGCATTTCATGCCTATTCCAGGAGGTGATGAGTTGTTCCTTGCACGGAAGTTTGAGGATGGTTTAAGGCACGACATCCGATCGCAAGTAAACATCTTTAGGTTGACTTTGATATCCTCTATTGTCAACCAGGCGCTGATCACAGAGCACAATCTAAGGGATTATGGAGCTGTGAGCCAGGGCAGTTCGGCATCCAGAGTTATTATTCCTCCTACTGATAGCAAGAAACGCCACAGGGAGTCTACACGTGGAGATCTGATTAGGCGGGATGCATCTTCTAGTATCCAGGTGGTGTGCTACCAGTGCGGGAAGAGTGGGAATATGAGGCCACATTGCCCAAGAGACCCAGTGCAGTGTCGATCTTGCAGCAAGATGGGTCACCTTCAGCGCTTCTGTCAGATCTTCTCACCAGTAGATGATGATAGGGCTTCCTCTATGACCTCGTGTTCAGGAGCAGTGCCACTAGTTTCTCACTAGTCAGGGAACTGGAGTTATTTTGACCGTTTGGTCTGAGGTGGAGGTCATGGCCATGGTGGCCAGTTTCCATCCTTTCTATGGCAGCATGGTGGATTTGCTCAAAGTGGTCAGGCAGGGTCACAGGGCAGCAGCATAGGTCAGACTTTTGCAATGGAGCAGACCCAGCAGGAGCAGGATCCCGGACCCTCTACAGTTCGAGGTACGATCTTAGTAGCCTCAGTTTCAGCTTCTTCTCTTTTCGATATAGGGGCTTCCCATAGATTTATATCTTTTTCTGTTGTGGATAGCCTTGGGCTCTTTATCTTTTCCTCTACTGATATCTTGACGTTAGACACTCTGTTGGGGACTATAACGGCTATTGTACGTCATTGCAGGGATTTCCCTCTAGAGGTTAGTGGGTTTCACTTCTTATGGGATCTCTATGTCCTAGAGATGATAGGCTACGATGACATTCTTGGAATGGACTGGTTAGTTCCCTTCTTGGCAGTTGTCAATTGTTATAGTCGTAGGGTGAGTTTCTTATCACCATAGGGTGGATCCTTTCTTCATAAGGGAAAGTGGGATGTCCAGGAGAGCAGAGAAGGACCCAAGGATCATGGGTTGGGAGGAGTTACAGCCCAGATTTCTAGTCTATATCTGGATGACTAGGGGACTTCACTATTAGACTTTCCCCCAGTGGTGGATCGTTTCAGAGATGTCTTTCCAAAGGACTTTTCAGGTTTTCCTCCGGAGCGTGAGGTAGACTTTTCTATTGATCTTTTTCCAGGAGCAGCACTGGTGTCCATTCCTCCTTATAGGATGGCTACACCTGAGTTACAGGATCTCAAGAATCAGTTGGAGGAGTTGTAGGAAAAGGGTTTCATCCAGCCTAGTACTTCTCCTTGGGGTTCGCATGTTCTTTTTGCGAAGAATGAATATGATACCCTTCGTCTTTGTGTGGACTATCAGAAACTGAACTAGTTGACAGTCAATAACAAATATCCCTTACCTAGGATTGATGATCTCTTTGATCAGCTTCAAGGAGCTTGGGTGTTCTCGAATATTGACTTAAGGTCTGGTTACCATTAGTTGTGCGTTATACCATCAGATATACTTCTTACATCCTTCCATAGTAGGTATGGTCTATACGAGTATATGGTTATGTCGTTCGGTCTCACGAAAGCACCTACAGTTTTCATGGAACTGATGAACCAATTGTTCTATCCATACATGGATTCCTTCATGGTGGTTTTCATGGATGATATCTTGGTGTAATCTCACACTCGACATGACCATGCTACCCATCTTGAGATCATTTTGAGTACAATGAGGGAGCATCAGTTATATTCTAAGCTCTCAAAATGCCACTTCTGGATAGATCATATTCACTTCTTGGGTCATGTCATCTCTAATACAAGAGTATCAGTAGACCCATAGAAAGTGAGAGCAGTAGTCTCCTGGGAAAATCCAAAGAACGTCTTTGAGGTGTGTAGTTTTCTAGGGATAGTTGGATACTATAGATGCTTCATTCAGGACTTTACACACTTAGCAGCACCACTGACAGGTTTGACTAAGAAGGGTGCCAAGTTCTTATGGTCAGATTCTTGTAATTCATCCTTTCAGGATCTGAAAGGAAGGTTGACTTCAGCACTGATACTAGTCTTGATAGATTTGGGCAAGAGCTATACTATTTACTGTGATGCATCAGGTATCAGGCTGAGAGTTGTGCTTATGTAGGGATATGGAGTCATTGTGTATGGGTCTCGGTAGTTGAGGCCACACGAGAGGAATTACCCAACACACGATCTGGAGTTGGTAGTTTTTGTTCATGCCTTACGCTGTTGGAGAAATTGTCTTTTGGGAGAGCATTTTGTGGTTTTCACTGACCACAAGAGTCTCAAGTACATCTTCACTCAGCATGATCTGAATTTAAGACTGTGAAGGTGGGTTGAGTACCTTCAGTCCTTTGACTTTGAGCTTGCCTATACACTGGGGAAGGGCAATATAGTGGCTGATGCATTGAGCAAGAGGACTCAGATACAGGTAGTTCAGGAGGCCATCAGTGAGTGTCATCTTATGGATATGTTCTCTAAGATGTATTTGGAGGTGCACGAAAGTCTGGGGAAGAAGTTTCTTTCTTTTGTAGTTGTTACCTCTTCTCTTCTTGATCGAGTGCGAATGAGGCAACTATCAGATTTAGAAGGCCTAGTCCTATGGGAGAGTGTGTTAGGAGAGGACCCTATTCCTGGATAGATCATAGGAAAGGATGAGATCTTTCATTTCTAGGGGCGTGTATGGGTACCATAAGATATACGCGAGAAGCTGATATGGGATTTTCATTCATCAGTTTGGGCAATTCATCCTGGTGTCACCAAGATGTATTGTGATCTACACCATCAGTATTGGTGGTCAGGTATGAAGATGGATGTTGCTGGTTTTTTCATGAGGTGTTCTGCCTGTCATCAGGTGAAGGCGGAGCATCAGCAGCCAATAGGGCTTTTGCAGTAGTTACCCATTCCCGAGTGGAAGTGGAATGATGTCGTGATGGATTTCGTAATAAGGTTGTCGAGGTCACCTTGAGGGAATGATGTAGTATGGGTTGTCATTGACAGACTTACGAAGGTTTCTCACTTCTTGCTGATCAAGGAGACCTTTAGTGTTGATGAGATGGAACGGTTGTACATCTGTGAGATTGAAAATCTGTATGGAGTTTCACACTCCATCATTTCAGACAGGGATGCACGTTTTACTTCTCGGGTCTGGAATGGGCTACAGAAAGCTTTGGATACACATGTAATTTTGAGTATGGCTTACCACCCCCAAATAAATGGCCATTTCAAGTGTACGATTTAGGTGCTTGAGGACATGCTTCGAGCATGCATCCTGGATTTTGGAGGTTCTTGGGAGAATCATATACCTTTTTTGAATTTCTCCTACAATGATAGTTTTCAAGAAACTATTCAGATGGAACCTTATGAGGCTTTGTATGGTAGGCCATGCTGATCACCCTTATATTGGCTGGAGGGAGGAGAGGCAGCTTTGTTGGGACCTTGTCTTGTTCAGGAGACCACAAAGCAGTTAGAGTTAATTTAGAAGAGGATGGCTACTGCACAGTCTCGATGGAAGTCTTATGATGATCAACGGAGGTGACCTCTGGGGTTCGAGGTCAGGGATCAAGTATTCCTGTGTGTCACACCGAGGTTGGGAGACAGGAGGATTAGGAGACAGGGTAAGCTTTCGTCGAGGTGCGTCGGGCCGTTTGAGGTGTTGGAGAGAGTTGGGTCGGTTGCCTATCGGTTTTAGTTACCTCAGAGGTACCTGGCTATGCACGATGTTTTTCATGTTTCTCAGCTCTGACATTAATTTTCAGACCCGTCTCACATCTTTCAACCTGAGGAGGTTGATCTCGAAGTGGATGAGTCGTTTGAGGAGCATCCTATCCAGATTTTTTATCACAGTACGAAGGTTCTCCATGGCTGGTATGTTCCTATGGTATGAGTGCTATGGCAGCACGGGCGGGTATAGGATGAGACTTGGGAGAGGGAGGTCGATGTATGATCCCAGAGGCCAGAACTATTTGAGGTTTCTTCTTCTATGCCATGCTAGGGAAATTTGGGGACGAATTTCTTTAAGGGGGAAGTTTGTAAGAACTCGAACCTTCTTTTCAGGTATGTTTTCCTTTTATGGTTGTTTTTTGAGAAAAAAAAATTCTGGAAATTTTCGAAGTACACGCTGTGTACTTTATGAGTACACGTCGTGTACTCAGTTACCGCAGGTAGCCGGGTGCTGGTCGTGTAGCGGCCATGCACACGGCCGTGTGGGGGTGACTTGGAGGCCTCCTAAAGCGGTGTATGAAAACAAAGAGTACACGCTGTGTACTTCAAAATTACACACCATGTACTTTATTTTTTTCATTAAACGCATCGGGGTCACGTCTAATCGACAGAATCGTCTACTTCTAGATTTTCTTCATCTGAGAGAACCCATACGGTCGTGATCCTTCACCGAGCCCCCAATCCTCTATCTGATCTCTAATTTTAACACCATCGATTGCGTTGGGATTACCTTAGTAAGTTATCTCTTCTTCTGGAGCCTCGTTTCATGATTCCTCTTCTTTCTCAAGTTATTCTCTATTGAACATTTTAGACGTTTTTTAGATCTTCAGCGTTCTAAGGTGATTCAAGCCTCGAGGATCACATATAGCGATCTCCTAATGTCGAGGTAGGTGGTTTGTGCCTTTCTGTTTAAATTATTTGAGTATTATGTGTAATTTTGACTAATAAACTTGAACGGGGTATTGCTTGTTTACCATTTTATCCCTATTGATTGCATTCCATGCATGTATGCTTGTGTATATGTTAATTGGATATGAATAGGTTTGATCACTATGCTTTGGATGTTTTACCCACGCATGATCTTTTTACGACTGTTTGGTCCCGCTTGGCCTTTTGGCCGCCTTGCCTGTTTTCCATGCCTATTGTTGTAGGGTGGAGAGTTTGCATTCTGACATACTTGATATGTTGTACACTGGTTAGCCAAGTATTTCTATAGGTTTACTTTGGAAATATTGCATTTCTATGCTCATTGACCTACATAGGGCCGTGAGAACCTGGTGTAGTAGACTGCAAGGGGAATTGACTGAGTGAGCTTCCTCAGAGAGTCTTTGATCACTTTAGGCTATAAGGGGGATTGATCGAGTGAGATTCCTTAGAGAGCCTAGGACCACTTGAGGCTATAAGGGGAATTGACCGAGTGGGATTCCTCAGAGAGTCCTTGACTACTTTAGAAAAGATCTTCCTCAGAGAGACTTTGAATTACTTGAACAACTTTGGGATATAAGGGGAATTGACCGAGTGAGCTTCCTCAGAGAGTCCTTGAACATGGGTCTATGAGGGGAATTGACCATGTGAGCATCCTCAAATAGTCCTTGACTACCTTAGACTATAAGGGGAATTGACTATGTGAGCTTCCTTAGAGAGTCTTGTTTTACTTTAGACTATAAGGGGAATTGGCTGTGAGTGCTTCCTCAGAGAGTCTATTTATATGTTTTTGTAACAGAACTAGAGGGGTTAGACTGAGTGTAATGCCCAGAGGGTTGCTTGTACTTGTTAAGTAGAACCAGAGGGGATGGGTTGTGAGTACTTCCCAGAGGGTTACCTGTTCGTGTTTAGCTGCTTGTTTAGCTGTTGCATAATATGGAAACTGTGGATTGTTTACTGCTGAGTACTTTCCTGTTTACTAATTTCTATACTTTTACCTACCATATATTAACTGACTATTAGGCATAGATCTTTGGGTGGTTACCTACTAAGATTTAGTCTCACACCCTGTTTGGGCCATGCTTTTGGACCCAAACAGATTATATTGTTGCAGGTATAGATAAGGATTGGCGCCCTTCTACTTCAGGTACTTGAATTTCTGTGGAGCTGGAGAGCATGGGACCAAGCTTAGGCTTGCGATGCTGAGAAGTTGTTTATCTGTTTCTTTTTTACTTTGGTTTAGTACTGTTTGTATTCATCATTATGACTTGTTTGGCTATTTTCCTAGAAATATGCATCATGCATCATTTTATATATATTTGCTCCAGTTATTTATTGTTTCAGTCTTCCGTTGTTCATTGTTGTTGGATATTTATTGCTTCCACTATTGTATATTTGTTTCTTTTCCACTTTGTTACTCTTCCAATGAGGGAATAATTTCCACACTATCACACCCAAGGCCCTTGATTCTAGTCGATAGCCTATATAATTCAGGGAAATGTGCTTGAGGCCTTGTGACCAACCAGGTACGTGGTGCCTCTGGGTGGCTTCCGAAACTGGGACGTTACAACCAATAGAATAAAAGATGTCAGAACTCTCAGTCCAAGTGTGAGAAGCTCCCTTGAAATGAACACCCACCATTTAGCTTCCCATTGAGAGGAGGAGGGGGCTTAGGTGGAACTTTTCCTTCATACTTGATCTCCTTACGATGATAGGGGACTCTATAACTTATAGTATAAATAAATGAATCATTTTGATCTCAAACATGGTGGATATTTTCCCCCTTGTTGAACTTACAAATGGGGTGCCTATGGTGAGAGCTTATAGACAAAGGGGAAGGTGGATTTAGAAACCCTGCTTTCAAAATAAAACTTGGATCATGGTTTTGGGTGGCCATAAAATCTTATATAGTTTTTTAATAATTCATAAATTGGTTTCCCCGTATATTTTATATCTTCATTAAAAAATTTGCATCATTTAGAGGCTTATATCCCAAAATATGGCTGAATTATAAAAGTGACCTTGAGACTATGAATAGTGAAAATTCATTTCAATGATGTCATATTTTGGGCCTAAAAATGCTTGAATTGGGATTTATTTTATTCTGGGGAAATGTATCCATCATATAATTTCATTCATCCACCAATTTTCATCCTAATTGGATTTATATAATATCCAAAATATGCATTTTAGTCTACATATGTGCTTCGGATTTTATGCATTTTTGCTCATTTTTCTTAAATTTCATTATGTGCTCTCAAAATAACCTCATACTATAATGTAGACATCTTATTATGTAAAATTAATCTTTTTAACTATGATAAACATTAAATAATTGAACTAAATTTGATGTGAATTTTATTATTATATTTGGAATCTACAATACAAAATCAGTTTAACACAATGGTATAAGAGTGAAAATAAAATAGTGAATCACTATGAGATAAACCTCTAACAATTCTATAAGGTTCTACTCACATCCAAGTATCCCAAATTAATTAATTATAAAAAAATTATAATTAATTAAAATAATACAAGTAGGATTATAACCAAAGATGAAGGCATACATTGTCGAACGACTTCTTAGATATCAATGCCTAGTTGGAACCATGACCAACCACCCATTAAAGGTCCATCTCATGATTTTGATCTCATTTTGTGAAAAATACCTATCACACAATAAACCAATTTAATATAATTAAATTGTAACCTTATAAGAAAACCAACCAAGTGATGTACCTTTACTAAAACAATTTGTGAGGACATACAGACCTCTTTTCAGGTTCTCTTCTATCTAGGCTGAGTGAAAACCCCATTGGAAATGGTATATTTCATGATACCTAGTGGAATAATAAAAAATTACTATAATGGAAACAATAAAAATAATGAAAAATGGGGGTAAATCAATGAAGTTGGTAGGAGGAAGATCCTAACCTATGAATACATTTAATCGCACCTCAAACCGCCCAAATCAGAGGATAAATAGGGGAGAGGATATTTATCTAATTCATATTTCATGCATCATTTTTTACCAAATAAAAAGTGGTAAATCCGCTATTTTAATTAAAAAAATAGGCTACCAGCCATCTACAATGGTGTGACATATAGTTTCATGTCCTGACTATTTGGGGTCTTCTCCTTGGCCTCATTTTTACAACTTAAAACCTTCCAGAAAACCCCCATCAAATTTATTAAAATAGTGAATACCCTATTAAAAATTTGAATGATTTTTTATAGTACTTTTCAACCATCAAGAGCCCCCATACACTTCTTAGGAATCCTCTTGAACCCTTGGGTCATCACTCAATCCTTAAAACCTATCTAAAAACACCATTTTGGGATGTTCAAACTATTAGAACCTCATTTTGATTCCTTATTCTAAAAAATAACCATCTAACAAAATGAAAGGTTCAAATATAACTTATAATTTATAAGATTTAATGATGTAAGTTGTTATAATCTCCACACTATAGTGCTTCTCTTCCTCAATAAGTTGTAGAAGCACGTGAAACATGCCTCCCAATCCGTCATGATCATCAAACAAAAATATTTATCTATATTCCAAACATGAAGGAAAACTAACCATACCAAGGCCATGAATATTCCCAAACATCCATCATGCTCTTTCAGCATGAATTTTCTAGAATAAAACACAAGAAGCTGAGCCAAAATCTCACCATACTCCAACATCGAGACCAAAATAACTGCATTCATCCACTTGACACACCACAGTGTCTTACACTGATTCCTTGTGAAGCATGAATATGATCCCCACCATAGGAATCAACACAAGGATTATGATTTTAGTAGTACAATGATATGCCTGGTTTAGTTCAATTCCATCTTACTTTATCAATACAAGATACAGGTTAATAGTCAATACCAAAACATCATTTCTGGTTTTGAGCCAAACCAATGAGTCTCCACTAACCAACACAAACCAAAAATGATGATATTTCTTGAATACACCTAGATAATTCTCAAACAAATTGTTCAAACATGATACAATGAGCTCAATGTGGTTTCAAACTATTTCATTCAATTTTATGTGGAAACACTAGTCAATACTCTTCTATATAACAACCTTAAAAGTTATGACGCCTAAATAATTGACACTCTAGGAAGCCACTGATCATTATTCCTTAAGTCTCAGAGGCATTGTTAAACCATTCTAATATCCTAATAAAAGTTTGAATCAATTTCAAAGGAGTCTTCTCCCAATTGGTTCACCAACCTATTTTACCAGCCATAAGGATCTTAGTTATTCATCATTAAACCAATTATATGAATCTTGTATGAATCACACTAATTTTATCCTGATTATAAAGCCCACTTCTGGTCTCTATCTAGTGCTACATATGAATCAAACATCGTGCATTCATCATAGAACCAAATACCCTCAGGTTTACTATGAATTAGTCTTTAGAGTCTCAAGATCGTTTAATGGTCAATATTTTATAGGCCATGACCCTTTTCATATAGATTTAATTAGTTGTATGACTAGTTAAATACTCCCCACCATAGGATTATAATTATTTGAACCACATTGTACTCACATCAGTCTACCTAGAACTCAAATAGTCATAACCTTTGTACCTAATGACTAAAATTTGAAATACATTTCATTTGATTCAATTTAAATGATAAAAAATAATTTTAAAATACTAATATATAATGAAATAAGCTTAATTTTTTAGAAAACATTAGTTCTATTCTAAAATATCAAATATAGGAATATAATTAAAATATAATAGTTTTAAAATATATAATTTTACTTTAAAATATATTTTATTAATAAAAAGGTTTCATAAGTTTTAGGTTATGCTTATATCTAAGTTATTTCATAAAATCCATCATATTTTCAAAAATGGTATTTTTCACTATTCAGCTAAAAATCAATTATTTTTGAAAAAATTTAAAAAATTACCCTAAGATAATTTTGATATTATAAATTAAAAAATGAATTTACTTTTATCAAATTAAAATTTTAAAATTAATATAATTAATTATCTATATAAAAATAAAAAATATTAAGAAAATTGTTTTGATTGAAAAATGACTTCTTATACTTCATGTGTCTCTAATATTACATCATATAAATTTATAAACAATTGAATATTGAAATAGTAGTTTTAAAAATATAAATATTACCTATTATAATAAACTTTTATATGTGATTAATTTAATTTATTAAGGTAATATACTATACCATTTTTAAGTGATTCTTCAAAAGACACTTTTATAAAATATTAGTCAAATAGAATCATAATATATATAATTATTTTTATTGATTATTATTATTTTATATACTAATTTTTAATTTATTAATTAATTTTTAATATGTTTTGGTTCATTTTAACTGAGTGTTGTGTTAGTTCAGTGTTGCTTGTGACATATGTTGTTGAACATAGTATTAATTTAAAGGATCCAAAATATCAGTTCATTACTTCTCATGTGTCTAATAATCATAGATTCTATAAGAATCACATCTTATTTCTATAGTAGTGGTTTTTTTGACTCATTACATCTCCATGTAATTACTATCACATCTATATATGACCACTTGATAAAAATCTCCCACTAAACTCTTTTGTGAGAAACATATATGGAGTAACCTCATTTGAATAATGGTGAGACTTAGGAATCAAATTCCTAATGTTCAACTTCTTGAACACATTAAAACTCATTAACTTCACAACAACAAAATTTATGATGTTAACTTATGTTTTCCACTTAGATCCCTTTACAATCTTAACATCATCTTCATTCTAGGAACCTATACTATAATGACCCAGGAATTTATTTCTTCTAAATATATTCTTGTGACATTATTAGTAATATAATACACATACAAGAAAACAAAAACACTTTAGTTCATTATTTTAAGAATGTTATATTCAGTATATAATAATACCCAACAAAATATAGAATATTAAAATGGGGAAAATAGAGGATAAAAAAAGTAAAATATAAAAATTTTGATCACCTCGATCCCTTATAATTATCACACCCATGAACAACACTATAATATAGATATAGAGGGTTAGTAATACAAAATTCTTTTTGTAAATGATATTGAACTGTTATAGAATCAAAGTGAATGACGAAGTGTGAGAATAAAGGTTTATTTATAAGTAAATATGATCATTCAAAATTATGATTGAAAATTGAAATGTGACCATTAGTCAATAAGATTTTTGTTCATTATTATTGTAGGTTGTGTAGATTCAATTAAGTGACTATTAGGATTATTTTATGATATAATCAAAATTGTATTATTTTTTAAGACTATAAATGTATCCTATTAAAATATATGTTTTCTGATTAAGGTATAAGTTTTAAATAAAATTTATTTAATTAAATAATATTATAAAACACTTTTTAAATGATTTTATATTTTAACAAATCCCTAGGTAATTTTTATAACAATCATAATGTTTATAATGCAATAAAAGATTTTAATTATCAATAAATAAGGAATTTTATTTTAAATTTAAAATTATAATATATAGAGTATTTTTTTGATAAAATAAATTTCATTTTTGGACTCAATACATCAAAATTATCTTAGGGTGAATTTTTATGAATTTTTTGACAATATTTATTTTTTAGTGAAAAGGTGAAAAATTCCATTTTACGTGTGCTGTGATTTGATGACATTGTTATTATTTGAAAATTATTCAAAAATTCATGAAAAATTTTATTTAATAAAAAATAAATTTCATAATTATAAAAATTAATTCAGAAATATTAATTTTAATTTATAAATTTATACTTTATATTTTAGAACAAAAAAATTGATTTTAGAGATGAAAATTATTTTTTTAGATTTTATGCATTAAAAGAGGTGGTTGCATGGTGTTTTTTAAATTGTTCATGATTTGAATGTCCATACACACTCACTCACTCATTAATAATCCATCAAATTAGTTGTAATTCATTTAAGCCATAATTGGTTGGCTTATATAATAAGATAATCAATATTTTAACCCTTAAAACCACCCCTCCAAAAGTATAAATAACACAACTTTATCACTCTCCTCACTACACCAAAGACATTTAGTATGAATTATCTCTCAAAATAACTCTCAAGATTATCTATATGGTGGTTCTAATGTTATAAGAAGTCCTTATCTAGCTTTAATAATCATCCTCCCAAGGTAAGGGTCCCCAATCCTCCTCTTTCATTTTCAACTGCAATTCCTTTATTGTATTGTATTTTATATTTCCTTTTAAAATACACAAATTATTTTAATTCCATGTTATTATCATCCATTTTAATTATTTTCAATGAGATATTACTTTATCCATCTCATTTTATCCTTTTTCAAAGCCTTTATAATACTTTAATTATCCCTTATCCACAAAACCATCCTAACATTTTGGTAAAGTAAAAAGTGTGTAGTTTTATAAGAAAAAATACCTATCTTGATACTATTAGTGGAATTGTTTTTGGTTTATATGAATCTAGAGGTTAAACCCCTAAAAATATTTGGTCAGGTATATCACAAACATCATTTCGATGCATGGTAAATAGACCCTTATTGTTCACCTGGTTTGAAACTTCGAGGGATATGCTTGGATGATCTACATTTTATTTACAAACTAGTATGAAGGATTTTTTTATCATTTATTTGGTCTCATGCCTTTGAAAATTAAAGTATCAAGTTACTAAGAAACTTTGAAACCTTAGTCCTTATGAACACCCAATGACCAAAATCTCATATCATTTACTTGTTAAGGGTGTTTATTTATACATTATTATATCCCTAGTTATTCCTTAAGATATTTCACCTAGATATCATCATTGGTTATTTGATCGGGGAAAATATTTTCATTCCATATAATTTATTCATTTATAAGGGAAAATATTGTAAGATATGATGCATTGAGAAATTGTGCTAAATATTTATATTGTTCATTACTTGAACATTAGCTATGAAATTATTCAATATGTGAAAAATTTCATTTGAATTTTATATGATAGGTGGGGAACAAAATTATATAGCCCCTCGGTGCACTGGTTGGTCCCATAAGATGATTAAGATAAGGTAATGGGAGTGTGATTACCTTTTATGTAATATGTCTTCACACAAGGCCTTTATGGTATGTTTAAGATATCTAATATTATGCAATACCTTCACTATATGTTCAATTATTATTATCCTAACACCTATTCATTGTTATGTTGTCCATGGATTTTTTTTTCTCAGTTTCATTTGATATGGGATAACTCATTTTATTTATTCAAGACTTAATATTTTATTTATAATTTATTTTTGTATACACAATATCCTCACTGATTATTTGATCTCACCCTTTATATCATTTCTCATTTCCCCAAGAAACTAAGAGGAGTTCTATGTATGATAAAAGGACCGCAAAGAGAAAAATAATGTTTTCATGTTTTCAAATGATATATTCTTATTTTCATTGTAATTTAAAACTCATTTATGTATATAGTTTTCTAAGGATACTAAACTATTGTATCCTTTATTTCATGATCTATGTACCAATGTCAAAAAAATAAACATTGGCTCTAGGGTTCTGAAGTTGAGGTTGTTACAATTAGTTTCAAAAGGCAATTTAATAAAAATCTTATGAACTATATTTAAAAGAATATACTTATAAAACATAAACCATGGGATAAACCCATATAATATTCTGAAAATAATTCTATAAATACAACTCATAGTGTTTTTGATACACTAATTGAGTATATACCACTTTCTAGAAATAGCACATAATGGAATGAACAATCGTATCAAAACTAGAAATCAATATAGGGATTTCCCTCTAGAGAAAGTCAATGAACTGGTAATGGATTAGAATAGATTATGAATATATTAATTCATTTAACTTAGGTTATTAATAATAACCTTACTCTAATAGAATAACAAATTACACCATAGCATGGTGCATCAATATTGGACTGCTTCATGTGGCAACAACATTCATCCTTTAGTGTGTCAACAAATCCATTAGTGGTTGAACAATCATTCAAGACCCTAGATAAAGTATTACTTTCCATTGGATGTGATGAGAAGGAAAAGGATATTATGGAGGTAAATCGTTTGATGGGATATTTTACCCAGTGATTATCATTAATTTCAAACACCAAGAAGGAAGAATAAATAAACAACTTGGACTATAAGTCTTTTAAATATAAATTCTTTGAAAACTACTTCACTCATAAGCAATGAGGGGACATGGAAATGAAATTCCTAAACTTGAGGAATATGTGGATGAGTATAAAGATAAATTTTTAAGGTTATCATTGAATTTTTTTTATTATTCACACAACCCCAAGATAAATATTGATCGATTCTTCAAAGGTTTAAAACCAAAACTTTAATGAGCACTAGACTCTCAAACATTTAACTCATATGATAAGATTTAAACTAGTTTTATCCATACTGAAAAGGAATTAACAAACCTTCTATTTTCATATGGAATCAGGATAAAAAGAGGGTGGTTTAGCACCATAGTGTAAGAAATTCATAAAAAGAAAAGAAAGGATGGAATTTCTGATATGGAATAATTGTGGGAAGAATCACCCTGAAATATTATTGAAGTTAATGAGAGTCTACTACAAGTGTGGAGATAAATCCACCAAGCTCATGAATTCAAGGATAATATAGAATCCACTAATGTCCAGTGATTTAATTGTAAGGAGATGATACATTATTCAAATCAATTCCCCGTGCATCAAGAGAATCTACCTCAAAATAGTCCCAAGGAGAAAGTTTGTGCTTATAAAATTTCTACTACAAAATTTGATGTTCCTAATGATGTGGCAGTAGGTACATTGGTCATAACTTCAAAATTTTATAATTATTTATTTTATTTTTTATTTTCATAATCTTTTATATCTTCCATGTTTTTTAATAATATTAGATATTTATCTAGTAACCTAATAAGTTAGATATCAATTAGAACAACCAGTTTAAATCTTATTGAAATGAAGGTATTCTAAGAAATCCCCATTTCAATGAATAAAAATACACTATTTATAGATTTAATTATAATATAAATGGTAGAATTTTATATAATCCTTATAATGTATTGAATTTCAAATTATAATTCAACAATTTATTATCGAGAAAATAATATTACAACCTCTAAATATTGTATTAAATCTCATGCATTTAGAGGAGATGATTCGTTGTCCAAGTATTATCTAAAACCACATATTGTGGGACATCTTAATGAAATCCTTGATGATGATTCAATGAATATGAATTATTCCCTAATAATATACTATGTATATATTATGAGGGGATATAATGATGTGTTATTAGAGGAATTACTAGTATATAATCTTGATTGTGAAGTTGAATTATCTATTGATCTTATCCCTAATGCAAAACCCATATCTAAGACTCCCTGTAGGATGGATATGGTAGATTTATTTGAGGTTAAAAATAAACTACAAGAGTTAAGTAAAAAGGTGTTTATACACCCTAGTGTTTCACCTTGGGGAGAACCTTTCTTATTTGTGAAGAATAAGGAGTAGTCAATTATATTATGAACTTTCTATAGGGGAGCCAATTCAAACATTATTAAGAATAAGTATCCATTTCCTATTATTGATGATCTATTTGACTAACTTAAAAGTTCCCAATACTTATATAATATAAATCTCTATTCTAGTTATCATTAATTGAAAGTCAAGAAGTATGATATACCAAAGAAGGATATTTTTGAAAGGTATGGACATTATGAGTACACAGTAATGTCATTTAGATTAACTAATGTACCATCTATGTTTATAGATATAATGAAATTAATATTCAAGGATTATCTTGATAATTTTATTATGGTATTCATCGATGAAATATTGATATACTCAAATTCCTATGATGAGAATAAAGATAATTTAAGAATCATATTTTAGTCCCTAAGATAGAAGGAACTATATGGGAAATTCAGTAAGTTTAAGTTATGGATTCAACAAGTCTCTTTTCTTATCCATATTTTCTATACAGATAAAATATCGCTTGACCCTACTAAGACAAATCATATTAATGAATCAACCACACCAATGAATATAAATTAGATATATAGTTTCCTTAGCTTAGCTAGTTACTATTGGTGATTCATTGAAAATTATACCTTATAGGTAATCTATTAACCAAGTAGACACATAAAGGGATAACATTTTCATGGTCTAAGGAATGTGGGGAAAGATTTTTTGAGCTAAATAAAAGATTGATCAATGCACCTATATCGACCTTACAATCAGGGAAAAAAGTATTTTTTATATTCAGTGATGTATCAAAGAAAAGTATAGGGTTTTTCCTTATGCAGAATGATAGATTTGTTGCTTATGCATCAATAAAATTGATAACCCATGAGAAAAACTATCCAACTCATGATTTTGAACTAGCAGCTATGATCTTTACTTTTAATATATGGATAAACAATATCTTTGGTGAAATATGTGACATATATATTGATCATAAAAGTCTGAAGTATATATTCACACAAAAATATATTAACATGAGGAAAAGGAGATGAATATAACTACTTAAGGACTATGATTGTGAAATATGCTACCACTATGGGATGAAAAAAGGTGTCAGACTAATTAAGTATAAAGGATCATGGGGTCATATCCATGATTAGGATATATAATGATCAAATATTCAAGGATTTAGTAAAGTTGGATATGAAAATTATTAGGGAAGGGTAAACATCATTCATTTTCCATGTAATTTCCCAACCACATTTTTTGAGTCAAAAAAACCTTTTTGACTTTTCCATTCCTTTTGTTTTGAAAATAACAAACTCTTTATTATATACTCAATTAACTAACTCTTTTATGTCCAAATTATTTTAAGAATGTTGTTATAATAAATAATATAATATCTTATCAAACTTACATCAAAAATTTTGTTTTAAAAAAATAAATTCATTTTTTATCATTACGATTTTCATAATACATACGATAAAAATCATACTCATGAGAATTTCAATAATGAATCATTCCATGATTATCATAACGATCCCAAAATATTATTTATATCATACACACCAAATATGATTTATATCGTACTCACTGTCTAGTCTTTCATACTGACAATATTTTTATAATGATATAAATCATACTGACTCCTGTAACAAAAATCATCAGACCTATTAAAATTTATTTATCATATCTAGAAAACTTGATCGTAATGAAATAAAAACCTTTAAATCAAAAAATATTTAATTTATTATATGTTAATCAAAATAATGTTGTGATTTTAGTTATCATATAACCATTGGAGTTCCAAGTGTGCAAGTCCCTATGATATTTCTGGAGAAAATCCAACTGTTGAAGTCCAAGATGACCATTGGGATGAAGGCCTATAAATACCAGGTAATTTGAAAGATCTCAATATACATATGAGAATTTTATAAACTATAAGATATCTCTAAAAAAATTTCTACGTGTGAAAACTCTGTGGTTTACATGCTGTAAACTTCTTGTTCTGTGTACTTGTAACTCTCAATAGTTTTTTTATTTGTGTGACATTTATTGTTTGTGAATATGATCAAGGGATTCCATGGATAAGAATACAGAGGATCCAATCACCTTCTTGATCGAGGGATACCGGGGATAGGCAGATAGACTGAATCTGATCTTCATATCAAAGGCTTACCCTAGTGTGAGTAATATAGACTTTCTTGAAAGTATAAATCAAGGTACCTTTATCTTGGGTTATTGTATACCCTTATCTTTGGGTTAAAATAATTGTATTCATTTACTTGTATTTCATTTCCACTACTATTATAATAGAAACTGAATTCCTTTTAATATTCATATTTCTATTCTATATTTTTTTATTGTGATATTTTTATAATACTTTTCAATTACAATATTCATAATTATGATTGTTTTTATTAAGATTTTTTCACTTAGTAAGATTCTACACGCTTTATTATATAATCATTATTTTGCTTTACTCTAATCATTATAAACACTATTATTACAATACTTACTATGCTTATTGTTAATATGATTATATTCTATATATGACCTATGGATTACATATTGAAATCAACATAATTACAATATCTTTATAACTGAACCCAAGGCCCAGTCTGATTACTATTTTAATTTATAATATTTTTATGGATTAAATTAATTTAAATCATTTTAAAATAAATTATTTTAGTTATAAAAATAAAAAAATTAAACCTACAATTCACCCCCACTTTTATCTTTTCATTTGCATATACATTTTGATCCAACAATATTTACTATAGAAGATAAAAAATTCTCAGCAAGATAAAAAGGGTATTTAGAAGAAAATCAAAGCCATAGAAGATGGGAAATTAGATGTGGTTCAACTATGAAGATTGTGTGTTAAAATTTGGAAGAAGATTATGTGTTCCATCAGTACCTTAGATGAAGAGGTAGTTACTAGATGATGCTCATAGACCAAAATTATCTATACACTCCTATAGTACCAAGATGTATAGGGATATAAAATAGAACTTTTGATGGGATAACATGAAGTGGGAAATTGTTTACTATGTTCTTGGATGCTTGGTACACCAATAGGTTAAGGAAAAGAGGAAACATCCAAAGGGTGTCATATAGACTCTCCCTATCCCTATGTGGAAGTGTGATAATATCCTAATGGACTTTGTCACTAGGGTACCTAAAACATTGAATATAAATTATTCTACATGGGTCATTGTTTATCACCTTACCAAATTTACACATTTCTTATAAATAAGGAAGGACCTACCCCTCAAATGTCTTTCTAGACTTTATATCAATGAAGTTATGATAATTCATGGTGTACTATTATCAACTATTTTTTATCATGGTCTCCTCATCACATAAAAATTTTGGAAGTGTCTTAAAAATACATTAAACACCAAGATAAATTTGACCATTGCATATTATCTTCAAACTGATGGGTAGTCTGAATACAAACCTTAGATGATATACTGAGGTCATGTTCACTTGAATTCCAAGGAATTTGGTGAAAATAATTACTATTGGTGGAATTTTCATATAAAAATGATTTCCAATCAAGCATATATATGGCACCATATGAGGTCTTGTATAATAAAAAATTTCATAGTCCAACTAGCTAGGATGAGGATGGAGAGAGAAAGATAGTTGGTCCAAAACATGTTGAGGAGACAACTGAGAAGGTGAGTGAAATTTATAATCATTTTAAAATAGCTTAGAGTATATAGAAAATCTATACCGATGATCAAAGGAAGTAATTGGAATTCTAAGTAGGTGATCATGTCTTCCTAAAAGTGTCACCATGGAAAGGGGTTATAAGATTTGAGAAGAAGGGGAATTTAAGTACAAGGTACATCAGGCCATTTGAGATCCTAGAGAGAATTGAAGTTGTGGCTTATCGTTTATATTTTCCCCTAAACCTCTCTAAAGTTCATGTAGTCTTCCATGTCTTGATACTAATGAAATACATGCCAGCCCCAAATCATGTACTCAGCATAGATGTGATAGATCTCAAACATGATTTATCGTATAATGAGGATCCTTTCTAGACTATTGACTATAGATATAAAGTATTTAAGAATAACATAACCTACCCCATGAATGTGTTGTGGAGAAATCAAAATATAGAAGAGGAAACATATGAATCATAAAAAGTAATGATGTATAAGTACCCACTTTTATTTTCAACATAGTGTATGGAACTAAATTTTGAGGGTGAATTTCACAATGTAGGAAGAATTTAACAAACTAGAAATTTATTTCTTCTAAATATATTATTGTGACATTCTTAGTAATATAAGATATATACAAGAATACAACAACACTTTATTTCATTATTTTGAGAAAAATACACTTAGTCTATAACTATAGCCAATAAAATACTGAATATTACAATTAAAAAACAAATAGATGATAAATAAAAGTAAAATATAAAAATTTGGATCTCCTCAAGCCCCTATAATTATCACACACATGAATGAAACTATAACATAAAAACAGATGGTTGGTAATATGACATTCATTTTGGAAATGATATTCAAGCTTGATAGAATAAAAGTTAATGATGAAGTGTGATAATGATGGCATGTTTAGAGGAAATATGATCATTAAGTGTTATGAATTCTAACTAAATTGAGACCATTAGTCAATAAGATAGTTTTTCATTATTATTGTTGTTTGTTTTGATGCAATTAAGTGATTTTCATGATTATTTTATGATATAATCAAAATTGTATTATTCTTGGAGAATATACATATATTTTGTAAAAAAATATGTTTTATGATTAAGGTATAAGTTTTAAATAAAATTTATTTAATTAAATAATATTATAAAATAATTTCTAAAATATTTTAAATTTTAACAAATCCCTAATTAATTTTTATAACGGTTAGAGTGTTTACTACGCTATAAAAAATTGCTAATTTTCAATGAAGAATGTTTTTTATTTAAAAGTTAAAATCATAGTATTTAGAGAATTATTTTGGTAAAATAAATATCATTTTCTGACTCATCACATCAAAATTATCTTAGGGTGAATTTTTAGGAATTTTCGCACAAAATTGTTTTTTTTTTGTGAAAAAGTGAAAAATATCATTTTATGATCAACGCAATTTTGTGAAATCATTATTATGAGAGAATGATTCAAATATATATTAAAGATTTTATTCAATAAAATTTAATTATATAAATATAAAAATTAATTTAAAAATAATAATTTCAATTTATAAATTTAGACTTTACATTTTAGAACAAAAAAATGGATTTTTGAGAAAATTATTATTTGGATTCTATGAATTAAATGAGGTGTTTAGAAGGTGATTTTCAAATTGGTAATTATTTTAACATCTAAACACCATCACTCAATCATTTATAATCCAAAAAAAATATTTTCAATTCATTTTAACTATAAGTTGTTGGATTATATAATAAAATAACCAATATTTTAAGCTTTAAAACCACCCCTCTACAAGTATAAATAGCCCCCCTTTCTCTGTATCCTCTCTTAAAAAAATACATTGAGCATTAATTATCACTAAAATAACACTGAATAGTCTCTCCAAGGTGGTTCTAACATTCTAATAAATCCCTCTCTAGCTTTAAGAAGCACCCTCCCAAGGTAAGGGTCCCCAATCCTCTTTCATTTTCAATTATAATTCCTTTATTATATTGTCTTTTAGATTTCCTTTTCATATATATAAATTCTTTTAATTATATTTTATTATCATCCATTTGAATTATTTTCAATTATATATTACTTTAACTCTCCAATTTTATCCTTTTTCAAAGCCTTTATAATTCTCAAACTATCCCGTATCCAAAAAACAATCCTAAAATGTTGGTAATGTAAAAAATGTTGGGTTTTCTAAGAAGAAGAGTCCATATTTGGATACTACAAGTTGATGTGGTTTTGTATTAGATTCATTTAGGGGTTAAAACCCCAAATTGTTGGTCGGTTATATTTTGTCCATCATTCTGGTGCACGATGAACGGGCCCTTACTATGAACATTGTTTAACACTCTGGGGTGATATTCTTAGATGATTTACAAGATATTTACAAACCATAATAAAGGATTTATTTATCATTTCATTGGTCTCCTACCTTTAAAAATTCATGTATCTAGCTACCTAGAATCTTTTAAAACTTAGTCATTGTGAACACCCAATGACTTCAATCTCACATCCTTAACTTGTTAAGGGTGTTTATTTATACATTATTAAATCCCTAGTTATTCCTTAAGGGATTTCACCTAAATATAATCATTGGTTATTTGACTAGGGAATATTTTTCATACAATATAATTAATTATTTTATATGGGAAAATTATAATATATACCTCATTGATAAATCTTGATATGTATTTATATTGTTCATTCCTTGAACATTATTCCATAAAATTATTCAATTTGTGATGGATTGCATTAAACTTTTTTGTGATAGGTGGTGCCCGGAATTTTATAGCCCCTCAATGCACTAATAGGTCTCATGAGATGACTAACACAAGGTAATGGGATCATCCTTAGCTTTTATGTATATTGTGTCACACCCCGACCAACGCATTATTTTAATTTAATTATTTTAAGTCTTTTTTTTGAGTTGCAGTTTGAACCGGTTCAATTTTAAAAGGATTTTGAGATCTTTTACGGGTGCTCAACCGTAATCGTGACTAAGCACGCGAACGCGCACAAGACCGCTCAAGTGGCCATACGCGGTGTCCAGGCGCAGTTAATAGTGACATTATTTTGGTTTGTTTTATTATATTATTATTATTATTATTATTATTTCAGCTAATGTTTTAAGTTGGTCGTTTCTATTATTTGGTTTTGTTATTATTAGTTTTAGCATTAGTAATAAATTTTTTTTTATTAATTAGATTATTGTTTTCATTTTTTCATTATTATTTTCTTTTATTTTCTTTTTCTTTTTATCCTCTTTTGGTTGATCTTTTATTTTTTTTCCTCCCTTTAGTCCTTATTTTATTTTATCTTTATTTTTCTTTTTTCTTTTTTTTTTCTTTCTTTCTTTCCTCTTGTTTTTTCTTCTTTCTTTTCTTCTTTTTTTCCCTCCTCTCTTTCTTTCCCCCTCTCCCCACGCGGACCCTCTTTTTTTCCCTTCTGTTCTGCGCAGAAACCCAACCCCCCCTTCTAATCCTAGTGCTCCCCGTCTGACGCCCTCCCCTCGCCGGACCCCCTGATCTCCTCCGGCGGACTAGGCTCGCGCCGCCCTCCTGTGCAGCCTGTCCTTGCGCCATCCTCGCTGCGCCTCCTCCCTCTCCGGCTGCCGCCCCTACCCGCTTCCTCCTGGCTCTGGCGAAGACGAGACCGCTGGCACCCCTCCGCACCGTCGGCCTCCCTTCGACTCCCCCTCCTCCCAGCCGGCACCCGAAAGCCATCGGCCGCACCTCCCGACCACCTCCGCATCCCCCCTGCTATCCTCCTTCTTGTCCAGCCGAAGTCCCACCACCCAGCCTCCTCGCCGGACCAGCCGAATCTGCTCCTCCTGCTCGCCTGGCCACCCCCTGTTGCCCTCCGGATATTCCAGCCGACGTCGCACACCTCCTTCCTCCATCGGACAGCCTTCTGGAACCCCCAATTTCATCTGCCCAGCCTTTCAAACCCATTGTCGTAGGTGCGGAACACTTAGGTTGTTTTTCTCCTGATTTGGTGTTGTTGCGAATAGTTTTGTTTGATTCATTTTGATGCGTTTATGTTGTGCTTGTTTTAGGGTGCATTTGATTTTATTTGAGGTGCATTGGGTGTGGTGGTTTTTGCGCACCAATTGTGCAAAGTTTGAGACACGTTGGTAAGTGGTTCCACGTCCATTTATTATTTGATTAATTAATTTGCAAGGTTAATTTGTTTAGAGTGTTATTTAATTAATGCGTGTGGTGCGAAGTTTATTTTCATTGAAGTTTATTTTGCATCGAAATTGTTTAGTAGCGTGTTGCCATAATAAGTGTACTTGATGCTGAAATCATCCCTGGTTATGTTAACATTTTTTTTATTAATTGTGAGGTTAGTTCATTAATTAGTTTCTTTGATGTGATTAAATTTTTATTTGAGTTTTAGTATGTCTTGATTTGTTTATTAGTGTGTTTAAGTGGTATGAGTATGTTGTTGTTGTGGAAACCCTTGTCGGACTATTCACTAGTATATTGTAAGTTGTGCAGTTACTTTATTAGGGTGTGCAAGGGGCGCAATTGGTGTTTTGGGGTAGTGTCAGTATGCGTTCTGTCATAAATGAGCATTTGAGTGGTTTTTCATTGTTTTAGTCGTGCGGCGTATTTTCAAATGGGTTGGCAAGTTTTTCTGGTGGTTTCTTTAATTGTGTGGGTGATGCAGATGAAGTTTTCAAATGTTTTTATTGTGCGTCATTTTTCAAAATGGAATTGGGGTTTGCGTGTTTTTTGTTGTGAATTCCTCAATATGTATTGTAAATTCTTTTAAATTATGTAAGGTATGTTTTAATGCCTATTTGTTGTGAATCTGGTTTCAAAGTGGCTTCCCAACATGAAGTTGAGTGTGTAATTGGTGCGGGCCTTTGATGTGTTATTTTGGAATGTTTTATAGATTATTTTAGTGTTTGATTTGTTTTATTAAATTATATGTGTAGTGTGTTGGACTTTTCTGCGATGTTTTTAGTACCCTACACGTACATGCATAGGGTAAGACATATATATATATATATATGCCCTCTTTGTACATATTCCCTCATGGCGCGGGGAATATGTGCAATGCAACTAGGGGTGTGTATATATATATATATAAATGCATGTGCGTGTGTGCGCCAAGTGTCGGTTCGAGTGGCCATCGGCAAATAGAGACATGTTTGAGGTAGGTCCCCTATTCCTAAGCTTTTTATTTTAAATTCATAATTGCTTCACTGTTTTAAGAATATGTTTCACACTATGCTATATATATATATACATGCTATGGAATCTGATTGTGGTTGCTAGAAACTATTATGCCTTGTATTGGTAAATTGAAATGTATTTCAAATCCATTGGTCTTAACTGAATTTTCTTGGAAAAGAATTGATTTCCTAAATGGTTTGAATTGGTAATGTGTATTTCCAAAGGTGTTTGGCCTTCTGGCCGGTTGATTTTAAAAAGTGTTCCCTTTATGTAATTAAGCATGTTTGGCATCTTAAGAATGTTTTATGAAATATAAAAACCTATATTGAGGCCCGTTGGACACTTTAAGATTTGGTTTGCGAAAATAGAAAACCCCTTTTTGAGTCATTCCCCTAAATTTGAAAAATAAAATGTGATGCAAGTGTTGATGAGTGGTTTGTGATGTGTGCCTAGTGTAAAGGCTTGTGCATGTTTGTGTGGTGTAAAGAGGGGGAATTCACTTAATTAGGGAGTGCGGTGGTGAATGGTTGAATGAGTTTTAGATAAAGAAAGTGTAATGTATTTGTTTGATTTCTTGATAAAGAAAACTCACCACCATTTGAAATAGAGCACAATGGGAAACCCGGGTATCTAGGTGGGTGACCAGGACTAGTACGCTAGATGACACGGCAGGGGTTCGTCTCGGTTTGTCTAGCAGGATCGACGCAACAACACTAACTAAACATATGAATTTTTGAGGGTCGTGGCCTTCTAAGACACGTTTTCTGAGGGTTGTGGCCTTCTAAGCCACGTTTTCTGAGGGTCGTGGTCTTCTAAGCCACGTTTCACCGAGGGACGAGGTCTCTAGGTTCCCACTTGTTCTAGCTACCTATAGGGATTACCCATAGTGCTCATTTGTGACATGCTTCTTGTGATGTAACTTCCTTTTTAGTGGTTTCATACCTGATGTCTTGTTTGTAGAAATCACATTTTATTCCAAACTGGTTTCTTTTCATTTTGAAATGTTAATGCATGCTTGGAACTTATTTTGAAAATGTAGTAAGAGTGAAATGATTTATTTGAAAATGAAAACTCATTACTTGGATTTGAAAAGAATGGAAAACATCATTTTATTATATCTTATTTTCAAACTGGCATTTTTGGATTTCTTATTAAAGGCGGAGGCATAGGACGTGGTTATATTTTTTTTGGCTTTCCTACTGAGCATCTCGGTGCTCACGCCTACATTACTTTTCAGTTGCAGGTTTCAGTCTTGGATCGCTTTTGGGAGCGAGTGTGGTTGTCGTACCGTGGTGATCCACGGGGTCACCAGAGGTATGTCACGTTTCTTTGTTTATTCCTTTATCTGCTGCCACGTTGTTAAATTTATTTTCCTTTATTTATCTGCTTGTTCAGTTTATGTTTACTTATCTTTGTCATGGGCCAAACCGTTCCAAACTGGTTTGTTTTGATGCCTGGCACTAGTTGCCAGCCCGTGGGGATCGGGAACGCCCTTCAGGCCATGTCGCGGACCGGGTCGGGCGCTGGGTCAGATGACGACCCGGCCTGGTTTGTGACAAAATGGTATCATAGGTGCCCTTGTTATTTGGGGTGTCGAGTAGCTTGGTGATTAGGTGTGTCGGGACTTGAGAGGTAGGTGTGGGAAGGACGTCATGAACCCTTGCCCGTCCCAAGACTCGAGTTTCCAGGGGTAGTCCGGGATTTGAATTTTTCTTCTTTGGATTGGTATGTGTGGATGAGGGATGACAAGGGGAGTGATCCGATGTTACGTGATGAGCCTGCTTGGAGTAGCGACCCATGTACGGCCCGAGTTCACGGTTTAAGATGCTTCTTGTGGTTGATGCTCGCTTGGAGCATGGCCTGCTAAGCCATGTTACCAGGTTGGTGCAACCACTAGTCCCTTATTTTTGGATGTTTTGATGTGAGTTATGATTAACCTTCGTTTTGGTTGGTGTGAGTAGACCTCAAAAATGAAAACGGATTTTTGTGAAGGTGGTTTCAAATGGGAATGTGGTGTTAGAGTGGAAAAGTGGTTTTGAAATGGAAATTGTTTTCTTTTAACGAATGTGTGGTTTCAAAAGGGAAAATGGGAGGTGTTTTGGAAGTTGTTTTGGAATCTCAGTAACACTTTTTGGAATGTGAATTTGAAAATGTTTTGGAAATTGGAAATTTATTGCTTTGATGATAAGTTACTTTTTCAAATTGGTTGGAAATTTGTGCTCTATGATGAATGATCTGTTTTGAAAATGAGAAGTGTCTTGGATTGACCCTTGGTATTCCTATAGTGATCACATACATTGAGGTGTACACGTGGAAAGTGGGGAAGTTGGTGATGTGAGTGGATGGGTGCTTGAGCTAGCACATGGATAGGTATGTGTGAGACTTCAGGGGATATCAATGGTGGATATCTAAGTTGTTTTGTTTTCTGAAAAATGGTTTTCAAAAGGGGTTTTTCAAATGTTTAGAAAAGTGAGCGAGGAATTGTTTAGCATTCTATTTTCGTGTTGGGTATTCTTTTTTTGTGAGTTCTTGGTTTTGACGTATTGAATTGTGGTTGGAATAGTGATTTGAGTTCGAGCTTTCGTTTGTGATTGAGTTGTGGAATTTTGATTTATGATGAGATTTGATTCGGATTTGTGCCTCTTGTTTTTGAGTATGCTGCCCAGAAAAGTCCCAGAAGTTCCTAGTGAGCCTCTTCGAGTTGTTGGTTCTACCCAGATTCTTAGCAGAGTGGTGGAATTGAATTCTTTTCGGTTGTTGTCTGTCTTTTGTAGTGATCGTGATCTATCGAAGGTAGTAGACTGGCATGGTGAAGTCGTGGGTGTTTTCAGGTTATTGGGAACTCCCAAAGCTATGAGAGTCCGTGTTGGGTTGAGTCCATTTGATGGTTCAACTTTGGATTGGTGGAGGAAATAATCCCAGCGTCGTTGTATGATGGTATGTATTGGAAGGTGTTTAAGATGAATCTCGTCAGATGGTTTATACCCAAGGAAGTGAAGGCAAGGGAAGTGGCAGAACTAGTGAGTGTCCAGCAATGCCAACGAATAGTGAAGGCCTATGTTGGGCATCTCAAGAAGTTGGTTCCATTTTCTCCAAAGATAATGTTGCAGAATCAGTTAAAGTTTCTCTTGTGTGGGGTCTTCGTCTATTGTTCAAGAACCGATTCCCTTTGGTGTTTGGTATGGTTCCCCATTCTGTGAGAGCGAATCGGAGGAACCTGTCTCAGACAAGTCTTCTTGTCAATTCCATCTTCTATTAGTTGGACCACCCCCTTGTTTTCTTCTACTGTGCTCAGTTTGGGTACTTTAAGTCACCTTGTCATCATCATCCATTGAAGACTTACTGTTGGTGTGGCTGTTTGGGAAACTTAGAGAGGTTCTGCTAGCGGCTTCGTCATGAGGGGTCTCGACAGGAGAATGTCAGCTCCTGACTGCGGGGCAGCAGATACTTCAAGACATCAGAGCTCCAACCACAGGTCTCGGATCGAATCCCTTCACGCAGTCAGGAATCATTGGGTGTGGGGAACCTTGGTTTAATTTTTGTCTCCAATGCTGAAATGGGGACGGTATGAATTTCCTTGTTGTAGCTCTCCCGTTTTTGAAGGTTTTGTCCTGCTGTAAGTGGCGTAGAGGCCTCGTCGCCTCGTTGTGGTCTTTGTTCCTTGAATACCCCACTTTGGCAGTAAGGAGGTGTGGTGGTATCATTTTCTTGTAATTTTAGTAGTTGCGCCTCCTCAAATATGATCTATGGAGTTGTCTCTTTAAGGCTGTGAGTCTCAAGATGATTATCTCTCTCATGTGACTAGCTCCTTTGGTGACCCGTTCTTGTTTTAGGATGTTCTCGTTTTGGAGACACTTGCGTCTTGGGAAATAATGAATAGGGGTTGGTCCGCTACTCAGTTTGGGGTCTTTCGATGATGACCCCATGTGGTGGGGGGTCTAGTTTATGCGGAGAGTTCATGGGTTGGTTTGTGTTGGGTTTCTCGTACTGGTTTGTGATCACTGGTTGAAGCTAGTCGATTCTTAAATGGCGGGAGACTCACCACGAATCTTGTCGTGCCTTCTTCGAGGTTTGGTCTGTGCGGCGGTTCCCTCTTGGATCAAGTTAGCAGTTCCATAGTTAGCCCATGCTATGAGTCTCGATGTCGGTTGTTCTAGTCAGGTTCTTGTGGTGGGGAGAACCCTCCTCGTTTCCTGCTGGTTCTTCTCTTTTCAGTTTCCCTCAGAGTTGGTCGGGTGTGACTGATGGAGTGAAAAGTCACGTCGAGTTGTGATTTTGTTGGCCTCGTTCAGTTTCGAACTCAAGTTTGTTTCCTCGTTTGGCTGGGTTACTTTCTGGGGGCAGAAAGTTTTTATGGTGGGGAGAGTTGTCACACCCCGACCAACACATTATTTTAATTTAATTATTTTAAGTCTTTCTTTTGAGTTGCAGTTTGAACCGGTTCAATTTTAAAAGGATTTTGAGATCTTTTACGGGTGCTCGACCGTAATCGCGACTAAGCACGCGAACGCGCACATGACCGCTCAAGTGGCCATACGTGGTGTCCAGGCGCAGTTAATAGTGACATTATTTTGGTTTGTTTTATTATATTATTATTATTATTATTATTTCATCTAATGTTTTAAGTTGGTCGTTTCTATTATTTGGTTTTGTTATTATTAGTTTTAGCATTAGTAATAATAATTTTTTATTAATTAGATTATTTTTTTCATTTTTTCATTATTATTTTCTTTTATTTTCTTTTTCTTTTTATCCTCTTTTGGTAGATCTTTTATTTTATTTTATTTTTCCTCCCTTTAGTCCTTATTTTATTTTCTTTTTCTTTTTCTTTTTTTCTTTTTTTTCTTTCTTTCTTTCCTCTTGTTTTTTCTTCTGTATTTTCTTTTTTTTCCTCCTCTCTTTCTTCCCCCCTCTCCCCGTGCGGACCCTCTTTTTTTCCCTTCTGTTCTGTGCAGAAACCCAACCCCCCCTTCTAACCCTAGCGCTCCCCGTCCGACGCCCTCCCCTCGCCGGACCCCCTGATCTCCTCCGGCGAAATAGGATCGTGATGCCCTCCTGCACAGCCTGTCCTTGCGCCGCCCTCGCCGCGCCTCCTCCCTCTCCGGCCGCCGCCCCTACCAGTTTCCTCCTGGCTCCGGCGAAGACGAGACCACCGGCACCCCTCCGCACCACCGGCCTCCCTTCGACTCCCCCTCCTCCCGGACGGCACCCGATCGTCGTCGGCCGCACCTCCCGACCACCTCTGCATCCCCCCTGCTATCCTCCTTCTTGTCCAGCCAAAGTCCCACCACCCAGCCTCCTCGCCGGACCAGCCGAATCTGCTCCTCCTACTCGCCTGGCCACCCCCTTTTGCCCTCCGAATTTCCCAGCCGACGTCGCACACCTCCTTCCTCCATCGGAAAACCTTCCGGCACCCCCAATTTCATCTGCCCAGCCTTTCGAACCCATTGCCGTAGGTGCAGAACACTTCGGTTGTTTTTCTCCTGATTTGGTGTTGTTGCGAATAGTTGTGTTTGATTCATTTTGATACATTTATTCTGTGCTTGTTTTAGGGTACATTTGATTTTATTTGAGGTGCATTGGGTGTGGTGGTTTTTGCGCACCAATTGTGCGAAGTTTGCGACACGTTGGTAAGTGGTTCCACGTCCATTTATTATTTGATTAATTAATTTGCAAGGTTAATTTGTTTAGAGTGTTATTTAATTAATGCGTGTGGTGCGAAGTTTATTTTCATTGAAGTTTATTTTGCATCGAAATTGTTTAGTAGCGTGTTTCCATAATAAGTGTACTTGATGCTGAAATCATCCCTGGTTATGTTAACATTTTTTTTATTAATTGTGAGGTTAGTTCATTAATTAGTTTCTTTGATGTGATTAAATTTTTATTTGAGTTTTAGTATGTCTTGATTTGTTTATTAGTGTGTTTAAGTGGTATGAGTATGTTGTTGTTGTGGAAACCCTTGTCGGACTATTCACTAGTGTATTGTAAGTTGTGCAGTTACTTTATTAGGGTGTGCAAGGGGCGCAATTGGTGTTTTCGGGTAGTATCGGTATGTGTTCTGTCATAAATGAGCATTTGAGTGGTTTTTCATTGTTTTAGTCGTGCGGCGTATTTTCAAATGGGTTGGCAAGTTTTTCTGGTGGCTTCTTTAATTGTGTAGGTGATGCAGATGAAGTTTTCAAATGTTTTTATTGTGCGTCATTTTTTAAAATGGAATTGGGGTTTGCGTGTGTTTTGTTGTGAATTCCTCAAAATGTATTGTAAATTCTTTTAAATTATGTAAGGTATGTTTTAATTCCTATTTGTTGTGAATCTGGTTTCAAAGTGGCTTCCCAACATGAAGTTGAGTGTGTAATTGGTGCGGGCCTTTGATGTGTTATTTTGAAATGTTTTATAGATTATTTTAGTGTTTGATTTGTTTTATTAAATTATATGTGTAGTGTGTTGGACTTTGCTGCGATGGTTTTGGGCCGTGGGTGTCGAAGTACCCTACACGTACATGCATAGGGTAAGACATATATATATATATATATATGCCCTCTTTGTACATTTTCCCTCATGGCGCGGGGAACATGTGCAATGCAGCTAGGGGTGTGTATATATATATGTATAAATGCATGTGCGTGTGTGCGCCAAGTGTCGGTTCGAGTGGCCATCAGCAAATAGAGACATGTTTGAGGTAGGTCCCCTATGCCTAAGCTTTTAATTTGAAATTCATAATTTCTTGATTGTTTTAAGAATATGTTTCACACTATGCTATATATATATACATGCTATGGAATCTGATTGCGGTTGCTAGAAACTATTATGCCTTGTATTGGTAAATTGAAATGTATTTCAAAGTCGTTGGTCTTAAGTGACTTTTCTTGGAAAAGAATTGATTTCCTAAATGGTTTGAATTGGTAATGTGTATTTCCAAAGGTGTTTGGCCTTCTGGCCGGTTGATTTTAAAAAGTGTTCCCTTTATGTAATTAAGCATGTTTGGAATCTTAAGAATGTTTTATGAAATAGAAAAACCTCTATTGAGGCCCGTTGGGAACTTTAAGATTTGGTTTGTGAAAATAGAAAACCCCTTTTTGAGTCATTCCCCTAAATTTGAAAAATAAAATGTGATGCAAGTGTTGATGAGTGGTTTGTGATGTGTGCCTAGTGTAAAGGCTTGTGCATGTTTGTGTGGTGTAAAGAGGGGTAATGCACTTAAGTAGGGAGTGCGGTGGTGAAAGGTTGAATGAGTTTTAGATAAAGAAAGTGTAATGTATTTGTTTGATTTCTTGATAAAGAAAACTCACCACCATTTGAAATAGAGCACAATGGGAAACCCGAGTATCTAGGTGGGTGACCAGGACTAGTACGCTAGATGACACGGCAGGGGTTCATCCCGGTTTTTCTAGTAGGATCGACGCAACAACACTAACTAAACATATGAATTTCTGAGGGTCGTGGCCTTCTAAGCCACGTTTTCTGAGGGTCGTGGCCTTCTAAGCCACGTTTTCTGAGGGTTGTGGTCTTCTAAGCCACGTTTCACCAAGGTACGAGGTCTCTAGGTTCCCACTTGTTCTAGCTACCTATAGGGATTACCCATAGTGCTCATTTGTGACATGCTGCTTGTGATGTAACTTCCTTTTCAGTGGTTTCATACCTGATGTCTTGTTTGTAGAAATCACATTTTATTCCAAACTGGTTTCTTTTCATTTTGAAATGTTAATGCATGCTTGGAACTTATTTTGAAAATGTAGTAAGAGTGAAATGATTTATTTGAAAATGAAAACTCATTACTTGGATTTGAAAAGAAGGGAAAACATTATTTTATTATATCTTATTTTCAAACTGGCATTTTTGGATTTCTTTTTAAAGGCGGAGGCATAGGACGTGGTTATATTTTTTTTTTTGGCTTTCCTACTGAGCATCTCAGTGCTCACGTCTACATTACTTTTCAGTTGCAGGTTTCAGTCTTGGATCGCTTTTCGGAGCGAGTGTGGTTGTCATACCGTGGTGATCCACGGGGTCACTAGAGGTATGTCACGTTTCTTTGTTTATTCCTTTATCCGCTGCCACGTTGTTCAATTTATTTTCCTTTATTTATCTGCTTGTTCAGTTTATGTTTACTTATCTTTGTCATGGGCCAAACCATTCCCAACTGGTTTGTTTTGATTCCCAGCACTAGTTTCCAGCCCGTGGGGATCGGGAACGCCCTTCGGGCCATGTCGCAGACCGGGTCGGGCACTGGGTCAGATGACGACCCGGCCTGGTTCGTGACATATTGTCTTATTATAAATCCTTGATGGTATGTTTAAGATGTCTGACATTATGAAATCCCTTCACTGTGTGTTCAATTATTATATTGGCACCTATTCATTGTTATGTTGGCCATGAATTTAATTATGTTCTTAGTTTAATTTGATATGGAATAACTTGTTTTATTTATTCATTACCTAATGTTTTATTTATAATTTCTTCTTCTATATGAAATCCCCTTAATGAGTATCTAGTATCACCCTTTATATTGTTTCCCATTCCCCCAGGGAACCAAGAGGAGTACTATGTATGATCAAAATATCTCATGGCGCATAATAATGTTTTCATGTTTTCTGATGATGTATTATTAGTTTCAATATAATGTAAAACTCATTTATGTATCTGGTTTCCTAAGGATATTAAACTATTGGATCCTCTATTTTTTTATCTATGTACCAATGTAATAAAATAACCACTAGTTCCGGGATGCTAGAGCTGGGGTTGTTGCATATACCATCAAACTTTATCCTTGAGTTCAATATAACCATTTACATTTTTAGTATTGATCACTTACTAAAATATTTTAGGATAAAGTGACATTCACTTCATTATGTTAAACACGTGTAAACATTTACTCTTCTCTTTACCATTATAACCTAAAATCTATTAAGATCTCAAGTGAATTTTACTTAATAAATAGAATGGATTAGTAGTGACATTCATTTTATTATAGTAACTAAATGTCACTATTTACAATTTTCTTTACCGCCACATACCCCAACTCTTTATCATATTATGTGAAGATTCACTTAATCTGAGAACAACACAATCTTTTATTTTATAACTTTGAACTTATTCTAGTTCAAACATACTCCCACTATCCTATTTAGAATTATTATTTTTAGAATATATTGATAAGATACAAAAACTACATTTTTAGGAAATAACTCTTATTTCCTATTAGTAGGAATATTTAACAAATAAACTATGTTTCTTTATCACCTATGGTATTCTATGTGTTTATAGAATTTTCATTGAAAGGAATATTATTCTTTAAAACATTTAATTGATGGGATATAGGAAAAAATTCTCTCATATTTCAACAAATAACTAGATAAACACTTTTATCCTTATCTCATTTTTCAAAAATGTTATAAAATCTGATGAATCATAAACCATGCTTACAAAATTAATCAACTCTTGTTATTTATAACAACTTTTTGTTAAGATATAATATACCTTATCCCATGAGATAAATAAAATGAAGATACACATCATTTACATAGATTCAAATAATCTTTCCATACATTCAAAACTTTTATATTGAAACTATTTGTTTCATCACTTGAATGAAAATTTAAAAATTTATAAATTCTTCCATTGATTTTGAACTCCTATATATTTACAACACTTATAAAATATAAATTCATCATCATATAGCCTTCAAAGGTGAATAATTTTTTCACAACTTCTATACCTGACATGGACATTCTATTAAGTTTCAAAAACTATTTTAGGTATCTCAGATAATCCCATCTTATTGTTTTATTACCCCATATTCCTAAAAAATCTAAGTTTCAATGACCTTTATTAGCTACTTAAAGAAATGATGTTAGAATTTCCAACTAACTTTATTATTATGGTTTGAACTTTTACCCATTTATATTGGGAGACAATAAAAAAAATATCATATGCCTATTTCATTTATTCTCAACACTTTTAGAATATCAGGTAAACTTTTCTTAAACTCATCTATCTTTTTAGAATATTTCCATAGATGAAAAATTGAATAAATTTATCATCCAGAACAAGTTGTAAGTAAACCTCTAGTCACACCAAGTCATTAGAATACTCAATAATATTGATTATATGATTAGAGACTAAAATTCCTTAGGTTATTTTGAATCTAACGAAATTATCCTTCTCCTATGCATCTTGATTCATTTGATGAATAATTTCAACATTTGGTTACTCAGGATGGCGTTTCTCTAACAATCTTATTTTTTTACTTAAGAACTTTTATTAAGTTACCAGTCTTGGGTGTTTATTACTTTAAGATTATCATTTTCAAGTATTGACTACAAAACTTTAATGATAATGATGCTATTATATACAAAATGAGTTTTATTATCAGATGAATATTACCCCTTATATATTTTCATTAAGAAAATTTAATAAAAAATGATCCCACTAAAATTGATGACTCCAAACATCATATACATTTAGTGTTACAAGATCCGTATTTCACTAATAAATGAGTAATATTTGTCATTTCTCTCACCACTTAGTTATTTAGGTATGGAATCATCCCAATAAAAATAGTTTTGACTCTTAGATAGTTATGTGTATAACACTTTGTCTATATCCATCATATAGATAATACTCAACTCTATTCCTTCGGTAACCTAATCCTATTAGGGTCACCTAGCTAGTGTAACCCAAAGTAAATGCTATGAATAAGCCAATAAAGTACGATCAATAAGCACCCATCTTTGGAATAACCTTTGTAATAGTATAATCAAGAGTTACTCATAACTTTCTTACATTACACAAGATAATCTAGGGGTACCCATATTTGGAATGACTTACCTAGTTGGATGATTGAGGCCTAGAAAATTTTGATATTGGAAGTAATCTCACATTTTTAAGAGGTTTTATATATTTGAAATGTCCTAGTAATTTTATATACATCATATTCATATTAAATTCATAACTATATAATTTCATGCAATAATCATCATATCATGTTTTTATTCTTTAATATATTCATGGTTTTAATGATTTAGTTTTGTAATAATCATTACATCCAACAAATTATTGTGTTTGCACCACATTAATATGTAACTCTTTACACAACCCACAAGTTTGTGTTATTCAACCTAAAAAATACAAGTATATTCATACATATCTGAATTCATCTAATTTATAAGGTAAATGAACATTTCATGTAAAGTCATAGAGTTTTATGAGATTGAAAATCTCTACATGAGTAAGCTCAGAGTTACTAATATCCAACCCCCAGCTTTCCAGGTAAGGCATAAGCCTCCAAGCCAGTGTAAATTATGACCAAAATTCCCTTTACCTATGGATACTTTACTCAAGATAGAATTCAATTAATTTAATCACAAAAAACATAATAGGCACAAACTAAGGTTGAGAATTTGTGTAAATTGTGTGAGCGCAGACTTAATCACTAAAACAAGACCATACGGGATAAATTTGTAGAGTTAAAATATAATCCATAAGCTCAATTAATCCCCATTTTAGAGTGGATATCTTCTATAATTAACCACATACCATAATCTAACCTTATAACATCAATCAAATTATGGTGATGTGATTGCATGTTCCAAAGCTATCCTAGGGTTTAAGTAATTTCATCTTTGTGGTTAAGTTAACTCCCATAGGGTTCGAGGGTTAACAAATTAGGGGATCATAATTAAGTGGATATTAATTAAAATTATAATTATTAATAAATAAATTAAGAGGTAGATTTAGATTGATTACTCCTTTTAAAATATTTTCTAAAAAACATCTTCTTGTTGTGTCTTTTTAATCGAACTTCATTTCAAAAAAATAAAAACAAAAAAATATAATCTTATTCCAGAAAAATTCTTCTAGTTTTTATAAATAGTATAACCCCCACCACCACCACCCATCCTTTCATGTAGTGTTCTTATTCCCTTTTATATTATTTTCAAAATATCTTTAATATGTTGTTAAATTTACTTCCTCTTTTGAGATATGATCTTGGTCATTCACTCTGTTGCACCTAAGTACCCAAAAATCACACTTCATTTGAGAGAAACCACGATAGAACCTTTCAAATTGTCACATTTTCCAGGAAGTTAAGTAATTATTTCATCCAATTATAGGTATTTATTTTATTTTACATTTTATTCTCTTCTTCTCTTATTTCTTCCTTATTTACCCAAACTGAATTTTTTTATTCTTCTTTTATTTTCTTCTTAAACTTTTTGGACCATCAACTAAAAATTCTTATTTTTATTATGGTCCACCTTCCTTATTTTTATTTTTATATGATTTATGATGAAAACTAATCCTGAGAATATTTTATATCTTGACCCTAATATTGAACGTAACCTTATGGCTCAAATTAGACATTCTCAGTCTATGGGAAGTTTCAACATTCAACCAGTTAGATAATTCCTCCACTCCAAGAACATTAAAATTGGAAACACTCCTAAATACAAATTAAATCAAGAACCAATGTCTAAAAATAATAATAATTAACTTAATATAACCATTAGATAATTTTTTGTACCTAATATTAACTGTCAACAAAATTGTATTGCATACCCAAATATTGAATTGGACTTTCAACTGAAATATGTATTAATTCATCTTCTTCCAAATTTTCATGAATTATTAGGTGAGTATCCAAACAAACATTTAAAATAATTTAATGTGGTTTTCTCAACACTTAAACCAAGAAATTTCTCTAAAGATCAAATAAAACTTAGAGCATTACAATTCTCTCTTGATGGAGCTGCAAAAGATTGGATTTATTATTTACAACCTGAAGATATAACTTGTTGCAATGATTTGAAATGTATTTTGTTGTAGATATTTTTTCCATAATCAAGGACCACAAATATTTGTAAAGAGATATCTGGGATCAATAAATCATAAGGGGAGTCAATGTATGAGTACTGGGAGCGATTCAAGAAGTTGTGTGCAAGCTGCCCGCATCACCAAATCAGTGAGAAAATCTTCATCCAATAATTCCATGAAGGAATAACACCTATGAAGAGAATCATGGTGGATTACGCGGATGGATGGGCATTGGTAAAAACACACCAGCAATCGTACATGCATTAATTGACAGTATAGCACAAAACTCTCAACAATTTGGTGATCGAGGTACCCCACATGTTAGAGGAGTACATCAGGTAAGTCCATCTTCTCTTGAAAGTAATTTGATTGATACCAAGTTGGAAGAATTGAAAACTATGGTGAGATAGATTTATTTGGAACAAAATACATACCAACCCCCTCATTCAAGGCCTTATGTCATTTTCACTGAGACAAGCCACCCAACTGACTGTTGCCCCCAACTACAAGAAACAGAAGATTGTGCAATAGTGTTTCCTGGGAGACCATATCCGTAGCAACAACAACCATATCCCCAAAAGAAGTTTTATTCCCTTGCTCTAACATAAAACCAAGGGCATAAGTATCAATCAAACATGAGGTATGGATTTAGAAAACAACAAAGTCCCCCCTTTCAACAAAACTTCCAGCAACTTCTGCCTTACTAGTAGGGTTTCCTACAACCCCAAAGGAGATTTCAAGCCCAAGCATCAACAAGAAAAAAACAAGGGAATCCCTCACCCAAGGTATATTATAACACTGATGAACTTTTGAAACAAATTGTTCTTAATCAATAGAATGAACTAAAGATTCAAGGTTCAGAGCTGAGGGAGTTGAAGACTCAAATGAACCAAATTGCCACTGCCCTCCATGAACTGGTAGATAAGAATTCTAGAAATCTACCTTCCCAACCGATTCCAAATCCCAAGGGGAATGTTAGTTCCATCACATTGAGAAGTGGAAAGCAAACAACTGATATATATGCACCTATTGTTCCAACAGGATTCATCTCAAATCTAGATAATCCCCATTCAAAACCAGCTGATGAGCAACCCAAGGAGAAAGATAAAGGTAAGAAAAATATTAATGATGTTCCTCCTAAACCCCTTCCATTTCCAAACAGAGCTGTACAAACCAAGAATATAGTTGAATAAGTGATGAAAAAATAAGTTTTGTATTCATTGAAGCGTGTCAAGATCAACATCCCTCTACTTGAAGAAATTATGAAAATCCCAAGGTATGTGAAATTCTTAAAAGAACTTTTTACCAATCAAAGAGGGATCAAGGGAAATGAGAGGATAAATCTTGAAAGGAATGTGTCAGCACTCATTACACCAACTCTATCAATGCCAAAAAAAATCAAGGATCTAGGTACATTCATCATCCCATGCACTATAGGGGAGTTTCATTTTATTATGCTCTTTTTGATTTAGGATCTTCCATAAATGTAATGCCTCACTATGTATTTTCTTCTTTACAGGTTGGTGAGTTGAAGTCAATAAGATTAGTAGTGTAGTTGGCGAATAGAGCTACGACATATCCAGTGGGAGTACTTGAGGATATACTTGTTTGGGTATGAGACATGATCTTTCTAGAATATTTCTATGTTATTAACATCTCATTATCCCATTATCTTAGGTAGGCCCTTCCTCAAAACTGAAAAAACTATCATAAATTTTCATGAGGGTACACTTTCAATAGTGTTTGGAGATGAAGTTTTTATATTTAATGTTATGGACTCTATGAAGTACACCTCCGAGGACCATTAAACTTTTTTTATCACCCATTTTGAACCACCAAATAAAAACCCCATGGAATTTGATTATCCTATTCTTAGGGAGATTATGAGTATTGGTTCTAATTTGATTTCTAAGAGTACTTCCACACCTGTTTCTAATGCACAAGACTCACTTAGATTTGATTTTGAAATGGATTCATATTCTGGTTTTGATCATGTTCAATCTTATCATGACATGGATGTTGAGTATGCTAATGAATTTGATGAATTATTCTCTAATTTTGAGGATGTTTATTCTGATACTGATTTTATTTGTGTACATATTTTATTTCCTTAAATTTTTACATCCATACATTACCCCCCTTCATTGGAGGTCAAGAAATTTCCACCAAATCTCAAATAATCATACTTGTTAAGTGGTGAGAGATTACCTATTATAATTTCTAATAATATTTCTTTTAAACATGAAGAAAAACTTTTGAATCTATTGAGGGAGAACATCAGGTCAATCAGGTAGACTTTGGCTGACATATCAGGTATTATCCCCTCTATTTACATTCATAGTATTCTTTTGGAGGATGGGGCTAAACCGGTTAGGCAGCCACAAAGGAGACTCAATCCAACCCTTCTCGAAGTTGTTAAAAAAGAGGTTGAAAATTTTCTCGAGCAAGGTATAATTTATCCCATTTTATATTCTCGATGGGTGAGTCATATTCAGGTTGTGCCTAAGAAAAGTGGTGTTATGGTTGTTAAAAATGATAAAGATGGGTTAGTTCCAATGAGGGTGAAAAATAGTTGGCGTGTGTGTATTGATTATAAGAAACTAAATCAGTCCACTCGCAAGGACCATTTCCCTCTCCCATTTATTGATCAAATGCTTGAGAGACTAGCTGGGAAGACACATTATTGTTTCTTGGATGGATTTTCTAGATATTTTCAGGTTCCTATTGCTCTGGAGGATCATGATAAGAAAACATTCACTTGTCCATTCAGTACGTTTTCCTACCAAAGTATGCCATTTGGACTTTGCAATGCCCTAGGTACCTTCCAGAGATGCATAGTGAGTATTTTTCTGATTTTATTGAGACCTGCATAGAGGTATTTATGGATGATTTTACAGTGTATGGGTATTCATTTGATGATTTTATCTCTAGTTTGGGAAAGTTTTTGAATCGTTATATTGAGAAGAATCTAGTATTAAACTTTTAAAAATGTCATTTCATGATAGAGCATGGGATTGTCTTAGGGAATGTAGTGTCAAAACATGGGATATAGGTCGATAGATCTAAGGTAGATATTATTTCATCCCTACCATATCCTTCATGTGTGTGTGATGTTAGATATTTCCTAGGGCATGCAGTATTTTATTGGCGCTTTATCAAAGATTTTAGTAAGATTTCTCTTCCTATTTCATGATTACTTCAAAAGGATTCTGATTTTTTGTTTGATTATTCTTGCAATTGATGAGATAAAACAGCATCTTACCACTCCACCTATCATATAGCCTCCATGATGTGAGATTTATTTTGAGCTTATGTGTGACGCCTCCAACTTCGCAATTGGAGCTGCCTTATCACATGGGGTGGAGGGACGTTCGCATGTGATGGCATATGCATCGAGGACATTGGATTCAGCCCAATAAAACTACACAACCATAGAAAAGGAGTTTCTTGCCATCATATTTTCTTTAGATAAATTCCATTAATATTTATTAGGCTCTAAATTAGTTTTTTTTCTGACTATACAGGTCTGAGGTACCTATTAAAGAATCTAGATGTGAAACCTAGGCTTATTTGATGGATGATTCTTCTTAAAGAATTTGATATTGAGATAAAGAAAAAAGAAGAGGTCAGAAAACCTGGTGGTGGGTCACATAAGTAGGCTTACTCACACACTAGAGGATGACACTTTGGACCAAGTACCACTTCAGGACACTTTCCTCAATGAGTGTCTTTATTCCATCTCAGGTATGCATCCTTGGTATGATGATTTAGTTAACTACCTTGTTGCCTCTAAAATTCCTGAAAATTTAAATAAACAACAAGTCCAAAAATTAAAGAGTGAGTCTAGATTTTATGTGTGGGATGATCCCTACCTATGGAACATGTTTAATGACCAAGTTATTAGGAGGTGTGTTCATGATCATGAGTTTGAATCTATTTTACATTTTTGTCATACACTTGCTTGTGTTGGACACTTTGGACCCCAACGAACATCTAGAAAAGTCTTAGACTCTAGATTATATTGTCCTAGCTTATTCTATGATGCTCATGTGTTTTGTAAGTCATGCTCATGTTGCCAACACACTGGTAATATTTCTAAGAGACATGAGATGCCCCAACAACCCATATTATTTTGTGATATTTTTTATGTATGGGGCATTGATTTTATGGGTCCTTTTACTAGTTCATTTGGTTTTTTGTATATTTTGGTTTTTTTTATTATGTGAGTAAATGGGTGGAGGATAAGGCCACTAGGACTAATGATTCTCGTGTTGTGGTGGACTTTTTCAAGACGCAGATTTTTTGGAGGTTTGGAGTACCAAAGGCCATCATCAGTGACCAAGGGACGCACTTCTATAATCAGAATTTGTCTTCACTCCTTCGAAAGTATGGGGTGACACATAAAACATCAACACCATACCACCCAAAAACAAATGGTCAAGGTGAGGTTTCAAATTGTGAGTTGAAACAAATTTTGGAGAAAATCATGCATCCAAATAGGAAGGATTGGAGAAAGTTCTTGGATGACGCACTTTGGGATTATAGGACAATATACAAGATACTCATTGGCATGTCCCCATTTCTTATTGTTTTTGGGAAAGCATAGCATCTCCCCGTGGAAGTTGAACATCAGTCTTATTGGGCTATAAAGAAATACAACATGGATTTGGACCAAGATGGAATCCAAAGGAAGCTAAAAATTCAAGAGATTTAGGAGATTCGATTGTCATCATATGAGAACTCAAGGCTCTATAACGAAATATCAAAAATAGATCATGACAAAATAATCCAAAAAAAAGAAAATTTCAAGTTAGAGAGAAAGTATTTCTCTATAGTTCACTACTGAAGCCAATTCCTAGTAAGTTGCATTCCAGATAGTTATGTCCTTATATTGTATCTAATGTTTTCCCTTATGGTTAAGTGGAGATCACACAAGAGGACACTGGAAGGAGCTTTAAATTCAATGGGAAACATTTAAAGAAATACATTCAAAGACTTCCTACTGATGTAGTGGATTTCATCACACTACATAGCCCCATCATCACTTGAGCATATCAGGTTGTTCCTAACCCTTTCACTTTTATATTCATTGTCCTATTTAAAATTATACATTTCATGTAAATATATATCATCTCATAGGTTCACATTAAGAACAATGTAATATTTTAAGTGTGGGGGAGGGGACAACATTTTGGGGTAGATATTTAGGATTTTCATTTGTGTGTTTTGTGTGTAATTTATATTACGGTTTTGGTTAAAATTTTCAAAAAAACAAAACATAACATAACAAAACAAATTGAAAAAAAACAAATATATCATGAAACATTCTCATGTGGAACATATATAAAATGCATGTTTTCAAAATTCATTGGTATAAATATAATAATGAGTAATATTTCATCATCAAGGGTTGATTTTTATAAAAAATGAAGTCATATATGATATGAATGATTGTTTCATTATAAAACCTTTTCGATTTTTACATCATTATTTGTGATATTTGTTCATGGTAAATTGTGTCATTGATTTCTCCACACAATTTTTCACTCAACCATGACTTGTGAAATTTTTCCTACTCAATTGAAGGTATAGTCAAGTTAGGTAAAAAAATCATTTGTTGATCCATATGGTCATTTCTCTTCTGATCGGTTTTATTACTGTACTAAATTGAAATATGCATGTGTACCTGTTATCCAACTGTTGTACGCCCTAAAAAATAGGGGTTGTGTCTTGGATAGGTTGAAAACCACTCTTCATCGACCTTTGATGTTGTTATAACTATTATAATTAGTGTCATGAGGAGATAAAAAAATAGGTTGAGATTTGAGTGTGTAATTTATTCAAAGTGAAACTTAAAAAAAACAAAAAAAAATAGGGGAGTGATGAAATGTACAACATATAGGGATATCTAGGTCGGAAGCTTCAGGTTTGACTTTCAGGAATGCTTAAGTGAGTGGGTCTTGAAATTTGATTGGAAAGGAATGTAGAATAGGTTTGGTGAATTAAACCAGGTAAGAATAATTTTTTTACATGAAATGAATATACTGAATAAATGGTGGATGTATGAGCTTGGAATGGTTGGCGCACACACACGTGGATAATTAGTGGAATCGTAGACTCGTGACTTGTTTCACTATGATTAGTGTTATGAATCTCAATGGATTTTGTTTTGAAACAATTTATGATACAATGAATTTAAAATTTATTGATATTTACTCCTGATGGGATTATTACTTTGCCTATATTTTCACTATGGATTGAGAAATTTGAATATGCATATCTTGTCACAATTTTTTCGAATACATGATATGAGGTTTTTCCCAGGAGTGGAAAATGGTAAGTGTGGGAGAGTTGATAAAAAACATTTTTATTAAATATTTTATTAATAATAAATGATATAATTTCCTCAAATTTTGGTAAATGTGTTCATTTGTGCAATATTTTGGATTAAATCAATCATTTGAAAATTTGATGAAAATTCTAGTTTTACCCTTTAAAATTCACTGTAGCATTTCAAACATAAATATTTAGATATGTATTATTTGAACTTAAAATTTTTCAAATATGTTCCTGACTTAATGGGATACACCTTTCATTCAGGACATATGAGATAAATGTTTCATTTGATTGTACTTAATGGGCCATTAAGTCAAATATGGGCTGGACTCGCCAGATTGGACATCAGTTCTGTATGTGGGCCATAACTTCTTCATCTGTGCTTTTATTAGGCCCATATTTTGAGAGGATCTCTTCTCACAAATAATTCTTCTGTAATGACAGATTATTCATGGGTTTTAGTGGTCAAACAGGCGGTGCAAGTTAGATTAATTTATTTGGCCGAATTTCCCCATTCACACTTGAAACCTTTTTTAACCTAGCCTCACCTTCACTCTATAAATCGGTGTTTATATAATTTTGAGGGTTTGGGACGTGAATTATGAGATTTAAGGTAGAGGATAATTTCTTTCACTCAAATTCTCCAACCATTATAATAGGGGTATCTCTTGAAGCAAGGATCCCCTCATCGAATCCTTCTTCTTCTTCTTCTTCATGTTGTAATGTTTTCATTTCTGTAATAAACTTCTTTGTTCCTCTTATATTTATTATCTTTATTCTATTTTGTTAAATTATATTCTTCTTTACACATCCTATTTGGTATGTAATCAATAGTAGAAACGAAATTGTTTTATACCCTTTCTAAACATTTTCACATGCAAAACATTTCTACGATGACTACACGGCCCATAGAAGAGTAGTTCTTTTTAGTAATCGATCGACCTCTATCCTTATTCATTAATTTATTTTGAATAAATTATATACTATAATTAAATTAATATGATCCATGAATTTAGTTTTTAAATTATAGGAAACTAATTAAGAAATTGAACAATTGACACAAAAACACGTGAGGTCGAGAATTTTTCTAAATTGTGAGAGCGCAAACTTAATCAGTAAAACAAGACAACGCGGGATAAATTTGTAGAGTTCAAATATAATCCCTAAGATCAATTAATCCTTATTTACAGATTTTATATGTTCTCTAATTAACCAAATACCATAAGTTAACCTTAGAACATCAATCAAAGTAGGGTGATGTGATTGCTTGTTCCGAAGCTAGCCTAGGGTTTAAGTAATTTCATCTTTGTGGTTCAGTTAACTCCCATAGGGTTCAAGGGTTAACAAATTAGGAAATAATAATTAAGTGGATATTAATTTAAATTATAATGATTAATAAATAAATTAATTGGTATAGTTATATTGATTACTCATTTTAAAATATTATCTAAAAAACATCTTCTTGTTGTGTCTTTTTAATCAAACTTCATTTCAAAAATAATAATAAACAAAAAATACAACATTTTTCCAGAAAACTTCTTATATTTTTATAAATGGTAAACCCCCTCCCCCCATCCTTTCATGTAGTTTTCTTATTCCATTTTATGTTATTTTCAAAATACCTTTAATATGTTGTTAAATTTACTTCCTCCTTTGAGAGATAACCTTGGTCAGCCACTCTACTTCACCTAAGTACCAAAAAATCACACTTAATTTGAGAGCGCCCATGATAGAACCTTTCAATGGGTTTTATTTTATTTTGAAAAACTTTAATTTTATTTTGAAAATACCTCACACTCTGTTTAATTAAAACATAGGATCAAAAATAATGATCTTTGTACTGAAGGAAAGTGTGGAGCGATTTGAACCGGTGATGGATCAGAGACACTCTATTGACCTTACCATCAGTACATACATCATCAATATTTATTAAATTAATTAATATATAATTATACTACTAGTTCTATTATAATATACATTAAAAATTAAAATACATACCATGTGATAAGGAATACATGACGTGTGTTTTCAGTTTGTTCTTATTGAAACAGTAGACAGAATAGAAGGTAGGGAATGGCGTGTGGTATACAAGTACATGTTGTTTGTTTATTAAAATATAAAAAGAGAGAAAAGAGGGGGAAATAAATGTATGGGTTGCCTCCCAGAAAGTTCCTTTGTTTTGGATCTTTGGATCGACCTGAGTCAGAGGTACTTACCCGTAATCTGAAAGCAGATGTGGCTTCTACAGTGCAAACAACTACATGTTTTTAGTACCCTCATCTTGTATCCAGTCTTCTTTACATTCAGGTGGTTTGGGCAGCGGCTTACAGTAGCCCTGCTCTGAGGGCAGTAGATGCTAAAGGTGGACTTGGTTATTGGTTTGTTTAGGTACGTCATCCATCTCCTAAGGTTCCTACTTTAAGATGATAAAGATCTAAAAATAATCACAAGATTCCTCTGGAATATGTTTGTAATCAATTGAGGGTTTAGAAAAATATGTGTGATCAAATTTAGTTTTGGCATGATATGATGTGTCCCCATATTCAAAATTTGAGTTTGGAAAGTTAATTTTTGAAATTTTTAATGCATGACAGGTGGGTCCCACATCATGAAAAGTATCCTCAGTTGGAACCAATTTAGAACACTCATGCTCAAGCCCAACCAAAGGATCCATATTGGAAAGTATCTCAGAGAGGTGTTGTGCTATATTTCTAAGTCATCCCAACCTTTTAGTTTGGTCCAACTGGCATGTGGTAAATGCCTCCATCATTGATAATAACCTTTCGGTATTACCTGAAAATGGTTTCGAATGAGAAGATAAGTGTGGGGTAAATATTTTACATGGGGTTTCCTCTTATTGGATCCCATCATCCATGTATGGATAGTAATATTCCAGGTATTGGTACGACAACCATGGATCATATGAATAAAAATCCTCTCTAGGTAGGTCATACCACTCCCCAATCGGGTAATAATACATGGGATGTGGGGTTAAGGGTCTCAATGAATAGAATTAAGAAAATAAAAGAAGAAAAATGGGGGGTTCTAGGTAAACCAACCTTAACTCAGACTTTCACTATTGCTTCCCATTCCCTGGCAACAGTGCCAAAATTTGGCATTGCTCCAATTGCAAGGAGAGGGACAAATTCAGAATTATTTGATTTGTTCTCTTATGAACCAAATACTAGGAAGACAATGGAATTTGGGGTCAATCCCATGGGGAAGACAGAAAATTAGGGAACCAATGCGAGTCAAGCGAGCCTCAATCGATTGTCCAGACAAAAACGGTTAAGAGAACAGCTTGAACCAGTGAAACTATTTGTGAAAATAAAATTTAAAACAAAAGAGAACAGAACAATTAGAAAACAAACGGGTCGGGGTTGCAATATTATTAGGTTGTATTTTTAATTTCATTCTTTAGTAATTTAGATTATAAATGAAAATATTTTTACCCTAGGGATTCAATTTTATCATAGTTTCTTGGTTTGAAAACTAGTTATTGGGTATTTAAAATCCAATTACTTGGTCTGGTAATTGAACATTCAAATACACATTAAGGGAATACCCCTAAAACAGTGGTAGTGTATTCCCCCAATGGCCATGGGTTCATCCACTTCAACTCCTTTAGTGTTATCTATTAGTATTTTTCTTGGTCCAATATAATACCAATGGTGATTTTAAATCTGGTTCCAAAGGAATTGTAAAATAGTATTCATAATAAAATTACTACTTCATAAATTAAACCATAATCACACCATAATATTATTATAACCCCCAACACATGGGACTTATCCTCTTATGACCATGGTCATGGTGTATGGATTGAGCCAAAAATCAATCCCTACCATGGATATGAGAGGAGAATGGGGGAAATATAGAATTACACTAAAATAGAAATTTAAAACAGATACAAAAAACATGAAATGGATTCAAGGGAGGTTTGAACGAAAGAGCAGCAGCACTTCCCCTGGATATCCAACCTAAAATGTAGAGGGGATGCCCTATTATTTATAGATTTTAGAACTACATGGCATGTAACCTGAAGTACACTCTTTGCATATTGGTCAACTCCTTTTTTCCTTGTTTTCTCTGTCAGTAGGTGATACACCGCACCGCTTCATGACTTGACTGTGTTAGTGGTCAGTTGGTGGGGGTACATGGTGTGTAGTGCCTCCCCACATGGTGTGTAGTATCAACTTTAGCAACCAACCACATCTAGAAGGGAGGACATGACATGTGAAAGGTAAGAACATGGTGTGTAAGCTCTGGACGACTACTTGGTCATGTACTCAGGTTGGTCGATCCATGTCTAGGAAAAGGTACACGGTGTGTTTATACAAAGTACATGTTGTGTATATACAAATTACATTCCATGTATTTGTAAACTTTTTTTGATCTTCCCCGATTTGTGTCCTTGGATTAAAAATACCTAAAAACATCATGATCATTGAATTAAATCATTTTATCTCCAAAATAATGTGTATTCATTGAAAAAAATGTTTTTAAACTCAATATAATTTATGGACATGTATACAAAAATTGGACACATCAAACACCCCCACACTTAGTCATTTTCTTTCCCTCAAGAAAAATCTCAACATCTAATTAACAGAATTCATACTGTAAAAAGGGAAGTATTTAACTAATCATACTTATAAATACTAAATACATAGTAGAGTATTATAAAAATGTACAAAACATATTTCAATTCCAAATATATTCTAATCATGCCTCCTATATAATTTAATTATATATTTTTGTCCTATTTTATCCACATTGTTCAACTTTTCATAAATACACATGAAACTTGATGATTTACCTCACTAGAAGTTACCACACTCATTACTCAAGATTATTTAATTATAGTTATGATCAATATAAAGTATATGAACTCTATCCATAGGCTTGAAAGTGTTCTCATTCTCTAATTTTAGAAATTAAGTCACAAAAATCAATAGGTCTTTCAAAAAGTTTCAAATGATTCTGAGGCTTTGGGTTGGTAGGTAATGATGTGAAAAATAATCTTAGAGGATTGAAAAAGGATTTTGAATTCTTAAATAACAATTCATGATATTCAATAATAAATCTCGATGAAAAATGAATCCCTAATCAATATCTCTCAAAGGATATCATTACCATAATAATCCATTTCCAATGTGGGTCCATAAACCATCAATAAAGTATAATGAATGAATCTGGTCATTTTTTTGAATTTTTTTTCAATACCAATTTTTTTAAAAGACCAATAACAATACAAAAAATAGTGGTTTGGAACCCTTCTTCCCAAATGAAAAATAGACACTCTCCCCTACACTTAATTCCATGGTTTCTCACCAACATGTACCATGAATAACCAAATTCTCTCTTTAAATTTCAAATGAATAATCATGAAAAATTATAAAAGAATTGGGGTGGGGAGGATAAATAGGCTTTTAATGTGGCATCCTATAAAGAAAGTTCATGGTTTCTAAGTTTTTTATAAAGATTAGATATAGGGTAGGTCTCAAGGTCAAAGGGGATAAAAAACAATCAAATGCCTCAATCATTTTAATGTGATTCAAAAATATTCATGTTTTGAAGAGAAATAATAGAAAGTTATAGTAATTATGCATATCCCAAGAATCTCTCAAGAAAGTGGGTATAAGAAATAATATGTCAAAAGGATTAGAATACCTATCAAGAAAGATTAAAAACAAAGGGCCAATTAGGCCATGACTTGGATATAAATGACTAGTCTAATAAATTTCAATGTATAAGAATTTAAACCAAAAATCAAACTATATTAGCACTCATTTAAAAATAATTTGAAATTTAAAATAAGCATGTAACTTTTAAAATTAACTTTTATGTCTATACTATTTATAATTATAATTAATCAAAATTTTCCTATAGTTTAAAATATTTCAACTATGAATGATGTCTCCTATATAAATTCAAGGGAAAAGACTAGTGTAGTTAGAGATTCCCCCCCCCCCCCGCACTTAATATGGCACATGGTCCCCCAAGTGAAACACTAAGGATAAGAAGAGTATTTGGTAAGAACAAAAATGGGATAGTATGTGGGGAAGCGGTGAAATAAGTAATTCCAAAAATAAAAATGAAAAGAAACTCTGAAATAATACTCCCCTCATAGAGAGCTCAAAAATATGGGAAGTGGTCATAAAAGAGTCATAGAGTGTTGTAGAGTACCTATGACTGTTGATGAAATGGAAAAATAAATTGGCATGACAATAAATCATCACACCACAATCATAGCACAAAAATATATATATAATAAAACAAGTGTGCAAAAACCAGTCATGTGGTCACCTTATAAGAGGTATTATCTATAACAGGAGAATCTGGAAGAGGGGGATCAACGACAGAAGAAGTGGGAAGCACGGGATCTGTGCTCTGTGGGGTGGCCGAGATATGTGTATTTGTTGCGACAATTGAAGTAGTAGTAGCTGGAGTCACAAGATCAACACTCTGTGTGGGAGAATCGATAGGCCCAGCTGGGCTGGGTAAACCAGCTTTAACTTACACTGGCACTATTTCTTCCTTTTCCTTAGCAACGGTGCCAAAATTTGGCATCGCTCCTATCGTAAGGACCGGACCAAATTCAGAATTTTTTGATTTGTTCCCTTTTGAACCAACTACTAGGTAGCCAATGGTAGTTGGGGTCAATACTACAGGGAAGATAGAAAATAAGGGAACCAATGCGAGTCAAGTGAGTCTCAATCGATTGGCTAGAAAAAAATGGAGAAGGGAACAACATGGACTTGTAAAACTATTTTTGAAAATAAAATTTAAAACAAAAGGGAATAGAAAATTTAGAAAACAAACATGTCAGGGTTTCAATCCTATTAGGTTTTATTGTGAATTTCATTCTTTAGTATTTTATATTATAAATGAAAATAGTTTTACCCTAGGGATTCAGTTTTATCACAGTTTCTTGGTCCGAAAACTAGTTATTGGGTATTTAAAATCCAATTCCTTGGTCTGGTAATTGAACATTCAAGTACCCATTAAGGGAAGACCCCTAAAACAATTTCAATGGATTCCCCCAATGGTCTTGGGTTCATACACTAAAACTCCTTCAGTGTTTTTCATTGGTATCATTCTTGGTCTGATATGATACCAATGGTGATGTTTAAATCTAGTTCCAAAGTAATTGTAAAACAGTATTCATAATAAAATTACTACTTCAAAAATTAAACCACAATCACACCAGAATATTATTACAACCCCAAACACATGAGAATTAGCCTCTTATTACCATGTTCACGCTGTATGGATTGAGATGAAACTCGATCCCTACCATGGATATGAGAGGAGAACGGGGGAAAGGGAGAATAACACTAAAACCTGAATTGAAAACAGAGACAAAAAACATGAAATGGATCCAAGGGAGGTTTGGAAGATAGTGAAAAATCACATCCACTGGATGTATAACCTTGAAATTAAGGGGATACCCTCTTATTTATAGATTTTAAAAACTACACATCATGTAACCTAAAGTAAACACAATGTATATTGGTAAACTCCTTTTTTCCTTGTTTTCTCCGCTAGTAGGTGATCATCTGCACTGATCCTTGACATGATTTCATTGGTGGTTAGTTGGTGGGGGTACACGGTGTGTAGTGCTTCCCCACATGGCATGTAGTATCCACTTCAGGCACCAACCACTTTTAGATGAGAGGAAACTATGTGTGAAAGGGAAGAACATGGTGTGTAAGCTCTGGATGGCTACATGGGTGTGTACTCAGGTTGGCCAATCTATGTCTGGGAAAATGTACATGGAGTTTATATATAAAGTACATGTCATGTATTTTTTAACTTTTTTTGATCTTCCCTGATTTGTTCCTTTGGATGGAAAATACATAAAAATCGTCATGATCACCGAATTAAAGCATTTTATCTCCAAAACAACAGGTATTCGGTGAAAAAATATTTTTAAACTCAATATAATGTATGCAAATTTATACACAAATCAATCACATCATATAAATTTTTTGATCCACTTCTATGGTGCTTCAATCAAGATGTGAATATGATTTTCAAAGCATGAAAAGTTGGTGAGTATTTTGATGCCTGAGCCTCGATCCAAAGATATAAACTCATGAAATGTATTTTATAGATTTCAAAGCATGAAAATATCTTCCTCTATGTTTTGAAGTCTGCTCCAGATCTATATGAATTGGTATTTCAGCTTCAATATTCTAGTTTATTGCTTCACCACTTCAAGTCACAACGCAAAGGGTCTTTTTGCTTCTTAAAATCACCTCTTTTTGTTCCTTTTCCAAATGTTGGTTATATCCTTCCATAAATTATGAAAAAAATTAAACAGTACAAATTTTGGAAAGATTTTCAATTATGTTATATAAATCACTATAATAAAATACCACTATTTATGACACTTTCATTGGGGCCACAACATCACCCCTCTACCTGGCGGTGACGCGTTGATCTATGTTGCCCTGTATTCTCACTTTCCAAAGGTGGTAATATTTCATCACTTTCATCGATGATGTTCTCTCTTGATCAAATTGAGATAATGGGATATCAGTTCCTCCATCCATTTATTCCTCCTGAGAGCTCGTTTCCCAGTACAAATCTCTATCATAGATTAACTCGTGTTCCTAGAATTTGTTCCCAGTGCTATCTTGGGGTGGAAGCTGGTTAATTACACTAATTCTACCTTGACAGGGCATAAATATTCAGTTAGGGTGAGTAGTCACATTGGCCACATATGGGGAATGTGTGGACATTGGGTATACTGGACACCTGTAAAGTCTTACTCTTTGGAGGGCATCTCATATGTGTGGTATCTTAGGCATGGAATTTGTGACATCCTATGTCATCCATGTGGTAATTGATGCAATGGGCATAAGTCTTCTAGGGATTTTACCTTATGTATCCCATTTTTATTGAATGGGTTAGGTATTATAACCCGGTGCATGAGTTTAACATCTCGTGGAGATGGGCACAGGGTCAAAGTCTTGTGGGGATAGGATGGGAACATGTTTAAGGTCTTTCAGGGATAGATCAGAATATCTTGTTGAGATAGATCAATCCATGAGTTTAATGTCTTGTAGAGACATATCAAAATATTCGATTTACATAGATCAGGGTATGAGTTTAATGTATTGTGGATACATATCAAAAAAAATTATTGAGATAGATCAAGGCATGAGTTTAACATCTTGTGGAGAAGGATAAGAATGCCATGTTAAGATGGATTGAAGCATGAGTTTAACATCTTGTGGAGATATATTAAAACATCCTTCTGGGACGGATAAAGGTACAAATGAATTTTAGAGATGGATCATAACATCCTATTGAGATATATTGAGGCATGAGTTTAACATCTTGTGTAAATAGATCAGAATGTCATGTTGAGATGGATCAAGGCATGAGTTTAATGTGTTGTGGAGACAGATCAGAATGTCCTATTGAGGAAGATTGAGTGGGGGACAATCCCTATGAGAGAAGATTTCACACCTAGATGATGGTTTTTGGGATTGAACCTTAATAAGGCATCCTATATACCCTTCTTAAGATACTAGGATTAAAACCCACATAGTTTGATGATGCAGTTTAAGGTAGTGTGACAAGACCGGTCTATGTAGTTTAACATCATGTCGTAAGAATTCTCATTCATCGAAGGAGAATAAATGAGGAATGGTGTGGGTATTATTCATGGAATCATCTCAAGTTTGGATATTCATCCCATGGTGGGATAGAGAAGGTTTGGTTCTTATGATTGGAAGTTTCCCAGGTGTGGGAGTTTCATCCCCAGGGGTGGAGTTTCATCCCACATCAGAGAGATGGTGGCATCCCATGATGATCATACATGGGGAATCCTGTGTTCATCATATAGGGTAAGAGGTTTAGGGTCATCCCATGTGATTCATACATAGGGAATCTTATGTTCATTGTATAGTGTACAACTATAGTTATACATCAAGTGTTAAGGAAATTGTCGTGCAGTTTGACATCATACGACTAGGATGTGGAGCTAGGAAGTTTTACATCATGGAGCTCGGATGTGGTTGATTCTTATACCCAGTGGGGGATGCATCATGGTGAGAGAAGGATCTAACATATGGATCCTCTACCAATATAGTTTGATGGTTTTCCATGATGATTCCACCTTTAGGTCTTACGTGACCATCGCTCATGTGCCTGTGGCTGGGACATGGAATTGGAGCTACCATGGAGGAGTGGAAATCAGGAGGCCCAATGTTAGGGTACCTATTATTAGGAACTATAAGAATTAGTTTTCCTATTATTATAAGAAATAGTTAGGGTAATTGATGACCTATAAGCATAGGTAACATCGGGTTAGGGACCAGGAAGTTGTTACATGTAACTTTATTATATTTTTCTTAAAACTAATGTGTTGTGTTCAAGAGTTATTAGAGAAAGGGGTTATAGAAAAAGTAAAAAACATGGATTAAACTAGAATAGTTACATGAAATATTTGGATTTTATAATAGATTAGAGTTTCACAAAGGTATATTCACTTGTGAAAACCCAACCAGACTTAGGAGGAGTTACGTGAGGATTACTCAATCATAGGAAAAGTCATGTTTGGGTCCACATGAGGTCTGTCGTTCAAGTTATCTACCTTTGAGTGTCCATTTTATCTGGTGTTTTGTGTTATCATGGAAGAGAGATATTCTTCATGCACAGAAGTGTCACTTCGTATTTCAGGTCTCCCCTCAAGGTGGGGTAAATTTATATTTATAGTTGAAATCATTGGTTGTTGGTACACAACCCCTTGGTCATGAAATAGGGTTATGAACTTCTTAGTCCTTTTTTGTTGGGGATTGGCCACACCACAATGTTTCTTTGATGTCACCTTCATCATGCAACTAGACTGTTTCATAACGGGGTTTTGTGCAATGCTCCTTTATTTCATGTAATTCTCCTTTATTGCATGTATGGGCCTTGGGTGTGTGTTCGAACTTGGGGAATCCATGGAACTCTGCATCACCTTTAGTACACAATTCATTCACATGAAAAACTATATGTTTTCACGCAACCATTGAATCTTATACACAACCTCCTCCTTGGACCGAGAATGTTCCTTCAAGGTGGGTCATGTGTTTTGTTCTTCCAAAACTACCCATTTGTGTCCCATACAAGTTTTTAGTACCTAAAAATCCCCCCAATGAATCAAAGATGAAAAGGGACCTAAAGTTTGGGTTCTGAGGGAACTCTAAAGGGAGTTGCTGATTTCTGTATTTTGCCCAACTTAAGTCTTGGGTCATGAAACTGCATTTTGCACTTTGCGCAAGCTAGTGAGAAGAGTTTATAAATTAGAGGAGGTTCCTTTTATAGTACTTTTAATTCCTCACATGATAAGCCTTCTATCGTGTTTGGAACTCACACTTTTCATGAAATCTGAAGTCTCAACCATGAATTTCATGAAACTCTTTCTTTCACGAAGCTACTTGCATTACTAAGGAGAAATTTTACTTGAGATCTTCCAAAGTTGTGTGAAGTGTCATACTTTGTGTGAACAAAAATCATATTTGTGCGAACCAGCCTTAGAGCTCACAAATCTTCATGAAATGGACAACCAAGCTGAGATTCATGGTATTGTTGTTGTTTTTACTGCCCAGAAGTCTAAAATTGAAGGTATTCTAGAGATTCCTTGAGCTAGAATGGTCATTTATGACAATTAGGCACTCTTGGGATTTTTGACTGAAGACCATATAAATTGTTTATTGAGAAACCGCTTGCTTCTGTATAACTTTGGATTGATGGATGTGGTGTCCATCCTTGTTATTGAAGTCAATATGCCATGTTTCTGGTTCAACTGTCATGATGAGCTTTTGGGCAGGAATATCACAATTTTGGGTCACCCTGCTTGAGAGCATAAGGACAATACCAACTACATGCTAAGTGGAAAGTCAAGGGAAATTGTTGGGGATAAACCATAGAATGAGCAGTTCTCATCTTATTATTCCAATATCTTTCAAAGAAGCATCCAGGACAATAGCAAGGGCCCATACAAAGACAGGGATCTATGGGCCAGATCCAACTTCACCAATGAGTGTGCCTAGGTGTACTGGGTACGCTTCAACTTCCTAGAGTATAGGGATGATTTATGTTATATTAGACTATATGAGGAAATGTGGGAATCCCAGTTCCATTCATGTCCTCAATAGGAGATACTTCCAAATATCCTCATCAGTTGGTCCATGGAAACTAACACTTCCTAACTCTATCATGGGGAGGTGGGCATCATCCTATGGGATTTACACTACATCAGTGACATCCCACTAATTGGGTATCAATGCAATGAGTTCCTCCTAGCACTGAACACCTGGGGTGATAGGCAGTAGACCCCTTTCATGAAACAATAACTTTTGGAGTTACTGAAAAAGGTACTGGGGAATTATCCCCCTTCCACCAAGACATATTGTTCAATACATGGCAGGGAATGTTCCTAAAGAATGACTAAGCCATGAAAATTCTAGGGTAGCTGAGGTATTATCTGGAGACTCAGTAAAGGACGAAGCCGATATCATACTAGGTGATCTTGGTGGGGGAGACTATGAGAATTGGCATTATAACATGGTGGGGGATTGGCATCCAATAGTCCATTATACTACATTCTTGGTCACATTCCTCAGCGGCTGTCTACTTTCAGTCAGAGATACATGCATGGGCATGCACCTAAGGATGCTTGTGATGGTGGTGATCATAGTGTTCGATAACTGGGTGAGTTTGGGGGTATCTATATTGGACCATCTCTATAGGTAGTTGGTCCATGTGGAAAGGGGTATCATGCCTAAGAAGATCTATGTTCTGTTCTAGTTCTTGCATGGGTGGATTTCAACACACATTTAATGCTATTAATTATCAAATGCTATCACTCCACCAAATTTTGGTATTTGGACCTCACTATTCATCATTACATGGGTTCAGATAGTGTCACTCAGAAAATTTGGGGTCACAATCAGCATCGATAACTTAAAAAACATCAAATTCCATCCATTATCAACCCCGGTTAGCAAGATGGTGGAAACCTCGAAGGGGACACTAGAGAATCGGGAGAACCTGCAGACCATCAGAGGTGGAGTATTAGTTTCCAGGATAAATATTATCCCATATTTTGATTTGTATACTCCATCTCAATTTGTTTGTAAATTTAGATGCATCCAGTAACTAACGAAGAGAGTCTACATGGGGTTTGTGAGGAAAGGAATCCATGTATCCTTTCCCATTAATGGTGGATATTCACAAGTGAAGGCATGGGGGAGGACATCATGCTACTTCCAACCAATGTTAATGTTAGCCTCTCTCAGAAATATGTTGCAACTAGGTAGCGACATACTTGGTCATGATCTTATGTCATCACATAAGGGTGATCACACTAGCAAGAGGTATAAAAGAAAAGTAAGGCAGATGCAAATTTCTCTTTGAGGGGATAACCAAGTATTGGGGGTGGTGCAAGGTGTTGTTTCACCCCCACTTTTTGGAGATGAGGACCTTCCCTATAAGCATCCATAGGAGCAAGAAGAGGGCTCTCAATCTAGTATGAGTAGTGCTATGAAGGCCCCTCGAGAAGAAGTTATGGTACTTGCTGGAGTCAACCACTTATGCTTCCTTCCCCACACTCTGGACAGCCTGGGGGATGCTAAGGATGACCCTAATAGTGGAGCAGCTATGGTGGAAGCTGACCCAGGAAGGTATCGATCTTCTAAAGGTGGGGTTCTCCAAGATCATTGTTAGGATACAATTCCACAAGAGGTTTGAGTACTTGGTATCCATGTACACATTTTTGCACCAATATGGGGCACCTGATCTTCCCTCGGTCTTAGTCACTACAAAAAATAGTATATTAGTGGAAATTATTTATAGGTTGTTATGCACAACCCCATATAAATTCATTTTCAGTATAAATTAAAGGGTTTTATACACAACACCCACTAATCATCGAATTTAGAGGGGGTTCACAACCTCCTATAATTTTTCTATCATTGTATTTTTAATATTTGGTTGTATTTTAGATGTGGTTATGCCAAAATCACTCCTAATTTAATTATTAGTGTTATTATATATTATATAAGATTTTAAAGGCATTATATATATATATATTATTGATTTGGATTTAAAGGTGATATATATATATAATATATATAATGGAATTTTTTTCATATAATAGTGGGTGCTCACAATGCCCTCTAATCTATAAGAGATTGGAGGGGGTTCAAAACCCCTTTAATATAAGATATTAGACAAGGTTTTGAAACACCTCTAATTTAACAGATTAGAGGGGGTTGTGAACCCCCACTATTTTCTTAAAAAAAATACATATAATATATAGATATATGTATGTATGTATAAGTAAAAAATAATATATAAATGAAAATAAATATATTATAAATATATTTATATAAATAATTTATGTGATTGTATTTTATCATATTTATATGTATACATAAACATAAGTGTAAAATGAGTACATTAATATATATTTATTTGTATAAAATTTCATTTCATATAATATTAATTATAATATAAAATTATAAATATGTTATATAAATATGTACATAAATATAATTTATTTAAATAATCATATAAAAACCTTTGTAGTTTTTATAATAATAATAAATTAAAAAGATATATATACATACACATGCATATAATGAGAGGGGGTTTTGAACCCCCTTTGATTTAAGAAATTATTGGGGGTTTTGAACCCCATTTAATTTTTAAGAATAGAGGGGGTTTTAACCCCCACTGATATTTTTTACTCTTTTTAAAATATATCAAATTATACAATGTGTGTGTGTGTCTTGTAAAGACATTATATAGATGTATTTAAATACATTCTAAACATATTATATAAAGGCACTGTATAAATACATAAATAAATACATATATATATAAACATAATTGTAAGTATATACAAATAATTATACATATATATATATATTATTACATATTATATATATATCATATTATTAAATATATAAATACATTATATATATATGAATAAATATTTAAAAATAAATAAATTGATATTAGTGTACAAATAAGTATTCAAATTACTATATTAAATATATATGTGTATACATAATATAACAATATATAACAATATAAATATATGTATAGATATATTTATATGTGAAAATTATACTTATATATAAATATTGGTAAAATTTTATCTATATATAAATATTATATTAATTATATATTTATATATAATATAAATACTATATATATATACATATATATATTATATTTGTAAACATATAAATTTATTTGTATGATATATAATATATTGTATTCATATAAATATGTAATATATATATATAATTGTGCCCCTATAAATTATATATATAAATATATTTGTATAATATATTTGGGTAATATATAAATATATAAATATGTAATATATACGTGTATGCAAATAAGTATAAATATTTATAAATAAATATATAAATTCACTTTTGTGTTTGTATGTGTGTTTGATAATAATGAATGTATTTATAAATATATGCATACATAATTTTATTTAAATATATGTAAATATATAATTTATAGAGGTGTACTAGAAAAATATATATACCTATATACCTATATATTTATATTTAAATATATGTATGAATACAAATGTACACATATAAATTATATAAATGGGTATATAGTTTATATATTTAATCTATTTAAATATATTATACAAATAATATTTATTTTAAAAATCATATAAATATATATGATATAATAATATGCATTATAATTCTAGAAATTGAATTAGGTTAGTGGTATAAGCGTCGCATGACTGATGAAGGGATGGAAGTTTGAATCCCACTGGGTACATTTTAAGGGCGATGGGGTTCTATTTTGGTTGGCAGAAGGGGCGCATATGCTGGCATAGAGGATGGGTCCCACACTCGGTGCAAATTATCGTCTCCACTTCCTTTAGTGAACTGGAGGGTCTGGCTCACTAGAACCTAGAAAAAAACCCACTCGAAATTTCATTATTCCTATGAATAGTGAAAGTTCCAGTGGGATTTTTTCCCTTATTATAGTGGACTGAACGCTCCAGTTCAGCATAGGAACTGGAGACGATTTTGGTCCTGCACTCGAACTCAGTCGGTACATAAGGGTGAAACTTGGGTTCTGTTTCAGTTGGCGGAAGGGGAACATATGCTGCAAATTATCATCTCCAGTTCAGGCATTGAACTAGAGCATCTAGTCCACTAGAACTAGGCAGAAAACCTAGTTAGACTTTCACTATTCACTGGAATAGTGTAAAAAGTTCCAGTGGAACTTTCACAATTCTGGTGAATAGTGTAAGTTCGAGTGGAATTTTTCCCTGGTTCCAGTGGACCGAATGCTCCCGTTCAACCATTGAACCAAAGGAAATTTTGGTACCGCATATGTGGGCATAGAGGGTAGGCTCCATACTCAGACTCATTTGGTACATGAGGGTGTATATTCAGGCATAGAGGGTGGTCCCCGCACTCAGACTCAGTCGGTATAGAAGGGCGCAACTGGGGTTCTATTTTGGTTGGAGTAAGGGGAGCATATGCATGCATATAGGGAAGGCCCCACACTCTGAATCTTCAGTACAGGAGGGGGCGCAATGCACAGGCTCGGTGGATAGGTAGGAGGGGGAGCCCTCATGGAACAGGAGGGATAGGAGGGATCAGAGGGTGGGGGTATCATGGAACCGTGAGGAACAAGAGAGGTTGGGGCCTAGATCCTATGGACATAGGGGGATTAAAAAAAGAGAAAATATTAGGGGTGGTTGAAAAAATAACCACCCCTAAAATTGTGTTAAAACTCAATTAGGGGTGGTAAAAACTACCCCGAATTGATGAGCTGGTGGAAAATTTGGGGTGGATTTAGAGTGGGTTTAAACCCCTTCTAAATAACTGATGCTAATATTTTCCCATTTTTCCAGTTTCTTATCAAAACCTCTCCAAACAATATAGGGTGGACAGAGCCTATAGACATATAGCACTTAGAAAAACAAATAAAATATTAGGGGTAGTTGAAAAACAACCACCCCTAACATTGTGTTAAAACTCAATTAGGGGTAGTTGAAACCACCCTAAATTTATGAGATGTTGGAAAATTAGGGGAGTATTTAGAGGGGGTTTAAACCCCCTCTAAATAACCAATGCTAATTTTTTCCCATTTTACCAGTGGTTCATCAAAATATGCCCAAAAAATATAGGGAAAACATATTACTGGTGGTTCTTCATAACCACTTCTAATGTGTTTATATGGGGTTATAACACCCTCTAAACTAAAAAAATAACCCCTTCTAATAGGGTTATTTTTTTTAGTGGGTGTGTGTGATGTTTGCTGGGGAACCTGACCGTGAAGAGACACCATCAATCGAAGAATCGGTTGAGGTAGCCTAAGCTGGCGATGGTGGATTTAGAGGGGGTTTAAACCCTTTCTAAATAACTAATGCTAATTATTTCCCATTTTTCTATTGGCTCATCAAAACATCCCCAAACAATATATGGAAGACACATTAGCGGTGGTTCTTCATAACAGCTTCAAATGTGTTTATAGGGGGTTATAACACCGACTAAACTCAAAAATAACCCCTTCTAATAGGGTTATATTTGTAGTGGGTGTGTGTGATGTTTGGTGGAGAGACTAACCATGAAGAGACACCATCTATTGAAGAATCATCTAAGGAGGCCTGAACTGGTGATGACACATAGGGCTCTAGTGATAGAGAATCCTATGGGTTATCCGCTGATTAGGCGAGTCCCCAAGAGAGTGGTGAATTAACTCTTACATATAACTTTGAAATTTTTAGATTCTCTAGGTAAGCTTGTTAACTTAATTTTCACTTCTATACCTTCCCCACTTTTTGTTTGGAAGATCTAATGGATATTTTTCTTTTTGTAGGAGCAAGTCAAAGGTGGACAGAGGTTCCCTTTTGGAGGAGGTGAGGGTGCTTCATTGGTTGATGGAGAGAATGCTTCGGAACCTATGCATAAGGTTTACACAACTAGAGGGACCATTGAGGAGGTAATATTGGAATCCTCAGAGACCCTGGTTCTCCCAATCATCTATAAGGGAACGTGCCCTAGCATCCCAGTGATGGGTTCTACCACTAGAGAAGCATGTTGGTCATGGAGGCTCATTACTATGATCTCTTTTCCTAAAGGTGATACTAAATATCAATCCATATAGACCTTTTAAAAATTTCATGGAGATTTTTCATCAATGTGTTTATTTGTTCTCAAGAAAATCCTCTCAACCAGTTATGGGGGTTTGGTTCCAGCTTTCAAAGTGCCAACTGGTGTGAAGGGGTCTCCTATGGTGGAACTCCCCCTTGAGACTCTAGGACCAAGCCTCACCCAAACACTTTCCCTATATAATTCTTTCACCCTTATATAGGCTATATTTTACCTAACTATCTCTATTGGTCAAACTTATTAACATACTTTTATTTCAAGCAGTTCTTGAGAGGGTGTGCTCCTGGAAAGTAGCTATGGATGGGGAATCTAGGGAACCTCCCCCCAACGGTTGTTCCAACTCTTGGGGAGCCAGTAATACAAGCTAACCCGTCTGTGGTCCTAAGAGGGAAGCCTGTTGCGGTTGCAGGTGATGCCACTGGAGGGGTGGATCTCAAAGATGGCGGAGGTAGTGCTACTAATGAAGGGTCATATGAATACGGACCCTTCTCGACATGGATCACAACCCAACCGAGAGGATCTTGAAGGAGGACCCTACCACTACTATCATTGCAGCCTTCATAGAATATGAGCATGCACCACCTTAGGATCTAGTAGACTTTGGTTCTAACATGGACGAAGATAACCACATCATCCAGCGTAGGGCATGGAGGAGCATGCAAAATTTCATCACCCACACTCTCATTCCATATCTAGTGATTTGGATGGGGGTCCCTTTTCCATTAGCTATGCAACGAGGGCACCATAGGGGTGGATTCTCTCACTCTCCATGCATTGTTTCGTGACTACCTTGTTAAGTTGGTGCATGTGAAAACCTATAAATTTGACGTTGGTTAGTATAAGCATAAATCTGATGTCACTTGGAAGCTCCAGGAGTCTGATTGAGAAATTAAACATCTAGAGGAGCAAGTGAATAAGCATTGAGTCCTTGAACAACTGTTGTCCTATTAGAAAGTGTAATTTTCCTTATAAATTTTTGTTTGGAATCCTTAATAAGAGTCTTTCTTCTTACCTTCCAAGCTGGGTGGCTAAGGAATAGCATGGGTTTATTTAAGGTCATTCCATCCAAGGCACAATAGGCCTAGATCAATATTTTATTAGTGACATTAACCTAAAAACTTTTGGTAGTAATGTGGCCATCAAGATCGATATGAATAAAGATTATTACAGAGTTGAGTGGAAATTTATCATCAGGGTTCTTTTATGTATGGGGTTTTCAACTTGGGCCACAGATCTTTTATTCTGATTTTTCATCTCTTGATGTCTCTCCACAACATTCTTAAGAAAGAAGTTTGGTTTCATTAAATTTTTTATAGGTCTTAGACAAGGATACCCCCTTTTCCCCATGTTTATTTATCATCACCTAATATGTCTTAAGTCAATACATCGATCACTACATCAATGTGGGTAGAATTCTCCCTTATCGCAATAAGAAGCTAGTTGGGAGTATCTCCCACCTCATGTTTACTAATGATACCATTATTTTTTTAAATGGATGTAGGAGATCCATTCAGGGGGTTAATAGTTCCTTGGAGGATTATTGTTCATGGAGTGTTCAAGTTATCAATCGCAAGAAAAGTAGCTTCTTTTCCCCAAATAAATGTTCAGATCTGAGGGTAAGGTCTCTGGAAAGCAGCCTTGGTATGCACAAGGGATATTTCCCTATTGAATACTTGGGAACTCTAGTTTCCACAAAAACTATCCTCATCAAAAACTTTGATATGTTCATTTATAGTATTTTGGGGTGTATTCACAACTGGAAAAATATATTCTCATCCTTTGGAGGTAGGATCACTCTCATCAATAGTATTCTTTCTTCAATACCAATGCACAACCTCTCTTCTCTAAAAGTCCCAAAAAAAAGTGATATCCAATCTCTATAGATCAATGATCACATTCCTCTAGGATATCCACTTTGAAGGAAAATATTATCGGTCTTCATGGAATAATCTTGCTAAGCCCATGAAGGAAGAAGGTATCAATATTAAGAGTGTTTCTAGTACCATGTCAGCTCTTCATGCTAAATTGGCCTGAGAGATCATTTAGGGGAGGACAGTGTGGGTAAACACATGTTTCGCACATATGGAATCAATGGGATATCGCACAAATTTAGGCCCTCTATCATCCAAAAGACAATCCATCCTTATCTTCCTACCCTCAAGCTTCATTGCTGATGGATAATTGGTATAGGTGACATAATTTATTGGCACCAAAACTGGTCTGGAACTATTATAGGATTTCCTGGGTGTCCTTCTATGGAAATAAGCTTCAAAGAGGCCATCGTGCATCCTAATTTCATCCATGACACCTTAGATGACAATCAACGGGCTATATTTTATAACATTGTTCTTAACCAAGTCCTAAATATATGTGTTTTCATGAGATCCACCTCAGGTACATTCACTGTTATAGACTTATGAAGACTTCAAGCAGATTCAATCTCTCAAGAATCCTAGGGTGAGGCTTTATTATGTAAGGAAATTTCTTCAAAGTTCAATTTTCTAGTTTGGAATGTCTGACACAAAGCTTTTCCAACTGAGGAGAATATCCAGAAGAGGGGTATCAGTCTTATCTCCAAATGTATCTACTTTAGGGAATAAAGGGTTGAATCTATCGATCACTTTTTCTTTAATAGTGAATGATATAATGTTGTTTGGGGCCTATTGGGTAGTTCACTGGGTGGTCGGCTCAGGATTTCTCCATCGACTGCTTCCTTCAATGATGGTTTCAAGGTGTAGATCGGCCTGGGTAGAGAGAAAGGTCAGGGCTCTAATTCTATCAGTAGGCTGCTGGATCATCTAATATACCAGGAATAGTATCTGACACCAAAACAATCTCGATTCAATCCCATGTTTCTTATTCAAATCAAAACTTTTAATTCTGGATTTGTCCAAGTTATGTCGTGACTTGGAGGCAACCCATTCTCTCAAATACCTACTTCCCTTATGCCCCCCCCCCCACCATGATCAATATTAAGGCTCCAGGGAGATGTATTAGTTAGATGCCTCCTGATTAGGGAAACAAATTAAACATAGATGGATCCTACCTCATGGGATCTATGAATGAAGGAGGTGTGGTTAAGTATTAAAAAGGCTCAGTTGTAGCTACTTTCTATGCTTTATTTGGGAATGGATATTCTCTCCAAGATGAAGCCCAAGCACTGATCACATGCCTAGATCTATGTAACCAGAATAATATCCCTCTCCAAGAGATTGAAACAGACTCCTTAATAGTTTATAATGCAGTTACAGGAAAAGGATAAATTCTTTTTTCTATCGAGTACTCCATCAGAAAGTGTAAGGGGTTTTTGAATGACTATATGACTATCCTCCATACCTATAGAGAAGGAATTACAGTTGCAGATTTACTATCCTCTAAATCTAGCCACAATGAATGCTTTCACTTATTTTCAAATATTGGGTCTTTTCCCCTGGAGGAGTCTAATTTTGTTGAAGTGGATTCTCTCGGCCTCCATTTCTAAAGGCCTCTATAAGTTGTATTTGTAGGTTCTCCTGCCTTTTCCTACTTGAATAAAAATTCTTCTTTTTGTGTGTGTGTGCGCAAACTAGTAACAATCGAGGCTCAAGCACGGGAGGCGGTATCTCAAATAGCTAAGTACCAGGTTGAGTAGGACTGGGTGTACATAAGGGATAATTTAGCGAAGGAGGATTAAATAGATCTCATGAGGCTTTAGCATACCCTAGAGTCCATGTTTCAAAGGCTGGTTATGATAGAGCACTCGAGCGCTAGGTTTGAGCCATAGGAGGCATTTTTTCTAGCATATAAGAGAAGCTTTAGTGTGGGGACGATCCTTGCCTACTGCTGAAGTTTCTTTGTTTTAAAACTTATTTCATGCATGGACATGTTTCTTTTGTCACATTTTACTGTCATGATTCAATCATACTCAAGAGACAGTCAATAACCAATCCCTAAGCCCATGTGATCCATGCTCAAGGTGAGAAATAAGGGATGAACATGTGATTTCTCATTTATATGAGAGTGTCATACAATCTTCAAACACTCGGTATACACATTTTTTGGCTAACCATCAAGAGTGTTCAGGCTGAGAGGGGTCATGGCTAGAGGATGGGATCCTATGGATAGCCGAATTGATTTTTCAGTTCTCACTAGTGCATGAATGGGGTAATGCCAAGGGAATTGAATTCTACCCGAACAAAGGGGGTGGGGATAATTAATTGAGACACCTATGATTTGGAACAAAAAGGGGTTGGCATTACGGAGGAGGATAACTGTTGACCAGGTTCGAAACACAACATCCATTATTGTTTTTAGAAGGATGGGGAAAATTGAGGGTTGACCATAGACCATCACTACTAGTTTATGAACTATACCAACAGATTTGGAGAAACCATTGGTATATTTTGAACTTATGTCAAAGGTTTCATCAAAACCATTGGTATAGTTCAAAATGTTAAAGAACCTATACAAACGGTTCTCAAAACCATTGGTATAGTTACCCATTTTTTTTATAGAAACTTTTCTAAAATAAAATTAAATAAATAAAAGTTAAAATAATTATGAATATACATATATATTTATGAAATTATGTTCACAAAATTCATGTTAAGTTAGTAGTTAGGTTGTTGGATTATAAATGGGTGGTGATGGGATTCAAACCAGGTCGGATTTTATTTTTTGAATTACCTATACCAATGGTTTTCTGAAACTGTTGGCATAAGTTTTTCATATGACCTATACCAATAGTTTGAGAGAACCTTTGGAATAAGTATATACCAATGGTTTCCCCAAAACCATTGGTATAGAACTATCCCGACGCCAAACTATCCAACGGTCCTCCAAACCATTGGTATAGGATATAACAACGGTTTGGAGGCATATACTAACGGTTCCAAACCATTGGTATAGGGTATTTTTATATTAGTGCATGTTCAAAAAATGGGACCTATCTCAAAATATCATTCAAATCCTTTCGGGGTGTGTAGGGTGATAGAGTGACAAACCAATGTGAATTGAGGGCCAAGAAGACCTAATGTCACACAACACATTCCTGAAGAGACTTGCACACAGTTTAAAGTCATGATTCTTGGACTTGGGATCCAAGTTTAGGGTCATTGAGTTCAGAACAATTGCAAATAGTTTAAGGTCATAATACTTGGACCAAAAGGTGGTGTTTCCCAGAGGAATTCATGTGACATTAAAGGAAAATTACCTAACATGAAAGGAGGGGTCTAGGAGGCCACCTGACACCACATGAAACATCCTTTAAACAACTTGCACATAGTTTAAGGTCATGATTCTTGGACCCGGTCTCTTAGTTTAAGGTCATATAGTTCAGACCATGGGATCTTAGTTTAAGGTCATCGAGTTTGGACTAATTCATCTTATTTTAAGGTCATAGAGTTCAGACTATGGGGCTCTCACATTTCTCAAACATGCTTGACGATAAATTACTCCAAACCCCTAAGCCCGCATGAGCCATACTCAATGTGAGAAACAAGGAGTAGTATGGAGTTCTCATTCCTTTCAAGGGACAACCTAATGAGAGGTGAAAGTGACCAAAAAATCCCTCATAGGAGATTGAGAATTTAAATACTTGGATACTAAAAAGGGTCTTACTGATGATCAATGAATGACTCTTGACCATGTTCAAAACACAGGTTCTATACCCGTGTCAGCTTAGGATGAGGTAGAAATATGTAGGATCAATTGTTGACCAAGTTTGAAATGTGGGATCTACTAGTTGTTATCAAAGATCTTTTGAGGCGTGAACCCAGGATGGTAGGTGAGCCAATGTGGCATGGGACCATTGCTGTTAGGAAGCCTATTCAAATTGGCAGAATAATGATTATCCAAATTGGAGAAATCACGAAGCGTACACTACTATAAAATAGGCATTTAATGGTGATAAAAATAGCCTTTATCAGCACTAGAGAAGCACTGAATACTGGAGTGAAATTAAAATCCCCAGTCTTTTATCAGTTCTTCTTTAAGTTCAGATAAAGGGGCATACTATAATGTGTCATAACAACACACTACAGCACTAGTGCAGTGTGCTGTAATAGCACACTGTATCACCAAAACACCACAAAATAAGAAAAATAAAGTACCAATACAGAATTTAAATGAAATAAAATTTACAACATAAATATAAGAAAAAAATATATATTATAGACATTTAAAACATTGGTTTATATAATTACATAAGTAAAAATTATTACATGAATTCAAAAATAGAAGTCTTCCTTGGTCATTTTATCCTAACCCCTGCTCGAGCAAAAAAAAGCATATGTATAAGGAAAACAATTCTTATGTTAGTAATAATGTAAAGAAATAAATTAACAGAAATTGTTAATTTTAAACTAAACTTTGAGTCATACAAGGAACTCTGTGTATCATATTGAGTTGTGGTTGATTCTTGAACATCACACAATTTCTTGTTCGTCTTCAAGAATTATCTCTGTGAAAATTAACTAAATAATTATAATATAAAATTGATAAGGAAATTAATTAAGTAATAGTAGATAGAATGATGATGTAGACGCCGAAAAATGCGTAAGCACCAGAAAAAGTTCTGAAACGAAAAAGCGAAGTCATATTCGGACCCGGAGGCCCGGTCCGGAGGGAACGGAGGTGCTGCGCAAAAAAGGGGTGGAGTGCGTGAAAAATATATCTAGTGCGGAAGGTACCGGGTTTTGTGAAAAGTATCGGCGCCGGTGTAAAATAATTTCATGCTCGTGCCCCCGCGCGGTTGATATTTCACGTCGCCGCCTCCGTCGTGCAATTATTTTGCACAGTCCTATATTTCGCACCCCAGGTTGCCTATAAATAGAAGGCGACCCCCTTCCTTTTAAAGGCTTAAGAATTAAAACCGCCTCACGTGCGCGTAATTGGCATTCCGTGTGCGCGCAATATGGCCTTCAGGTATGGTTCTTTTTCATGCCAAGTCGCCCCGGGATCCGCCTTCGCGCGAGATCCCCCTGGCTTAGACTAAACCCCAACCCCTTTGGGGTATGCCCCTTGTGCACAATTCCTTCCATTGCGCACAGGCCGGTCAGTTGTGCGCAATCCCTTCATGTGCACGCACCCCCTGTCCTTACGCGTGGCCCATGCCGCCTGGGCGTAATTCACCCACCTTGCGCGCAATCCTTCAAGCCACGCGTAAAACCGTAGTCCCCCCTATTTCACGTAAGCAACAGTGATTTCGCGCCACCTCGGGGCTTTCTTCACCGGGCTCCATTTATTTCACGCATCCCCAAGGGCTGCGTGAAATCCCCCGGTGCCCATCACCTCGGTGCTCCCCGGGCACCCCCTTGCGCGAACGCTTGATTTCCGTCTTCCTGGTGCCATTCGCAACTGTCTTGTGCACCCCGGGCATCCGCATCATACATGGTTTTCCCATATGGCCTTCTAGGCTGGTACGAAGTAAATTCAAAGTCCCTTGGACAATCCTTCCTATTGTGTTGCTTCACCTCATGCTTCTTCGCATAGGCACGCTAATGGCTATTGCTTCTTTTCATAGCCATGCTAACGTGGACCCCTCGATGGTTTTCCCCACGACACCCCCTCAGTACGGCCTTGCCGATGCCTTCCCTTACACAAGGGGTAGAGGGAACTGGTTAGTTAAGTCCTAGGGGTGTGGAGCCAACCCATTTGTCCAAGCTGTAGGACGTTAAACTTCCAAGCACCTCATCCTCAACACATGATGTTGAACTGTGACCTAGCCCCATGCCTTGCACGCAGGGTCCCCCCGCCTCGGATATTCTCCATGCCCACTCATCTCCATGGGGATGGGATCACCCCTCACAGGGGATGATATCCTCCTTATCAGAGTGGCGTTTGTCCGCAGGGAAGGGCAGCCACCTTGGTGAAAGCCCCTATCCTTCCTTCCAGGAGTAAGCGCCCATGTTCCTCCTCACTTCCTCGGCACCAAATCCAGCCAAGGGCATGGTGGGGAACGGTGCTCCCTCCTTTCATCTTCGGTCCCCAAGGCCAGTGGAGGACGTGATAGGGAATGGGGCCCCTCCTTTCTTGGTCCCTGAATCCCTCTCCCGCTATGCTTTGTCACCCTCAGGCCTCCATCCTGGAGTAAGTCCCAACACTATGGGCCACTCAATGCATAAGCCCCTCTTTGCTCCCCACGAACGCACCCTTCACGACGTGATCGTCAGGTCCCTACAACCTCTTATTTCTCACACTAAGCATGACTCCCGTGAACTTAGAGTGAGCACCGACCATGACACGTCATGGGCCGCCTTAGAGCCTAAGCCCCAAATTCCCCTGTCCCACATGACGTTAAACTGTACACCCGAACTACGGGGACTTTGATCAGTGCTAAGGCATGGTACGTAGGAAGCCTCCACAAGGTTCAAGCCCCACCACCATGGGCCATCTCTGAGTGTAATCCCCATCCAACCTGAACTACAGGGACTTTGATCCGTGCAAAGGCATGGTATGTAGGAAGACTCTGCGAGGTTCAAGCCCCACCACCATGGGCCGTCTCAGAGTGTAAGCCCCATCCAACCCGAACTATGGGGACTTTGATCCATGCTAAGGCATGGTACATAGGAAGCCTCCACGAGGTTCAAGCCCCACCACCATGTGTCGTCTTAGAGCGTTAGCCCCATCCAACCCGAACTACGGGGACTTTGATCTGTGCTAAGGCATGGTACGTAGGAAGGCTCCACGTGGTTCAAGCCCCACCACCATGGGCCATCTCAGAGCGTAAGCCCCATCCAACCCGAACTATAGGGACTTTGATCTGTGCTAAGGCATGGTACATAGGAAGCCTCCACGAGGTTCAAGCCCCACCACCATGGGTTGTCTCAGAGCGTAAGCCCCATCCAACCCGAACTACGGAGACTTTGATTCGTGCTAAGGCATGGTACGTAGGAAGCCTCCATTGTAACAACTGGGCCCCAGTGACAGCATAGACACCCCGCCTTTATCATGGTCGTCGGGTCCTGGCCTACCAGGTACCACCAATTGCCCCTGCAGACATGTGGGGCCCACCCCAGGGTCCACCCACATGCCCGAACGGGTCATCTGACTAATGATTGTACCCACAAGCCAACACATGTCCTTTCCAGTGTGTTTTTCCCTCACTCACACACACCCTGGGAAACTTCCCAAAAGTTCACACCCACATGCCCAAATGGGTCATCTGACTAATGATTGTACCCAGAGTCCAACACATGTCATTTCCAGTGTGTTTTGTCCTCACTCACACACACCCTAAGAAACTTCTCAAAAGGTCACCCATCCGGATCACTACTTCAGGCCAAGCACGCTTAACTGTGGAGTTCTAATCAAATAGTCTCCCGAAAAGGAAGGTGCACCTTGTTGACATGAGTCATATCATTTAGTCATTTAACCCTGTATCATTTGGGGATGTTACAATCACCCCCCCCCCCCTTAGAGCACAACGTCCTCGTTGTGGGTCCTACATCTCAACCCAAGCAATGCACCGCACTTAAGGTTCAGTTCCTCCTCTGATACCAAATGTAACAACCGGGTCCCAGTGACAGCACAGACACCTCGCCTTTATCGTGGTCGTCGGGTCCTGGCCTACCAGGTACCACCAATTGCCCCCGCAGACATGTGGGTCCCACCCCAGGGTCCACCCATATGCCCGAACAGGTCATCTGACTAATGGTTGTACCCACAGGCCAACACATGTTCTTTCTAGTGTGCTTTGTCCTCACTCACACACATCCTGGGAAACTTCCCATAAGGTCACCCATCCTGATCACTACTCCAAGACAAGCACGCTTAACTGTGAAGTTCTAATCAGACAGTCTCCCGAAAAGAAAGGTGCACCTTGTTGACATGAATCATATCATTTATTCATATAACTCTGTATCATTTGGGGATGTTACATCCATGAGGTTCAAGCCCCACCGCCATGGGCCTTCTCAGAGCATAAGCCCCATCCAACCCGAACTACGGGGACTTTGATCCGTTCTAAGGCATAGTATGTAGGAAGCCTCCACGAGGTTCAATTCCCACAACTATGGGTCATCTCAGAGCGTAAGCCCCATACAACCCAAACTACGGGGACTTTCATCTATGCTAAGGCATGGTACGTAGGAAGCCTCCACGAGGTTCAAGCCCCACCACCATGGGTCGTCTCAGAGCGTAAGCCCCATCCAACCCGAACTACGGGAACTTTGATCCGTGCTAAGGCATGGTACGTAGGAAGCCTCCATGAGGTTCAAGCCCCACCACCATGGGTTGTCTCAGAGTGTAAGCCCCATCCAACCCGAACTACGGGGACTTTGATCCATGCTAAGGCATGGTACGTAGAAAGCCTCCACGTGGTTCAAGCCCCACCACCATGGGCCGTCTCAGGGCGTAAGCCCCATCAAACCCAAACTACAAGGACTTTGATCCGTGCTAAGGCATGGTACATAGGAAGACTCCATGAGGTTCAAGCCCCATCACCATGGGTCATCTCAGAGCATAAGCCCCATCCAACCCGAACTATGGGGACTTTGATCCATGCTAAGGCATGATACGTAGGAAGCCTCCACGAGGTTCAAGCCCCACCACCATGGGCCGTCTCAAAGCGTAAGCCCCGTCTAACCCGAACTACGGGGACTTTGATCTGTGCTAAGGCATGGTACGTAGGAAGGCTCCATGAGGTTCAAGCCCCACCACCATGGGTCGTCTCAGAGCGTAAGCTCCATCCAACCCGAACTATGGGTACTTTGATCCGTGCTAAGGTATGGTACATAGGAAGCCTCCATGAGGTTCAAGACCCACCACCATGGGTTTTCTCAGAGCGTAAGCCCCATCCAACCCGAACTACGGGGACTTTGATCCATGCTAAGGCATGGTACGTAGGAATCCTCCATGAGGTTCAAGCCCCACCACCATGGGTTGTCTTAGAGCGTAAGCCCCATCCAACCCGAACTATGGGGACCTTGATCCATGCTAAGGCATGGTACGTAGGAAGCCTCCATGAGGTTCAAGCCCCACCACCATGGGCCGTCTCAGATCGTAATCCCCATCCAACCCGAACTACAGGGACTTTGATCCATGCTGAGGAATGGTACATAGGAAGCCTCCACGAGGTTCAAGCCCCACCACCATGGGCCGTCTCAGAGCGTAAGCCCCATAAAACTTGAACTACGGGTACTTTGATCTGTGCTAAGGCATGGTACGTAGGAAGCCTCCATGAGGTTCAAGCCCCACCACCATGGGCCGTCTCAGAGCATAAGCCCCATCCAACCTGAACTACATGGACTTTGATCCGTGCTAAGGCATGGTACGTTGGAAGCCTCCACGAGGTTTAAGCCCCACCACCATGGGTCGTCTTAGAGAATAAGCCCCATCCAACCCAAACTACGGTGACTTTGATCCGTGCTAAGGCATGGTACATAGGAAGCCTCCACGAGGTTTAAGCCCCACCACCTTGGGCCATCTCAGAACGTAAGCCCCATCCATCTGGATCTAGGTCCCCCTTCACGTCGATTCACCGACCCCACAACCATGGGCCACCTCAGAGTGTAAGCCTCATTCTCGTCTCGCATGATGATAAACTGTATCTGCCACCTGAACTACGAAGACTTTGATTCCCCGTCATGAGGATACGTAGGAGTCCTACACATGGATCAAGCCCATCACTCATGTCTCATCCTGATCTCTCCCTTGAGCCCACGTGTCTCAGGAATCTCATGCCCTAACATGGAGGTTCCAATTTCTCTGGGTCCCATCCACACGCTCATTCTCACTGGTCGCCTCTTCAGGTGTCCCACCGTATCATCGAACTACGTGGACTTTGATTCCCCGCCACAGGGATATGTAGGAAGCCTCCTCGAGACCCAAGCCCAAAGCCACCATCCATCCTGATATTTACCCAGGCCACCACATCCCGATGGGATCATGCCACTTCATTCCCCTCCACAGTATCTGGGAAGCCGCCCACGTGCTAGCCCCGACATCAGTGTTCTTTCCAGGGGTTCTTTAATCTAATCCACTCTAGCTAGTGTTCCGATCAGTCTGATCCATATCTGCTGGATGTTAAAATTACGGCATACCTTGTGTTAAACATGTGAAGCTGAGGAAAACCTCAGATACATGCCTATGGAATAAAATTCCCCGCGTTCGATGTGGGATGCCTTGGGCTTCCGCGCCCTTGAGAAGCCCTATGATAAGGGACAGAAGATAGACATGCCAATTCCCCAGCATCAAGACATGCCAGTGATGCCCCAACGTGACTGTTATCCTCACTGAAGGTTTCTGCCCTAACCGGACCCCTTGGAAGGCCCTGATAGAAGCGGCATAATTAACTGGTGTCCATGAAGATATGGCACCGGGAAGAGCTTCATGAACTACATTTTAAATCTATGAGGGAGGCCTAGACTAGGTGACGAGCTCTGAGGAGGAATCCACAGAAGGAATAACCAACATCCCCTCATCCTGTTTCAATCAAGTAGAAGACTTCTCTGAATAAGGAGTAGATGTCACCCGCCTTTAGAAAGCAGGAATGCGGGGTAACAGCAGTGCGTCCTCTGCATGACGGATGTGCATGCCCCGGTGAAAGCGTCGGAAATAGAATATGGTGAATCCGACATGAATCTCCTCTCCTTAGTTTAGAGGCTAGTAGCATTCAGGACATCAGTGGATAGGCATGTCGTCTGACCTCATCATCCGGTACCAGGTCCCCTCAAATAGGCCTGACGTGAAACTCGCCAGAAGTTGGGATAGTCCGAAAGTTGAGCATTCTTTTCTGCGAAGTTGTCAGCATGGATCCTTCTTGATGAACATGGAAGAAGGAACGGTGTTGGGGCATTGGGTGTTGATTCCTTTTCCCAATAGTATTAATGAGTTCCTCTCCCTGCTTCAGAAATCAAGTCGCTGCATCCGGAGCTCGATCGCCAGCCCCCCGGTGCTGGGGTAGGGGCAATATCAATGTGACTTCCCCGTGCGATTTTGCCTCTTCTACGATGGTCTCAACCGCCACAACTACTGGGCACCCACGCCCCCTCTCCCCATCAGAGATCATCCATAGAAGGGTAATCAATGACCTTGTATGCAGGTACAAGGAGGAGGGGGTCGTCCCCACAAGGGATACGGCCCGCATAGATCATGAGGCAGCTATGCCTCACCGTCCATGCTGCCCTCGAGGGCCGCACAGGGAGCCACTGCTCCCCACCCCAACATTCAATCACTTCAGCAGCTTGTCACCGGAGCACCTTAACAGCTCCTTCCCCTACGCCGACAAAGTGGGAGGTATCTAGGTCGGCCCGATCAGAGTCTCGCTTCAAGGACTCCCAGCGAGGGCCCCCACTCGGTCACGTTAGTGCCGCCACCCAGTTCCCCGAGCCGAGGAGCAGGTAGTCCACGTGCCTGTACCACTGGCTCCAGTCCACCTGACCCGATGCCAGCGTCGGCCATGAGAAGAAAAAGATGCTCGTTGTGGGGCGTCAGTATCAGTGACTAATGTGTCCTAATCCACCGCTGGTTCATATTCTCAAATCCCTGCATACGTTGAGTAGGGGAAGCAATACACCCGACCCGGATCGAGGCCCCAACCACCCCACGGGCAGGTTTGGTTGACTCTCCCAGTCACCGGAAAAGGAGATGGCCACTACAGACCAACCTGTGGCAGTGTCGCCCAGCGCGGAGGCTCACTCCACACCACCACTATGGAAGGTGTGGGCCCTCCCTGCTTCTAACCTCAGTTTGGAGGTCTGCCCCGTGCGACCTTCAACCCAGGTGAGGGTCTTCCCCATGATAGAAACACTCCATATGGGGGGTCTCTCCCGCACTCACTACACTGGGTACGAGGTCACTTCCCCTGCCACGGACCATGATCATGGAGACATTGAATTCTTGATCACTCGCCATCATGGAGGTCCTCCCCAAGTCCCTGTGCTGGTTGGCGAAGGTCCCCCTCATCCCAGCAATCAGAGATGTGGAAGCCAACCCCACTTCACCAACACCCAGCATGAAGGTCCTCTCCGTGTCCCTTTCGACATTTTTCCTGGTGCTCCTCGCACCTCAGCTTCTTCGGGTGGAAACTTTCTCTGCCCCGGTACTAGTACAGCCGGAGGACCCCATGTCAAAAATCAGCCCTGCCCTAAAGAACCATCCAGAGGCAGGAGAGAAGGTCGCTGTTACCGCAAGAGGAATCCTGGGTAAGGCCAGGTAGGAATCGGGCCAGTCCGCTTCTCAGACTCCGAGGTGGGGTACGATTCAGTGCAGGAGCCCTCCCCTCAGTCCTCCGAGTCAAGGGATGGGGCAGGAATAAGGCATATCAGCCTCGTTCTCCCAGAATGTGAGGTCCACAGGATCCCTGCTTCCCTCCAAAGGTATATCCAGAAAGACGATACCCTGGCATGTTTCTAGGGGCTGACCACATAGTCTCCATCATCATCTCTGGAAGCACCCTCTACCTCAGAGCTATTTGGGGGTCAATGACGAAAGATTCGGGGTGTGACCCACCCCTGGAAGACGCTACTGCTATGTCAGGATCTCCGGTAACCGGTCCATCCTATCATGATATGGCGGCCAGGTCGCTGCAACCCTTAGAGGATAGCCCAAGATTCGGCGGCCAATCATCCCACTCACCGTATTATCCATTGACCAGCCTGCCATCCCAGCGGTCTGCCTCAGCGCCGCCACCAGTTACTTAGCCACCCACAGTTGATGAGTGGGGCAATCAAAGGCCAGACCCTGGATCTGAGTCGGGTAACTTCTGGACCATCCTCGTAGTGGGCCACTTCCCTGATAATTTTTGGCCAATCGTAGGGTCAAATTTTGATACACCGGAATCACTCACCTAGGAGGGGTTTGAATGTTTCCGCCCGACCCTATGGGAAACTCACCTCCATCTTCACCACCGGAGGGTGACTTATCCCGGGAACCAAGGGAACCTCGACGGAATTGGAGAACAATGTCGTCTGGTTAACTTGGTCACGCTCCTCGTGGTCCAGCACCCTGAGCCGCCTAGCCACCACAGGGCCCTCCAACAACAGTGCGTTCAGAGTTTTCAAGTGCTCTGTAGAGTTTTCGAGGAGGCTACCCCCCATGCGCAAGTCCATGGATGGGGGAAGTACGCTACCCTCCTCTTTAGTTTGATTCTCCGGTAGCATGAATCACTTGGCGGTAGCGAGGACATGCACCCAGGAAGAGTGACGGTCAACATGACCAATCTGACAGGAGAGTCGAATGAGCTGGGACTTCTCGATGGGAACCTCCCCCCTGAGGACGTGCTGCCACTAGACCCATCAGGAAGAATTACTCGCTAATAGAGGAACCTCCTAGGTCTCCCTGATCCCACCGAGTCACTATTACTCAGACGGACTATCAGTAAAGGAAAAGAGCATGTTGGAGCTGTCAAGCATTCTGACCCGTTGGCCTCAGTGCAGAAGATGGAAGAGGACCCTGAGAAGGATGCGCTGCGTTAGCAGCTTGCTGAACATAAGAAGTTAGTCGATGAACTTCTGGCTGAATGCATTGCAAAGTGGCGACCCGACTATGGTGATCCTAGGCCGGGGGCAGCAGGGGCAGGAACAACTACCCCTCGACGAGATTCTCCCAGGTAACCCTGATCATTCCATATTAGCTGATAGGGCGGAAGTCGGAGCCCATGGAAATAGGGCGCGGTATGTCTCGTCGAACCCTCTTGAACGATGCGACCACTCAGGGAACCCCGTCTGGGCTCCTCCTGTCGCCCCAAGGGTCGCTCCACTAGCCGCTCCATGAGCCAATGAGTTTTTCTACCGCGTTGAGGAGCCCGAAAATGCACTCGTGGTTAGGGATCCCCATCAGGGAAGGGACCTGCATCCAGACAATCTGATGGAAGCACTTATTGCCTGCTTTGAAGCTTTGGAAATGCGACAAGTGGTTGTCCCACCCGAAGGCAAGCCATACCCGGCATGGTTGGATGACATGTCGGCACCCCTGGGATTTGGAAATCCCACTTTCTCCCCTTTTAATGGGACAAGGGACCCGCCGCAGCACCTATCCCACTTCAACTCGAGGTGTGGGCCTATGATAGGGACTCCAGCGCAGCAGGAGGCCGCCAACCTCCATTGCTTTGTTTAGACGCTGTAGGGGCCGGCATTCGTTTGGTATAGCCAGCTCCCCGTTGGATCTGTGACAAACTGGGAGGACCTTCACAACTAGTTCCTTCACTAGTTTAACTCTACCACCTGGAAGACAAACATCGCAAACCTCTTCAGGTGAAAGCAAAGGCCCGATGAGTGAGTTGTGGACTTCATCGCCCGGTGGAAGGGGCTTACATACTCCCTTGACATGTCGCTGACTCAAGAGAAATTACTGATGATGTGTGTGGGGAATGTCAAGACGAAATTGGTTCCCTCCCTGATCACTCAGAATTATCCTGGAGGGTTCCGAGACTTCTTGGATAAGGCCTAGCGCCTCGAAGAATCCCTACAACAGGCTAGCCAGGCATGCCTACTTCCCCCTGCAGTTCCATTAAGGAGAGATTCCAGAGCCGATCCCACCACCATGGACCAAATAGAGGCCCCCAGGCAGCTAGAATTTCTACTAGTGGAGCCAACTCCACAGCCTCACAGAGGCCCTCCACTGCGGGCATAGTTTCCTCCAGCCCAGCAGTGCCTGCCCCAGAATCAGTAGGCGCCTCTGCGTAATGCACAGCTGCCGCCTAGGCGAGATAACCAAGTTCCGCCTCCTCGGAAGGCTCCTCTGGACCCCCGTCAGGATCAAGCTCGTAGATACCCCTTCCTTAACAGAAGGAATTAGACATACTCATTCGATGAGGCTCAGGTCCCCAGCTACTTCCACAGCACCTTAGAGTAGGGAATTGTGCGACTGCCTGAGTGCCGGAAGCCAGAATAGGCGCGTCTCACTGATCACCCCAACTACTGCCCTTATCACCGGATCTTGGGGAACACCATCAAGCGTTGCTATATGTTCAAGGACTAGCTCCAATACCATATTGAAAATAACATAGTCAGGTTGGGCCCAGCCCCGGCACATGTGGTGGGTGTCTTTGTGAGACCAGATAGTAGTAGCAACGATGGAGGTGAGTGGAAGTAGGTTCCTAACCACGGGTCCCAGAAGTATAATGACTGGATGTCTTGTAGGACGATTTCCCACACCCATGGAATTAACCATGCATGCCTGAATTGGTTGGATCCTTCAGAATATGTGGCCACCACTTCTGCATTATCATCTCAACTGGCCTCTTCGCAGAAGAGAAAACATCGGCGGCGCAAGAATAAGCAACGTGCCCCGCCAATGTCATCATCGTCCTGCACTCTCAGAAATTTCATTCCCCTGGAGATGGGTATCCATCCCAGAATCTTACCAGTGGTGAATGATTCATCAAGTGATAGTCTGGGGTACGCTTTGGTTAACATCGTCAAGCTGGTAAATCCCTATACGACTCCCGACGAGGGGGAGCTCCAGGAGAACCTCCCTAATGTCCCCATTCGGTGCCAACGTTGGTGGAACCTTGGCCATATGGGTCACCAGGGCACATCAGTTGGCACCTCCAGCCAGGTCGTGCATGTCGCGGAGACCAGACAGCAGGTCCAACACAGAACTCAGCATGTACAGCCTTTTCATCTGGTGTTGATGGGCCTACCTCCGCCACCATTTGTGCTACTGGATCAGGCAGAGCCACTTCGGCCGCACTGCGACCAGTTTCTCCCCACTGCAGGTCGATCTCAGTCACCCGGTCCTCATCCGACAGTGACCTTCTGAGCCCCGACTAGTGATCAGAGGTATGTCCCCAGTACCATTCAGCCGCCGGTCTAGCCGGCAGGGTCCGCCATGCCTCCAATCAAAGAGCGTCTCCCTGCAAACAGAAGTTTGCACCTATCTAGGAAGTACGACGTTCTGAAGCACCTCGTCGGCATCCCATCAAGGCTCTCCATCCTTAAATCCCTTCTCTTGTTGCCGGATATGTGCGAAGCACTCAATGAGCCTTTAATGATCCCCCTCCAATTTGAGACGGAGGTACCAGCTGCAGAGGCCTTCCATGCTGAAGCAGTTGATGATACCGAATGTCAAGATGACATCTTGTTCTCGGGAGAGGATGAAGGATCCCCCATACAGGGTAACATCTGCCTGCTGTATATCACCAGCCAATTTAATGGCGTGGAGGTTTGCCACTGTCTCGTTGACATTGGCTTCGGGATCAACCTTATCCCGACGTGGACACTACGGAAGCTGGGGCTATCCAAGGATGACCTGACTCCCTCCGATTTATGGATCTAGGGATATGACATGACAGAACAGACCCTGGTTGGCAAGATCCATGTGAAGACCCAGTTCGGTGGCCTAGTTTCTAGTACTGAATTTATGGTTGTCTCCCAGGACACTGCGTACAATGCATTGATGGGTAGGCCATGGATCCACCTGCACGCGGTCGTCCCCTTGTCATATCACAGATGCCTCAAGTACTCCATTAATGGTAGAGTAGGTGTACTCCAAGGTGACGCGCCTCCTTTAGCCTCTTGTGAAGCCCGCTACTTAGATGCTTATTATTATAAGATCAAGGATAATCAAGTCCAGGCGAGAGAGGTGGAGCCCATTGCCTCTACGACCGACCCTTGGACAGGCATGAATGACGCCTATGTATTCCTGATCCATTGGTTAGAGGCCATAACCCCCGATATGGGGCAGTGTTTTGTCATTTCTAGGACAAGGGGGAATCATGCTCCCAGATCCAGACGGCATCAGAAGATCATTTTGTATTCTTATACGAACCAGGCTCCAGTGATCCAAGAGCCTCCCACTCCCGTCAGGTATCAAGACGTCCGGCTCATGGAAACAGTAGTCCTTCATACTTGTCTGTTTCGCCAGGCTGGGATAAGTCGGATCTGGCCGACGCGCCACTACTACTTTGATATTATCAAGCGGGGCCCCTTGGGCTGAATACCATATGGGATCGGGTCGATAGCCTTCATAGCCATGGTCACAGCAGCGCCGGAGTGCCCCGATGCAATGACCACAGCCGCACAAGCTGGTAGCAACCTCCCATCAGGGTTTGGTATCTCAAAAGAAGCTTCACCTACTTAGGATCCCTCTATAAGTGGAGAAGAATATATAGAGGACGCTCCACCTACCTTTGAAGAAGGCATCTCAACCATGGTCGATGAGTTGGTATAGGTGAACCTCGGTTGCGAGGCAGATCTGAGGCCCACATTGGTCAGCGCCGCTATGTCCCCTGAGGAGAATCAGCGGTACGTGGAATTACTCAAACAACACCATGATGTGTTTGCCTGGAGTTATGATGAGATTCCATAACTAGATCCTCATATAGCCGTCCACCGCCTTGGTCTTCCGGCAAACCATCGTGGGTTCAAGCAGCCTCTCAGAAAGATGCATCCGTCTCACAATGCCATAGTCAAGGCCAAAGTTGACAAGCTCATCAGAGCCAACTTTGTCAAGGAGGTCCAGTATCCCAAGTGGTTAGCCAACATCATGCCAGTCAGAAAGAAGAATGGGCAGATCAGGGTCTGCATCGACTTCCGGGATCTCAACCGCCACTGTCTGAAGGATGATTTTCCCCTTCCAGTGACAGAATTGTTGATTGATGCTACGGTCGGGTTCTAAGCCCTCTCCTTCATGGATGGTTACTCTGGATATAATCAGATCCATATGTCCCCCGAGGATGAGGAGTCTAACGCTTTCAGGGCACCTCAAGGTACTTTATGTTACCAGGTTATTCCCTTCGGCCTGAAGAATGCAGGTGCCACCTATCAGCAGGCCATGCATCGCATATTCAATCCAATCCTGGTAACATTGGTGGAATGATATGTGGATGATCTAGTGGTAAAATTTCACCAGCGCCAAGACCATCTCAAGGACCTAGAGAAAGTGTTCGGTTTCCTCCGTTCCCGCCACCTGAAGATGAACCCGTTGAAGTGTGCCTTCGGGATCACCTCTGGGAAGTTTCTTGGCTTTGTTGTCTGATACCGGGGCATCGAGATCGACCCAGAGAAGATCAAGTCAATCATCCAGATGATTCCCCCGAGTAATATTTCGGAGCTTTGAGGTCTCCAAGGCCACTTAGCTTACATATTCCGATTCATTGCGAATCTGGATGGAAAGTGTAATACCTTTTCTTAGCTCATGAAGAAAGGTTTTGCCTATTAATGGGATGAGGAGTAACATACCGCCTTTGAGGAAATCAAGAAATATTTTCTCCAGCCTCTGGTCTTGATGCCACCCATTTCTGGGAAGCCACTGATTCTCTATGTCACCACCCTAGAATGATCCCTTGGCACCCTTATCATCCAAAAGAACAATGAGAGGATGGACAACAGCCTCTACTACCTCAGCTACATGCTCCTAGATATGGAAACCAGATACTCCATTATAGAGAAGATCTTCCTTGCGCTCGTATTTTCTGTACAGAAGTTGTGACATTACCTGCAGCACCATGAGGTACAGCTGGTCTCTTGGGTAGACCCGCTGAAGTATATTCTGAATCGCCCCATGTTGACTGGCTGACTAGCACGGTGGGTGGTGATCCTCCAGCAGTTCGACATCAGGTTCATGGCCCAGAAGGCTATCAAGGGGCAGGCATTGGAATAATTCCTATCTACCCATCCAACCTCTCTGAACCAGTGCCTGGACCAAGATTTTACAGATGGGGCAATCCTCTCAGTCGACCATGTCGTCCCATGTTGGAAAATTCACTTCGACGGTGCCTCTCGGAGCCCCACTAGTAGAAGGCTCAACAATCCTAGGCTCAATAGAGTGGGCCTGGGTATCGTCTTCATCACCCCGATGCAAGTGGTTCTTCCATACTCATTCCTGTTGTCAGAAGGCTGCACCAACAACGAGGCAGAGTATCAAGATCTCATTACTGGTCTCAAGCTGGCCCTTAAGATTGACGTGCCCCATTTTCATGTGAAAGGGGATTCTGATCTAGTCATCAAGTAGGTCAATGGTGACTATGTTGTCAGGAAGCCAGAGCTCGTACCATTGTTAGAACGCACTCTCCAGCTAATGGCCTATTTCCCTTCTCGAATAGAGGTTATCCATGTCCCTCGGTCATAGAACAGTCGAGCAGATGCTTTGTCCAGCCTGGCCACGTTGCTTGCAGAGCCCGAACAGGATGATCTGATTATCCATGTGGCACACCGGAGAATCATTTCTCCCGTCACCCTATAGGATGATGACAGCCCGCAGGTAAACCATCTTACTGCTGGTGCCTCTATGTCAGGAACCCCAAGTAGTCCGGATGCAGTGATCAAAGTAATTTCCTATTGGAGGGCACCCTTGGTCGAATACCTCCAACACGGTAATCTCCCATAAAACCGGGCCGAGTGCGAGTGAATCTGACGTCATGCGCTGCAGTTTACCCTTTAGAGCGGTCCCATCCTTGAGCAAATCCTCTATAAACGCGGATTTGATGGTGTTCTCCTCTATTACCTTCAAGTAGTTGAGATTCCATAGGTCATGAAAGAGGTTCATGCCGGTTCCTATGGTGCCCATCAAGCTGGGCCAAAACTATCTCACCAGATTCAGAAACTAGGGTATTTTTGTCCCTCCATGATCCACGACTGCATCGAGTTTTCCAAGAGGTTCCATGCATTCCAAGTTCACGCTAACTTTGTGCATCATCCATCGGAGCCTCTCCATACTACCAAGTACTCATGGCCCTTTTCATTTTTGGGGTTAGATGCCATGGGGTCGTACCCACCGGAAATGGCTCGCCAATGCCGATTCATCCTGACCGCTACGGATTTCTTTTCCAAGTGGGCGGAGGCAATTCCGCTCAAGGAAGTCAAGGCCCATTATATCATCGACTTCATGAGTTCCAAAATTATATATTTATTTGGTGTACCTCATGCTATCATCACCGAGAATAGCACCAAATTCCAAGCAGTCGAGCTAAAGAAATTGTACGCCACGTACAACATTCGTTCAAACCATACCTCCCGATATCACGTGCAAGCAAATGGCTAGATTAAGGCATTCAATAAAACCCTCTCTAACATTCTGCATAAAATGGTTGGTCATAACAAGAAGAGTTGTCCGAATAAGCTCCCCATTTCCCTCTGGGCATATTGGACGATGACCCGTAATTCCACCAAGGTGACTCCATATTCCCTAGTGTACGGAACGGAGGTCGTCTTTTCCATCAAGATTAAATTTCCCTCACTGCGCACAGCAGTCTATGACCAACAAGCACTGGATAGAGTGGATGAAATCCTTATAGCTTAATTGGAAGCACTGGATGAGAATAGGCTTCATGCCCTGCACAACCTAAAAAGGCATCAGAGCAGGATGGCTCGAGCCTTCAACAAGAAGGTTCTCCTCCACTCTTTCCTGCAAGGTGACTTGGTGTTAAATCTTAGAGCACCAATGATCCCCGGTAGGAAACCACCCAAGTTGGAGCCCAAATGGGAAGGACCTTTCATTGTTCATAAGGTTTATCCCAATGGAGCATACTCCCTGGTGACCATGGATGGTGAGCGTATAACTCCTCCAACAAATTCCAAGTTCCTCAAGCAATACTTTTCCTAATGACTTGGTCCTACACGACCTTAAACTTTGTTTGGTCCTACATTCGGGCCCCTATGGTCTTGCATGACCTTAAACTGCGTTTGGTCCTACATTCAGGCCCCTATGGTCCCGCATGACCTTAAACTGCATGCTCGTCCCGCATGATGTTAAACTGAAAGCTAGACAGGCCTTCTTGATTGAGGCCCAACCTCAGTCCCCTTGGCCTTCTTGGGCTCCAGCCCCAATTCTTCCCAAAGTGTACGGTGTGGTGTGGGATTATGTCCTCATCCACAACGGGTTGTTCATTATGTCGTACACCCCCCTTTGATAGGGTATCTTACCCCTGGGTGTCTTCAAGAAATACGTATGGATTTATTCCCATCCTTATGGGATACGTAGGACTATCTAAACATCTAGATTTCAGGTCCAGCCCCATCTCTTAAGAGATTTCCCCGATCTCCCAGTCACCTAGGCCCCTTGGCATGTCCCTCTCCACGAGGGGGATATATTGGTGTGGTACATGGTTTTTGGTGCCATGCCCCCCTTCTCCCAGGAATCCTCCATCTTTTGGCCACCCTCGAATTGAGTCCCTCGACCCGTTACAGTGTTTCGCCAATGTGTTTGGAGTACTCTGGTCTAGGACCTGGAGTGTCAGATTCAGCTTAAGCAAGTTCCTTCCACTTGTCAAGCTTCATGTTTCCCTTCATTTGGGCCCCGTTATCTCTCACACCCGAAGGGGCCTCCAAAACGGCCTATATACCATGCCTAAGGGATCTCCTACCATTACGGGCCAACGCCCCCAAGGGTCTTGGATGATAAATTGATACAAATCTCGTATTGTGAACATGGTCAGCGGTCGATGCTCATTTGTTTGTCCCCATTTTAGGCTAACGCAATGGGATGTTGTGTTGCAAACATGGTCAGCAGTAATCCTATGTTTTCATGATAGCCCCTTCGGACCTTGAATGTTGGTTTCATGATTCACATTATGTTCCACCCCATCATGTTCAGGTGGAATCTTGAAACTCTTGGAATTATCCCTTAGTGCAACTTCACACGTCAAGCAGACAAAACTGCAATATGGTGTCCTTCAGGGCTCCCACGGTCTGAGCTCTAAGACCATAAACTAAGATCTTCCTTAAAGGCTATGTGAATCTCGATCCTCATCCCCATGGGATACGTGGAATCACCCGAACATCGTGCTTCCGGGTCCAGCTCAGCTGGGAGCTAGTCTCTCCTGCCCCTTGTCCTTTGGCCCTCGTCGGCCTCTTGGACCGAGGCTCTTTTCCCATAGGTGTGTGCAGTGATGATCTAGACCTCATCCACATTCATGTCGGGTATGTTTTATCACGTCGCACGCATTCCTCCATGTCCAAGTCATATGACTTTAAACTGTGCTATTTGGTCCTACCACATGACCATAAACTGTGATGATATCGTCCCGTCCACACGATAAAAAACGGCACTGCATTGTGATAAACTCATCATAGAGGACATCATGTTGGGTATCGATCATTTACCATACCATTTTTCAACACCCATACATAGCTTGATTATTGTGGTGATGCCAGAAATTTCTACCCTAGGTCGGTCACTCCATAAAAGAAAAACCATTCACCTTAAAGGACAAACAAGATACATAAAATGCCCCTTCTTTTGGTGCGAGGGCTAGACCCGCACGCCCCTTTCATCATTTTCATAGGTACCTTACCATGTCGTTCCACCCTCCAAGAACTACGTACGGCTTGATTCCCATCCTCATGGGATACTTAGGAATGCCCAGACCTATTGTATTTGGGTCCATCTTGAGTTATGCTAATTTTTCTTTTCTGTCCCGCCTTCTAGACTTTGACTACAGGACCGTGTGGCGTGGTATGGTATTACCTCCTCATTCATGTCAGATTTGCAATAGTCGCACCATGTGAATCCCATTCAAAGAATTAGCCTGCCCTGTATGTTGTCCCGCACGACATTAAAAGGAACCTTTTAGAACTACGTGTGGCTTGATTCCCATCCTTATGGGATACGTAGGAACGCCCAGACATTTCATCTCGGGTACAGCCCCGAGGATCACCAAATCTCATCCCTCCTCACTATCGTCCCCTTGGCCAGACTTCTTAGGGAGTTTTCTAATTGCATCATTTGCCCCAAAAAAGCACGGGATGCCCCATAATGACATTGGGAAGCGACAGTCCCCTCACCAGAGAGGTCCTGTCTAAAAGTAGGGATGATCCATGATCAGATTGATGTGCCTGCCTAATGTGATTCCACCACGGTGACGTAATCTTGGGAGTGTTGGATTCTATGAGAACAAACCACCACTTCACTTTCCACACTTTTCATGTCCCTTTATTCATATCTTCATCCTCTTTCATGTCTGAAGGGACCCCTAACAGTATGGATGTCTGACCTATGGTCTGCCTGCTGTCCTGGGCCAACGTCCTGGAAGACTGATCACGTCTGCAGGGACCCCCTAACAGTATGGATGCCTAACCTATGGTCCACCTGCTGTCCTGGCCCAACATTCCAGAAGACTGATCACATCTGGAGGGACCCCCTAACAGTATGGATTCTCGACCTATGGTCTGCCTACTGTCTTGGGCCAACGTTCCAAAAGACTGATTGACGATATTTGAGTTAGGCCCCATGTTGCGAACATGGTTAGCGTTCGGCCCTCATTTGGTGTCCCCATTCCAGGCTAGTGCAAGGTGGGTGCTGTGTTTCGAACATGGTCAATAGTCATCCTTTATTACTATGCCCCTCCCATAGTGTTCTGAATTTGGGTTACGTGATTCATACTTCTCATTACCCTATGTTTAGACTGATTCCAATGTCCCTGGCATTGCCCCACTCGTGTGATAGAGCACATTGAGAAGATGATACATCGATTAGTCTGAGGTCCTCTTCCTTTGGAAGGGCCTCCCTCTTCTCCTCAGGAATCCGGGTTTGAATTTTGAATGCCCGAAGCTTGGTTGACGCTCCCACGATCAAATGAAGTGATAGTACGAGCCTCCTTTGTTTCTCATGGCCCATGTGATCTTTGGGATGGATTACTATTTATTTCAGGATTATGGTTGAGTATGATAAACCAAAGGGACAAGTATGTTAGGAAAAATGGAAAGAAAATTTGTCTATACATACAGTTCAAATTAACAGAAATATTTAAGGTGGGAAAAGTGTATGGTTGTGGCCAAAACAAGGCCCCTAAGGGTCGGATTCTAGGATATATCTCTCCAACACCGCCACCTTTTGGATGGTGGCCTCTAGGACTACCTCCCATCCCCTGAGAACTCTTTCTTCTTTGGCAGCCACGAAGCGTAGTTCGTTGGCTCTGGCCTATACCCACACCTATTCAACTTGGAGCTTGTTTATCTAATGGCTTGCTTCTATGAGTTGATCTTGAGAATCCACCATCTAGGCCCTCAACTGCTCCACAATCTCAGAGCAGTTCGTGATGAATACCTCCTGCTCCTTCACCTGTTCCTCGAGGCATCAAACCTCTTGCTCCGCCCCCAGAAATGCCTGGGTACTCCATGACTCCTCCTGGCACTGGATGACGTCGGCGCACCGGCTTCTCTCATGCATCTTCTCGGCCATGTAATCACGGACCGTCAGGTGGAGTCGTTGGGCGTCCGCCCCTCCAACACATAGGAAGTGAATCCAGGTGTAGAGTGACCCCATCCGCCTCAGCCATTCCGCATAGGGATGATTGAGAAAATGCTGGATGCACTTCCATCCCTTGCGGAGCGTCATCCGACTCTCCTTGGCTGCTTCTGAATTTGAATCGTCAATTTCTTCAGGGTAAGCGGGCCGATAGACAGGGAAGACAACCAACAGGGCAGCAACAGGGTCTTCCTTAGATATTCCTCCTAGGGGAATAGGCTCCTTAGCATCTGGGTGACCCTCCTCTCTCTCATCGGTCCTGGTAGTGCCTGCGTCGATTTCTGACCCTGCCCCGATGGTAGCACCACTGATGTCTGCCGCTCCCTGTTCCCCAATTCCGAAGCCAACCCAGTTTGGGAGGCATATTCTGGATGGGGCGGCACGTTCACCATCAACACACTAATAGATGGTCCGGGCTCAGCAGCCCGATGAGCCTCCAGCATCGTGATCACTGTACATACAAGGAGCACCCTGATTAGTTGAGTCCTCTGACAGTGAGTACTGGTATCAAAGTAAGGAACTTATGGGAACCCAAGGCATCATCCTCTAGTTCTCTGGCCGCTTCATGAGTTTTCGTGGCAGGGGATCCCTTAGCACTTTTCAGCTCGATAACGAGCGTCGGTGCCCCGCCTTGCCCTATTGATGCTTCCTCCCCTCCTTCATCCAGAGAATCTTGGTCATCACCGATGTGCTCCTGAGTAATATTAGGAAGGTGGGTTAAGGTTTTAAAGGAAATTGAACAAAAGGATAAGTATGGATAAGGGTTGAAACATACCTTGAGTATCTCGGTTACATCTATTTCAAAGTCGATGATCTCACCGCTCTCCAGAAGACTCCCTTGTTGGGACGCCCCCTACGACCCTTCAGATTTGGAATTCTCTCCTCCTTCACCTTCCCCTTCACCTTTGAGATCCTCTACTCCTTCACCTTTCCCTTCTCCTTCTTCCCACTCTCCTGTTTCGCCGCCCTCCGACTCCTCGTCGCTGTCATCTTCCCCCGACGGAATCCTCTCTAGATCATACTCCTGGCTGAGCAGCACCTTAACCAAGAGGGGCGGCTCCACACGCTGACCCCATTGGCATGCGTATGTGTCCATGGACATCAGTTATGCATTCCATAGGTGGAAGTTTACTCTATTGGTGACCTGGACAAGCCCGACTTCCGGCAGATGGATCCCTTCCTGCATTATTTTCTGCCAGAGGGATTCAGTACTCATTGACTGTCATAGGGTTATCCAAGCTGACCACAGCGTAGGGAAGACGACATCCTGGTAAGGTTGAAGACAATATCGTATTTGATTCCCAAAAATTTATATGGCCGCCCTGTGGGGCCCTCCTCCAGGCAATGAGGGTGCGGCCACACCATGTGATGCCCCCGCTGCTGAGGTCCCGGCCTGTGCAGGCCCCGTTTCCTGAAGCGCTTCTGGTCCTCCTCCTCTAGCGGCACCCTACCTGCTCCCTCTCTACTGAGGTTCCAAACTAACGACCTTGAGCTACTGGACTTGCTTTCGTAGAATCCCCTCAGGGTATGCTATGGTTCAATGTTCAACATACTCAGTTGAGAGGCCCGTGTCGACTCCGATGGGAGGAAAAGTGATGATGTCGCTGAAGCCGTAGGTTGTGAACATTAGCCATAGCTGACGAAAAACATAGGGATTCCTCTCCTCTCGTACATCTATGTATAATATCTTTGGAATTTTCTGGAGGCATCCGAACTTCCTAGAGAATCGGGATGGCACATAAGGCTTGCATAGAATCTTCCCATCAATCCGGACCACGAGCACCCCGCCTCTGATGCTTTGGAAGTACTCCTTCTGCTCCAGTGAGCCTTGCCCATTGTCTATCAGCTGACCAGTTGGGGTGGGGAATGGGATGAAGGCTAAGTTGGCATGGTTACCAATCCTGATCTATACCCCCTCCTCATTGAGCTTCATTGGCATGACCCCAGCGATATTCAGCAGAGAGGGTCGTAGGCCATTGCCCGGGGGACGAATGACATTTGGGAAGGTGTAGCCGCCACAGTGAGACACAACCTAGCCATGGAAGATCTGAAAGGGGCCACATACCCTCCTAGGAGATCCCCCTCTTGAGATGCATCCTAAGATGGCATACAGCCGAACCAGCACGGGGACCCCCAGGTTGAGCCTCTTGTTGGCAGCCATGATGCCCGCCATCACCAGGGTCACTGGACGGATGCCCATCCTTGCGTCCCGTACCGGAAAGAGTCACCCGCTTAGGAATGTGGAGAGGAATCTTGCGTACCAGACATTCAGGTCTCAGGCCTCATTAATGTTGTATCCCCATGATTGGTATTTCCCCGCCTCTAGGATCCTCCAGTAGGATTCTCTCTTACTCCTCTGAACCACGGTTGGACACCGTCTTCCCCACCCTAGAATCTTGACTTCTAGATCCTTCTCTAGGAATAGGCTGAACTAGTTCTTGTAGGCGATGTCCTTCAGGAATTCCTTGACCTTTAGCCTCTCCTTGGCCAACTCCAGCAGGTGCCACGTCAGTATGGGGGGTTCGATACCTGTCACCCCAGATATTCATCGGTGGGAGGAACTCGTCATATTGATGGCCCTCCAAAGGGATGCCTTTGATGCAATGGATGTCCTAGAGACTGATATCGACTTCCCCATGGTGAAGATGGAATGTGTTGGTATCAGGGGACCACCGAGTGAATAGCTCTGGTCCAAGCTCAGGATTCCAGTAGAAGTGGAACTGCGATGTCCACACCTCCTCGAATAGACCAATGTGTCACAGCTCGGCCCCAAATTGGTCGCATGTGTGGAAAACCCAGTATGCCCAGGCCCACTCACTGGTAAAGTTGCCTCCGGACCACAGATCCCAGCCCTGTAGCCAGCCTTTGGTCTCTTCGGTGATGCTCTGACAAAAAGTTCTCGCGTAGAGGGCCGGTGAGCTCTCCGCAACAGGATCACCCCCGACGACGGTCCTGGTACTGGGATTCAGGACGTAGACGTCCATATGCCTGGTTTCTCTGGCAGGGTGACCATTATTTGTGATTTTGTATCAAGGAAGATCATCTCCGCGGGTCACCCATGACCGTGGTGTGTCAACCTTGAAGCCCGACAGGGGAACCTCCCCTAGAATGCCGAAGTCCCACAACGACAGATTATCAGACAAGGCGTACTCTTTCTGGGTGGGAGTTAGCATGTTGAAGAGGGTGTGGTTATTGGAGACAACCCTCTTTGCACCATAAACCTCCGGATTCATAGCCATCTCATCCCTGCGAGCAGCGGCTTCCCCCTCATCAGCACGGTGGGTGGCCATCTTCTTCCAACTAAGTGTTTTGGGAGTTGGGTATAAAATCTGGAAGGTTGGTGTGGAATCTGGGAGTCCAGTGCGTAAAATCAGTGGGTTGTGCTAAATTTCAGAGTGTTGCAGGAAAAATATCAAGTTTGCGCGTAAAAGGCCACTAAATCTCAGCGGAATTACGCACAGCTAAGCGGTTTTCGTGTAGGGGTGGAAGAAATTCCGTGCATGAGAGCTCAATGATTATCGCGCGAGAAACACCGTATGGAGAATGGGACCTGCAGCGGCTTTTATAGGATATGTTGGGGTTCCGCGCCCGTGCGAAAATAGAGTTCCGCGCCTGACCGGTTTTTTTTGTACCGTCCGAGTTTTTTGCACGCTAGGGGCCCACAAGGCCCTGCATTTCAGCATTTCCCTCAGAATCCGATCGTTGTGACCCCTCACCGATCCAATTCCAAGGGGGGCATTTGTAGACACTGAAAAATGTGTAACTGCCGGAGCAAGTTCCAAAACGAAAAAGAAAAGTCATATTCGGACCCGGTGGCCCGATCCGAAGGGCCCGGAGGTGCTGCGTGAAAAAAAGGGTGAAGTGCGTGAAAAATATATCTCGCGCAGAAGGTACCAGGTTTTGTGAAAATTCCCAGCACCGGTGCGAAATAATTTCACGGTCATGCCCCCGTGCGGTTGATATTTCACGTCGTCGCCTCTGTCGCACAATTATTTCACGCAGCCCTATATTTCGCGCCCCGGGTTGCCTATAAATAGAAGGCAACCCCCTTCCTTTTAAGGGCTTAAGAATTCGAACCGCCTCTCATGCGCATAATTGGCATTCCGTACGTGCACAATATGGCCTTCATGTATGGTTCTTTTTCACGCCAAGTCGCCCCGGGATCCGCCTTCGTGCAAGATCCCTTGGGCTTAGACTAAACCCCAACCCCTTCGGGGTCTGCCCCTTGCGCGCAATTCCTTCCATTGAGTGCAGGTCGGCCAGTTGCGCGCAATCCCTTCATGTGCATGCACCCCCTGTCCTTACGCACGGCACATGCCGCCTATGTATAATTCATCCACCTTGCATGAAATCCTTCAAGCCGCGTGTAAAACCGTAGTCCCCCCTATTTCACGCAAGCAACACTGATTTCGCACCACCCCGGGGCTTTCTGCGCTGGGCTCCCTTTATTTCGCGCAGCTCCAAGGGCTGCGCGCAATCCCCCGGCGCCCATCACCTCGGTGCTCCCTGGGCACCCCCCCCCCTTGCACGAACGCCTGATGTCCTTCTTCTGGGTTCCATTTTCAAGTATCTTGTGCACCCTAGGCATCCGCATCATACATGTTTTTCCCGTACGGCCCTCTAGGCTGGTACGAAGTAACTTCAAATTCCCTTGTAAAATACTTCCTGTTGCATTGTTTTGCCTCATGATTCTTTGAATAGGCATGCTAATGGCTATTGCTTCTTCTCATAGTCATGCTAATGTGGACCCCTCGATGGTTCGCCCCATGACACCCCCTCAGTACGGCCTTGTTGATGCCTTCCCTTCCATAAGGGGTAGAGGGAACTGGTTATGTAAGTCCTAGGGGTGCGGAGCCAACCCCCTCATCCGATCTGCATGAAGTTAAACTGACAAGCGCCTTTTCCTCAACACATGATGTTAAACTGTGACCTGGCCCCATGCCTCGCACGTAGGGTCCCCCCACCTCGGATATTCTCCACGCCCGCTCGTCTCCACGGGGATGGGATCACCCCTCACAGGGGTTGATATCCTCCTTATCGGAGTGGTGTTTGTCCATGGGGAAGGGCATCCACCTTGGTGTAAGCCCCTAGACTTCGTTCCAAGAGTCAGTTCCCTTGTTCCTCCTCACTTCCTCGGTGCCAAAGCCAACCAAGGGCATGGTGGGGAACGGTGCTACCTCCTTTCATCTTCGGTCACCAAGGCCATCGGAGGACATGATAGGGAATGGGGCCCCTCCTTTCTTGGGTCCCGAATCCCTCTCCCACTGCGCTTTGTCGCCCACAGGCCTCCATCCTAGAGTAAGTCCAAGCACCATGGGCCGCTCAACGCGTAAGCCCCTCTTCGCTTCCCATGGACGCACCCTTCGCGACGTGATCGTCAGGTCCCTGTAACCTCTTGTTTCTCACACTGAGCATGACTTCCATGACCTTAGAGTGAGCATCGACCATGACACATCATGGGCCGCCTCAGAGCGTAAGCCCCAAATGCCCCCATACCACATGACGTTAAACTGTACACCTGAACTACGGGGACTTTTATCCGTGCTAAGGCATGGTACGTAGAAAGCCTCCACGAGGTTTAAGCCCCACCACCATGGGCCATCTCAGAGCGTAAGCCCCATCCAACCCAAACTAGGGAGACTTTGATCCGTGCTAAGGCATGGTACGTAGGAAGCCTTCATAAGGTTCAAGCCCCACCACCATGGGTCGTCTCAGAGCGTAAGCCCCATCCAACCCAAACTACGAGGAGTTTGATCATTGCTAAGGGATGGTACGTAGTAAGCCTCCACGAGGTTCAAGCCCCACCACCATGGGCCATCTCAGAGTGTAATCCCCATCAAACCCAAACCATGGGGACTTTGATTCGTGCTAAGGCATGGTACGTAGGAAGCCTCCACGAGGTTCAAGCCCCACCACCATGGTCCGTCTCAGAGCATAAGCCCCATCCAACCCGAACTACGAGGACTTTGATCTGTGCTAAGGCATGGTACATAGGAAGCCTCCATGAGGTTCAAGCCCCACCACCATGGGTCGTCTCAGAGCGTAAGCCCCATCCAACCCAAACTATGGGTACTTTGATCCGTCCTAAGGCATGGTACGTAGGAAGCCTCCACAAGGTTCAAGCCCCACCACCATGGGCCATCTCAGAGCGTAAGCCCCATCCAACCCGAACTATGGGGACTTTGATCCGTGCGAAGTCATGGTACGTAGGAAGCCTCCACGAGGTTCAAGACCCACCACCATGGGCCGTCTCAAAGCGTAAGCCCCATCCAACCCGAACTACGGGGACTTTGATCTGTACTAAGGCATGATACATAGGAAGCCTCCACGAGATTCAAGCCCAACCACCATAGGCCGTCTCAGAGCGTAAGCCCAATCCGACCCGAACTATGGGGACTTTGATCCGTGCTAAGGCATGGTATGTAGGAAGCCTCAACGATGTTCAAGCCCCACCACAATGGTCCGTCTCAGAGCATAAGCCCCATCCAAGCTGAACTACGGGGACTTTGATCAGTGTTAAGGCATGGTACGTAGGAAGCCTCCTCGAGGTTCAAGCCCCACCACCATGGGCTGTCTCAGAGCGTAATCCCCATCCAACCTAAACTACGGGGACTTTGATCCATGCTAAGGCGTCGTACGTAGGAAGCCTCCTTGAGGTTCAAGCCCCAACACCATGGGTTGTCTCAGAGTGTAAGCCCCATCCAACCTGAACTATGGGGACTTTGATATGTGCTAAGGCATGGTACGTAGGAAGCCTCCACGAGGTTCAAGCCCCACCACCATGGGTCATCTCAGAGCGTAAGCCCCATCCAACCCGAACTACGGGGGCTTTGATTCGTGCTAAGGCATGGTAGGTAGGAAGCCTCCACGAGGTTCAATCCCCACCACCATGGGTCGTCTCAGAGTGTAATCCCCATCCAACCCGAACTATGGGGACTTTGATCTATGCTAAGGCATGGTATGTAGGAATCCTCCACAAGGTTCAAGCCCCACCACCATGGGCCGTCTCAAAACATAAGCCCCATCCAACCTGAACTACGGGGACTTTGATCTGTGCTAAGGCATGGTACATAGGAAGCCTCCATGAGGTTCAAGCCCGACCACCATGGGTCGTCTCAGAGCGTAAGCCCCATCCAACCCGAACTACAGGGACTTTGATCCGTGTTAAGGCATGGTACTTAAGAAGCCTCCTCGAGGTTCAAGCCCCACCACCATGGGCCGTCTCAGAGCGTAATCCCCATCCAACTCAAACTACAGGGACTTTGATCCATGCTAAGGCATGGTATGTAGGAAGCCTCCACGAGGTTCAAGCCCCACCACCATGGGCCATCTCAGAGCGTAAGCCCCATCCAACCTAAACTACGGGGACTTTGATCTGTGCTAAGGCATGGTATGTGGGAAGCCTCCACAAGGTTCAATCCCCACCACCATGGGTTGTCTTAGAGCGTAATCCCCATCTAACCCGAACTACGGGGACTTTGATCCGTGCTAAGGTATGGTACATAGGAAGCCTCCATGGGGTTTAAGCCCCACCACCATGGGTTGTCTCAGAGCATAAGCCCCATACAACCCTAACTATAGGGACTTTGATCCATGCTAAGGCATGGTACGTAGGAAGTCTCCACAAGGTTCAATCCCCACCACCTTGGGTCATCTCAAAGCATAATCCCCAATCATTTAGACCCAGGTCCCCCTTCAGGTCGGTTCACCAACCCCACAACCATGGGCCACCTCAGAGTGTAAGCCCCATTCCCATCCTGCATGAGGATAAATTGTATCCGTCACCTGAACTACGAAGACTTTGATTCCCCGTCACGGGGATATGTAGGAGGCCTACATGAGGCTCAAGCCCATCACTCATGTCTCATCCTGATCTCTCCCTCGATCCCATGTGTCTCGGGAATCTCATGCCCTAACCTGGAGGTTCCACTTCCTCTGGGTCCCATCCACGCACTCATTCTCACGAGTCACCTCTTCAAGTGTCCCACCGTATCATCGAACTACACGGACTTTGATTCCCCATCACGGGGATATGTAGGAAGTCTCCTCGAGACCCAAGCCCAAAGCCTCCATCCATCCTGATCTTTAACCGGGCCGCCACAACCCGGTGGGATCATGCCACTTCATTCCACTCCACAATATCTGGGAAGCCACCCACGTGTTGGCCCCAACATCGGTGTTCCCTCCAGGGGTTTCTTCAATCTGATCCACTCTAGCTAGTGTTCTGATTAGTCTGATCCATCTCCCCTGGACGTTAAATTTGTAGCATACCCTGTGTTAAACATGGGAAGCTGAGGAAAACCACATATACATGCCTATGGCATACAATTCCCCGCGTTCGATGTGGGATTCCTCGGGCTTTCACGCCCTCGAGAAGCCCTATGATAAGGGACAAAAGACAGACATTCTAATTCCCCAGTGTTAAGACACCCCAGTGATGCCCCAACATGACTTCTCTCCTCACTAAAGGTTTCTACCCTGACAGGACCCCTTGGAAATCCCTGACAGAAGCGGCGTAATTAACTGGTGTTCATGAAGATATGGAACTAGGAAGAGCTTCACGAACTACATTTTAAATCTATGAGGGAGACCCGAACTAGGTGACGATCTCTGAGGAGGAATCCATGGAAGGAAGAACCGACATCCCATTATCCCGTTTCGATCAAGGAGCAGACGTCCCTAAATAAGGAGCGGATGTCTCCCACCTTTAGAAAGCGGGAATGCGGGGTAACAATAGCGCGTCCTCTGCGTTACGGATGTGTGCTCCCCATCGAAAGCGTCAAAAATAGATGATAAAACAATCTAGGCCTGTTTGATCGGTTTTGGATATGTGATGTGCATTTTAAACTAAAATGATACTTATATATTGAAAAGATACACTTGGAGTCATACCGGTCACACCGTGAATTGAATTGAGGTGTGGATAATTCTTACACATCTCAAATGAATTATGGATCATTTTTCTAAAGTATCAAAACAATTTGAATTTTTTTGCTCAGTTTTGAGTACGTCGCATAATTTTTTTACTAAAATGTCATTTTAAACTATAAATATTCACTTTGACTCATACTGGTCACATCATGTGTTGGTTTGATGTGATAATGATTTCTAAACATCAAAAATTACTTATAAATAATTTTTCTAAATTATAAAGTTAATCTGATCATGTTTTCATTGTTTTTAGTGAGTGAAACTTTTTGAACTAAAATGTCGATTTTAAACTGATAACGGACACATTGAATCATACCAGACACATCATGTATCAGATTGAGTTGTGTCTAATTTCTAAACATCAAAAATTACTTATGTATTGTTTTCATAAAGTATCAAAACAATCCGAATGTGTTTTCTTGGTTTTAAGTAGGTCAGTTGTCCTTTTTACTAAAATTGATGTCAATTTTAAATAAAAAGGTTCACTTAGAGTCATATCAGTAAAACCTTATGTAGTATTGAGGTACAAATAATTCTTTCATGTACCAAATTGATTATGGATAACTTTAAAAAAAATTATCAAAATAATCTGAATGTGTGTACTCAGTTTTGAGTATGTCACTTGTCTTTTTTACTAAAATGTCATTTTAAACTGGAAACATGCACTTTAATCATACCAATACCATCATATATTGGTTTGACATGAGACTAATTCATACATGTCAAAAATTACTTATTAATCAATTCATTAATTCATCAAGAAAATTCAAGCATGTTTTCTCAGTTTTCAGTGAGTGACATTTTTTGAACTAAACTATCGATTTTAAACTGATAAAAATCACATTGAGTCATATCAGGAAGATCGTGTATCAGATTGAGGTGGGGATGGTTTCTACACATCTAAAATTACTTATTTATCATTTCCCTAAAGTATCAAAATAATCCAGATGTTTTTAATCAATTTTGAGTAGGTTAGTTGTCCTTTTTACTAAAATTGATGTCAATTTTAAATAAAAAGACGCATTTGGAGTCATAATGGGAACACTATGCATTATATTAAGGTAAAACTAATTCCTATTCATCATAAATGACTTATGTATTGTTTTCCTAAATAATAAAAATAATTAAAATGTGTTTTCTTTATTTTGAGTAGTTCAATTTTCCTTTTTACTAAAATTGATGTCAATTTTAAATAAAAAGACACACTTGGAGTCATATCGGTCACATAATGCATTAGATTGAGGTGAGGCTAATTATTATATCTCCAAAATAGATTATGTATTATTTTATTAAATTATAAAAACAATAAAAATTCATTTACTGAGTTTTTATTACATCACTTGTCTTTTTTACTAAAATATCATTTTAAATTGGAAACACTCACTTTGACTCATATCGATCACATCATGTATCAATTTGATGTGAGACTGATTCCTACACATCAAAAATAAATTATGAATCAATGTCAAAAATTATTAATAAAATACAAGTGTGTTTTCTATGTTTTCAGTGAGTAACATTTTTTTAACTAAACTATCAATTTTAAACTGATAATGGACACATTGATTCATACCAGGCACATCGTGCATCGGATTGTGGTGTGGTTAATTAATAAACATTAAAAATGACTTATGGATAATTTACATAGAGTATAAAAATAATATGAATGTTTTTTCTTGGTTTTGAGTAGGTCATTTGTCCTTTTTACAAAAAATGATGTCATTTTTAAATAAAAATACACACTTTGTGACATATCGGTCACACCATGTGTCAGATTGAGATAAGGATGATTCCTACACATCTAAAATGACTTATATATCATTTTTCTAATGTATAAAAACAATATAAATTCATTTAACTAATTTTTATTACATTACTTGTTTTTTTACTAAGATATCATTTTAAACTAGAAACATGCACATTGAACCATAATGATCTCATCGTGTATTAGTTTGATGTGAGACTGATTCCTACACATCACAAATAAATTATGAATTGATATACCAAATTTTCATGAAAATCTAATCTTTTTTTCTTTATTTTCAGTGAGTGACATTTTTTGAACTAAACTATCGATTTTAAACTAATAACAGACACATTGAGTCATAGAGGTCACACCATGCATCGAATTAAGGTGCTACTAATTCCTACATGTCCCAAATGGATTATGGATCATTTCCCTAAAGTTTAAAAATAATCATAATATGTTTTATCAGTTTTGAGTATGTCAGTTTTCCTTTTTAATAAAATTAATTTCAATTTTAAATAAAAAAGAAGCACTTGGAGTAACACTGGTCACACCATGTGTCGAAATGAGGTTTGGTTGATTCCTACACATCCCAAAGTATCAAAAATATCATAACATACAATGTAACCACATTTCCATTGTCTTTCTAAGTTTAACTTAAAACACTGAACATTGAATCGATGTTCTTAGTCAAAAAAACATTCTCATTGTTGAAATCCAGAAGAGAAAAGGAAGATCATGTGCCCATTATATAACGAGAAGTCACCTCAATGGGAACATGAGCTTCCTCTACTCTTTTGGAATTAAATAATGATAAAGGTTTTTCAGCTAACAACATTGAATCAAAATGCAGTGTTGGAAGTTCAAAAAAGAAAGGAAATGAAAATGGAAAATGTGGTTAAAATGGTGGAAAGAATCAATTTATCTCTTTTTTGTCTAGTTGTAGATAGTTGAATGAGAAATATGAATTCACAAAAGATTTTTGAAAAAAACTAAATAAGTATTAGATAAAAATGATATGGAAATTAACTTACAAATAGTAGATAAAATGATGACAAAATTAATTAAATAAGTAGTAGGAATTCACCTTTTCCTGGTGGTTGTATGTATTCTGGATGCATTTCCTTATTGTCATTATCTCAGTTGAAGGCTTGAATTCCAATCCCTTGTGAGCATGAGCAGCTTCAAACAAACCACCCCAACTCGAGCAAAAGAATCCATTTTTTTGAGAAAACAATTATTATATGAGTAATACTAAAAATAAACACTAGTGTAAATGGAGGCTTTCCCAACACTTGTATGCCAATGGTTTAAACAAACCGTTGGTATATTGTTTTTACATTAACCTTTACCAACGGTTTGAACAAACCGTTGGTATAATGTTGTTATAATCAACCTTTACCAATAGTTTGAGTAAACCATTGGGAAAGATTTCATTTTTCTAATGTATGCCAATGGTTTTTTAAAACTATTGGTAAAGACTATCTTTCCCAACAATTTTTTAAAACTATTGGGAATTTTCTCCCCCAAATACACAGCAGATCTTGTTCCCCCATCCATGAAATTGCAGTCCTAAACCCAAGCTCTCTTGAAGCTCTCTCTTTACCCTAGGCTATGAAACTCCTTCCACCTAATAGATCCATCTTCAATAAAGAAATTTTTTAGTTCTACACTTCAAATATGTAAGTGATACCTTATTTTTAATGTTCTACATCTATTTTTTTGTTTTCTATTTTGATTTGACCTAAACCAAAGGTCTGTGCTGTCTGTGGCATGGTATACCCAATAAGTGCACTTTGATTTGTTTTCTGTTTTTATTCTACACTTCAAGTGTCATGATTGTGTGAATAACCATTATTTTAAGTATTCATAGCCACTCTTTTTGTGTAGAGTTACTAAACAATATGAACTACTGGAGGTGCTGGTGAGATGTATCCCCACTCAAAGATGGTAAAGGGTTTGTTTAGTCATGTTGTCTCGAGGTGGGTAATCGATATAAGGATGGTCCATGTGAAGGGATTGGGGATAGTTAGGGTAGTGGTGTAGGTGGTTTTCCATTTTTTTAGTGGATTGATGTGGTGGTTTCTATGGACTTTAGTTTAGTTGAAGATTGGATTTATATTTTGTATTTATAGTTTTTTTTTCAAGTAATAATGGGAAGGGTAGTGATATTGAGGATGAATTGGATGTCGGTTGGGTGATGGATTGGAATTGTGATGTTGGTTAGATTGGGTATAGGTGATTTTCAAGGTATTATATGGGTATTTTCTCCCCTGAACACCCCCCCCCCCACCCCCCCCCCACCCCCCAGGACACCCTGCCCCCCTCACACACACCCCTGGACACCCCCCCACCACCACCACCACCCTGGACAGCCCCCACCCCCACTCCCTTGGACACCCCCCCCCCACACACACACACCCTAGACACCCATCACTACCCCTGGACACCCCCACCCCCTAGAAACCCCTCACCCCCCATGGACACCCCCCACCACCACCACCTATGGACACCCCCACCCCCTAGACATCCCCCCACCCCACCCCACCCCCCCTTGACACCCCCACCCCCTTGGACACCCCCACCCCCTAGACAACCCCCAACCCCTGGACACCCCCACCCCCTGTACAGCCCCCCACCCCCATGGACACCCCCACCCTGTTGTACACCCCCCCCCCCCAGACACCACCCCACCACCTGGACACCCCGCACCCCCTGGACACCCTCCACCCCCTAGACAGCCCCCCACCCCCTGAACACCCCCCCCCCCTCGGACACCACCCCACCCTCTGGACCCCCCCCCCCCCCACACACACACACAAACCTTGGACACCCCCACCCTCTAGACACCCCCTTAGACAGACCCCCACCCTCTGGACACCCCCCTCGGATAGCCCCACCCTCTTGGACAGCCCCCCCCCTGGACACCACCCCACCCCCTACCCCCCTGGGCAGCCACCCCACCCCCTGGACAACCCCCACCCCCCCTCCTCCCTGAACACTACCCCACCCCCTGGACCCCCCCCCCCCACCCTTGGACACCCCCACCACCCTGGACACCCCCACCCCTTAGACACCCCCCACCCACCCTAGACACCACCCCACCCCCTGGACCCCCCCCCCAGACACCTCTCACCTCCTTGGACACCCCACCCCCATGGACACCCCCACCCCCTAACCCCCCCCCCCAGACACCACCCCACCCCAGGGACACCCCCCCCCCCCCCACACCCCACCCCATGTACACCCCCCCTGGACATCCCCCCACCCCCTAGACATCCCCCCCCCCGGACACCACCCCACCCCCTGGATACCCCCCCACCCCCATGGACACCCCCACCCCCTTGGACAACACCCCCCCCCCCCCCCCGAACAACCCCCCACCCCCTGGACACCCCCACCCACTCCCCTGAACACCCCCACACAATGAATACTTCGAATTTGGGTATTGTGTGTTATGAAATCTCTTAACTTTTCAAAATATTTCCATTTTTTAACATTAATAACTTATTTAAAAAACTCTCTTTATAGATTCTGCATCTCTAATGAAAATAATTCAATTTTTAATATCTTGAAAAATGTTCTATCAGGTCCATGGTGTCCTATTGTATATGATAAATGAAAAAATTCCAAAAAACATTTCACCTCAAATTTAGGCACACATAACTGAATTAGTATATCTTCACATTGTTTTAATAATAAGGTATCAACCTAGGAATAGTTCACTACATCAACTAGAATCTCCTTCCTTTATGGATATCTAAAATGGGGATAGATTATCCCATTTGAAAAATAAATTTCAACCTCATCATTTGAAATCTCCATGTACATGGAATCATGCTTCTGTTCCCTATGGAACCTTCATCTTATGACATCAAACTTCTCTTAGTTCCATTTTATCTTTCTTGGATCATGATCTACATGTATGACCATTATGTTTCAGTCCCTGCGAAACTTTTTACCATCGTTTTCAAATTATATTTCCCATTTATTAAGAATAGATATTATGAATATCAGTCAAATAATCTACTAAAAAATAAAATTTCTTCGATCTAAAATTTACTCAACTCCTAAATAATTCTCCTCCACAAGTGTACATGATCTTGTACACTCATGTATAGTTCTTCAAGATATTAAAAACCTTCCTTGAACATTTTTTTCGTCTCAAAACACTCTCTAGATCTCATGTGATCAAGTTATTACTTAGTTCATTGAATACTTGAGAATAATGGGATTCTTCTCCTTCAAAGGCTCGTGGATTCGAAATCTATCCTTCTCTTTGACACAAGATGTATAGGACTCTAAAAATTCTCCCATAGATTATATATGTCCCCTCAATATACACAACTATCATCGTATTAGATTTATAATTGAAGTCAATATCATGGATTCATATTAATTTATAGTATTTTTTTATAAATATAGTATTTTGTTTTATTTTATATTATGATTCTCAAATAGAGTAGTGTGTCAGTTATGCTTTCATATAAAGTGAACAATTATAATTTACTTAAATATATTTTCAATTAAACTTCAATATTATTGAACTTATTTTGACAAAATGACTTATAACAATTTTTTTTACAAAATGGATAGAAGTTGGATGTATGAAACTGATCATATCTCAAGCGATTTTCAAAACAATTGGGAGAGATTTTTAGATTTTTCATTTCACAATGCTTCAGATAGTGTTCACATACACTTCTCATGTTACAATTGTGTTGGAAGACCTTGGTTGAGCCGTGAATAAGTCAGCTACCACATAACCAAATATGTTTTTCAAGAAAACTATTTTTTGTAGTATCATAATGGGGAGAAAATTAAATCTCAAATTACTGATGATCCAAATGAGAGGACTGGATTGAAGAATTTATTATATGACCAGTTTTCGTTTATTCGTCATCATGAAAAAATAAAGGATTATGACCCAAGAAGACTTCAATATGATCACACATGATGCATCTAATGATAATGATAATGTTGTCGGGGTGAAAAAATTAAATGATGCTTCCACGACTCCAGTATATCGACAATGTGGTAAAATGAAAAATCTAGGATTTTTAATCTGATTGTTTCACAGGAAAACTATGTATGGGATTTCTAATACTTACATCAATTACATTCTTACCTTCTTAAAGGACTTACTTGTAGATGATGTAGAAATTCCCTCAAATCATTGTATGGCAAGGAAGTTAGTAGAGGAACTTGGATTTTCAAGAAACAAAATTCATGCTTTCCCGAAAGATTGCAGTTTATTCTGGGAGGAAACTGCTGAACGAAATGATTGTATAAAATGTTTCACATCCCTTTGGAATCCAAAATCTGATGGAACACCATCTCTTGTGCCACAGAATGTAATGTGGCACTTTCCATTGATCCAAAGACTCCAGCATATTTTTATGTCTCATGAAATATCAATAAAAATGTGACAGAATGATATTGAGAGAAAGAAGACTAATGATGAGTTGGTTCACCCTATGGATGGATTTTCATGATAGATATTTGATGCTCGATATCCTGATTTTGCATATGATGTGCGTAATGTGAGGTGTTAGGGCCAATAGGGGCCTATATACCCTGATAGGGGGGGTGAATCAAGGTATGGATATTCTTTTTCAAAGTTCTTCCTGCCCCGCTGGATCTTGACCTCTTTGTTACAAGGGTCACTTTGTTTCCACTTGTGTGTATGTTATGATCACTTACTTGCTTCTTTATCTGATGATGATTCTTTAAATGCAATGCAGGCAAATTAGCAGGCAGACGCAAAGATTTTTACTTGGTTCACCCTCACTGGGCTACGTCCAAGGAGCATACGCCGACAGGTTGTCGGTCGTACCAAATTCCACTAATCTTCACTAGATGTGGATAAAAAGTTCGGGCTAGATCAATTCTATGCCTAGGCTCACTGCCTTTACAATGTTTAGGGTCAACTCACTGCTTTCCCAAGGGTCACTCCTTGTTTCTCTCTCTATGGCTCACTACTGGTGGAGAGGATCACCTTCTTTCTCTTCCTAAGCTCACTGCTCTGGAAGGAAATCCACTCACAGTTTATAGACCTGTAGGTCTCTTCACTTGCATGAATAAATGCATCCTTAACTGTTGATAGATGCTCTGTTATAGTCCAACTTTCATCCACTGATGAATACCACTTTGTCTCTTAACCACTGGGCAATTCACTTTGGAAACACCTTCGCAAAGCACCCTACTTCGCAAGGCTCCCAATTTCGCAAAGCTCAAACAGGGCTTCACAAAGCTCCTGCCTTTTCACGAAGCTCTATCGCGAAGCACTCTCGTGATGCACAGAACTTCACAATGCTGAGGTCGTCGCGGAGCTCCTGCCTCTATGCGAAGCTCACTGAGCCAACGCAGGGCACACGCCTTTCGCAGAGCTAGAATAGCTGCCGCGAAGCTCCCCTTTCACGAAGCACATTGCCTTCGCGAACTACCTCTGCGAACTGAGAGCTAAGGATTTTCTATGAAAATTCTCTCTACTTCTCTCGAGGGGGTCAGCCTCTATATATAGGCTATTACACTGACCCTCGACCCTTCCGCGCGAAGTCAACGCCACGTTATCTCAAATCGCGAAGCTCCGAAGTTTCCGCCGGAATTCTGTCCAAATCGCGAAGCACCTCGGCAATTTTCGGATCGCGGAGCTCATCTTAATCGTAGAGCATTACCGTCAACATTATTTTGCGCCTTCGCTGCGAAGATCTCTTGCAAAGCCCTTCACTGCCGCGATGCGCTTCAACTCTACCGTTCACAAAGCTTTGACATAATCGCGAAGCATCACCGCCTCCATTTTTTTGATCTTCGCGAAATCCAATCCAAGAAGCTTCACTTCGCGAAATTCATGTATTTTCCATATTAAAATATGATCTTCTTAGAAATCCACTTTTCACGATGCTCACCAAACTTCAAATTTTGGACCCCAAAAATTTGGAAAACACTGGGAAACAGCGCCACCTTGTACTGCTCTTTTGTACCGCCTCTAGATCGTCCTTTCCTTTTTCATCGTTCTTCGTCAACAAGGATTGTCAACAACTTCTCGGGAACTCGACAATTCTCCACGGAAACCTTCTTTGTCAACAAACACAATCAACCCAAAAATACTTCAATGTTACCTTGAGGGATTTTTTCCCAACAATCTCCCCCTTTGGGTTTGTTGACAACTCTTCACAACTCTGCTCAGAATGATTTTCTGCACTTTGATACCTCACTGAGTCTTCTTCCAGCCACTACGACCATTCGCCTCTTGAGATTATGATAGCATTCAAGGATTCACTTAACACGTACTCTAAGCCCACATGAGCAATGCTCGGCATGAGAAACAAGAGTAGTATGAAAAGATCATCGATAAATCACTTCATGTCAGACCCTAATTGTCGATTCCAACCTGATACCAATTCTTAAATTGATACCAATTGTTGAACCACACTGATACCAATTGGTGATAGCTGGACACCTTCTCACACCATTCCAACACCATTGTTCTACTTTTATCACGATCCTCAGCTGTCGTGATTTCTATGCTTTGATCGATCACTTCTAGCATCGTCAGATTTAGAAATCTCCCCCTATCTCATTGCACTCCCCCTATTTGGCTGCTCCACCTATCAGATTCTCCCCATATCATTCATGATTTAACAAATCTCCACACTGTCTCCCCCTTGAACAATCACTATTTTCTCCCCCTTTGTCAACGAACCCAAAGGTCACTCCTTTGCAGTCTGTAACAGAGTAGAGAACACATCAGCACATTAGGGAAAACACATCATACCTTGGGGAGATGGGGGTCCCACATACACACTATTTTAAGTGTGGGGAATCAACTGAACTCCCAGAGCCAGTCGATGCCTTTCAAATGCTTCCTTGGGTAAGGCCTTTGTTAGAATTTCTGCAACCTGTAGCTTTGTAGGCACATACTCCAACTTCATGATTCTCTGCTCAACCTTCTCCTTGATAAAATGATACTTTATCTCAATGTGCTTTGTCCTTGAGTGATGGACGAGATTTTGGCTGAGATTTATAGAACTTGAGTTATCACACTAGATTCCGATCGGAGACTTCACCGCAACTCCCATATCTTCAAGCTGCTGCTTCATCCATAATAACTATGTGCACGCTTGAGTGGCCGCAATATACTCAGCTTCCGCGGTGCTCAATTAAATGCAATATTGCTTCTTTCTTAGCCAAGAAATACACAATCCACCAAGATAGAATGCACCACCTGACGTTGATTTTCTATCATCCGCTGAACCGGCCCAGTCTGCATCAGTATATCCCAATAACTCTGTCTGAGATTTATCAGTATATGTCAAGCTGAAATCCACTGTGCCCTAGATATACCGAAGTATTCTTTTCACTGCAATCATGTGGCATTCCTTGGGATTACTCTGATATATCGCTTCTTGGCATGTGGCGAAAACAATATCAGGCTTTGTTGCGGTCATGTATAGAAAACTACTAATAATCTGCCTGTTTTCAGTGAAATTAACTGCCCTGCCAAAGTCATCTTTTGATGATTTCATCCAGGTAGAAACCGGAGTCTTCATCTCCTTGGAATTTTCCATTCCAAATCATTTTAAAGCATCCTTGGCATATTTGGATTGAGAAATTAATGTGTCATTCCTGCCTTGTGTAATGCTGAAAACCAAGCTTCTTTAAATACTGATATAGCCTTCAGTACCATGCTCTTGGTGCTTGTTTCAGCCCATATAACGCCTTCTTCATCTTTCAAAAATTTTCTCATCCTCATGAATGATAAAACCATATGGATGCTCAATGTACACCTCTTCTTCCAGAAACCCATTTAGAAATGCAGTCTTTACATCCATCTAGAACTCTTTGAACTTTATTTGCACTGCAATGGCTAGGAATAATCTGATTGTCTCCTCCCTTACAATTGGTGAAAATGTCTCATCACCATCCATTCCCTCTATCTGGGAGTCTCCTTTGCACATCAGTCGTGCTTTGTTCCAAATCATTGTTCCATATTCATTCATCTTGTCTTAATAGACCCATTTAGTCCTGATGACATTTTTATCTGTTGGCCTCAAAACAATCTCCCACATCTGGTTCTTCGCAATCTGATCAAGCATTTTATTCATAGCATGAACCCAGTTTTCAATGTCAGCTACATCAGCAAAGAATTTCATCTCTACTTGAGGTAGGAAATATGTCTGCTGCAGTGACTTCATTTTTCTTGTTTGAATAGGAGCTTCCTGATCACCAATGATATTTTGCCTATCAATTTCAGCTCAGCTCTTTGGCTTCCTTGTAGGCACAAACTAGACACTTTCATGTTCATCATCGGTGACTTATTCTGAATCAGCATAAGCCACTTCTGCTCTCCCTGCGTTGCTTTTTTCCTCAACACTTTCATCAGGAAGTTGTTCACTGAATCATTCTTCTGTGGCTTCATTTATTTCAGTTAATTTTCTCTGTGTCATTGTTCAATGATGTCATTTCTTTGAACATATTCTCTCATATTTTTTTTGTTGTCACACCTTTGATTTTCTCTTGCAGCTTCTTGGTATCCTGAAAGCAGTCTGCTGATACCACATTTGTTAGAACAAAATAGATAATCATGAAAACCTATGTGTTGATGTTTTTCCACCAATCATTCATCATCAACATAAACATTCATCCTTCATATCATATTGAGATAATGCATCTGATTAGGATATAGAATGTTCCCCCTCTGTTATGCAACTCTTCCAGTTGTTAGGCCCAACAGTTTAGACCCATAACTAGTCTTTTCCTCCTACATCATTTGTTCTCATCTTCGACTCAGATTTGATACATTAAAAAAATCTATAAGCCTACTGAGTTGAAACTCGGTGTAGGAAACAAGAGATAAAGTTAATAACACAATCACTTCTATTGTGCTCTGTTTCTCCCTTTCTTTTTCAACCCTGGTACCTGATTTGAATCAATTGAACCTGTAGAGCATATCACATCTCCACTTCGTATCCTTAGATGCCACTTCCCCTTGGATAGTATCTCCCTAGAACTTGAAACACATGAATCATCAGTTAATATAATTTATATACATAGGGAGAGAGGATGTTTCTAGAATCCTCAAAACGAGGATAGTGGTTGATCCTGACGGGTCAACCCTTTGATTTTTTCTTGGAGGGCATCACACTCATTTCTTGCTTCCTCCAGCTGCCTAGCCAACTTCAACTGTTCTGGCCATATGACTAGGCATTCATTGCCTACATTCTGTGCCTTTTTTTGATATGTAGATTTGGTAGGCTCGGCCTTTCTCACCATTTGGGGTTTAAACCCACGAGTTCAGATCTTCGTCTTTGATGTTCCACCAAAATTCCACTTTCCCTAATTCTTTCTCTGAGTAGGAATCTCTTTTCTTTCCATCTTCCCTTGCATCTTTCACCAATGTAAGGATTGTTCTCTTTCCTCCACTTCTCGCTGAGAAACACGACATGCATATTTTTCAATGTAATCTTTGTTTATCTTTCTTTTATCAGATGTTTGAGTCAACACACTCTCTTTCACTAGTGGTGAGTCCTCTACTTAATGTGCATTCTTCTTACTCACAGCTGAAGTAGATCTCCCCTTAAACTTCTGGGTTTTTTCACATTCTCTCTATGAGAGCTGTTCACTTTTTCTTCCAGTGCATAATTCCTTATCATGCACACCAGGAGTTGACAATCTCTTTTCGAGTTCCTTTTCCTTTCCTGCTTTCTTCTTGATACATTATCTTGCCAAATGCCCATAATCAGAACATATAAAACATTTTACATCAAAGGCATACCTCATTTCATCATTTCTCTGTCGATATGTTGATGAATCTTGAGTTCTTCTTCTGACATTGTGCTCCTGAGCTTCCTGACACATACTCATGGTATGTACCATTATTCCAATTAATAGAATCTAATAAGTGATTTCCTCTGAGAGAATCTTCTCTCGGATTTCTCATGACGCTTCTTCTTATTCTCAGATTTTTTACAGATTCTGTTTTCACAGCCTGAAATGTATTCCAGAGCCTCTGAACAAAAGCTTGATGTGTGGCCATAAATCCCGTAGAAATAGCACATGTCATCACTTCTTCTTGTAGCTATCCTCTTAGTCCTATATCCAGCACCTACATGGTTTTCTCCATTTCTGGAGTTATTCACGGCTCTCTTCTTATCATGCATGGGAGGTGATTTATCAAATCCAATACCAGCTTTTCCGAAACTTACTGGTCTTTGAGCTGAGAAAATATTCTGTTGTTTCTCTTCAGAAATAACATATTTGTTCTTCATTTTATCATCACTTGTCGAAGGATGATCAAATAGCAAGTGTAAGGCATCCTTCATTTTTGGAATTCCTTTAGTATTGGATTTCTCCAATTTCGTCTTTACTGATTCTAGCTCTTCTTCCAACTTTTGAATCTTCATATCCCTTGATTCAAGTTGGACATCAAGTTCTCCCTTGAGAAGCTTCCCTCTACTCATCTCATCTTCCAACTCATATGTCAGCTTATCCACTATTTCACTCTGCTCCTTTACTTTCAATTTTTCTTGAGCAACAGAATCAGAACAACATGCATTGTCTTGTTGTAGTCTTTGATTCTTCTGAATTAGCTCAGATAGCTGTGTAGCAAGATCAACATTTCTGGCTTTCAGATTTTGAACTTCATCTGACTTTTGACTCCCTTCATAATCACCAGCCTTTTTTTCTTTTATTTTAGCCAGCTTTTGTAGTTCCTCACCCTGAGAATCATTCTTCTCCTTTAGTTCAGTTGCCACATCAATGAGCCTTTGATTTAAGCCTCTTATCTTGTTGACCTCAATTTCCAGTGCTTGGATCCGAATGTCTTTAGACTTAATTTCATCGGTGTTTCCAACATAACTTGGAATATCAGGTTCTTCGATGCACTTGACTTGATCTTTCACTTTTCTATTCAATCCATCAATCTCCATTTTCTGTTCTTCAATCTTATGCTTATACTCACTAACGGATTCTGAGTTCTCTCGTATTGATAACTTGAGTTTCTCAATTTCTTCCATCAACTCAGACTTCTCTTCTTCCTACTGCTGCGTATAGAGTTTGGCATCGTGAACAACTTTGTTAGATTTCTTTGTTTTAGCTCTCCAAACATCTATCTCCTCAAGATCAGCCTCTAACTCAGCTCGCATATCTATTCTTCCATCAATTTCTTCTTCTATTTCAGTATCACCCTGATGCTCACATACTTCACTCATTCCAACATCATGATTGAGTGAATCAATCTTTTCCCTATCAGATTCATCCATACCTTCCTTCAGTAAGCTGTTTGATTCTTTCAATTGAATCACACTTTTTCTAAAAACACTTCCACACTAAGGGAAATTACCTAACTTCTGATTCTTCTTTGATGCTTTTCCTTTTCCCATGGCAGATTGAGATAAGAGAAAACTGTATCTTCAACCACACAGATTGACTACACCAAATCGAAGCAAACGAATCTGCTAAAAGAAACCAGCGCTCTGATACCAATTGTTAGGGCCAATAGGGGCCTATATACCCTGAGAGGGGGGGTGAATCAGGGTATGGATATTCTTTTTCAAAGTTCTTCCTGCCCCGCTGGAACTTGACCTCTTTGTTACAAGGGTCACTTTGTTTGCACATGTATGTATGTAATGATCACTTACTTGCTTCTTTATCTGATGATGATGCTTTAAATGCAATGCAGGCAAATTAGCAGGCAGACGCAGAGATTTTTACTTGGTTCACACTCACTGGGCTACGTCCAAGGAGCATACGCTGACAGGTTTCCGGTCGTACCAAATTCCACTAATCTTCACTAGATGTGGATACAAAGTTAGGGCTAGATCACTTCTATGCCCAGGCTCACTGCCTTTACAATGTTTAGGGTCAGCTCACTGCTTTCCCAAGGGTCACACCCTGTTTCTCTCTCTATGGATCACTGCCGGTGGAGAGGATCACCTTCTTTCTCTTCCTAAGCTCACTGCTCTGGAAGGAAATCCACTCAGAGTTTATAGACCTGTAGGTCTCTTCACTTGCATGAATAAATGCATCCTTAACTGTTGATAGATGCTCTATTATAGTCCAACTTTCATCCACTGATGAATACCACTTTGCCTCTTAACCACTGGGCAATTCACTTTGGAAACACCTTTGCAAAGCACCCTACTTTTCAAGGCTCCCAAATTTCGCGAAGCTCAAACAGGTCTTCACGAAGCTCCTGCCTTTTCACAAAGCTCTATCGCGAAGCACTCTCACGATGCACAGATGAAAAAGCGTTGTCGCACGCGCTCTCAAAAGAACTTCAAAAGTGAGTTACGTTGGATAAAACTCCAAGCACAACACTCTATGAAGCTAATGTTTAGTTTACTTGGTGTAGCATAGGGGGCTAACCAAGGTCGTCTCTCAAAGGAGGAAGTGAATTAAAACATCTTATTAGAGGTATTCTAAAAATTAAATAAAAAAAAACACTACTAGAAAAGGATGGGGGTTGTTTATAGTTTATGAATCTAGAAGAAGTTTGCTGGAAGAAGATTGTATTTTTTTTGTTTTTAGTTTTGAAATGAATTCCGATTAAAATAACACAACAAGAAGATGTTTTTTTTTAGAAAATATTTTAAAAGGCGTAATCGATCTAACTCTACCTCTTCATTTACATATTAATCATTATCATTTAAATGAATATCCACTTAATTATGATCCTCTAATTTGTTAACCCTCGAACCCTACAAGAGTTAACTTAACCACAAAGATGAAATTACTTAAACCCTAGGCTAGCTTCGGAACATGCAATCGCAGAACCCTGCTTTGATTGTTGTTCTAAGGTTAGATTATGGTCAGTGGTTAATTAGAGCACAAATCCATTCTGGAAATGAGGATGATTTGTGTTTAGGGATTATATTTGAACTCTACAAATTTATCCCAAGTGGTCTTGTATTACCGATTAAGCTCGCACTCTCACAATTTGCACAAAATCTCGACCTCGCGTGTTTTTGTATTAATTGTTCAATTGCTTGCTTAGTTTCTTAAAATTTAAAAACATAATTCATGGATCATATTAAGTGAATTACAGTAGGCTCAATGATTCAAAATAATTAAATGAAGAGGGTAGAAGATAGATCGATCACTAAAAATTACTCTTCCATGGGTGGTGTAATCATCGTAGAAGCGTTTTGCATGTGCAAAGGTTTATAATGGGTATAACCCAATATCGCTTCTACTCAAGAATTCCAGCCCCAAGAGGAAGATTAAGAGAAGAATAAATTTAAATAAAACAGAGGAAAAGAGAAGAAATAAAAGAAGAGCAAAGAAGTTTATTACACAAACAAAACAATTACAACATGAAGGAGAGAAGGAGGCTTCGATGAGAGGATCCTTGCTTCAAGAGCTACCTCTCTTACAATGGTTGGAGAATTTTGTTGAAACCAATTCTCCTCTGCCTCCAATCTCCCAATGCACGAACCAGCCTCTCCAAATGAGAAAATCACTAATTTATAGAGTGGAGGGGAGGCTAGGTTTAAAGTGGTTTCAAGTGTGAATGCAAAATCTCGGCCAAATATTTTAATGAAACTTGCACCGCCCATTTGACCTCCAAAACGCGTGAATTGACCGGCCTTCCAGAAGGATGATTTGTGCCACATCATGTCCCCGAGCTTTCCTCAAAATTTGGGCTCAATCCAAGCCCGTATGTAGAATATATGGCCCAAATACAGAACCTTCTCCATTCTGGCGAGCCCAGCCCAACTTTGACTTCATGGCCCAATTTCAACAACCAAATGAACTCTTTAGCTTTAGTGTCCTGAATAAAAGTTGTAGATAATTAAGTTAGGAACACTGTTACAAAATTTCAAATTCAAATAATAAATATAAAAATATTTATCTTTGAAATACTACAGTGCACTATTAAGGGTAAAACTGGAATTTTCACCAAATTTTTCAAATGAATGATCAAATCCCAAATATTTTATAAATAAACATATTTAACACAATGTGAGGAAATTATATCATTTATTATCAATAAAATATTCAATAAAATAGTGTTTTATCAACAGACCTTCGCAATGCTTAGGTCGTCGCGGAGCTCCTGCCTCTACGCAAAGCTCACTGAGCCAACACGGGGCACACGCCTTTTGCGGAGCTAGAATAGCCACCGCGAAGCTCCCCTTTCGCGAAGCACACTGCCTTCGTGAACTACCTCTGCGAACCGAGAGCTAAGGATTTTCTCTGAAAATTCTCTCTACTTCTCTCGAGGGGGTCGGCCTCTATTTATAGGCGATTCCACTGACCCTCGACCCTTCCACGTGAAGTCAACGCCACGTCATCTCAAATCGTGAAGCTCCAAAGTTTTCGCCAGAATTCTGTCCAAATCGCGAAGCACCTCGGCAATTTTTGGATCGTGGAGTTCGTCGTAATCGTAGAGCATTACCGTCAACATTATTTTGTGCCTTCACCGCGAAGCTCTCTAGCAAAGCCCTTCACTGCCGCGATGCGCTTCAACTCTACCGTTCACAAAGCTTTGACATTATTGCGAAGCATCACCGCCTCCATTTTTCTGATCTTCGCGAAATCCAATCCATGAAGCTTCACTTCGCGAAATTCATGCCTTTGCCATATTAAAATATGATCTTCTAAGAAATAAACTTTTCACGATGCTCACCAAACTTCAAATTTTGGACCCCAAAAATTTGGAAAACGGTGAGAAACGGCGCCACCTTGTACTGCTCTTTTGTACCGCCTCTAGATCATCCTTTCCTTTGTCATCGTTCTTTGTCAACAAGGATTGTCAACAACTTCTCGGGAACTCGACAATTCTCCACGGAAACCTGATTTGTCAACAAACACAATCAACCCAAAAATACTTCAATGTTACCTTGAGGGATTTTTTCCCAACAATATCCCCCTTTGGGTTTGTTGACAACTCTTCACAACTTTTCTCAGAATGATTTTCTGCACTTTGATACCTCACTGAGTCTTCTTCCAGACACTACGACCATTCGCCTCTTGAGGTTATGATAGCGTTCAAGGATTCACTTAACACATACTCTAAGCCCACATGAGAAATGCTCGGCGTGAGAAATAAGAGTAGTATGAAAAGATCATCAATGAATCACTTCATGTCAGACCCCAATTTTCGATTCTAACCTGATACCAATTCTTAAATTGATACCAATTGTTGAACCACACTGATACCAATTGGTGATAGCTGGACACCTTCTCACACCATTCCAACACCACTGTTCTGCTTTTATCACGATCCCCAGCGTCTTGATTTCTATGCTTTGATCAATCACTTCTAGCATCGTCAGATTTAGAAATCTTCCCCTATCTCATTGCACTCCCCCTATCTGGCTGCTCCACCTGTCAGCTTCTCCCCATATCATTCATGATTTAAAAAATCTCCACACTGTCTCCCCCTTGAACAATCACTATTTTCTCCCCCTTTGTCAACGAACCCAAAGGTCACTCCTTTGCAGTCTGTAACAGAGTAGAGAACACATCATCACATTAGGGAAAACACATCATACATCGGGGAGAGGGGAGGTCCCACATACACACTATTTTAAGTGATGGGAATCAACTGAACTCCTAGAGACAGTCGATGCCTTTCAAATGCTTCCTTGGGTAAGGCCTTTTTTAGAATGTGTGCAACCTGTAGCTCTGTAGGCACATAATCCAACTTCATGATTCTCTGCTCAACCTTCTCCTTGATAAAATGATACTTTATCTCAATGTGCTTTGTCCTTGAGTGATGGATGGGATTTTGGCTGAGATTTATAGAACTTGAGTTATCACACTGGATTCCGATCGGAGACTTCACCGCAACTCCCATATCTTCAAGCTGCTGCTTCATCCATAATAACTATGTGCACGCTTGAGTGGCCGCAATATACTCAGCTTCCGCGGTGCTCAATTAAATGCAATCTTGCTTCTTGCTTAGCCAAGAAATACACAATCCCCCAAGATAGAATGCACCACCTGACGTTGATTTTCTATCATCCGCTGAACCGGCCCAGTATGTATCAGTATATCCCAATAACTCTGTTTGAGATTTATCAGTATATGTCAAGCCGAAATCCACTGTGCCCTGGATATACCGAAGTATTCTTTTCACTGAAAGCATGTGGCATTCCTTGGTATTACTCTGATATATCGCTTCTTGGCATGTGGCGAAAACAATATCAGGCTTTGTTGCGGTCATGTATAGAAAACTTCTGATAATCTGCCTGTTTTCAGTGAAATTAACTGCCCTGCCACTGTCATCTTTTGATGATTTCATCCGGGTAGAAACCGGAGTCTTCATCTCCTTGGAATTTTCCATTCCAAATCATTCTAAATCATCCTTGGCATATTTGGATTGAGAAATTAATGTGTCATTCCTGCCTTGTGTAATGCTGAAAACCAAGCTTCTTTAAATACTGATATAGCCTTCAGTACCATGATCTTGGTGCTTGTTTCAGCCCATATAACGCCTTCTTCAGCTTGCAAAATTTGTTCTCATCCTCATGAATGAGAAAACCATCTGGCTGCTCAATGTACACCTCTTCTTCCAGAAACCCATTTAGAAATGCAGTCTTTACATCCATCTAGAACTCTTTGAACTTTCTTTGCACTGTAATGGCTAGGAATAATCTGATTGTATCCTGCCTTGCAATTGGTGCAAATGTCTCATCACCATCTATTCCCTCTATCTGGGAGTCTCCTTTGCACATCATTTGTGCTTTGTTCCAAATCATTGTGCCATATTCATTCATCTTGTCTTAATAGACCCATTTAGTCCTGATGACGTTTTTATCTGCTAGCCTCAAAATAATCTCCCACATCTGGTTCTTCGCAATCTGATCAAGCATTTTATTCATAGCATGAACCCAGTTTTCAATGTCAGCTGCATCAGCAAAGCATTTCAGCTCTACTTGAGGTAGGAAAGATGTCTGCTGCAGTGACTTCATTATTTTTGTTTGAACAGGAGCTGCCTGATCACCAATGATATTCTGTCTATCAATTTCAGCTCAGCTCTTTGGCTTCCTTGTAGGCACAAACTAGACACTTTCATGTTCATCATCGGTGACTTCTTCTGAATCATCATAAGCCACTTCTGCTCTCCCTGTGTTGCTTTCTTCCTCAACACTTTCATCAGGAAGTTGTTCACTGACTCATTCTTCTGTGGATTCATTTCTTTCAGCTAATTTTCTCTGTGTCATTGTTCAATGATGTCATTTCTTTGAACATATTCTCTCAGATTTTTTTTTGTTGACACAACTTTGATTTTCTCTTGCAGCTTCTTGGTATCCTGAAAGCAGTCTGCTGATACCACATTTGTTAGAACAAAATAGATAATCATGAAAACCTATGTGTTGATGTTTTTCCACCAATCATTCTTCATCAACATAAACATTCATCCTTCATATCATATTGAGATCATGCATCTAATTAGGATATAGAATGTTCCCCCTGTGTTATGCAACTCTTCCAGTTGTTAGGCCCAACAGTTTAGACCCATAACTAGTCTTTTCCTTCTACATCATTTGTTCTTATCTTCCACTCAGATTTGATCCATTAAAAAATCTATAAGCCTACTGAGTTGAAACTCGGTGTAGGAAACAAGAGATAAAGTTAATAACACAATCACTTTTATTGTGCTCTTTTGCTCCCTTTCTTTTTCAACCCTGGTACCTGATTTGAATCAATTGAACCTGTAGAGCATATCACATCTCCACTTCACATCCTTAGATGCCACTTCCCCTTGGATCATATCTCCCTAGAACCTGAAACACATGAATCATCAGTTAATAGAATTTATATACATGGGGAGAGCGGATGTTTCTAGAATCTTCAAAACGAGGATAGTGGTTGATCCTGATGGGTCAACCCTTTGAATTTTTCTTGGAGGGCATCACACTCCTTTCTTGCTTCCTCAAGCTGCCTAGCCAACTTCAACTGTTCTGTCCATATGACTAGGCATTCATTGCCTACATTCTGAGCCTTTTTTTGATATGTAGATTTGGTAGGCTCGGCCTTTCTCACCATTTGGGGTTTAAACCCACGAGTGCAGATCTTAGTCTTTGATGTTCCACCAAAATTCAACTTCCCCTGATTATTTCTATGAGTAGGAATATCTTTTCTTTCCATCTTCCCTTGCCTCTTTCGCCATTTCAAGGATTGTTCTCTTTCCTCCACTTCTCGCTGAGGAACACGACATGTAGATTTTTCAATGTAATCTTTGTTTATATTTCTTTTATCAGATGTTTGAGTCACCACACTCTCTTTCATTGGTGGTGAGTCCTATAATTAATGTGCATTCTTCTTACTCACAGCTGAAGTAGATCTCCCCTTAATCTTCCAGGTTTGTTCACATTCTCTCCATGAGAGCTGTTCACTTTTTCTTCCAGTGCATAATTCCTTATCATGCACACCTGGAGTTGAGAATCTATTTTTGAGTTCCTTTTCCTTTCCTGCTTTCTTCTTGCTACATTATCTTGCCAAATGCCCATAATCAGAACATATAAAACATTTTACATCAAAGGCATACCTCATTTCATCATTTCTCTGTCGATATGTTGACGCATCTTGAGTTCTTCTTCTGACATTGTGCTCCTGAGCTTCCTGACACATACTCATGGTATGTCCAATTCTTACAAGTAATAGCATCTAATAAGTGATTTCCTCTGAGAGACTCTTCTCTCGGATTTCTCATGACGCTTCTTCTTATTCTCAGATTTTTTACAGATTCTGTTTTCACAGCCTAAAATGTATTCCAGAGCCTCTGAACAAAAGCTTGATGTGTGGCCATGAATCCCGCAGAAATAGCACATGTCATCACTTCTTCTTGTAGCTATCCTCTTAGTCCTATCTCCAACACCTACATGGTTTTCTCCATTTCTGGAGTTATTCACGGCTCTCTTCTTATCATGCATGGGAGGTGATTTATCAAATCCAATACCAGCTTTTCCGAAACTTACTGGTCTTTGAGCTGAGAAAATATTCTGTTGTTTCTCTTCAGAAATAACATATTTCTTCTTCATTTTATCATCACTTGTCGAAGGATGATCAAATAGCAAGTGTAAGGCATCCTTCATTTTTGGCATTCCTTTAGTATTGGATTTCTCCAATTTCGTCTTTACTGATTCTAGCTCTTCTTCCAACTTTTGAATCTTCATATCCCTTGATTCAAGTTGGACATCAAGTTCTCCCTTGAGAAGCTTCCCTCTACTCATCTCATCTTCTAACTCACGTGTCAGCTTATCCACCATGTCACTCTACTCCTTTACTTTCAATTTTTCTTGAGCAACAGAATCAGAACAACATGCATTGTCTTGTTGTAGTCTTTGATTCTTCTGAACTAGCTCAGATAGCTGTGTAGCAAGATCAACATTTCTGGCTTTCAGATTCTGAACTTCATCTGACTTTTGACTCCCTTCATAATCACCAGCCTTTTTTTCCTTTTATTTTAGCCAGATTTTGTAGTTCCTCACCCTGAGAATCATTCTTCTCCTTTAGGTCAGTTGCCACATCAATGAGCCTTTGATTTAAGCCTCTTAGCTTGTTGACCTCAATTTCCAGTGCTTCGATCCGAATGTCTTTAGACTTAATTTCATCGGTGTTTCCAACATAACTTGAAATATCAGGTTCTTCGATGCACTTGACTTGATCTTTCACTTTTCTATTCAAGCCATCAATCTCCATTTTCTGTTATTCAATCTTATGCTTATACTCACTAACTGATTCTGAGTTCTCTTGTGTTGATAACTTGAGTTTCTCAATTTCTTCCATCAACTCAGACTTCTCTTCTTCCTACTGTTGTGTATAGAGTTTGGCATCGTGAACAACTTTGTTAGATTTCTTTGTTTTATCTCTCCAAACATCTATCTCCTCAAGATCACCCTCTAACTCAGCTCGCATATCTATTCTTCCTTCAATTTCTTCTTCTGTTTCAGTATCACTCTGATTCTCATGTACTTCACTCATTCCAACATCATGATTGAGTGAATAAATCTTTTCCCTATCATATTCATCCATACCTTCCTTTAGTAATCTGTTTGATTCTTTTAATTGAATCACACTTTTTCCAAAAACACTTCCACACTGAGGGAAATTACCTGACTTCTGATTCTTCTTTGATGCTTTTCATTTTCCCATGGCAGATTGAGATAAGAGAAAACTGTATCTTCAACCACACAGATCGACTACACCAAGTTGAAGCAAACGAATCTGCTAAAAGAAACCAGCGCTCTGATACGAATTGTTAGGGCCAATAGGGGCCTATATACCCTGAGAGGGGGGTGAATCAGGGTATGGATATTCTTTTTCAAAGTTCTTCCTGCCCCGCTGGATCTTGACCTCTTTGTTACAAGGGTCACTTTGTTTGAACATGTGTGTATGCTATGATCACTTACTTGCTTCTTTATTTGATGATGATGCTTTAAATGCAATGCAAAAAAATTAGCAGGCAGACGCAGAGATTTTTACTTGGTTCACCCTCACTGGGCTACGTCCAAGGAGCATACGCTGACAGGTTTCTGGTCGTACCAAATTCCACTAATCTTCACTAGATGTGGATACAAAGTTAGGGCTAGATCACTTCTATGCCCAGGCTCACTTCCTTTACAATGTTTAGGGTCAGCTCACTGCTTTCCCAAGGGTCACGCCCTGTTTCTCTCTCTATGGCTCACTGCCAGTGGAGAGGATCAGTTTCTTTCTCTTCCTAAGCTCACTGCTCTGAAAGGAAATCCACTCACAGTTTATAGACCTGTAGGTCTCTTCACTTGCATGAATAAATGCATCCTTAACTTTTGATAGATGCTCTGTTATAGTCCAACTTTCATCCCCTGATGAATACCACTTTGCCTCTTAACCACTGGGCAATTCACTTTGGAAACACCTTCGCAAAGCACCCTACTTCGCAAGGCTCCCAATTTCGCGAAGCTCAAACAGGTCTTCGCGAAGCTCCTGCCTTTTCGCAAAGCTCTATCGCGAAGCACTCTCGCGATGCACAGACCTTCGCAATGCTTAGGTCGTTGTGGAGCTCCTGCCTCTATGTGAAGCTCACTGAGCCAATGCGGGGCACACACCTTTCGCGGAGCTAGAATAGCCACCGCGAAGCTCCCCTTTCACGAAGCACACTGCCTTCGCGAACTACCTCTGCGAACCGAGAGCTAAGGATTTTCTCTGAAAATTCTCTCTACTTCTCTTGAGGGGGTCGACCTCTATTTATAGGCGATTCCACCGACCCTCGACCCTTCCACGCGAAGTCAACGCCACGTCATCTCAAATCGCGAAGCTCTGAAGTTTCCGCCGGAATTCTGTCCAAATCACGAAGCACCTCGGCAATTTTCGGATCGCGGAGCTCGTCGTAATCACGGAGCATTACCATCAACATTATTTAGCACCTTCTCCATGAAGCTCTCTCGCAAATCCCTTCACTTCCACGATGCGCTTCAACTCTTCCGTTCGCGAAGCTTTGACGTAATCGCGAAGCATCACCGCCTCCATTTTTATGATCTTCACGAAATCCAATCCACAAAGCTTCACTTCGTGAAATTCGTGCCTTTTCCATATTAAAATATGGTTGTAACGCCCCGACCCCAGCTACCCAGAGCCGGTGCATTACTTCGTAACATTGGCATGATCACAAAAGATCAAGTCTCGAAAGACCGATTAGTTTAGTAGCCTTGGAAATAGTAGATACATTCATAAGTCTTTCATTACATCAAAATTAAACAGACTACAAAAAAACATGGTCTTCATAGTCCACACTCATATCTTCACTGATTATTCTTGCAAGTCAGTCATAAAATACTTCTTCACAACCTGGAAAATTTTTAAACATTGAAAGGGGTGAGCTCAAATGCTCAGTAAGGATAACAATAATGCGGAAGCTTTCATAAATAAACATTAACATTTAAGGCAATGTATAACTAAAACAAAAGCCTTTTAAACATGAACTTCAACATAATATGGCAAAAGTAAAATGAGATAATGCCATTCACTTCTTCACATGGATATTCTACTGGCCGAATAATCACATGCAATATCAATAACCACTTTCATAATGAGGGAATGTATAATGCCGGACATTCTGAAACATTTTGTCAAGGCCTCGGCCAAGACATCTAAAATGATTAAGGCCTCGGCCAAAACCATAAATCAAATTGGGAAAGGGCCTCGGCCAATTCCACGTCTAGTTGTCTCATGAGACCTACCGATGCATCGAGGAGCTATAGCGGGCTCCACCCGTCACTTATTAAGTCCAATACATTCCTCATATGAATAGGTTTAAACATATCATAAACCATAACATAATTGTATCACATAAAACATGCATAATGTAAACATAACATTTCCACATTTAAATCACAAGATATCAATACAACACATTGATATAATAAAAACACTTTCAAAACCATTTTCAATACCAAAATAAAAGAAAGTTAAAACTTTGTATTTATTTTTCGTTAAAAAAATGATGGCTTGTAGAGGAAGCCGAAACTCAAATAATGGTCACGGCGGCGGAGAAGTCGTTGTCGCCGCATAAGTACGGAAAGAAAAACATTCCCTTTTGTCGTTTAGCAAAACGCTTTGTATAAAAAGATTCCTTTTGAATAACCGTAAAAGTCAAAGGGGTTTATACACCGTATAAAAGAAATTTGTGTATAAAACCAAATATGCCTCAATGAAAGGAGATTGAGACGAAGTACTTTAAAAGATAATTTTTAAATAAAATATATCTATTATGTGTATTCACTATAGGTACACATAAATAATGTAAAAATACAAGATAGGACATAATAATATCATGACATAATTTGAAAGTAGGAGATTAACCCAAAGAATGGAAGTTGGGTTAAGAAGTTCCCTTACAAAGAGAATTTTTAAAATAAAATATATCTATTATGTGTATTCACTACAAGTACACATAAATAATGTACAAATACAGGATATGAAATAATAATATCATGACATAATTTGAAAGTAGGAGATTAACCCAAAGAATGGAAATTGGGTTAAGAAGTTCCCTTACCTCGTGTCTGACTTGACTCAACCGTTCTTTAACCTCCTGAATAATAAACTAGAGTTAATATATACCTTATTAAGAACCATTTTCAACTTCATTATCCTTATTATATCACTTATTACAATGATATGAACATTATGTAATTATTTAAGTTAATAATGTTCATTTTGTCGGTATTTGGTTCTTAAGTCAAAAATAGGCTTCTTACACTTACATGTTGTTAATTTGGTCAAAGGTTCATTATATCCAGAATGGTATTCATGATGTAGATATCATATATGTCATATATATCCAGTACATACATTCATTTATAATATTACATCACATTTAGAGGTAAGAAATGAAATGCACCGTTCATGGAGACGGTAAGCCGTACGTACGCATGAACGCTACTTCCATTTCTATTTCATATTTTTTGGAATGGAATCATAATGATATGAGAGTATATTATAATTCCAGTATAATAACATATATAATATCATTAACTTTATCCTTCACACATCCCACATATGGTATTAACGAATCAAATCACTTTCAGGGGGCGGTAGTCCGCGCTTCCTAAAATGAAGATATCGTGTTTTACCCATAATGGAAACCATAAAGGTATGCCCAAAATGAAAAAAACAGAAGCTTAAGGAAAACATAAACATATTATATATCATATATAAAAATAGTGACATCATAATGGCCACCTTTGAAGGTGTTAAATGAGTGTTGAACAATCATCGTTTCGGGAGGCAGAATTTCGCCATCCACGGAAACCTTATGTTCTTTAACCATTTGATGTAGTTGTGTGGAAGTGTAGCTCAAATAAATCTTATAACAACATCCTAGTATATTTAAGATACTGGTGTTGTTACAAAAGAAGTAAATAAAAAGAGTTTAGGGGGTTGGAGAAGCAAAATAAAACAAAAGAACATGAGAGAATGAATTACCTTAAAAAGTGTAACTCCTTTTGAGTTGAGCCTAAAGGCTTCCTTTGAAAGGATTCTGCCCAAAGGGAATCCTCTAGGATGAGGAGAGGGATGTGGAGAGAGCAAATGGGCAGGGGTTGGCCGAGCCAATGGCTTGAAGAGTGTGTGAAATGAGGTAGAGGTGGGGGCCTTTTATAAGAGGAGAGGAGGGGCACTTTTGGAAAGTAAAGGAACATTACATTATTTGAAAATGTGTTTCGGTTTTAAAAGGTCCCACATTGATAGAATTCGTGGATAAGGTGATAAGGCATCGAAATCCACTCATCCAATTGGTTTTGGCCATGTGTAGTTCATAGATTTTATATTATCTTTCCATTTTATTTAAATCGTCAAATAATGATGTCATCGCTGCATCATTATTATGTCATAAATAATTAAATTTATTTAATGTCTAAAAATTATAAAAAAACTACTATGATATAGGAAATCTTTTTATCTTTCCAATGACTATTTATAATCAAAATTTGGACTAGTGTAACCCTACTTAAAAATTGTTTTAGTAAAACACTTTATGTTAGTGTCATTTTCACTTTAACATTAAATAAAAAGTAATTTATGTTATTTCCCAACAAAAGTGGATCCATGGGGTCCCCAAGTTAGGCCATGGCTTGTCTTGGTCGGCCATGACACAACCAATGAGGTTGGGACATGTGTCTAGGTCATTTAATATTATTAAAGTATTATTTATACCTTAAACTACCCTAATTACCACTAATCGCGATTAAGAACTTAATAAGTTACTATTCACCAAAAAATTATTATAATCTCATTGAACCACATTTTACTTCTTAATGACAACCATGTATGTCGGATTTTTGAAAATCAAATCACAGAAGTTGTAATATTTCATTTAAACGAAAAATCAGTTATTTAACTACCACTTAGTGGTTTCACTATTCATCAAAAATTGAAGTTTTTCAGAATAAGGCCAAAATTTCACCCTAAGCTATAATTGATATTCCGAATTCAAAAATGATGTCTATTTTACAAAATTCCAAACATATTAGTTGCATTAATTAATTTTATAATTAATTCCCGCTGTCACAACAAATAGCGTGTTTTTAAGAAACAATTTATATCAAAAGATTGGCAATTGTTTATGTCCAATTTCAATGTTAAATTAATTCTAATGACCACCATTGGATAAAATGGTAAAAATATATTCTAATTATACTCTAAAACCACTCAATAGTATAATTTATCACTATGAATTATTTTGATTAAAAAAGTTGTTTTAAGTATTTTTCACTATTCATAAAAATTTTGAAGTTCTCAGAAAATTACAAAAAATTCAACATAGGTTAATTTCAATATTAGGAATACAAAAATGAAGTCCATTTTGAAATATAAAATTTCTATAATTTTAAAAAGTGGTTATTACTATTCATAACGGCTACTTTGATTTGTCGCGATGTTTTAGAACTCGAATTTGCGTACAATGCAAGCTATTGCATTATTGAAAGAGAGGCGTATCGTGGAAGCTCGGGGTGTTACATTCTCCCCTCCTTCAATAAATTGCGTCCTCGCAATTTGATATAAGAGGGTGAAAATAGAAAATACCTTTGTGGAAAACCCACATCGGAAATAAGGTTAATAAAATTTAGCCTTAATAAGAGGGAAAATGGAAATAAGAAAGTCACCACCAAATTATGATCTCGATAAGGAGAACATTGGTGGCAATTAAAGACATATAATTGGAGGAAAAACGTAAATATTTGTAGGGATTGATTGAGGTCATCAATCACAATCAACTGTCAAATTGAGGGCCTCAAAGCCTTCAATCTATGTTGATTTAAAATATCATCAGTTCAACAAAACATAAGTTATTAGGATAACACATTTTTTTTGTTTTAATATCCCTTTACTAAAGTTTAAGAATTAATTTATTCATTGAATAAGAGATAGGTATATATATATTTATGCTTGACAATTAGAGTTTCAACCTTCAACTCATCTTTTACTCAAAAAGGTAATAGAACTCAAAAATATTATACTTATCCTAATTGTATAAGGTTCAAAATGTTAACACATACCATTTAGATTAGTAAAACTATTTTGTAATAACCAGGGACTTCCTGTAGGCTAGTGGTAGGAAATAAAGGCATGTCGCACTATGATTGTGGGTTCGATTCCTGCAGCTTTGTCCGACGCGACGGGTTATGCCCCACCCTGCAGGTTGTCCTTTTCCTAAAAATATAGTACCATACTATTCCAAAAATAATCTTCATAAATGTTTTAACCTTAAACAATACTATCCAAAGATCAACTTAATCCACTCCAACCTTTATAATTATCCAAAATACTTCTGTCCAACTCACAGTCCAAATTTTATAAGGAAGGTAAGCATAATGAAGATCCTTTTTTTCCCACATAACAACATGTGAACACCTTCATCATGTATTCTTTTTAAACATACTGAATTACCATGATCCTATACTCCTTCTATCCAAAAATGTATACAAATCATCAATCAGTTTCAAGGAAGTTAAGAATATCCAATATAATTTATCCAAATCAATCACGTCTTATTCCAAAATAACTATCTTGGTATCAGAACCATATTATGGTTTATCTTTTTCTCAACCATATATTTTCCAAAAATTTAACCTACTGTGAAGTTACTTTTCTTGGTTCCACACAATCTCAAGTCCTTGATGAAATAGTACTGCAGTACAATCCTTATATACTCCATAATTATTATAACCAGTACATCATTGATCCAACACTCAAATTACAAAATTCTTTAATAACAACATAAGAACACTAATCATTCCTCCTCATCTGTGGTAGTATCATAACTTGATTATTATCCAATAACATCATTTGGGGCATACTCTGACGATTTGGGCATTGGTTTGCGTAGTGTCCCCAATCCTTGCAGAAGAAGCATTGTACATTTGAAACCATTTTCTTACCCTTGCAGTCACGCACTTTGTGTCCTTTTTCTCTACACTTATAACAAACTCCCATTCCCTTTAGGCAAGTTCCATGATGTTTCTTCCCACAGTTATCACATATTGGAAAATTCTTCATTCCCCTCATTCCTTTATCCATCATTCTCTCTTCCATCCCTTTCATCTCTTGCTTCGCTTCAAAGCCATAGTACTCAGAGAATTCTTTACTTATCTTATTAACACATGATACTATTTCTTCATATGTTGATAACACATGGGAGACTATTTCCCTTCGAAATGTTGGCTTAATACCGTGAAAGATACGATTCTTCTTACTCTTTGGATCATACGTATTGCTGGAGTTCACATTCCTTCTACTGGGCGCCATTTCTATACAACGACATAAACTAGGTTAGTTTATGAATCAAAATACATAATTCCATACTTGTAAAACACTTTACATAAATTGAACTATTTATGGATATAATCCATAATCATAAAAAGAAATGTTTTCTTTGAGTAAGTATGTACTCATAACCCTTCATAGTGGTTTGTAAGTAAAATGAGAATTATCCTAAGCATATCCCCCGGGAGTGTCGTAACCAAGAGTGCAGCAAGGCCCGTTGTCGTGCACCAGTTCCCGTTCGAGTCTAGCTCAAAGCGGTGTTTTCGGGTTTTGCCCCTAGGTACATCTGTGCCAGAGCCGCCTCTACCTGCTCGTATCCAGACAGGGATGTATTGCTCGGAAAACTCATATCATCTCTATAATACCAAAATTCTAGGAAGTTCTTCTATACTAATCCTCGAAGCCTATCTTTGGGCTATGCGTTCTAATCAGAGTTTATCTACATCTAGCTTCCAAGGTTAGTACTAAACTGCCTCTGATACCAACTGTAACGCCCCGACCCCAGCTACCCAGAGCCGGTGCATTACTTCGTAACATTGGCATGATCACAAAAGATCAAGTCTCGAAAGACCGATTAGTTTAGTAGCCTTGGAAACACTAGATACATTCATAAGTCTTTCATTACATCAAAATTAAACAGACTACAAAAAAACATGGTCTTCATAGTCCACACTCATATCTTCACTGATTATTCTTGCAAGTCAGTCATAAAATACTTCTTCACAACCTGGAAAATTTTTAAACATTGAAAGGGGTGAGCTCAAATGCTCAGTAAGGATAACAATAATGCGGAAGCTTTCATAAATAAACATTAACATTTAAGGCAATGTATAACTAAAACAAAAGCCTTTTAAACATGAACTTCAACATAATATGGCAAAAGTAAAATGAGATAATGCCATTCACTTCTTCACATGGATATTCTACTGGCCGAATAATCACATGCAATATCAATAACCACTTTCATAATGAGGGAATGTATAATGCCGGACATTCTGAAACATTTTGTCAAGGCCTCGGCCAAGACATCTAAAATGATTAAGGCCTCGGCCAAAACCATAAATCAAATTGGGAAAGGGCCTCGGCCAATTCCACGTCTAGTTGTCTCATGAGACCTACCGATGCATTGAGGAGCTATAGCGGGCTCCACCCGTCACTTATTAAGTCCAATACATTCCTCATATGAATAGGTTTAAACATATCATAAACCATAACATAATTGTATCACATAAAACATGCATAATGTAAACATAACATTTCCACATTTCAATCACAAGATATCAATACAACACATTGATATAATAAAAACACTTTCAAAACCATTTTCAATACCAAAATAAAAGAAAGTTAAAACTTTGTATTTATTTTTCGTTAAAAAAATGATGGCTTGTAGAGGAAGCCGAAACTCAAATAATGGTCACGGCGGCGGAGAAGTCGTTGTCGCCGCATAAGTACGGAAAGAAAAACATTCCCTTTTGTCGTTTAGCAAAACGCTTTGTATAAAAAGATTCCTTTTGAATAACCGTAAAAGTCAAAGGGGTTTATACACCGTATAAAAGAAATTTGTGTATAAAACCAAATATGCCTCAATGAAAGGAGATTGAGACGAAGTACTTTAAAAGATAATTTTTAAATAAAATATATCTATTATGTGTATTCACTATAGGTACACATAAATAATGTAAAAATACAAGATAGGACATAATAATATCATGACATAATTTGAAAGTAGGAGATTAACCCAAAGAATGGAAGTTGGGTTAAGAAGTTCCCTTACAAAGAGAATTTTTAAAATAAAATATATCTATTATGTGTATTCACTACAAGTACACATAAATAATGTACAAATACAGGATATGAAATAATAATATCATGACATAATTTGAAAGTAGGAGATTAACCCAAAGAATGGAAATTGGGTTAAGAAGTTCCCTTACCTCGTGTCTGACTTGACTCAACCGTTCTTTAACCTCCTGAATAATAAACTAGAGTTAATATATACCTTATTAAGAACCATTTTCAACTTCATTATCCTTATTATATCACTTATTACAATGATATGAACATTATGTAATTATTTAAGTTAATAATGTTCATTTTGTCGGTATTTGGTTCTTAAGTCAAAAATAGGCTTCTTACACTTACATGTTGTTAATTTGGTCAAAGGTTCATTATATCCAGAATGGTATTCATGATGTAGATATCATATATGTCATATATATCCAGTACATACATTCATTTATAATATTACATCACATTTAGAGGTAAGAAATGAAATGCACCGTTCATGGAGACGGTAAGCCGTACGTACGCATGAACGCTACTTCCATTTCTATTTCATATTTTTTGGAATGGAATCATAATGATATGAGAGTATATTATAATTCCAGTATAATAACATATATAATATCATTAACTTTATCCTTCACACATCCCACATATGGTATTAACGAATCAAATCACTTTCAGGGGGCGGTAGTCCGCGCTTCCTAAAATGAAGATATCGTGTTTTACCCATAATGGAAACCATAAAGGTATGCCCAAAATGAAAAAAACAGAAGCTTAAGGAAAACATAAACATATTATATATCATATATAAAAATAGTGACATCATAATGGCCACCTTTGAAGGTGTTAAATGAGTGTTGAACAATCATCGTTTCGGGAGGCAGAATTTCGCCATCCACGGAAACCTTATGTTCTTTAACCATTTGATGTAGTTGTGTGGAAGTGTAGCTCAAATAAATCTTATAACAACATCCTAGTATATTTAAGATACTGGTGTTGTTACAAAAGAAGTAAATAAAAAGAGTTTAGGGGGTTGGAGAAGCAAAATAAAACAAAAGAACATGAGAGAATGAATTACCTTAAAAAGTGTAACTCCTTTTGAGTTGAGCCTAAAGGCTTCCTTTGAAAGGATTCTGCCCAAAGGGAATCCTCTAGGATGAGGAGAGGGATGTGGAGAGAGCAAATGGGCAGGGTTTGTCCGAGCCAATGGCTTGAAGAGTGTGTGAAATGAGGTAGAGGTGGGGGCCTTTTATAAGAGGAGAGGAGGGGCACTTTTGGAAAGTAAAGGAACATTACATTATTTGAAAATGTGTTTCGGTTTTAAAAGGTCCCACATTGATAGAATTCGTGGATAAGGTGATAAGGCATCGAAATCCACTCATCCAATTGGTTTTGGCCATGTGTAGTTCATATATTTTATATTATCTTTCCATTTTATTTAAATCGTCAAATAATGATGTCATCGCTGCATCATTATTATGTCATAAATAATTAAATTTATTTAATGTCTAAAAATTATAAAAAAACTACTATGATATAGGAAATCTTTTTATCTTTCCAATGACTATTTATAATCAAAATTTGGACTAGTGTAACCCTACTTAAAAATTGTTTTAGTAAAACACTTTATGTTAGTGTCATTTTCACTTTAACATTAAATAAAAAGTAATTTATGTTATTTCCCAACAAAAGTGGATCCATGGGGTCCCCAAGTTAGGCCATGGCTTGTCTTGGTCGGCCATGACACAACCAATGAGGTTGGGACATGTGTCTAGGTCATTTAATATTATTAAAGTATTATTTATACCTTAAACTACCCTAATTACCACTAATCGCGATTAAGAACTTAATAAGTTACTATTCACCAAAAAATTATTATAATCTCATTGAACCACATTTTACTTCTTAATGACAACCATGTATGTCGGATTTTTGAAAATCAAATCACAGAAGTTGTAATATTTCATTTAAACGAAAAATCAGTTATTTAACTACCACTTAGTGGTTTCACTATTCATCAAAAATTGAAGTTTTTCAGAATAAGGCCAAAATTTCACCCTAAGCTATAATTGATATTCCGAATTCAAAAATGATGTCTATTTTACAAAATTCCAAACATATTAGTTGCATTAATTAATTTTATAATTAATTCCCGCTGTCACAACAAATAGCGTGTTTTTAAGAAACAATTTATATCAAAAGATTGGCAATTGTTTATGTCCAATTTCAATGTTAAATTAATTCTAATGACCACCATTGGATAAAATGGTAAAAATATATTCTAATTATACTCTAAAACCACTCAATAGTATAATTTATCACTATGAATTATTTTGATTAAAAAAGTTGTTTTAAGTATTTTTCACTATTCATAAAAATTTTGAAGTTCTCAGAAAATTACAAAAAATTCAACATAGGTTAATTTCAATATTAGGAATACAAAAATGAAGTCCATTTTGAAATATAAAATTTCTATAATTTTAAAAAGTGGTTATTACTATTCATAACGGCTACTTTGATTTGTCGCGATGTTTTAGAACTCGAATTTGCGTACAATGCAAGCTATTGCATTATTGAAAGAGAGGCGTATCGTGGAAGCTCGGGGTGTTACAATGGTCTTCTTGGAAATCCACTTTTTACGATGCTCACCAAACTTCAAATTTTGGACCCCAAAAATTTGGCAAACACTGGGAAACGGCGCCACCTTGTACTTCTCTTTTGTACCGCCTCCAGATCGTCCTTTCCTTTGTCATCATTCTTTGTCAACAAGGATTGTCAACAACTTCTCGGGAACTCAACAATTCTCCACGAAAACCTTATTTTTCAACAAACACAATCAACCCAAAAATACTTCAATGTTACCTTGAGGGATTTTTGCCCAACATGAGGCTAGGTATTTCATGTGACGTTTTTAATCCATTTGGGAAGATGCTTACTTCGCACAGCACATGGCCAGTTTTTATACACATTTATAACCTTCCCACATGGTTGTGTATGAAAAAACCTTTCACTTTCATGAGTATACTCATATCTAGACCTTCTGATCTCGGAAATGATATAGACGTATACATGAAACCTTTAATAAAAGAGTTGAAACTTCTTTGGTATGTTGGTGTGTGCACATACGATGCATGTTTGAAAGACATATTTCATATACGTGTTGCGCTTATGTGGACGATCAATGATTTTCCTATTTATGCAATTATGTTTTGATGGATCATAAAGGTAAAATTATCATGTCCTTTTTGTATGAATAATATACGATCTAGAAGACTGAAACATCGATTTAGTTTCAGTTTTATGGGACATCGACGATTCCTGCCAATGGACCATCCATATAGAAATAATCTTCAAAGATTTGACGATACCATGGAGACTGATGATCCACCTCAGCATATTTCTAGAACTGTTGTGCTTAATGAATTGAAAGATTTCATTTTTTTCATTTGGGAAGGGTCAAATAAAATCTAGAAAGATAAAGAATGTTTCCACTGGAACCTATTACAATTGGAAGAAGAGGATTATCTTCTTTGATTTTCCTTATTGGTCAACCAATTTATTATATCATTGCTTAGAGGTAATGCACATTGAAAAGAATATATGTGAAATGTTGCTTTCGATTCTTCTAAATGTTAAGGGAAAGACAAAAGATGATTTACGATCTCAGTGTGACTTGGTGGATTGGGGCATCGGATCAGAATTGCATCATGTGTGTATCGGTGAAAATAAATGGCAAGTTCCATGTGCTTCTTATGTGATGAAACCTACAGAAACAAAATTGTTGAAGTACTAGAAACTATTAAAGTTCCTTATGGCTATTCAAGAAACATATCTAAATGGGTCAACAGAAGAGAGTTGAAGCTAAAATATTTGAAGACTCATGATTATCATGTCCTTATGAATGAGTTGATTCCAATAGAAATCTGTCATCTTTTTTCCAATAATGTAAGGGTGGCTGTTATTCGGTCGTGCCATTTTTTTAGAGATATTTGTGCTAAGAAGTTGTCCAAGTCTTTCTTGCAAAAAAAAATTGCAGATGCCCCATTAATTTTGTGTGAGTTAGAGAAAATATTTCCTCCACTATTTTTCACATGCATATTGCATCTGAATGTCCATATTCCAACTAAAATACTTCTCAGAGGACCTATTTATTTTTTTTGGATGTATCCAACTGAAAGAAATATGTACACATTAAAGTCTTATGTTCAAAACATGAATCATCCTGAAGGTTCAATCATGAATGGTTACTTGGCTCAAAAATGTATGGATTTCTGCTCTATGTATTTGTATGATCTTACTATAAAAATGAACAGACCAATGAGAAATGAAGAAGAACAGTATGATAAAATTGAACCTAGTTTTTCATCGCTTCCTCAAACATGAGAAATTATTGGATTATATACATTAGCAACATTAAGCCTTGAAGAGAGGGAGATGGCACATCGCACAGTTTTATTCAACTGTGATTTGTTTGATAACTACATCAGGTAAGTAAATTGAATATGTGTATCTTATATATATATATATCTGTTAAACTATACCTATTTTTATCTATAGGGAACATAAAGCAATAATGAATATAAAGCATCGTTCTTTATCTTTGAGAAGGAGGGAGACTTTTCATATCAAAGAGTTTTCTGATTGGTTAAAATTGAAGGTAAAAATATTAATTTATAAAATAATTAACAATATTTAATTAAATTTAATATTTATTTATATTTCAGGTATTTATTTCTCCTATTAACTTTATCTCTGAGTAAATAAGAGCTTTGGCTTTTGGTCCTAATATCGTGGTTCGTGATTGTAAATTAATTATTATCAATGGGTGCATATTTATTACCACTGAATGAATAAATAACATGAGAACACAACATGATGGTATTTTGGTTACTACCACAATAGACTGTTATGTCAGTGCATCAGATAGTAGACTGCAATTTGAAAAATTAGGTTATTATGGAGTCGTTGAAAAAATAATAATATTGGATTATTACTCTCATGGATGAGTCACGATGATGAAATGTCAGGGGTTTGATTCGATGATGAGGTAGGGAATGTTTATTAATGATTATGGATTTCAAGAAATTTATATGACTCGTAATCTTGCTACCGATGAACCATATGTATTGGAATCAATGGAGAAATAAGTTTTTTATGTCAATTATCATCTTCGACCTGAATTTGGTGTCATTATTGAAGTAATTCCAAGACATATTTTTGATGATGGTGGTGAAGGAATTGACACCATCCATATTTCCATTGGAAAAAGATCCATTTATTACTTTTGATGACTCCAATAGCTCAATTATCAGAGTTGACTGTAAACCTAATGTTCTGGTAAGAAATATATAGAATCATCCATCCATGTTCTCAATTCTTTTGGTTTAGCTTGACTTGGGTTGTTAGGGTTGGTACTATTAAAATTTATTTAATATTGATTACAAATATGTTGTATCTGACTTGACTGTTATATGAATTTTCAATGTTTATTGGTTGCAATTCTATTTGAATTGCATTTTTTAATTTGGAATTGAACTGTATTCAAACCTACAAAACCAACATTTTCTAACTTGGTGAACATTTCAATTCTTTATTGACCATGTATAAAATTAGTATAACTCTAACACCTCCCTTTAACATTTCACCAGATAATGAACATGATGGTTTGTCTTCTTATGAAAAACATGTATAAAAACCTACATCATCTACCTGGGCTAAAGAAATTAAATTTTTCATTAATTTTGACGAGTGCTTTACCCCTTATAAATCTGGTAGATATATTATCCTTGTTCATATGTTTATATCATTATTTCCAACTATCTTAAGGGTTTAATCATTCATAATATATACCTTGATAAATTTTCTAGAGGCATAATCCAGTATGCTCTCTCTCTTGGTTTTTGAGTGAAATAAAGCCTCAGAATCAATGTTCCATGATTTTAATAGACTAGTGACACTTAGTAAATAAACATAATACTCAAAAGTAAATTTCTTTATTACATATTCTATGATTTATTGAATTCATTATATATCCATTCAAACTCACCTAAAATAATGGATAGTTAAATTATCCATGAATCCCCTTATTCCCTCTCATATATTTTGATTTTTTGGATACACATTAGTTAGATTTTTTCTAATTACTTCCACATTTGTTTTCAAATGCAGGAAATGTAACCAACTAAAGAGAGGCTATAGAAAAAGATAATGGACAACAATGTTCACATGGATGAGATGGGCTTTCCACCACTAGTGTCTGTAGTGAGTATTTTATTTCAAATATATATATTTAAATGATATATAATGTCATGTGATTAATTTTTTTTAAACATTTTTGTAGGATCCACCTCTTAGGTGACAATTATTTGATGAGAATCCTAGTAGTGGTCCCAGTATTCGGGCCGCTAGTACGAGGGGGAGGTATGAGAGCTAGGTGATCTGGTCGGCGTACCCAATTAGACTCTGCCCCTCCCACTGACATACCATCTATCCCATATTCTGATCTTGGTGTATCGTTAGGGACAAACAGGATATTTAGGCCTCCAATTTTTTCACCACCCTTTACATATGAGTCTCCTCACTATCTTTACCATATCCAATGATAATTCCCACCCCCCATCCAACATTTGGCTAGCCATTCGTGCCATTTTTTTTACTTCTACTTCCTTCTCTAAGAGCTTCTATATTCCATCTTCTTCGACTCATGTTCTGCCATAGTCTTTCCATGTGGAGCATAAACTGGGACCCAATCCACCTGTGCAGGGTGTTCCTTCAGTTTCTATGGATCCAGCAGTGCCCATTTATCAGACTGTTGTGGGTATATTTATAGAACCCAATCAAATTTTTATACCATTGTTTATTTTCATTATAATATGTATTGATAAAATATATTTTTTTTCTTTCATAACAGATACATCTACTGATAGGAGGCTGGGCGAGGGAATAATCGCATGCGTGTGACATGAAACTATCATAGGTTGTTGCTGGTGGACTATAATGAAGACAATCAAATGATTGAAAAAATAGGACAGCAATGTCGGAGTTTTTTGGAAACGCTTTCTAAATACACTAATATCATTCCTATCAACCCACTCTCATGGAGACCATTTCCAAATTAAGTCAAGGATAATGCTTGGGTAGAGATATGGGTAAAAAAATCTGTTTTATTTAATGCAATATATTATTTTTTGTATTTATATGAATTAATATTTTGGTGTCAACTTCGTTTTAATTTCCCCAATGGTGATGGTGCCCGGCCAGCACGTCTAAAGGATTTAGGTGAGCTTTGGAGAGCCTATAAGCATGAGTTGTATATTGTCTAGCATGCTAGAGTTGGAACAGAGTTAGAAGCGGTGCCTGTCATGGATGATTGTCCGATAGAACAATATCCATAGATGATTACTCATTGAATGGATATTGAGTTTAAGGTAATAATCACATTTGAGGTATTTAAATGAAAATTTTCATGTTTTTCATTAATACTATATTTTGTATTATTGAATTTTATTTAGGAATCATCTAGAATAAATAAAAAAACATTGATACTAAAAAATACCTCCACACATTGGGACGTACTATGATGTCAGATCATGAGAGGAATCGGGTATGAAAATTGTTTATAATTTTTCTTTACGACTTTCACTTCATATTGTTTCCTCCATAATTTATTCGATTGCTAAAGTTTTAATATAATTTTAGTTATGAAATTAATTATTGGTAACATATTTTTAATTTTGATTTCCTACATTCAATGTCATTGTAGAGGAAAACATTGAATATTGAAGGATGTGTGCCTCGAGCAAAACTGTTTTGCTCGAGTAGAAGGAAGAAAGATGGAAGTGCGGTTACCGAACCAACTCAGCAGCAGATTGTAAGTTTTAATTTGTTGATTTAAAGTTTTAATATCTATCTTGTAACTTAATAATCTATTTATATTTGTAACAGGCTTCTTTAGAGGCCCTTTATGCCCAGGAACCTGACAATTTTGGGCCAAATGATCACTTACATCAGGTGTGGGGAGATGAGCACCCTAGCAGAGCACACTGCCGACCTGGGAAGAGTATAGTCCTGACGAGGTATTGGCCCTCCTCAGGTACAATTTGTAGTGCCAACGAGTTCCAGCAGGTTAAGGAACATGCAGAACAGCTTGAAAAAAGGGCCACAGAGACGGCAGAACAGTCTGCTAGGGAAAACACTGTATTTATGAAACTTATAGAAGTTTTATGTCCAACACTTACACCAGAGTCCAACACAGCTTTTGAATAATATATTTCTTCGATGTGTTCTATATATGGTGCACCAAGTGGAAGTTCTAGTGGTGGTCAAGATGATGTCGTTCCTGGCGATGACAATGGCGAGGAGGACACTGAGGCGGAGGAGGAGGTTGAGGAGGAGGCTGAGGAGGAGGATGAGGCAGAGTATGAGCGATAGGAGGAGGTCGTTGAGGAGGGAGGGAATGATGATGGGGACGATGATGAGAATAAGGATGAGGCTGATGATAATGGTGATGATAGTGATGCTGATGAGGGACAGGTTGATTCATTACATTTTTTACTTATATTACTCACATTTGATGTGTGATGATTTGTTGTGCTTCAATATATGTGTGATTAGGTAGGTCATATTATCTTTATTTCTTTATCTATAAATGATAAAACTTGACTTCATGATTTTCTATGACTAAATATATGTGTGACTGATTCACCCCTCCTCTGGACACCCCCCACCACCCTCGTGGACACCCCCCTAGACAGCCCCCCCCCCCCGGACACCCCCATCCCCTTGGACAACACCCCCCCCCCCCCCCCCACACACACACACACACACCACCCACCCACCCACCCACCCACCCCCCGAACACCCCCCATCCCCTGGACAGCCCCCCCCCCACCTGGACACCCCCACCCCCTTGGACACCCCCCTTGGACAGCCCCAACCCCCCACCCCCCTGGACACCCTGACCCCCCTAGATAGCCCCCCCACCCCCCCAAGACACCCCCACCCCTAGACAGCCCCCACCACCACCACCACCACCCTAGACACTCCCCCTCCCCACCCTCCCTCCCACCTATGGACACCCCCCACCCCCTAGACACCTTACCACCCCCCTAGATACCACCCCACCCCCTGGACACCCCCACCCCCCTTAGACACCCACTCTGGACACCCCCACCCCCCTGGACACCCCCACCCCCCCTGGACACCCCCACCCCCTGGACACCCCCACCCCCTTGGACAGCCCCCACACCCCCTGGACACCCCCACCCCCTTGGACAGCCCCCACCCCCTAGACACCCCTACCACCTTGGACACCCCCCCCCCACCCCCTTGGAAACCCCCACATTCTGAATTCAATTTTGTATGCCATATTCTATATGTATTATACAAAATTAAATTATATATGTAATGAATTCTAAATTGAATACATTGAACATAATTTAGAATTCCCTGTGTAATTCATAATTCATTTTGTATGTGTTATTCATTCATAATTCAGAATTCAGTACATAATTTATTCTGTATGTATTCAATTGATAATTCAATTTTGAATTTTGTATTGCATAGGGTAATTGGGTTATGAATTGAATTTTGTATTGGGTTCTGAATTCTGTATTTCATAGGGTATTTGCATTCTGAATTCGCAGGTGCACAGGGGATTACAGAGGGGAGGCAGGTCGGCCTGCTGCTACAATTACAGTAAGGTTATACCAACGGTTGTAAACCACTGGTATATGTGTGAAAATTAACTTTATACCAATAGTTTACATAAAATAGTTGGTAAAACAATATACCAATAATTAGTAAGTCATTGGTATAGAACCTGTAATCAGTCTTTACCAACGGTTTTATGTAAACTGTTGGTAAAGGTTTATTCCAACGGTTTTGAAACCGTTGGAATAGATATGAAATTCCTTAATTTGCAACGGGTATCAACCATTGGTATAAATATATACCAATGGTTAGATGAAATCATTGGTATAATGTGCATTCCAGACCCATATACCAACGGTTATACTTTAACTGTTGGTATATGTCCATCCCCACTGGTAACTAACCAATGGTTTGAGCAACCATTGGTATAGTTTATACCAATGGTTTTTAGGCCTTTCCCAACGTTTTGAAACTGTTGGTATAAGTCTTGTTTACAGCAGTGAAATAAAATTAAGCATAAATATAAAACAATACATTAATTCTATGGATAATGATTTTACTGTGAAAACATTTTTGAACACGGGGATATGTCGATGGTAAAGCAAGAATGGTGATACAAAAACACAAATAGATCTCGCCAAACTATCAATAAACAAGTGAGGAGGATGAGGATAAAATAATATACATTAGATTGAATCTTTGAATCATCTGAGAGAAAGTAAAGATATCATATTAGGTTCATAAAACATTCATTTTATAAAATAAATAAATAAATACACATAAGATATTCATTATCAAAGGTGAAAGTTATAGACAATTCTAATAAGAGAAACTCAACATTTAATTATTTCAAAGAATTTCAGTATGCTTTGAAGAAAATGGGTAATTGAATTTAAGAAAAGAATTACTTCACTATGGTAGGTGTTATACTCTAAATTCATCAAAAGGTGAAAATTATAGAAAATTATCATCCTCGTCATCTTATCTTCCAAACAGTTATCATTACATTTTGTTGTTTGGCACTCATCCTCCATCTCTTGTGGACATGCACCTATGTTGCTTGAAATACTTAAAGCAGTAATCATCCAAATGATGACTACTGCTCAGAGTAGTACAAGAATGATAAAAGAGACGAGGGATGAGTCCCAGGTAACAAATTGAAATAATAACTGTTCGGGAGATGAAATTGATGTGGATGATAGTTGTACTCCATTGTTTTCTCTAAAATGGGTAATGCCTCCCATTTGTGAGAATTAATTGGATGGTAATCAGATATTTCTAACGGTGGAACCAAAAGGAAATGTTAAAGAATGATTTTTTAGATGGATTAAAGTAAAACATACATAGTGTTTATTAGATGTGTGATGAAATAAATGAACTGATTTTTAAGAAGTATTCATGAGTGGGTTATCATTTCAAAGATGGCTATATTTTTATCAACCGCAAGAAATACAAGTAAGGCTGAAATCGATGAATAAAATTTCATTGGTGATCGGAGAGTTTTGGTGAAAACTCGAAGGAGTAAGACTCTACAAAAAAACCTCATTTTTTCCCAAGTAAAGCCTAAATCATTTGGAGAGACTGAAAAGGATGATAATTGGATCAAATCTATGCATGAGGATCTTGATCCGAATAAGAACAGTGTGACATGGGAATTTTTTCCAAGGCTGGAAGACAGGAATGTTATCAGAACCAAGTGGGTGGATCAAAACCTAAGAAAGCTTGGTTTTTATCACGGTAGAGTTGATCACACCCTCTGTATGTCAAAAACATAGTATTTGAGGATTGGACAAAGCACAATGCAATTTTTTTGGATCATATGAGGTATGGTATCATGATTTCTATGATTTGTGAAACATTTTCCTTAGTTTATAAGAAAATGAAGGGAATCATAGCACATTAATTTCTCAATCAGAATATGAAAAAGTGGTTCCCAAGTGATTTGCAATAGAATATTCCAAACCAATGACAACGCTGACTACTATATGGATGAATTTTTCAAAAGTTGACGATTGGAAAGAGGTAGATGTCATGGAATATATGTATTGGGAGCCTATTATACCTCACAGCAACATAATCCAACATTGGGTTTGATATATTTCAAATCGCACAGTACCAATGTTGTCCCAATGAGAGACACATGCTATCAGTGCTGAAGTTTTAGGGGCGGTTTAAATAAAACCGCTGCTAAATTTTAAAATAAAAAAATATAACGACTGTTATACTAAACCGACACTATATTATAATTTTTTTAATATTATTTATTTCGCGACGGATTTTAGAACTGCCGCTAATGCCTTTTTTTGTAGTGTATTTATCCTTAGGCATCTATTGAAATTGAAGGGCTACCTTTACGCAGGTCATGCTTCACCCTTACTCAGCGCATGAACATCTCACTTACTCCTATGCAGGGTCTTTAAAACCCTCCTTACCTTTATGCAAATCATAGGTCCTGCATAAAGGTAAAAATTAAATTAAAAAAATTAATTTTTCACACAAGAAGTATATAAAATATAAACAAAATAGGGTTTTAAAATCATTTAAAGATTATGAATGTTATAGATATAGTGAGAAAAAGTTAAAATTTCCATATTATGTTGACATATATTAGCCTACATTTTGTTTCAAAACTGTTTGCATGAAAATATAATCAATGCTCCAGATCTATCCTTGTCATCTATTTCAAATTTATTGACATAAAATTATCTCCTATAATTATGAGAGTATGAAAGGGTGGAATATGGATGATTGGGGTTAGAAGGTTATATCCATGAGATCCCAAAAGTTGAAAATTATGACATCCAAAATTATTTATTTATAACATTCATTGATTTATAAGTTAAATTCCATTTATAATCTATTTATGTTCGTTAATATTTATAAGATCCTTAAGTGAAATTAAATTTAAAAACGTACGTGATTATTACTGGGGACATGGGATGGCTCGTGCTTCTTCTTCTTTTAAAATTTAGTTTGACAAAGAGTCGTTTTTAATAACAGATTATTTTAAATAAAATAAAATAAAATATTTATAATGATATTATTATAATACCAGTAATGAATATATTTTTTTATAATTTATCTAATATATAACAATGCATCGTTCACTAGATTCCTTGAAATATAATTTATCTATGAAAAAATGATAAAAGATCTAATCATCAAATTAATTTCACAAATCGGAATTTTTTACTATAAATTTTCCCATAAATTTTATGCCTTCCAAAATGATAGGTCTCAAACACACAAAAAAACAAGATTTTTTACTATAAATTTTCCACTATTGTGAAATTGATTGAGCACTGATTGAAACCGCGAAAAATTTTGAAATCGGAAATGTAAGACCGATCGTAGATGAAGCACGTCGTCGATGAAACGAGCGTTGAATTTGCGTTTGATAATGACGATGACAAATAGAAATAGAAATATATAAAAAAATCTAATCAGTACTTATAATACTTTTAAAAAATAATTTTTTAAATAAGTATATTTATTATATATAATTATAATACATATAATAATACTTTTTTTATAATTTAATTTTCTCTCATCCCAATTTCATCATCAATCAACGCTTCAATAACATAATGTTTTATTACACATTCAATCCATTCTCAAATCTAAAACTGTGAAATAAATGCAAACCTCAAACATATGTGGAAAATAGGACAAAGATATTTAAAAAATAAAAGAAAAAAGAATTTGATTCATGGATTCTTCAATTCGGGCCACCTGCGCGGACCAGGGGCAGACCCGTCCCCTGCTGACATCGCACCCCTCCACCTGCACCCAGTTCATGACTTTCAGCATCATCGGCAGAGAAGCCCACCCATCGCTACCCTTCTCCAGGGCCCTCTCCAGGAACTTCATGAACCACTTCACCGCCTCCTCTTTTATCATCTTCCCCAGTCTGATGCAACTTCCCAACCCCCCGCCTCCCGGCTTCCTGTTCTCATCTTTCTCCTCCACCTCGTCCACCATATTATCGTGGATGCCAATGGAGTGCATCACATTCCCCATCTCCACCCCGTCTATCGCAGATGCCAACGGCTTGTTGTCTTCATCCTCCCCCTCGTGACGATGAAGACCGGATGTTTCGGTTGCTGCTTGAATGGATGTCATGTTCATGATCGCCTGCGTGATCTGGGTGTGGAATTCCAAGAACTTCTCAAAACAGGGTGTCGGAGACTCCAGTCTGGCCGATCCACTCAAATTTGAAAACATCTTGAGACATCGAACTAGAGTCTCCATGGTCATCGCGTTTCTCAGAGCGTGAAGGGCAGCCCTTCGCGCTGCTTCTTGTTGTTGCAGGACATCCTGTTTTCACGGCGGCAGTAACATTAGATTCATCACATAAGAAAAGAATGAAAAAAAGAAACTTTCGAATAATTACCTTGCCCAACATGCAGAGCTTTCCAGGAAGATTGATGAACAAGCCGACATCCGCGGCCGCGACAGAGGGGCGGAGCTTGGACTTGGGATTTAAATAGTTTTGCGCCTCCCTGTCGGCCATGAGCGAAGTCGCCTCTCTTTCATTCCCAAACATCGGTGATGCCATGGAGCTTTTCTTTCCCACGTCGGGTTTTCTTTCACTGACGCTCTTGCTCCTGAGGAATTTTGTTGCCGAAGAAGAAGAAGAAGCGGCAACACAGATCTTCTGAGAGAAGATAGGAGTCTGAGCCCTATGGCATTGATCCCCAGGTTTTATTTCACCAACGCTCTTGCTCTTGGGGAATTTCCTTGCCGAAGAAGAAGAAGAAGCGGCGTCACTGATCTTTGGAAAGAAGACAGGGGTTTGGGACCTCTGGGCCCTGGGGCAGGGATCTCCGGGTTTTCTTTCAGACACACTGGGGAATTTCCGTGATGAAGAAGAAGAAAAAGCAGCAGTACTAACCTTTCTAGGACAGATAGGGGTCTGGGCCCTCTCGGCCCTCTGGGCCCTGGGGCAGGGATCCTCAAGTTTTATTTCACCCACGCTGGGGAATTTTCTTGCGGAAGAAGAAGAAAAAGCAGCAGTACTGACCTTGGGAGGGGAGACAGGGGTCTTGGCCCTCTGGGCCCTGGGGCAGGGATCCCCAGGTTTTATTTCAGCCACGCTAGGGAATTTCCTTGCTGAAGAAGAAGAAAAAGCGGCGGGCCCTGGGGCAAGGATCCCCAGGTTTGGTTGTGGAGAATTTTATTGCTGAAGAAGAAGAACCGGCACCACTGGTCGCCCATCTCCGTGTAGCCGACAGCTTAGAAACGGAACCGTTCTGGTCGCCCTTCTCCGAGTTTTCTCCGATCGCCATTACCGGCTCCCGCGTACCCGCCATTGGATGCCGGCCGGGAAGGAGTTTGGGGCCCTTGATAACCGGAACCGGGGAGCCGGGCTGCAATCTGTCAACAGGGACCGGGTTGAGAGCCAGAGGAGAGGAGGCGGCGTCCACGCTGCTCCGGCCGACCATTCCCCAGGACCACCTTCTCCGTGTACCACACAGCTTGGAAACGGAACCGTTCTGGTCGCCCTTCTCCGAGTTTTCTCGGATTCCCATTATCGGCTCCGGCGGACACATCATTGGAAGCAGGCCGGGAAGGAGTTTGGGGCCCTTGATTACCGGAATTGGGGAGCCGGGCTGCAATCTGTCAACAGGGACCGGGTTGAGACCCAGAGGAGACGACGAGGCTTCCACGCTACTCCGGCCGACCATTCCGCAGGACCACCTTCTCCGGTGCTCGCCGGTGGGCTTCACCGCCGTGCTCCTGCCGCTGAGAAGGTTCAGCAGATTTCCCTGGGTGAGTGACGCCATGCAAATCTAGTAGCTTAAACCTTTGAAAAAAAACCGTGAGATGATGCACTCCGAGAATCCGATTCTTATAGAAACGCTGGGTTGAGGAAATTAAAAGCTCTTAAATGATCGAAATATGTCAAATTGAGGGGCGAATTTAGTTTCTTGAGAGGGAATTAATGCGCGTCGAGATATAGGAGGATTTTAATAATAATACTATTTATAAAATAATAATTTTATATTTGTTTGAATATATAATTATTTATTTATAATTATATAAATACTTTTTTTAAATAATATTTATATCATTATATATATTTATATAATTATATATATATATAGTAAATATATTCATTATTTAAATAAATTTATTATAAATTTATTATTATTTATTTATAATTATATAAATACTTTTTAAACAAATATTATTTATTTATTTATGATTATAAATGTATAAAAATAGTAAAAATACGTTAATAAATATATTTATTAATTAATATTTTTTATAAATGTATTTTAACATTATTAATGAATATTTAATCTTAAGTGCGTGCATGTTTAAAATGTGTAAAATTGATTCATTAAAAATGAGTACAGTATTGAAAACTTGGTATAAGTTAGATTAATATAAATCATTAAAAAATGGGTATGTATTAAAATAAGGATGAACACCTATTGAAAATATTAAAGCATAGTAAATAAATATATATATAATAAATAATATAAATTGATTAAATTCCCAAAAAAATATTTGTGTGTGTGCGTATGTATATAAAAATGCATTAATTACGTATATGTGAAATCAATATAATACCTTTGATCAATATTAAATTGAAAAATAAAACGACATTCAATTATCTCCAGTACTCTATGCAATTAGTCAATATTTTTATTTCATATTAATTTTTAATTATAAATCGTTATTCATTAAATATATGAATATTTAATGTAAAGCATAAATAATATTTTGTATTACATATATCTCTATATTTAATAGTAGTACCCAACTTGTGCATTTGCACGACATAATCATTTTAGTTACAAATTCACACACACACAAACTCATAATACATTTGATCAATATTAAATTGAAAAATAAAATGACATTCAATTATTTCAAATACTCAATGCAATTAGTCAATAGTTTTAATTCATATTAATTTTTAATTATAAACCATTATTCACTAAATATATATACTATTTAATGTAAAGCATAAATAATATTTTGTATTACATATATCACTATGTTTCATACTAGTACCAAACCCGTGCATTTGCATGGCATAATCATTTTAATTACAAATTCACACACACACGCTCATAATTTGGAGTTACTTAAATCTTTAAACAAATGCAATATAGAAAGATAAAGAAAGTGATAATGCACACATATGTGGTAGATATGTGAGGAGAACAGACATCATACGAAGGTTGACTTCAAGAACGGCCCACGAAGGTTGACTTCAAGAGCGGCCCAGTAAATTCCATTGCCCAAGACCAGCATAAAATATTTTACCCTAAAATGCATTAAGAGGTGAAATTTTTGCCCTTTCTTTGAATTTTTGCCTTGCTTGTCTGTTTCCCTAGCCCCGGGGCTCGTGGGGCTTGCCTTAATTGTCTTTTATACCGGTTGTTAAAAAGTGCACACAACACTTCACTTAAGATGAGACATTTTGCAAGTGTATTATGTTGCTTATTGAAATATTTCTTATCTTTATCGAATTAAATATACCAATCAAATGATATTGAAAAATGGAAACACTAGAATAATATTGTAGGACACTTTTTTTAAGTTCATGGTGAATGCAATAAATTTACACTAAAAATTCCACATAACATAAAAGATGGAATTTTCTATACATTTCATTAAATAAATTGCAATGAAGACAATATAGTAGTAAATCAATTACATTAATGACTATTTTTTTGTACATCTAAGTGAGATACAACACTATGGGATAAAATGTATGAAGTAATATATTCCAACAGTGATGATGTGTTGAAAATTTTCCAACACAAGCAAGGCCATGTCGTAGAGGTGGTTGTGCTGAAGATGGAGAAGAAGCCAGAGGCATAACCGCACCCATGGAAAAGGGTGTGTTGCTATGAAGATGCCCCAAACAGCTGGATAGGGACCACACCATAGTGGTCCTCGTGGTGAACATTTGGTTCTCCTGTGCAGCACGGCTGAGCCCAAAACAGGCACAATGGAAGTCGTGGTCTGGATGTTGCACCACCTGGAGTTTGAGAAGGCCAAAACGAGCTTGACCTGTGGTGCAAGCTGTGGTGCTTCTGATGTTTCCTTGTGAGAAACGAGGATGCCCAAAACGGGTGTTGAGTGATGAAGTAGGTTGTGGTCGACAAGTGATGACCTGCAAACCTCCTGTTATCCACGATGTTTTCTCTGTCTATCAAAAACATGTTCAAAAGGAGAGATATGCTTAAAATAATTTTGTAAATATGAAAAGTGGTAACATACACACAGATTTTATATAAATATAAGAAATTTAAAGAAAACCATATTGGGAAGATGAATATGCAAAGACTAATGGGATAATCAAAAAATTAAAGACATGTTAATAAAGTAAAAACAAGGTAAAACAGAGTTCAAACACCCTTTGATGCAGTAAAAACACATGTGAATCAATGCATACAAACATAAGCCACATGAGGTTGTGTATTGAAGCATGAGCTATTGGAGTCTCTATATATCAAGGATCTAATTGGTGACTTGAGGAGTAGATTATATATTTGAAAGTTAAGGAATACCTCGAGAATAATAATTGAAGAATATAGATAACCATAAGCCAAACGGAAATTGGTGAGTTTTTAGAAGTTGTATTCACTAAAATATACAGAATGTGAGTTGTGGGGAAATAAAATGTTAAGCTCAGAAGATATATCCATAATTTTTTTCTAAAATGATTGGAAGTTAAGAGATATCTTTAAAGTTAGGAAGTTGAACTAAATAATGTTCTAAAGCATAAAGTGAAGATATTTGGTAGACTATAACATTAGTACGAAAGACAAAGTTATTTTCAAATGATACCCAAATTTTTGGGTGCCATATTTTGGAGAAATTGTCATTTTCATGTCTGAAAAATAGAGACCATTTTGGAAAAAATTTGGATAGGGTGAAGTTCCATGATGGATTCAAGATAAAGGTTTACCACATAGTAAGAACATGGTTTGCATAGTCAAGTATGTGAATGGAGGTCTGCATAGTAAGAACATGGTTTGCATAGTTTGAATGGAGGTCTGCAAAGGATAGTTCATGAAAGTTCATGGAAAGCATGGCCATGGAATGGAGTATGTGGTCAAAGTAGTGGAGTATGCAGCCGACAGGATAGTATGTGGTCATAAGAAAGAAATTCTTTGAGTTCCATAGAGGTTATTTTGCGAAGGGTTGAATTGTAATTTTAATTTTGAGGAAGATATTCGAGGGACTTTTACTATAGATACACCACTATTCATATCATTATAAATGGATGAAAAATTAAGAGATATTAGGAGGTTAACTGGGAAGACAACCTATAGTATATCCATCCACAACGGAATCTCATGATGGAGAATTTTGCGACGCAGTTTGTGAAGGAAGAAAGGTAGTATGCAAAGTGAGTTTGGGAAGTAGGAACTTTGTGGAGGGTATGTGAGGTGTAGTTTGTAAAGTGTAGTATTCAATCCATCAAGGGAAATACAGGGTCCACATGTTTGAGTATACACTTAATATAGGCTACTCACATGGGAGTTCGTAAAGTGCAGCATGCAATCCATGAAAAGAAATACAGGGTCGGGTCCACATGGTTGAGTATATAGTGAATAGAGGCTACTTACAGGGGATTCCATGAAGTGGAGTATGAGGTCTGTAAAGGGAAGTACATGGTCTATGAGGTTGAGTATGCAGTGAAGTCTTGACCTGGTGACGGAGAGACAATTGAATAGGTTATCATTGATGTTTATAGGAATGGTATTCATAAAATTTGAGTTAAAAAAAATTAATAATGAAACTGTGAAAATCACAAACATGTTATTACATTACTGAATGAACATTAAAATTACCATAGGCATTCAACTGGTAACAAACAGATGGCCTCGACTCCATTAACTACTTCCACTGTCTGACGGGGACTGCTACAAGGGATTGGCAAATGAGTAAACGAATGAATCAATGAAACCCAATGAAAATAAGTAACAAATCAAATAAACTATACGATATGCAATGATTCAAAACAACTAAAACTTAACCAAGGAAAATATGACAATAAAGAAGACAATAAATTGAAACCAATAAATCTTACCCAATGAAAATTAGAGGAGGGTCTAAGGATATGTACTCAAAGAAACTCCACCCAATGGTAGAAATCAGATGGCGTGTGAGGAAGTAGAACTATTCTAGTTCAGGTGTTGTCAGCTGCGAGATGAATATGGGTCAATGGATTGGAGTAAATTAGATATAATCGAAACCGTGGGGTCCACTCCCAATATGGGGTGGTTTTTTGCAGGGGAAGAAGTCTATGGACGACAACTAACCAGGCGGCTGCAGGAAACATTTTCCAGGGTTGGCAGCCGACAACAGCAGGTGGTCAAGGTGGGTGACCAACCGACAGGGATAACTCCATGAGTAGATGAGCTACCCAAAACCAACCCTTGACGTTGAAGATTTTTTTTCTTTATAAAGAGAAGAGCTGTGTAATCTGGTTGTGTGGTGTAAGTGATTGTGTGATCCTCCATGATTATCCAGAGATAATGGAATAGAGAAGCGGTAGTGTTTCTCCCGTGGACGTAGGCTTCGAAGCCAAACCACGTAAATCTTTGTGTGTTGCTCTGTTTGTTATCGTTTTAGTGTGTTTGAGGTACCACGCACCTCCGCTGCGCCCAAACAAATGGTATCAGAGGCGAGTCGGAGCGAACGGAGGTGAGACGGCAATGCGACGGCGAATTTTCCGGTGGCCAGAAAATTTAAAGTGGTCGGAAAATTTTTCCGAGGCCAGATCTGAGAAGAGGGCAGCGAGACGATTCTGACGGCGCAAGTGGCGTTGAAAACGGAGCTAAAACGAAGGAGATATGATCGGTCAAAGTTCGGCCAAACCCGCAAGTGAACAGTAACCCCGTACCATAGAAGACGACACTGTTCACACCACCGGAAAAAATTCCGGTGAGTTTCCGGCAGGAATTCCGGCATGCCACGTCAGCAACACGTCAGTGCCACATCAGCGAGCAATCTGGACCGTTGAACGTGTTTTTGACCATATCTCGGTCAATTGGTGTCCGATTTCAGCGATCCAGGAGTCGATTCTGACTATTTCAACCGTTCCGGATGCATCCGTATGATTAGTTTTTCAAAATTCTCACTATATAAAGTGGTTACAGAAGGGTGCGACATCGATGGTGGTGATCGCGTTTTGCGACGACGATGATGACGGGTGGCGGATCACTACCAAGATTTGATATCGAGAAGTTCGATGGTCGAAATAATTTCGACTTGTGGAAAATCACGGTGAAAGATCTTTTGGTGAAGCAGGGCATGATCAGACCGTTGATCGGAGAAAAGCCCAAGACAACCAGTAAAGATGATTGGGAAGAGCTCGAAATGCAGGTCGTCAGCACAATTCAGCTATGTCTGGCGAATGAGGTAAAGTACTCGGTATTGGACGAGACATCACCGAAGGAGATCTGGAAGAAGTTGGAGCAGCGGTATATGGAGAAGTCGCTGACCAACAAGTTGTTCCTAAAGAAGAAATTGTACTAGTTGCGCATGGGCGAGAGAGCGAATTTGTTGGATCACACCAATGAATTCAACAAAATCCTGACATAGTTATTGGGGCTCGATGTGAAGGTTGGAGAGGAAGATAAAGCTCTTTTGCTTTTATCATTCCTACCAAGCTCATTTGATGGGCTTGTGACTGCATTGCTCGTGGGGAAGGAGACATTGAAGCTGGACGATGTGATGGCGTCACTTCAAGATTCGGAGGCATTTCGAAGACCCGTGATGCATTCAGGCGAGCAAATCATGGCGATGCGAAATGATCAGCGTGGGAGGAGTCGACATCGACAGTCAAGAGGTAAAGAATGGCGGCCAAAATCTAGGGAACGTGATCCGAGTGAAATCACGTGTTTCTGGTGCGAGAAGAAGGGTCACTATAAAAGTGACTGTGGAGAGCGCAAACGGTACGTTGCTGGGAAGAAGAAAGTTGAAGAGGAGGATGTGAACATCACATCATTATCAGCTGATGATGAAATCTGCGTGACAACGGGAAGCATGCACTCAGATGAGAGAGTTGAACGGGGAGAAGTGCAGTGTCATTACTCCAAAAGATATGGGCACATGAAGCAGGAATGTCGTTTTCTGAGAAGCAAGAACGAGCAGGCTCAAAATCCAAAGGAAGAAGGATGGGTTCTGGATTCGGGGAGCTCGACACACATATGTACTATGAGAGGTACATTTGATACTTTTTAGCAGGTGCGAGACTTGGTGAGACTTGCTGATTGGTCAACATACGAGGTTCAAGGAGTTGGGACAGTGAAATTGAAGACACCCGATGGAGGAATTCGAAAACTGGCTGACGTGAAATTCGTCCCGAGGATGAGGCGGAACTTGATATCATTAAGTAGGCTTGATCCGAAAGGGTTGAAGATTTCCATAGCAGGTGGAGTGTTGGAAGTCTCACGCGGGGATGCAACGAAGTTTAACGGGAAGGAGTCTCAAGGGTTGTATCATTTGATGGGGACTGCAGTCAGCCCAAGATCATGTGAAGATGGTGGAAGTGCCATGTCATCTGGCGTGAAGAAGCGTGTTTGATTTGATGATGAAGTTTTCAACACCTGCAATGAGACTGGAAGTCAAGCTTCTACCCCAAATTGGTCGTGAGGGGGAGATTTGTGGGGGCCACTCCCAATATGGGGTGGTTTTTTGCAGGGGAAGAAGTCCGTGGATGACAACTAACTAGGCGGCTGCAGGAAACGTCTTCCAGGGTTGGCAGCCGAAAACAGCAGGTGGTCAAGGTGGGTGAGCAGCCGGCAGGGATGGCTCTATGAGTAGATGAGATACCCAAAACCAACCCTTAACGTTGCAGATTTTTTTCTTTATAAAGAGAAGAGCTGTGTAATCTGGTTGTGTGGTGTAAGTGATTGTGTGATCCTCCGTGATTATCTAGAGAGAAGGAAATAGAGAAGCGGCAGTGTTTCTCCTATGGACGTAGGCTTCGAAGCCGAACCACGTAAATCTTTGTGTGTTGCTCCGTTTGTTCTCGTTTTAGCGTGTTTGAGGTACCACGCACCTCCGCTGCGCCCCAACAGAAACAGTGGTCATATGGAAGTAGATATTGTAGGAAATCAAAACCATAACTGTAGATATTGAAGGGAGATTTGAAGAAATAATATCATCATCATTCAAGAAAACCCTTCCATACATGTTTGTACTTCTTCTTCTGGTTCTCAGGGGGTAAGAATAAGGGGAAATGAGTGAGAATGAAAGAGACATTCTGTAAGAAAATCAAATGATTCGGGTGAACTATTTCTTTGAGCAAGGGAGCATCGTCATGTCTTGTTCAAGCAATTAAACCTAGTACAGAAAAATTGATAATGATGGAAACCAAAATTAGATGATCTCAAACTCAAAAAAAAAGATTGTGCAGGATGGGGAGTTCAGTAGAAATCTACAAACTGGACAGTATAAGCCAATCAACACAACATATCAAAACAGATTTTTTTCAGTGAATAAAAACCCACCAGAGATGGAGAAGATCGACAAATCCAACCCAAATCAGAAAAAACAAAAATTAATATTCCTTAAGAACAAACGCCCACTGGTAGAGGCGGAGGTAGCGAAGCAGGGATGCGTGGAGGAGGCAGAGGCGGTGAGGCGGGGATTCATGGAGGAGGAGGGGATGTGTGGTGGCGAGACAGCAAGGTGATGTGGCAAAGGGGGTGTCAGCGATGGCGAGTCGGTGAGCCAAGGATGCATAGCAGAGGCAGGGATGCATAGCGAGGCATCGAGAAGAAGGAGGAGGCGGCAACAGTGAGGCGGAGAAGGGGGCGTGAAGGAGGATGGGACAGGGGGAAGGAGGCGAGAGGGATGGTGGGAGGCAGAGGTGGGGAGAAGATGGGGTCAGGGGGGAGAGTCGGGGGTTGGGGGAGGAATCAGGGAGAGGGTATAGCGGGGAGGGAGAGCAGAAATGGAGGGAACTCGGGCACGTAGGTGAGAAACAACATGGAGGTGCATGAAAACCTAAATGTTATAGCACATGTAACTATAATATAGGTCAGAATTAATAAAAAGCTAATTGGGAATTGAAAAATCAAAATCCTGAAATAGTGAAAAAAGATAAACATTCAAATCTTAAGATGTTTAACAATTCGAAATGCATCAGGTTGGGAGAATGCAGAGGTGTAGAATGTACCTGACAGAATTTGAAGCAACAAAAATATACCATTTAACTATAGAAAGCTAATTGGGAATTGAAAAATCAAAATCCTGAAATAGTGAACAAAGAGAAACATTCAGACCTTAGAATGTTTAACAATTCAAAATGTATCACATCAGGAGAATGCAGTGGTGTAGAATGTACTTGACATAATTTGAAGCAGAAAAAATACATCATTTAACTATAAAAAATTAACAAAAAAAAACAAATAATTAATATATACATTGTATAATATATAACCATTACCAAAATTTGAAAAGTTAAATTATGTATTGATCAGTTAAAAAAAAACTGGTGATAAGAAGTTGAAAAAAAAACCAGTGATGTTTTCTTTGTTTCTGAAAAAACACTTATACTTCAATTCTAGAAGAAAACCACTTAAAAGGTGACCAAGAAACACTATTTCAATAAGCAATCTGAAAACATTTAGGCTGTGTTTTACAGTGCTTATTTAAGATAAAAAAATTTGAGAAAATAATGGTTGATTTGTTCTGTCTCTGAAAAACTGTTCACAGTTAAATTCTTGAAGGAAACCACGTAAATAAGTGGCATAAAATCACATTTTCAATAAGCAATCTGGAAACACTTATCACAAGTCTTATAAACACTTACATAAGTGATAAGCGCTATAATCAGTTTTCAAAAAGTGTTGTGAAATGTAACCTTATACAAAAGAAAGTGATAAGTAGTATAAACAGTTTTCAGTAACTAGTGTAAAACAAAGCCCAACACTTAAATAAGTGATAATTAGTATTTCCAAACACATACCTAATGTTAACGCCATGGAAAATCACTTCTTTGGTTAGGTTTACCTGAATTTATGGAACTACAATGCTGGAAACAGAGAACTGATGTAGTGGAGGCACTACCACGTCCAAAAAGTGGGAGAATTGGCCTTCGAAGCCTCAACATCGAATTGCTAATAGATGATATCAAGATGACCAAGATGAGCAATGAAAAAAACTTAACAACAAACACCTATCAATTCATCTCTGGAACCCAAGGTATGCCTTAGCACCTACTTCTAAAAATAATCCCATTATGAGGAAGTCATTCCACTCCACATCCATTTATATTTCCTTAGGAAAGTGTTGCTGATCTATACATGCTCACAGGAAATTCATCGCTTTCAAGTAAATAGGATCAACAATTGCATTATTCTTACGACAGGTTAACCTTATAAAGTTCGATCAAATTCCAGTCCCAAGGTTTCACACATCGCAATCTCAATATCTAACACAAACCAACATCATTCAATAAATAATTCCCTGTCTAAGTGCATATTCCCCCGTCACAACACATTTGAGTGAATCCACCATAACCCAAGTCAATCGTAACCCACTTGGTCATACAAAAACTAAGGTTCCCCCCCTTATCCACCTGTCATTTAATGACCCACTTGTCGAAACAAAACCTTAATAATCCAGGTTTGACATTTCATCAAGCAATTGGTATGCAGCTCCTAGTTTCCTTATTTACAAAGGATTTCAAATCTTATCTATACTCCCATAATTTTCCTAATCCTCAACATGAACTCCCCTCAAACTACACATTCCCCTATGCACAAAATTTCAATTTAAGGCATCAAAGACATTTATTCATTTTCCTCATTTATGACTATTTCTCCAAAAAAAAAATATAATCACTCAAAACACATTCCATCCTCCAAAAAATGAAAAGCATGCCCTATAATAATAAAACTCTAGAGAAAGGTACAACCATCCACCCCAATCATGTGTGAGAGGAATAATTTGGAAAATGTAAAATGACCATCATAGACAAATTGAACCTTCACCTATAAAATTTATATAAAAACACTTCAAGATTGGGGAAAACATCAATCAAAGCCTTATGATCTCAATCCAAATCTAGAGGGAGAAAAATATGAAGAGATTCCTACCCGAGAAAGTCTTACCTTTCTAATCAAAGCAATACACGAGAGAGGTAGAGAAGAGGTGATCTTGCTGTATTGGCTGGTGATATACTCCAAATCTGCTGAAATATTCATTGAACAATCAGATTCAAATCATGGAAAAAGGGAAAATAAAATACAATCTACCAACAATACAAAATGAAAGTCAAGAAGAAAATGAAAATGGGAGAAAATTGGAAGAAGAAAACCGATTGTTATATGAAGATTTACATTGGGGCGATGATCTATGGGAACTATGTCATTTTAATAGTCGGTCGAAGTTTATCCGCATTCAGAATGAAAATCGGGGTGATGATCAAAAAATAAACTTCGACTGAAAATGTGTGGAATAACACATAAAAAAAATTAATTATAGGAATAGAAGTGATCATGTTGTGAATATATGAAAAATTATGATCTGTGTTTAGAATAAAAATGTGTATTCCATTAGTCAGTCAAGGTTGATTATGAGAAAAGCTATGTTGTAAAGCTAGGTCACGTACCTAGAATCAGTATTAGAAAAATACCTTGGAAATCCAATGATGGTGGATGATGTGGTCACGTTCTAGTATTCGGTCTTGTCGCATTCCAGTAGTCGGCTGAAGAAGCTTGCTGGACATTAATATACTACACTTGAAATAGATAAGTCACTATGCTCTACAAAGATTAGTCACCTACAACTACATGAACATATTTATGTGAGCATACAACATATGAAGTAATGTGTCACTACCATTAAATCAAATCTCATTCATTACATTATAAAAAAAGTAAATATGATATGAAAATGAGAAGTATTTTCCAAATCAATTTATGAACTTGATTATAAAAAATAAGAGTGTAATGTAATGTATGCATTTTTATATAGGAGTTTAATGTATATAGTTTTTTATACTGTTGAAGTGTATGGCACATTCTATATTTCTAACATTTTTATAAAGGAGTGTAATGTATGCTTAAACATTTTATGGCACCAAACAATGTGCATGTATGTTTTAACAAAGTGCACTGTCAAAGTGTATGTATGTAGGAGTGTAATCTCACCACTTTTTCTATCAAACTAGTACCAAACACGTGCATTTGCATGACATGATCATTTAATTACACATTCACTTACACATAATTTAGATTTTTTCCAATATGAATTTCTAGAAAATAAGTGCAAATATGAATGTACGTATATTCTGTATAAGTGCATACTGATAATGAAAACTGAAAAACAATACTTACAGGAATGCATACAGTAGTTATGTCACACTTATTTTCTATATGAGTTCAAACTGGTATTGCAAAGTAAAATATAAGATCATATGTATAATGGAAAATGAATACAAATATAAAGCTATATAAAGAATATGTGATGATTACATGTAAAGAGGGAGAAAATCCTTTAGTAATATAACTCAAAAATTCTCTAAGAGAAACTAAAAACATAGAATCACAACTATTTTCACATGGGATCCCTAATTGCCACAACTATGTTCTTGGTCCCATTCAATCATAAATGTATCAATTTTTTACCTTAATCAATCAATTAATTTGGAATTTTTTATTATTATTCCATTTATATTTCATTGATAAATACATTAATCCTTCAAATCATATGTTAATATGGACTTGGTTTTTTAAAATATGTCAAATCCAACCCATTTATCATTTATTATTTTTTTCATCCAAAACCACAGTCATGTTTGTAACAGTTGGATCATTTATTATTTTTCCATCCAAAACTGAAGTCATGTTTGTAACAATTGGGGTCTCAGCTACATATAATTGTTGTGGCCTATAGTGATATTTTCTCTCCTACTCTAGGATAAAAATCAAATTGATGGAACCATATAAATATTTACAGTTGAGGCATCTCATGTAATTTAAGTTCTCAATTGATGAATATCATCTAAGTAATGAACTAAATGCTTACCCAAGAATAAACCAAACAAAAAACACAATTGCAGTTATTAATTTTTTATAAAAAAATCTATAGTTAACAATTTTTTTAAAAAAAATCAAAGCTTAGGTATATTATTTTTTAATACAATGATTTGAAAACACAATTGAATGACCTTGAGATAATTGTTGTCTCAAATAGAATTTATGGTGTAGAATAAATCGAAGTGGGAAAGAGAAAATCCATTAGATTGAACAACATGATATTTTAATATTGATGATGATAACTGGTATAGTTTTCTGCTATGTTACAGGAAGTACATGCTTTTATGTTAGTGTAAGTAGTGTGATAGGACTTCCATGGCTGAGTAGCATCTTATGAGGAGGCTGACCACCTCCATGCATCATCATAGTTGAATTTACAATGATGCATGAAGATGACGAGAGAACCTCTCAAGAAACCCCTTCTTTTTCTCTCCGAACAACCCTTCTGTCCTTCTCCCTGAGAGCGAAGGCATCAAGACATTGAAGCCTTCCATATCATCCTTAATCCTTTAAAAATAATAAGACATCAATCAAACTCCCACAACTAGAAAAAGGGCTATTTCCACGGTTCAAAACTGTGTCAATAGGCCCCAAAACCATGGCCAAAGGCTACGGCCATGGTTTTGGCCAACCGTGGCTGCTATCACCATGGCAGTAGGTCCCAACCTATTGCCACGATTTTGAAAACCGTGGCAATAGGCCTCCAAATTTGAAACCGTGGATCTCGACCTATAGCCACGGTTTAAACCATGGATATAGGTGGATATTGCCATGGTTTTAATCGTGGAAATTGCCTCAGAAAACTGTGGCAATTGCCAAAATTATAAATGTCCCCAGCGGGTTTTGATCCCTACACCTCCACTATGTAGTCCAGTGCACTTACCACTACACCGTGCCACAATTTGGGTATATAATTATATATTATGATATATATATTAATAAAAACCACAGGAATAGACTCGAAACATGGAGATAGGGCTTACCGCCAAATTTTTGGCTGGAATTTTTTTTCCTGCGGAAGTGTGGGAAACCTATAGCCACGGTTTTGGAGAACCGTGGATATAGGGTAATGAAAAAATTGGCCTATAGCCATAGTTTTAAAACCCTGGCTATATTCCACAGAACCATGGCTACAGCCACCTATATCCATGATTTTAAAATCGTGGCTATAGATTCGTGTAAGTAACTCCATTTTCTAGCTATGTCTATAGAGAAAACAAAAATCAAATTTTTAGCAACAGAAAAAAGGTAGGACAAAAATTCATCAAACCCGCCATTACTCCCAGCCAGTGGGGGAGAAAGACACAGGCCTAAGCACCTCTGCTACCTGTGGTGGATCGACAATAGCATCATCTCACCCACCAGTTGCTAATATAGAACCAGGAGAAAACAACAATCCAATACTAACCAAATTTTCAGCAACAGAAAAAAGGAAGGCCAACAATTCATCAAACCCACTATTACTCCCAGCCAGTGGGGGCGACAGACATAGGCCTTATCACCTCCGCTGGCTGTGGTGGCTCAATAACAACATCATCCCACCCACCAGTTGCCACTACAAAACCAGGAGAAGTTGGAGTGGCACCGGGAACAACCACCATGGTCTATTAAGGAATGGCCTCAGTAGCCACCTCTGGGGTCCCCTAAGGAACCACTCCTGGAGCCACCTATGGTCCCCACTGTGAATTTGTGATTGGAACTGAAGACCATTGATTGGTCCCCAAACCACCACCACCACAACCAAGTGTAGCACCAGAATAATCTATGGAAAATTCTTGTGTCCTATGCTTCCACACATCTGGAGAACAGATCCATCAGACCTCCCACTTGAGTCCTATGCTTCCTCGAATCTGGAGAACTATACGGGCGAGCAGCCAAAAAAGGCACCCAATACTATGCTTCCCCTTGTTATTGGAATGGATTCCTACGTCAACATACTGTATTGGAGAATCAGTATCACAAAAGTAAATGGTTGGGATGTTCCCCAGTTCCCCTTCCTTGATAGGCTGCTAATTAGTTCTAGGGTCGGTAAGAATAAGGAGACGAAGTTCAGTGAAAGTGGTCTGAGCCTGATTAGTAAAATTCCTAGGAGTATGCCTTCTAATAATGGATTGAGCACCTGTGTAATGTGAAAACTTCAACATGACCCTCTGTCCATATGGAAGAGTGGACTGAACAATAATATAGACATGTTTGGAAAAAATATATGAACAGATTAGAAAAATATGTGAATATATTAAAAAAATATGAACATCTAAAAAAAATTCATTTCAATCTTAGACATCATCAGTTCCCTTATTTAAAGATATTCATCCACACATGACCTATATTTCTTAAAGGTAGTTGCATTTTGGACATAAATCTAGGCATAGATTTCTTTAGGGATTCCTCAACTATATGATAATTCTTGAGCTTAACATCATCCCCAATCTCTTCATTTTTCTTTTCCTATGGAAATGATCTAGATTCCAATTACAAACTGTAATGATGAAATGGTGAATATAAGCTTGGTAGTCAATTGATATGTTCCTCTGCATTACAATTCCAAACTGTAATAGTGAAACCCGAAAGGGGTTATTATTTCAAAAAATAACTTATGCATTATAGTTATAAGCTTGGAATATTTTAGCCTTATAATAACTTGTCCATTATAGAAATAACTTGTTCATTGTGGTTATAAGCTTTCCAAGATTTTGTCATTTTTTCATAAAATGAAATTAGTGCTTGTAGATTTTGTCATTTTTTCATAAAGGATCATTTCTTTGTGGTTTATTTTTTTAAAAACCATCCTATGCATTATATACTAGTAGGTATAACATTGTGATAGCCTATTTTCATAGTGCGTAATGGATTGCATAACTCCTATGTGATATGGTTATGTGCTATGTGAAAAAGAAATAGTTTTCTATCTTTTGAGTTCCCTTTTTCCAATACGTAACTATTTTTATTCCTTCTAAGATAACATGACTCCAAAATAAATTGCATGGGATACTAGGATAAGAAGAGGGTAGATTATTTATGGTGTCGATATTAGAATATTTCAAATCATTCTTCTAAAACAATATTAGCTTTTGGATCTAATAGGTTAATATTTCAAGATTATTTAGCGTTAGTTAGGATTTCTATATATGGCTTCTAATTTCTGATGGACTCACCCATTATAGCACCATGCATTGTGTTACAATTCTTTATGGGTAATGAAAAGTTTCATAGCTTGATACCCACTGCTACAAATCCATTATAAGTAAATCCATTGTTAGCCATAATCTTGGGTGGTCAATGAATTGGGATCTTTTCCCCTAATGATGATAGTGAGTGATGGGATCTCAAAGGGTATTAACTTCCAAAGAGTAAAGGTGGAAGGGAGTGATGCTAGTAGAGAGGGAAGGAAACAGTACAAGGAGTGATGATGGAGAGAGAGATGGCGGTAGGGAAGGGAGAAATGATGACAGTGATGATGAAGTTGAAGTCAGAGAGGGGGGGTGGCAGGTAGGGAGAGATATTGGTGGGGTAGTAATACAATTTTGCCATATCGTTAAAGGAGTGATGAAAGGAGACTTTTGGGGTTATTTTTATAACATTGGGAGAAAAATTTTATCCGCACTTTTAAAAAAGCATTAATAAAGGTATGTTTTATTAGAGATAAAATAGAAAGTGTTGATAAAACCTACCTTTATCAGCACTTTTTAGTGCTGATAAACATATAATGATAATAATTTATTTATATTATTATATATATTTATAAAATTATATAAATAATATATATTTATATATTTATAATTATAACTGTAAATAAATAAATATATATTTATATATATAATAAATATATTTATATAATTATACATATTTATAAAATTTTAAATATTACTAATAAATATTTTTTTTTATTTTTTTAGAAAAGGTTGAGGATCAAACTCCCTTTATTAAACCAAAAAAGAAAGAAAAATATATTTTATGCACTAGGAGAGGAGTTAATTCATTACATTAAAAGGGTATAGATTTAACACCCCAAGCTTCCACAGTACGCTTCTCTTTGAATAATATAGTAGCGTGTGTTGTATGCAACTTCGAGTTCTAACACACATCACAACCAATCAAACTAGCCGTTATGAATAGTAATACCCACTTTTTGAAATTTTATAAATTTTATCTTTCAAAATGGACTTCATTTTTGGATTTTTAATATTGAAATTAGCTTAGGGTAATTTTTTGGTATTTTTCTGAAAACTTTCATTTTTTGATGAATAGTGAAAAAACACTAAGTTATAGTTTAAAACCAAATTTTTATTTAAATAATTATTTATTTTATTAAAATTTAATTAAGGTCAAAATATATACATAATACCTATATAAGTTCAATGTAATTCATTGGAGTTTGTTTAGAATAATTTTAGATATATAAATTTTTTTGAACTTTTCACCGTCTTTTACCCACCTCCTAGGAGAATTTACAAATTCACATAAAACTTAATTTTACCACTTCTGTGAGTGAAATTTAAAAAATCCTAGAGACACGGTTAATATCAAGGAGTAAAATTTGGTTCAATAAGATAAAAATAATTTTTGGTGAATATTAATTTTTTACTTTTATTTACCACGGTTAAAAGTAAATAGGGTAATTAAGGGTAAAAATGATATTATTATTACCCTAACACATGTCCTAATTATATTGGATAAGTATAATTCGACCAAAAACAACCTTATTAATAAAATATTAACCTCTTTGGTCCACTTGGATTAGATTAGGACATTTATTATTATTTAATTCAAAGAAGAGTTAAAAGAGTTAAAATCAAAGTTTAACAACTAAAACATTTTTAATACAGGGTTACACATAAGAAAAATTTTATTATAAATATTCATTAAAAATATAAAAATATTTAATACATAATGGTATTTTATTTATAATTTTTAGACATTAAATAATTTAATTTATTTATGACACAATGGTGATGCAGTAATTACCTAATTAATGAAATATTAAAATAATTGATATTATAAATATCCAAATAAATGTAATTTGAGACTTTTTATGAATTACACTAATTTTCTAGGTTAATATGACATATTAGAGTTGGTTAGATTAATTTTTTTTGAAGCAATAATGCTGTTATGAATTTATAAAAAACAAAATACCAAATAGTTTCAAAATTGACATAAAAGAGTTTTTAAAACAAATATTATATTATTAATTGATATTCTATTCCTAAAAATCTAAGGTTCAGAAAAAGGACTTATATAATAATAGGTGTATCATTAATGAACCACTTGGGGTTCTCTTGGAAGTATATAGTAAGTTTATTAACCATATTATATAAAAATACAAAGTGACATGGTAAATGTAAAACTATTTAACTAAGAGTTAAATCTAAAAGATAAAGTTAATACAGTGACCGAAACCTATCTAAAACCTATTGGTTGAGTAGTTTTCGACCCATCCCCACCTTATACTTTAAAAATCAATTTTTGAGCCATTATAAACCTAAAATGAATTTATTATAAAATAATATTTCTATCTTTTCCTAAGGTGCCCCTCACCCCTCTTATAAAAGGGCACTCCCCCTTCTCTCTAATTCACACCTTCAAAGCCATTTGGCTCGGCCAAACTCTGCTCAAATACCCTATCAACTTCCCTCACTTAATCCTAGAGGACTTCATTTAATCAGAAATCCAACTTAAGGAGCCCTTTTGATCAAATCAAAAGGAAGAACCCGAAGAAGAGGTAAATATCTCACCACCTCGTTCAAGTTCCTTTCTTCTTCCACTTCTTCTTTCTTTGTTATTTCCATTATAAAATAATAACTCCAGTATCTTATATATACTATGATATTATTATAAATATGGCACAACCATATTCATTATTATATCCATCCTTTGAATGACATGTCACCATACGTGCGTACGTATGAATTACCGTCTCCACGTCGTGGTGTAATTGTTATTCAATACATTATTATTTGGATGTGTATAATAATGATGTTTAATTCATGTAAATAATAAATATAACATGATAAAGATTATGTATATATGATATACCATCCAATTATATATTATTTTAATATCAAAGTAATGATAGTGGCTCTCGTGCGTACGTACAGATTACTGTCACCACGAACGCGATGAGATTCATTCCCCATCGTATCCATTCAAGACTAAATTTCATTTGATGATTAAAAATAATGTTTATATACATGATATAATTATGTATATTAATAATATACATCCCATCCATAACAAATATGTCTCACATAACAAATAATATAAAGGAAAACAAATCTGTTAACACCCGAAACAACGATAATACAAAGATATTATTAACAAAGCAATGTTAAAAGATAATATATGATATCATATTCATGTATATGATTCTTGTATAATTTAATAAAAATTATTTTACCATTATCCAAGAGGTTAACCTACCCTTGACCAAGGAAAAGTACAAGGTAAAGGTTTATTTCACAATCTCTTCATTATCCGAGGTTGTTTATACGTAATTATCTACTGAGACCTCTTTATCATCCACATCCATGTTTCTTAAAAATGTATTTCAAAATATTATTAATATTTTATAGACTATGGGTTAAATTCATTTATACCCTTTTTTTACTTTTTATAAGATGTTTATAAAGGAATCTTTCCGTCATTTTCCAAACAAGGTCCTTTTTAACCTTTTTGACAAAATTAAGGTAAGAATGTTTTTTTTAACTCATACGACGGGTGCAACTATTTTCTGCCATTATAAAATCATCAAAGATTCCCTTACAATCTTATAAGAATATTTTCAAAGTAAATGTTTTCTTTTATAATTATGTGACTTTTAAATGATTTCAAAAAAAGAGATATTTCTCTCAAATAGTTTTGATTTATCTATGTCAACATCCTTTGATGGATTTTAAGCTTATTTGAAGTTGATTTATTATGATACAAAACTTCCATATTGTATTGAAGGTTTTGTGATATGTTTGACTGTGGATGTGTTATTTTTATACCATTCATGGTTTATAGATAAAGTATTGACATTTCGTATGCTAGTTTTAATACGAATGTTTATGTTATGTTTAAACCTTTTCGTATGAGGAATGCATTGGACTTAGTAAGTGACGGGTGGAGCCCACTATATCTCCTCGATGCATAGGTAAGTCTCATGAGACAAACTAGTGTCTTGTCACAAGGCTTTAACAAAATCTTATTTGTAGTCTTGGCACAAGGCCTTGACTATGTGGTTATGATAGTCTGGAATTATGCATTCCATCATTATGAAAGTGGTTATTGATATTGCATGTGATTATTTGACTAGTAGAATATCTATGTGAACAAGTAAATGGAATTATTTCATTTCATTTTTACCATATTATGCTGAAGTTCAAGTTTAAAATTCTTTTTTTAGTTATACATTGCATTAAATGTTTATACTTATTTATGAAAGTTTCCGCTATATTGTTATCCTTACTGAGCATCTGAGCTCACCCCTTTTATGTTTTATTTTTCCCAAGATGTGAAGAAGTATTTTATGACTGACCTGCAGGGATAGTCTGAGGGGATATGAGTGTGGACTATGGAGACTATGTTGTTGTAGTTTTTTACTTTATGATGTAATGTAAGACTTATAAATGTATCTAGTGTTTCCAAGGATACTAAACTAATTGGTCTTTCAAGACTTGATCTTTTGTGATCATGCCAATGTCATGTAATAATGCACCGACTCTGAGTAACTGGAGTCGGGGCATTACAACAGATGTTTTACCAAACATGACTCGAAGGCCTAAACAAGGGTTTGAATGTCAAAGAGGAATAATACATCAATACAAGCATCAGAAAAAACCTCATCAAGCCCTGCCAGACCATGAAAATTGAGATCCGTTGAAGGAGATACCTTGCCCCCCTGCAAAGAAGTCTTGTCGTGCTGGAAATGCAGTGTAGTAGAGCACTCCACCAACCCATGCTGAAATGTGGATGGAGGATCTAATGATAGGTTCCAAAAAACATATATATATTTTAATCCACCCATCTGATAGTGCATGTGAGAACACACAACACTGTCAATCCGATACAAAACAAAACTAGACGGAAATCATAGTGTGAAAGATCAAGCAAGGTGCCTTTCCATACAAATAGAAAAATGGCTAATGATGGGTGTCGTCATACCCATCCCACTTTTAAGGTCACCCACCCATCATTCACTAATTAACATATTAATTATATATATTTATAAGATTATAAATAAAATAAATATATTTATTATAATTTTATAATTATTTAAATAAATATATATATAATTATAACTATAAAAAATTTATATTTATTTATAATTTAAAAATTATAATAAAATTATAATTATTTATAGTTATAATTATAAATATATTTATATATATATATATTAAAATAATTATAAAATTATAATAACTGTATTTATTATACTTATAATTGTATAAATTTATATATATATATATATTATGTGGTTTGGTGTTACAATTTCATCAAACACACACACACATCACACACAGGTCGGAGATGCAGGCCATATCCCCCCAAGGGGATAGCCCACCCATCCATCCTTATTTATTTATATTAATGGCCCGAAAGCCTAGTGTAAACTTTATTACACGAGCCAAAGGGTCCATCCATGTATAAATGCCTTCGATGTGTGCAATGTTAGCAACCACCCTATGCATCACGCACCACCCCCCAACGCTCAACCTTTTAGCCACCACACCGTCACCCCCAACTCAATATCAGAGGTCACCAACCCACCCTACATAGTATGGCCATCTGTTCTCCATCAAGCCATTATCCTCATCCTCCCAAAGGAATAATCGCCTACACTCGGCCATACCACGCCGTCACCACTGCAAAACGGGACTTTAACAATGCTAATAAAAGGGATTTATATGTGAAATAAACGCACTGATAATGTAAGAGTTGTTAAAGGTTAACTTTATCAGTTCTTTTTTAAGCTATGATGAAAGGGATCTTTATCAAAAGTTTTTAGCATAGTTAAATGCCACCTGTATCAGTGCTTTTTTAGTACTGTTAAAGGCCCTCTTTAATAACACAAAAAAGCGCTGATAAGGCCCCCCCTGATAAAGGGTATATTTTTTTCACTCCCCCACACCCCTTTTATTTAGTGCTTCCCCCACTTTATCAGCGCTTCCAACCCCATCTTTATTAGTGCTTTAGATTATCCCACCCCCAGCATACTCCCCTACCTCCAGTGAGTTTCGAACCCATGACCTCAAGCTTATACACCAGTTCCTTTTCAACTCCCCAGTACTATTTTTTACATTTTATGATATATCTATATATTTATATATATTTCATTATATTTTATTATCTATATATTTATATATATGTTTATATATATATATATATCTATATATATATTTATATATCTATAAATATTTTTAAATACACACACACACACACATATATATATTTAAAATAGATATTAGTTTTTATTTAGATAAGGTTTATTGGGAAATGTATTTTATATGTAAATATGTTTAATTATTTATTTATAAAGTTATATTTTTTACGTGTGAATATTTAAAAAAATACTTATATATTGTTATATATCTGATTATAAATAATAGTATATTTTGAAGAACGACAAAATTTTAAAGCCATAATATCATTATAAATGTAATCCCTTGGAATAAATTGAGTCCTCACTATAAAAGGGAAAAAATACCCCCTTAAACAAGGCTTAAAATCCATTTAATGTTAAAAACTTAGGATACATAGGCTAAAAACTCAGTTTTGGAGGACTTATAGGCCTTATAAGCCTTTTTTGGCCTCAAAAGAGGTGACAATGGATCCCTTGGGTCACAGAGGTGTAGAAATCATCACAATCTTTGATTTGATATGTGGTATAACCCAAACAGATATCTGGAGCATAATTTATGGCAGTTTGAAAGGTTATCGAATGTGAAAAAAGAGAGGTACAATGACAAACTCAGTTTTGTCCTTGATAAAGGTGATCAAATATTATCATGGGTTACCGTGTCATAAATATCATCGCAAGATTTGATTTGATTATTGTTGGTGCCAAAATTCAGTACAGAGAGGAAGCCCAAAAGATGGCCACATTGACTTCCTCATGAAGCCACTTCGTGGAGCCCCCTAGCACCACGACCGCCGCGAAGAAAGGAGGTGGTCCGCTCCATGAACGTATTTGACTTTCACAAGCCCACCACGAAGCAAGGAGGTGGGCCTCTCTGTGAATGAATTTGACATTTGCAAGCCCTCTATGAAGGAAAGAGGCGGGCCGCTCCACGAACGCATTTGACGTTCGTGAGCCCGCCGCCAAGCAACCAAGGCCCTCTTTGTGCCACGTAAATATCTGTTTCACGGTGCCTCTTTCCTATAAATACCGGTCTCCCCTTGATCCCAAATTATGGACATTTGGACCTTTCGACTTCCCAGCTCCCAAATCGCGAAGCATCCTTCTGCTCTACGAACCATGAGTTGTGCGAGGTACTTTTGCTCCATGAAGTTCCTCCCCCATGTCTCGTCTTGATCCCCTCTTCCGAGAGGGATGCCATTCGCAAAGTCTAAGGGATTTTGCGAAGAAAGGGGATCCCCAAGGGGAACTGGATCATCACAGAGCATTTATTCTTCACGAAACATCCTTTATGTACACATGATCCCCATGCTAATGCAGAGTCACTGCACTTCGCGAAGCACATTGCTTCATGACACCTTTCTTCGTGAGGCACCCCTGCTCCGCGAGGCAGTGCTCTGCGAATGCCTTTCCACTTGGCAAAGTACCTCCCATATGCACATCTTCCCTATTCTTAGGCTAAGGCACCCCACTTCATGAAGCACACCCCTTTGCAATTTCCCTCCGCCACGTAGAGAAACAGAGCTTCACAAGGACCCTGCTTATGAACCCCTCTGCTTTGCAATTCCTTTTCCTGTGCGACCCTCCAGGTTTGCACGGCGTGATTTCAGAGTCCCCTGGACGACACAACCCATTGCGTTGCTTCGCGTCATGCTTCTTCGCATAGGCACACCAATGGCTATTTCTTATTCGCATAGCCACACTAACGTGGGCCCCTCGATGGTTCGCTCTGTGACACCCCCTCACCATGGATTTTCCTATCCCCTCCTTGAACCAAGGAGAAGAGGGTACTAGTTATGTAAGCCCTAGGGGTGCAAAGAAAACCCACCTCTTCTGAGATACAGGACATTAAACTAACGAGCACCCTCATCCTCAACACATGACGTTAAACTGTGACCTCGCCTCATGCCTCACATGTGGGGTGACCCCACCTTGGACATTCTCCACACCCCCTGGTCTCCACAGGGGATGATATCCTCCTTATCAGAGTGGTGTTTTTCCGCAGGGAAAGGGCATCCACCTTGGCATAAGACCCTAGATTTTCTTACCGGAGGTAGCATCCCTGATCCTCCTTTCATCTTCGGTCCCCCGGGCCAGCAAAGGGCGTGGTGGGAAACAATGCCTCTCATTTATTCGGTACCAAATCCCTCTCCCGCTGCGCTTTGTCACCATGGGCCTCCATCCTGGAGTAAGTCCCAATCTCTCTCTCCCTGGGCTACTCCATGCATAATCCCCACTCCACATCCCACGAACGCACCTTTCGTGACGTGATCGTCAGGTCTCTACTGCCTCTTGTTTCTCACACCGAGCACGACTCACATGAGCTTAGAGAAAGCACCGATCATGAAAAACACCTTGGGAAGCCTAGAGTGTAATCCCCATGCCACCACCTAAACTATTTGGCCCTTGATCCTTGCCAAGTTAGGGTAAGTAGGAAGCCTCCATGAGGTTCAAGCCCACCACCTGGTCATTCCTTCACGTCAGGTTCACCCCCGTCCCGCATGACGATAAACTGTATCCACCATCCTGAACTATGAGGACTTTGATCCATGTCAAGGCATGGTACGTAGGAAGCCTCCCTGGGGTTCAAGACCATCACCACCCAGTCGTTCCAACCCCATTAACGTCGGTTCACCAACACCTTTGGCAGCCTAGAATGTAAGCCCCATACCCCCATCCCGGACTACGAGGACTTTGATCCATGTCAGGGCATGGTATGTAGGAAGACTCCTTGAGGTTCAAGACCACCACCATCCATTGTTCCCGACCATATTTGCATCGGTGCACCAATCCCCATCATCTTGGGTAGCCTAGAGTGTAAGACTCACGCCCCATCCCAAACTACGAGGACTTTGATCCATGTCAAGGCATGGTATGTAGGAAGCCTCCCTGAGGTTCAAGACCACCACCACCCGGTCATTCTGACCCCATTCACGTTGGTCCACCAACACCTTGGGAAGTCTAGAGTGTAAGCCCCACACCCCCACCTAAACTACGTGGTATTTGATCCTTTCCAAGGTAGGGTACGTAGGAAGCCTCCACGAGGTTCAAGTCCAACACCCATCAGACCCCAGGTCCATCTTCACTTCGGTTCACCGACACACCCCCACCTGAAATACATTGTTTTTTATCCTTTCCAAGGAAGGGTACGTAGGAAGCCTCCACGAGGTTCAAGTCCAACACCCATCGGACCCCAGGTCCATCTTCACGTCGGTTCGCTGACACGCCCCATCCCACACGATGTTAAATCATGGACCTCTATTCAGAAGTAAACCGTTTTCACTCCATTCAGCAGTAATCCATTGTCACTCTATTCAGTGGTAAGCCATTTTCATTCCATTCAGCGGTAAGCCATTTTCATTACAGCGGTAAGCCGTTGTGACCTCATCCAGTGGTAATATGTTGTCACCCCAATTGGTGGTAAGTCGTCATTAGATGAACTATGTGGACTTTGATTCCCTGCCACGAGGATACTTAGGAAGCCTTTTCAAGGATCAAGGCCAAAACCATCATCATCCTCATGATGATTTCATCCCATTAATCAAACCCATCAATCGCTCCATCATCCATCCTGATCCTTACCCGGGCCACCACATCCCGGTGGGATCATTCCATTCCATTTCCCATTCCATCTGATAGCATTTGGGAGGCCACCCACATGGTGTCCCAATCGGTGTTCCCTCTAGGGGGTCCCTTCATCTGATCCACTCTAGTCAGTGTTCTGATCATCCCGATCCGTCTCCGCTGGATGTTAAACTTGTGGTATACCCTGTGTTAAACATAGGAAGCTGAGGAAAACCACAGATTCATGCCCATGTCATACGATTCCCCACATTCGATGTGGGATGCCTCGGGCTTCCGCGCCCTCGAGAAGCCCTATAATAAGGGACAGAAGACAGACACACCAATCCCTAGTGTCCAAACATTCCAGTGATGCCCAGCGTGACTACTCCCCTAACTGAAGGTTGCTTCCCTGACTGGACCCCTTGGAATGTCCTGACAGAAGCAGTGTAATTAACTGGTGTCCATAAAGATATGGCACCAGTAAGAGTTTCATGAACAAAATCTTAAGCCTATGAGGGATACCCGGACTAGGTGACGAGTTCTGAGGAGAAATCCATGGAAGGAAGAACCGACATCCCATCATCCCATTTCAATCAAGGAGCAAATGTCCCTGAATAAGGAGCGGATGTTGCCTGCCTTTGGAAAGTGGGAATGCGGGGTAACAGCTGCGCGTCCTCACAGATGGATGCATGTGCTCCGGAGAAAGCGTTGAAAATAGAAATGGTGAATCCGACGTGAATGATATTCTCCTCAATATGGAGATTAGTAACGCTCGGGGAATCAATGGATTGATGTGTCACTAGATCTAGCTATCCGGCGCCAGGTCCCGCCAAGAAATTAGTGGGCCTAGCGTGAAACTCGCTAGAAGTTGGGGTAATAGAACATTGGACACTCCATTCTGTGACGTTGTCAGCGTGGATCCCTCTTACCGATCACGAGATATAGGATGGAGCTGGGGCATTGGTCGTCGATTCCTTTTTCTTTCAGCACCGACGAGTTCATCTCTCTGCTTCTCAAGAATCAGGTTGCTGCCACAAGAACATGATCACCACCCACCCATCTACGCAGGGGCAGGGGCAACAACAGCAGAACTACTCCGCATGGCTTCACCGCTTCCACGACGGCCTCTGCATCCATGACCATTGGGCACCCACACCCCATATCCCCATCAGAAGTTATCCAACGAAGGGTAATTAATGACCTTGTACGTCGTTATGAGGAGGAGGGCATCATCCCAACGTGGGACATGGACTGCCTGGATTTGGAGACATCCGTGCCTCACTGCCAACGCCACCCCCGAGGGCCACGTAGGGATCCATTGCTCCCCACCCCGATATAAAACCGCTTTGGGAGCCTGTCCCCGGAGCGCTTTGACGACTCCCTACCTTACGTTGATGAGGTAGGCGACGTCTGACCTAGCCCAGTCAGAGTCCAAATCTAGGGGATCCCAACAAGGGCTCCCACTCGGCTGCTTCAACACCGCCATTTGGTCTTGCTATAGGAGGGGAAGGTAAGCTATGGACTTGCACCACCAGCCCTGGCCCGTCCGACCCGATGCCAGCGTCGGGCACGAGCTGAGGAGAACACCCACCAAGGTTCATCAACATCGACGACTGTTGTGGCCCAAGCCACCGCCGACGCATACCATCAGGTAGGGGCACACACTAAGCAGGGGCGCTTATATGCCCAACCAGGATCGAGGCCCCAACCACCCCACGGGCATGCTGGGTCAACTCTCCTGGTTGCAGGCACGAGCAGTGGTCGCCGCGAACCAACCCGTAGCAATGACACCCCATATAGAGGTCCTCCCCGTACCATTTCCAAACAGAGCGTGGGGCTTCCCCACTCCGAGGCTCAACATGGAGGTCTGCCCCGTGCTACCCCCAATTCGAATGAAGGTTTGCCCCATGGTAGTGATGCTCGGCATGGAAGCCTCTCTCATGCCCATTACACTGGATATGGAGTCGTTCCCCCTGATCCCAACCACCGGTGCAGGGACATCCCCCATTTGGTCCCTCTCCAACGTGGGGATCCTCCCTACATCCTCTCCACAGCCGGTGAAGGTCCTCCCCACCCCGGTAACCAGCGGGGTGAAGGCCAGCCTCGCTCCACCCACACCAAGCACGGAGGTCCTCCCCATGCTCATGCCGGTCCCAACGGAGGTTTTTCCTGCTCTGGCATTATTTATGGAGGTCCTCCCCATGTCCCCTTCGAAATTTGTCCTAGTGCTCCTCGCACCCCAGTTTTCTCAGGTGGAAACCCTCTCCGCCCCAGCACCGGTGCGGTCGAAGGACCTCATGTCGGGAATCAGCCCTGTCCCGAGGAGCCATCTAGGGGTAGGAAGGTGGGTCTTCGTTGCCACAAGAAGAATTCTGGGAAGGTCTGGATGGAGATCAAACCAGTCTGCTTCTCAAACTCTGAAGCAGAGTACGGCTCAGCTCAGGAACCCTCCCCTTGCTCATCTGAGTCTAAGGCTGGGACAGGGATGAGGCGCATCAGTATAGTGCTCCCGAAATGTGAGGTCCACAGGATCCCTGCCTCCCTCCGTAGGTTTATCCAAGAGGATGAAAACTTGGCAATCCCGCAGGTTGAGGTCATGAAATCACCACCATCATTGCCAGAAGCTCTCTCTACCTCCACAAGATATCACGAAGAGCTATTTTGGGGACCAATGGCAGGCGAGCAACAGCGCAACCCACCACCAGCAGCCCTGGCCCCTGATCCAGGAATGGCAGCCGTTAGCCCCTCCTACCGTGACGTAGAGGCCAGGTCGCTACACTCTTTGGAGGACAACCCGAGAATCGGTGGCCAGTCAACCCGTTCACCGTATTCTCCACCGACCAACCTACTGTCCCAGCAGTCCACCTCAGCACTGCTGCCAGTTCCTCATCCACCCCCAGTTGGCAAGTGGGGAAATCAAGGGCCAGACCCTGATTTTGAGTCGAGGAGCTTCTAGAGCATCCTTGCAGCGGACCACGTCCCCAAGAAGTTCTGGCCCGCAGCAGCATGAGATTTCTGCATAACCGAGTCCCTCACCCTAGAGGAAGTTGAGTGTTTCCGATACACCCTCTGGGCAACGCATTTCAATCTCCGTCATTAGCGTGTGGTTTATCTAAGGATCTAGGAGCATTTCAAAGACATCAGCGAGCAGTGTCGTCTAGTTGATTTGGATGTGCTCCCTATGGCCCAGCGCCTCGAGTCACCAGGTCTCCATGAGGCCCTCTAGTAGCAATGTGTTCATAGTATCAAGGTACTCTGCAAAATCATCAGGGAGGCTACCCCCATGTGAAAATACAAGGATGGGGGTAGTATGCTGCCCTCCTCTTCAGTCCTATCTGGTAGCAGCCCGACTCACTATGCGATATTGAGGACATGCCCCCAGGAAGGGTCACAGTCCACATGGACGACATAGTGGACAAGGAGGACGAGCTGGAGTTTCTCGATGGATACTTACCCCCTGAGAGTATGCCACAAATGTTGGACCAATCGGGGAGGATTACTCATCAGCAAAGGAACCTCCTAGGTCTCCCTGCACCCACCGAGGAGTTGGTACTCAGGAGGAATGCCGGTAAGGGAAAAGAGCATGTCGGAACTGTCAAGCACTTCGACCCGTCCACCTCAGTGCAGAAGATAAAGGAAGACTCCAAGAAGGCCACGTTGTTCCAACAACTTTCTGAGAAGAAGAAGTTGGTTGATGAACTCCTGGCTGAACGCATTGTGGAGCGACGAACCGACTATGGTGATCCTAAGTCGGGGTAGTAGGGGCAAGAACAACTACCCCTCAGCGAGATGCCCCCAAACAACCTTGATCATGACACACTCACTGATTGAGATAAAGCCATAGCCCATAGAAAGAGGGCATGGTATGTCTTGCCAAACCCTCCTGAATGGCGCGACAATCCAAGGAACCCCACTAGGGATCCCCCGGCAGCCCCAAGGGCCACTCCACTAGCCGCTCCACGAGTCGTTGAGCCTGTCTACCATGTTGAAGATCCTAGAAACGCACTCGTGGTTAGAGATCCCCGTCAAGATAGGGACCCCCACCCAGATGATCCTATGGCAGTGCTCATAGCTCGCCTTGAGGCATTGGAAATGCAGCAGGTACCAATCCCACCAGATGGAAAGCCATACCTGGCATGGGTGGATGATACGTCGGCACCTCTGGGTTTCGGGAATCCCACCTTCTCCCCCTTTAATAGGACGGGGTACCCGCCGCAGCAACTGGACCACTTCAACTCAAGGTGTGGGCCCATGTTAGGCACTCCAGTGCAGCAGGAGGCTGCCAAGCTCCACTGTTTTGTTCAGACACTGGAGGGGCCGACATTCGTCTGGTACAGCCAGCTCCCCGTCGGATCTGTGACCAGTTGGGAGGACCTTCGAAGGTAGTTCCTCTACCAGTTCAGTTCTACCACCTAGAAAATGAGCATCATAGACCTATTAAAGTGCAAACAAAGGCTTGATGAGCGAGTCACAGACTTTATCGCCTGGTGGAAGGGGCTTACATACTCCCTTGACATGCCACTAACTTAGGATCAATTACCGATGATGTGCGTAGGAAACGTCAAAACAGAACTGGTTTCTTCTCTAATCACCCATAACTATCCCGGAGGGTTCTGAGACTTCTTAGATAAGGCCCAGCGCCTCGAAGAAGCCCTACAGCAGGCCATCCAGGCATGTCTGTTGCCCCCTGTGATTCCAGCAAGGAGATCTGCCAGAGCCAAGCCTGCCACAGTGGCCCAAATAGAATCCCCTAGATAGCTGGAGTTACTACTAGTGGAACTAGCCCCGCAGCCTCGTAGAGGTCCTCCTCCTCTGGCACAACCTCTGGCTTAGCAGCGTCCTCAGAATCAGCAAGCACCTCCGCGTAATGTGCCGCCACCGCCCAGGCGGGACAATCAGGGTCCACCTCCTCGACAGGCCCCTTTGGCCCCTCGTCAAGGCCAGGCTCCAAGAGCCCCATTTCCAGAAAGAAGAAACCAAACCTACTCGTTCAGTGAGAATCAGGTCTCCGATTACTTCCATTGTGCCCTAGAGTAGGGGATTGTACGCTTGCGTGAGTGTAGAAGGTCGGAAGAGGCGAATCTTACTGATCGCCCCAACTACTACCCCTATCACCGGATTCTGGGGCATACCCTCAAGCAGTGTTGTGTTTTTAAATATAGGCTCCAAGACCAGGTCGATAACAACATAGTCAGGCTGGGCCCGACCCTGACACAAGTGGCAGGTATCTTTGTAAGGCCAGACAGCGGTAGTGACAACGAAGGCGAGTGGAAACACGTTTCTAACCGTGAGTCCTAGAAGTACGATGACTGGATGGTTCGAAAGATGGTTTCTCACACCCATGGAATCATTAGGGCATGCCTAAATCATCCATAACCTTCAGAAGCTATGGCCAACACTTCTGTGTCATCATCTCAGCTAACCTCTTCTCACAAGAGCAAGCATCGGCAGTGCAAGAAGAAGCAACACGCCCCACCAATGTCATCGTCGTCCCACACTCTTGGCGACTTCATGACCCCTGAGATGGGGATCCCTCCCAGAATCTACCCAGTAGTGGATGACTCTTCAAGTGACAGTCAAGGGTATGCTTTGGTTAATACTATTGAGTTGGTAAACCCCTATATGACTCCCGACGAAGGGGAGTGCCAGGCGAACCTCCCCAACGTTCCCATCCAACGCCAACGCCGGCAAAGCCACGACCATATGGTTCATCAAGGCACATCAGTCGACACCTCCATCCAGTCTGTGCATGCCACAGAGACCAGACAGTAGGCCCAATGTAGAGCTCAGCACTCACAACCTCTTCATCCGGTGTCGTCAGGACCGCATCCACCACCGTTTATGCTACTGGATCGGGTAGAGATACCTCGTCCATGCTGCGGTTAGACTCTCCCAGTTACAGGCTGATCTCAGTCATCTGGTCCTTATCTGACAGTGAATCTTCGGACTTCAACTAGTGAACAGTGGGACGTGCCCAGCACTAGCCAACCGCCGGTCCAGCCGACATGGCCCGCCATGTCTCCAATCGCAGAGAGACCTCCTATAAGCAGAGGTTCACACCTGGAATGGAAGTATTATGTCCTCAAGCACCTCAACAATATCCCAACTAGGATTTATATCCTTGAATACCTCTTCCTATCATCATATATACGAGAGGCCCTTACTGAGGCTCTAAGAATCCCCCTCCAGTTTGAAACGGAGGTAGCAGCTGCAGAAGCCTTTCATGCTGAAGCAGTCGAGAATGCCGAATGACAGGACATCATTTTGTTCTCAAGATAGGATGAAGACTCTCTCATACAGGGGCACATCCACCCACTGCACATCACTAGCCAATTTAATAGTGTGGAGGTTCGTCGTTGTCTCGTTGACACCAGCTCTGGGATCAACCTTATACCGACACAGACATTGTGGAAGTTGGGGTTATCTGAGGATGACCTGACTCCCTCCGATTTAAGGATCCGAGGATATGACAGGATAGAGCAGACCCATGTTGGCAAGATCCATCTAAATACCCAATTCGGTGGCTTAGTTTCCAGTATTGAATTTATGGTCGTCTCCCAAGACACCACATAAAATGCATTGATGGGCAGACCATGACTCCATCTGCACGCGGCGGTCCCCTCGTCATATCACCAATGCCTCAAGTACTACCTAAATGGGCGAGTAGGCATACTACAAGGTGATGCATCTCCTTTAGCCTCTTGTGAATCCCATTATCTAGACACTGACTATTACAATAGCAAGGATAAATAGATTCTGGTAAGTGAGGATGATCCCTCCATGATCACAACTGTCCCCTGGGCAGGTCTAGATGACGCCTACGTCTTCCTAATCCATCGATTGGAGGCCACGACCCACGACATGGGGAAATGATTTTTTATCTCTAGTATGAGATGAAGGAATATTCCCAAGTCCAAGTGAAGACATAAAATCACTTCGTACTCCTACACAAACTAGGCTCTGGTGATACCGAAACCTCTTACCCTCGTACGGTATCGGGATGTCCGCCCCATGGTCATGGCAGTACGTCATACGTGTCTGTTTCACCAGGCTGGGATTAATCGGCTCAAGCCGACGTTCCATTATTGCTTTGATATCATCAAGTGCATCCCATTGGGCTGAAGACCAGATGGGATCAGATCGACTGTCTTTGTCACTATGGTCTCAGCAGCACGTGAACCACCTGATATGCTATCCACTGCTATCCAGGCTGGTACTAGCCTCCTGTCAGGATCTGCCGACCCAGAGGAAGTTCCTCCCATAGGGAATCCCTCCTCCACAAGAGATTAAGATGATTTGGAGGATGCTCCCCCCACCTTTGAAGAAGGCATCTCCACCATGATCGATGAACTGGTACAGGTGAACCTTGGTAGCGAGGCAAATCTGAGACCCACATTGATTAGTGCCGCTATGTCCCTCGAGGAGCAACAATGGTACATGGATTTTCTGAAGCAGCACCATGATGTGTTCACCTGGAGTTTCGATGAGATGCCAAGACTAGATCCTCAAGTAGTTGTCCACCGCCTTGGTCTCCCGACAAGTCATCGTGGGTTCAAGCAACCTCCCAGAAAGATGCACCCTTCTCACAGTGCCAGGGTCGAGGCCAAAGTTGACAAGCTCATCAGATCCAACTTCGTCAAGGAGGTCCAGTACCCCAAATGTCTAGACAACATTATGCCAGTCAGGAAGAAGAACAGACTGATCAGAGTCTGCATCGACTTCTGAGATCTCAACCATCACTGTCCGAAGGATGATTTTCCCCTTCCAGTGACAAAATTGTTGATCGACGCTACGACTGGATTCCAAGACCTCTCCTTCATGGATGGTTACTTCGGGTATAACCAGATCTGAATGGACCCCGAGGACAAGGATTCTATAGCTTTCATGGCACCCCAAGGTACTTTCTGTTACCAGGTTATGCCCTTCGGCCTGAAGAATGTAGGTGCCACCTATCAGCGGACCATGCACAACATATTCATGCCAATCCTCGAGACATTGGTGGAATGCTATGTGGATGATCTGGTGGTCAAATATCGCCAGTGCTAGGACCATCTCAAGGACCTTGAGAAAGTGTTCAACTTCATCCGTTCTCACCATCTGAAGATGAACCCGCTGAAATGTGCCTTCAGGGTCACCTCTGAGAAGTTTCTTGGATTTATTGTCAGGTACCGAGGCATCGAGATCGACCCATATAAGATCAAGGACATCAGTCAGATGCTTCCCCCAAGTGATATTTAAGAGATTTGAGGTTTATAAGGCCACTTAGCCTACATACGCCGATTCATTGTGAATCTGGCCGGAAAGTGTAAGCCCTTTTCCCGGCTCATGAAGAAAGGCTCTACCTACGAGTGGGACAAAGAGTGCCGGACTGCATTCAAGGAAATTAAGAAGTATCTACTCCAGTGTCTGATCTTGATGCCACCTGTCCTCAGAAATCCACTGATCCTATATGTGACTACCCTAGAACGATCACTCAGTGCCCTTCTCGCCCAGAAGAACAATGAGGGGACGAGAAATAGTCTCTACTACCTCAGTCGTATGCTCATTAATATAGAGACTAGATACTCCCCCATAGAGAAGAGCTGACTTGCACTGGTATTTTCAGTACATAAATTACGACACTACCTGCAGCACCATGAGGTACAACTGGTGTCTCGGGTAGACCCGCTGATGTACATTCTGAACCGCCCCATGTTGACCAGCCGTCTAGCATGGTGGGCAGTAATCCTCTAGCAGTTCGACATCAGGTTCGTACCTCAGAAATCTATCAAGGGAAAGGCTTTGTAAGACTTTATATCTACCCATCCAACCTCCGTGGACCAACCCCTAGACTTGGATTTTCCTGATGAGGCAATCCTCTCGGTAGATCTTTCTATCCCATGTTGGCAGATGCACTTTGATGGCGCCTCCCGAAGCCCCACCAGCAGGATACTCAATGATCCTAGGCTCAACAGAGTGATCCTGGGTATTGTCTTTATTACCTCGACGCAAGCCATTCTTCCGTACTCATTCCTATTGTCAAAAGGCTACACTAACAACGAGGTAGAGTCTCAGGCTCTTATCACTGGCCTCAAGATGACTCTCGAGATCGATGTGCCCCATTTTCATGTGAAAGGGGATTCCAAACTAGTCATCAAGCAAGTCAACGGTGGCTATGTTGTCAGAAATCCAGAGATTGTACCATTGTTGGAGCACACCCTCCATCTAATGGCCCAATTTACATCCTGGTTGGAAGTTACTCATGTTCCTCAATCTCAGAACGGTCAATATGATTCCCTGGACAGCCTGGATTCATCACATGCAAAACCTGAGTAGGATGATCTGATTATACACATGGCACACCAGAGAGTCATTTCACCTGTCACCCCAGAGGATGAAAATGGCCTGTGAGTAAGACATCTTACCTTCAGGTCCTCCACGTCAGGACCCCCAGGTTCTTCAGATGCAGTGGTTGAAGTGACTCCTGACTGGAGAGACCCTTTTTTTTGAGTACCACCAAATTGGTTGCCTCCCGACTGATCGGGCCGAGCGTGAGTGAATCTGATGTCGTGCACTGCAGTTTACCCTCTAGAGTGGTCCCATTTTTGAGTAGATCCTCTAAAAGCATGGGTTTTATGGTGTTCTCCTCTGTTGCATCCAAGGAGTTGAGATTTCTCAGGTCATGCACGAGGTTCACACCGGTTCTTGTGGGGCTCACTAGGCTGGGCTGAAGTTGTCCCATCAAATCCGGAGACTAGGGTACTTCTGGCCCTCTATGATCCATGATTGTATCAAGTTCTCTAAGAGATGTCACACATGCCAAGTTCATGCTAATTTACTGCATCGGCCGCCAGAACCTCTCCACTCCAATAAGTAATCTTGGCCATTTTCAGTATAGGGACTCGATGTCATGGGACCATACCCACTGGCAACAGCTCGCCAATGCAGGTTCATCCTAACCGACACAAAATTCTTTTCCAAGTGGGCAGAAGTAGTTCTTCTCAAGGAGGTTAAGGACCGTTCCATTGTTGACTTCGTGAGCTCCAATATCATCCACTAGTTTGGAGTCCCTCAAGCCGTCCTCACCGATAGCGACACCAACTTCCGAGCAGCCGAGATGAATAAATTGTACGCCAAGTACAAAATATGTTCAAACCATACCTACCGCTATTACACGCAAGAAAATGGGAAGATTTAGGCGTTCAAAAAACCCTCTCTAACATTATGTAGAAAATGGTTGGTTAGAACAAGAATAGTTGGCTGGACAATCTCCCCAACGCCCTCTGGGTCTATCAGACGATGACTCATAATTCCACCCAGGGGACCCCGTATTCCCTGGTGTACAGAGCTGAGGCCATCCTGCCCATCGAGATCCAGCTTCCATCATTACGCACAACGGTCTATGACCAGAAGGTGCTGGATAGGATAGCCGAAATTCATCTGGCTGAATTGGAAGCACTTGACGAGAATAGGCTTCATGCCCTGCATGATCTGGAAAGGCATCAGGATAAGATGGCTAGAGCCTTCAACAAGAAGGTCCACCTTCGCACTTTTCTGAAAGGTGACTTGGTATTGTCCCTTAGGGTTCCAATGATCCCTGTTAGGAAACAACCCAAGTTGGAGCCCAAATGGGAAGGACCTTACATAGTCCACAAGGTTTACCCCAATGGAGCATACTCCCTGGTGACCATGGATGGTGAGCGTATAACTCCTCCCACCAATGCTAAGTTCCTCAAGAAATACTTTTCCTGAGTCTACTAGTCCTGCATGACCTTAAACTGAATGGTCCCACATGAACTTAAACTGTTCGGTCCCGTATGACCCTAAACTGCACTTCGGTCCCTCATGACCTTAAACAGTTCGGTCCTACACGACTTTAAACTGTGCATCGTCCTGCATGACGTTAAACTGCATCTTGATAACTACGTATGGCTTGATTCCCATCATTATGGGATACTTAGGAACGCTCAGACACCTCTTCTTGAGCCCATCCCCCAAACTCTTCTTCTTGACTATCCCCCCTCGGCACAGTTCTCTCGGAGGATCCTCGCATGATATGGTGTAGGCTTCCTCACCACCACTCATACTGGGATTGTAATGGTCGAACCATGTGCACACTACCTGTTCTTCTATCCTCCCATGTCCTCACCACATGACATTAAACTAAATGGCCTTCAAGAACTATGTATGGATTGATTCCAATCCTTATGGGATACGTAGGAACACCCGGGCATTTCGTCTGTTGGCCCAGCCCAAACGCCAGAGTCTTCCCCTTGGGTCAAGATATATGGCAGGGGTGTAAACTTTTTCCCTAATTCACATCGATCTAACCACGATCCGACTATATGTCCCTCTCCCTGGAGACGTTCTCCTCTTTTAGAGATGGGTATAGCTACACTTCACCCACTCCTTTGATTGGGACTCCATTATCTTCCCCATCCAGAAGGGCCCCCAAATGGTATGGATGCTAGGCCTAAGGGCTCTCTCACCACTTCGGGCCAACGCCCTCGAGGATGTTGAGAAATAAGACAATACAAATCCCGAGTTTTGAATATGGTCAGTGGTCGATGCTCATTTGTTGCTCCCATTTAAGGTTACTATAGGGACCCTGTGTTTCGAACATGGTCAACAACTGTCCTATGAAATTGAAACCACCCCAGGATGTCCCAAACATTGAGTGAAGTGGTTCATTCTTCCCTGTTGTATCTCCAAGTGACAAAATCCCTTCGGGCAAAGACAGGTTTTAGTCCCCTATATGACGGGGAGAGCCAAGACCGACTCCTTGTTTCCCACACCGAGCACTGCTCACGTGGGCTTAGGAGCTGCGATGAGGCAGTGACCATACAAGAGAGTGTATGGCCTTCCATACGAGGCCTAGCCTCAAGCCCCTTGGCCTTTTTGGGCCCCTGGCCCAGGTTCTCTCTTATGGGATTCTACGATGTGGTATGGGATTATGTACTCATTCATGTCGGGTTGCTCGCCGTTCCATACACATCCCCAGATGAGACACATTATCCTCTCTTTCGTCCTCACTACAAGACGTTAAACTGCAAACTGGTCGGGCCTTCCTGACCGAGGCCCAGCCTCAGGCCCCTTGGCCTTCTTGGGCCCCAGCCCAAGTTCTAACCCGGAGTGTAGGGTGTAGTGTGGGGTTATGTCCTCATTCACATCGGGTTATTCGCCATGCCTTACACCTCCCTTGTTTAGGGTATCTTACTCCACTCTTCATCCTCACTGCAAGACGTTAAACTACAAACTGGTCGGGCCTTCCTGACCGAGACCCAGCCTCAAGCCCCTTGGACTTTTCAGGCCCCCGACCCAAGTTCCTATTTAGGAGTGTGCGATGTGGTATGGGATTGTTTCCCCATTCACGTCGGGTTACTCTCCATGCCATCCACCCCCCTCATTAGGGTATCTTACCCCTGCGTGACTTCAAGAACTACATATGGCTTGATTCCCATCCTCATGGGATATGTAGGACCGCCCGAATGTCTAGACTTCGGGTCCAGCCCCATCTCCCAGAAATCCCCCTTTCACCTTGGCCCCTTGGCCTACCCTTCCCCGGGGAGGGGAGTATATGGTGTGGTATGGGATTATGTCCTCATTCATGTCGGGATTGTAATGACCATGCCATGTACCTCTCCCTCCTAGGAGTTCTCTATCCCCTTTCTCTATACTCATCCCTTCAAATTGGTTACTCTCAAGTTTAGCACCCTCATTGACCCTCTTCGCTGGTTCACCAATGTGCCTAAGGGTAATCTGGTTTAGTACCTGTAATGTCGGACTCTGCTCGGATATGATTCCGCCCATTTTTTAGGATTTGTTTTCCCCTTCATTAGGCTTCCATCACCTTTCACACCCGAAGGGACCCCAATGTGGCATGGATGCTAGGACTAAGGGCTCTCCTACCATTACGGTCCAATGTCCTCGAGGGTCGTGGACAACAAGCCGATACAAATCCCGCGTTTCAAATATGGTCAGTGGTCGATGCTCATTTGTTGTTCCCATTTCAGGCTAACACGATATGGATATTGTGTTTCGAACACAGTCAACAGTTATCCTCCATCGCCACACCAACCCCATTTAGCCCAAAATGTTGGTTACATGATTCACATCCTTCTCCACCTCATGATTTCCAAGTAGAACTTCGAAACTCTTGGTACTATTCCTCAGTGTGCATCCACACGTTAGAAGGAAAAAATCCGCGATAAGGGAATAATTCGGGGCTCCACACCGATTTCCCTTTGACGCGCATTCCCAGTATTGCAATAAACATCTTCCTCCCTTGTTTCCCACACCGAGTTCGACTCATGTGGGATTAGGGATCGAGTTGAGGTCTGTAGTTACTGGAGGGTTTTCTCTCATCCATGGTCCGAGCTTTAAGACCATAAACTAAGATCTCGTCCAGAACTATGTATGGCTTGATTCCCATCCTTATGGGATACGTAGGAACACCCATACATCTCGTTTTTGGGTCCAGTTGAGTCGGGAGTTAGTTTCTCATGCCCCTTACCCTCTTACCTCTATTTAGGCCCCTTGGCTTGAGGCTCCTTTCTCAGAGTTGCGTATGGTGTGGTGTAGGATCATGTCCTCATTCACGCCAGGTGTGTTGTACCACGTCGTGCACATTCTTTCATGTCCAAGCCATATGACTTTAAACTATGCCGCCTGGTCCTATCACATGACCCTAAACTGTGACATTATCATCCTGGACTCATGACGAAAAACGACACTGCATTATAATTTCCTCACTCAAGGGGACACCATGTTTGGTATTGGTCACACGCCATACCATTTCTCAATGCCTGCTATGGCTTGATTCTTGTGGAGATGCCAAGGCCTGCTACCCTAGGCCTATCACTTCACAAAAAAAACCACTCACCTTAAAGGACAAACAAGATTTATCAAATACCACTTCTTTTGGTGTGAGGGCCACGACCGCACACCCCTTTTATCTTTGGCACTGGTACCTTACCGTTCCACCTATTAGAACTATGAGCAGCTTGATCCCCATCCTCATGGGGTATGTAGGAAAATTTGTGCACCTTTCCTCGGGCCCAGATCAACTCTCGTTTTCCGTCCCTCAACCTAAAACCTCTTCAAGGAACACGTGGTGGTCGGAGCCCCAGGTTCCCATTCACGTCGGGTTTTGGTAATTACCCCACCATGTGTCTCCTGCGATTCCTATCATCCATGGTCCGAGTTATACGACCCTAAACTAAGATCACCCTATGGGAAGGGACTCGACTCCCTCTATCTAATACATCTCGTTTTCATATTCAGATGTGTTTTGAAAAAGATCCCGAAGTGTAGAATTTTCACTGGGACATTCCCCTCGTTCCATGACCAAGCTTCATGAGATCACTATTTAGATCCTCATCCTCTTCCACATCTGAAGGGACCCCCTAACAGCCTAGTCCCATGCCGCATCGGCTCACCTTCCATCCTGGTCCAACGCCTCGTAAGACTTTGTACATCATTTGTGACATGTAACATGTTTTAAACATGGTCAACGGTCGACCCTCATTTGTCTATCCCCATTCTAGGCTAACGTGATGTGGATGCTGCGTTTCTGCCATGGTCAAAAGTTATCCTCCATCGTCATGCCACCATCATTGTGATCCAGATTTCGAGCATCATGATTCACACATTTCCACTTCCTCTTGTTCAAGTAGAATTCCGGCATACTCGGATTTACCTCTTCGCGATCTAAGTGCGCTACATGGATGGGTTAGCATCATTGGTTCGGCATTCACCAAGCGTCCATTTTCCCTAACATGTTCCTTCCTGTGTCAAGGAATTCCCACCACTACTTCTTGTTTACCACATCGAGCATGACTCACGTGGGCTTAGTAGTTTTGGTAGGATGTGAACCGGCACATCCAAGATTCTCATCGTCCCGCATGACGTTAAACCGTGCTTCCAGAACTACATACGGCTTGATTCCCATCCTCATGGGATACGTAGAGACACCCTAGTATTTCACCTAGGGTCCATTTTTAGGAATCATAAATCACGTTCTTCCCCATTTCCGGCCCCCTGGCCTAACCCCTCGTGGGGAACCATGTAACTGCAATTTTTCCCTGAACAAGTTCGGGATTCCCCACGATGACATTGGGAAGCGACAGCCCCCATCGCCAGAGAGGCCCTGTCTGAAATAAGGAATGATCCATGATCAAACCGATGTGTCCATATAATGTGCTTCCACCACAGTGGTGTAATTTCAAGAGTGTTGGATTCTGTTCGAACAAACCATCACTCCACATTCCACGATTTGTATGCCCCTTATTCGGACCCTCGTACTCTTTCATGTCTAAGGGAACCCCCTAATAGTATGGATGCTTGACCTATGGTCCGCCTATTGTCCTGGGCTAACATTCTGGAAGACTAACGAATGACATTTTGAGTCAGGATCTGTGTTTTGAACATGGTCAGTAGTCGAACCTCATTTGATATCCCCACTCTAGGCTAATACAATAAGAATACTGTGTTTCGAACACGATCAATAGTTATTCTTTATTGTCACGCCACCCCCACAATGTTCTGAATCCTGGGTATTGTGATTCACACCTCCCATCCCCATCTATTTGGATTTATTTTAGCGCCCCTGGCGTTACCCCGTTCGTGCACAAGAGCACGCTAGGAAAACAGTAATTCGGCTTTTCTGAGAGCTTCATTCTCCATTCAGGTCTCTCCCATTTCCTCCCAGAAATCTAGACCGGTTGTTCAAACCCTGGATGCCCAAAACTTGGTTTGCAATCCTACATTTGAATGGGGTGATAAGGTGGTCATCCCTTGTTTCTTACATCGGGCCTGACCCACGTGAGCTTAGGGAATGATCGTTGGACGCTCTGTGAACATCACAAGGATGAAATAAAACAATGTAAACAACGAAACTCATGCATGCTACGAAATTAAAAAAAAAGAATGAAAGTACGTTTAAGGGTTTGTAATCATTACAGTACCCAGGGGTTGACTCCCCCATGGACGGATTGACCTCGTCAAAGGAATGTTGAAGCTCTTCCACCCTCTGGCTGGTGGCGTCCAGGAGTTGTTGCCACCTGTTTACCTCCCGCTCCTCTTCGACAACGAGAGGGTGCAGTTCGCCGGTCGCGACCCGAGCCCGCTCCACACCGATCCGGATAATGGCCATCTTCTTAGAGGCTTGCTTCATTCCCTCTTCGGCCTCTTCCAGCTGGGCTTTAAGCCGTGAGATGAGCTCTGATTGCACATCGAGAGAAGCGGAATGCTCATCTGCCTGGGCCTGCAACCGTTCAACCTCGTTTTTGGTCTCCCGAAACCTCTTTATGTTCACCGCCTTCCTCCGCTGCCAGCCCACACTGAGGCCACAGTCATACTCCTGAATCTTTTCCACCATAAGATCCCAGATGAGTATGTGAGGGCGCTGGGCATCCACTCCCTGACACACAGTTCGCGCAGTCACGAGTGAAGTCTATCCATCTCATCCAACTATAGTGCTTGGGGTGTCATTGATGAAGCACGTGATCAGATTCCACAATCGGTGATGAACTATTTTGATGTCCTCCTCGTTAGAGGCCATATCATCCTAGTCGGCATGATTGGCAGGCTCGTATGCAGGGAATGCCCCCAGGAACTCCTCAGCCGGGTACACGTCTGGCGTTGAATCAGGCGTGGTAGGGCTTGAACTATTTGGTTGATCCTCATCATCAGATCCCACCTCAATAACCTCAGGCACAGTCCTGCTGGTGTCCCCTCCAATGATCGGGAGCGCTGTAGTTCAGTCAGGCTGGATGTCCACCTCCATGACCATTGGCATGCCCCTATGAAGGGTGCTACCAGAAGCCTCGACCAACTTCACCGCAGCAGCCCAAACCAATTGAAGGACTGAACACGCCAAAAAGGGGACGTGAATGTCAGTTAACGTGGTTAGGGTATTTCAGTTCTAAATTCGGAAGATGATACTTATAGAGGTTAAATCCTTGGTCTCGCTCTTGGGATGATGTCATTGGAACCCCGAGATGTGGCCCCCCGTATATGGTTGGCAGGTCTGAAGACTCCAGGGGAGCCGCCTTGAGTGTCCCAACCCTGCTAGACACAGAAGTTGATGCAGCCACGAGCATGGATCCTGAAGGTCCCACATTGGCACCCACTGAGGGGAAAGAACGAGGTCTGTGCACAAGGTCTTCCTACACAGTGTAGATGCTGATGAGGAATCCAGAGTAACCTAAGAGCAGAGCCTGAGGAAGGGACTTGGGATTTTACCTCAAGGGACTCTGCGGAGTCTTCAAGATCTGAGGACTGATTGCCAACTTCACCCTCCTCCAGCGGAATCTCTCTACCGACCTCATCTCGCCAGGAGGATTCATTCGAATATTCCGGTAGAGGTAAGTGCTCCCTCAAGTCAGCATCTGATAGTTGCGGAGGGACCGTACAACCCAACAACACCCTAACCCAGCCCATCATTGGGTGTAGGGCACCCCAGGAGTGGATAAATTCTTCCAGATTGGCTATGTATTACTCTTCCTCTGCCTGGGATACTGCAAAACTGGCTCTAATAGGGCCAATCCCTAGAAAGTCCATCTTGAGGTGGTTAAGGTGCTTTTATAACTCAGATGGGCCGAAGAATTTCCGGTTGACTTACCAGATGTCTCAGGCCTCTGGGAAGACATATTTCTCTGGCATTTCAATATGGCATAGCCGTTTCCCTGGGGCCTAAGTTGAAATCCTACGGAATACTCTCGGTGGCCGCCCCTCCAGATGACTCTGTTCTCATGGGACCACCGGGTCCACTGCTGCTGCCGGATCTTCCACCACTACGTCCCCCTCAACTAGTGCGGGCGTCGCCGCTACAGCAGCCCCGCCACTTCGGGATTCCCTTTCCACCTTCCGACCTCGACCCTGAGGTTGGGGAGGCTCACCATCACTGACTAGAGTGGTTGGACACTTCAGTGTCTCCCTCGGGTAGGCCGCCTCCCAGCTTTGGACATATTCCTTTATCAGCCCAAGGACAACGGTCAACAGAGGCAGTTCATTCTGCATATTCCCACATTCCCATGTGAACATGAGACACATCTATCTCATCATGCACAAGTTCTCCTCATAATGCACCTCCAGGTAGACCTGCGGGGTCAGTCGCTGCAGGCACTAGAATTGCCTTGCAAAACGGTGTGGGGTGTATGGATCGCAGAGGTGCTCGCGGTCCACCCTGGCCACCAAGACTCCACCTCGAAAGGCCAGGAGGTAGGCCCGATGATCTTCCATCCCCTAACCATCATCAGTAAATACCCCAGTTGGAAACAAAAACAGGTGGAAATTGAATTCCTCTACCCTCCACACCCGGTTCAGAATCGATGGTGCGGTCAGCTTGGTCGGAAAGCTCCCCGCGACATTCAAGATTGATGGGCAAAAGTACGACCCTGGAGGCAATATGGGGTTCAGATACACATATATCCCCCTAATGTGGGCCGCTATCCACCCGTATAAGAGATGGAATGGCCTGCATACCCTATGTGTCCTCTTCCCCTCATTGATGTGCCACAAAATTTTATACAACTTGGAAAGCATCAGGATCCCTAGGTTGACCCGCCCTCTTGTCGCCAATGTGGACTCCATGATGAAAGTACTTGGTCGCACTCCCATGTTGGTATCCCTTACCGGCAGGATCCAACCACAGATGAGAGCTGCGATGAAGGCCACCAACCTGACTATTGGCTGTTGCTCAATGCTGACACTAAACCCCCAGGTCTTCCACTAGCTATTCTCCAATAGCCGCCAGTATGAGTGGTCCTTACTCTAGGCCCCCTTTGGGCAATTTCGAGGTCTTGCCGGGAACTGATGGTCTACCGGGAAGTTCAGAAATTTTTTGAACCAATGCTTGAAGTGGACATCCCTCACTGCCTCCTTATCCTCCCTAGGCACAAGCTCCATCAATGTTATGGCCAGATGCAACATCTGCTCCGGATCCTCCCATGCACCCATAGAAGGGAGGAATTCTTTGTACATCACCCCCAGTATCGGGACCCCCGATATCTGATGCACGTCCCATAAGCTGATGCCGACATCCCCGTGATGTAGGTGGAATGTATTGGTCCCCGGTGACCACCGGCTCAATATCTCCTACATTAGCTACTTCGGCTGGTAGATGTAGAACTGGGAAGCCCAAGCTTCCTCATACATGCCCATTCTTCTCAGCTCCGCCCTGAACTCCTCACATGAGGAGCCTACCCAGTAGGCCCAAGCCCAATCATCTGTGAAGTTGTTTCCCTGGCGCAGGTCCCATTCCTCAGACCACCCCTTCTTCGGTTTCCCCAGCACTTCCTTGAGGATAGTTCGGTACAGAGGAGGAGACATCTCTGGCTACAATGCCTTCTCATTGACTTTGTTTATATGGTTGTATAATCAGTCAACAATGATGGGTGTAAAGTCCTCCCATGCATGAATGTCGGCCGCCCTGAACCATCGGCGCTGGCACGGCATGCTCCTAAACCTGTAAGCTGGCTCGTCCCTACCTGCTTCAGGGATGAAGACGTTGTCCCTCAGCCCGAAGCCATATAAGGGAAATCTCTTACACAACGGGTAGTTATTCTGGCACTCTAATAGCATCTCCACCAATGAACTATGGTCCGAGTGGCTACGGACCAACTCTCCTAGCCCCAGACTGTTCACCATCTCATCCCTTCGGGTGGCATCCGAAAGAACCCCCTCGGCAGCGTCTTGGTGGGCCATTCAGGTCTAGAATTTGGAAGATTTTCTAGATGGTTCATGAAGCTCATCCACCGAGCGTGATCACGAAGTCTCTTCATGAAGACTGTTCGCAGAGCATGACCTAGGTGTTCAAGCGCCGGATCGTGGAGCGCAAACAAGGAGTCGAGGACTCGTTGTGCGCCGTGAAGACTTGATTCACAGAGAACACTCACGGAGTACATGGAGCTTCGCAAATCGAGAGTGAAAAAGGAAAAATTCATGGAGAAGGGAAAGGAAAAAAGAGATGGTTGCCTCCTATTTATAGGTGATGGCCTCTGGAGCTTCGCGGCGCATCCAGTGCATGATGAGCTTCGCGGCGCGCTCTGCACGCGCGTCCCCTATCCGCCTCGCGAGCCCTCTTCGCGATCCAGCATCACGAACAACCGAGGATTTTGGCGATTCCCTCAGACTTCGACCCTTGAACTCTATGTGTCTCCAAGTCTGAAGGGGGTTATTTGTTGGCACAAAAATTCTGGACAGAGAGCAAGACCAAAAGATGGCCACATTGACTGCCTCGCGAAGCCACTTCACGGAGCCCCCAAGCACCGAGGCTGCCACGAAGCAAGGAGGCGGGCCGCTCTGCGAACACATTTGATGTTCGCAAGCCCACCATGAAGCAAGGAGGCGGGCCACTCTGCAAACACATTTGACGTTCGCGAGCCCTTCGCGAAGGAAGGAGGCGGGCCGCTTCGCGAACGCATTTGACGTTCACGAGCCCGCTATAAAGCAACCAAGTCCCTCTCTGCACCGCGTAAAGATACTCTTTGTGGAACCTCTTTCCTATAAATACTGGGCTCCCCCTGAGCCTAAAGGATAGATAATTGGACCTTTCAACTTCCCAGCTCCCGAATCGCGAAGCATCATTCTGCTCTGCGAACCATGAATTGTGCGATGTACTTCTGCTCCGCGAAGTGCCTCCCCCTTGTCTCATCTTGATCCCCTCTTTGTAGAGGGATGCCTTTCATGAAGCCTAAGGGCTTTACCAAAGTAAGGGGATCCCCAAGGGGACTCGGGTAATCATGGAGCATTTATGCTTTGCGAAACACTCTTCATGTACACATGATCCCCATGCTAAGGCAGGGTCACTACACTTCACGAAGCACATTGTTTCACGACACCTTGCTTCGCAAGGCACCTCTACAACATGAGGAAGTGCTCCGCGAATGCCTTTACACTTCGCGAAGCACCTCCCATATGCACCTATGCCCTATGATTAGGATAAGACACCCTACTTCGCGAAGCACACCCCTTCGCAAGTGCCCTCTGCCATGCGGAGCAACAGAGCTTCACAAGGCCCCTGCCTATGAACCCCTCTACTTTGCAATTCATTTTTCCGTGCGACCCTCTAGGTTTGTACGATGTGATTTCAGAGTCCCCTGGACGACACCACCCATTGCGTTGCTTCACCTCATGCTTCTTTGCAAAGGCACACTAATGGCTATTGCTTCTTTGAATAGTCATGCTAACGTGGGCCCCTTGATGGTTCGCTCTGTGACACCCCCTCACCATGGATTTTCCTGTCCCCTCCCTGCACCAAGGAGTAGAGGTTACCGGTTATGTAAGTCCTAGGGGTGCGGAGCAAACCCACCTCGTCCGAGCAGCAGGATGTTAAACTGCCAAGCACCCTCGTCCTCAGCACATGACGTTAAACTGTGACCTCGCCCCGTGCCTCACACATGGGGTGACCCCACCTTGGACATTATCCATGCCCCTTGGTCTCCAAAGGGGATGATATCATCCTTATCAGAGTGGCATTTGTCCGCAGGGAAAGGGAAACCACCTTGGCATAAACCCCTAGCTTTTCTTACCAGAGGCAACATCCCTGCTCCTCCTTTCATCTTCGGTCCCCAGGGACAGCGAAGGGCATGGTGGGAAATGGTGCCTCTCATTTATTCAGTACCAAATCCCTCTCCCACTGTGATTTTTCACCATGGGCCTCCATCCTGGAGTAAGTCCCAATCTCTCTCTCCCTAGGCTGCTCCATGCGTAAGCCCCACTCCACATCCCACGGACGCACCTTTCGCGATGTGATCGTCAGGTCTCTACTGCCTCATGTTTCTCACACTGAGCATGACTCACATGGTCTTAGAGAAAGCACCAACCATGAAAAACACCTTGGATAGCCTAGAGTGTAAGCCCCATGTCATCACTTGAACTAAGTGGTCTTTGATCCTTGCCAAGGCAGGGTACGTTGAAAGCCTCCACGAGGTTCAAGCCCACCACCCGGTCATTCCTTCACGTCAGGTTCACCCTCGTTCCACATGAAAATAAACGGTATCCAACATCCTGAACTACGAGGAATTTGATCCATGTCAAGGCATGGTACATAGGAAGCCTCCATGAGGTTTAAGACCATCACTACTTGGTTGTTCCGACCCCATTCACGTCGGTTCACCAACACCTTGGGCAGCCTAGAGTGTAATCCCCATACCCTCATTCCGAACTACGAGGACTTTGATCCATGTCAAGGAATGGTATGTAGGAAGCCTCCCTGAGGTTCAAGACCACCACCATCCATTAGTCCCGACCATCTTTTCATCGGTGCACCAAGCCCCATCATCTTGGGAATCCTAGAGTGTAAGCCCCACACCCCATCCCGAACTACGAGGAATTTGATCCATGTCAAGGCATGGTACGTAGGAAGTCTCCCTAAGGTTCAAGATCACCACCAACCAGTCATTTTGACCCCCTTCACGTCAGTCCACCAACACCTTTGGCATCCTAGAGTGTAAACCCCACACCCCAACCTAAACTACCCGGTCTTTGATCCTTGCCAAGGCAGGGTACGTTGGAAGCCTCCACGAGGTTCAAGTCCAACACCCATTGGACCCCAGGTCCATCTTCACGTTGGTTCGTCGACATGCCCCCACCTAAACAATGTGGTCTTTGATCCTTGCCAAGGCAGGGTACGTAGGAAGCCTCCACGAGGTTCAAGTCCAACACCCATCGGACCCCAGGTCCATCTTCACGTCAGTTCGCCGACACGTCCCATCCCGAACTACGAGGAATTTGATCCATGTCAAGGCATGGTACATAGGAAGCCTCCCTGAGGTTCAAACCCACCACTACCCGGTCATTCCAACCCCCTTTATGTCAGTTCACCCCCGTCCCACACGACGTTAAACTGTGGACCTCCATTTAGCGGTAAGCTGTTGTCACTCCATTCCGCAGTAAGTCGTTGTCACTACATTCAGTGGTAAGCCATTTTCACTCCATTTAGTGGTAAGACGTTTTCATTGCTGTGGTAAGCCATTGCAACCTCATCCAGCGGTAAGCCATTGTCACCCCAATCGACGGTAAGTCTTCATCAGATGAACTACATGGACTTTGATTCCCTGCCACATGGATACGTAGGAGTCCTTTTCAAGGCTCAAGACTAAAACCATAATCATCCTCATGACGGTGTCATCCCATTCATCACCCCCATCAACCACTCCATCATCCATGCTGATCCTTACCTAGGCCACCACATCTTGGTGGGATCATTCCATTCTATTCCCCGTTCCATCTGACAGCATTTGGGAGGCCACCCACGCGGTGGCCCAATCGGTGTTCCCTCTAGGGGGTCCCTTCGTCTGATCCACTCTAGTCAGTGTTCTGATCAGCCTAATCCATCTCTGCTGGATATTAAACTTGTGACATACCATGTGTTAAACATAGGAAGCTGAGGAAAACCTTAGATACATGCCCATGGCATACGATTCCTCGCGTTCGATGTGGGATGCCTCGGGCTTCCGCACCCTCGAGAAGCCCTATAATAAGGGACAGAAGACAGACACACCAATCCCCAACGTCTATACATGCCAGTGATGCCCATCTTGACTACTCCCCTAACCGAAGGTTGCTGCCCTGATCGGAACCCTTGGAATGTCCTGAAAGAAGCATCGTAATTAACTGGTGTCTATGAAGATATGGCGCCATGAAGAGTTTCATGAACAATGTCTGAAGTCTATGAGGGAGACCTGGACTAGGTGACAAGTTCCAAGGAGGAATCCACGGAAGGAAAACTGACATCCCATCACCCCGTTTTGATCAAGGAGAAAATGTCCCTGAATAAGGAGTGGATGTCGCCCGCCTTTGGAAAGCAGGAATGAGGGGTAACAGCTGCGCGTCCTCATAGACAGATGCGTGCACCCCAGCGAAAGCGTCAGAAACAATTATCATATAGGTTGAACGAACACCTAGATCAGAAGTTGTAGTCATTTTAATTTTGCGAAATTGGGGTACCCCAACTAAAAACTCAGTTTTGGATGTCTTCTAGGCATTTTAGTGGGTGGAAAATATGATAGAGTTCAAAGACCTCAATACTCTCCCCTCTATAGAATATAACTCATCGCATGCTTTGATTTTTTATGTTGTGGAGACCAAATTGACACCCAGATCAATAGTTATGGTTATTTGATGTTTTAGTTAAATTTTTGACTTTTTTGAAACTGTAATATATTTTATTCCATATATTATCACACGATTTAAATCACATGTGGTTTTAGCTCATTTCATATGTTTTGATTAGATTGGTTGTAGAGATGAAATGAACCATCATATCAAAAGTTATGGTCGTTTCATGTTTTTTTGGGTTTCTTAATGTTTTTATGAGTTTTAAGGGTTTCTAGAGTTATTATTAGTTTTTCATGAAATTTACCCTTTATCAATGATTTTTTAGAAGGGCTGAGAAATTCCCTTTTTATCAGTGCTTTTTTACTAGCACAGATAGGAGGCTTTATCAATGCTTTTTTACAAGCACTGATTAAGGGCCCCCTTTAACAGTGATTTTTAACATTATTAAAGACCCCCTTTAACTACGCTTTTTCTAGAACTGAGAAAGTGGGGGTTTTAGCAGCGCTTTTAGAGTGCGCTATTAAAACCCAAGTGCTGGATAAACCAAGTGCTATAGTGTTGTGACACCCCCAACCCATGATCAGGTGACCATCATATATTTTTTCCGCTACATCATCGCCCCTCTAAGAAACCCCTTGTGCAATAGCAGGGCCGTCTGTTCAACGCTACGCCATCATCCCCCCAACTCGAGACCATAGATCATCTGTTTTTTGTCGTCATGCCATCGCCTCTCTGAGCTCCCAAGAGCAGCATCACCCCTCAGCGCTCACCCATGGCCATCACCGTACCATTCATCTCCCGAGTATCGTCATCGCCAACTCATCACACTTTCAGTTAATAGACCACCCATACCTGGCGTCATGATGGCGCTAGTCAGCCCGCATGTGGGAAGGAGAACCAGAAATCCAGCCCCAAAATAATGGGCAACTGTGGGCAGAAGTTGGGAGTCAAATTATAATTATAAATATTCATATTTATTTATAAATATTTGTATATATATTAATTTAAATATATATTTATTACATTATAATTATAATAAATATATTTATTATAATTTTATAATTATTTAAATATAAATATATAAATAATTATAAAATTATAAGAAATATAATTATTGTATTTATAATTTTATCAATATATATAATTAATATATTTATTAAAATTTTATAACTATTTAAATATATCTATATTTATTTATAAATATTTTTATATATTTATAAATATATTTATTTAATTATATATATATTTAAAAATCCCCTAGGGTGTAGGTCGGGTGGTTCACCGGGTGGGCCACCTCACTATTTGGGGGAACTGGCATAGGCTCGAGTCCCGCTAGACCTAGACACTGTTCATATTATGAACAAGGTAATTAAACACAATTTGTTTAGCTAGGGAATGTGAGGCACATGCTGGCTTAGGGGATCCCCCAATGGGCCCAGGTGTGCGACTTATTCAAATGTTTTGTAGTTGGGGCTTGACTTAGTGGTAAGCACCCCATAATACAACATCAAAAATGGGGGTTCAGAACACATTGGGCATAGGTACTATAACAGTACTATATCAACCGTGGAACTGTTAACTGATGAAACTATAGTAGTGACAAGTACTGTAGGAAGAACTGTGGTGGCAGAACTGTAGCAGCCCGGGTACTATAGCGTCACTATTCATCGTAGGACCTTTCAGACAAAAATTTGGGCCTTTAGGGCCATGTAATGGGATTTCATGCCCATTGGGCCTATGAGCTATGTAATAGGTTTCATTCCCTATGGGCCTATGGGCCATCTACTAAAAAAATAAGGCTATATAGGTGAGATATCAACTTTGAATGATAACATTGGATTTTATAAGTATTTTATAAATTGATAAAATAGTGTAAATAAAGTAGAAAAAGTCACAATAAGTGAAAATATTTAATGCAACATGAAACAAAACATCATGATGTCAATTAGGTTGGTAGAAATTCATATTCTCATGTTGCTTCTCCATAAGGTGTTCTAACTATTATAAGGTCATGTTATCTAGCAGTGTTCCATTTATATTAGTGTAACATGATGAAATTCCTATAAAAATTGATATACTGTTATAGTAACATGGAGTGAAAACGCATCATACGTTTTGCGTATTGTATTTTGAAGTGGTTCATAACTTCTGATTAACAAGAATCTTAAAATTCATTCAGTAATAATGTGATTTATAAGTCATAGATTTCATGAATATCATAAAATGATTTCTACAACAATCACATATTTCAAATTGAATACTACATGCAATGATGTATTTTCCAAATTCTACACATAGTACTTTAAGTCATAATGTATATAAAATACTACTTCTCATAACTAAAAAAAGTGTAAAACACAAAATCTCTAATTAAAGTAAGAGGTAAAGTAATCATCAAAACACATCATCACAACATCAAAATAAAATAACCGTAGGCAAGAATCCAACATTCCCCCTATTTTGATAAATAAAGAACACTTGAATAATTGTAACTTACTCAAAAGGTTCATGAGGTAGGTGAGACCACTCCTAAGATATTCATTAGAAAAGTAAAAATTGAAAAGAAAGGAAAATGGATGGGGTAAACAGGGACATGCCCACATCCAAAAAAAGAAGCCTACAAATTAAGAGTAGGTCCATAATCATGACCAGAGTCTCCATCATAATTAGCAGACTCCCACTCTAATTGTGGGTTATTTTGATTAAACAGCATAGGATATTTCCCTGTGAGCTTTTGCTGCTCTAGAGTGAGCCCTTTGGAGGAAGACCTGGTAGACATATTCCTGCCACATCCCCATCCACCAGCCAAAATATCTCGACCATGTCCACACCACAACTTTTTGGATGTCGACCTCGTTGACAATTCTTAACATGTTTCCATGCACCTCCTGAATTTGATCACTCCAAATCAGAAACATCCATGAGGGGTTACTTCTTAATAGGAGAAATACCCATCAGGGTAGGAGATAACTCTTTATCAAAAAAATTATTTGATGTTGAGAAAGAGTCATTCATTCTCTTTTCCCCTTTATATCCCCTTCTTCAAGAAAAATCCATTACTGGTTGAGTTGGGAATCAAAATGATCTTGCACAAAGACCTCACAATCTAAATCAACACCTCCAGACTCCCAATCAGGGGTTTCACCAGATAATACAACCACTTCACCTTCAATGTTCCCACTTGTCCATGTTTGAACTCCCCCAACAATCCCTACATTGTTGATCAAAGCATCTCTAAAAGAAAGAGACTTATGAATGTCCCCAGATTCTAGAGTAGCATGTTCTTGTACCCCCATTTCATCATGTTCTATAACATCCGCCCAATTAGTTGGTCTAATACCCATCGGCTACTCATTTATCATCACTACCCTACCTTTAAATAAGGGAGAGTTATCAAACTCACATGCATGCACCAGATACCAGTGTGACATAGACTTCTCATGGGGCTTTGTCATGGAATCACCCTTAGAATCAGTCTTCTTATAGAAATCAACAACATGATGCCCCTATAAACCACACTTCTCACAAGGGAGTTTCCTCTAACAAGAATCCAAGCAGTGACCAACGACCAAACAGATGTCACAAAAGCTAGGTTTCTTCCCATATTCCACATCAATAAAAATTTCATCTATTGGGGAAGAGAGGATTACCTTTTCAAAAATGGTGTGATGCATGTCAATCTCAATTAACATTCTGGAAAAATTCCCAAACCACACATGTTCAGTTTCTTTGTCAAGCCAGATAGGAGATCCAATTGCACTGGCAATGTCATGCAGAATCTTCGGGTACCATAACACCCAATTGAGGTTGTGAAGTCAAATCCACACTTGAGAAAATAGATTCCTTGCACACGAAACATTGAAATCCAAAGACCATTCAAGAAAATGAAGTCAACCATGTTTTAAAGATAAGGAGCAAGTGCTCCATGCTCACAACTTGTGATTATCCAAAGAAAAAATAAAATGAAAAAAAAAGTCCTTCACCAAGGGAAACAGACCTCCAATTGGAAAATACCCATAGGATGGAGACCCTTTGAGTCAAATCTTCCAGTCTCAAGGGATTCTTGCGTTTAGGTAACATTAGCTATGCAGTGAGGGAGTTTTTACACATCACAATCCTCTCCATGAAAGCAGAAAGATTCTCTTGTACATGATTATACAGAACCTTCCGAAAATTTCATCCCAAATTGGAGTTCCAAAAAGCAAGGGGAGATGACACCGTCGCACCCGAATCCCTACTATATGCTAGAAGAGACACCGACTGTGCAGCACAAGAAACATCTCTAGGTAGAAACCCTCCCGAATCAGCTGATATGGATCACGTTGTGCCTCCAAGTATAGCTCAAAAATTTATGATGTTGACCTTTCCATGGACGGGATCCAAAGTTACCAGGACCTTGTTGTTCGCTTGAAGAGATAGAACTGAATCTGAACAAATAGCACAAGCCTTCAACCCTCCCATGGGCAGTGTAATAGTATAAGGAGACCCCGTTGCACCTCCCCTTCCGGCAGGCACACCTCCATTCACGATCTAAAATCACCACTACAGATTTGAGCAGGGGATGTGTCAGGTTTTATCAGTGCTAAATAGAAAGCATTGATAAAAGTTTACCCTTTATCAGTTCTTTTTTATCCCTCATAAAGGGAATATTTATCAGCTCTATTATTATGGATGATAAATGTTTATAATAAAAAATATTATTAATTTATATAAAATTATTATATTTATATTAAAAACAATTTTTATTTGTATACATTAAATAAAAAATGCATATTTATAATTAATATATATATTTTAATAATTCAAATTTATATATATGATGTTTTAAAAAAGTATTTATAAGATTATAATTAAATATATATATTTAAATAATTATAAGATTATAATAAATTTCATTAAATAATAAATATATTTATTATATTTATAAATGTATATAAATACTTTTTAAATATATATAATAATAATTATAATTATGAAGAAATAATTATATATGTAAACAAATATACGTTTCCAATGAATTTGGTTAATAAATATATTGATGTGTGAGTATGATTGATGTACATATATGTTATGTATTCATAATGTATGTTCATTTATACATTTACACTCTTATTATTATTCTTCTTGTCCATATGTGATGGCTCATTTTTTATTATATATACTTTATTGGGTATGTGATTCATTCATGGTATACCCATGAATCTATTATGTTCTTAGAATTACTTATAAAATTCAATAATTATACTTAAATATTAAATATATTTATTATATTTATAATTAAAAAAATTAATTATATATAAATACTTTTTAAATATTTTTTTGTAATTATAATTATACTATATATGTGTATAATTATAAAATTACAATAAATATATATATATTTATAGTTATAAATATATATATGTAAATAATTATAAAATTATAATAAATATATTTATTATATATATAAAGTTTTAAATATACATAATTAAATAAATATATTTATAAATATACAAAAATATCAATAAATAAATACATATATTTATAATTATATTTGTAAATAAAAAAAAATATTTAAATAATTACAAAATTATAATTAATATATTAATTATATATATTATATAGAAATATTTATAAATAAATAAAAACAGTAATAATTATAAATCTAAATAAATATAGATATGTTTAAATAATTAAAAATTATAATTAATATATTAATTATATATATTTATAATAATGGAAAGTGGAATCGAGACTCTCTCTCTCTCTACATTGATGGTGCCTAGGGTTTCCTCCCGTGATGAATCCACCCGCATATCTAGTTCCTGATCCTGTTGTTTCATCTATGAGACCTTCAAGATATACTATAGCCCATGTTATCGGTGGAGATACAGTTTCCTCCATGAGCCCTTCAAATAGATCTAATGTGGCCCGTGGTCTCGGCGGAGCTACTGATGCCGATCGGGATTTGAGACCCGTTGCGGACCTCGACATCAAAAGTTCTAATGCCAATCAGAGTTCCCCCATGATCCCACTAAAGAAATTTGATGTGGGAAAGAAAAATGTGGATTTCCCCCTCTCTTATTCCGATTAAAAGGTCAATAGCCCATCGGTGATAGAAAATCTAGAAACATCCAACCGTGAAGCGACCAGGGTTGTCTGGAGAGCGGTTCTTTTATGGTGTATGCATTGATTCAGTAGCTACGCACAACCAAGTGTCAAAGAATGGTAGTTTGGATTTCATTGAAGCAGTTCTGAAGTTATTTTAGTCAAGGATCGAGGCCTATCATTTATCGACCATTGAGTGGGTCACCTCAATCTCAAAGAACGATGGTTGGAAATTTGAATATATGAGGAACCAGCTCATTCAGGTATGGGGGTTTGATGGATGCCACATGGTGTCGATTGGAATGATTTTTTTTTTCACATTACTTTCCCTTACCAAGAATTAAAATTGTAGGGATAGTGCTTTGGTTTTGTAAATCTTAAGCTAGGAGTCTTAAGGTTCCAAGATTGAGACCCTTGGTTTGATCCATTTTAAGCCAAGAAGTCCATCATTCAATCTTGGATTAATGTTACAGGGATGAACAAGTTTTTCTAGATTCGAAGTATTCTTTGGGATGTTGCCATTTCTATTGATACTCCAATAAAATTTAACAAAGAGTTGAGATGTCCAGGTATGTACATTTTTCTCGAATATTGGTTGAATTTTATCGGAGAAATACTCTTGTTGAAATAGTTTTGCTGGTTGTTGGTGAGTTCAAATTTGAGCTTTCAATGTACCTAATTTCTGATTCAAATATTTATACATTGGGCAGAATAGATAGAATTGTCTTATGGGTTTTATATGCGCTAGCTGCACGAAATTTGGGCATCGCCTTGAAAATTGTAAATTCAAGCTACCTGTATTTAGAAAAAAGAGATCCAATCAGCACATGGAGACCATTGCGACAAAGAGGAATGAACATGTTCCTTATTTGGGAGGAATTGATGAAATAGGAATAGGGAGAGTAAGTAATCACAGAGCAAAGGAATTGATCCTTCATTACCTCCCAAGTCTTATAGTCCAGTTGATAACATGGCCCCCCTCTTTTGCTGATGTGGTCATTGGCATCACCCCCACCTCATGTTACCAATGTGCCTTTATATGGAAATGATACCGAGGTTTATATTTTTTTGGGAAATCATAAAAATATGAGTTGTGACATGTTGAATTTTGACCCTCATAATTTGGGTAGGACCGAGGAAGGAACTCTATGTCTTCATTAGGCGAGTAAAGATGTCTCATCTGATAATGATTATGAAACATATTTCACTTATGTTATTGGAGATGATTTCATGAATGCTGTTAATAGTAAAGGGATGTCTATTATTCAGGAGAAACCCCATAAACCTGATATTGTGTCTGGTTCCCCTTCCACAGTCTCTGCTAGGACTCTCTTTCAGGAGAAGATCGCTTCAAGTAAAGTTATCAAGTCTACACTGACTGTTATTGATCAATAAAGTTTAAAGGATGTATCTAATGATATTGGTGATATGTTTTTAGGGAAGAAGGTAGGGGAGGTGATGCTCACTCCCAAGGATACCAAACATGTTTCTCAGGATGTGTCCACCCCTTTAAATGGGGTGTATTGCACTGAAAAGCATATGACTAACTCTGATAAAACTAGCTAGCCTAACATTTTAAATAGGTAAAACAGTAGGGAAGTCATCCATTGATAAATTGGCAATGTCCATGGAAATATTCAAGTTATAAGTCAACACTGAAGTTCTGAGGAGGTCACAGTAAGGAGATGTCCAACTCTTGAGGACTCTACCCCACTAGATATGTCATGAACCTAGTCAAGTCATCATCTAAACAGCCGCCCTACCTGGCCTTTCGCAAGGCTCGAAGGGCGTTCCCAATCCCCATGGGCTGACACAAGTTCTTGGGTATAAATGTTAACATGTAGGAACAATTTACCCAAATATTAAAATATAAAATAATCTATAATTTAAATAAACGAAAACTGAAAATCACAACCAAATGAGTCTAACAAAAAAAGAAATCCAAATTTGAGTTACAAGTGTAATGAAAAAAGAACCAAAAGGGCCACTGCCAAAAAGGGACCAAAAGAGAAAACTATCAAAAGGGAAGGTGACCAAAAACTAGCTCAAAAAACACCACATGGCAAGAGGACACCACCCTCAAGCCATCTCCACAACACCACCCATGAAAGATCACTAACAACCCGAACCACCATCTCCATAAGCTTTAACCTTACCTGTATCAAACATTACCAAATCTACTTATACCCAAAGGTGTATGTAGGGAATGAGCTAATGACCAACAAGATGACACTTAATAAAATATTCTATTCATAAAAATTAAATGATGAATAAACTTTCAAGTTTAATAAATGAAAGGAAAAGTGCTTGAACAATTGTAAAGAAATCAATTTTAATGAAAAAACATAAAATAAATGAAACTTTAATTAAAAAATATTACTTTTATAGTAACCCAAATGCCACACCATATTCCGATAGTGAGCACCGAATAGCTCAAGATCATTAAACATGGAATGGTCCCTATAGGTACTAGCAAGTAGTGGGACCCTGGAACCTCATGTATTGGTGAAACGTGGTATAGGAATGAAAAAATGCACATTCTCATGCCTGGGCCACTTGTAGGGGACATCCCTATAACACTAGTGGTCTCTAATAATCATCTGATTATTTAGTTAGTGTTGTAGTCGCCAATCCTACTAAGTGAAATCAGGATGATGCCACTTCTGTATCACTAGCACACTAGTCCAAGTCCACCCAACCAGTTACTCGATATTCCCTTAGTGCTCATTCAATTTCCACGTTCAAATTAAATTCCATAATCAAATAAATAGACCAAACAAGACACTACACATACCAAATACCACCACATCCACACCCCAACCCTCTTTTAGAGTCACACACACCAAAAAATACTCTAAGCATGGTCGCAAACATTTTTCACACCTTACCATAAATAAAAGTTTATAAAAAAATTTCAAGAAGTATCACTTGGCTTTTCCCACTAAACCCACTCAAAATCCTCTTTTATGACTAAATTCATGCCAATGCCACATCAAAACAAAATTTTCACCACTTTCACAGTTTAATAAACTAATTTCACAATTCATAAAACACTATTAAATAACACAATATGAGTTTTCATAAAAAATGCACCCCATTTCATATAAACATGCTACAAACTATTAAACTCTTACTAAACTCTTTTAAAAACTAATTTTGCCCCCAAAAAATTAATCCCATAACACACAAAATTAATTAAACAAGTAAAATAATTCATCAAATAATTATTATGTAGGGTACCTCCTACTTTGATGTCAAAATCTCCAAAATTGGTGTGAATTCTTCAATCTCACTCCAATCACACCACAAGTAATATTAAATAAACACTAATTCAAGAATTCAAACTAGAAAAATCAATATTGAACCCTAAATGCAAGGAAACCCTAACTGATGAAAAAACTGGAACCCCAAAGGAGAATAAAAAACCCTAAAAATTACCTGGAAAAGTGTGGCCACCAGAGGGGATTCGTTTGGGGGGGGGGGGGTTGGTGGGGTGGTCGTGCCGGTAGAGTGATGTGCTCGTAGGGAGTTCATCTACCAAGTGGAAATGTGCGAGTGATGCGAGAGGAGCAGGAGTGGCACAAGGTCATCGGGGCACTAGAGCTACATCGCTGGAGGGAGAAGGGGGCATCAACCAAGGGAAGGAGGTAGGGTAAAGGGTGGATCCATGCTTGGGTTCGACACACCAGATAACATAATGTAAGAGAGGAGGGGGGAGGAAGAGGAGAGGAAAGAAAAAAAGAAAAAGAAAGAAAGAAAAGAAAAAGAATAATGGAAAAAAGAAAGAGAAATAAAACCTAAAAAACCTAAATTCCATAGTAATAATAACAATTAGTGATAATAATAATAGTAATAATAATAATAATAACAAAAACATTCTTAATTAAATATTATTGTAATATTAATAACAATAACTTAATTAAACTAATAATAATAATAATAATAATAATATTCTTAAATAATAATAATATTATTATTATTATTAAAAAAATTCTTAATTCCTTTCATTTTCTTATTTTATTTTTCCTCCAATTTATTATTCATATATTTAATTAACTAATTAATAATATTTTTTTTGAACACTGGGAAGGTTACACGGTGACCTGGTGAAGCCGCACGACTTCGACCATGCCCTACCTATGCGCCAGATGCTATTAATATGAAAACATTCATTTATCAGCAAAAAATCAAAAGCCCAACCGTGACTCGACCCACACCTCGACAACAATATTAGAAACTTAGAAAAATTATAAAATAAAAAATATTTTAAATTTTATGGTGTTATAATTCTCCCAAACATGAAAACTTTCTGCCCTCATAAAGTCAACTCGAAACTTGATCAGAGAATAAAAACAGATAATCTTGATCAACCCATAACTTTTTCTCCCATGTCTCATGAACATCATTCCCATTCTTCCAAAGGATACATACCAACATAATGGAATTCCCATGAATCACCTTTTCTTGAGAATCAACTATCTTTACTGGCCGTTCAAACACCAATAGATTGACCTCTATCTCCAACTCTTCACAATTCAACACTTGGGATAAATTCAGATTATATTTCTTTATTTGGAATAAATGAAATACATCGTGAATTGATGTCAAATGAGAAGGTAAATCTAATCTATACACCACCTTTCCAATCCATTCAGTGATCTTGAAAGTTCTTACATAACTTGGCATCAACTTTCCCTTCATTCCCAAACGATAATGACCCAAATGATGGACCTCTTTCAAGAACACCCGATCACCCATGGAAAACTCAAGGTATCGACGCCTCTAATCTGTATAAGATTTGTGGTGACTCCAACCTATCAGTAACTACTTTCAGATTAACTTGAATTTATTAGATTTCTCTTACTCAAGGCTTGGTTAAAAAGGTGAGGTTTCGCCTACCTCATCCCAACATAAAGGAGACCGATATGGCCGACCATAGAGCACCTCAAAAGGATCCATTTGAATATAGGATTGGTAACTGTTATTATAAAAAAATTCAACCAATCCCAAATGGTTATCCCATGATCCTATGAAATATAAAACCCATGAATGAAGCATATCCTCTAGAATATGATTTTCCCACTCTATATTACCATCTATTTGAGGATGGTATTCCATGATCATTTTGATCTGTGACCTCATGCCTTTTGAAGTCCTTCCCAAAACCGAGAGTTAAAGTGGGGGTATTTGTCAGAAATAATTACTAATGACACACCATGAAGTCTGACCATATATTGAATATATAATCGTCCCATCTCATCCAATTTTGTTGTATATCTAATCAGAATGAAGTGATATTATTTTTTCAAATAGTCAATCACTATCCAAATAGAGTTCCAAACTCAAGGTGTGCGAGGAAAGCTAATAATGAAGTCCATAGTGACCTCATCCCACTTTTAGGTAGGATTGGGTAATAGATGAAGCAAACTAGAGGGATTTTGATGCTCTTCTTTTACCTACTAACATGTATAACATCTCAATACGAAGTCAGCTATGTCATGTCTCATTCCTGGACACCATAACAACTGAAGAGCATCATATTACATTTTGGTAGCAACAGGATGAATGAACCACTGATATTGGTGGCTATCCTGCATCACCACCATCCTTAGAGACAATGGTACAACTGCACGACCCTCAAAGCATATGATCATCTCGGGAGACAAAGACCAATCAGAAAAACTCTCCTCACCATAAAGAAACTGTATAGACTACTAACATGACTCACCACTGGGATTCTCCCATGGAATCAACTCTAAAAGAGAAGGATTCAAATTAACTCTCTCCAATAATGCACCTCCACTGTTCTCCTTGGTATCTAGGCGCATCTAGTGAAAGAGTCCCATCATATTCCACTCATCACTAGACTTCCTCAAAGCCTTCACATGCACTCTTCTTCTCAAGGTATGAACTACCACATTATCCTTTCCTGGGGTATAAATGATATCAATGTTGAACCCATGCATATACTAAATCCAATGGAACTAACTCAAATTAAGATCCTTCTGTGAGAAGATGTAGGCTTAGCTCTGATGGTTAGAGTATACCAAAAATTTCTCCCGAAAAAGGTAGTGACACCACGTCTTCAGGCCATGCATCACTTCTTATAACTCTAAGCCATTGGTTGAGTAACTCTCTCATGTGGTTGGAGTTAGAGAGAAAAATATGCCACCACATGACCATCTTGCATGAGCACACACCTGAGAACCATACCTGAAGCATCATAATAGACTATGTAACCCTTCTTAGATTCTAGAAATATTAACACATGTGTGCTAGTCAACAACTAATTCAACTCATCAAAGGATTCCTGGCACTCTAGGATCCATTCAAACTTAACGACTTTCTAGGTGAGTGCGGTCAAAGAGGAGGCAATCCATGATAAATCCCAAACAAAATGCCTATAATAAACTGCTAGGATAAAAAAAACTCCTGATCTCGAACACATTCTTCAGATGTTCCCATGAAATAACTGCACTGATCTTATCAGGGTCTACTAAAACCACTTTATCCAAAATCAGGTGGCCCAAAAAACTTCACTTCCCTAATCCAGAAGGTTCACTTTGAAAGCTTCACATAAAGGTGATGATCTCAGAGAGTTCCCAATAGGATCTACAAATGATGCTCATGATGTTCCTCAGATTTAGAATAAACTAGGATGTCTTCCATGAATACCACAATGAATGAGTCAAGATACTGGTGGAGCAACCTATTAATGAGTGTCATAAAAACTACTGGAGTTTTTTTTCAATCCGAAAGGCATTACCAAATACTCAAAGTAGTTTTACCTGCTTCTAAAAGACATCTTCAGGGTGTTTGCATCTCTCAACCTCACTTGGTGTTAACACGAATGCAAGTATATCTTGGATAACCACCTTTCCCCCTTCAGCAGATCAAACAATTCATTGATTTAGGGAAAATTTTATTTAGTTTTAATAGTTACCTTATTAATCTTTATGTAATCAATGCACAACTAGAGTGATTCGTTAGACTTCTTTGATAATATAACAGGAGTGTCCCAAGGAGATACAATCGTGAGAATGAACCCTTTGGATTCTAAATCATCCAATCATATCTTTAATTCCTTTAGCATGGTGGGGGCCATATGATATGATGGAAGTGATATTTACAATGTCCTCGACACCAATTCAATCGAGAACTCCACGTCCTTCTCCAGGGGTAATCCAAAAAATAATTTGGAAATACCTATTGGAACTCATCCACTATAGGAGGTAATCCACCCCCAGGAGCACCAACCTCATCCTCCAGTGCGAGCGAAGGTAACTGAAAAGAATGAGTTCCCAAATCTGGGAGTGGAGGTCCCGAACAACCTTACCAAGGATCCCATTCCCCAAGAAATACTTGAGGACTCCCATCAAGTTCCATGAAATTCACCCATCACCTACAACAATCAATATTCTATTGAAAGTACACCAGCCAATACATGCTGAGGATTACATCAAAAAGGTCCATATCCATGACTAAGAAGTCCCACTCCATCTAAACCCCAGACATGGAGAACACAAAAGATAGTAACCTGAGACATTTCTCATTCTTCTTACCTAATAGTGTTACCAACTACATTGAAAAAGACATCATCTCGGTTTTTAAGTTCACAAAATTCATAATATGAGAAAAAATAAATGAAGATGATTCACCAGTATGAAATAAAATAGCTTCTATAGAAGATGGAATCATGATGGTACCTAGAATTAGTGAAGGTCCAACATCTGATCCTGCTGGTGCCTCATCCATAGCATGGAGATGCCTAGTCCCTGCCTAAGAATGACCACTCACCTGCAGCTCTTCCCAGATCTAGCTCTTCCCAAAAGATGATCATGTCCTGCTGCCACGACCACCAAACCGAGTTCCCACTGTTCTAGTCATCTTAGACTGAAATGACACTCCCTTAGAATCCACATACCCTTTCCCACTCTAATAACGGAACATCTCCCTACAAAAACGTTATAGTTTCCCCATATCTCCACAATGATGGCATGTCCTAGGGGGTTGACGGCATGCGGGTTTGATATGTCATGCCTTGCCGCATTGATGGCACACAACAAATCCTACACAAAAATCCACAGTTGAAATCTTCCTAGAAGGATGGAATGTGCTGCCCACACCCTTCTTTCCTTTCTCATCATTCTTCATCTTCTTCTTGGTTGAATTTCCACTACCAAACAATGATATGGCCCCAAAGGAACCAGACTTTCCCTTACGGTCAATCTCCACTATACAAGCTCGGTCAACTACCTCAGCATAGGTCTTCAACTTGAAAAGTAATACTTGAGAATAGATCTCCGGTCGCAAAACCTTTTCAAACCTATGAGCTTTAATCTGTTAATTGGAGAATATTTCAGGTTCATATCGAACTAGCTCAGCAAGGTGGTTGGCATACTCCATCACTAAACGGTCCCCCTGAACAAGATCCATAAACTCTTAGGATCTGGCATAAGCCAAGACTTTAGGGCAGTACTAGTCATTGAAGACTTCCTTGAATTCCTTCCATATCATATTCTCATGATTCCCAGCTTGAATCAATAAGTCCCACCACCTTTTACTAGGGACCTATAATAGAAAAGAAGAACAGTTTACTCTAAATTTCTTAGGATCATTGAGAAACTCAAACATGTGCCCGATCTTCTCAAGCCACTCCTTCGCTTCATGAGGCTATGTGCTTCCTCAGAAAGAAGGGGGTTTGTTCTTGTGAAACTCATGAGATTTTTTATTTTTAGGATCAGATCCATCTTCTCTAACTGTAGAAGGAGTAGATAAAGGATCCACTATCTATCCTAGAGCCAGAATAGCCCAGACCACAGCTTCCACCAACCTTAGATCAAGAGGTGAGGGAGAAATCTCTCTGGATTCCTCTTGTGGGAGAAAGGGAGCTCTCCGGGGAGGCATGTTGATAAAAAAACAATCACAAAAGAAGATCATTAATTCATTATATTTGAAAATTTTTAGGAATAAACACAAAACCAATAAACCAAACATGCCAAAGTAACACAATGAAAAAAGCACCTCACCCCCACCCAGTGTCCGCGTACTGTCTGTAGCTTGCACGTCCCACCTAAAGGATAATTCAAACAAACATCCCAATGCCCTATGGAAACTTGAGGTCTATGATGAGGTATGTTGGCCATGCACCCTACTCACAACAAGAAATCTGAGCCCCGATATTCCTAGCTTTTGTATATCCAAACTCATCCCAAATAACATGACCCAACGAGCTAAACCTTCTCTCTTACTGTTTTTTCACAAACCAAGATGGGTATTCATCCAAACTAGCACCTGACCCAATCCATGGAAAAGGCCCTAAGGGTGTTCCCAATCCCCACAGGCTGACACATTTTCCTAGGTATAAATTTTAACATGTATGAATGATTTACCTGAATATATAAATATAAAACAATAAACAATTTAAATAAATAGAAACTAAAAATCACAACCAAATGAGCCTTTAACAAAAAGGAAATCCATATTTGAGTTACAAGTGTAATGAAAAAAAGAACCAAAAGGGACAATACCGAAAATGGACCAAAATCCCAAACTAGGGAAGGTGACCAAAAACTAGCTTAAAAACCACCACATGGTAAGAGGACACCACCCTCAAGCCATATCCACAACACCACTCATGAAAGATTTCTAAAAATATGAACCACCATCTCCATAATCTTTAGCCTTACTTGTATCAAACATTACCAAATCTACTTACACCCAAAGGTGTAAGTAGGGTGTCAGTTAATTCCCAGTAGGATTCCACCCAAGAAAAAATTCAATGCATAAACATTAAATGATGAATAAAATTTCAAGTTTAATAAATGAAAGGAAAAGTGATTGAATAATTGTAAAGAAGTAAGTTTTAATGGAAAAAACTTCAAAGGAATGAAACTTAAATTAAAAACACCTTCACTTTTCAAGCAACCCAAATTCCACACTGTATACCAACAGTGAGAAATGAATAGATCAAGATCACAAAACATGAAAGGGTCCCTATAGGTACTAGAAAGTAGTGGGTCCCTAGAACCTTGTGCCTTAGTGAAAAGTGGTATAGGAACAACGAAAACCTACATTCTCATGCACAAGACTCTAGTAGAGGAAATCCCTGTAATCCTAGTGGTCTCCAATCATCATCCAAATATTTAGTTAGTGTTGTAGTCATCAATCCTACTAAGTGAAATTGGGCCGATGCCACTTCTGTGTCACTAGCACACTAGTCCTAGTCCACCCACCTAGTTACCCGAGATTACCTTAGTGGTCATTTAAGTTCAAAGTTTATATCAGATACCACAATCAAATTAACAAACCAAACAAGAAACTACACATACCAAATACCACCACATGCACACCCTAACCCACTTTTAGAGTATCACACACTAAAACATACTCTAATAATGGTTTTCAAACATGTTTAACACCTTCCATATACTTTAATAAACCATAAATAAAAGTTTATAGAAAATTTTTAAGAAGTATCACTTGGATTTTCCCCCAAAACCCACTCAAAATCCTCTTTTATGACCAAACACATCCCAACACCACATCAAAACACAATTCGCACCACATCCACAGTTTAATAAACTAATTTAAAAATTCATAAAACACTATTAAATAACATAATATGAGTTTTCATCAAAATGCACCACATTTCATATAAACATCCTATAAAATATCAAACACACACTAAAATATTTTAAAAACTAATATGACACCAAAACAATTATTCACAAAACACACCAAATTAATTAAGCAAGTAAAATAATTCATCAAATAATGATTATGCATGGAACCACCTACTTTGATGTCAAAATCCCCAAAAATTGTGTGAATTATTAAATCACATGCCAATCGCACAACAATCACACCAAAAGCAACCCGAAACAGACCCCAAATCAAGAATTAAAACCAAAACAAAATCAAGATCGAACCATAAATGCAATGAAACCCTAACTACTTGAAAAATCAGAACCCCAAAGGAGAATTAAAATCCCTAAAAATTATCTGGAAAAGTGTGGCTGCTGGAGGGGAGTCTTGTGGGGGGGGGGGTCATTGGAGGGTAGGTTGCACCGACAGGGAGGTCCTTGGCCAAGTAGTAGTGTGCAAGAGGAGTAAGAGCGGCATGAGGTTGATGAGGCGCCAAAGCTAGGTCACTAGAGGGAGAATGGGGCACTAACCAAGGGAATGATGTAGGGAAAAAGGGGGGAGATGTGCTAGGGTTTGACGCACTAGGAAGTGCAAATCAAGAGAGGAGGGGGGAGGAAGAGGAGAGGAATGAAAAAAAAAGAAAACGAAAGAATGAAAATAAAAGGAAAAAGGGAAAAAAGAAAGAGAAATAAAACCTAAAAAACCTAAATTCTATAATAATAATAACAATAATAATAATAATTAGTGATAATAATAATAGTGATAATAATAATATAATATTCTTAATAAATATTATTATTATATTAATAATAATAACATAATTAAAATATTAACAATAATAATAATAATAATATTCTTAAATAATAATAATATTATTATTATTAAAACAATTCTTAATTCCTTTCATTTTATTATTTTTTTGCATCCACTTTTTTATTAATCTTGTTAATTAATTAATTAATAATAATTATTTTTAACACCGTTCTAGCTTCACGGTGACCTGGAAAAGCTGTATGGCTTCGACCGTACCCTTCCCATGTGCCAGATGCTATCAAACCCAAAACATTCATTTATTATCAAAAACAAAAAATCCCAATCAGGACTCGGCCACACCTCGAAAAAAATATTCCAAACCCCAAAAATAATAAAATAAAATTTATTTCAAAATTTGGGGTGTGACAAGATGTTAGCATCGATACTCTTGCGGATGATGCACCATTGGAGCAGCCAAAAACCTATAGGAGGGGTTATCATCCATGTGGTAGAGGTGATGGTCGCTCTCATAAATGAAGAATCTCTTTTCTCCTGGGTCATGGTCTGAGTTGTTTTAGAGCAGTGGATTGTAATTGTTTTTCATTTTTTCCTCTCACTTATCGCTTTCTATTGTACGTTGTTCTTTTATTTTCAATAAATTATTGAACCATAGGTTTCAACCCATGGTTCACACCCTCTTCGTATATATATTTATAAAATTATAAATGTATATGTTATAATTTTATATTTATTTAAATATATATATATATATATATATATATATATATATTTATAATTAAAAATATAAAAATTATATTTATTATAATTTTAAATTACAAAATTAATATATATTTATTTATAGTTATAATTATAAATAAATAAATATTTATTTAAATAATTACAAAATTATAAAAAATATATTTATTATTCTTATAATGTTATATATATATAATTAAATAAATATATTTATAAATATATTTATAAATATATATAAATATTGATAAATAAATACAAATATTTATAATTATAATTACAAATACATACACATATATTTAAATAATTATAAAATTATAATAAATAAATTAATATTATATATTTATAACATAATAAGTATAATAAATATATTTGTTATAATTTTATAAATATTGAAATAAATGAATAAATAAATAAATAAATATTTATTTGTAGTTATAATTATAAATAAATATATATTCATTTAAATAATTATAAAATTATAAGAAATATATTTATTATATTTATAATATTATAAATATAAATAATTAGTATATTAATTATATATATTTATAAGATTATACATATACTCAAAAGGTTCAAGCGGTAGGCTAGCCTTCTCCTAAAAAATTTATTTGAGAAGAAAAAATGACAAGATACAGAAAGATGAGTAAGGTCAAACAAGCACTCATTCATATGAAAAAAAACAGCAAACCAAGGACATGATCTGACTTGGTTAGGATTTTCATCATCATCAACAATATCTCATTCTGACTATAAGTTACTTTGATTGAAAAGAAAAGAGTATTTTTCATTGAGCTTTTCCTACTCCGGGGTGATTTGAATGCCACATCCTCAACCACAACCATGTCCACAAACCCTAGTGTAATACTCATAAGAATTTGGATCCATCTCCCCTGAAATTGCATCCACCTTTATAGCATCCCATTCTGCATGACCAAACCCTCTTCCATGATTTTTTGGATGATGTCCCTGTATCAAAGTCTTGGTTTGCTACTAGGTTCCTTCTAGTTTATAATCCCTGACCCATGACTTGTCATTTTTCATTGGAATCTGGTTGACCACCATAGTCATGATAACCGGTATATTAGTCTCTGCTAATGGCTGCATATTATTTGATGCCTGAGCATCTCCAGGTAGATTTTCTATTAGAACAACATGCTCCTAGTGATCCACCAGTGCATTAAAAACCCCACCTTCCAAATGCCTTGGCAGTACTCCAGATGTTTCCACCAGGCCTTGACTATCCCCCTTAACTAAGTAATCAACACTTTATTTTCCATTCTGACCATGTGCAACAATAATTTTATCATGAAAACCATGTTCATCATCAAATGTTGTGCCACATATTATATGCCATCCTTCTCAAAATTATTTGACTCAAAGTGATTAACAATTTATATATTTAGTAGTTTCTCAAAAGAAGCCTTAACTGACTCAGATTTAGAACCAGTTTTCTTTGAGATACTCTAAAATTCTTCATTTTCCACAAAGACAATTTTATCGATCAATGTTCTTGGGTCTGAGGCCCTTTTATCATTCATGAAAAGATCATCAGTCTGGGCTTGAAAATCAATGGCAATGATTTTTTCCCATCAATGAACTCCAATAATTCCACCGTAGGTTAAACCAAAGAGGAGTATTGAAAAATCCCAATCAACTTATGGGCATCCTAAACTCTCGCACTGCCCTCACCATCATTCTGTTTATCATCAAAGCCTAAATCTGACCAATGCTTATTTTTATTAGAGAACTGCATCGTAGATATAGAATGAATCATATCATTCTGTTTCTGAACATGTATTCTAGCAGTCTGTCCATGAGAAATTTCCTCGTAATTCCTTCAACATTTTAAACTTGCATTCCAAAAGAAAAATGTTCATTTTGAACCTCACACCCTGCATTAGCATCAAACTCCATCTTCCAAGAATTAAAATTCTGAGCACGTAGAACATTATTCAATGGTTGGTCATGCCTTGCAGTAAGGGAAACATCCATCATCCTAGAACAAACCTGTGTGTCAGCAAGCATAGGGGTGACACCCCTACCACAATAGCAGACTCAAGACCAACAGAATGAGGTTTCCTAGCCACTGGTATTGGTTTTGTGACTACTGCAACACATTAAGAGGGCCGAGTTCCATATCCAACAATATTTCTTTCCATTAAAAGTTCATGTCCTGCTAATTTACCCTGCAGTACACAAGCAGGAGAAATATTTCCATCAGAAGCAGGAGCAGACATGCCATGCCTCTGCACATGACCACATCTCACTATATCCAGGTGAGCCTACCTTCTTCTTCAATTTTGTATATCAAGACCAATTACCTGAAATTCCTTATATAATCAAGGGACTTTCTCATATTCAATATGAAATTCTATCTCATAATGATCCAAAGACAAAGAAACCTTATTAATTAATACGGAGCCTAAATTTACTTCTATCAGGAACCTAACATAATTCATGAATCGATCAGACTCGATTTCTCTATCTAACTTAATCATAATTCCAATTACTAATGCAATATCATAAAGTATTTTTGGGTTCCACATAACCCAACATAAACCATAAACTCTTAATAAAATCTGATAAAAGTTGTCTTTATCACTGCTAAATAAGTGTTGATAAAGGTGTGTTTTATCAGTGCTTTCTATTTTAGCATTGATAAAAAATACCTTTATCATTTTTTTGGTAGTGCTGATAAAATCCATACACATTTTTATAAATGAACCATAATATTCAACTTCTTCTCTGCCACACCTCAAGCTCTCACGAAAGCTGATCAATGTTGTTGCCAACCCCGACCCCTCCTCCTCTACCATGAATCCCTCCTCCTCCACCTCTAATCCCTTCTCCATCACTGCTGAGAACCCAAAATCCACCTCTGAAACTCACCTATGACATTGAAACCCACCTCCTTCATGAACCCTACCTCCGCTATGAACCCCTTTTATACTACAAATCCATCTCCAATTCCATCTCTTCCTATATCGCTGTCTTCTCTTCCCGCCTCACTGCCTTCACTCCCTACCTTGCCACCCTCCATCTGCTTCACCATCGTCGCTCCATGAAAGGTAATCTACTTTGATGATGAATAATATTTATGTATCATGTAAGTTTTTTTTCTTTACTGTGTTTCAACATATGGTCAATAAGGTCAAAGTTTCTTATGTATTCCATTCCTTGGAAAAATTATTCTATGTGATTTTCCTTCTAGATTTAGCCTTAAAAATTTTCAAGAGTCATCCACTGTTTCTGAATTATGCATTTGCTTGATTATTTTTTTTAAATATAATGAATATGGTTATTATATTGAAAAAATGGTGTTGTTTTGTTCTTACTTTATGGGGAATCATCAAGTACAAAAATATTTTTGTCTGATGTGTTGCACCATACTTCTGGTTTATGCATTCAACTTTTAATATTTCAATGATGGAAAGGAAAAATTACTTGAACATATTCACCTAGAATCCAACATGAAAATCTAAAAAAGTTTATCTAACCATGATTTGGGAGGACCAATGTTTCTACCTGGACTCAATAAAAGGTGACACATTGATGATTTTTAGGTTTCTCTATCATGAAATGGATTCATGGTTCTTATAAAGGGGTAAAGATCTAATATAGAGAGGTTTTGAATGTTGAGTTCTTTTGATAAGATGGAACCGGGTCTAATATGATGGTTTTGTACACAAGGAAGCGAGTTTTTTAAATTGGCATAGAAAGAGAGATTCTTGGTTTATCTTGAATTGTGTCTGGTAGAGAAGTGAAGCTTTATAGAGGGATAATTAGTACATGTTAATGAACTTATTGAAAATGAATATGTCAGGAAGTTATTAGTTCCTGAATATATATTGTCATGATTTGGTATTGGTATTAGTGATGAGGGACATGATTCATAACAAGATTGAAGTGGTTAGATAGTGATTGAAGGCTAAAATTAGGTAGGGTTAGTGGATGGGCCTAGTTGACATGGGTTGGTGGAGTAGGCCTTTACGTTTCTAGAAAAACACTGAAAAACTAGTTTACAACAATGAAAATAGACGTTGGTTCATACATTTTACGAAGAAATTAGAGGGATAGATTTGATAGTGACTACAACATGATAAAGATATAGACACGTGATCTATAAGGTGCATGGTGTGGCACTACATGTGTACATTGAATCTACTTCGGGATGTAGAAAAAAACAACAAAGTGGTTCTTAGTCCACTATTATTGGTAGTTCAATATTTAGGTTTGTGTATTTTGAAAGTGAAGATTTTAGGTATGGTTCAACTCTTCAAGGTGGTATTTGAACAATATTGCATGTGGGATACTAAAAAATTCTACTGCAAGGGATTCTCATAGCTAGTTCCACTGGTCTAGTGGTTGGGAAGATGGGTGTGATCTAGTCTGGTCCTGAGTAATGCATGGAGAAGTTATATTGGATCTGTAGTGGCTCTATGTATTGGATATAGGCTTCAACTCATAAAACTGTGGATTCAAAGGAGGTTCCAATCAGTTTTAGTTAGTTTGAATCCATAATCATGGGCATTTATTGATGTAGCCAATGTAATGGTGATTTACAGTTGGTTAAATAGATCTAGAAAAGTTGTAGGTATAGAAGGATTTTGGATTGGATTAGTTGGATAACTAGAGATACAAGATCTGGACATGAAAAAGGTTATGGGGTGGGTGAGTCTATCAATGAATGCAGGTAGCTTGATCTTTATATATTTAAAAATAAGGTTTATATGAAGTAGTGTAAAGCAGTGCGAGATAAGAATAATGGTGAGAATATATATTTTATTGAGGTCAATTTAAATGGAAATTTATCAAATATTATGACATAAGTAGATGAGAGATATGTGAAATTGTCTCTCTTCATGTCTATTTTATAATAATTTTTTTCATTTAGCGATTATATACTTAACATTTAATTATGAAATTTTAATTCTTTGAATATTTTTTGTGTATTAATTTTTTTAAATATTAATATTACCAAATCAAAAAGGATAGATATGAATAAAGAATGGTTGTATACCAATCATTTAACAAAAGAGTATGAAGATGTAGTGAAAGGGTTTGTCAAGTTTTTAAAAGATCATGCATAATCTATTCTCTATGTTTACGTTGTTATTGTTCAAGATATATTAGTCCAAAGGAGTTGGAAGAACACTTGATCTATGATGAAATAGATCAAAGTTATAAATATTGAAATAAACACGGGGAAAAAGAGAATGTAGCTAGTGGATGAGATAACACTGTGTTTTATGGATCATCTAATATGATTACAAGTGTATAGAATAAAGAAGACTATATCAAGGATATGATTACAAATTTGGATGATGATGAAGATAGTATTGAGGAAATGACATGTACAGTTGAAGATGAACTTCAGGATCACCCAAAATTGTTTGAGAAGATAAAGAGTTGTACAATGATGCCATTGTATGCTAGTTGCACTAAATATACAGCATTGTCAGCCATACTGAAGCTATATAATTTGAAAGAAGGCAGCGGATGGAGTGATTCCAGTTTTACAGAACCATTTTCTCTCTTAAATAACATGCTCCTAGAAGATAACAAGCTCCCAAGTTGAACATACGATGACAAAAGAATGCAATACTCCATGGGTATGATCTATGAAAGAATATACACCAGTCTAAACGATTGTATACTATTTATAATGGACCAAAAATCAATTAAATAATTCCCAAACTGTGGCACTTTTTGATTCAAGAAATATGAATTCGGTCCTACAAAATTTGTATAGTACTTTCCAGTCATTCCAATGTTTAGACAACTATATGGAAGCAAGGAAACTTCAGAGAAATTAACGTGGAATGTAGATACAATAAATAATGATGCAAAACTACATCACTCAATAGACTCTCATTAGTGAAAGATAATTGATCAGGAGTTTCCTAAATTTGTAAATGAACTGAGAAAGCTTTATTTTGAATTATCTAAAGATGGAGTGAATCCTTTTGGTTTTCAAAGCAGCACTCATAGTACATGGCCAATTATGTTGGTAAATTATAAATTCACACCATGGTTACACATGAAATGAAAATAAATCATCTCATCTATGATTATATCAGGACCAAAACAATTGGGTAAAGATATTTATGTTTATTTGGATCCATTGATCGAGGATTTGAAATTATTGTTGGATTCAGGTGTTATATTGTATGATGCTTACAAAAATAAAGATTTCATGTTTAGAGCCATGTTGTATGGGATGATAAACTATTTTCCTACTTATGTAACCTTTTCAGGATATAACATCAAAGGAACTCAAGGGTGTCCTTTATACAAACAAGTTACATAATCAATTAGGGTGAAAAATTCATCAAAAACTATTTTTCTAGGACATCACAAATTTCTACCTTGACGACATAAGTCCGATCTTGGAAAACATCATTTTATGGAAGTTCATAAGAATGTACATCACCATCTCCACTAATAGGTGATCATTTATTTGAGAAATCAAAATATATGGACAGTACTTTTGGTAAAATATTTTCAAAAAACCTTACAAAAATTGGTTGGAAAAAGAGATCAGTTTTTTTAATTCCCATTATGAAATTGTGTTTACATCAGGAATTTTCATGATTTTATGCATGTTAGAAAAAAATGTATATGATAGTGTCATCAGAACATTTCTAAATGCACCTGGGAAAATAAATAATGGAATTAAGGATAGGTTAGACATGGTTAACATTGGAACACAAGAAGAATTGGCACTAATGAAGGGTGAAAAAAATGAACTTTTCATCCTGTATCTACTTACACTTTTTCTAGGTAGGAGAAATCAGTTTTTCAACTTCTTGAATGATGTAAAAGTTCTAGAGGGGTATTCATCAAATACGAATAACATCATTTCATTAATCGATTTAATAGTAAAGGCTCTGAAATCACATGACTACCATGTTTTGATGCAAGATCTAATGCCTATAGCTTTACGTTTCATTTTCTCTAAGAATGTCCATCATAAATTAACCAGGATTTGTTTCTTCTTCAAATCTATATGCAACAATGTTATATCCCAATGAAATTGTAGACCATGGAAATAGAAAATTTCTTCATATTATGTGAATTGAAAATGTTCTTCCTTCCACCATTCTTTGAAATAATTTTTCATTTGATATTTCAATTGGTGAGAATGATTCAACTATGTAGTCCAATACACTATAGATGGATGCACACCACTAAAATATATATGAAGGTTTTGAAAGGGTGTGTTAAAAATTGATGTTTTTCAGAGGGTTGTATTGTGAAGTGATATATTGTTGAGGAAGCTGTTAAATTCTATACTAAATACCTATCCAATGTGGAAATCATTGTTCTATAAAAATGCCATCACACTGTGAGGCTTGTAGGTGAAGGAAGTTCTGGAAAAGATGTTGTCACAGTCAATATTATAGATCGGGAGCAGGACCACCTTTATGTTTTGCATAACAGTTTGGAGGAATCCCCATATGTTAAAACCCAAAAACAAATTCTTAGGCATTTGAATCCATCATGGTCTTAAATAAGGCTATCAAATACAAATAATAAATAGTTTATATAGTGGTTTCAAGACCACATTTTCAAGTAGTGATATGAAAATCAATATTAAATCTTAGATTGAATTCAATAGAAAGATGGAGGACTAAGTTTTCATGTATTATCTTACAATTATTATATAATTAATGATTATACGTTCAATATAAATCACCATGATGAAGAAAGTATAATGATAAATAGTGGAGTTACACTTGTGGATGAATGGATGCATGTTTCTAGTACTAAGGAAATAAATCCGATTTACTGAATATATCATACTTTGGCATCATCAAAAAAATATGGGAGTTGGATTATACAACATTCCAAGTGAGGATTTTTCAATGAAAGTGGGTTAATAATAAGAGTGATGTTAAAATAAATAAACAGGGATTCATGAGAGTTGATTTCAGTAAGGAATGGTACAAAGTTGAAGCGTTTATATTGGCATCACAGATTGTACAAGTATTTTATATTCCAAATCCCATAAACGGATAGTGGTCAATTGTTCTGTTATCAAACAAAACTACTAAAGGGTCAGATGAAAATTCACCTAAGGATAACCCTTTCATTGGGATGTCACAATCATTTCACAGTTTTAACAATGTAGATAGCATTTTTTTATCTTATATAAGACAACAATGAAGGGATTTGGATCATCGATAGAGGGGTCAAATCCCTTCGTCATTTAAAAAAGTAAAGGAGAGTTCAATAATCAGGTTATTTTTTTTGTAATATACATCATGTTACCTCATTTTATTATCCATTTGCCGCTACATTTAGGTAATCTAAATTAAATGTTAAACCTATTCTGTAGATAATGACTTCTACATGTGCTGGTGCTCTCAATCCCAAGGCATAACAAGTATCTCAACCTACTGTTGCTCGCAGTGCATAGGAACAACCACCTTCAGCATGTGTTAGTGCTCCCATTCCTCAAGAACAATAGGTTTCTCAACTTGTTGCTGCTCCCAGTGGAGAGGTACAATTACCATCTTCACATGCCGATGCTAACACTCTAAAGGAATATATTGATGATGTTTAATCCAAAGAAATGGTAGGTGATGAAAGCCCCACGACGCAGAAAAAATAGGAATGTCGTAGTTTGACAGTGTTGGAAAAAATAATTAAAGAGAATATTAATGGCATCAAATACGAGGTCCAATGGAATGCTCAATTCCAACTTGTTAACCCCAATTAGGCCATGTTCTATAGTAACATTAGAATCCTCACTCAACAACACATGTTTATTTATATAGATTCATGGTAGCATGTTTTTCCCATTCTTAAGACACTAATGTGGGAATAAATAATGGTAACATTATGGATTCACTTATTTATTTTACTAAAAAATAAAATAATAAATCATTGAATTACTCTTTATCATCTATTGTAGGGTGTATTTATAGTAGATGAATCCTACAAGAAATATGCATTAAGGCTTGTTGAAAGTATTCATAGAGGATTTTGTACAATTATAACTAGACATCATATTAAAGATGCATAAGGTAAAATAAACCCACACCCACCTCATATCTATGCACACCTGATAACCTAAGAAGCATAGGATGTGTTTACTAGCTGTCCTGTGAATGTGTATTTTCAGGTACATTGGGGATTGTAATATGTTGTATGATGATACGTGTATTGATCACTTTAATTTAAATTTTTTATTTATTAAACAGAAACTGAGTGATGGAAATAAGGAATGAGAAACAAAACCAGCATACCCCTACCGTAAAGAAAGGATTGGGTACATTTCACTTGAAAAAAATTGGTACATATTTTAAATCTATCGTAATACTTTCATGTGGCATGAAACAACACCATAATTATGTTCCTATATTTATATGAAGACTGATGACTCAAAATTTTAATCCACTTCTATCACACACTATGTTCTATGGAAGGAGGCACATGTAAATAAAGATGGGATGCTAATATATAAAATCACACAAAATTTTTGGGAAACATGTATAAGTATTACATAATAAAAACTTTGTTTTTCTTTAAACCAATATTAAATAACAATGATTACTTATTTTTCTATATTTTCTATCTGAAATAGTTATAGGAATCAACATCACCTATATCCGATGAACACATACTATTGGTGACCTTGAAGAGACCAGAACAATATGGTTGTGCCAGAGGTGTGGGTTTTGGGGATACTCACCGAACATATTTTGTGAAAAAAAGGAGGATCAAAGTGAAGAAATGAATTAGATGAGAGAAATACTTTCTACCCTTGAAGAAAAATTCCAATGGTAGAGAGAGATACTAACACCTTTTATGGGGGAGAAGGAAAGAGAAGAAAAAACTCAAGAAAATCCACCACATGGAGATCTCGCCCCACTCCCACCAGCTTTAAAGAAGGCCATTTATCTCAAAGAGATGTATTAGCCGAGGTAATCAATGTTATGATAATTGTTTCAATAAAATGTGAATTATAAAAACACTAATATCTTTCCTGTATTGATATTCTATAGGGTGATAATGACAATGATTTATATCTATCAACGCCCACCAATCGCCATGTAGTGAGGGCTATGGTGTTCAATATCCAAAATGTCATGCTACAAAACAGATCACTCCTAACAGGTCACGTGATATTTCGATTAGCATAGCCCATGAACTGAGTGTCGAGCTACCTATTCCAATTGATGAGTAAGATATTCATATGGTCAAAAAATCTGTTGGAACATTCATCTCATGGTCGTACCATCTTGTAAGAAGAAACATGTGTACAAGGGGGTATTCATTCCAATTTAATTTTCAAGATAAACCATTAGAAATTAATGATTTTTTTGAACCAATGAATGTTATTCACTACTAGAAATACAATATATACAACTGTTTGAAACCATTGGTATAGGCAGCGAGAACCGTTGGTATACTATATACCAACGGTTTTTTCAAACTGTTGGCTAGTAAGCTGTTGCAGAAGGCCTATACCGACGATTTTCCTCTAAACATTGGTATATGGCACTGTAATATTCACTATGCCAATGGTTTTATAGAAACTATTGGGATATATAAATTACATGTACTTTACCAATGGTTTGAAACTGTTGGTATATTAGTATTGCCAACGGTTCCTTAAACCGTTGGTTAAAAATATTCTGGAAATACACCATACCAACGGTTCAAAACCATTGGTATAGTGTATTACCAATGGTTTATTAAAACCTTTGGTAAAAAGTATTATCCAAAAAAACACTTTACCAATGGTTTAAAACCATTGGTATAGTGTTTTTCTAGCAACCAGCACAACATCCACCCATTCCCTCCACTGCATACACTTGAAAACACAGTTTCAAATAACACTTAAATAGAAAACTTTGCACTTAAAATAGAACAAAAAACACCTGCAATATCACATAAAAATCAGTAGAATCTTCTGACCGAGACTTGTACCACTGCCATAGTTTTCCCAACTTCACCTACAACCACTCTTCTAACTAACCCCATTTCATTTTTTTGGTGGATACATCTCATAATGGTGAGAGGAGACTAAAATTCTAGAGATCCCATAATAGTTAGAGTTGCATACACCATTAATAGAATTAACACATAATTCATAAGGTAATTACATCAAGTATACACATACAACAAGTATACCCATACACCATTAACACATAATTCATAAGTTAATTAAATACATAAAGAATTCAATTCAGAATTTAGGGGGTTGGGGGGCTGTTCAGGGGTTTGGGGGTGGATGTCCAATGTGGGTAGGGGGTGTCCCAGGGGGTGGGGGTGTCCGGGGGGATGGGGGTGTCTGAGGGGGTGGGGGGCTGTCCATGGGGGTGTCCAGGGGGGTGGGGTGGGTGTCCATGGGGGGGTGGGGTGGTGTCCAGGGGGTTGGGGGCTTTCTAGGGGGTAGGGGGTGTCCAGTGGTGGTGGGGGGTGTAGGGGTTGGGAGCTGTCCAAGGGGGGTGGGGTGGTGCCCATGGGGGTGGGGGGATGTCCAGGGGGTGGGGGGGGGGTTCACGGGGGTGGGGGATGTCCAGTGTGTGGGGGGCTGTTTAGGGGGGTTGGGGATCTACGAGGGTGGCAGGGCTATCCATGTGGTAGGGGGGTGTCTATGGGGGGTGGGCGTGACTTTCCACGAGGGTGGGGGGCTGTCCACGGGGGTAGGGGTGTCTAAGGGGGGTGGGCAGTGTTGTCTAGGGGATAGGGGGTGTCCAGGGGGTGGGCGGGGCTTTCCATGGGGGTGGGGGCTATCCAGGGGGATGAGGGTGTCCACGAGGGTGGGCGGGGCTATCTAGGGGGTATGGGGGGTGTCCAGGGGGTGGGCAAGCTATCCACGGGAGGTAGGGGTGTCCAGGGGGGGTGTCCATGCGGGTGTCTAGAGGGCAGGGGTGTCCAGGGGGTGGGGTGGTGTCCATGGTTGTCCAAGGGGGTGGGTGCCGTCCTAGGGGGGGTGGGGGCTGTCTAGGGGGTGGGGGCGGGTCCACAGGTGTGGGGGCGGTCCACGGGGGGTGGACGGGATGTCCAGGGGGTAGGGGGTGTCCAGGGGGTGGGTGAGGCTATCCACCGAGGTGGGGGGGGGGTGTCCAGGGGGTAGGGGGTGTTCACGGGGGTGGGTGGGTGGGGGGTCTCCAGGGGGTACGGGGTGTCCCAGGGGGGTGGGCGGGCTGTCCACGTGGGTGGTAGGGCTGTCTAGGGGGGGTATGGGGTGTCAAGGGGGTGGGTGGGCTGTCCACTGGGGTGGTGGGGCTATCCAAGAGGTATAGGGTGTCGAGGGGGGTGAGAGAGCTGTCCACGGGGGCGGCGGGCCTGTCCACGGGGGGTAGGGGGTGTCCAGGGGGTGGGAAGGCTGTCCATGAGGGTGGGGGGGATGTCCAGGGGGGTTGGAGGGCTGTCCATGGGGGGTGGTGGGGCTGTCCAGTGGGTATGGGGGTGTCCAAGGGGGTGGGAGAGCTGTCCATAGGGGTGGCGGGCCTGTCCACGGGGGGGTAGGGGGGGTGTCTAGGGGGTGGGAAGACTATCCACGAGGGTGGGGGGCTGTTCGGGGAGGGGGGGGGGGGGTTACGGGGTGTCCATGGGGGTGGGCGGAGTGTCCACAAGGGTTGAGGGTGTCCACAGGGGGTGGGGTGGGGGGTGTCTAGGGAGTTGGGGGGCCGTCCAGGGGGGGTGGGCGGGCCAGCCATGGGGGGGTGGGAGGGCTGTCCACATGGGTGGGTGGCTGTGCAGGGGTGTAGGGGCTATCCATAGGGGTGGTAGGGCTATCTAGGGGGGTAGGGGGTTTCCAGGGGGGTGGGTGGGGTGTCCACGGTGGTGGACGAGGTGTCCAGGGGGTGGGCGGGCTGTCGACGGGGGGTGGTGGGGTTGTCCAGGGGGTAGGGCGGGTTGTCCACGAGGGGGGGGGGGGGGTGTTAGGGTTGTCTTGGGGGGTAGGGGGTGTCTAGGGGGTGGGAGGGGCTGTACATGAGGGTGGGGGCTGTCCAGGGGGTAGGGGTGTCCATGGGGGTGGCAGGACTGTCTAGGGGGTCAGGGGTGTCCAGGGGGTGGGCGGGCTGTCCACGAGGGTTGGGGGATTTCCAGGGGGTAGGGGGTGTCCACAGGGGTGGCAGGGCTGACCAGGGGGTCGGGGGTATCCAGGGCGGCGGGGCGGGGTGTCCAAGGGGGTGGGGGATGGGGGGGGGGGGGGGGCTATCCAGGGGGGTGGGTGGGCTATCTACGGTGGGTAGGGGGGGTGTCCAGGGGGGTCGAAGGTGTCCAAGGGTGTGGGATGGATATCCACGGGGGTGGGGGGATGTCCATAGGGGTAGGGGTGTCCAGGGGGTGGGCGGGCTGTCCCGAGTGAGGGATGTCACTCTTTTCTTTCTAGATCTTGGAATCATTTGAAATATATTGGAGTTCATGTGGAATGATTGAGACCTTCTTGGTTTTCCAGCCACATCATCCTCCTAGATTAAAAGATTTTTCTACTCTCTAGTGATATATGTGAATATAAATGGTTTTTTTAAGGTTATTTACATGGGAAGAGAGGTTTGAGTAAAGGGGAAGCTCTATCTCCTCTCATTTTTGTGATTTTCATACAGGACCTTTGTCACATTCTGAAGTCTCAAATCTCTGTTTGATGCTCATTCATGTTCTATTAGCATCGTGGAAAGATGTCCATCTCCCATCTTTGTTTTGGAATGATATTTTATTTCTCTCATCTGGAAATATATATTATCTATCAGTATTGAAATATGAAATAGATTTATTCTCTTCCTTTTCAGGATTGACTATTAATATTTCAAAAGCCATGATGTTCTTGGATGGAAATTATTCTAATGTCTGGGATAGTTTTTGACGATTATATGGTTATTAAGGGAGGATCCCTTCCTCTTTTCTACCTTGGGGTTTCCCTTATTACTTGCAAGCTTAGATCCACAGACTGTATGGTTTTGGAGGAGAGAATTTTTAGATGAATTAATGTTTGGTCAAGTAATTTTTTTCTTTTTCTAGACTATTAAAACTTGTTCAATCTGTTTTAATTTGGATGAAAGCTTATTGGTTTCATCACTTCATGTGATGAAATAAATTGGTTAATTCCATTAAATTCAATAATTAGATAATTCCTTACAAAATTCCACTATCTTGTTACTTCTAGGGATCAAGTGGAGTTGGAATTGATGAATTATACTAAAGAGGAGGGATGCTTAGGGTATTAAGTGGGATGAGCACTAGAATAAGTCTTCCATGGGTTAAAAATCTTTGGGATATTTTTAATCCTTATTTTTCATCATTTTCGATTGTCTAGGATCAGATTTTCCTACTTGGTCACTCCAAGTTTTTGGTGGAAAAGTCCCATGGATTTTGTCATGGACATGGAGGAAAGTTTTGGGGCTACGAGATCTTCATAGAGACCAACTCCATTTCGGTAGGGAATGTATCTTTTATTTTCTTATGTTTTTATTCTTGGCTTCCTAGGGGACCTATTTTCTTCTCTATCAATGACAACATAATATAGGATTCTAGGTTATCCTTTTTCCCTCAGTTGTGGAAATTATCTATAATGGATCATGGAATCTACCAATTGTTGTTTCTACTAATCTCATGGACATCAGGCTAGAGATCCTTTATTTTTGTGAGCATGGAGGAGATTGTGAAAGGATTCTATGGAATGGATATAATGGGTTCTCCATAATAATAAGGTTTATCAGGAGTTCTTTTGAATGTGTTACCTTTTAGGTTCTTTTCTTAGGGATGGATGCTAATTCTGTTGTGTACTGGGCTGGCTGTGTTCTAGGAGGTTGTTTGTTATTTGGATGGTGGTTGAGATACATGATTTTGAGTGTATTTATACTTGTTGGTTATATTCTCTTGTGGTTTTGGTTTTTATTTTAAATATTTGGTTATATGGTGGTGTTGTTTCTAGTTCTAATGGGTATTCTTGTGGCTGGGTTGTGGTGCTAATAGGTTTGGAGGGTGTGAGATACTTGTTTTTTGGCCTTGGATGAGGGTTCTGGCTGTTGGATTGGAGGTTTTTTTGAGGGTATGTTGGAAGGGGGCTAAGATACTCTAGTTGGTGTAGGTTCTAGAAATGCATGTATGGTGGGTTGGTTATGGTGTAGTCTGTTGTTATGACTTCCTTTTGTTTGTCTTTGGTTCTATGGGTATGTGTTGGGAAAGGCCCATGTGACAATGGGTGATGTTAATCACTAATGGTGTGTGAGCCCCCCTCTAACTGCACACCCCCCCCCGCCCCTCGAAGCCCCCTGCCCCTAGCTCCCTCCTGAAGCCCCCACCCTCCACACTGCACAACCCCCCTCACCCCCTACATCCTCCACCCTGCACAACCACCCCCTACAGCCACCCCCCAAATCCAACACCCCTCCTACTGTACATCCCCCAATCCCCACTGCACACACCCCTACAACCCCCACCTCCCACTACACAACCCCCCCATACCACCCCTCCCACTACGCAACCCCCTCCCCACAACCCCGCTCCCCCCACTACACAACCCCTCTCCCCACCACATCCCCCCTACAGTCCCCACCCCAACCCCCCATAGCCCTCTCACCCCCTACAACCACCACCCTACATATCCCCCTCTACAGCCCCCCCCCCCCCAACACTGCACACCCCCACACCCACCACACCCCCACAACCAACCCCCTCCCAATACAGAGCCCCCCCCCCCACTCCCACTGCACACCCCTACATCCCCCCATAGCCAACCCCTCCCACTATAGAGCCCCCTATAACCAACCCCCCTACAACCCCCCTACACACCCCCCTACAGTCCCCCTCCCTCACCTCCCCCTATAGCCCCACCCCCCACAATTGCACATCCCCCTCCCCCCTTATAGCCCCACCCTACACAACCACCCCCTATATCCCCCCACTGCACAACCCATCTACAACTTACCCCCTCCCACTCCACAGCCCCCCCACTCCAACTACACACCCCCCTACATCCCCCTCCCACTGCATAACCCCCTACAAACCCCCTCCCACTACACAATCCCCACCCTCGCCATTGCACATCCCCCTGTAGCCCAGCCAACCCCCTCCCTCTGCACATCCCCCCATTCCCACTACACCCCACAAACCCCCCCTCCCACTGCATAACCCCCTACAACCCCCTCCCACTACACAACCCCCCCCATAGCCAACCCCCTACCATTTCACAACACCCCTCCCATTCCACATCAAAAGGGTCTCAATAGAACACCTAAACAGAACATAACATGTGACTCTATTTTAGGTGGAAGAACAAACACTTACTTGAATCAAGGATGGAGGAGTTCACAAAGAATAGGGGATCTATCATTTATGGATAATCAAAACAAAAACAAAAAAAAACCTTGTCTTCAAAGAAATCATAATGAAAAATATAATAAATGGAGGTAGAACATAAAACTTAGTTATAACATACATATTTGATGTGGAAGAACAAACAATCGGTTTCTCAGAAGAAGGGTTTGCACACTGGAACAATGGGAGCTCTCGTTTAGAGCACAATCTCAGGGGATCCCGATCTGAATTAGGGGGATGTATTTGTGGCATTCTATCCCAATGGTTTTAAAAAACCTCTGGCAAATATATCACCTATCCCAATGATTTTTTCAAACCATTGGAAAAACTCTCTCTACTTGGGGCTATCCCAACGGTTTGGAAAACCATTGGGGAAAACACTCTAACAATTCCTATACCAACCGTTTTCAACAAACCATTGGTATAGAAAACCTATCCCAACGGTTATTCTAAACCATTGGGATATAGGTGTTGGTATAGAAGGAATTTCTAGTAGTGATTATAGATAGACAAAGGGAATGGGATGAAATAAATGACTTAATCCAAACCATCTGAAGTATTGACCAACCGATCAAAAAGATCTACCGTAAGCACTATTACTCCACCCATTCTATATCTACATTTACTATCATTGAATGTTCATGTAGATAGAAAGTTAAAAAATGGTCGTACTCATATAGTTTATTATGAAGAAAATATGTACAAAGAGGATTTTCAAGTATTCATTGGTGTTGATAATGTAAGTGAAATCCTCAACTATGATTAGCTAGGTGGCTCTATTGTAAATGTACACATGAGGTATGTTTTCAAGATTTGATTTTCCAAAATATGATATACTGTGATAATTATGACTAAATAAATTTCATATTTTTTATTGGATGTATATAATAAAAAAAATTTAAGGGATTTTCCCATGAAAAAAATTTGGACTCATTAGTCCTCACATCTCTTCTACAGAATAACCAAAAATAGATACAAAAACCGGATGAAATGCTGGAAGGTCTGATGAAATCATTTGAAAGACAAATTTTGGATGACTGACTCTATTTAATACCAATAATGTAAGGGTAAAACTCTACAATTTAATCACATCAAATATATTTTCATTTCTTTCATTAATTATTCCTTTTTGAGTTTTTAGGAAGCATTGTATACTCATTATGATAAATTTGGATACTCCAAACATTTATTTACTAGATTCAATGCATGGATATCCAAAAAACCGTCCACACATGATGGATTTTGTCAATATATAATACACCACATCCATAATTTTATAAATAAGCATCAAGTTATATAAAAAAATATATTTTAATGGGGATTATATTATGATAGGGTGGTGTTTCAATATCATGGAAAATAAGGAATGAGGCTAGGGGATACACATGAGGAATAAGACAAGTACTACAACTGGACATGTATCTGGGTATATATAATAAAATTTTACTATCCAAACACATATCAAAAAAATTACTTATTATTCTCAATGTTTCTATAGTGTTAAAAACAAACCAATAGAAAATATTATGGTATTATGTTTGTAAATTTATAAGAGAGACCATATTCCATGAACGAACTAGCATCACTGAAGAGGTATTTTTGAAGATAATTACAATTTAATTTAAAATATTAATTAATACTTTGTGTATTTATATTTTCACAGTTCTACTATGTCTATTAAAAAGACTCATATTCACAAGATGATATAGATGTGCTCAGAAATGAATGGGAAGCATACCTTATGGAAGATTGTACACAAATAGAATGAAGATGTGACTTCCATAGAAGTAATAGATTGTTTCATATTTTTGTTTAATTTACTTATTTTATTATTACTCACATAATAATTGTTTTCTTATATAGGTTTATTCCTTTGTTTGAGTTGGGGTGGTTTATTAAAAGATTCTCATGCTCGTGAGAGATAGAACTTCAAGGCTGTAATTCAGAATTCAATGAGAAGGTATTTTTTTACTATATTTTTCCTCATAATATTATCTATTCTCTACTACATTAATATAATCTAAATTAAATGTTTTACTACTCATGCTGACAATGTTTTACACATACTTATTCTCCCTCAAGACCTTTTCATCCTTGCATTGTCGACATTTATCACATTCCTTCAAAGCAAGTGGAGGGAATTTAAAGGAAATACATAAATGTTGAAAATGCAGTGTTTCCATTTTGGCATAGAAAGTAAATGGAAAGCATGGTAAAAGTGTGTATTTTTATTCAAAATTGGAATTGATTTACGTAAAAAGAATAAGTGACATTCTGAAAACTGATCAAATGCATTCAGATTGTTTTTATACTTTAGTAAAATGATCCATGAGTCATTTGTGATGTGTATGAGTCAAAAAATCTCATTATGATGTATGGTGTGAATAGTATGACTCCAAGTGTTTATTTTTATTCAAAATTGAAATTAATTTAAGTAAAAAAGAACAAGTGGCATACTGAAAACCCAAAAATGCATTCTGGTTTTTTTTTGATAATTTAGGAAAATGATCCATTAGTCATTTTAGATGTGTTGGAGTCAATAGAACCTCAATAGAATACATGGTGTGATGATTATGACCACAAATGTTTCTTTTTATTTAAAATTTATATTAATTTAAGTAAAAAAGAACACATGACTTAATTAAAAATGAGAAAAATCATTTATATTGTTCTGATACATTAGGAAAATAATCTATGAGTCATTTTTAATGTGTTGGAGTCAATCACATGACAATTTGATGCATGGTGTGACCGGTATGACTAAAAGTTCCCATTATCAGTTTAAAGTTAACATTTTAGTTTAAAAAGTTTCACACTCTGAAAACCAAGAAAACATGCTCTGAATGTCTTGATAATTTAGGACAGTAATTAATAATTTATTTTTGACATGTATAAAGCAATATCATGTCAAACCAATGCATGATGTGACCAGTATGACTCATAATGCATGTTTCTAGTTTCAAATGAAATTTTAGTAAAAAAAACACAACTGAAATATTGAAAACTAAGAAAAATCATTCAGATTATTTTGATACATTAGGAAAATGATTTATATGTCATTTGTGACATGTTGTAATTATTTTCACCTCAATACTATGTATGGTGTGAACGATATGAATAAAAATGTGTCTTTTTATTTAAAATTGGAATTAATTTAAGTAAAAGAGATTAAGTGACATACTGAAAACCAAAAAAACACATTCTGATTATTTTTATATTGTAGGAAAATGATCTATGAGTCATTTTTGACATGTAGGAGTCAACCACACATAAATACTATACAAAATGTGATTGGTATGACTTCATGTGTGTCTTTTTATTTAAAATTTACATTAATTTAAATTAAAAAGAATAAGTAACATATTGAAAAACTAAGAAAAAACATTCTAATTGTTTTTATATTTTTGGAAAATGATCCATGAGTCATTTTTGACTTTCATTAGTCAACTAAACCTCAATATGATGCATGGTGTTACCGACATAACTCCAAGTGTGTCTTTTTATATAAAATTGACATTAATTTAAGTAAATATTATAAGAGAGATACTGAAAACCAAGAAAACACATTCAGATTATTTTAATAGTTTAATAAAATGATCCCAGAGTCATTTTTGATGTGTATGAATCAATCACACCTCAATTTGATGCACAATGTGATCGGTATGACTAGAGGTGTCCATTATCAGTTTAAAATTGACATTTTTGTTCAAAATGTGTCACTCAAAAAAACCAATAAAACATGATCTGAATCTCATGATAATTTAGGAAAATGATTCATATTTAATTTGTGATGTTTATGAAGTAGTCTCATATCAAACCAATACACGATGAAAATAGTATAACTCATAATTCTTGTTTCTAGTTTGAAATGGAATTTTAGTAAAAAAACACAATTGACTTTCTAAAAATTGAGAAAATGCATTTGGATTGTTTTGATACTTTATGAAAATGATCTATATGTCTTTATTGATGTGTAGGAATCATTCAAACCTCAATACTATGAAAGGTGTGACCAGTATGTCTTGAAGTGTGTCTTTTTATTTAAAATTAACATTAATTTAAGTAAAAAGAGAAAGTGACATACTAAAAACTAATAAAACGCATTCGAATTGTTTTGATATTTTAAGAAAATAGTCCATGTGTCATATGTGACATATAGGTGTCAAATGAACCTCAATACAATTTATGGTGTGACTAGTATGTCTCTAATTGGGTATTTGTATTTAGAATTGGCATTAATTTAAGTAAAAATAACAAGTGACATACTGAAAACCAAGAAAACACATTTAAATTATTTTGATATTTTAGGAAAATGATCCATGAGTCATTTTTGATGTGTAGAGACAACTAAACCTCAATATGATGCACGTTGTGACTGTTATGACCCAAAGCGTGACATTTTATTTAAAATTTTCATTAATTTATTTAAAAGAAACAAGGGACATACTGAAAACTAAAAAAAGCTTTCGAATTGTTTTGATACTTTAGTAAAATTACCCATGAGTCAGATTTGATGTGTAGGAGTCAAGAACACCTCAATATGACACATGGTGTGACCGGTATGACTAAAAGATTCTGTTATTAGTTTAAAATTGACATTTTAGTTCAAAACGTGTTACTCACTGAAAACCAAGCAAACACACCCTGATTGTCTTGATAATTTAGGAAAATGATTCATAAGTAATTTCTAACATGTATGAAGCAGTCTAATGTTAAACCAATGCACAATAAAACCAGTATGACTCATAATGCATGTTTCTAGTTTGAAATGATATTTTAGTAAAAACACACAACCTACATACTGAAAACTGAGAAAATGAATTTAGATTGTTTTGACACTTTAGGACAATGATCCAAAAGTAACTTGTGATAGGTAGGACTCATAGGAACCTCAATCTAATGCACGGTGTTACCGTTATAACTTCAAATATCTCATTATTTAAATTTGACATTAATTTTAGTAAAAGAACATGTAAAATACTCAAAATAAGAAAACTCATTCAGATTGTTGAGATATTTTCGGAAAATGATCGATAACTCCTTTTTGATATGTAGGAATCAACCACACCTCAATAGGATGCATTGTGTGACCGGTAGAACTCCAAATGCGTCTTTTTTATTAAATATTGACATTTTATTAATTTATTATTTCATATTAATGTTTAATATATTTATTTATAGTATTACTAACACAATATTTATTTTCTTATATATGTGTAATCTTTTGCTCAGGTTGAGATGATTTGTTCAGAAACTGACACCATGGGTGGACATTTTTGAGAGGGGATCACAAGGGTCAAAAGATGAAATATTAATGTTTTAAAATGTTTGTTATATAATTATAAATGTAATTATATAGAAAATTGTTTGAAATGTAAATAGAAATGTTTTTTTATATATACCATGTGTGGAAATTTTGATATCCATGATTTCAATTAAATGTATATATCATTGTTTGAAATTATAGCATTGTTTGAAATTATAGCATTGTTTGAGGAATCAATTGGTAAGGAATAGACGAGTTCATCCAAGAGACGCGAGATCAAATCTGGGAGGATATAATATTTCTAGATTTTTGTAGCAGTATTTTTGTAGGCACTATAAGAGGCACTAAAGTAAGTACAATTCATTACTGTACCAGTCGGAACTATTCATCTATTTAGGCCTTTAGACCACCGGTTTGTTCCTCACGTCCTTTAAGTCCTTCAGGCCACCCAAAGCCTTCGGAATAGTAAGGCTTTCAGGCTAACTTAAGGCCTTTGGGCCACCTCAAGGCCTTCAGGACACATGAAATTGTGTATCAATGGACTATGAAGACTCTATAAGGAGCAAGATCTAGATGAGGATTCCAGAGCAGGTGCATTTACCATAGTAGAGCTAACAGATTCAAAAGAATGAGAGAGTATGTAGAATTCCATTGAGACCAGCCTGTGCATGCAATGGAAGCCTAGACGAATGAAACGCACGGCCTATTGTCGCCTATCGACCGGTCAAAGTTCCGGTGCTCTGCTAATGTGTATAGCAGCATTCGGGTCGAATCCTCGGTGATGATACTTTGAAATAGTCGTTTGTTTTTAGTTGATTGTATTTTGATTAGGGGGGTTTGTTTGCAGAGCTTAATTGAAATGATTGATTGACTATAATTGATTTAACAAATTGATAAATATTGGGGTGAGTTCATTATTAGGGAGTTAAGCTTGTGATATCCTTGAGCTTTGCTTTATATTGCATTTAAATTAACACCCACTTCACAAGTTGACATCGATTAGAATTCCTAAGTGTTTAAGCTTTAATCCAAGCCTTAACTTAACTTAGGTTTCTAATAATTACCATTAATTGTTTATGGTAGTGTATTTTTGGTTCCAATAATCCATGGAATCCACATATTAAACAAAACATGTCATTAATCCATGACATATAAAGTTCAACATACACAATATTAATTTAAAGAACATTCGTCGAGAAAAAGATCTCAATAACTTAACATATCTAAATTATAACTCACCCCAATTAAAGATTTACCCAGCCATTAAAATGATTACAAATCTGGTTATAATGATTATGGTGATGAATTATAAAGAGAAGAAAAAGAAAGGGACAAGATAAGAGTAGTGCGCCGAACACACACACAAACAATGAAGAAAATTAAAAACGGATTTTCAATTGAATGAGGAAGCAAAAGAAGGGAAAGAGATTCAACTTAATTTAAACTATTTTAAGAACATAAATATTAAATTACAGAAGTTGGATGAGGATAAGAGATATTGAAGAATAAAGCAGCATTAAAAAAGAATTACAAAAGAAAGGACTTACAAAATTAAAAAAACGAACAACATGAAAGTAAGTGAAAACAAAGAGAGGAGGAAAGGTCTCTCAAGTGAAAACTTGAGTATTTAAGGTCCTCCAAAGCCTTTTTAAAGACTTTGGTCGTGCCAATATGTTATCCTCTCTTCTGAAATGCCAACCCCTCTCAAGGAGAGAAGGGGAGAGTATTAATAGACCAAGGAGTGGACTGTTTACCTTCCAGCAATACCTCTCCACTTGGCTCGCAGATATGGACATCATGAAAGCCGAATATTGAGAAATATCCTTCTTCAAAGTTGTATATAATAGGATTTTCCGACTACTCTCAAAATTTGGAGTAATTTGGACTTAAGGATCAAACGTTATGGCCGGTTGATTAAACAAAGTAAAACTGTCCATTTCAATCCAGTCTTTTTGAAGTCCAGAATGTGAAAGAGTTTTTGAATATGAAGATGCCTTCAAATATGAATGGGTTCTTCACCAAAGTCGGCCACCTATATCTCCTCTTTCACACTGCAAAATATCAGCTCTATTTGATGATTAAACATGAGATATGTCATGTATACTATACTGATTTTATTTCTCGTCCAGAATGGTGGGCTGGTATTAAAAGCTTCATTTGGGACCATTGTACTTAGATTTGGGCCTTGAAATTTTTATCCAAGATGACATGTACTATCCCCCGAATTATGGTGGAGAGTTAATGTTTTTGGACTTCTGGATTGAGCCCAGTAAATCAATCTTCAAGGCTATTCCAGTTTGTTAACAGATTCTTTGGTCTTGTTTGTGAGGACCATATGACCCTTCAAATAGAATAATTGGCTCATGGTACCTTCTAATGAAATGTTTTATATTGAAAGGAGAATCCTAAAAAACAAGAACCACACAATTTGGATCAGTATAGTGATAGTTATTATTAAAACAGTAAACTGACTCAATTGGACTACTTCTAAAAATGCTCAAAAATTATACTTAATATTAAAACATTAATATTTCACACAAATTATGCACATTTCATATAAAATCAGTAAAGGGGGAATATAATAAGTCATGAAAATATTAATAACATCAACTCCCCCACACTTAGTTTTGTGCATGTCCTCATGTGCAACAAATAAAAACATGACAAAATCATTTTTACTCACCAACAAATATTAAATTTTTTTTTCTCTAATCAGGGGAGTTTTAGACTATTTCGCTCATCCATTTTGAATTCCACCACAAGTTGTTACAGAAACAATGTTCCAAAACTAATTCATTTTTTCATGCTTAAATTTAGAAATGGAAAATGTGGACACTCAAAACTCACACCTCTCAAGATGATAAAATTCATTTGTGGAGGTTCACTCTTTCACCAACCAAAAGTGAAAATCTTAGAGTTTGAAAAGAGATCTCAGCTTCCAATCCCTATCCAAAGTAAACAAGAATAAAGAGGTATTTTTAAGGGGTTTTTCTATAGCTATGGGATGGTAGGAATATAATGTCCAAGAGAGAGAAGAAGAGGATTAAAATACCAACATAGAAAAAGCAATGCACATTTTTTTGAAATGAAACATGGAAGGAAATGAAAACACATATTTACAAGGGAATGATTGTGTGAAGAAAGACACAATAGATGAAGAAAATATGAAGGTAATGAGAAGATGGAATATTTAAAAAACAAAAAACTTCTCCCAATAAGAATATAATGCAAGTGTTCTTTTTTTTCTTTTCCTTTTTTTCTTTGTTTTTTCAAAAGTTGACCTTGAAACAGATCTCACACTCATATCTCAACACATGTTTGATCTCCTCACGACACTAATTGTAACAGTTATAAAAAGATCAAAGGTTGAGGAAGAGTTATTTTTGACCTACCCAAGACACAACCCATTTTTTTGATTTTTTTTTGATTTTTTTTTTGATTTTGGTTTTTTTTGAATTTTTTTGAACACTTTTCAATATCATTTGTACAATAAATTCCCAAATACCACTGAATGAAAACCTCCCACCCACACTAAAATGGATGCTTGCCCTCAAGCATATTATAACACACCAGAAAGTAAGAAAATGATACCCAAAAATGAAATCCATTCCCCCCCCACACTTAAATTTCAAAAACTTATGCAATGAAAATCCATGTTGATATTGGGTGAGATAAGGTATTGGTCTTGTAATGTGGCTATGAAAGAAAAGGTTTTCATAGGCTCTAAGGGGCTTTCAAAAGGAGGATTAATGTAAGGGAAATGGGAGGCTATTTGGCTATTGTGATTTTCATGTGGTTCATAAAATTCCTCTATCATATTAATACAAACTAAGGTAGGAAATTCAGCTCGAAGGTCCACAAACTCAAGACTCACAAATGGGGGTGAAAACACACATTTTGAAAAGATGGCCATAGGTGGCCTTGGCATGAAATAAATTGTTTGTTCTCACGGTTTGGGAAAATCATTTTCCAAATAAAAAATTGAGCATTCAAAATTTGTTAATTTTGACACAAAATTCTTTATCCAAAGTCATAATGAAAATACAAAATTTTTGAGATGAAAACATGTCTGTTAACTCCCCAAAATGGTTGTACAAAATTTCAAAACTTGATGGTGAGTAAGCATGACTTACAATTTTTTTTGTATTTTTTAAGTGATTGTTTTTTTGGTTTTTTTTTTGTTTTTTAGGTTTTTATTTTTGTAAAGACACACCCACAAAAAAGAGAAAGTTAAAAATAAAGGTTTCGATAAAGAAAATGGTAAAAAAAATGAAAGAGAGAGGAAGAAGAAAAAAGAGGTAGAGAGAGGAAGATATAGAGAGAGTTAAAGGGAAAGAGGTGCCCCCTGGTTTGGATTTGGTGAGTCTCCTTCTCCATCTAGTGGTAGGTCGGCTAGAGAAGTTGGGGAGCCAGTGGAAGTCGATGTTGATCCAGGATTGTGCATCCTCTCATGGTGATGCTTTAACCGATGTCCATTAACCGTGAATGTCCTTTTGGAAGAGGGGTGTTGGACTTGCACTGCACCAAAAGGGTAAACGTTAGTAATAACAAAAGGTCCTTCCCAACGAGAATTAAGCTTACCTGGGTGAAGTCAGAATCAAGAATTGAAGAGCATTACCTTTTCACCTTCATGAAATACCTTTCTCAGGATGTGTCTGTCATGGAGTACCTTAGCCTTCTCTTTGTACAGATTGGAATTCTCATAGGATTCAAGTCGAAGCTCCTCCAGTTCAGCCAATTGCAACAATCTTTCTTCACCAGATTTTTCACAATCAAAATTACAGGTTTTCACAGCCCAAAAAGACTTATGTTGGATTTCAACCGGTAAGTGACACACTTTACCAAAAACTAGCCTAAAAGGAGACATCCCAATGGGTGTTTATAGGCATTTTGATAAGCCCAAAGGGCTTCACCAAGTCTCTCAGGAAAGTCTTTTTTGGTGGGCTTAACAATTCTCTCAAGTACCCTTTTCACTTCTCTATTAGAGAGTTCAGCCATACCATTTGTTTAAGGGTGATATGCAGTTGAAGTTTTATGTACAACCCCATTCTTTTTCAGAAGAGCTTCCATGGTTCTATTACAAAAAAGGGTTCCTAAGTCACTGATCAAGGCACGAGGTGTGCCAAATCTATGGAAGATGTGTGTCTTTAGGAACTCACTAACAGTATGTGAATCATCCTTTCTAGTGGGTTTGGCCTCGACCCACCTTGAAACATAATCGACTGCAAGAAGAATGTATGAGAATCCATTGGAAGGGGGAAATGGTCCCCTGAAATCGATTCCCCGAACATCGAAGATTTCACAAAAGATTAAGGGCTTTTGGGGCATTTCATTTCTTTTATAGATTGTGACAAACTTTTGGAAAGTGGGACATTATTGAAAGAACTCATGTGAGTCCTTGAAGAGTGAAGGCCAGAAGAATCCAGAGTCTAGGACCTTTCGGGAGGTCCTTTGTGGTCCAAAGTGGCCACCACCTGGAAGTGAGTGACAAAATTATAATATGGAAGAATGTTCATTTTCTTCAACACATCTCCTAATTACCATGCCATCCCCAGTTTTCCAAAGTTTATTTTCTTCCCAAAAATAGTATTTTGAATCACTTTTTAACTTCATTTTTTGTTCTTTTGAAAAAATTTCAGGAAAAACACCAAAAACCAAATAATTTACAATTGGGGCATACCATGGTAACTTTGGAGTGAGAGATGAAAGGTTCTAAATGGGGAATTCAAGATCAATGATTTCTGAATGAGAAGAATTAGAAATTCTACTCAAGTGATCAGCCACGAGGTTTTCTTTTCCTGGTCTAACTTTTATTTCAAGGTCAAATTCTTGGAGCATTAGGATCCATCTTATTAGCCTTGGTTTGGAATCACTTTTCTTGAGTAGGAACTTTATATCAAAATGGTCTGTGAAGATGATGATTTTGGCACCTAAGAGATAGGACCAGAATTTATCTAAGGCAAAAACCACTGCTAGAAGTTCCTTTTCAGTGACAGTGTAGTGAGATTGAGTTTCATCCAATGTTTTTGAGGCATAACAGATGACATGAGGAATTCTTTCTCTTCTTTGACCAAGAACAACCCCAACAGCTCTATCAGAAGCATCACACATCAACTCAAAGGGTAATGACCAATCTGGGGGTTGGATTATCAGGGCAGATGTAAGAGCAGTTTTGAGTTCAATGAAGACTCTCTTGCAAACCTCATCAAAATGGAAAGAGACATCATTTTGGAGAAAACGAGTGAGTGGGAGAGAAATTTTACTAAAGTTATGGATGAATCGCCGATAGAAACCAGCATGACCGAGAAATGAACGGATGTCTCGAACAGAGTTGGGTTTAGTAAGTGATTGGATTACTTGAATTTTGGCAGGATCGAATTCAATACCATCTTTTGAAACTATGTGCCCAAGAACAATCCCATTTTCAACCATAAAGTGACATTTTTCAAAATTTAACACAAGGTTACACTTGACACACTTTTTAAGGACTAGAGAGAGTGAATGCAAACAAGATTCAAATGAATCACCATAAATGGTGAAGTCATCCATGAATACTTCCATGCAGTGTTCAATGAATTCTGAAAAGATACTCATCATAAACCTCTAGAATGTTGCAGGAGCATTGCAAAATCCAAAGGCATTCTTCTATATGAATATGTTCGAAAGGGTCATGTGAAAGTAGTATTTTCTTGGTCCTGAGGTGAGATTGGGATTTTAAAATAGCCGGTGTATCCATCAAGAAAGCAATAGTGTGACTTTCCGGCAAATCTTTCTAGCATTTGATCAAGGAATGGAAGAGGGTAGTGATCTTTTCGGGTTTCAACATTCAGTTTCCTATAGTCGATGCACACACGCCATTTGTTCTTCATTCGAGTTGTGACTACCTATCCATGTTCATTTGTGACAATAGTTATCCCACCCTTCTTAGGTACAACTTGAATTGGACTAACCCATTCACTATCAGAAATTGGGTAGATAATACCAGCTTGAAGAAGCTTGGTGATCTCTTCCCTAACTACCTCAAGGATTAGTGGATTGCGTCTTCTTTGTGGTTGTCTAATTGGTTTGGATGACTTATCAAGATGGATGTGATGCATGCAAAGGGCAGGGTTGATTCCTGGTATGTCATCTAGGGTCCAACCTAAGGCCTTTTTGTTTTCCTCTAATACTTGAACAAGTTTGGACTCCTCAGTTTCAGTAAGTGTGGCAGAGATAATGACAGGATATGAGTGATCATGGAAGAGGAATACACATTTCAAGTGTGCAGGAAGGGGTTTCAGATTAGTCTCATCTTTTATTTGTGGGGTAGACATCTCAGGAATGGATGAAGGGGGTTCAGTTGCTTCAGATTCATTCTCCTTAATACTGTCCAAGGTGGAGTATTAGATATCAGAGTTGATGTGGGATTCAAGAGAGTTTTCAAGTTCTTCTAGATTAATGGAGTCTATGAATGAGAGGTCCACATCAACTTCACCATTTATGACTTGGTTAATCATAGTGCATATTTCACAAGATCCTTTATCATCAGAACAGGATGAACATGATGGAATGAGGTTCAATTGACTCTTAGAAGTGTCCTCAGAAGCATGAATTGAGAATGCAGAGTGGTCCTAAGATGGGTATCGCATGACTTGGAAAATGTTGAATTTGACCAGTTGGTCCCCGAATTCCATGGATAAGATGCCAGAATGGACATCAATCTTGGTTCTCGTAGTCATGAGGAATGGTCTTCCAAGAATTAGGGGATATCGAGAAGAGTTCGTCTCACCTTCCATGTCAAGGACATAGAAATCAGCAGGTAAGATAAGATCATTGAATCGGACAAGGACATCCTCAATTATTCCCTCAGGATTGGTTGTGCTTCGATTGGCTAACTGAATGACAACACCCGTTGGGTGCAAGGGACCTAGACCAAGGTTGGAGAATATGGATTTGGGCATGACATTAATTGAGGCTCCTAGGTCTATGAGTTCATCATCAAAGTTGGAACTTCCAATTTGGCATGGGACTGTAAAGGTACCTGGATCTTTGCACTTAATGGGTATGGAATGTTGGGTGGAAACATTTTCAAAGGTCCTAAGTTGCCTCTTGTGGGTGCACAATTCCTTAAGAAACTTGGCATACTTAGGAATTTGTTTTATGACATCTAAGAGGGTAATGTTGACTTCAACATGTCTAAACATGTCAATCATTTTAGGATCTGGTTCAAAGGACTTCTTTGGTTTATAAACAGCTTGAGGAAAAGGAATTGGGTTCCTAAGTGGAATTGAAGTAGGTGAGGGAATGGTTTTAGGTTCCTTTTCAAGTTTCTTTTTTCTTTTCATTTTCTAGGTCAACATTCAAAGGAGGTATAAATGACTTATCTTGAGGCATAGCAATGTGATTTCTCGATCTAAGTGAAATTTCACTTACATTAACCTTGGGGTTGGGTAATGGTTGAGCTGGAGTTGGGAAGAATTTGATTGTTGTTGCCGGCTCAGGTGGGATGCAAGTTGACCTATTTGAGTTTCAATGTTTTTGAGACTAGAACGGGTGAAGGTGGCAAGATCTTCCACTGCACTTTCCCATGGTTGCTTGGAAGAAGAGGCTTGTCCCAGATTGGGATTTCCTTGATTTTGGTTCTTGGGAAATCGATTGTATTGGTTTTGGAATTGGGAAGGCTCACTAGGATAATGGAATCCAGGAGGAGGATTGTTCCTTTGAGGTTGAGGAACAAAAGGATAAGGTTGATGGAAGTTACCACCACTTTGACCATATTGGAATTGGTTTGGGTTTTGAACAGGTAATTGAGGGGGATGAGAGACGGGATTACCATACCTCAATCCTTGGTTAAAGTTAGAGGAGAAGGGCTTAGAGTGAGGTTGGTTGAAGTTTCTAACAAACTGACCTGATAGTTGAGGATTGGTGTTCTGCTGAGCATATGCTGCATTGAGATCCATTGGTCCAGATGAATTGGATTGATCCTCTTGAAGTTGTGGACAAGTGTCAGTTGGATGATATGGAGAGTTACAGATTCCACAGTTTTTGATTGGTCCAGGAAATATTTATTGATTATCTTGGGCTTGTTTGACTTGAGCATGTTCTTGAGTATGGAATTGTTGTGTGTTTTCAGCCATGTTACTTATGAGATCTCTTGCAACTGCAGGAGTTTTATCAACCAGAGCACCACCACTTGTGGCATCAATGAGAGTTCTCTCCGTAGACAATAACCCCTCATAAAAGTATTGGATCAAGAGTTGGTCAGGGATTTGATGATGTGGGAAGGTTGCAACAAGCTTTTTGAATCTCTCCTAGTACTCATGGAGTGATTCACTTGGGAACTGACGAATACCACTTATTTCCTTTTAGATAGAAGCAGTACGAGAAGCAGGAAAGAATTTCTCTAAGAATAGTCGCTTCATGTCATTCCATGTAGTTATGGAACCAGGAGGTAGGTAGTAGATCCATGAATTAGCAGTGTCAGCTAGGGAAAAAGGAAATGCTCGGAGTTTGATTTGTTCTTCATAAACCCCTTGAAGCTTCATGGTAGAGCACACTACTTGGAACTCTTTAAGGTGGAGATGTGGATCCTCACCGGCTAGCCCGTGGAAATGAGGGAGAAGATGAATCAAACCCGATTTGAGTTCAAAGTAAGCCTCTATATTTGTATATTGAATACCAAGAGGTTGGTAATTCATATCAGGGGCAGCGAGTTCTTTAAGTGTTTGTTCCCTAGGATTGGCCATGTCTAATTCAATTGGTTGGACAAGGACTGGTTCTTGAATTATTTGATTATCTATTATGTTCCTCCTAAGTTGGCGAAGTGTTCTCTCAATTTCAGGGTCAAAAAAATACGAGGGATTGTTTTTAAGGCTACGGGGAATTCAGAGATATTTTGGAAGAAAGAGGAATATGGGTTTTTCTTTGTATTTTTTTTTCAGTTTATGATTTTTATGAGAAGACGAGTTTTTCTTTGTGATTTGTTTTCAATTTTTTTAAAAATTTTGTTTTTTTGGTTTTTTTGACAATAACTAGAAACTAATGACTACTTAAAGAACCATCCCTGGAAATGACGCCATTTGAAATGCACGGCCGATTGTCGCCTATCGACCGGTCAAAGTTCCGGTGCTCTGCTAATGTGTATAGCAGCACTCGGGTCGAATCCTCGGTGATGATACTTTGAAATAGTCGTTTGTTTTTAGTTGATTGTATTTTGATTATGGGGGTTTGTTTGCAGAGATTAATTGAAATGATTTATTGACTATAATTGATTTAACAAATTGATAAATATTTGGGTGAGTTCATTATTAGGGAGTTAATCTTGTGATATCCTTGAGCTTTGCTTTATATTGCATTTAAATTAACACCCACTTCACAAGTTGACATCGATTAGAATTCCTAAGTGTTTAAGCTTTAATCCAAGACTTAACATAACTTAGGTTTCTAATAATTACCATTACTTGTTTATGGTAGTGTATTTGTGGTTCCAATAATCCATGGAATCCACATATTAAACAAAACATGTCATTAATCCATGACATATAAAGTTCAACATACACAATATTAATTTAAAGAACATTCGTCGAGCAAAAGATCTCAATCACTTAACATACCTAAATTATAACTCACCCCAATTAAAGATTTACCCAGCCATTAAAATGATTACTAATCTGGTTATAATGATTATGGTGATGAATTATAAAGAGAAGAAAAAGAAAGGGACAAGATAAGAGTAGTGCGCCGAACACACACACAAACGATGAAGAAAATTAAAAACGGATTTTCGATTGAATGAGGAAGCAAAAGAAGGGAAGGGGATTAAACTGAATTTAAACTATTTTAAGAACATAAATATTAAATTACAAAATGTGGATGAGAATAAGAGATATTGAAGAAGAAACCTGCATTAAAAAATAATTACAAAAGAAAGGACTTACAAAATTAAAAAAATGAAGAACATGAAAGTAAGTGAAAACAAAGAGAGGAGGAAAGGTCTCTCAAGTGAAAACTTGAGTATGGAAGGTCCTCCCAAGCCTTTGGAAAGACTTTGGTCGTGCCAATATGTTATCCTATCTTCTGAAATGCCAACCCCTCTCAAGGAGAGAAGGGGAGAGTATTTATAGCCCAAGGAGTGGACTGTTTACATTCCAGCAATACCCCTCCACTTGGCTCGAATATATGGATATCATGACAGCCGAATCTAGAGAAATATCCTTCTTCAATGTTGTATATAATAGAGTTTTAAGACTACTCTCAAAATTTGGAGTCATTTGGACTTAAGTATAAAAAGTTATGGCCAGTTGATTAAACAAAGTAAAACTTTCCATTTCAATCCAGCCTTTTTGAAGTCCAGAATGTGAAAGGGTTTTTGAATATGAAGATGCCTTCAAATATGAATGGGTTCTTCAAAAACGTCGGCCGCCTATATCGCCTATTTCACACTGAAAAATATCAGCTCGATTTGATGCTTACATCATGAGATATGTCATGTATACTATACTGATTTTATATCTCGGCCAGAATGGTGGGCTGGAATTAAAAGCTTAATTTGGGCCCCTTGTACTTAGATTTGGGCCTTGAAATTTTTATCCAAGATGACATGTACTGTCCCACTAATTATGGTGGAGAGTTAAGGTTTTTGGACTTCTGGATTGAGCCCAGTAAATCAATCTTCAAGGCTATTCCAGTTTGTTCACATATTCTTTGGTCTTGTTTGTGAGGACCATATGACCCTTCAAATGGCCGAATTGGCTCATGGTACCTTCTAATGAAATGTTTTATATTGAAAGGAGAATCCTAAAAAACAATAACAACACAATTTTGATCAGTATAGTGACAGTTATTATTAAAACAGTAAACTGACTCAATTGGACTACTTCTAAAAATGCTCAAAAATTATACTTAATATTAAAACATTAATATTTCACACAAATTATGCAAATTTCATATAAAATCAGTAAAGGGGAAATATAATAAGTCATGAAAATATTAATAACATCAACGAACAACCATGTGAAGGTGGAGAGCTTACATCAAAATATAGATGCTAGGGAGAGGTAGTTCTATGTAGTTATAGTCTGGATAATTTCCTAAGAACTTTGGGTTATGTAATGACATGAAGCCTATGGGACATGTAAGGGTTACCCTTTGGGGATTATAAAAAATGAATAAAAATTGAAGGCCTTCAGGATATTCAGGTTGTATATAGCATTGTTTGAGCTTGAAGGTTTTTTCTGGATGTGCTGTTATATTGAAAACACATTGCAGCCAGCTAGTCCTTTATTAGTGCTAAAAATACCACTGATAAAGGTGGATTTTATTAGTGTTTTTTAGAATTTTGGTTTTATGGTGATGAAGATGATATGTGGTTATCATGAATGAGGGTGACATACTTTCTCTGACATGATGATCAAGATATCCTCAGGTTTCGGTATGGGATTTAGTCATTTTTGAATTCTAATTTTTGAATCCTTCTTGAAGTTTTTTTTAAATGTCATGGTTTTTGTGTTGAATTTTGAATTTTGGTTTCAGACGGGTTCACTTTGTATAGATTTTTTTTTGTGTAGTTCCCACTAAACCAAAATGTGGTTTATTTAGAAAATGAAGAAAATTATTTGGAGTAATGAATACTACATTTATGAATAGGATAAATAATAAAAATGTGAGGAGTAAACCATTCATGATTAATATTTAAAAACAATCACATGTTATTTTGGATGATTATAAAAATCAACTCCCCTTATACTCATGTAATAAAAAAAAGGTCCCCCCTTAATATAAATTTTCTTACTTTTAAATTATTTGATAGTAAATACTCATTAGATAAATTATAAAGGTAGACGCATCAATTGAAATACTCTTATTCAAAACAAAAAGAACTGAATGGATCCAATGAAATAGTTAGTAATATTCAATAAATTCTTAAATGATTTGCAATGAATTAAAATAAATAAAATTTAAATTGAATACCAATAAATCATATAATAATATAGTAATAACATGTTTATTATCCAAAATAAAATATTAGAGATTAAATTTAGTGATATTATACCAGAAGGTAGAACAACGATAGGTATTCATGATTTCTAATTGAAATATACTTAATTGTGAAATAATACTAGCTTAGGTATAATTATATTCAAGAAAGAACCTTAATAAATCTACATTTTAGAAGGATTATTCTATTTTTCTCTAAAATTAGGTTTATAAATGAGTGACTTTTTGTGACCAAGAGATTAGAAATAATTGTAAAAAGAAACCATTAGAAAAATTACCAAATAAAACACACCAAAAATAAGTAACAAAATAACATATTTAATTTTTCCTTCAACAAACAAATTTACATACATTTTTGGTAATATCCCTTCATAAAAAAGACAATTTCTATTTGTATTTGATTTATAAATTTTGTATTATCTCATAAAATCATTAAAAGTTTTAAATACAATAGTAAACTTAGATAGCATTTCCCCCAAACTTTCTACCATGGACTTAAGCATCCCATTTTCCTTTTATACGGTTTATAAATCATCATAGGTTTTATCATTAGAATATGAAGTTTAAATTTTCAAACACCCATTATATTTTCCTAATTTGGAAACATTATACATCAAAACATTAATTTTAACTTTTATTTCTTCTTCATTCCTAGAAACATAGATTGATAGATTTCCATTTTCTAATATTAGTTTTTTATTTTACTTAGTAGTATTCTTATAATACTTAATTTTTTTACTCACATAATTTTCCTTTTCAATTTATGCATGATATTTACCACAAATTTTATTTAATTATTAAATATTTGTCTTGCTATATCCAGAATTAGAAGTAGAGTAAGAATCAGAATTGGAACTATTTTCACTAACCTTACTCATATTTACAACCATGAGACAAAGATTTGCAATATCCTTCTCACCTCCAGACTCTTCACTATAATTAGAGTCTCCGATGAAAATCCAAATAGTAGTAAATGATTTCTTCATTTTCTTAATCTTATTCATTTCATATCTTTTATTTATCAGCCTTATATTTTTTTTTATGATTTTTCTTTCCACATTTATAACATCTAATATCAATATTTTGATTAAATTTACAACCATTACTCTTAAAATGTTTATTGTAATTATTGTTTTTATCCTTCCTTGGAACCTTCTATATTCTTCCTTAGTCCTTGTATAAACTTACAATATATACTCTAATCATTACCTTTTTCAAAACTAGATTAACCTGTACATTCACTTAATGAGTCAGAAGAAACAAGTTTAGATGATTTAAAAGCTACTCCCTTATTTTTTCAATGAATTCATTTTTAATATTATTCAGATCAAGATCATATTGAATTAATTATTCAATAAGTTCATCCATGGTATATTCATTAAAATCCTTTCTTTCTTTAATCAAAAACTTCTTGGAATGCCACTTATTAGGTAGCTTTTGATTTATTTTTATAATTTTCACCTCATTTTTCATGGTATCACCAAGAATTTTCATGCTATTTATAATATTTTAAAACCTATTTTATATCTCACTAACACTTTCATGATAATAAAACATGAAATATTGAAATTATTCCCATTGAATAACTATCTTGTTTATTTTAAATTTATCATTTCCTTGATGAGTGAATTTTAAATTCCTCTAAATTTTAGAAGTAGTTTCATAATAAGAAATATTATTGGGCCCATGTTTCATTTGTTATCAATCAGTCAATATGTGGATGAAGTTTTAATTGTGAGAATTGTTATGGATTCATGGTATGAAATTAGTTTTCACAGTTGGAAAATTCTCCATGTTAATAGTGGTAATTATTATAGAATCATGCTATGGAATTGGATGTCACACTTGGAAAATTCTATATGTTAATTGTGATGATGGTTGAAGTTTTCATTAATTATCAAAGTCATGTGAAAAATAAGAAGTTAACAATGCTACAACAAGTGGAATTCCATGAAAAAATTAATTTCATGAAGAAGACTTGAAGTGTTAAGAAGAAGATGCCATGAAAACAAAAAGTCTTAGTGGAATTATAAGTCTATACATAGATATTTTTCTAATTATTTGTATGGTGTATTGATTAAAAAATAATTCCAACCACCATAAATCCAGCCTAAGGGATCAATGTTCAACCATAGTTGAGGTGTGAACTTGGATCATCCTCATGCCAACCTAGAGGGGGCACGAGAGAGAACACACATGGAAGACAAATCCATCCTAAGGAATATAAGTTCAGCCACTGTTTAGGTGGGCACTAGGATCAATTAAGGTGGGTACAAGTATGAACCTTAGGATAATGCAAAGGGGGATTGAGAGAGAACACACATTAGAGAAAAATCTAGCTGAAGGAATCTAAGTTCAGCCACTATTGAGGTGGGCACTAGGATCATCCTCTAGCCAACCCAAAGGGGGAATGGAAGAGAACACACATGGGAGAATATTCCATGAAAAGAGAAAGTCTTTTATAAATAACAGAAAGGCTTGGTGGAATTTTAAATCTATACATAGATATTTTTCTAATTATTTTTATGTTGGTTACATTAAAAAATACGCCAACTACCACAAATCTAGCCTAAGGGATCCAGGTTCATCCACTATTGAGGTGGGAACTAGGATTAACCTCAGGCCAACCTAGAGGGGGAATGAGAGTGAACACACATGAGAGATAAATCCAGCCTAAGGGATCCAAGTTCATCCATTGTTGAGGTGGGCACTGGGATCAACCTTGGGCTAACACAAAAGGGGCATGTGAGAGAACACACATGGGAGAATTTTTTTGCCTAAGGGATCCAATTTCATCCATTCTTGAGGTGGGAACTAGGATTTTCCATGAGAAAACCCAGAAGGGGATGAGAGAGAATACACATGGGAGAAAACTCCACCTTAAGGGATCCAAGTTTAGGCATTTTTGTGGTGGAAACTCTCCCACCCTAAGGGATCCATGTTCTTCCACTATTGAGGTGGACACTCTCCCAATGTGACATGGCAAGGTGGTTCAAGGTTTCACCCCAGTAGTCAATTTGGGAGGTCTAATGGAAGCACTTATGAAATAAATCAATTCCCCGACCAAAGGTGAATTTGACGTGGGATGAGAGAGAAGCATGTACTATTCATCCCTCTTAAAATGGAAGAACATAAGCCAGGATACACGATTCGTTCAATCTCAACCGTCTGATCAACAAGCAATGTCTTCTTCATCATTCTATGATTCGAATCCATCTACAAAATTTCTTACACTATTTTAGAATAGTATATTTCATGGGCAAACCTCGAATCACATTAAGACTGAATCGATGTCTTGGGATTCAAGAGATATCCTAACACACATTATGTTTAATATTAATACAAAAATATAAGCGACTCATCGTTTGATGAAGCTACTATATAGAAGATATTTAAACACAAAATTTAAATCACTAGTATTAAAAAATACAATATATTCATGAAGTTTCACTTTCATGAATATAATCTTAATGAAGAAGTTGCACAATGGGAATCCACAACATTTTCTTCTTCCACGTGAAGAAAAATAAATATGAGCAATTAGATATTTGTTTTTTGTTATAGTTGGTGTCGTAGAACCAACCTTTATGTACTTTATGATAACTTATATTCATGGTTTTTTAATATTAATAAATTCCTTATCACATCATTATTTTTCTTCTACATGACATAAAATGTTATAATGTCCCAAGAGCAGCTATCGCACTAAAAGTTCATAGCAGTTCCTTGGAATGATGAGACCCCGAAAGTGATATGACACTATTTTTGAATAAATGTTATATGGATGGATGATATAATTTGAAAGAATAAAAATAATATAGGCTATTGGGGGTGGATAATCATAGGAATTTGAGTTACTTTCTCATGGTATATTCCCTTGGAAATATCCAGTAGGCTATTATGAGAACGAGAATTGATAGTAGGAAATCCACATTTATAAGTGTCATTGTATGTTCCTATTTGCGGACATGTGTATTGGTCCTTAGAATTTAATATTATTATTAATGGATATTATGAGTCATGTACTTTTATGTATAGATGAAAATTGTGATGACAAATGTTTTCGGTGAGGTATGATACATTGGGTGCTTCACAAGTAATATTACATTAATGAATAATGAGAGAAAGGATTTATCCCTTATTTTCATTAATGGAAGTTAATATCTCATTCCCTTTTACTAAAATGATATATCATAAATAAATACCTGAACATGGTGTTCTCTATGAAAGTTCTATTTTTAGAAATTCTAAAAAAGAGATATTGAGCACATATATTGATGGCAATGGAATGCAACCTGCTCGATTGGAGATATTATGATAAAGGGATAATATGACACATTAAGCATTCAAATGAATAGGAATTTCATTGCAGTATTAACTTCTTTCTCTATGAGTTCCTTGATGTGTTTCTATATGCTAACCTTAGACTTTAGGCAGGTTATCCTAATGCCATTGAGAAAGAGGCATAAAGGGTCACACACTAAGTATATCCTGAATCTCATTTAAATAATTTATTTTTTAACAAGTTGAATAAATATTATTCTTGGTTATATTTTAATAATTATTCATGCATTCCTGATTGAATTTATTTCATCACTAGTTATTTGAGAGAATATATATTGAGCGAAGTATTTAATAAATATTTATTTTCTATTTTGGTGAATATAATATTTTTTATTTATTGGTGAATAATGCAATGATATTTATTTAATAAATAAATAGTCATTATTAAAGGCCTGATAAATATTGAGGAGGATTGGCTGACTGAGTTTAAGGGTCTAGTGAGAAATAATAATATTTGATATTATTTTCTTAAATAATATTTAATTATAACTTGCAAGTTAAGTGCTTGTTAGGAAATAATAATATTGTTTCTATTATTTGACATGGGGGTTTCACTTGGGTTAACAAAATTATTATGGAACTTGTGAAAATTATTTTATTATTACCCTAGTGAAATAAATTCTCAGTTATATTATTATATCATCATCTAAGGTCAAGCCAAAGTGATGCCAGATGGGTTTTGCATGAAATTTGTAGAATTCCTCTCAATCCTAGAGAGTTCTTCCTTCTCCAAGAGTTCTCTCAATAACAGGAGTGATCCTCCTCCACCGGATCAAGGAGAATGCTTTGGAAGTGATTCCTAAGGAGATTGAAGGCGAATGACAGAATCATAGGGATCTTCCATGCTAGAACCAAAAGACACCTTCATTGATATCCATAGATTCACAGAACATGTGTGGATCACAACTAGAGGAAATCTACTTTGATTTATACAATGCAACGATGATGCATCAATGATCAGTGGACAAATACATCAATAAAGAAAGAATAAACCTTGGAGGTAATTCTTATTTAATTAAATTAATTATAAATAGTATATATTGATCATATATCTTGAGTTTTGTCTTTCTATTCCTTTGTATTATTTCTTTGATTCAATTCCATTGATCACAATGTTCATCAACACATTGATCCCAAATTAATCATTGATTGTGGAAAAAAGAAAAATTGGGAACTACCCCTCCTGTTCTTCTTCTGTACGTGGAACCTACAAGTCGTATCATACTAGGTAAATTATTGTTTATAATTATTTAAAAATTCATTGGTGATTTACACATTCATAATTTAGATTTTCAATTCAATTTTAGTCATTTATTTAATCTGAATTGTGAGATCTTTTTCTTCATCTATCATTTCTCATAAATCTGGCATAAATGATCAACTTTATGATTAAAATAAAATTGAAGAACTCATCTAGAGGTTCCAAAGATTCTTCCCAGATAACTCAACACTTTACACCATGTAACTGAAGTTACATGCCATGTAGTTGTGTTCAATTCACTGGGAGTAATTTGGAAATTACTAAACTAGGGTACATTAATCACATGCGGTGTAGTTAATTCTTACACCGCATATTGACCAGGAAAAAATGGCCAATTTTCAGTAAGATTACATGTCGTGTGGCCTACTGGACATGGGATGTAGTCCCTTTGTGTTAGGGTGGGTCCATATATTCCATACATGGCCTAATCAACCGGTGACTGTATAACCCAAAGTCAACATGGTGTGTGGTCCACTGGACATGATGTGTACTATGATATTTCTGAAGTACTCCTCACATGACGAGTCCCTAGGTGTGTACTTCATATAGGAGGTGAAGGTAATACATGCTGTGTAGATCGGATCCACATGTTGTGCACTTTTACCAAATTACAAAGATTTAAAACATTAATATTTTTGTAATGTTCATATCTATATATCATGTATAAGTCATATTACATGTTGTTACTCTAAGTACATTCAATCATAACACATGGAAGAAATAATAATGTGATTCATGTAATGATCTATGAAGTACATGTTGTAATGGTTGGAACTAAATCGTGTATGCCATATGTCATAAGAGCAAAATAGTATATGAGTATAATACATTTTGGGTATATTTAGACGAGTATTCACTGTGTTACTTTTAATGTAAATTTATGTACAAGGTTAATTTTAAATGAAATTATTTTGTTTAAAATTATAATGGATGAGAATCTCAAAGAAATTCAGAAATGTATTAAGAAAGAATGATTGATCAATTAAAGACAATAATTAATCAATTTGATCGTGATTTATCTTAAATAAGAATGATTAAAGAATTGAATGCTAGTTTTTTTTAAATGTATAAATTCATTGCATGTATGTGAATGATCATGAGCTATACCGGACCTTTGTATGTGATTGATTCTTATAATTTATTATTAAATTAAATTGTTGGACTGTGTTCCTTCTCTCCTCATTGATATGTAGGGCCAACATTCCTATGGTTTCTTTTATGTAAACACCCTTTTACACATCAGTTGAGTGTGATTAAAAGCATATGTAATAGATAGAGATCCCAAGCTAGTGGAGGCAGTTCAAGTTAGGAGATGAGGTGAAACCAATCCAAGGATATTCAAAGGTGGATGGGTGGAAAGCTGTAAACACGAACCTCAGATTGGTTCAAGGTGTTTCTCCCTTAAGTCAATGGTTAGTTTATTAACAACTAGATAAAATAAAGGATAGAAAAATCTCATGATCATACCTTTTATTTTATTTTGGTCAATTGCATGGTTATTCATTATGGATGTTTTATTGAGATAAAATAATTAATTAATTAATAATAATAAAAGATGGAACTAAAATAAACTGGATTATGCATTAATATTATCTAAGACATGGTTAATCACTTGAGTATATCCCACTTAATATTAAAAATAATGTGAAAATATAATAATTGGATATTTATTCATAAATGATAAAATCCCTCAATAAAACATTAAGTCGGTATAGCCTTCCATTACTTCTGTTAGAATCAAACCATAGTTCAATGTGATTGACCAACCAATGTTGAGGTGATTTCAATTATCTGGGAATTCTAATTTGAGTTTTTGGGTTGACTTAACTTGGTTGACATCAAGGGTTGACTTCCAAAGTAGGACTTGGTGAAACTATGAGAAAAATGTTGGGAAAATATAAAATAATGATTTCATGATTGGGGAGTCCCCTCAACGGATCAAGGAACTGTGACTTAATGTAGTTGGAATTTGGAATGCCTACCTAAAATCATTCGAGTTGCTTGATGAGCCAATGTTTAGGTGATGAGATTGGAATATGGATAATTTCCACTAGAATATCCAAGAAATATGATATTCCAAATACAATGGTGAGGTCTATTGGGTCTTAATAAAATAGTGGGAGACTAATAAATATAATTTTATTTGTTTTTATAAATTTATAACATAATTTACTAAATTTATTCTCATCTTATTTGTAGAGAAAACAATAAAAATGACTTCAAACATATCACTACAATACACAATTGAGAAGGAAATCCTTCTCACTAGCACTAATTCCCATGAGTATAAAAGACACCTATGGGTAATCCTTTTCCAATAAATGAAACCATGTGTTCTATAAAAACAATTTCCATTTGCGCCTGAAAATGAGGTGAGTGGTGAAGGGATCTCTCTATATGAGAAACATTTGAATGATGCTACAGATGTTCAGTGCTCTATTCTATAATCCATGTCCAATGAGCTCTTGAAGAAACATGAGTAAATGGATGTTTATAGCATGATGTATCACCTTCAGGATCTCAATCAATAGAAGGAAAGACAATAGAGGTATAAGATCTCCAACATTTGGTTTATGAATAAGATTGGAGAGTTTACACCACTTGGGCCTTATGTAGTCAAGATTATCAGCAACATTGGGCATGCAGACATATTAGGGATGAAATTACCAGATGATTTGTGTATATATCTCATACTTTCATATCTTTCCAAGGCCTTATCAAGTTTTATTTTGAATTTTAATATGAGAAATAATAGAAGATTCTATCATAACTTCTGACCTTGATTCACCAAGTAGATAAGTACATGGGGAATGAAAAACCTACATTACTTATGGTGAATAGGAAGAGGAAGGAAAATAAAAAGGGGCCTAAGACTTATAAACCATCTAAATCCCCCATGCACTATCTGAAGAAGAAGAAGAATATCCAAAGGCAGGTCAAAGAAAAAGAGGTAGTATGTTTTTCATGTGGCAAGTCAGGCCACTGGAAGAAGAATTAAACTCATAGGTAAGGGAATTCCAAATGCATGTTCCTTATCAAGTGAAATATTTCCATTTCTATACATTGAATATTAGATACAAATTTTTTTGAACACAATTGTATCCAAATGTAGGAACTAAGTATATTTTGGAAAATCACTCGCAGAGAGGTGGATCTATGAGATGCCAATGGTGCAAGGCTAACTGATCTTGCCATTGGTGACCACCACCTTTCATTATCAACAAGAATGATTTTGGTTTTATAAGATTATTATCATGTACCAACAGTCACTAAGAACATAATTTCTGTGTCATGTTTAGATACATATGGGTTTATTTTAAAATTTGGAAATTAATGTTGTTTCTATTTAATAAGAAACATATTTTATGGTATGAAACATTTAAATAAAGGTTTATATGTATTAAATTATGAAAACCATTTTTTGGAAATCGATACTGAATCAGGTTCACCCGACTCATATAACACCAAGTTGTGGAATCACTATCTTGGTCACGTAAACAAGAAGTGTTCGACAAAGATTTGTCAAGGTGGTTATTTAGACTCTTCTGGGAAAAAATCATTTGATATATTTCACACTTGTTTACAAGGTAAAATGACCAAACTACCATTTGGTGGATAGGGTTAAAGGGAAAAATAGCTTCTAGGATTGGTACACATAAATGTGTGTGGACCATTTCCAGTAGAAGATAGAGGTGGACATTCTTCCTTTATAACTTTTACTGATGGCTTGAGTAGATATGGCTATGTCTACATAATGAGGTATAAGTCAGATTCCTTTTATAAATTTAAGGAATTTAATAATGAAGTACAGAATCAGCTTGGTAAGAAGATAAAGTAGCTTCGATCAGAACGAGGTGGTGAATATCTTAAAAAAAAGAATTCATTGATTTTTTGTAGGAGTTTGGGATACTATCTCAACTAAATCCACCTTAAAAACCATAGTGGAATGGTGTTAGTGAAAGGAGGAACCATACCTTGTTGGTCATGGTAAGGTCAATGATGAGTGATGAAAATATTCCATTATCATTTTGAGGATATGCATTACAAACTGCGGCATACACATTAACTTGAGTACCAACTAAAATGAAAAATGGGATTCCCTTTGGGTTATGGAGTGTAAGGAAACTCGTTTTTTCACATAGACGTGTATTGGGTTGTGAGTAATTTGTTAAGGATTTATTAGGAAACAAACTAGAACCCCAAGGCATGAAGTGTATCTTTATAGGATATCCCAGTGAAACAAATAGATACTACCTATACAACCCCTCAGACAAGAAAGTGACTATTTCCAGAAAAGAAATATTTCTTGAGAGGTAGAATATTCTTAAAAGGGATAGTGGAAGAAAGATTGACTTTGATGAAGTTGATGCTAAAGATACACAGGAGTTGGTATAGGAACAAGTTCCATATATCCCCATAGAATAGGATGTTCCTAAAACAAAAGTATAACATAGAAGTGGTAATATAAGTGAGGTAATCAAAGAGATATGGTTTTATAGTCACTAGGGATGGTGACTCATTATTGTTGGAAAATGATGAACATATCTCCTACAAGGAGGTAGTAGAGAGCTCAAAAGATGCAAGATGGCTAGAAGCTATGAATTATGAGATTAATTCCATGTATCAGAACCATGTTTGGGTTCTAGTTGATGCACCAGTTGATGTGAAGCTTGATGGGAGAAAATGGGTATTCAAGAATAAAATAGACATCAAAGGTAAAGTAAGTACCTATAAAGAATGTTTAGTGGATAAAGGTTTTAAACAACATCAAGGAATTGACTATGATGAATCCTTTTCACCAATTTCCATGTTTAAATCCATAAGAATCATAGTTTCCATAGTATCTTACTATGACTATGAAATTTGGTAGATAGTTATCAAAACTGCATTCCTTAATGGGAACCTTTAGGAAGTTGTCTATATGACAGAACCAGAAGGGTTTGTGATGCCAGGTGGCATTAAAAAAGTTTTCAAGTTGTATAGATCCATTTATGGATTGAAGTAAGAATATAGTTCATGGAAAATTTGATTATATGAATCCATAATATAATTTTGTTTCATTTAAAACGAATGTGATCCATGTGTTTAAATTTTTTTTGATGGAAATGTGGTCGTTATTTTAGTAGTATATGTTGACGAAATATTAATTATTGGAAACAACATACTAGTATTATAGCCTATTATGGATTGGTTGAATAGGTGCTTCTACATGATGGAATTAGGTGAATCAACCTACATTATAGGGATTAAGACCATTCATGGTAGATCCAAGAGGATGCTTGAACTAGGTCAAAGTACATATATTGACCAGAAACTAAAGAGATTTAGTATGGAACACTCCAAGTGGGTATTGGTACCAGTGTCACATGGATTATATATTTCAATGAAAATGTTTCCCCAAACAGAATAGGAGAAAGATAGAATGAGTATGATCCCATAATCTTTGGTGATGGGATCAATAATGTATGCCATTTTATGTACTAGACTTTATGTTCCCTATCCCCTGATCATGGTAGGTAGATATCATGCAAATCTAGGAGAACATAATTGGACTTTTGTTTAGGATATAATTAAGTATGTGATAAGAACAAAGAAATTGTTACTAATGTATGGAGTAGATGGGGAGTTTTTCATCAGAGGGTATGTTGATATTGGGTTTAATACAGATCAGAATGACCAGAATTCACAATCTAGATATGTTTTCGGTCTCAAGGGAAAATCGATGAGATGGAAGAGTTTAAAACAACAAGTTGTCGCTAATTATACAGAAGATTCAGAGTGTATAACATCTTTTGATGCAGCTAAGGAAGCCATTTGTATTTGAATCTTTTTCTAAGATATTGATTTGGAACCTATTATTAGAGACCCTATCATAATGTATTGTGATAATACTACAATGGGGGCTCTTTCAAAAGATCCAAGGTCACATCAATAGAAAAATAACATACTCTAGAAGTATCACCTCTTGAGGGATTTTCATCATAGGGGTGAAGTTTCATTGAGAAGAGTACACATGGAAGAGAACATAGTGGATCCCTTGACTAAAGTCTTATCTTAATAGAATCATGAATATCATGTGGGAGATAGCAGACTGATTCTTGTTAGTAGTTGGATCTAGTGAAAGTGGGAGTCTGTTGGAGTTGGTTCCCTAGAACCAACTTCTAAGTACTTTATGATAACATAAATTCATGTTTTTTGAATATTAATAAACTCCTTATCACATCATGATTGTTATTTTGTATGAAATTGTATGTGATAATGTCCCAGGAGTATCTGTCACACTAAAAGCTCATAGCAATTCCCCACTATGATGAGAACCCAGAAGTGCTATGACTCTATTATTGAATAAATATACTATGGCTAGATGATATTATTTGAAGGGATAGAAATGATATAATCTATCAAGGATGGAGACTCATTGGACTTTTAGGAACCTTATCATGGTGTAGGCCCATGGTAATATCTAGTAGGATATTTTGAGAATGAGACTCGACCGTAGGAAATCCATGTGTATATTGGTACTTATACATTAAAATTACTATTAATGGATATTATGAGTCATGTATTTTGATGTATTAATGAAAACTGTGATGAAATATGTTCACGAAAAGGTATGAAACATTGGGTGCATCAGGAATAATATTGAATTAATTAATAATGCAAGGAAGGATTTATCCCTTCTGTTCATTAATGGAATTTAATATCTCAGGACCTTTAATGGAAATGATATAGCCTAAATAAATCCATGTCTATTGTGTTCTCTAGGAAATTTATATATCTAGAAAGTTAAAGAAATATATATCAAGCACATAGGTTGATGGCACTCACATACATCCTTCTTGATTAGAGGTATTGTAATAAATGGATTATATTACATGGTAAGTGTTCGTATGAGGTAGCATATCATTATGGCATTAAATTATTTCTCTATTGGTTCCTTGGAATGTTTCTAGATGCTAACCTTTTACTTTAGGTAGGTTTTCCTAATGACACTATGAAATAGGAATAGAGGGTCACACAATAAGTGTATCCAAAATCTTAGTTAAATATTTTATTATTTAACAACTTGAATAAATATTATTCTTGGTTGTGGTTTAATAGATATTCATGTATTCTTGATTGAATTTATTCTGTCACTAGTTATTCGAGAGAATATATTGTGAGTGGAATATTTAATAAATATTTATTTTCAATTTTTCTGAATATAATATTTATTTATTTATTAGCGAATAATGCAATGATATTTATTTAATAAATAAATAGTAATTATTGAAGGCCTGATGAATACTGAGGAGGATTGGTATATTGATTTTAAGGGTCCGATGAGAAATAATAATATTAAATTTTAATTTATTAAATAATATTTTATCATTACTTTCAAGTAAATCGCATGTTAGTAAATAATAATATTGCTATTATTATTTGACATGTGGGTTTTATTTGGATTAATAAAATAATTAAGGCACTTGTTCAAATTAATTTATTATTAGACTAGTGAAATAAATTTACAGTTATATTATTCTCTCATTAGGTAAAGTAAAGTCAAAGTTATTCCAATTGGGTTGTACACAACATTTGAAGAAAACCTCTCAAGCCTAGAGATTTCTTCCTTATCAAGAAAACTCTCAAGAACGAGAGAGATCCTCCTCAATTGAATCAAGGATAACTATTTGGAATCGGTTTTCAAGGTGATCAAAGGTGGATGACAAAAGCACAAGGATATTCCATGATAGCACCCAATGACTCCTTAAGTGGCATATGTAGATTCATGGAACACATTTGGATCTCTGTTAGAGGTAATATACTTTTATTTCTACAAGTCAAGGATGGTGAATCGACGATCGGTGGTTGAATGCATCAATAGAGAAACAATAAACTGTGGAGGTAATTCTGATTTAATTAAATTAATTATAAACAATATATATGGATCTTATCTCTTTGGTTATAGGTTTCTATTCCTTTGTCTTATTTATTTGATTCAATTCTATGGATCACAGTGTTCATCATCACATTGATACTAGATTGATCATTGATTATGGAAAAAAGCAAAGATGGGCACCACCCATCCTGCGCTTCCACTATGATTTGATATGACATTTTTTTCATGAAAATAAAATAACCCATATCCATGGGTATTTAATGAGGTTCATTAAAATTCATGAATATAGTGTCATCCACTATTGACAATGAGATGAAAATTCAGGTATTCAAAGGAAAATATCCCACGTAAAGGAATTGGAAGCCCGATAGTTTGGGAATTTACAGTGAGCAGCAGAGGCTCATTATTGCGTGATGAATTGAGATGTAGTGATCCCCATGGGTGGTTAATATTTACATAGTAAGACACACTTCATGTGTATGGCGCATTTCATGAATAAAAATAACCAACATGGATTATGGGGTTTTCAAAGATGAGAAATAAATATCCAAAAAAACTATAGGGTATTCAAAATGAGAAATATAATACCTTAGAGTCTTCTTGTATTTATAATTATAATGATGATTTAAATTAATAATTATAATCATGACATTTATTGAGACCCCATGCTACACATTGTTTTTGTATAAATATTTTCATGCAGGTGATGAGAAATGTACACACACTATTGTAATATATTTTGAATACCAATATCCCAATAAATTCTTGTATCAAAGTGAGAAGGAGAAAAAGTACAGTAATTATTCAAGAATGTGATCACATGAACTGATCATTTGAAGAGAAGTCTCAAGACCAACTTTAATGAAGTTCATTAGGAAGTACACAAGAAAGTGTGATCCAACAAGCTTGTAGAGGAAGTTCATAGAATCATCTTACAATGGATCAAACTTTAATATCATTGATGAACTGGTGGTTCCAGTATAAAGAATGATGTTGATGACTAGTGGTACCAGTATAAATAATTACATCGATACATTATAGGGTGTGGATTGACCTCACTAAAATTGTATGCCATTTATGGTAATTTTTCATCACTTCAATTTATAATGATATGAAATATGTGAAACAACTACAATTTGATCATGTCAAGGAGTAAGTCTAAGTACCAAAACATGTAAAAATACTTGTGTGTTTTCATTGATTTCATTTTTTTCATATGAGAAAAATTGGACTACAAAGAATGAGAGATCGAGGCCTTTACTAGCCATAGAGGTTGAATGAAAAAGATGAATTCATAAAAACTAAACATTTTTTCACCCACATCTCAGTGGAATTGACCTAGGGATCTATAAGTGGTATTAGAGCACAAGGTTGCCTATGGAAGATTCTCTACATCGGAAGTTGTTCTTTTGAATATTGGAATGACTTTCTTGAACTTATAATAAAGTTCATTCTAAAGAAGTTATTTCTATTTCATATCAGAACCTTGTTTCTGTGAAGACTTTGATGAATAGGAAAAAGAAATAGAATAAAAATATGAAGAAGATATCTCTCTTATCTAGATAGGAAGAATAAGTTTCAGCTACTCCAAGCAATAATGAGGTCAAATATGAAATTATTGAAGAAAAAAATGGTTGTTTCAACAACCATGAATGTGGAAAATATTATTAACTTAGTAAGATCAAGGTTTTCAAGTTTTCATGAGTTATTTTATAATATCTATACTAAATATGAACCAAGAACTAGTTAAAGTGATAACCATATAGTTCATTTTTTCAATTGATGCTTTAATGAATATGATGTATTGTATTCCCAGAAATCTTGTTTCTATTATCTGTTGGATTTTTGAAAGCATGTAAAACAAAATCACTTTCTTGAAGATGGGTATTAAGTAATGGAGAATATCTTGAAGACCAAGTTCAACACTTGTGAAAAACTCTCCACATAAGTTTGAGTTTCTAAAAAGGAGTAGGAGAGGCTTAAAGGAAGAAACTCTAAACTTGAAGAATAGTGGCTCAAAATAATTCAAGAGAAGGTTTAGGCCACTAGAGAACTTGAGAAGAAGATCCATGAATTAGAATAAAATATAAAAAACATTAATTCAATAAATGATCAGTTATAAATCAAATATAAGCGGTTCAAAGAGCTTGAATCACATTTAAATGAAAAGGTTACATTGCATGAAGTGGATATTCAGAATATGAAAAAAGAATGTAATGATAGAATATAATTTCCTAGAGATCAAAATAATTTCCTTAGTATGAGATTTCTTACATCAAAAATCAAACTGGCCAATCTTGAAGAGACCCATAATGAGACTTCACAATCAAATAATTATATTTCTACTACCACACAATGTTATTTGGAGGATTATACTAACAAAATTATTACACCATATGAAAATAATATCATCACATCATCTAATGGTATCTCTCAAGCTGCTGTAAAGAAAAAGTTATCTTCCATATCTTAATGTAATTATTTTATTAAATCTGTTTCTACAAAAAGTGCAGGTTTAAATAAAAATTATATACAAATATGGATGAGGAGAAATAAACAAGATCCTTCCACTATGTCTATGGTAGGAAAAAGTAATGTGGAAATTGGATCCCTAAGTATAGAATAATAGGTGGTAAAGATGACCTAAAAATAGTATGGTAATTATACTAGAAATTTTGAACAACATACAAAAGATAAATTAATATCAAGATTTGTGGGTAAATGTTGGTTTGATAATAAATTCAGTTATTATGTACTAGATTTTTGGTTGAATCCCTTAAATTATAAATCATAAAGGATTCATATTTTAAGGGGGGAGGGAAGTTAGTGAATATGAAACATTCACATAGAAATAAGAATTTTACAACATCAAATAAATATGATGAACTCAATGATTATTGTGATGTTGGAGGAAGTGGTGGTCACAAAAGTAATGAATGTATATATCATCATATATAAAAAGAGAATGAGAAGAGAAGAACATAGAGGAAAGAGGATCCATTCTTGGGATGGAATCTAAATAAAGTTATAAAATAAATTACACCAAAGAATTTTCAGAAGAAGTCATCCATAGACAACACACTAAATAAAAATCAGATTCAAAATAAGTCCAAAAATGATTATAAATAAGAGTAAAAACTCTAAGAAGAAATACATGAAGAAAGGAACTCATTTATAGACATGTGGAAACTCTAATAAGGATTCAAACAACCCCAAATATATATTAGTTATTTTTCCAACAAATTTGTAGGGAGCAAGAAAGCTGGATGAAGAAAAAACAAAGGATTGTGTAGAAGGAAAAAAGAATATTCCACATAAAGAAGACAATTTACATTAGAGGTTGTCAAAAAATAACAAATATTGTGTTAGAACATTTCTATGTGGGAGGTGTGACATATATGGATTCATTTATAAAGAACATTCAACAATAATTTCAGTACAAAGAGAATTATTATAATGTATGAATGTTTTACCAAAGGATACAAGAATATTCAAATCTATTGTTAAAAAAAGTCCACACACAAATAAATTGTAGAAATGATGAGATACACGCTACCTCAAGAAAATAAATATCATATGTTGAATAATGGTGAATGGGGAAAGTAAAACAACTTGGTTTAGAGAAAAATCTCAACCTTTCTGTTCACATTGAGAATCACATAAGTGTTCCACCATATTCTCTATTCTTGTGTTGTATTTGAGTGCTTAATTTGGAGGGAATTGAAGGTTAAGTTCATTCTCAAAATGGTAAATGAATGAACAAAGTGGAATATAACATGTTTGAATGATTATTAAATATCTGATAAAAACTTTAATTGTTTCCCAATAGTGGGTCATCAACATTTGGAAGACAATCTGATAAAACTATCTACAAAGTATAATGAAGGTAGTAAACCCTGTGAGGGGGATAAAACATGAAGGATATTCTAATAATAATTTATACATGAATATTTGGAAGAGTATTTCATTTATATAGAAGTTTAAAATAGAGGTAACCTAATTACACTTATTTCCCTTTTATGGATTATATCAAATATGTGCATCAAGGGGGAGTGTTGGTTGATGTGAAAACTCCAAGAAAGGGGGAGTAAAATATTCTTTCACATGAAATTTTTGATTTATTTTCTTAATTTTACATGAGAAAATGTTTCTTGATAAATCTTTTTTAAAAAAATACCTCTTTGAGATATAAGTATGTTCTGAACAATATTTCACATGCATGGAAATTTATAGAGATCTTAGACTACCATGGTTGTATCTCTCTAGTTTTCTACAAAGGGTTTTCCCAATTAGACTTAGAGTTGATTAAATAAAGTCTCTTTTATAAGGGAATCATGTGAGATAATACCTCTCTTTTAAGTGATCAAGAATGTTTCATATAAGGGATAAGATCACATTTTTATGATTAGAAGACCCCCCAATTATCCTTTTTATTTTATTTTCAATAAAGGGGATAATATTTTCATCACATATTGACTTGAATGATATGTATTGATATTTAAAAAAGGGGGAGATCACTTTTCCCAAGTTCCATTTTTTTCAATATATGGATAAAATGTTATTTGTGAGAATTGTTATGGATTCATGTTATGGAATTGGATTCCATTCTCTGACAATTTTCCATGTTTATTGTGAGAATTTTTATGGATTCATATTATAGAATTTTATGTCACACTTTGAAAATTCTCTATGTTAATTGTGACAATTTTTGAAGTTGTTATTAATTATAAAATTCATGTGAAAAATAATAAATTAAAAATGATATAACAAATGGAATTCCACAAGAAAAGTAATTTCACAATGAAGACTTGAAGTGTTGAGAATAAGATTCCAAAGAGAATGAATTCTATAAATAAGAGAAAATATTGATGGAATTCTATAATCTGAAACAAAAATTCTTCAATGGTGTTGTTTATACTAGATCCACTAGTTCTTCAATGATATTGAATGATTGATCCACTTTTGGATGATTCTATGATTTTCTTCCAAAATATTTCTGGATCACTCTTTATTATTTACTTCCTCAATAACCTAATAAAAGACGATCTTGAGACTTATCATCAAATTATTGGGTTTATGTGATCACATTAATGAATAATTACTTGGCTTTAACTCCCACCTTTGATATAAAAATGTATTGGGATCTTGATCTTTAAAAGTTATTGCAAAATTTCGTGTACATTTATCATTGTGCGCACACACATTTTTATAGAAAGGGGTGAAATGCATCTCATTTAATCACTCTGTAATGAGACTCTAAAGATCACTGTAAATACCCGAACTAGAAGGATTTTGTGGCTTTTTGGATTCAATGATATTTAAATATTTATTCACTATAGGATTATTCTATGATCATCCATGAAAATCATTCTGTATCACTCTTGATTGTATACTTCCTCAAGAACTTAAGAAAATATGGTCTTGAAAATTATCTTCAAATGATCAGGTTTATGTAATCACGTTCATGAAGAATAACACATCTTTGACTCCTCTCTTAGATACAAAATTGTATCTAGTCCTTGGTCTTTAAATGATATTGAAATAGTGTGTGTACATTTATCATCATGCTCATACACATTTTTATAGACATGGGTGCACTATATCTCTATTAATTATGCTCTAATGAGCCTCTGCAGCTCACTGTAAATACCCTAAATAGTAAGATTTAATGGATTTTTGGCTTTAATGATTTTTAAAGATTGATACACTATTGGATGATTCTATGATCTTCCTCTACAATATTTCTCGATCACAATTGATTGTGTACTTCCCCAAGAACATAATCAAAAATGGTCTCGAGAAATCTCTTGAAATTCTCGTGTTTATGTGATCATGTTCATGAAGAAATACTAATCTTTTAATCCTATCTTTGATTCAAAAATGAACTAGGATCTCGGTATTAAAAGATATTTTAGTAGTGCGTGTACATTTCTCATCACACACATACACATTTTTATATAAGGGGTGAACTATATCTCAATTAATCATTCTATAATGAGATTCTATAGGTTTTCTAGATCACACTTGATTGTGTACTTCCTCAATAACTCAAGAAAATATTGTCTTGAGACTTCACTTCAAATGCTTGGGTTTATGTGATAACATTCATGAAGAATTAATCGACATTGAATCCTCTCTTAGATAAAAAAATGTATCAGGATCTTGGTCTTGAAAATATATTTCAATAGTACGTGTACATTTCTCATCGTGCATATACACATTTTTATAGAAAGGGGTGCACTAAATCTCAATTCATTACGCTGTAATGAGCCTTCGTAGCTCAGTATAAATACCTGAACTAACGAGATTTCATGGATTCATGGATTTAATGATATTGAATGATTAACACATTGTTGGATGATTCCATGATCTTCCTCTAGAATCTTCCTAGATCACTCTTGATTATGTACTTCCTCAAGAACTTAAGAAAAGATGGTCTTGAGACATCTCTTCAAATGAAAGGGTTTATGTGACCATGTTCATGAAGAATTAATCAGCTTTGAATCCTCTCTTCAATACAACAAATTTATCAGGATCTTGGTATTTAAATGATATTGTAATAGTGTGTGTACATTTATCATCACGTGTATACACATTTTTAGAGAAAGGGGTGCACTGTATCTCAATTCATTACACTATAATGAGCCTCCACATCTCACTATAAATACCAAAACTAGCAGGCTTTTGTGGCTTCCTGGCTTCAATTATATTGAAATATTGATCCACTATTGGATGATTCTTTGATCTTCCTCCACAAGATATTTGGATCACTATTGATTGTGTACTTCCTAAATAACTTAATCAAAGATGGTATTGAGACTTATCTTCAAATTCTCTGGTTTATGTGATCACGTTCATGAAGAATTATTCATCTTTGAATCTCTGATACCAAAATGTATCAGGATCTTGGTCATCAAAAGATATTGAAATAGTAAAATATTCACCACTCTATAATGAGCCTCCATAGATCATTGTAAATACCTGAACTATCAAAACTATAATCAATGTCAAATAAGATAAGAGAGGTACCATGATAATTGCTTCTGATACCCTAACAGATTAGCGCTTCAGTAATAAACCAATTCCCCAACCGAAGGAGAATTTGAGGTGGGACAAGAGTGGAGCATGTACTATTCATCCATCTTAAAAAAAAGACATATGCTCAGCCACGTGATCTACTCAATCTCGACCATCTGACCAGTGAAAAATTTCTTATTCCTCCTTCAATGATTCGAAGCCATCAACATCATTTCTACCACCATTTTTGATTTGTATATTACTTGGCCGAAGCATCCTCAAATCACATTAATAACGAATCGATGACCTATGATCCATGCAAGATTATAGAACACATTATATTCGATATTAATGCACAAACATAAGGGACCCCGTCATATGTATGATAAATCTACCATATGTAGACACCAAATTTAAAGCACAGTTATTAAACAGTGTAATATATTCATACAGTTTCATTTTTAGGAATATGATATCAATGAATAATTCATGAAATGATAATCTGTGACATTTTCTTCTTCCATGTAAATAAATATAAATAGAAGTAGGTGAATATTTGTTTTCCAGATGAAAATAGAGAACCTATATTCATGAGTATTTAATGAGGTGCATGAACATGCCTGAAGACAATGTTAGCCACTATTGATGATGAGTTGAACATTATGATATTCAAAGGTGAATATCCCACGTGAAGGAATTAGAAGCCCGATACTTTGGATATTTAAAATGAGCTGTGGAGTCTCATTATAACATGATGAATTGAGATGTAGTTCACCCCTTGGGTTTTTTATATTTACACTGGAATACACACTACCTTTATGTGTATGGTGCATTACATGAATAGAAATACCCAATACGGTTTATGGGGTATTAAAAGATGAGAAATAACTACCCCCAAAATTATGGGGTATTCAAAATGAGAAATCTAATACCTTAAAGTGTTTGAGTATGTATATTTACAATGAGGATTTAAATGAAGAATTTAAATCATGCAATTTATTGCGACCCCATGAACCGCATTGTTTTTTTATAAATATGTGCATGCATGTGGTGAGAAATGTACACACACTATTGTAGTGTCTTTTGAAGTCCATGATTGTGATACATTCTTATATCGAAGAGAGAAGGATCCAAATTCAAGTAATTCTTCAAGAAGGTGATTACATGAACCCGAGTATTTGAAGAGAAGTTTCAATACCATCTTTTCTAATGTTCTTGGGGAAGTACACAAGAATGTTTGATCGAGAAATATTGTAGAGGAAGATCAGAGAATCATCCTATAATGGATCAACCTTCAACATCATTAATGAACTAAAGGTTCCAGTATTAATAACGCCATTGATAACCAGTGTTTCTAGTATAAATATTTCCAGCAATACTTTATATGGTGTAGATTGACCCATTTAACATTGTAAGCCAGTTATTAGCATTTTTCATCATTGGAATTTATAGTGACAAGAAAATATGTGAAACAACCATAGGATGATCAAGACAAGGAGTAGGTATTAATATCGAACACTATAAAAATACTTTTTTGATTTCCATTTATTTAATTTTTTTTCATATTAGAAAATTAGGACATAAAAAAGTAAGAGATCGAGGCCTTAACTGGACACATAGGTTGAATGAAAAAGAATTATTCACAAAAAGTAACCAATGATTCACCCCCCTCTTAGTGGATTTGTCCTAGGGATCTACTAAGAGAATAATAAACAAAATTTATAACTTTGTAATTCAAAAAATATTTATTAATATCATTACCACTAAAATTATCAAGTTCAAATTTTGGTAATTTATATGTTTTAGCCATGATGGTCCAATATTTAATACCTATGTTTTTAAAAAATACATCCAATCTGTCTATAAAATATTCAAATTTACTACCATTGAAATAAGTTGGACTAAGAGGATTTTTATTTTCAACCAATGGAATAATCAAAACTAAAAAATAGAACTTCCCTTAGACTATTAAGTCTAGGATACAAATTAGAAGTAAAATAGTCAATAATCAAAAAATATAAGTAAACAAAGAAAAATTATACTTTAAGATCAAGATCAAATAATAATTTTTTGGTCCCATAAGAGTATGAAAATAGAAAAGAAGGGGGGGGGGGTAATGTCTCGACCTGAAAATCCACCTAAACAGTGCTAAATGGGTCTGATGTTACTACCTTAGTCACACCTCCCTGAATTCCAAAGGCTGCTGACTAGCGCTGAAGGAGTAACATGTATAGTGGGAAGGCTATACCCTCCAAGAGGAAAATAATGGTACTATTCCGAGCATAATAAATCGACATGCAGTAGAAATAGATGACTCAACAGACTTTAACCAAACCCTCAGAGTGGAAACACATTCAATATCACTAAATAGCGGAATAAAAATAAATATAACTTTAGTGAAAAATAAATAGACTAGCATGCTAAAAACAACTTGCAACTACTTCTGAACAAACATGGAATACATGAAAATATAAAAAGGGTGAAAATGGATAACCAACAGTAGCTACAAAACAAGTTATGATTTTGATACAAGAAATATAAACTAAAAAAATGTAAAATTATTCTAGGAATGACCTCAAGGTCCATACAATCTCCAAGCAACAACTAATACGATCCAGCTCCTAAAGCTGGTCTCTTTCCTGCACGTAAATCCATAAAGTCTGCACATGTCCCAAAGGGACTTTGTAGGGTGTGAGTTGAATCTTAGTTGGATACCACCCAAAGGTGCGTACCTAGTATATGTGTTTAAAAATGCATGGATTTATAAGGAAAATTATAAACAGTATGATGCACAAATAAACATAAAATCCACTGGTGCTCAGTAGCCACCATGGAGTGTCACCTACTTTGGCCAGTGCTAAAATCTCTGTCATGTAACCCAGAACCATGTGCCTTCTGACACCTTGTGTCTCAAGTACTAACGTCCTAAAGGAAAACCAAAACAATAGTAACCCTACTCGAAATCCCACGCAAACCCATGGCACAACAACCGGAGGAGCAGAGATTTCTGTCCTCAATTAGGAACCAGAGGGACAATGATGTATGCCCTCAAATCAGTAACTGGTGGGACAATGATGTCTTCCCTTAAATCACGGTGAGCCTCTTCCCCTAACCTGATAGCCTTAATGTTCTCCCCTGAAGGATCCTCACCATCCACATGGATTTCTATGCCAGGCACACCCAAACCAATTGTACCTAACCGTATATATCAGGGGCCTCTACCCAACTAATGGTTAAAACCACCTCATCACAAGGTCTACATGTGTGCACACTACTCAAAGTTCAGGGTGACCAGTAATCACCAAAATATGTTCCCAAGCCACAACATCTCCGACACCTCGTATCCCTAAAACCATGTTGCTAAAGTCCTATGGACTCTCCATCCAAGTAACCTGGGACATTCCCAACATGACAGTCACATTGCCTCAAGCTGACATCCATGATGCCTGATCTCATGGTCAGAACCACCCAATGTAATCTGGGTCAAGCCCAAACATTGATTAGCATCACTCAACAATACCCATTCCATTCACAACACAACCCTAAGGTTCTAGGATATGTAATATCACACATCACATATATATAATTAAAATAAATACTTAAAACAGGAAGAACAAACTATATAGTTGAATTGAACTATCCATGTGTTGTCCCATACCAGCACTGAGGTCTTAAAATCCCATAAAAAACTTAATCATGCTTAACAACTCAAAATAAATAGTTTAATTAAAAAAAATCAATTATAACCATTTTGGAACCCACAACCAAAATGCCCCAAATGAGCAGTGGCCTCTAACCCAACCTTGCTCAAGCATAACAGGATAAGGGAATACCTAAAAACATCCCACAATTCATATGATCATTTCAATATAATTAAACAATGGTCTTTCTCAATACCTGTTGTCACGCTAAAAATCCGTAACCCCAAAATGATCATGAAAACACAAAAGAAGGAATGAACCACATACCTTAGACTCGTAGATGTAGGTACATTCGATATCAAGCTATAATTAAAAGTAGATCTTCATAGATCTATGTTTCCATCAAATCCCAACAATTATACTCAGAGGGAAACTGAGGTGTGCAAGGAAAAGAAACTAGAACTAAAGAGGGTGTGTGAGTTTAGCCTTCCCGATGTGATCCTACAACCACCGATAGATTGAAGAATGGATGTCGTATAATGATTCTAGGGTAAGGTATTCTCTTAGGGATTTTGGAATGGAGATGTTCTGAAATTGGAAAAGATAAATATGTTTTCTAAAATTATACATGATGCAATTCCTTATACATGAATAAAAATAAAAGTACATAGCATGTATGAAGGACTACATGCCATGTTGTATCCTTGTATGTACTCTGACGTAATAGGAGGTAGCCACATGGCTTGGTTGTGCCACATGGGTTGACACATAGCTAATATTCAGTCAGTACACAGAAGGATGATACATGATGTTTTAAGTATACTACACGCCATATTGTAGGAAATTCTAACATGGTCACTACACGACATGTACTTAGTCAGCAAACAAATAGTACATGCCCAATCCACACAAAATGTGTACTTGGGAGTACATGACGTGTAATTTAAAAATTTCCAAAACTTCCCAGATTTTACCAGTTTTATCAAGAAAAAGTCAAAATACATTTCAAACCAACAGAAATCTCAAAAATTCAATCTGGGTTAGGATTTTGACCTGTTCAAAAAACTAGGGTTCTTACAATCTTCCCACCTTAACATAGATAGTCCCTCAGTTATCAAATGAAACCCAAATATGGCACTGAACATACCCATCCTGGTCAAAGTAACCTGGACTACCTCAGTCGTAAGCGTTTTGGATAAATTACTCAAGGGGCATCCCACCTTAGGAATTGACTAAATCAGTCTCAACTAGACAAAAATCAAACCAATAAAAGGTCCAATGGACTATTTCCTATACCCATGGTCCTCCCATGATGCATCATCACCCCTACACATCTTTGGTGCTCCCGTGTCATTTATTAAACCCAAGCGTATCCCACACCATGTCAGTGTCCTCCTCCATGAGGTCCTACACCCCATGGATGCTCAAAAAAATCTGGTGCCTTTCACCTCAAGTAACCCGCATCCTCGATGCCTCGATTCCCACAACACCTCAAGTAACCTGAATCCTTGATGCTCTTAATGCGATGAATATATATCTCTCTCTCTCTCTCACACACACACATATATAAATATCACACACCCAAAATGGTTTCAATCCCTTTAACCAGCATCTAGTCAGTCCACATATATCATTTTCACCTCGTGCACTCAAAATGGACATGCCTCAATAGGTCATTCCAAAAGAAAACAAGGAACTCATGGATACAATCATAGGGTACCTATAACCATCATTGGATAACTAAGATAATTATACCCTGGAAGCTCCAAGATGTGCACCTAACCTAACACATGGCTTCCTGAATCCTGTCCCCCTGTGGTGCTACACTAGTCGTCGGCCACTGACCCCTTAGCTAGGTCCCACTATCTTTATCGTATCCTCCTCGTACAACTAAAACTCCGATACCATCTCATGGTACCAAAACTGAACCAACTCTAGATGCAAAAATTTTTCCTAGTCCCTTCATTCCATCTATATGAGAAGTCTTCTTGCAGAACCTCTCAAGATGCCCAACCTATCCACATGCCTAGAACTCCTTTCGAGGCCTATCGTAATGAGTTCGGACATGTCCTGGCTTCCCACACTGAAAGAAAACCACTAAATAACTACTATGAGGTGGTCTAGATGAGTCCTTGGTCTAAATGACCTACTGGAACTCATCATGTCCTCACTTCCTAATATCTAAACCATCACCTGAAGCCATCGTCCAGCCTAAGTGAGACATCTCTTTCTCGTTTCCCTCAACTATGAGTGCCTGATTCACTAACTCTGAAAATGAACGCATCCTAAATATATTTACCTAGACACAAATGGAATGTCCTAATCCATCCTTGAAGTGCCTCACCCTAGCTGAGTCATCGCTTACCATACCAGGTGCAAAGAAAGACAACTCAGTGAAAGTAGCTGCATAGTCAATGATGGACATGTCTACCTACTAAAGGCTCAAAAACTCCCAATATCTCTCAACCCTTACTGTCTCTGGGTAAAAGTGCTTAAAGAACCTGTACTTGAAGTGTTTCCTTCATAGACCCTCATGTATGTGATCCTGAACCTGCACATCCCACCAATGCTTTTCCAATCCTCTCAGTATACACGTCGCTAGCTTGACCCTCCACCCAGGAGGCATATGCATTCTCTCAATCCAGTTCTAAACTGCCTATAGACCACCCTCACCCTGAAAAAGTGGCAAGTGATATGATTGGAAATCATGTGTCATATATTCCATAGAGGGCTTTGTACCTTATGCACCTCTGTCAATCCCCTATAAAACACGTACCATGCTAGATCAGAGCTGCTCATTGAGCCACAACCTGAACGCTGCCAAACCCAACTATTGTCCTGCATGCAGCGGGTCTTGAACTTGATCATGTCCTCAAGACTGTACCTACGTCTCATTCTCTTCCTACACCAGATCCTGAACCTGATCCTGCTCCTGTGGCACTGTACCATCTCCCTCTTGACACTCTAGCTGAGTCATCCAGAAGGAACCCATTGAATACCATAAATGGTGAGAAAACCCATATATACATATATACACACATACAATATATCCAACACAGACAAGGAAAGCAGTAAAGAGGCAACATATAACAACTACCCTTACTCCCCCTTATCGAAACCCATTCCCACGACATGCCGGCCTCATGGGCTCCTTACCCACCCTCAATAGAGCCAAGTATCAAAAGTACCTTGGGCCATGCTCGTCCTGACAACCAACATTGCATCAAACTGACGACCTAGTCATCCAATCTTGGTGATCAAAATCACCACAACTATAGTACCTTCCTGCTCATATAAGAGCCAAACCCAAATACCCTACCACATGTAATTCTACAAATATATATAAATCATGGCATATTACATTTAAATTAATAAGCAATTCTATCTATATTTTAACCCTTCACATTTCAAAATCATTTATAGCATGGAAACTGATATTTTTCACATGGTATTATCACTTCACAAAGCATGCATATAGTTATGAAATTGAAATACCCTAAAACTATGCCTATCAAAAATCCAAGAAAACTTGACTTTTCATACCGGGCCAAGGTCCAATTCTCCATTACTGCGCTAGGTCAAGGATAACATATCATAACCAATAATATCACACACCAAGTGAGCCACTGAGGTGGAAATCATATAAACTGTATTCTGAGAAAAAGAAAAACAAAAATTCCCACCCAAGACAACTTGGTCCATCCCTCATACATGGGGATGCATGCACCCAAACACAAGCTAGAAACATAGTTCCAATAACAACCTATCTCCAGTCTACCATATCGAAAATATTACACCAGTATTAATAAAAAGAGAAGTCTCAATATCATTAGTATCCAACAAAACAATGCTAATAAATACCTATCAAGAACTTCTATGACACCACTTTGTAACGCCCCGACCTAAACAACCACCCGAATAGTGATAAACGGGCCCAATGTTACTACCTTAGGTGCACGTCCCCAAATTCCAAAGGCTACTAACTAGAAGTGAGATTGTATTAGGTATAGTGGGGAGGATATACCCATGCAGAGGAAAATAATGGTACTGGTATGAGCATAATAAATCAACATGTAGTAGAAATAGATAACTCAACAGACTTGAACTAGACCCACAGAGAGGGAAAACATTCAATATCACTAAGAAGTGGAAGCAAAATAAATATAACTGCAGTATAAAATAAATAGAACAGTATGGTAAAAACCACATGAAACTACTTTTGAATAAATAAGGCATACATGAAAATATAAAATGGTGCCAATGGATAACCAATAGTAGATACAAAACAAGTAAGCATACTGATACTAGAAATGGAAACTAAACAAAGTAAACTCCTCCTAGACATGACCTCAGGGTCCATAATATCTCTATGAAACACCTAATACGATCCATATCTTGAATCTAGTCACTTTCCTGCACGTAAATCCATAAAGTGTACACACTTCTTGAAGGGCCTGTGTAGGGTGTGAGACAAGTCTCAGTAGGATACCACCCAATGGTATGTACCTAGTATAGGTGTTTAATAAGACCTACATTTTCAAGGAAAGCAGTAAACAGTATAATGAAAAAATAAATATAAACTCCACTAGTGCTCAGTAGCCACCATGGAGTGTCACCTACTTCATCCAGAACCAGAATCTCTATCATGTAACCTAGCACCATGTGCCTCCTAACACCCCGTGTCTCAAGTACTGACATCCTGAAGCCATGCCCAAAAAATAGTAACCCTGCTCTAAAGCCCATGCCTACCCATGGAACAACAACTGGAGGAGCAGTGATGCCTGTACTCAATTAGGAACAGAGGGAAAATGATGTCTACCCTCAAATTAGTAATCGGAGGGACATCGATGTCTGCCCTCAAATCACATCGAGCCTCTAACTCCAACCCAATTGCCTCAACGCCATCCCCAAAAGGCTCCTCACCTTCCATGTGGCTTCCTATGTCAAGCACCCCCAAACCAATTATACCTCACCGCATCTATTGTGGGTCTCTACCAAACAATTGGTCAAAACCACCTCATCACATAGTCTACCTGTGTGCACACTACACGATGTTCTGGGTGAGCGGTAATCACCAAAAAAGTTCCCAAGCCACAACATCTCGGACACCTCGTGTCCTTGTGACCATGTCGCTCAAGTACAATGGCATCACCATCCAAGTAACCCAGTCCATGCCCAACCTGAAAGTCACACCACCTCAAGCCAACATCTATGATGCCCAATCCTGTGGTCAGAACTACCCAATGTAATCCAGGATGAGCCCAACCCGTGATCAACATCACTCAACAATACCCAGGCCATGCCCAACACAACCCGAAGGTTCTAACATATGAAATATCACATATCAAATATATGTAATAAAAATAAATACTTAAAACCAGTAAGAAAAACTAAAAAGTTGAATTGCACTAGCCATGTGCTATCCCATACCAGAATCGAGGTCTTGAAGGCCCCTAACAAACATAATCATGCTTAACAACTCAAACTCAGTAGTTTAATTCATATCAATTTAATTGTAACCATTTTGGCACCCCATCCAAAATTCCTCGAATGATAATCGACCTCTAACCCAGCCTCTCTCAATCATAACAGGATAAGGGAATACCCAATAGAATCCCATAATGCGTACGATCATTTCAATATAATTAAACAAGGGTCTCGCTCAATACCCATCATCGCACAAAAAATATGCAACCCCCAAATGACCACAAAAACACGAAAGAAAGTATGCACCACATACCTTAGACCCGTAGACATAGGAACGTCCTATAATGATCTACAATTCAAATCCAATATTCGTAGATATACATTTCCATCAAATTCTGACAATTCTACTCCGAGGGAAACTGTGGTGTGTGAGGTAAGGAAACTAGAATGAAAGATGGTGCACGGGTTTAGCCATCCCGATGAGATCCCATAGCCACCGATGGAATGAATAACAAATTCCGTATGATGATTTTAGGGTAAGGTAGGTTCTTAGGGATTTCAGAATAGAGTTATTCAGAAATTGGGGAAGAAGAAGACATTTTTTGAAATTAGATGCGATACACTTCTGTATAAATGAATAAAAATAAAAGTACACATAGTGTATGAAGGACTAAACACCGTGTATTATCCTTGTCTGTACTCTAACTTAAGTAGAGGTAGCCACAAATATTGGAAGTGACATATGGGTCAATAGACGACTATGTTTCAGCCGGTACGTGGAAGTAAGATACACGCCGTGTCAAGTAAACTACACGCCATGTAGTAGGAAATTATTAAATGATCACCAAACGACATGTACTTGTTTAGTACACAGATATTACATATCTAACCCCCACACGACGTGTACTTGGGAGTAGAGGGCATGTAATTTAGAAATTTCTAGAACTTCCTAGATTTTCCCAGTTTTCTCAAGAACAAGTCAAAATACATTTCAAACCAATAGAAATATCAAAAATTCAAAATGGGTTGGGATTTCGACCTGTTCCAAAAACCCAGGTTCTTAAAATCTCCCCACCTTAACATAGCTAGTCCCCAAGATATCAAATAAATCCTAGAGATGGAACTGAACATACCCATCCTAGTCTAAGTAATTTAGAATACCCCTGTCTTAATGGTTCTGGATAAATTCCTCAAGGGGCTCCCCACTTTAGGAATTTCCTAACTCGGTCTCAAAATGGCAAAACTCAAAGAAAGAAAAGGTCCAAAAACCTATTTCCTAGACCCAAGGTCCTCTCATGATCCATTGTCACCCCTACACCTCATCGGTACTCCCGTTTTGTTTCTAACACCCAAGAATATTCCACATCGCATCAGTGTCCACCTCCATGAGGTCCTGCATCCCATGGATGTTCAAAACAAAACCTGGTACCTTAAAACACAAGTAACCTGTATCCTAGATGCCTCAATGCCTACAACACCTCAAACAACTCACATCCTCAATGATCCTAACACTACGCATCTCATATATATATATATATATATATATCACACACTCGAAATGGTGTCAATACCACTAACCTGCATCTAGTTACTTCACAAATATCCTGTGAACCTCGTGCACTCAAAATGGACATGTCTCAATAGGTCATGCCAAAAAGAAAACAAGGATGTCACGACCACACTCGTGGTGTACCTCTAACTGTCATCGGCTCCCCAACCTGCTCAGCCCCTGGAAGCTCCATGGTGTGCACCTAACCTGACATGCGACTGCCCAAAGCTTGTCCGCCCTGTGGTACTGCACCAGTCATTGTCCACTGACCCCTAAGATGGGTCTCACTTTCTCTATCGTGTCCTCCTCATGCAGATGAAACTCTACTACCCTCTTTGTGTACCGAACCTGAACCAACTCTAGATTCCAAAGTCTGTCCTGGTCCATGCCTACCGGCTATCTGAGAAGGCTACATGGAGAACCTATCAAGATGATGGACCTATCCACATTCCTGTCACTTCTTTGGAGGACTATCTCACTGATTATAGACATGTCCTGGCTGCGTACAATGAAAGAAAACCACTGAATAACTTCTACAAGGTGGTCTAGATGAGTCCTTGGCCTAACTTCCCTGTTGGAAATCATCATATCCTCTCTTCTTGCTATATGAACCATCACCTGAAGCTGTCATCTGGCCTATGTGAGATCTCTATTTCTATTTTCCCTCCACTATGAGCACCTGATTCACCACCTCTAAGAATGAACCTAGACTAAAGATATTTACTGGGATCTGAATGGCATGTCATAAGCCATACTCGAAGTGCCTCACCCTAGACAAGTCCTCACTTACCATACCAAGAGAAAAGCGAGACAAATCAGTAAAAGCAGCTGCATAGTCCATGATGTACATGTCTCCATACTAAAGGCTCAAGAACTCCCGAGCTCTCTCATCCCTCAGTGTCTCTGGGTAAAAGTGCTTGAAGAACCTGTCCTCAAAGTCTTTCCATGCTAGTCACTCGTGTCTGCGAGCCTGAACTATCACATCCCACCAATGCTTCATTGGTCCTCTTAGAATGTACGTCACTAGGTTGACCCTCTGCCTAGGAGGCATACTAAGCTACGTGAAGATCATCTAAATTATCTCTATCTAGTTCTCAACCGCCTGTGGACCACCCTCACCTTGAAAAATAGGTTGGTTCTGTGATTGGAACTCCCATGTAAGATATTCCATAGAGAGATCTGTACCCTGTGCACCTCTGTCGATCACCTATAAAACACATACTAGGCTAGATCAAAGCTTCTCATCATGCCATGACCTGAATGCTGCCAAACCCAGCTATTGTCCTGTCTGCATTGGGTCCTAAACCTGAGCATGTCCCTAAGCCTGTACCTGCGACTCATGCTCTACCTACACCAGATCCTGAACCAGATCCATCTCCTGTGGCACTGTACCACCTCGCACCCGATTCTCCATCTAAGTCTTCCAAAAGGAACCTGCTGAATACCATAAATGGTCAGACAACCCACACATATATATATATACACACAATTTATCCAATGTAGATAAAGAAAGTAGTAAAAAGGCATCATATAACAGCTACCCTTAATCTCCCTTATCGCAACCCATTCCCACGTCATCCCGACCCCATGGCCTCCTTACCTGCCCTCAACAGAGCCAAGTATCAAAAGTGCCTTAGGCCATGCCCATCCTGACAACCAATGTTGCCTCAAACCGATGACCTAGTTGCCCAGTCCTGGTGATCAAAATAACCTCAACCATAGTACCTGCCTACTCATACAAGAGCTAGACCCGAATACCCTTCCACATGCAATTATATAAATGTATATAAAGCATGGAATATTTCATTGTAATCAACAAGAAATTCTACCTAGATTTTCACCCTTCACATTTCCAAAGAATTTATAGCATGGAAACTGATTTTTTTCACATGGTATTATCACTTCACAAAGCATGCGTGTAGTTATGAAATTAAAATACCCTAAAACTGTACCTATCAAAAATCCAAGAAAACGTTCCTTTCCATACCAGTCTAAGGTCCAATTCTCTCTTACTGCACCGGGTCAAGGATAACATATCACAAGCAATAATATCACACACCAAGTGAGCCACCGAGGTGGAAATCATATAAACTATAATCTGACCAAAATAAAAACAGTAATTCCCACCCAAGGAAACTTGGTCCATCCCTCATACCTGGGGATGAAGTCACTAAATCACAAGCTATAAACCTAGTTCCAATAACAAACTATCTCCAGTATACCACATCCCAAATAGTAAACCACTTGAAATAAAAAGATAAGTCTCAATGTCATTATTATCTAGAAAAACACTGATACTAAATCCATGTCAAGAACTTCTTTGATACCACTTTGTAATGTCCCGATTTGAACAGCCACCCAAATAGTTCTAAATGGGACTAGTGTTACTACCTTAGGCATATATACCCAAATGCCAAAGGCTGACGACTAGCAGTGAGGGTGTAACATTTATAGTGGGGAGGCTATACCCTCTCGGAGGAAAATAATGGTACTGGTCTGAGCATAATAAATCAACATGAATTAGAAATATATGACTCAGTAGACTCGAACCAGGACTGTAGAGAAGAAACACATTCAATATCACTAAACATCGGAAGAAAAATGAATATAACTAAAGTGGAAAACAAATAGACCAGCTTGCTAAAAACCACTTTCAACTACTTCTAAACAAATAAGGAATACATGAAAATATAAAAAGGGCACCAATGGATAACCAAAAATATCAATAAAACAAGTAAGAATGCTGATATAGAAAATAGAAAATAAACAAAGTAAACTCCTACTAGGAATGACCACAAGGTCCGTACCATCTCCATGCAATAGCTAATATGATCCATCTCCTGAAGCTGTTATCTTTCCTACACGTAAATCCATAGAGTCTACACGCATCTCGAAGGGCCCATGTAGGGAGTGATACAAATCTCAGTAGGATAACACCCAAATTTTCATACCTATTATAGGTGATTAAGCATGCATGAATTTATAAGGAAAGAAGTAAATAATATGATGCACAAATAAACATAAACTCTACTGGTGCTGAGTAGCCACCATGGAGTATCACCTGCTTCGGCCAGTGCCAAAATCTATATCATGTAACCCAACACCATGTGGATCCTGAAACCTCATGTATCAAGTACTAATATCTTGATGGCATGCCAAAATAATAGTAACCCTACTCAAAATCCCACACTCTCCTATGGCACAACAACTGGAGAAGTATTGATGCCTGTCCTCAATTAGGAACCATAGGGACAATGATGTCTAACCTCAAAATAGTAATTGGAGGGACATTAATATCTTCACTCAAATCACAGTGACCCTCTACCCCCATCCTAATAGCCTCAATGCTATCCCCTGAAGGCTCCTTAATTTACATGTGGCTTTCTATGTTAAGAACCCCAAACTAGTAGTACTAAACTACATCTCTCAAGGTTCTCTACCCAACTAGTGGAAAAACCACACCATCATGAAGTCTACCTGTTTGAATACTACTCAATGTTCTGGGTGATCGGTAATCACCAAAATAAGTTCCCAAGATACAACATCTCTAACACCACGTGTCCCTATGACCGTGTCACTCAAGTCTGATGGCCTCGCCATCCATTTAACCTAGGAAATGCCCAACCTGACAGTCACACTACCTCAAGAGGATGTCCATGAAGCCCAATCCCATGGTTAGAACCACCCAATGTAATATATGATGAGACCAACTTGTGATCAACATCCCTCAACAATACCCAGGCCATGCCCAACACAACCTGAAGGTTCCAGCATATGCAATATCAAACATTACATATATATAATAAAAAGAAATACTTAAAATAGGAAAAATAAACTAAACAGTTGAATTGAACTGTCCATGTGTTGTCCCATACCAGCACCAAGATATTGAAAGACCCTAACAAAATTAATCATGCTTAACAACTCACACTCAGTAGTTTAATTCATAGCAATTCAATTATAACCATTTTGGCACCCCTAGAAAAAATGCCCCAAATGTGAAGCAACCTATAACCAATCCTCTCTCAAGCATAATAGGATAAGGTAAAACCCAACAACATCCCACAATGCATACAATTATTTTAATATAATTAATCAAGGGACTTTCTTAATAACCATCATCACGCTAAAAAGACGCAACCCCCAAATGACCATGAAAACACGAAAGAAGGTATGAACCATATACCTTAGATGCGTAGATGTAGGCATGTCCAATATAAAGCTCCAATTTGAATATGATCTTCATATATCTACATTTACATCAAATCCCCTCAATTCAACTCAGAGGAAAACTACAGTGTGTGAGGCAAAGAAATTAGAACAAAAGAGGGTGCACGGGTTTAGGCTTCCCGATGCAACCCCATAACCACTGACAGATTGAATAACGGATGTCGTATGATGATTCTAGTGTAAGGTATGTTCTTAGGGATTTTGGAATGAAGTTGTTCCAAAATTGGGGAAGAAGAAGACATTTTCTGAAATTAGACGCAATGAACTTTTGTATACATGAATAAAAATAAAATTATATAGTGTGTATGAAGGACTACACACCGTGTAGTATCCTTGTCCATACTCCAACATATGTAGAGGTAGCCACACGACTAATATTCAGTTGGTACATGGAAGGATGATGCACGGCAAGTCAAGTAAACTACACACCGTGTAGTAGGAAATTCTTACACGGTCACCACACGACATTTACTTGATCAACAAAAAGATAGTACACGCCTAACCCACACACGAAATGTACTTGGGAGTATACAACATGTAATCTATAAATTTCCAGAAGTTCCTATATTTTTCCAATTTTTTTTGGAACAAGTCAAAATAAATTTCAAACCAATAGAAATCTCAAAAATTCAAACTAGGTTGGGATTTTGACCCATTCAAAAAAAATGAGTTCTTACAGGGGGTAAATTTTTTATCCATAAAAATATCATACTATAAAATATAATGTGGAATTTAGTAGATGAGGAATAAAACAATTTATGCATAAAAAGATAATACCTTGGTGTGAGAAGTGTGATTAGTTAAGAAAAGAATGAAAGATATTTATAGTAGTATGGATAAAAAGGATCATATATCTACTATTTAAAAACTATCCCACTCTTTGAGAGTTGTGAGGATCCACTATAATATAGTCTTTTATTGGTGCATACCAAAACTAGTATTTTTCTAAGCGAAAAAACCAATTTATGCCTATTAAAAGTAAAAATAGAACCCAATAATTCTAAGGAGTATACCTAAAATATGGATTTTACCAGGTTCAAGAATAAAATACGAGTTAATACCTTTTGATCAGGTTAACATAAATGAATTAGGTATTTTTATAGTAGTTTAACCATGTTTGTAATTTACAGTACATGATATTAAAAGAAAAGAAAATAGAATAAATAATGAAACCAATTAAAATTAATATAATATGTTTCTAGTGTAGAACTATGATCGACAATCCATTAAAGAAGTAGTAGAATAGTTAACTTCAAATAATCTAGCAACGCCATCATCGATTTTATAGGATAAAACGCTTAGGCCTTTTAACATTACAATACTGCTATATTCAATAATGTAATTGTGTTCTAGTCTATTTTCTTTAGACATATTTATAGATGAATTAGAAATAACCAATTCTTTTATCACAATCTCCATGATCCTCATCATGCCGATGTATCCTAAATCCAATTCACTAAATTCAATGCAATAGTTAGATACTACACATGAAAATATGTCAGTTAACTTAGTTTAACCATTATGTATATTCTGATAATCACAATCCTATGATTATATTTTATATACCTTTCATATAGTATGTTTTCATCCAAAAAATAACGTCAACAATAATTTTGATAATATGTTATCATTAACAAAAATTTACATTAACTATTTATTTAGAATTATATAAGAAACATATTATTGTCTTATTTAGAATTCACCATACCCTCATGTTTTAATTCACGATACTTTGGATTCATTTTCATCATACACTACTAATACTGATTGCATGGATCAAAAAACTCAAGTTGCATGTTATTCATGTGGCTATGTCAAAACTTCCAATGGATGAATATCCCAATTATTATTTTAGAACTCAAGTATATTCCAATAAATAGATATATAGTAAAATGAATCTTCTTTGAAAACTGTATGACAATGACTGCAATATATAGAATATCACATATTGAAAATGTGATTTGCATATAGTGTGCAACATGTATCATCTTCTTAAAATTTGATATTGTAAGGCTTTCTGATTTCTATAAGCATCTAATATTTTTTGGTTCAGATATTGTAAAATTAATTTTCTAATAAATGTAACTAATGGATTCTGGATCACGTTGGTGTAAGAACATATGGAAGAGTTCACTCTTTAGAATACATTAACATTATAATTTGAGACTATTCCTTCGACATCATAACATAAACTCCAAACCTAGATTCAACTCAACTGGAAATGTAACCTTAAGTTTAGACTTAAGATTCTATAATTACTAGAACATCATGAGGGTTTACTTGTAACTTCTAACTATAATGTAGATAATTCAATCCCCTGTAATAATTAAAACTATAATTCTATATTTTGTATCGTTCGATCTTCTAAAATACTTTTGAATGAAACAATCATGCATTATAAAAACCCTTTCATTAATATTGAAAACATAATCCCAAAATAGGCACTTATATAATTCACATAATACCAAAAACATAATATAAAAAAATATATAAATAAAAATAAAAAGTGAGAGTTAAATTAATTATAAAAACACGACATTGTAAATATCAAAAAAACCAAATTTAGGGATCCAACATTCTATCCCTTTTTGATACTTACAAAACAATCGAACAACTCTCCCATTATTCTAAAATTTAAAAAAAATAATCATGGAAATTCAAAATATAGAATAGAAAAAAATAAAAAGTAGTAACAAGGGAAAAAAATAAGTTGTAATCATCTCACCTTTGTAAGACACTAAAACAAGTAAAAAATAATAAAACTTAAATTAGACTACATACACGAATTGAATAAACAATAATAATGTGAGGAGTAAACCATTCTTTTATAAGTATAAAAACTTTCCACACAATATATTGTAAATGTTTTAAAAATGAATTCACCAAAAACTCATTCATAATAGAAAAATTAAATACTAATAGTTAAAAAAATCTAAAAGTAATAAAAAGAGTAAAATATCCCCCTTAATCTAAGATTCCTCCCCTCGAAATTATTTGGTAGTGAATTATCATTAAAAAAATTATAAATGTAGACTCATCAAGTAAACTCCTCTTATTCCAAACAAAAAAATCTATATGGAAGCCATTGAAACAGTTAGTAATATTCAATAAATTCAAAAGGAATATGTAATTAATTGAAATAAATAACAGTTAAAGTAAAATCTTGTAAATCATATACTAAAATAGGAATAGAATGATTACAAATGAAAAATAAAATCTTTCAGATTAAAGTCCATACCAATATTCTAAAAGGTAAAATAACTAGAGGTATGCATGATGACTTATATATATATATATATGGGATATTATACCAACTTAGGTTCAATTGTATTGAATAAAGAACCATTAGAAACCGACACTATAGAATGATTAATTTGTTTAACTCTAAAAGAAGATTTATAAATTAATTACTTCTTTGTAACCAATAAATTGGATAAACTATAAAGGGAAATCACTAATATAATTAGCAAATAAACTACAACAAAAATAAGTAACAGAATATATGCCTTTAGTTTCAACTTTAATAATCTATTTTTGTACATTTGTGATAATCTACCATCATAACCAATAAAATTTCTATTTTTATTTGGTCTAGAATTTTTTTTGTAATATCATAAACTCATCTATAATTTGAATTCAAATTATAAACATAGATAAAATTTCCTTCAAATTATAACTTTTCCTTCAAAACATTAACCTCAAACTTAAACTTCCTATTTTCCATTTGTACAAATTCTAAATCATCGTAATTTTTTAGTACTTGAGGAATATTTTTTTTAAACTTTCATTATCTTTTTACAATTTAGAAACATCATCCAGAAAAATATTTATTTTAACTTTCATCACTTCTTAATTCAAAGAAATAGACAATTTCAAATTTTAGTTTTATAAAATAATATTTTCATTTTCCTTAGAATAATTCTAATAATCATTATTCCTTTTTTTAATTTCTAAAATATTTTTAGTTTCTAAAATACATTAATAACAAATTCCATATAACTCTTAATTATTAGGCTTATTAGAATTAGAATAAAAAAATTAATAACAATCTGAATCAAAACTACTATCACTAATATTACTCATATCTTTACACATGAGGCAAATATTTGTAGTATCTTTCTCACTTCTGGACTCTTCACTTTAATCATGGTCTTATATGAAACTCACTAGTAAAAAATGATTTATTTTTTTTCTTCTTGAGATTTTATATTTATTCTCTTTCATTTTCATCTATGGGAATTCATATTTATTATAACCCTTCTTCTTATATTTAAATAAGCTAATATCAGAATTTGGATCAATTTTCCAACCTTTCCTTTAGAAAAATTTCTTATACATTTTGTTTGCAAATATTTCCTTGGAACCTTTTCTTTCTTTCACGAGTCCTTATATAAACATATAAGGTTGACCTAGATCATCACCTTTTTATAACTAAATAAACCTATTATTTTACTTAATGAATTAGAAGAAGCATGTTTAGATGATTAAAAATCCAATTTTCAATATTCTTCGACTAAAGTTCATATTGATGTAATTATCCAATAATGTTTTCCATGGTATATTTAGAAAAATTATTGTTTTCATCTATCACAACATTCATGGAATTCCACTTCTTAGTTAGTGTTTAGATTATTATTTCACTATATACTTCATTCTCTATGGTCACTCTAATATTATTCATGCTGTTAAAAATAAATTTAAACTAGTTATATATATCACTAAAGATTTCATCGTCAAGTATCTTCAACTCTTTAAATTTATCCATGTGATACCTATCTTGGTTGTCTGTAATTTATAAGTAACTTTATTAGTGACTTTTAATGTTTTCCAAATGTCAGAATCAATTTTAATGGAATAAATATGTCTATAAACACATAAACTAAGAGAAAAATAAATAAAATTAATGAATCTTAAGTTATAAAAATATTTAGTAGCATCATTACCAGTCAAAGTATAAAGTTAAACTTTAGATAATTTCTAAGGTCAGCCCATGATGGTCCAATATTCAATACCAATATTTTTCAAAAAACATAAAACATGTCATTTTAATATCCATAATAATTTCCATTGAAATAATTTTGTAATAGTCCATGACTTATCAACCTGTTACTTTTCCTATTTGGGAGTTGGAGGTGTTTTAGAAGATCCTTAAGGAGGGTTCGATGGAGGTTAGAGCTGTAGCAAAACTGCAGTAGGAAATCCATGATGTGAAATGGGAATTCATATCACAAGATGGTCTTTCATGGAATGTGAAGCCATTGATTTATGGATTGTGTTTAGGTAAATATTTTATTATAAAATAAATGTGAAAAATGAAAGTAATTCCAAATGTGAATTAATTCCGGCCAAGGAGCTATTAATTTTGGAAGAAGTGTGAGATATGGGAAATTCATGCCTTGAATCTATTTTATATCTTGTAGTGGGAGGTTGTTTGAAATATCAAGATGTGAATTTTTAATTCCCGATGTAAATAAGGAAGTTTAAAAGTTTTCTATAAGTTTTAGGTTCTAGAAAAATCATTCCTTTGAATATTACTTCTCATAGTTTATAGGTAAACCCTAGGCACCATTGGAGGATATTCCATCCCCTTCCCTCCTATTTTTATCTATAGGTTTCAGAGGTTGTTTGCTAGTGATTTGTAGTGAGTCCTTCTCTCCTTCCACCTTTTTCCTTCTATTTTTATTTTGGTTATCCACAACGGTCACTTGTTTTGGTTTAGGGTGTGTTTGGGTGGGGTTTGGATGATCCCCAGGTGTGCTTTAGGTTGATCTAAGGTTTCCTAGAACAATTGTGGTTTCTATGTCATTTTTCCCTCACCCTACAGTGTGTAGTGTATAAGAAAGATTCTTTGAGGTAGGGGTCATTGTTCTCTACTATTTTAAGTGCATGTTTAGAGATTTCATCCTTTTTTACATCCATTGGATGTTTAATAAGGTTTATATTAATAAAGATAATGATTTGGAAAATCTTAAATTGATAATGATTGAGAGTAATTGATTTTTTTGCTTCTTTGATGATATTATTTATGATATTATACTTGCATGTTTCCATTGCTAAAAATAACGGTTATTGAGATACTTTCTGGTATTTTGGATGATATGTATGTGAGACACTTACCCTATTGATTATTTATAACACCATAAATGAAAAAGATGAGAATGTATATATGGATAATAAGTTGGTTTCCCATGGAAATATGGTTTTTGCAATAAAAACCATGATAAATAATTTAGCGAAGTAATGTAAGTGCTTGAAACAAAATTATTGAAGTTGAGATGTGATGTTATATGTAGTTTCACTTTTTGTGTTTCCTTATGCGATGTTGGCTGTTGTGTGGTGATGGTGGTGATAGTTTGGGGTGATAAAGGTGTTGGGAAGTGATGTGATGGTTTTGTAATGAGATGCAATGTGGTAGTTGTGCTAATTTTGGGTGGTAAAATAGCTGATATGGGTGGTTGTTACGATGTGGGAAGTTGTGGATTGGTTGTGTTGTGTAGTAATAGTGATGTAAGGTGGTTGTGTTGAGCAGTGGTTTTGATGTGTGGTGACAATGTTGTGTGGGTGTTATGTTGTGCGATGGTTGAGTTGTGTCGCAGTTGTTGTGTGAAGGCTAGAATATATGTTTGTTATGGTCAGTTTTTTTTGCTGAAGCGGTGTTATGGTTATGGTTAAGACGAATAAGCTGTTATGTGGTGTGGTTGTGTTATTTTATCGATTAGCCTTGGAATAAATTTTAATGATGAAACCAAATGTCACAGGTTGGTAACAGACTCGAAATTAATTTTATTATTATTATCATAAACCCCTTTTTAAGGGATAAGGTAAAACCCAACATGACATGACAACTTAAACAACAAACAAACCTCCACAGTCCATTCAAGGTCAAGAACAACTCATTCAAGACTAAAAAGCAAGACGCCAACCCACCATCATAACCATGAATACCATCTTCCACCTACTCATTGATCGAGTAGCAATATTAGGTGGAAACTATTTGCTATGCACCTCCTCTAAAGAACCCCCTAATAGGTGAACTGGTTTCAAATTCACTTAAATTCAAACCGCATGACCACAATTCAAACACTTCCACAAACATCAATCCACAAAGCAAGAAATTCATCAGCAGCACACAAAAAAAATTCTGGATCCAATTCAAAAACAAAAAATCATCCTCAAAATCCTCATAGAAGTAGGTACCTTTAGTTTGGGAGTGAACTCCTGATTACCATATTCCAACCAGTTTGTGGAAAAAAATTACAATTACCATTAATAATGGTTGTCCCTGAAAAAGTCATTCAATTCTTACCCTGAATTTCTTCTGTAATCACCTTCACAGATACCAAAGGCTTCACTCAACCTGGAAAGGGACTCCTATTAAGCTACTTATAAACTCTAAAACCATCACAACATAATAAGTTAGCAAACCATATATAGAACCACCAAAAAATCGATAAAAAAACCCAAACCATGCTAAGATCCTCCACCAAATTCTGCATCCCAGCACTAGAACCAAAGATAGAAATAACCCCTCCACATCTATGAGACACCCTCCGAAACTATAGACACAACAACCTGAAAAGGAGGACGAACCAAGGAGCATGTAGATGAGACTTGGTCACCTAGCACTGGAAGACCCAACCACACATCGTGGGAGCATCACCGTTGAGGGGATCCGAGTGAATCTGAGCCAGCAATGCCGCTCCAGTCTTGAAACCGGTTAGATCAAAACTATGAAATAACCCACACTGGATTCAGAATTGGATGAACCAAGTGAAGCGGGATGGGATGAAGAGGAAGCACGGAGGCACTCCAGTGACGATGACATAATAAGAAACACCAATGAAGCTCCACTAGAAAAGCCATCAAAATGGGCCCCAAACCCCCGAAAGAGAAAACAAGAACAAGAAGAAGGGGGAGGCAACGCCAAAGAGCCTATAGCTCAATGTCGAAGACTGCATGGGCCTCCCCCCTCTGAGTCGCTGCTGAGGAAACCCTAGAGATGTGCGATATAAGAGCACAACCGCTCAGAGGCCTCCTCACTCGTTAATGAATAAGAATGGTCTGGAAATTGATGTGTTTCAATTGGTTTATGTAATATGAATGATAATGAATAGGTTATTTATAGGTGAAATGAAATGGAATTGTAAATTGGAATTCAGGAAACTCATTAAATTTTAAAAATGGTGGGATCAGTAATTGAAAGTGGAAATGTGTGGCATTGTGTGGTGATTGTGTGGAATGTTTCATATAGTGGTGTCAATAGTTTCGATAGTTCACATGCGGTGTAGTGGTGGCATGGTGGTGTATTCTAGTATAGTTGTTATGAACCCATGTGTTGGGTATTTTATGCTATCAATTTATCATGTATGTTATATTATTTCTATATGTTCCCCACTCATTTTGGATAACTTTAAGAATTCCCTATGTTTTTGGGTTTCAGGTGTTTTCCAAAAAATCTAGGATGGTGGTAATATAGATGACTATCTACCCCATCTTCCCCAATATTTGTTAAACAATAGTGATGATACGATTTGGTGTTGGAGATTATCCAGTAGTGATTTAATGTGATATATGGTTGGTTTTACGTGTGGTAGGATAAGGGAATGAGGTTGATGTACTTCACATTCATGACAACCTATTTCTCTAGTTATGTGGAGAGATGTGGTGTGATGGTCTAAGTGTCTTTAGGAGAGATGTGATGTGATGGACCAGGTGTCTTTGAGAGAGATGTGACATGATGAACTGGGTGTCTTCAAGTGAGATGTGACCCAACAATTCCTAATGTTGGCACCATATACTAGACCATGTGAGGGTGAGGTAGGTTGGGATGCATCTCAACCCACATCAGAGATGGATAGTTTTCTGATGTGATCTGTATGGAAGGTATGGAAGGATAGTATGTTTTATGTTGGGGTGTTTGATCACAAAATAAGTGGGGAATAAACAACACGGAACCTTTGTTATGATTTTGATACTATATTACTATATTTGATGTGTGATTTGGTGAGTGATCCATGGGGAGGTTGGGATTGGTTAGTTGACCTATTTAGGTGCTTGTTGGTTCTACTGTGTATTCAATGGTGTATTAGTATCCTATTTTCACATGTGCACTAGATACCATGGGTATGATCCTACTGAGTGTACTTGTATGATCACCGTATGTGTATAAACTATTTTCAGGTTTTCAGGAGTACTTAAGGACTCATATAAACAGTTCTACCTTGGGGTTTTGAGCTGTTATTGAGTCACTACCTTAGGAATTGTCTTTTGATATTTACTTTGTGACTTTTATTGAATATTTTGACATTTTTCATGCATTTTGGGATAGTTTTGGTTTTACTATTATTTTACATGCTATAGTTTCTTGAGTTTTAATCCTATATTTTGATCCTATATTATTATATGAGGATAATTCCTTCTATATATGATATTTTTATACCTTTAGTTCTTGTTGCCTACCTAGTGCCAATTAGAGGGGGGAATTGGGGGTCATTATCTATCTTCCTTCATTTTAAGCCCAGTAGGGGTACCATTGAAGTAAGGGGTTATGAAAGAGAGGTACAAAAGATTTTAATTGAGAGATAGAGTGGAATTTAGAGTTAGGAACTATGATTATTGCATGATTTGGCTGGGAAACATTCCTAGTTAACCTTGGTACATGTAATGGGATAGAGAGTTCATCCTAGACATTGGATTTTAGGGCTCTCATGATCCAATGCAAAGAATCTGAGCTCATTGAACAACTAAGTGAGGTGGACCCACTTATAGGGTAGAGACCTAGAAGAGGTACGCGAATCATGATTGATTGTATTAATGTTTGAATTAAGTGATAATGAGAATTAAATTTAATTAATGAATAATTAATTAAACATGTGAAACAATTTCATGCTTCCAGACTTAGGATTCCTCCATTATTATTAGGAATGGCTCCTGGTCATCATCTACGAGTAGCTTATGTAGTTGATGTTCAGTGGGATGATCCAATCGATCATCTAAGGATTGATCTAATAGATTAGAATGAGGCATGTAAGAGGAATATTCCTTCCTTTTAGTGGAAGTGTTTAGGAAAGTATGAGGGGGCATCTAAAACCTAGAGCGCGAGCATTGGTTAGAGGAGATCAAGATCAATTTTGGTATAATTCGGGATTGGGTTGGTTCTCGGTTCCCCTTGTAGTTAATCAACTTTTGAGAGATGTGCATCATTGTTTGATGTTTCATCTTAGTGATTAAACATATGTAGATTTGTTATGGCCAACATTTTTGAAGGCGTTTTGTTTGGAAATATTGTCCTTGAAAACCAAGGAGGTGAAGTAGAAGGAGTTTATCTCCCTTAAGTTGGGCATACAGACTATATGGGTGATTGGGATCAATTTCAAGGACCACTTTCACTTTTTCTTAGATGTGTTTCTGGATGAGGAGTCCATAGAACGACATCTAGATGTGTCATTACACCCAATGATCAGTTATGTAGTCACCCATTTATGATTTCTATATATTTGGAGGTGTAGAAAATAGTGGAGGTTAAAGATCATATTTATTCCTTGGGATTTGAGCCTTGGGGGATTGTCTAGTAGGTAATATTGAAGAGTACATCTTCAGGAAGTGGGTACCAGATGTTCAGAAATATGGGGGTTTGACTAGTGGGGAGATGATTGTGCTAGATCCTTTCTTTCCCTTTTGGGTTAGGTGGCTTTAGAGTAGCTTCGAGGTGCTTATTATTTTCATGATATGTTTTTAGGGGAAAATGCCACTTCTAGGCTCAATATTTAATGGCTTAGGGAGGTGATGCATGTTATTTTCATTGTTCACACACTACTAAAAAACATTCCTTTAATAGTGATAAAAACACCCTTTATAAATGCTAGAGAAGCCACAACTACTAGAGCATTATTAAAATGAATAGGATTTTATCAACACTGATAAAGGGGTCCTTTATCAGTGCTAAAAAAATAAATGATAAAGGACCCCTTTATCATTGCTTTTAATAGCCCTGATAAAGGGGCATACTGTAGTGTGTTGTAACAATACACCGCAGAACCAGTGTAGTGTGCTGTAATAGCACACTATAGCACCAGAAACAACACCATAAAGTTGAAAAATCATGTACCAGTATAGAATTAAAATGAAATAAAATTTACATAATTTTTTTTAAAAATAAAATATATTATAGACATTTCAAATATTAGTTTATATAATTACATGAGTAAGTACAAATTATTACATATATTCAAAAACCTCGATGCTCCTTTCCTTTTCCCTCTGACCACGACTCATAATATTGTTGAAAAAACCACCCCTTCTCAAGAAAAAGAATTCATCTATATATAAAAACAATTATTATGTTGGTAATAAAATAAATAAATAAATTAAACAGAATGTGTTGATTTTAAACTAATCTTTGAGTCATACCAGGAACACTTGGTATTAAATTGAGTTGCGATTGATTCTTTCATGTAACACCATTTCTTATTCATATTCAAGCATCATATTTATGAAAATTAACTAAATAAGTATAATATACAAATAATCAGGAAATTTATTATGTAATAGAAGATATAATGATGAGAAACCAATCTAGGATCATTTTCTCAGTTTTGGTGATATGATGTGAGTTTTAAACTAAAATGACACTTTCTAAATAACAATACGTGCTTGGAGTCATATTGGTCACACTTTGTGTCATATTGAGGATGATTTATACATGTACCAAATTATTTATGGATCATTTTTCTTATGTATTGAATTAATCTAAATGTGTTTGTTTATTTTTGAGTAAGTCACTTGTATTATTTACTAAAATGTTATTTTAAACTGGAAACATGCACATTGAGACATATATATCACATCATGTATCTTTTTGATGTGATACTGATTCCTACACGTCAAAAATGACTTATGAATTATTTTTATAAATTGTTAAGAAAATTTGAGCATGTTTTCTTAGTTTTCCTTCAGTGACACTTTTTGAACTAAGATGTTAATTTTATACAGATAAAAAACACTTTGAGTCACAGTGGGAACTTGGTGTATCAGATTGTGGTGCGATTAATTACCAAAAATTAAAAATTACTTATGGATCATGTTCCTAAAGTATCAAATCAATCTGAATGTGTTTGATCAGTCTTTAGTATGTCAGTTGTCTTTTGTACTAAAATTAATGTCAATTTTAAATAAAAATATGTACTCGGAGTCATACCTGTCATACCGTGCATCATATTGAGGTACAAAAGATTCTTATATGTTCCAAATGACATATGTATCATTTTACTAAATTATCAAAATAGTCTGAATTCATTTTCTCGATTTTGAGTATGTCACTTATCTTTTTTACTAAAATATCATTTCAAACAAGAAGTAATCACTTTGAATCATATCGATCACATCATGTTTCATCTTGATGTGAGACTGATTCCTACAAATAAAAAATGACATATATATATTTTTCCTAAATTATAAAGATAATCCAAGTGCGTTTTCAGTGTTTTTAGTGAGTGAAACTTTTGGAACTAAAATGTCAATTTTAAACTGATAACTAACACTTTGAGTTATACCGGGCTCATCATATATCAGATTGAGGTGAGACTATTTCCTATACATCCAAAATTACTTATGGATTGTTTTTCAAAAGTATAAAAATAATAAAAATATGTTTTCTCAGTTTTGAGTATGTCACTTGTATTTTTTACTAAAATTAATGTGAACTCTAAATAAAAAAGACTTAATTTGATTCATATCGGTCACACCATGCATCAAATGGAAATGTTTATGATTACTAAACATCACAAATGACTTAAGTATCATTTAACTAAATTAACAAAACAATATGAATGCATTTTCTCAATTTTGAGTACACCATATGTCTTTTTTACTAAAATTTTATTTTAAACTGGAAACATGTACATTGAGTCATACCAATCACATCACGTATTAGTTTTATTTTAAAATGAGTCCAATATATCACAAATTAATTATGAATCATTTTAATAAATTATCAAGACAATCCGAACACATTTTCTTTGTTTTCAATGAGTGGCACTTTTTATCTTAAAAAGTCAATTTTAAACTGATAATCGGAACTTTGAGTCATACCAGCCACATCATGTATCAGATTGAGGTTTAACTAATTCCTAAACATAAAAAATGATTTATTTAACTTTTTTATAAAGTATAAAAAAATATCAACATGTTTGCTGTATTTTGAGTGACTTCTTTACTAAAATTAATGTCAATTTTAAATTAAAAGAATCACTTGGAGTCATATTGGTCTCATTGTGCATCATATTGAGGTGTGGTAGATTACTACACATCCCAAATGACTTATAAATCATTTTTATAAAGTATAAAACCAATAAAAATTTGTTTTATTGGGTTTGAGTATGTAACTTTTCTTTCTTACCAAAATGTCAATTTAAACAATAAACTCGCACTTTGTGTCATACTGATCACATCGTGTTTCGGTTAGACATGAGACTAATTCCTACACCTCCAAAATGACATATGAATAATTTTTCTAAATTATCAAGATAATATGAGTGAAGTTTCCCAGCTATCAGTGAGTGACACTTTTTGAACTAAAATATCAATTTTAAACTAATAAGAGACACTCTGAGTCATACAAGGCATGTTATGTGTATGATTAAGGTTTATCTGATTAATACACATTAAAAATGACTTATATATAATTTTACTATTGTATCAAAATAATCTTAATTTGTTTTATTAGTTTTGTGTATGTTTGTTGTTGTTTTTACTAAAATTAATGTCAATTTTAAATAAAAAGACACACTTGGAGTCATTTCGGTAAAACCATGCATCAGATTGAGGTGTGGTTGATTCCTACACATTCCAAAAGAATCATGTATTATTTTATTAAAGTATCTAAACAATAATAATGTTTTTTCTTGGTTTTTAGTATATCACTTGTCTTTTTTACAAAAATTTCATTTTAAACTGGAAACAAGAAATTTGAGTCATACCTGTCACATCATGTATCGGTTTGATATGATACTGATTCTTATATATCATAAATGACTTATGAATTTATTTCCTAAATTATAAAGACAATATTATCACATTTTATTGGTTTTCCATGTGTGACACGTTTTGAACTAAAATGTCAATTTTAAATTGATAATAGACACTTTGAGTCATACCATCCTCATCATGGATCAGATTCATGTGTGGATGATTTAAACATGTCACAAATAAATTATGGATCATTTTAATAATGTATAAAAAATATAAAAATGTTTTTTCTTAGTTTTGATTATGTCAGTTGTATTTTTTAATAAAATTAATGTAAATTTTAAATAAAAGATGCACTTGGAGTCATACCAGTCACACCGTGTGTCAGATTGAGGAGAGGATGATTCCACTACACCCCAAATGGCTTAAAAATAATTTTAATTAAGTATCAAAACAATCCTAATTCCAAATATTTCTAAAAATTCCATTTGATTTATTTTTTTAATTGCCAACACTGTATATTGAGTGGATGTTATTAGCCGAAAAACATTATTATTCATGAAAACTATAAGAGTAGAGAAAGCTCTTATTCCCTTTATATCACAATACATCACCAAAAACTCAAGGAGAACATGAGCTTCATCTACTGTTCTTGTTTTCAACAACTAGAAAGTTTTCTTTTGCTAAGAACATCGACTCATTATGCAGTGTTGGAAATTCGATAAATAAAATAAATGGGAATCATGTGGAAATTGGATGAAAAGAACATGCTATATCTTTTGTAAAATATTACATATATTTTAAATCAAAATATGAATTCCCAAATTATCTTTGAAAAAAAACTAAATAAGTATTAGATAAAAATGTTAAGGAAATTAACTTATAAGTGGTAGTTAAAATAATGAAAAAATTAATTAAATAAGAAGTTGGAATTAAAATTTTCATGATTGTTGTACACATTCTTTAATCATTTCCTTGTTTTCATTATCTCAGTTTCAAACTCAAATTCCAATCTCTCAAGAGCATGAGAAACTTCAAACAAACCACCCCAACTTGAATAAAATAATCCACCTATATAAGAAAACAATTATTATGTGAGTAATAATAAAAGAAATAAATTAAACATAAATATTAAATAATAAATTAACTTTATGGATAATGATTTTACTATGAAAAGAGCAATATTACCTCTATGATTGAGAAGAGGAATCCCCATTACTCTTACTGAAAAGGTAGTGGAGGGAACATAAAGGAAAGTGATAAATTTTGACACTAGAATTGTGAAATGTTTTTTAGGGAGAAGAATTCTGTGGAAGTTTTGGTGTAGAAAGGCATTAAAGATGAGAAAAAAATATTCTAAAATAAATGAAATCTATATGGAATAATGAAAATTAAATAAACATTACAATATATATTTTTTCGGTAAAATAGTTAAATTATATCATAACATTATATTTACATATTTCTAAATGGATTCCTTTATTATAGTATATTCTTCCATAGGATTGGTAACATCATCATGTGCATAAGAAATTGTCTTCAAGATTAGTTAGAAATTTAATTTAGATTATGTTAATTTAGTAGAGAAAAGATAATATTATGAGTAAAAACATAGTGTATTAAAATGATATTTTACCTTCTCATTGAACTCTCCTTCGTTTTTAAAGGTTTTAGGAATTTGGATCCTCTCTAGAGAATCTAAATACCCTCTTTGTGGTCCCGTATAACATAGAAGGCATTGTCAACATTGGGACCTGCATGAATTTATTGTGATATCCCAATAAAAGGGTCATCCTTGATTGAATTTTAATTTTACTGAACAAATATTTTAGTCGACAACAAGATAATAAACTAATTCTCATTTACGAGTTCTGATACATAAAATACCCACACTACTTGTGATTCCATTATTAATGGCTCATATTTACCCCCTTCCACATTGAAATTCACCTTCATGAATCCCATTTAATTAATTTTTTTTAACTCCTACTATCAACCCATTTGAAACAAAAAATTATCACTTGAAATGTTTTATAATCCAACTCCTATATCTATTTTATAATTCCAAAATATTAAATATCATCATAAATTGGATTTTTATCCTTGTAACTAGATATGTGCATCACTTCTATCACAATCATAACTCCATTGTTTTTCATCATACTACAGTCATCATGTTCGTTTGTTTATAATGTATAACCATTGATTACAAAACCAATGTAAGATATAATATTTTCATTTGGTACCCTGGATATCCATCTAAGTCTTTCGATAACTGAATTCATATTTTAAGATAACTCCTTATAAATTTGATCTTGGTACCATACTATAAACTATTGATTATGTGTATTTTATATCCATAATTCAACCATTTATGGATTCAAATATCTAGGAATTGTTTTGTGGGATTCAATGTATAGATAAATATCATCACTAATATGTAAAATGTAAACATGTGAATGCTCCTTCTCTATGAAGGTAATTCAAACAAAATCTCTTCTAGAAATACCTTCAACTATAAGGCTTCCATTGTGATGAGATTTTTTAGACTGATGTTGTCAACATCTGATAGGTAATCGGTACATAATTCAAAATCTTATTTAACAATATATCACTCTTCAATATAGACTTTTGACCAACTTTGATTCTTGACATTCCCTTTCAAAATCTTCTTATACCATTCAATGGGGTATATCAATCTGTAATGGTCATGACGACATAGTTAAACCTCTCTATCGAAGTAAACCATCAAGTGGACCATTATATAAAAGTATGATGGTGGGAAGAACATATATATTTCACATAATATGACTGTAATATCCTTATTAATGATTGGAAACTTCATCGATTCTATAACTCTACTGCATATGGATTTGAAAAAAAGAATATTCTCATTCATGTATATCATACATTTTTATTTAGAATGAAATGTAAAGTTGAAAGCAATAAATATTTCATAAAAACATGACATTCATGTGATTTTATTCCCTATAAATTCAAATTATACATTGATAGTACATTCTTGATATTTGATTAATACCCCTCTATAACTTTTACACTATCAAGGAAAAGGTAAAATTGCAAATTTTTTCCATGAACATTTAATAATGTGCCAATAACACTATCAAAAACACTTTTTCCTACATGCATGACATCAAAAAAATTCCTAACATAAAAAAATACTAATATGGTAATTCACAAAAAATTTATCTCTTCCTCCAACTTGATTTGGAAGGTTTTTAAAAAATGGGTTAATGAAAACAATGTCAATATCTTTTAATTTATCGAATAGTTGATCACTCGTTAGTGGAGATGATATTTTACACTGTTTAATATTCCCTTTGAATTCTATCATCCTGTATCAATATTTATATCGTCATGGTAAAAATTTTTGATGTCCAAAAAACATAGTCTCCGAGGAATGTTTCAACCAAAATGAGTGTGTACATTCTTCACAAATGGGACACACCAACATTATTTTAATGCTATAGCCTGATAAATTTCTATAAGTAGAAAATTCATTTATTGTTTGGTGAAATATGACCCTCAGGGTAAATTATTTACTTCTATGAGCATCACACATTATATCACATGTATCCCACATAAAAATGGAGCCAAATAGACATCAATATCATTATTCAGCTGCTTTGGTCAAGATATAAGCAGAGACAACATAATTTTTTTTCTTCAGGAATAACCATGGTGGGAAGTTATAGTTTACCAACATGATGGTCCATGTAATGTGAGTACTACTCTATACCTCAAAAGGATTTACACTGTCTGTAGATAACACAATATGTAAGTTTCTTGGATCATTTAGAAATTCAAGATAGTCATAATAAATTTTCTTCCACTTAGAAGAATCTATTAGATTATGTATATTCCCATATTTAATTATTGTATTTGTATTACATTTCAATTTTCTCATAGTTTCCTGAAATCCATATAGTTTGTTAAACTATGTAATGACATTAAAGTTCCATACAACTTTAAAAATACTTGATTCATTTTTCTTTTATTGATCCATGCCACACTTAGGGAATTTTATGAGTGATTCATGGTCCTTGCAATACAATATGAAATCATTTACATAGGCATGTATTTTTTATAGATCATACCCATTGAATTTAATATTCATTTAGCATTATATGTTCATAATAGAAGTTCATTTTCTTTTGGAGTCATATAATTCTAGATACCAAGTAGTTCTGTAAATCTTGTGTCTCTCCATCCACTTCCATTATTAAAATTATATAAATTCAATATAGCTAACACTGTTGTGTATTTAGTACACCTAATATATTATGGTCTCTTACACAACTATTAAACTTCTCAAACAATGTTGGAAAACCATGAAGGTCATTATTAATTTCCATTAACATTTCCTACATGCAATCTCCAACATGAATTACACTAGTATTCATATCAAAGGATCCATAAACAACATTATCATCCCAATCAGTGTGCACAATAATTTTTTCCCATGTTTAGCCCAACATTTATAGATCTGATCTATTTTGTAACAATTAAAATGTTCTTAAAACTCTTCTAGACTAATTTATATTGAATATAAACAATGTATACCTAGACAAAGGATTTGAGATGGGTCGTATTAATACCCTATTGGAAACTTGATGACCTCTTCAACTCTATCTTCATACTCATTTATTAAAATTATTAGAGTGAATCGATATTTGATTAATATATATAAAATTAAGTTTATAAAATATTCATTTTGTACAATAAACAAATAAATACACCTAAGATGTTCATTATCAAAGGTGAAAGTTATAGATAATTCTATTTATGGGGAACCCAGTATTTGATTATTTCAAATAATTTCAGTATGCTTTGAATAAAATGGGTAATTGAATTTAAGAAAATAATTACTCCACTATGGAAGGTTTTATCCTATGAATTCATCCAAAGGTGAAACTTATAGACAACTGTCATCCTCATCAGCTTCATCTTCTAAACAATTATTATTGCATTTTGTTACTGGATACTCATCCTCCATCTCTTGTGGAAATGAACCTATGTTTCTTGAAATAATCTAATACGTAATAATACAAGGGATGACTACTACCTAGAGTAGTTCAATCAATATAAAAGATATGGGGAATGAGTCCCAAGAAACAAATTGAAATAATAACTTTTCAAGATGTGAAGCTGCTGAGGATGACAGTTGTACTCCATTGTGTTCTATAAAAGGGGCAATGCCTTCCAATTGTGAGAATTACACCATTGGTACTAATTATTAAATCTTATCCTAATGAAGCTAATATTTAGGGATCATACATGTTATTATATATTATTTAAAGTTTCTAACCAGGGACATGTTATGATATATGAATCCTTGTGTCCTCTTAGAATTCTATATTTATAAGATAAATCCCACTTTTAATAATTTCAATTCTCTAACTAATACTAGTCCAACCTCTATTAAAATGAGTCATCAAGCCTGTATTAAATCCCCTAAACAAATGAAAATATAATATAGGAAATTAAAGAGTAATAAGAATACCAAATACAATAAACAAGAATAATAAACTCCCATTACATCAAATAGAAGATATAAAAATGTATCGATAAAATAATTCAATAAATAGAGTTATTCTATATACATGGATGGTAATGAGAGATTCCTAGGGGTGGAACTAATACATGTATACCTAAAATGAAGAATACCTAAAAATATTTTCTAATAATTATTCCAACATATATATAACTTGATAAACTCCATTCCATTTTTTGGAAAAAGTTCTGTAATAACCTAAGGAATTATTACAATTAATATTAATGGTATTTTAAATATCATTAATCTCTATAACTTCTCTAACTAAATATTTTGACCTTAATAACTGATATTTTATTGAATAAGGATACTTATATACTCTTTAAATTTTATAGGGTTCTTGAATATTCCTCTTTATAACCATACTCATGAAGAATAATATATAATAATATAATTAAATAATAGTTATAAAAATAAATAAATCAGTACAACCAAATAAAAAATATAAAAATCTGTCACATTATAATGGATCAATATTAAATGTGGTGTAAGTCAAAAATAATATAAATATAAATAGTAGTAAATGAAGGAAATGAAATATTTTGAAATTCCAAAACATCTCATGCGGTGACTCTAGACATACATGGTGATAGCTTTTTATAAAAACCATTTCATGGTACCAACAAGACCATAACACCTGATACTACTAATAATTTCCAACAAAAAACTTTTTTATTTCAATACTATTAAAAATAACAAAGTGATAATCAAATTAATTTTAGAAATTTTCAAACATGCCTCAAAGTCATAATTTTAAAACACACCCATTAATAGTATCTTTTGGAATGAATTTTTTGAAACAAAAAGAACTTATCATCATATTTATTGAATAAATCCTATCTATATTTCATTTTACTACATACTTACATATATAAATTAAATAACGTGTTCATATATATATATATATACATATATATAGATTTCAAGATGATCACACACACACACACACACACACACATATATATATATCTGTGTGTGGATTTTCATATAGAATATCATGAAAAAAATACAGAGATAAAACATAAGACACTTAATATAAAATAAAAATCTCTATGTAATACCACTGAAGCTTGAAAATAGAAAAAACACAAACAAAACAAACCTAAAATTCAAGAAATCAATACGTACAATCCATTTCGATTTATTAAATAAAAACCATGGCTGTAATTTTAACAAACAATTTCTGTGTATTATTTCCATGTAATAAAGTTCAAAACATTTAAATTAAATACACTATAAAGATGAAATTGGTATATGGAATTCTTAATCCACTACAAGGAAGTAAGAAAATCCCATAAAGGGTCAATACAAACCCAAAATCTTAGAAACCCCATTTAAAAATTCATTCTAGAAGGGAAATTTGTGATGGATAATGAATACCAGGAGATAATAAAAAAAATCAAAAAGATATAGCCAAACAAGAAATCAATGAGTGAGGAGGAACGCTACCAGCAGGTGACTTTTACAGAAAGCTTCAGACACCGCGACTAGTTCAAGACTAGTCATGGTTCTTTAAATAGATCTAGGACACTTTTATCAGTGCTTCCAAAAGAACACCGATAAAGATCCCATTCATCAATGCTAAATTAATAAGAACCGATTAAAGGATTCTTTATCAGTGCTAAAACTTTAGCGCTGATAAAGGATTTATAATTATTTTTATAAATAAAAAATATTGTAAATATACTTATATAATTATATATATAATTATATTTAATAAATATATATATATATATAAATATACTTAATATATTCATTAATTAAATATATTTATTATACATTTATAATCATTTAAATATATAGTTATTTATTTATAATTCTATAAATACTTTTTAAAAAATAATATATATATATATTTATATATCTATATCATTATATATATTTATATATTTATATCATTATATATATTTGTATAATTATATATATATATATATAATAAATATATATAAATATAAATATAATTAATATATTAATTATTTAAATGAATTTATTATAATATTATAATTATTTAAATACATATAATAATTTACAAATAATTATATAAATACCTTAAAAAAATATTTATTTATTTATAATTATAAATATATAAATGTATAAATATAGTAAATATACATTTATAAAAATATTTATTTATAAATATTTATTTACAAATATATTTTTAACAATATCAATGAATATATAATCTTAAACACATGCATATTAAAAATGAGTGAAATTGAATAATTAAAAATGGGTACACTTTAAAAATATTGAAAAAATGGATAAGTTTTATTAATTAAATATAAAATTTTTAGAAAATACGGATATGTATTGAAATAATGATGAATACATATTGAAAATATTAAAACTTATTAAATAAATATATAGAAATATACAATATAAAATGATTAAACTCCACAAAAAATAAAAAATAGTTTTTTGAATGAATTAATACTTAACAGTAATAATATTAAAAATAAATAAATAATATTTAATTATTAAAAAAATAATATATTAAATGTAAAATGTTATAATGAAATTGTAAAATGAATACTAAAATTTGAATAAATTACATAAATATTTGGTGTATGTGTTTTTGTATAAGATTTCATTAATTATGTAAATATTTATGTGTCTGATAAATGCATTAATTACGTATATGTATGTGAAATCCATGTAATACAAGTTTGATATTTGTTCAATTGAAAAATTAAAAAACATTCAATTATGTTCATTACTCAATGTAATTCGTCAGTATTTCTAATTAATATTAATATTAAATTATAAACCATTCTTCATTAAATATATGGATTATTTAATGTAAAGCATAAATATTTTTCATTATATAAATCACATTTTTGTAAATAAAAATGAATATATTTCCATATTAAATGTATTAATGAATAATTATGTATCAAAAAATATTAAAAATGAACAAGACATTAATATGTTTTAATTATTACATTTTATTCATTTTCTATATTTATATTTAATTTCTATTATTTATTAATATTTATAATTAATATAATATATATTAAAATTCTTCATGATTTATTAATAATTGATTCATTAATATTTTTTTAATAATTTTGTAATCTATTCATTTTATTTTTTTTGTATAAATATCACAATTTATTTATTTTCATTTTTTTGTTTTCTTATTTCAATTTATTCTTTTTTAATTCTTTTGTTTTGTTATTATATTGTACTCAATTTATATATCTATATTTTATATACTATTTCTTTTTTAATCTAAGATCAAATGTTATTAATTTTTATTTATTTTTTCGTTTTAAAGTTGGTTGGGTGGTAACCTTACATGGATCATAAGCTTAAAGGAACTTAAGCCTTAACACCTGAGCATTGATGGCCCGGGAAAGACACTGAAAGAGAAGACCGACCCAACATTTATATATATATATATATTACATTTTTTAAAAACTCCCAAACTTTTCAAGGTTGAACAACTAGAATTTCCCATTGTAGTGATGCAAAATGCCTAGTCCTAATGGAAAATGTCATACCCTCTCGTTCGTCCAATATGATTGCCTTGTGAAGCATGGGAGCAGTTTCCCTCAATCCCTATGGATAGTGATAATCTTACATATATCCATCTGGTCCGAAAAGACCACTTGTCCTCCCATCTGCCTATGCATGTTGGCCGAAAGGTCAGCTGAGAGCCTTCCCTTCTGTTTTCCTGCCTGATGCCGATCTTGCCTGTCGTTGACCTACCTATGTCTGGTAACCCCTCCTCGGGCCGTGATCCCGAAGCCCCGCCTTGTCTCTGTCATGCAACTCCCCCACCCTCTAGCATCTGATGAATCCATCTCTGCCCTCTATATATATGTATATTAAATTTATTCATTTTTATCAATAATTATTTAATTATTAAAATGTTTAATATTTTTCTTAATTTACATATTTGTTATTTTTTTATTTTATTATGTCAATTTATTCATTTTACATATTTATATATTTAATATATACTATTTATTAGTATTTATAATATATATATATATATATTAAATTAATTCATTTTTATCAATATTTATTTAATTAATAAATTTTTTAACATTTTTTTTAAATGTACTCATTTTTATTTTTTATTTGTTTAAATATATCATTTTATTAATGATCTTTATCAATTCTAAAAAAAATAATGATAAAAGATACCATTTATTATCAGTAAAAATAAAGCACTGATAAAGGGTACCATTTATTATCGCTAAAAATAAAGCACTAATAAAAGGCACCCTTTATCTGCACTAAATAAAAAAACACTGATAAAGGGTACCATTATGAGTGCTAAAAAAGTGGCGATAAATAGTATCTTTTATCAGCGCAAAAAAAGGTACTGAAAAAAGGTCCCCTTTATTAGAACTTTTTACGAGAACTACTAAAGAACAACACTATTAAAAGCCTATTTTGTAGTAGTGGCAGTCAAAAAGAATTTCTACTTCAAATGCAGGCTAGTGGATGGCCAGGGTCGTCTCTCAAGGAGAAAGAGTTATAGAGTCTCACTATCCTAGTGCTTATGTATTTTTGTTTTGATTTCTTATTTTGAAATAATCCAAAGTTGTTTTTCTTTTTTTTGATTAAATTGAAATAAGAATGGGTAATGCAAATGAAAATAGAATGGATGCAAGTAATTATAATTGTCCTAAGGATGAATTCTAGTGAGATCAATCACCATTTAATTTTTTTTCTAAATAATTTAATTCAATGAGTAGGTTCAATATCAATCACCTATTCATCTTCTTCTATTTATTTTGATATGAACCCACTAATTCACTCAAGATATCCTCAATTAGACTAATCATAACATGTATTCTTATGGGTGATTGGGTACGAAAATTCCTCAATCAAGTGAACGAACTCACTCACACACTTGGCATCAATAACATACCATTCTTCTAATCAAAGAATAGAACTCCATTTGTATGATGTGTGATCTTAAATTCAAAGATACTTTCAAGTGTTACTGTTGTAAGAGTGTGAAGGTGATAATGGATTACAGAGTGGAAATCGCCTCCTCCACATTCCACTTATACTATCACACTAGAATTAGAGGGGATATAGATTAATAATTAAACACACAAATTCATTATTGTCACTGTGATTACCCTTTGGACCAACTACAATGGGTTATCTCTCCTTGACCATGGAGGTAGGAGTCATTGTGACATCATAGGGGAAATAAATGTAAAAAATTGGAGGGTTAAAAGAATAACACAATTTATTTCACAAGATTAGAATGAACATTTAAATTAAAAATGCAGAAAAAATTACAACAAAAGGAATGACCTAATCAATGGAGGTTGAATCTAGTTAGAAGAAGGAAAATATTTAAAATGGGAGAGGGTGCGAGATATTTATAGATTAAGTGAGATAGTTGAAACCTCATTCAATTTTAAATTCAATGCCTAGGTGAGATTCTCTAATGGATTCCATGTGACATAGCGAGTAGTCAAGATCGACTCTGCTGACACGTCTTATTCCTTCAATTGCAGATGTATTTGTTCTAGTGCTTCACAGTGGTATTTGAACTCAGATGCTGCTTGACATATGCTGACAATTGGGCCTCATCTTAGACAACTTCAATGTTGGGCCTGAGCACGAGTATCACTGTAAGCATAAAAATACAGTAATAAGTATTATTATGTATATATATATATTTAATTATATATATTCTTATATTAATAAATATATACTAATAGATATAAATACACATATTATATTCTATAAATTGGTACATATTTATTATAATTATTTTTCATTATATATTAATATATATATAATTATTATATATATATATATATATAAATATTTCTTTTTATTATATTTGTACTATTCTTATATTTATGTTTCTATTTGTGTTTTGTACCAGGGGGTCTCGTGGAATCAACATCGTCTCCCATTAAACTTTTATCTAGATATTCCAATACACCACTAGGATGATTACACATGCCCTATTATATTTTAATCCATCAGATCATTTGTGTAGGGAATTCCTTTTATTTAAATTTGTAGATGGATTTTCTCTTTTATAAGGAAAATCCCTAAGACAGATTGAGTTTTGGATGTGCTGACTCTAGATACTATGTAGACTATAGAGAATTTGGTGAAAATGAAGAATCTAGGTAACTTTAGTGATGGCTTCAGCGTGGACAACAACTTCAGCGATGATGATGAATCCACCAAACAAAGTGTCACAATGTCCCCAAGCTTACTCCAATTAAATAGCATGATTCTTCTTCTTTAAGAATTGTAGTGACACCAGTGGGTTTTAATCTCAGTCCTGACACTCTTTTTTGTACAAAATAGGCACCAATGGCTGATGAAGGTGGAAAATTTATTTATTTATACTAAAATATATATTTTTTATCAGTGGAAAATCCCTTTTCAATTTCTAAAAAAATAAATGTTATATTGTTACCATTCCTTTTTTAATATGTCCCTTTTATAGTCTTATTTACATATTGTATGTTTATAATTTTACAATTCTATAATCTACAATTTCCCTATTTATAATCCACTGAAACCTATGATAATAGTGGAAAAAAGAAACTACATTACAATTTTACTCATAAAAGTTTTATTGGGAATTCCACTTGAGCTTCTACTGTAATTTGTGGAATCCTTGATTAAACATGTTTTCTATTTTACCATAATTTGTTTAGGGTTTAGGGGGAATTTTCCTATTGGTCCCCACATGTACTTCCACTAGAACTTCTAGTGTATCATATTCCACCTAATTATTGTGCAAAGATACCTTTAAGGAAAATTAGTGCTGTTATTTCGCACTAGAACTTCCATTGGATCTTCTAATCGAAGTTTCATTTGAACTTGAAGTCATATTCTACCTTTAAAACCAATATTTTAATTTATATAATCCCCTAAAAACATGGTTTGTATATTGTAGTGAATTTTTTAAAGGATTTAGAAGTGAATTCCATGCCATTAATTCACACTATAACTTCCACTGGAGGTTCTACTTGAGCTTCCAGTAGAGGTTCCACTAGAACTTCCATTGGAAGTTCCAATGGAAGGTCTATTGGAACCTTTTATACCAAATTATAGTGTGAAGCTACCTTAAGTAAACATTCACACTGTTCTTTCCAACTATAACTTTTATTCATATTCTACTTTTCACACCTATATTTTAATTATTGTAATCCACAAAATAAACATGTTTTTTATATTGTAGTGAAATTTTTATAGTATTCAGTAGGTAATTTCTTTATATTATTTCCCATTGGAACATCTATTGGAGATTCCATTGGAACTTATACAACAACATCCACTATAGTTTCCAATGTAACTTCCACTAGAACATATTCTACTTAATTACTATGCAAATATACCTATAAAAATTTAGTTGCTTCTTTCCCATAAGAAATTCAAGTAATATTCTACCTTTAAAACCAATATTCTAATTTGTGGAATCCACAAAGTAAACATGCTTTCTATATTGTAGTTAATTTTTTTTAGGATTGAGCAGGTAATTTCTTTCTATTCTTTCCCACTGGATATTCCATTGGAGCTTCTAGTGGAACTTTCTATTCTATTCAGTAGGGAATGATTCTCTTTCCCACATGACATCTAGTGGAGCTTCCACTAATGTTATAGTCTTATTCTACCTTTGAAACCTATATTGTAATTTTTGGATTCCAAAAAAACGTGTTTTCTATACACTAGAGAAATTTTTATAGGAATAAGAATGAAATTGTTCTATTATTTATAGTCCTATTGTATGTTATATGATTAAAAAAGAAATGCATTACATTCAATTTTCTGGTGTGAATTCTAGGTCAAATATGACATCTTTACCAAGCGTTATACATGAGATCTGACCACAATTAAAATATAGTCATACAAATTCTTTTTAGAATAATCCTTTTTGGAATATGTTAGAGGATTGTTTATCCAATACTATATCAACATTATACTGTATGAAATATGACAGTTCTATTTTTTATGTATTGGATAACTATGATTCTTTGAAAAATTATTTCTAAATTGGTATAGTGGAAAGAATTTTCTATGAAGGTGATTTCCAAAGAATATTTCAGATAAATGAAAGTGAAACAGAAATGAAAGACTCATAATCTTTCAAGATAACCAAGGTATAATTGTATATAAATAGAATTCAAAAAGGTGTTATATTATTAACACAAAAGAAAATTAAAATATCTCTATCAGAAGCCATAATAAGAAATAAAGAAGTGGATGATGTTGACATAGAATCACTCTTATGTTTACAAACCTATGCTATTGTGTTTTTCCATATTACATGTTCTTACATGATCTGGGGTTTCATCAATTTTGTGGATGGTTTGAGAGACCTGATAACACTAAAGTGGTCTTGTGAAATCCACCAAAAATTTATGAAATATATTAATGAATTTCACTTCAAGTGCTCAAATATTATGGGGATTATTGGTGGATTACTAGAATGGATTAATATTAATTTTCACTAATATTTATAATAACTATTCATAGTATTGTTATTGTTGCAATATTGGTATTGTGAATAAAGTGGATTAGTGAAGGGAAATGAACAAGATAGTAATCTACCTTTCACAAAATAGATCTTATCAGATTTTGATACTATTGTCAAAAAACTAATGAATCAACAACTTGGAGCTAGTGGGGTAAGTATACCAATTTTAGTATAAAATTAATGATTTTCTCAACCAATGGGTATGTAAAATAAATATTAATGATGCAAAAACATGAAGAAAGTGCTGAGAAGACAACAACTAGTAAGGAATGTGGTGTTTCCCAACATGAAAAGGTGGAGGACAAGGATAAAATAAAAGGTCTTGAAGAAGAAAATTTATCATTGAAAATAAAACCAGGGAAAATAGAAGAAAAATTTAGAAAACAAGAAGAAAAAATTATAAAAAGGAAGTTTATGATAACTGAAAACCCCAACAAAAAGGTAAATAGAAGAGAAACTATCATTTTTGGAGAGGAAATGACCAAATCTGTAATGTAGGTAAACCAGACAGTAGGTAACAATAGAGGTGGGATCCAGGAGAAGGTAGAACAGTTATAAGAACCTACTGAAAAAATACACACCTCTACCAAACAATATCCAAGAATAAAAATTTGGAAAAAAAATCTTCTAACCATATCATTGATTAGAAATGTGAAATAATGATTAAGAAAAGAAAATGAATTGGATTTGACATATGCTTATAAAATTTGGACTGCAAGTATATGAACAAAAAAAGCTCAATAAAAAGTAGTAGAAGATCTAACTGAGTTGGAAAAAACCATTGATATAGTAAGTGTTTCAAAGAAACCATAATATATAAGGGATCATATAGGTCTGTATTTCGTACCAAAATAGGCCAGGTAGAGTTAGTGACTCCAAAAAAATATTACGAGCACCTTGGGAAGATTCTCTAGTTGGACCGAGCTTGTTATGTTATTAGGAACAAAGGGAATGACCACTCTAAATTTAAATTTTTCCATTAAATTACCATAAAATATATATATGTTTTTTTATAAATTACTATTTTTATTCTTTAGTGAATATTTCTTAGAATATGAGAACACTTTATATTGAATAGTAATGGATGATATTTTCCCTATTTTCAACCCTATAATGAAAAGTAGTAGGGTGAGTATTTAAGTTAAACAAGATTACTGTAAATTAATATTAAATTATTGTGACATCATCTAATACTTTTCAATGATATTAGGTTATAGGTGTATATAGTCATTTATTAAAAAAGAAGTGTGAAATGGGGAAGACAACAGAAATATTCCTAGATAAATCAACAATTATTACAAGTTCTTTCATAGTGAGTGTATTATTATCTATATTAATTAAGTTATAAATATTTTAATTAATATTTTTTCTAAGTTAATTCATATTTATAGGGCATATTGTTTTGGAAAATAAAAATTTGATAGAGATGTTGGTAGAGAAACCAATTTAGGATGCACTGCAGTTAAATGGAAAATTTTTCATCCCCATCAACACTACAAGTATAAATTGGACATTTCTCATTTTTGTTATGCAAAGAAAATATTTCTTCTACTAAAACACTATGTAGCCTCAAATGGGTGGTGGTAGACAAGATAGTTATCAGAAGGATGATTTATAAAAGGAAAATGTTATCCTCTTTAAAATGAAATCGATTTTAATATAAACCAGCTAATTTAATTAAAAGTATAAAACTTACAGAAAGCATTTATCGAAAAAATAATTAATAAATGGAACCCCGATTACTTGGACAAGACTGGTCCCACACTCCCATTCCCAGTGGAAGATACTACTCAATAGGGTGAAACAAGCTTGGAATATGGATTGATCATTTTATATCTTATAGAGAAGTTGGAAACTGATTAGGAATATAAGAAGAATCTATAATAAGAAGAAATTAATGACCTATTTATATATATGGCATCTTGATTCCATACTGACCCTAATAAAAGATGAAAAAACTCATTATTTAGAAGAAGAAGTTTCTTCTTGGAAGCAGTGCTGTCGACACCAACATAAACATTTAAATAGCCTGGTTTTATGGTTGTGGCATCAAATTTGAATTGAAAACATAATCAGGTTCTTAAAAATTTATACAACTTGATTTTATAACTATGACATGAAACTAGAATATAATTTTCTCAGGTTCTTAAAAATTTATACAACATAGTTTTATGGGTGTGATAGGAAACAAGAATTGAATGTTCTCAAATTCTTAAAAATTTATACTTCCCAATTTTATAGATGGGATAGAAAACTAGAATTTTAGACCACATGTGGTGTCCAAATTTTAGTATTTCTATATTTAACACTAATTTAAACTAAAATGAAGGGTGATTGACTCAAATTATTGGAAATTGTCATTAACCTATTTCAAGAACTCCAATGGTGTGGAAAACCATTTTGGAGTGACTTTTTGTTTTGATAAATTTAGTTGTTCATGAATGATATACACAAAATTAGTGTATTGACTCATCCACATTATACATATGTCGTATGAGAATATTTGATCATATTGGAACAACGATGTGGTCATAGATAAATCCCATGTAAATATTTTTTTTATGCTTAGTATATCTTAGGGAAATATGAGTTTCATTCATCGATATTGTTGGTTTTCATGGATGAGGTGGTCATTCATTTACTAGTCTTAATGAAAATGAAATCACTTTTAATGGGATATAACTAGTATTTTGGATTATATGTTTTTGATTTTTTGGGTTTTGTTATTAGATATTTTTCCACTAGAAACATTCTCTTATTTATGGGGAGTACACCATCATACATCATAATTGAATAGAATCATATTATATAACCACATATTGGATGATGTTATGAGTTGTTTTGAAATAATTTTCCATAGTGAGAATAAATATGTGGTAGTATAAGTATAGTGGTGTATTGTTTTCCCTTAAGAGGTGAATTCAGCTACACATGTAATCTTTTTGGTTTTTTAGTTATAGCAATAATTTCTCAATTTTGGCATTTACTATCATAGAATCTAGAGAAGATAAGGAATGTTTTTATAAATAGTTAGGACTATCTACATCCAATCATGATGGAATGGTTCACTTGTGATCATTATTTTTATTTTATATTTGATTTAAGAGGATGACATTGTGTGTTTTTGTGCTCATCTGTCACTTTCATAAAGAGAAACAATAACCCAACCATGTGATATTTCATAGTGGATTTGAGATTTAAAGGAATTAGAGAAACTTTGGTGTATTATCACCGGTTTACCAATTCATTACAAATAAATCATGCCTATAAATGGTCTCAAATTCCAATGTTTCTATTTCACAAATACAAAAATGGAATCCTAATATAAATGCTTCAATGGATTCGTATAAAAATTATCATACAACACATCTGCATAGAAATTGTTATTTCTTGAAATGGAATCCAAATACATTACAACTAAAACTAGACTATGAATTTTATAATCCTATAAATGCTTTAATGGAGTCATTATATTTTAAAAAATACTATACATGGTGTAGAGAAATCACAAATCATCCCAAAAAAACAACTTTTAGCCAATGTCTAGACTACTCAACCTCTTTCAATTCTATGGAATTCTACCACCAAAGATGAAGTTCCCGATTAGATGAAATGTATTCCTAAAATAGAGAAACAAAAAAAAAACTTATAGAAAACAATGATGCCAAAAAAATTACATTTAAATTTTTTTAGCTACATCAACAAAATCCATTCTTCCTTGATTTTCCACTCCCTGCATACAATGAAAAATGATAGTAGATACCACATTACCATTAGAATACTTCTCTTATAAATAAAATACTTCATAAAATGAAATTAAATGTCATAATGGAACTACCACCAAATATATTTTTTGATTTTATTAATGTAGACAGGGGCTGAAAAGCCTACAAGAGAAAACATATAGAGGTCTGATGTAATGGAGTCCAAGAGAATCAGCTCAAACAAAGTGAATTCCCCACAGGGGAAACATTCTTGGATGAGAAAACGTAAGAGTTTGATCATTCTGAGATGCAATAGAAGCGAGGAAATCCAATTCAACATTCCCCGCTCTCTAGGTATGAAGGATAGAATTTTTTTCATCTAGTAAATTCTTACAGCGTATGATAGAGTAGATAATGGACAAAGAGGAAATACCCTTACCTGTAAGTGTATTATAGAGGGTCAACGAATTAGTATCTCTCCCCGAGAGGAATGCTCATCTGATTACAAAGTAGGAGGCCAGAAATCATGGCAAGATCCTCCACTTGGAGAGAGTCTCCTAGGCCCAAAAATACTGAAAAGGAAGAAATCACTAATCTGTTATTGTCTATCATTACTCCACCCCCTCGTATCATGGCCATGAAACATGAGCCTTAATTATTCATCTTGATCCCCGAGTTGGGAGCCTTTAATCTAACCAAATCACCCTGTGCGAGTGGATCCAAACTGGGCAAGGAGTGCTAGGGAAGGTGTAGAGAGATAGAAATGGTAGCCTCAAGAATTTTATCTAACCTGTAGAAATCAAGAATGAGGTTGTGGATTTTAAAGATGATACCCAATTGAGAAATCAACAGATTAGAGTGTTGCAGATCATTTCGAGAGGTCCATGGAAACCAACATCCTATAATGAAAATAGAAACCTAGGCTTGTTGTTACACACTTGTTCTATCCAATGCCAGAAACCACTGATGAAGGATGATATCAACCGAATAGACTCGATCTGACCAACATGTAAGCTATCAAAATGATATCTATATTACCTTATCTCAGTCGCTGTTGAAGAAGAGGTAGACCTCAGATTCTGTTTGTGGATATTTATATTTGAAACACTTCAATTCCATACTAATAACTCTTCTCTGGACATTTTCATTAGAGGGTAATGCCCCATATCGAACACACTAGGTAAGGAAGAGAAACTTTGAAGGCATCCTTTTAAAAAATAGAATATCACCCCAATAGTACTATTAGGATGTAGCAGATTGATGTCTTAGAAAGTCACAGATAAAAAACATACTTGAAGCTGATCCCATGAAAACAAACTTATCAGGGTCATTAGAGAGCATGATATTGTCAAAAATAGTTTTTTGAGCTATATCCATAGTGGTCTGAATAAGGATAGGGAAACCACTGGAATCCATGAAAGAAATATATGGAGAGGGAAAGCTACAGAAGCCCATAATTAACCCTGGCTAGTTATGATTCCAGTAACTAACGTCCCCTTTTCCAACAATCCACCGAGTGTGTTGCTGAAGAAGAGGGAAGAAAGGCTGAACTATCTTACAGAATTTGTAAGGTTTGTGACTGTGTTGTTGTGGAACATCAAATTGATAGTGATTTAAAAGATATTTTGTAGTCTAGGGAAGACCATAGGTCCTCTCTCAATGATATTTGGTAGTTTATAGTTTGTATTTTTAATAAAGATTACTAAAATAGGGGTGGTTTTGAAAACAGTTTAAAAAATAAAATGAATTAATTAAAGAGTTTAATAGTTGATAAAAAAAAGAGGTGTTTTAGAAAAGAGATCATTTCAATTTCAATACACATCTTGTTGAGTTCATAATTCTAAAAAATACACATGTTTTAATGGAATCATTTGGTTGAGGGTTGTTAAGATCTCAACTTTCCTCTTACCTCTTACAATGATGCTCAAAGAACCGCCCCTTGACATAGAAATCATGTTGTCAAGGTTTGGGTATCAGAAATAGAAAATAAAGGCTACCAAGGAATACTTAAATCTTTTTTATATGTGAGATAAATATGATTATTGTCTTTTCCAATCAGAACAATACAAGATTCCCACTTGAAATCTCAACCCAATCGATGTTGAGACAAAAAGTGTTCCACTTAATTATAACAAAATAAATGCATTCAGATGAGAAACATATAAAATTTAAACATAAGTGAAATATTTATCACACAAATTACAAAAAAACTAGTAGAAGTTCAATTTCCAGAACTCCCTCCCAAGTTTGTGTATCTCCCTCGAAATGATCGTCCACCGTTTAGCTTGCCATTGAGAGGAGGAGGAGGCTCGGGTGGAACTCCTTCTTCATCCTTGACCCCCCAACGAAGATAGGGGCCTAAAGAACTTCTAAGATAATGAGGAGACTCCCCTAGGAATCCAAAATGGAAGAGCATGGATTCTGGTTTGAACTCCCAAAATTTTGTACCCATGGTGCACTTTTATTGCAAAAATGGGAAGTGGTTTTGGGAACACAGATTGTGTAAAACCACTTTTACCATTGTTTTCGACATTTATAAAGTCTTCAATATACTTTTACAAAACTATAAAGTTTTTTACCCATGTCTTGGATATCTCAACCAAATGTTTGGATTCATTCAGCACCTATATCTTGATATATGGACAAGACATATCACACAACTTTTGACTCCGTGTAGATTCGGTGGCCCAAATATATCACTTCGGTTGGGCCCCTTAATGGAAGAATGAGGATTGGGTGTCTTCATAAGCTTTATAGAAAATTTAATTTTGGACCATATCACAAAAAATCATCCCATGTGAATGCATAGAGATGTAATACTATACCCAAAAGTGGATAGGTGTTCATGGAACCCAGGAAGTTCTTGCCCATTTTCCTTCTGGATCATCTTCGGGGCCTCCAAATCACCTCCTCCTACAATGGAATCATCAAAACAAGTAGCATTACCATTATTAATAGTGATAAAGACAAAATAAATTATTCAAACATTGAATGAAATCTGTTATTATTTTTATAACTTTTAATATAAAATAAGTTTAGCACAATGGTGTAAGGATGAAAATGAAACAGTGAATTGCGATGCGATCACACCCCCACACCTAAAAATTTTCACTCCTAAGAAAAGTAATATTTTCAGAAATTATGAATATATATATTACAAAAATCATGAATATTTAACATTTGAAGAAATTTTAATTCATTAATGTAACATGATCAATGCACAAACCACACTAAGGAGTTCTTCCCAGTGAAAATGGAAAAAGATGTCTCATAAATCATATCCTAGTGAAATTAAAAAAGATTCATGATACCAAATTGAGTAAGGAATTAATAAGTCAACCATGCCACAGACTCTCCATGTGTGTGTGTGAAAAACATTCCATGTTATTCTTTCGACTTTCTATCCAATAAATATATGTTATTTTAAAATTATTCAGCTTAAATGATTTTTTCCACCCAACCTGCCCTACATAATTTGCAATCATATTTCAAGACCCACTCACATAATCATTCCCAGAAGTCAAACCATAATATCCCGACCTATATATACCCATATGTTTCACATTTCATCACTCCCCACATTTATTATTTTTGTTTTTTACAGATGTTTCATTTGGAAGGAATATCACACTCATCTATCAACCCTTGTATGATCTCCCCAGGACACTAATTTAATAGTTATAAAAACATAAAAGGTTGTGGAGGAGTGGTTTTTGACCTGCCCAAGACATAAGACATTTTGTTTTGTTTTTTTAGGGTGTACAATAGTCGGATACCAGGTATACACACATAGGTCAATCTGGTACAATAATGAAATAGATCAGATGAAGAAGTAATGTATGGAAATATCATTTTAAGCTGAAAAATATTAACCTAACATATATTTAACTTCTATTAATTAATAAATATTCACACTTTGTGGTTTGGTGGAAATATTTTGGAGATATTAGTGAAATGGATTCCCCAAAAACTACTCACACAATTGGAATCAATCATCTAAAAGGTTTTATATAGATACAACCATTTATATCATTGAAAGAAAACCAATTCACTAAAAATCACTCCCAGATGTTAAATTTATACAAACATTGATTCCATAATAGAGAAAGGGTTTCATTAAATGTTAAATCAACATGGAATAAAAAATTTCAACATGAATTTTCAGTAAGTTCCATGATTTGTTGACCATAAGGGGGAGGGTAAAGTAAAAATACCATAAAGAAGGTGAAAAAGTGAATAAAGGCTATGAAAATCCAAATGAACTGAACAAGATGGGGAAAAGTGAAAATACCATAAAGAAGGTATAAAAAGAAGAAATAAAAAAGATGATGAAAATCCTAATGAACTGAAAAAGATAGGGAAAAGTGAAAATACCATGAAGAAGGTTAAAAGGAGAAGAAATAAGAAAGACAATAAATATCCTAATGAACTTAGGAATGTATCCACCCCCTACACCAAGAATGTGCAGTTTCCTCACTGTAATAAAATAGAATGTGGGAAGGAAGAATAACAACTGGTGGGTGTCATTGGTATGTTGCTTCTTGGACATGTCTTTCCTCCATTAGGAACTCTAGAAAGGCTTTGTAGAAGTGCTTTAGACACTTCCCATTGAGAGTGGAGGTTTTCTTAGTTTCTTCATTTTGGACTTGAACAACACCCAATTGAGATACATTAGTAATAGTGTATGGTCCAAACCAATGGGAATGAAGCTTACCTGGATGAAACTTCAGACTTTCATTATATATGAAGACCTTCTTCCCAATGTGGAATTGATGAAGAAGGATGATATAATCATTGGCATCCTTGGTCTGCTCCTTATAAATCCAAGAGTTCTCATATGAATCTCTTATCATTTCTCTAACTCCTGAATCTAAAACTTCCTTTGAGAACCAAAACCAGAAAGATTAGAATTTCATTGTTTGATGGCACAGTATTCCTCATGCTCAATATTAATTGGGAGGTGAAAAATATTTCCAAACACTAGATGATATGGTGAGAGGACAATATGGGGTTTGAAATCAGTACGGTAATCCCATAATGAATAATCGTTTCTAAGACTCCAATCTTTTATATTGGGTTGAACCATTTTTTCAAGAATATATTTTACTTATCTATTTGACACCTTGGATTGACCATTGGTCTGTGGGTGATAATCAGTAGACACTCAATGCCTGACCACATACTGATGAAATAGGGATTGCATTGGTCAGTTGTAGAAATGAGAACCCTGGTCACTAATGATGCACCTAGGTAATCCAAACCTACAAAAGATCTATGTTCTAAAAAATTCCACAACTATTTTGGAATCTTCTGTCCTTGTGGATAATGCATCTAACCATTTTGACACATAATCGATCACCAAAAGAATTTACAAGTTTCCAAAGGAATTGGGAAATGGACCCATAAAGTAAATGCCCCAAACATGAAAAATTTCATGAAAGATAAACGATAGTTGTGGTATTTCATTTATTTTAGATACATTCCCAATTGTTTGACAATGAGGACAATATTTTCAAAATTCATGGGCATTAATAAAAGTGTTGGGAAAAAGAGACCAGAATAAAGGACCTTGGGAGCAGTCCGTTGGGGACCAAAGTGTCCCCCATAAGCAAGAGTGAGGCAGAATCTAAGGACGGAATGAAAATCTCTACCAGGAACACAAAGCCTAAGGACCTGATTTCTACATGTGTGCCAATGGTAGGGGACATCCCAAATGTATCAACAATACTCATGTTTTAGACGACTAGCTTGGTTTTTGTTGAAATAAGTAATAATGCAAGATGCTTCCAAATAATTTACAATTTCATCATACCAAGGAATACTATCTTTCACTCAGTACAATTTATCATCAAGAAACATGTCATTAATGGGAATAAAAGGGGGATGATTCAATGTTCTAGGATGGGAATGTACTACTGATATTATCAACCACCACATTCTAAGCTCCTTTTTTATCTCTAATTTCAAGATTTAATTCCTGAAGGAGTTGTATCTAGAAAATGAGATGTGGTTTGGCTTCCGGTTTCTTAAGGAGATACAGAGGGGCTACATGGTCTGAGAACCTAATGAATTTGAACCCCAAAAGGTATGAACTGAATTTTTCTAAAAAAAACACAATGGAAATGAATTATTTTTCAGTTGTGGTGTAGTTTTCTTTGGTAGGGTTGAAAGTATGTGAGGCATAGGCTATGACATGTGGAGATCGGTCGACCCATTGTGACAAGACTGCCCCAACTGCATAGTCAGAGGCATCACACATTAGATCTAATGGTAAATCCCACCAAGGTGGTTGGATTTCAGGGGTGATATGAGACTCCATTTTAACTTATTAAAATCATCTTCACATTCATTATCAAAAATAAATTTATTTTCTTTTTGGAGTAACCGGGATAGGGGGAGTGCAATCTTACTAAATTCATGAATAAAACGATAGTAAAATCCATCATGAACTTGGAAAGATTGCACATACCATTCATTTTTGGGTAATGGTTGGGAAGAAAAAACATCCACTTTTAGTTTATCTACTTGGATACCATCCCCATAAATGACATGTTCCAAAACTATACCTTGTCGCACCATGAAATGACATTTCTCATAATTTAATAAAATATTATTTTCAATGTAGTGACGTAGGATTGAACCAAGACTACATAAACATTCATCAAAATAGGATCCATAAATAGTTAAATTTTCCACGAAAACTTCCATGCAATACTCCAGGTGATCCGAAAAAATATTGACCATGAATCGCTAGAATGTACTTGGAGCATTTCACAGACTAAATGGAATCCTCCTATATGAAAATGTGCCAAAGGGGAAACTGAAGGTCATCTTTTCCTGGTCCTTAGAGGCTATATGGATATGAAAGTATCCAGAATACCCATCAAGGGAATAGTAACATGACTTCCCCTCTAGCCTCTCTAGAATTTGGTCAATGAATAGAAATGGGAAATGGTCCTTCCTAGTATGTTGGTTTAGTTGGAGATAGTATATATAGACATGACAACAATTATGTACATGAGTTGGAACAAATTCATTGTTTTCATTTTTGATTACTTTAAGGCCATTTTTTAGGAACTACTTGAATGGTACTGTCCCATTGGCTTTCAGAGATGGGGTAAATGATTCTATCAGCCAATAATTTTGTTACCTCTTTTTTCACAACTTCTAGGAGGTTTGGGTTCAGTCGACGTTATGCCTGCCTCACTAGTTTAGCCTCATCATTTAACAATATATGATGTGTAAACATTTATGGTCTAATACCTAGAATATCCACAAGTTTCCATCCCAAATATTGTTTATACTACCTCAAAAGTTCAAACATTCACAATTCATGATCCGAAGGGAGTGAACTAGAAATGATTACGGGCAGCTTATCTTCATTCTCAAGATATGAATATTTTAAATAATGAGGCACTTTTCTAGTTCCAATTCCGGTGGATTTTGGATTTATGGGAGTGTATGTGAGAGTGATAGGTCACTAATATCATATAAATTCTCAATGGTATCATCCTCAATAGAGGAATGAGCTTTTACCAGCTTAGCAATATCATTGATGGTTAAGTGATCCTCAGTGTTCAAGAAATCATCCATTAATAAAAATTCATGACATTTTTCTAATCCACTATGACAATCACTGCATGAATATTTTTATAGAATTTAAATCAATGAAGAAAACTTAGAAAGAGGATCGGGGGAAAGAAAAGTTGTTTTTTTCAGGGGTAGGGTGTACATTAATTGAATTAACAGAGAGAAGAATGTTCTTCTAAGGGGTGATTCATGGCATCAAGGATGTCGAAATGGACTATGTTACCACAAAATTTAATAGATAATGTGACATTATAGAAATTAATTATGGTTTTGGAGGTTTTAAAGAAGGGTTTCCCCAATATAATTGGGGAATGTCCATTCATCATATCATCTTCCATTTTTAGCACACAAAAATCAGCAGGAAAAATTAAATTTTACAATCTCACAAGAACATCCTCTAACACCCTAGAAGGGTGTGTGGTACTCCAGTTGGCTAGTTGAACAAAAATTATAGTGGGATTTAGTTATCCAACATATAATGAAGAGTAAATGAAGTGAGTAATCACATTTATGGAAGAACCTAAATAAATCACAGCATTGGGAAATGAATACTCCCCTATGGTGCACAGAAACGAAAAGGTTATAGGATCATTGCATTTCGTAGATAGTGATAGTTATATCAATGATGATACATTCCTCTCCAATATCACCTTTTCATCTCTAAAAAGTTACCTTCAGTGTGTACACATATCCTTTATAAACTTTTCATACCTTGTAATTTGTTTTACAGCATCAATCAAGGGGATGTTTACCTTAACTTTTTTAAAAGATTCAAATATTTCCTTGTCTTGTTCAGTTTACTTTTATTTTCTTGGTTGGGTGGACCTTTGGGTAAATGGAAGAGGAATCGTTGGGATGAGAGACTCATCGACATACACACTCTTTCCTTGGGAAGGGCTTCTCTCAGGATAAGGATTTTCTTCTCTTGGACCATTTTCAGCAGTTGGAATAGTGGTTTCCTCGGGAGGGGATGACTCTAATGGAGGGTTCATTTGGGTTTTAAGTTGTTTCCCACTCATAAGGGTGATGTCACTAACATTTCATTTATCTCTAGGGTTGAATAATGGTTGAGATAGAAGTTTACCCGACCCTTGAATTTGAATTTCCCCCACAGAGTTAGCTAGTTGGCCTAATGGTATTTTTAGGTCTTGTATGGCAGCTTGGGTGGTTTGCTGTAATTGGAGATTATTAGAATCCATTTATTTCATCATATATTCTAGGCTAGGATTGTGTTTGGGAGGGGTAGTTGGAATGGTCTTTGGGGTGGTTAAGGATTTCAGGGTTGTGGTGGTGGATGACTACTCTGACCCGATTGGTCACATTGTTGTTGAGGTTGGTTGGAATACCCCCTTACCGATAAGCTCGGTTTTATTTTCACATAGGGTTGGATGGATGGTAAGGTTCTTGGATAAAGGGTTGGATATATGTGCGACCTGTAAATATTTTCTCACAACTCTCAAAAGTTTCACTCAGTTGGGAGAATTGGTGAGAATAGTGGGTACCAGAAGAGTATATACCACAATAGATGGGAAGAGGAGATTGATATTTTTCTTGGGAAAGAGAGAGTTATAGAATAAGGGTAATTACCTCCTCAAACATTGTGTCCACCTTCTTCTCGAATTCAATACTTTTCACCTCATGGAAACCTCAAATAATTATATTAGAACTTGAACTGAATTGTTGTGTGTTCTACGCCATGTTCTCAATTAAGGTCCTTGTAGCGATTGGGGTTTCATCCACTAGTGCACCACCTGCAGTAGCATAAATCATGTTTCTATCAATAGGGATTAAACCATCATTAAAATATTGTATTTAAATTTGGTCACTTATTTGGTGGTGTGGACAACTTGAACATAGTCATTTAAATCTTTCCCAATATTCCTGAAGTATTTCCCCTTGATATTGTCTTATCCCACAAATTTCTTTCCTTATTGTTGCAGTTCGAGAGGCTGGGAAATATGTTTCAAGAAAAAGGCATTTCATGTATGCCCAACCGCTTATTGGTTAATTAACATAATAAAGATAGTCTTTTGTAGTGTCATATAATGAAAATGGAAATAACCTAAGCTTTACTTATTCTTCATCCACATTTGATGGTTTTAATATAGAACACACAATATGAAATTCTTTTAAATTATTATGTGGATCCTCTCCAGGAAGTATATGGAATATTGGTAATAGATTAATTAAACCATATTTTAGTTCAAAATTTGGTGCCTCTCCTTGTAATTGAATGTATGTGGTTTGGATATAGACATCAGGTGAGGTTAGTTCTTTTAGTGTTCTATTTTTTTCAGCCATGTTATACAAGTTTATTTCACTTTTGATGTTGGTTCCAAAATAATCAGATGAAGGATCAAGAAGAGTGTTTTTGTCTTGTGTGTCCTCCTTCAAAAGGTTATCTTGTGCGTCTCAGGGTCACTGACATAAGATCCTCTCCGGTTCGGGTTCGAAAGGTGGTAAATCTACCAGATTAGAATGCTTCTTGAACACAACCATCACAAGAAATAAATCATAACAAAAAATATAGGTAATGGTATAATATAAAACGAATAAATATTCACAAAATTTACAAAAAATATTATAAAAAACATGCACTAAAAAACAAATCACTCCTCATCAACAGTGCCAAAATTTGACTGCGTTGTCAGGACACGTCAAATTGATTGTGATTTAAATGAGATTTTGTAGTCTAGGGAAGACCCTAGGTCATCTCTCAAGGAGTGTTGGTAGTTTATAGTGGGTATTTTTAATAAAGATTACTAAAAGATGGGGGTGGTTTTGAAAATAGTTTTAAAAATAAAATGACATAATTAAAGAGTTTAATAGTTGTTAAATAAAAGTGGTGTTTTAGAATTATGAGATAAGGAGATAATTTCATGTTCCCTACACATATTATTAAATTTATCATTCTGAAAAATACACATGGTTTAATGTAATAATTTTGTTGAGGGTTTTCAAGACCTCAACTTTACTCTGTTGGCCTAACTTTACCACCTCCATCGTCATACTTATAGGGGAAGGTCCCTATATATAATTCATGGACCCTTCAAGGTGATATGATGTTGGATGAGGATCACCTAGGTAGGCATGAATACCTGAGAATCCAGAACCTTCTCAAAATATGTTTCAAGCCTTTTTATAGTGAATCAGTGGGGTGAGGCCCATAACTTTGAAGGGATGTGAAATCAGGGCCTTCCATAGCTATCATAACTGATTCTCCTTCAAAACCTATGAGATTCCCATATATTTTATAAAAAATGGCGGGGGTTTATGTGTATTGGAATTTTTTATATTTGAAATATTTTTTTCATTGATAATACCCCATATTATATTTAAATTTCTTTGTTTTAGGGTAATTTTTGTTGACTTTCTAAAAATTGATCTTAATTAGATATTCAAATAAAATATGGTGTTTATTGATGTGTACATATTTTTATATAAATTATAGAGAAATTATTTAATGTAAATTGTTTATTTTTGAAATATTAGGGTAGAATTAAATTGTATAGAAATAGTACAAAAATAAAAAATTACAACTTTTACAGGTTGGAAAATTAAAAATGCCAGGAGTAACCACGAAATCCACAGTTACTATGCTTACCATGTGTGTTGACTGTGTGATTCCCATACATAAAACTAATATCACACCATATGTATGGTAATTTTTCCTTCATCTTACTACAAGAACTTCTCACAGTCACCTATTTAGCTTACCGCACCCCATACTGGTTTTATGTAAACATATCGTGAGTCCCAGTAGGTGACTGTGTGGTCAGAAATTCCGTAAAGTAAAAAATATATGACCATATAAAGAAATTTTTTTTCCACTCCCAAACTCTCACAGTAGGAATACCTATCATGAGTTTTTCCCCTTTATCCACCATCTCACTATATTCACACTAACCATGGCCTTCATGATAAGCATGCTTACCATAAGTTTTACCCACATTTTCTTACCATGCTTTTCCATATGACCATCAACAGAACCCATGCCTCCACATCCCTTAAATAAAAAGTTCCATGTTGACATATTCATGAAAGATATCTAGAGGCTATGTGATGCTTCAAGATTTTCTACCACCACTTATCTTCCAACCAAGTAAAAATAAGATGTAACCAACCCTACCAGTGCAACATTATTTTTTCACGCATGAGTTTTAAATGAATACAAATTGAATCCAATTTTCAAATAGAATCACTAAAGTAATATACTACAATATTTCCTTCACACCAACTAATACTAATATCAAACTGAGGGCACCATGAGAGACACTTCCCCGCCTGTACATCTTCTTATGGAGCTGTGGTATTACACTCTATCATAGAATATATTTCGGATTTTGAACACTAATGTCATATAAAAAATGACCATAATACCATGGTAATGTTAAGGAATATATTTTGTATCATTGAACTAAGAATTTGATAAGATTCATTCACCATAAAATATAATCACTAGTTAGTGTAATTTTAAAGATTGAGGTAATTAAAAAGTTCCATTCTGTAGAGAGAATGAAATTCCAATAACAATAAACTGGTTTTCATTCTATAGACAATTATAGAAGGAATCTGAGTTGTAAGTACTAGAAGAATATGTTCTATTATCTTTAAAAACAATTATTCTTAGGTTTTAAAAAAATAAATTAGGCCTATTATCTAAATCCCATGACCAATTTTTATCTCCAAACACAAGAAATACACTTACTATGCTGTGAAGAACTAGATAACCCCCCCCCCCCAAAGGATACTTTTTTGGATCATGGAAGAGTGTTGATTTGTTATAGAATTCATCTAGACACTTCAATATGGATATGTTTCAACCATTCACCAGGAAGTAAACCTTCTCCCTTTTCAAGTTAGAAATATTTTACTTCTATAAAGATGGATGTAACCCTAACATGGAGACAAACATAGAATCTGAGAATCCATATATATAAAAAATCACCACTAGAATAATAGGAAGAGTAAGTGAGACATTTGGACTCTGAGAAGGGGAGAAAATTGATGGAATAATGGCTACTACTCTTATTTTATTCCCGTTTATTGTTTAACCTTCGATGATGGAACATTAGTCCCTATATGGTTTCAACATGGAGAATCCCTTTATTTCACCTATTGATTATTTCAAATATTTCTATATTCATTTTTTATAACTCCCTTATAGATCTTTATTGTTTTAATCAATGGATAAATCTTCTAGTTATAGATTTTAATTTACTTTTCATATTATCAGCAATTCATATACAGGGAACTTGGATTTTATCCACTTCATGTGATAGAAAGTAGTAGGATATTTCAAAGGTGAATGGAGGTGTCCTCTCACTAGGATATGAAAGGGTAGGAAATATAGTAATCATTGAATTTTTCTATCTGAATAAAAATGGACTGATGGAAGTAAAATATTGGATTTAGTTTATGAGGGGATGTTTGGAATCTAATTGAAAAAGATTCAATAGGTGAATGAGGGAATAATCAAAGGCTGACAACCACTTTTATAGATGACATTAAAACCAACCAAATTTACTTTCTGTTTCTTAAAAGGGAACACACCAACCAATGTTTTTACATGAACATAACATTGTATTCTCTAAATACAATATGAGTAAAACCTTTACTACAAATTTATTAGGGTTCACATTATTTTGTTGAGAGATCTGTGATAGGAACACATCAAACCTAGATCCTTATCTAGGGAGGCCAATGTTTTTTAAATTTTTTAAATTTTTTTTTTAAAATGGATTGATCATGTACATCCAACCTCACTAGTTTTGATCCATAGGTTCAGATAAATTTTATAGTAAGATTCATAAATTAAAGGAACACATAAAAGGAGGACTTGGAGTTTGTAACCACTCCATTATATGATTATCCTGCCTCAGTTTCATTCACATAATGAGCTAAAACACTAATTGGAAATATGGAAGGTAATATAGATCATGCTAATAGTGTAGGGACCTAGAACACCATTAGAGGTGAGGGGTGAATAAGGGTGTCAATTTTTAATATTAATATGATAGATCTTGTTCCCATATATTGTTCCCATGTAGGATCAACACCAATAAGAGGAGGGGGTGAATGATTCATTCTATTTGCTTTTATAATAAAGTTTCTTAACTCCTAAAATAACATTCTTAACCTCTGAAACTTCTTAGAGTTACGATCTACTCAAATATAATACACAACCTCGCCTTTCTTATGTATCAAATATAAATAGGATGAAACACACAATATTTACAAGTTTTTTTACAAAGACCTTTTCATTTCCATGATGGATAGTCCAACCAACATAGATTATTTTAAAATATTCATTCTATAATAAAAAGGATAAAGAAAAGAATAATTATAAAATCCCAGTAGAAACTTTCCTTCTATAGTTGATTATACCCCCAACTATCCTTTGCAATATCCAGTTCTAAAAACAAGCCTTTACATCAACTGGTGAACTGCCACAGTTACAAGATTTAGTTTCTTCTTATTTTTTGATTCACTTAAAAAAGTATTCACTTATTATACATGTAAGATGAATCAATATTTACCAATGTACCTTATTCAATAACATCAATGATTTACATAAGTAATATGTTGGTTTCAAGTAGTCTTCCAGAACCTCAGTCTAAAAAAATTCCTTTGTATTGATCGATCTAATCTTCCCAGTCCAAATCCTTAGTCTGAGGTTCAATATGGTCTGATTATTCTTTTTCACTTCCTTCTTAAATTGATTATAAACTAAATCAACAACTCACAATTCTATATCCAATTACACTCAGTCCGATGAACCTGAATACAATGGATATCAATCCAATATCTTTAATATGATAGACTTATTCCAATGGAACTTCATCAAATTGATCTTCCTCAGATGAATATGTGGAACATCAATCCGATGATATTCCTCAACTTCAACCTGAAACACCATGTTTGGTTGGAAACTCAATAACTATTCCACGCATTTTGGAGCATGAGTATATGATCATTTTAAAGTTACTTTTACAAACTAACTCTTCTCTTCTTTTATAGGGACTTAAAAATAGTTTAGGACGGTTTTTGAAAACCATTCACACTTAATAACATTTTTTGAATCTTCAATTTTTCATAAATCATAGATCTATCTTTGACTCATTCAATTACTTTTGGAATATTCAAATATACTTGATTTTAGGATCTCTATTTGACTAATTCAATTTCTCTTTGAATATTCAAATATCCTTTATTTTTCATTATGATTTACCAGTATGATTTTTTCATTATGAAATCCCACAATGATTTTTTCCTTAAGAAATACCAGTAATATTTTTTCATTAAAAAAACCCCAAATGTTTTTTTCTTTATGAAATTATAGAAATCCCAGTTCGATTTTTTCTTTATGAAATCCCAGTATGATTATTTTCTTTAATAAATCCCTGTATGATTTCACCAGTATCATTTGGTCAGTATGAATTCTTTAGTACAAATTCTTCAATATGAATACTTGAGTACGATTTCCTCAGTACATAAATCCAAGTATGAAAATCTCAGTATGAAAATATAAGTAAAAAATTATATGAAAAATTTTCCCATATTGAAAATATGAGTACAAAAGTATAAATATGAAAATATCTTCCCCAGGCATAGTAACATATTTTTATTTCTATGTCTCTTAAAAATCATTCCTTCCTGAGCCTCAGCAACATCTTTTCCTTCCTGATCCTTATCAACATATTTTTCATCATGAGCCTCATAAACATATTTTCCTTTCTAAGCCTCATTAAAATCTTTTCATTTTCATCAATATTTCATCACATGTTCTCTGATCAACTTATGATTTATGTGAAGGAAAAATCAGAAAAGGATCAACACATTCATTTCACAATAATTTTTACTCCAAAAGAGAATCCTCATTATGATCACTACTTTCATTATTTACACAATATGATTTATGAAATTTCATCAAAGTCTCATTATGGTTCTATTGGAACTAGAAAATTCTTCTGAAAAATATTCTAAATGATTCCATACATGATCCAAGATCATATCCCATTTCACATGCTTCGATTTGATAGGTCTTAGAGACCGAATGGAGTTACAAATTAGTAGTTATGGACATTTGATGTTGGGCTGGAAAACTGGTTTGAAGAGCCCATTCTCAAAGCTCCCTACATAATCATGGAGTAGAGGAACATGACTAGAGCCTCTGATAGAAAGATCGATGATGGTCGACTACAAGATTACAAGGAACATGAGGGAACATGACTGGATCCTCCATGAGTGCCACGAAGCTTGATGGCGGTCGACTCCGCGGTTACGAAGAACTTGAGGGAACTTGACTGGAGCCTACATGAGCGCCTCAGAGCTTGATAACAATTAGATTTGAGACTATGAGAAACTTGAGGGAACTCCCTCCGGTTTCAGAGCGCAATTTCCTTTGTGGTGTGATTTTCTATTCGTTTCGCGCCTTTGTGCTTCACGGCACGCTCTGCCAACCTCCATCACCTTTAAATACTCGGCCCACCCTCACTTCATAAGTATGACCATGCCACCCCATGGGAAGCTGATCTCCCATTTCGTGGATCTCTTATACACCGTGAAGTGATCCACTTCACAAAGGGATCCTCTCTTTTCGATGGAGGTAGCTCCTTCAGGTTGCTCGAGGCTCCACAGGCAGCTTTTCTTCACGATCTGCTCTGATCCACTAGCCGATTTGCTCCACGAGCCGCTGTGCTCCATGAGCTGCTCTACTCCGTGAGCCCCTATGCTCTACGAGACCCTTTTATCCATGAGATTCCATGCTCTATAGGCACCTTTTTTTTCATAAAGCTATTTTGCAAGACCCAATGCTCTCTGAGCCGCTCTCCACCGCGAAGCTACATCGCAAGACCCCATGCTCTGTGAAGAAACTTTGTGAAGTCATATCCTTCACCATGCTTCTACCAATCTGCTGCTCAGTCCATCCCATGGGGGATGTTCCCCTGCACCCCTACTCTGGTTCAGTGCCGGGATACGGTCCTGGCCCTCCAGGCCACTCCCTTCCCCTCCTTCACTGGCCCCTTGATAAATGGATAGTCGCACCATGATGTTTTTGGGCAGGGAGATCGACATTTTTCATTGTTCCCTTATTCACACCAACCTTACACATATCAAATACTGTGATTTGAGATACTCATTTTCACACCTTGAGTCGACATATTCTTATGGGTTTGTTTCCCATGTCATGAGTTGATATTCTCATCATCAATTCCCCCAAGTACATTGAGTCAAATTATTCCTCAAGAAACTCCTCCAAACAATATCACTTGGCTCCTATAGTAGGATGAACCAGAAAGGTCCGCTCTTGTATAAGTCCCAACACCATCCATTTCGAGGTGCATTATTCCAAATAGTTCTATCTAAATGACTATAAACTTTTGTTCACCCTATAATACTAATATATGATGCCTCTTTCCCCAAACAAGAGATGCCTTATGTGCGAAGCATAATATGTAAACAATCCTCTCTACATGAATATAAACTATAGAATAACCTATGTTCCAAATATAGGATGCCTCTTTCTCTAAACAAGATATTCCTTATGCTCCAAGCATAAGATGCCAATAGTCCTCTCTGCAAGATTATAAACTGTATCATTCCCTATCATTAAATAATAGGATGCCTATTGTTCCAAATAAGACATACCTTACGTGAATAACATAATATTCCTCATTCCATGATTACAATGGAATAATTTCAAGAGAGTGGTAATCCATTCAAACATTCCATCACTCCACCTCATGATTTGTGTGTCCTTCATTGGGATCTTTATCCTCTTTCGTGTATAAAAGGACCCCCTAACGGCCCGGTCCCATGCTACCTTGGGTCACCTACCATCCTAGTCCAACGCCCTGGAAGACTTTGGATAACACTTCGAGTCCAGTCTTGTGTTTCAAACATGGTCAGCAATCGACCCTCATTTGTTTTTTCCCATTTCAGGCTAATGTGATATGGATGCTGTTCTTCGAAAAAGGTTAAAAGTTATCCTCCATCACCATGCCCCCTCATTGCATTCTGAATGCCGGCCATGTGATTCAAACTTTTCATCTCCCATTGATTAGACTTATTCCAATGCCCTTGGTGTTATCCCGCTTGTTCACTAGCACATAAGTGTAGACCTCAATTATATTCCTCGACCCACCAGCGAGTTGAGATGCCCTCATAACCTGACATGTGGATGACACCCAGGCAGCTTTCCTGAGTAAGCCCCATTCACCATTGCTGCTATATAGCGGCACACAATCATCTTCCATTCATAAGCCCCATCCATGATTGTCGCTCCTTAGTGGCACCCAGCAGCTTCAATTTGTAATCCCCATCCACTGTTTCCACTCCTTAACGACTCTCGGTAAACTTCAATTCATAATCCCCATTCACCATCCTTTGTCGGAGCACCACTACACCCTGATTTTCAGGTCTATTTATGCCTTTTGTTTCCCACACTGAGTATGACTCATGTGGGCTTAGAGTAAGAATTGACCATGGAATCCATTCTTGGCTACCTTAGAGCATAATCCCTCACACCATCACAAACAATGTGGACATTGATCCTTGCCAAGACAGGGTATGTAGGAACTCTCCCAGAGGTTCAAGCACAACAACCATTGGTCCCAACTCCCTCTACGCCAGTTCACCAAATAACTCTCCAGAACAACGTGGAATTTGATCCTTTCCAAGGTAAGGTATGTAGGAATCATCCTTGAAGTTCAAGAACAACAACCATTGGTCCCGACCCACTTCACGTCAGTTCACCAAATACCCATTATGAACTATGTGGACATTTATCCTTTCTAAGGCAAGGTATGTAGGAATACTCCCTGATCTTCAATACCATCAACCATTGGTTCTTCCCCCCTTCACATCGTTTCACTAAGCCCCTATTCAGAACTATGTGGACGTTGATCCTTTCCAAGGAATGGTATGTAGGAATCCTCCCAGAGGTTCAATCCCAAAAACCATTGGTCCTGAATCCTTTCATGTATGTTCACCAAATACCTCTCCGAAACTACGTGGACTTTGATCCTTACTATGGAAAGGTACTTAGGAAGCCTCTCGATGGTTCAATCCCAATACCATTGGTCCCAACCAACTTCAGGTCGGTTCACCAAATACCCATTAGAACTATGTGGAAATTTATCCTTTCCAATTCATGGTACTCAAGAAGCCTCCCCGAGGTTCAAGCCCATCATCCATTGGTTCCGACCTCATTCACATCAGTTTACCAAGCCCCCATTCTGAACCACATGGACTTTGATAATTTCCAAGGCATGGTATGTTGGAAGCCTCTATGAGGTTCAATAATAACAACCATTGGTCTCGGCCCCCTTCATGTCAGATCACCGACACCATCCCGAACTATGTAGACTTTGATCCTTGCCAACGCAAGGTACGCAGGAAGCCTCTCTCAGGTTCAAGCCCAAATCCCATTTGTCCCGACTACTTCATGTCAGTCCAGCATCATCCTTCATGATGTTAAATTGTATGCCCCTTTTTTGACCCGCACGACGTTAAACTATACCCATCCGAACTACGTGGGATTTGATCCTTGTATCCTTGGAAAGGTACATATAAATCCCCCACGAGGTCCAACACCAATCAATGGTAAGCTATTGGAACCCCATTAAACGGTAAGATTTTGTCATCCCCATTTTCCGGTAAGCCGATGAAGTCACCCAATCGACAGTAAGCCGTTCAAGTCCCCAATCAATGGTAATACATCGTCAAATGAACTATGAAGACTTTGATTCCCTACCACGGGGATACATAGGAAGCCTCCCTAAGGTTCAAACCCATCACTCATGTATCATACTGATCGATCCCTCATCCCATGTGTTCCAGGAAGATCATGCCCCAACCTGACAGTCATATTTCCTCCAAATCCCATCCATACTTCTATTCTCACTGGCTACCTCCTCAAGTGTCCCATCATCCCACTGAACAACACATACTTTGATTCCCTACCCTGGGGATACATAGGAAGTATCTTCAAGGCTCAATCCCAACCTCACCATCATCCTCACGTCGGTTCCACCTCATTTTCCCTCGACTTCATTGAACTCTCCATCATCCATACTGATTCTTACCTAGGCCACCACATCCCGGTGGGAACATGTAATCCACATCCTCAATACTCCTAGAAATACCCATGACGCAATCCATGCATAAGAAACAACATGTCTCCTGGTCGTTGTCCTTTTTGTACACCCAGATTAATCACCCCTTTGAACTATGTGGGTTTTGACCCCTGTCGTCCACACAAGGTACATAGGAAACCTTTATGAGGTTCAATCCCAGCCAGTGGTAAACCGTAGTGTCCCTCATTCTGGGGTGAACTCTTTCTAATATGCCCTTAGTAGTGTCCATATCATCCTTCATGGTGTGATATCATCCCTCTATGGGACACACCAACTTGGATCCATCCTTATTAGTCGTTTTGATCGATCCATCTTGTAAAAACTCAAAGTCCTCCCTCCAAGTGAAGTACTAGTCTGATCCGACTCCATGCGACATTCTGATCAACCTCATTCTGTCTCCTCAAGACCATAAACTCATGGACTACATCATGTTAAATAAAAGATGCATGAGGAAAACCTCGAAAGACACATCTTTGGAGTAACTGTCTCTCCATGCCATTAAACTGGAGGCATACCCTGTGTTAAACATGTTAAACTAAGGAAAACATCATAGACATGCCTATAACATATGATACACCATGATTGATGTCAGATGCCTCGGGTTCTGCACCCTTGAGATTCCCTCTAATGAGGAAGAATACCGGTCCCCCAATGTCCACGCATCTAGAGATGAATTGAAATTCCTGATGTTGTCACCTACTCTGACCAAAGGTTGATACCATGCCAAGAACCCATGGAATGTCCTGACGGAAGTAGTGTAATTAACCGGCGTCCAGAAATATATGGAACTGGGAACAAGTTTCACGAACCCCAACTCAAATCTTCATAGGAGACCCAAACCAGGTGGCCAATTCTGAGGTGGAGACCACGGAAGGAGGAATCGACATCCCATCATCCCATTTCGATAAAGGAGAAAACGTCCCTAAATAAGTAACAAATTTCACCCGCCTTTGGAAAGCGGGAATGCGGGGAACAACTGTGCTTCCTCCAAAACATATGGATGTGAACGCCCCAAAAAAAGAGTCAGAAACAAAAATGGTGAACCTGACGTGAAGATTTTATAATTCAATAGCGAGTATCCCATATATATCGGGAAAATTGAGGCATCACCCATGTGAATCCCCTCTCCTTCATATGTGAGAGGATGAGTACCATCAGTTGTGTGTGTGTGAAGACTACATTCCATTGGCTCCACGCTGACCCCACCACCATAATAGGTAACACAGGGGGCATCCCCCCCGACTCCATCAGATCATTTCCCCCCCTCTAACTCCACTGGCTCCTCGCCGACCCGACCGGCTTAAGAGGCCATGCAGGGGGAATACTCCCCCTGACTCTACCGGCTCCTCACCGACCCTGCCGCCTTAAGAGGCTGTGTAGGGAGAATACTCCCCCTGACTCCATCAACTCCTCACTAACCCCACCACCCTAAGAGGCCCCGCAGGGGGCATCCGCCCCCTGATTCCATCAGTTAATCGCTGAACCCACCACCCTAAGAGTTCGTGCAGAGGGAATTCGCCCCTGACTCCATCAGCTCCACGCCGACCCCACCGCCCTAAGAGGTCGTGCAAGGGACATCCTCCCCCGACACCATCGACACCTCACTGACCTCACCGCCTTAAGAGGCTGCACAGGGGGAATCCTCCCATGACTTCATCAGCTCCTCGCCGACCTCACCTCCTTAAGAGGCCCCATAGTGGGCATCTGCCCCCTGAATCCATTGGCTTCTCGCCAACCCCGCCACCTTAAGAGGCCATGCAGGGGGCATCCCCCCACCCCCCTCAACTACATTGGTTTCTCGCTGACCCTGCCACTCTAAGAGGCTTCACAGGGGGAATCTGCCCCCCTGACCCCATCTGATCGTCTCCAACCCAACCGTAAGAGGCCGTGCAGGGAATCATCTGCCCTCGACTCCATCCGATCATCACTGACCACACCTCCCTAAGAGTTCGTGCAGGGGAAATCCGTCCCAGACTCCAGCATCTCCTTGCTAACCCTGCCACCTTAAGAGGCCAATTAGGGGGCATCGGCCCCTGGATCCATCAGTTCCTCACCAACCCCCTACCTAAAGAGGCCGCACAGGGAGAATCTGCCTCAGAATCAATCGGTTCCTCACAGACCTCATCGCCTTAAGAGGCCACACATGTGTTCATAAGACCTAGAATCCATCGTCTCCTTACTGAAACCACCACATTAAGAGGCCGCACAGGGGGGCATATGCCCCTGAATCTATCTGCTCCTCGTAGACCCCGCTGCCGTAAGAGGTCGTGCAGGGGGCATCCACCCCCGACTCCATCGGCTCCTCGCCGACCCAGCCACCCTAAGAGGTCGCATAGGGGGAATCCGCCCCGGATTCCATCGGTTCCTCATCGACCCTGCCGCCATAAGAGGCTGCACTGGGGGCATCCACCCCCGACTCCACTAGCTCCTCATCGACCCCGCCGCCTTAAGAGGCCGTGTAGTGGGCATCCGCCCCCGACTCCACCGGCTCCTCACCGACCCCACCGGATTAAGAGGCCGTGCAGGGGCCATACGCCCCCCAACTCCATAAGCGCCTTTCCAACCCCACCACCATAAGAAGCCTCACATGGGGCATCCACCCTCAACTCCATCGGCTCCTCACCGACCCTGCTTCCCTAAGAGGCCGTGAAGGGGGCATTCTCCCACCGACTCCATCGGCTCCTCGTCGACCCTACCTCCCTATGAGGCTGCACATGGGGAATCCTCCCCTGACTCTATCAGCTCCTTGCCGACCCCTCCACACTAAGAGGCCACCCAGGGGGCATCCACCTCTGACTCCATCAGCTCCTCGCTGACCCCACCACCTTAAGAGGCCGTATAGGGGGCGTCCTCCCATGACTCCATCGGCTCCTCACCGACCACGCCGCCTTAATATGCCACTCATGGGGTATCCTACCCCGACTCCGTTGGCTCCTCGATGACCCTGCCGCCTTAAGAGGCCGCACAGGGGGATTCCTCCCCTAGACTCCATCGTCTCCTCACCGATCCCGCCACATTTATAGGCCACGCCAAAGGCTTCCACACCTTCCGGGCTCCATCACCCCCGTCTTATAGACGTTCCAAGCTTCCATGACTTCAGAGCACCATCACTCCATCGTACTGATGTTCCAGGGTTCCATCACCCCCATCGTACTAAAAATTCAGGCTTCCATGCCTTCCGAGATCCTTCAACCCATTGTACCAACGATCCAAGCTTCAATGCCTTTCTGGCTCCATCGCCCCATCATACTGACATCCAGGATTCCACACCTTCCAGGCTCTGTCACCCACTCTATATCGATGATCTAGGACTCCACACCTTCTAGGATCCATCGCCCCCATCATACTAATGGTCCTGGCTTCAACACATTTCGAGCTTTATCTCCCCCATCGCAACTACGCTCTAGGCTCCCATGCCTTCCGGGCTCCATCGCCCATTTGGTCTGTGGGCATGATATCATCCTTTCCACCCTTATGGCATTCTGTTTCATCCCAATTTTTGAATTTAATCGACCGAAGAGGTCCTCCCTATGGCCTAGACACCAGATTGTGGAATGTTCACAGTGATGTATCCCATCACACACATGTAGAACATCCATTTTAACTCTTGGGGAATTTTAGGGAAATACCATCATATAGATTACCCCCTCATCCCAGACCATCATAATGGGGTAGAGATTACCATCCCCCTACCTAAAGAATCTGTAAGGTTTCATGTCCCAGTGGAATGACCTTAAAATGCACAAAACCCTTCATCTTAGTCACATGACGTTAAACTGTAGGACAACATCTTGGTCACATGACGTAAAACTGTACAACATTTTGGTCAAGGCTACATGACCTAAAACCACAGTAACCATGGTCAATGCTATGTGAAACTAAATTCCATCCATTACTCGTCCTAGCTACACGACATTAAACTACACACCATGTCCAAACTTCATGACCTTAAACTAAGAAACTTTGGTCCAAGAAATAAGACATTAAACTTTTTACAACATCAGGGTCTGTTACTCCGAGTTTAGATATGTCATCCCACTGACAAACACTGATGTGTTGTGGTGTGGAACCCAAAGTGTTAGACTCCAAAAGAACATAATCCCAATCCATCTCCATGATTAGTAGAGTCCTTTTATTTGGATACACTCCTTCTTTGTTGTTTGAGGCAACCCCCTAACAATACAGATGCTCGTCCTATGGATTGCCTACTGTCCTAGGCCAATGCCCTAGAAAACATTGGATGACATTTGGTGATAGGACCCATGTTTTGAACATGGTCAATGGTCGACTATCATTTTTCCATCATCATACCAGGTAACATGATATGGATGTTGGGTTTTGAACACAGTCAACAGATAACCTCCACCATTGCACCACCATCATTGAGATCTAGATTTTGAACTCTATGATTCCACCTTTTTTCACATCTCTAAGTTTAGATGGAAAGTCCAAAACCTTTTGTGTTACCCTTTCATGCATCATTGCATGTCAAATAAGTGGGAAAGTGTCTCTGGGATATTTCCAGCCTGACATCTCCATTCCCCTTTCTATGTGGTTCCATGTGTCAGGAAAATCCCATAATTACCTCATGTTTCCCCCACCGAGAATGACTCATGTGGGCTTAGTAGTTTTTATACGATGTGTACTGATATAGTTGAGTGACAGAGACATCCTCGTCCCAGATGACGTTAAACTGAATTATCATCCATCGTGACGTTAAACTGTATCATCGTTCGTCATGACGTTAAACTACAAATAATCTTCTGTCATGACGTTAAACTGAATCACTGTCCTTCATGAAATTAATCTTCTCATTATTATCCCACATGACATTAAACTGCTCATCTTCGTCCCGCATGATGTTAAATTTCATTATCGTCTCAAATGTCATTTAACTACATTATAGTCCTACATGACTTTAAACTGCTCATCTTCATCTGTGATGACGTTAACCTGATCATTATCGTCCTTCATGAATTTAAACTACTCATATTTTTCTTGTAGGATGTTAAATTGTATCTTCATATGCCATGATGTTAAACTGCACATTATCATCCTGCACAGCATTAACCTGCTCAGCTTCATCTGTCATGATGCTGAAGCCACACAGTATCATCCTTCATGACTTTAAACTACTCATATTTGTTCTGTATGATGTTAAACTCTATCATCATCCGTCATGACGTTAAACAGCTCATTATCGTCCTGCTTGACTTTAAACTGCTCATCTTCGTCTAGCATGACGTTAAAATTTATCATTTTCCATCATGACGTTAAACATATCTTTATCATTATCCATGATGTTAAACTATATCATCATCTTTAATGACTTTAAACTTCTCATTATCATCATGTATATCATTAAGCTTCTCATCTTTTTTCTGTCATGACATTAAACTGCTCATTATCATCCTACACGACATTAAATAGATCATCTTTGTCCTGTATGATGTTAAACTGTATCATCATCTGTCATAATGATAAAAAGATCATTATTATCTTGCATGACATTAAATAGCTCATCTTCATCCGCTATGATGTTAAACTGCTCATTATCGTTGTGCATGACATTAAACTGCTCATCTTCATCCATCATGACGTTAAACTACTCATTATCGTACTGAACTACATTAAACTGCTCTTCTTCATCTGTCATGATGTTAAATGTCTCATTATCATATTTCATGACTTTAAACTGTTCATCATCATATAGCATGATGTTAAACTATATCTTCATCAGTCATAACCTTAAATTGAACATTATCATCTCAGATGATGTCAAAATGCACATTATCATCCTTCATGTTGTTAAACTACTCATGATCATCATGCATTACTTTAAACTGGTCATTATCGTCCTTCATGATGTTAAACTATTCATATTTTTCCACCATGATTTTAATCTTCTCATTATCATTTGTCATGATGTTAAACTACTCATTATTGTCTTGCATGATATTAAACTACTCATCTTCATCTTGCATGACGTTTATCTGTTCATCTTTGTCTTTCATGATGTTAAACTGGTCATTATTGTCCTACTTGACATTAAAAAGCTCATATTCATCCTTCATGATTTTAAACTTTTCATCTTCATCCGTCATGATTTTAAACTGCTCATTATCGTCCTGCATGACATTAAACTATTCATATTCATCCTACATGACATTAAACTGTTCATCTTCATCTGTCATGATGTTAAACTGTTCATTATCATCCTACATGACATTAAATTGTTCATCTTCATTTGTTATGATGTTAAACTATTCATTATTTTCCTATATGACATAATCATATTTGTCATGCATGAAGTTAAACTACATTATTGTCCCGCAAGAGGTTAAACAACATTATCGTCCTGTATGATGTTAAACTGCGTTATCGTCTTCCATGACATTAAACATCTCATTATTGTCCTGCATGACATTAAGCTTCTCGTCTTTGTCCCGCATGAACTTAAACTACATTATCATCCGTCATGATGTGAAACTACTCATTATCGCCCTGTATGACAATAAAGTACTCATGTTCATCCCTCATGATGTTAAATAGCATTATCATCCCTCATGACATTGAACTTCTCATTATCATCCCACATGACAATAAACTAAAAAATGGCCCAAGCTCAATGACCTTAAACTAAGATCCCCACTGTCGTCATCGCACGACGTTAAAATGTTTGATCCATCCAAGCTGAGGGACATAAAACCACTCCGAACTTGTCCCATATGACAATAAACTGCAAACTAGATGGGACTTCCATTCCATGGCCCACCCTCATGTCCCTCAACCATTCTGGGCCCCTGGCCCAAGTTTTCATCTTGAATTGTGCAATGTGGTGTGGAATTTATGTCCTCATTCACATAAAGATTTGTTAGCCATGACACATACATCCCCTTGAGACATACCTCCTTCATTTATTGTCCTTTCTATGAGGAAATTCCCTACCATGCTTCGCGCTCCCCATCACCTGGGTTTTCATCATCTTTGGAATCTAAAATTAACTCCAAACAGTGTTGATGCTTGGACCAAGGGATCTCCTTCCATTTTAGGCCAATGTCCTTGAGGATTTTGAGTGAACAATTTATACAAGTCTCGTGTTGTAAATATGGTCAACAGTCGACGGTCATTTGTTTTCCCCCATCCATGGTCACTCAACACGAATACTGTGTTGCAAAAATTGTCAGCAGTTGTCCTCAATTATCACTATTGTCTTGTGGTCTCCCACATAATAGGCATAGTGAATCACTCATTCTACCCATATGTCCCACACAAATGAAATTAAACTGGGTGTCTACGGTCCATGATCTATGACCCTAAACTATGATCTCCCTATGGGAAATACTTGTCAGGTTTGGATACTTTTCCACCCTATGCACAGTCTATCAAACTAAAGTCCCATCTTAATGGTCCACTCTACAACCTTAAGCTAGGAGTGTGTGACCCTAGGATCCTTTTACTCAGAAATTTATTTGAGTTCCTCTATATAACACGTCTTATTGGTGTACTCAGATACGGTGTGGAAAAGATCCCAAGGTGCAGAATTCTATCATGGAAATCCCCTCAATTCATGTCCACATTTCACGAGCCCTTTATTTGGATCCCCATACTCTTTCACATCTGAAAGGGACCAACTTTATGGCCTGGTGTCATTCCATATTGGCTTATATACCATCTTGGGCCAATGCCCCTGAAGACCTCATACAACATTTGCGACAGGTCCCGTGTTTCGAACATGGTTAGCAATCGACCCTTATTTGTCTATCCCCATGCTCAGCTAACACAAAATAGATACTGTGTTTCAAACATGGTTAGCAGTTATCCTCTATCGTCACACCACTATCATTGTGGTCCATATCTCAAGCATCATGATTCAAACCTTTCCACTCCCTTATGTTCTAGTGGAATTCTTACATACTCAGCTTTACCCCTTCACACATGGTGTGTTAAGTAGGCATGTAGGTTTTATTGGGACACCATTCACCTAGAGTCCCATTACCCCAAATATGTGCCTCCCTATACTAGGTAAGTCCCATCACTACTTCTTGTTTACCATACAGAACAAGACTGATTGGGCTTAGTGGTTTGGGTAGGATGTGTTCTGGTGTAGATTAACTACACATGCCCCTCGTCCTGCATGATGTTAAACTGCACTATTATAACTATGTATGGGTTGATTCCCTTCCACATGGGATACATAGGAACACTCAGACAACCTCTCTTGGGCCTAGCCCAATTTTCACCTTCATTCCCTTGACCTAAAGATTCTACTGAGAGCTTGTGGTGTGGCATAGACTCTTATGGTCCTCATTCATGTCGGGGTATGTACCGCACCACACACTTATTTTCTGGGTAGCCATGTCCTCGACACATGACGTTAAACTGCAGAACCTACCTTGAACAAGTTTAGGATTCTCCCTGATAATTATGGGATGTGTCAGCTTCCTCGCTAGAGAGGATTCCCCCAACCAGCGTTGGTTTCTAAGCACGTTGTGCCAAGAACTACATGTGGCTTGATTCCCATACTGATGGGATACATAGGAATGCCCGACCACTTTGATTTAGGCCCATCCTAACACTCACTTTTGGTCCCTAGACCTAAAAAACATCCTCCAGGGATACATGGCGTGGTTTAGACTCTTTATGTCCACATTCACATCAGTTTTACAGCTACAACATCACATACTCCCTTCTTGGGATCTCCCCTTTCACTCCTCATCCTATATTACGACATTAAACTTCATGAGTCTATATGTCATCAACGCATGACACTAAACTGTGGTTCTACACTAAACGAGTTCAGGATTCCCTATGTTAATCATGGGATTCGTCAGTTTCCTCTCTAGAGAGGATTCTCCCTACCAGCTTTGGTCTCTGACCGCACCGTGTTTCAAGAACTACGTTTGTCTTGATTCTCATCCTTATGGGATATGTAACGACACCCAGGAATTTGTTTTTGGGACCAACCCCTTGTCATTAACCATTCTAGCCCCTCTATCATGATCTTGGTCTAGGCAGTATGACCATTAAACTATGTGCACTATCCTCACCATAAGATGGTTAAACTATGTGTCTATCGTCCATATTTGTATAACGTAAAACTAAAGAGAATTCCATGTCCTTTCCAGAGAGGCCCTGTTATGAAGTAATTTTGATCCTTGATCAGACCAATGTAACCACAAAATGTGTTTCCACCACAGTGGAGTAATTTCAAGAGTGTTGGTCACCATTCGAACAACCCATCACTCTGCCCTTTAGGTTTTGTGTTCCCTTTATTTGGTCCCTCAATCTCTTTCATGTCTAAAGGGTCCCCCCTGATAGTATGGATGATTGGCCTATGGCTCACCTACTATCTTGCGATAAGGTTTTGGAATACTAATGGATGACATTTCGAGTCAGTACCCATGTTTTGAACATGGTCAGCGGTCGACCCTCATTTGTTATCCCCATTTCAGGTTAACGCAATAAGGGTGCTACGTTTTGAACACAACTAATAGTTATCATTCATTATCATGCCATCCTTATATTTTTATAAATTATGGGTATCATGATTCACAATTTCCACTCCCCCATGTTTGGATTAATTCTAACGCCCCTGGAATTACCCCACTTGTGCACTAGAGCACACTGGGAAAATGGTAATTCTACTATTCTGAGAGCTTCACTCTCCAGTCTGGCCTCCCTCTATTTTCCTGAAAATCCTGATCGGCTATTAAAATATTTCCATTATCTAGTAGAAATCCCTATTTTAGAATTCTCCCAATGGTTATTGATATCCCATTCTGATCCCCTCACCCCTTCTGTTTTTTTATCACGCTTGTACAGATGAATGCCCTTTTATTATCTCTTGTTTCCCACACCAAGCATGGATCATGAAAGCATAGAGATTTATTAATCTATTTACTAAATGCGATCGGGATAAAATGGACCCTAAGGAATTCATTTCCCTCAGCTGTTTCCTCAGAATGCGGTCCGCCTCTCCCTCCTTGTCCTCATTAGACCCCATTCTTAGGGGGGGTTCATTTGTAGGCACCAAGAAACACATCAAAAAAATATTCCAAATGCTTCCATAAATGATCCTAGATCATATCCCATTTTTCAAGAATCAATTTGACAGGTTGTAGAGACAAAAAGGAGTTACAAATTAGTGGTTATGGACATTTGATGTTGGGTTGGAAAATTGGTTCACAGAGCCCGTCCACGAAGCTCCCTCCGCGATCACGGAGCATAGGAACTTGACCGGAGCCTCTGTGAGTGCCACTATCCTCGATAATGGTCGACTTCGTGGGTACGCAGAACTTGATGGAACTTTACCGGAGCATCTGTGAGCGTCGTGAAGCATGACGACAGTCAGATCCATGACTACGAGAAACATGATGGAACTCCCTCCGGTTGCGGAGTGTGATTTCCTTCACGACATTATTTTCTCCTCATAGCGGGCCTTTGTGCTTCACGGTGCCCTCCTCTGACTTCCATCGCCAATAAATACCAGGCTAACCCCATTCATAAGGAAAATCACACCTCCCCATGGGCATCTGGTCTCCCATTTCGTGGAGATCTTATGCACCATGAACTGATGCCCTTTGCAAAGGGCTCCGCCCTTTGTGAATGAGGGAGCTTCGTTGGGTTTCTCGAGGTTTCTCCCTTGTCTTTTCTCCATGAGCCGCTTTTCTCCATGATCCGTTATGCATCATGAGTAGATATTCTCTGTGAGCTGCTCTACTCCGTGAGCCGCTCTGCTCCTCGAGACTCTCTTCTCCACAATACCCATTTCTTTGTGAAAAAATTTTCTCTGCGAGCCCCATTGCTCCGCGAGACCCCATGCTCCCCAGGAACATTTACTTCATGAAGCTGCTTCACGAGACCCCATGCTCTGCATGTAGAGACCCGTATCTTGACGTACATTGACATTACATTACTTTTGCGGAATACTTAGTACATAACAAAAACACACACACAAGGATCGTAATAGTTTAGTGTCTTTGGAAACTCAGAACGTAATCTTCTAATCGTGGTGAAAGATCTTCAATATCTCCCATAAAGATCTTCCCTTTTTTTTACCTAAAACCTTTCTTTATATCCTGGGGAAAATAAAACATAAAAGGGTGAGCTCAAATGCTCAGTAAGGGTAAACAAAAGAAATATCAATCACATCATATACATAAGAACATAGCTTTTGGAAATCTTAACCTGCAAAAGAGCTCATAATATCATAACATGGGATAAATCATAGAAGTGAAAATGAGATCCCCATAATCATAACATAAAACTTGAAACGTTGTGGCATGCACACATAATCATGGAAAATCATTTCTTGTTAGTCATGACTAATTGCCAAGACTATCTTAGTGGACAAAGTCCCTTTCTGAACCGAGTTCACTCCTCGTTTCAGTCCTGTATCACTGAACCGAAATAACCTTCCGTTCCAGCCATGTCTATCTCATGAGATATAAAATCTTTACCCAATGCATTGGAGGGAGATATAGGTCCCACCCATCTTATAATGAATCCTTTCTTATGTGTGCCACATAATCATAAAACATACATCATCGCATAACACATGTAACAAAAATGGGATTCTTGAAACATCATGACCTCATAAATCAATTCATATAAGATAAAGGAATTCATAAAAATAATTCCATCACAACATGATCAAATCAATTTAATAATAGGGATAAAAACATAACCCTTTATTATCTTAGATGGAAAATAATTTTGATAAAACACTTTAACTTCATTCTTGAGGAAAATATCCGTTCTTCTTCAAAAACATTTTTCCTTTCATAACATGTCATACAACTTTAAAATAAAAGAAGTTGATTAAAAATAAACTTGAAAACTTGTAAAGGAAGCTTCTTGGAAATAATGTTTTAAAAATCCATTCAAGCCGTATAAGTTAAAAAAAACATTCTTCTAACTTTTGTCGGAAAAATCAAAAAGTACCTCGTACGAAAAACGACAAAAGATTCCTTTCATATCTTTTACAAAAAACTTACCGAAGGGTAAAATTGGATATAAACTATTGTATAAGGAAGGAAATAATATTACATATCGATGGAACATGGATGTGGATGATAAAATACACCCCAGTAATTACCAAAGTAAAAACAATCTCGGATAAAAGTGAGATTGTGATATTTTCCCTTACCTTAGGTCTGACTTGCTTTGTAAGTGTCCGAACCTCCTGTATAATGATTTAAATCATGTTATTGACTTATTACAGAATCATATTCATTGTTATGATATCATATATGGTTCACTTATGACATTATATTACCCGTTCTTTTATAAATTCCATGTTAAAGAAGCGTTTTGGGTAAAATCGTTTCATTTATCTTAGGTGTTTTGACTTGTTGTTCTTGACATCATTATTACTTATATCATGATTTACTTACTTCCAGAATATAAAATATGATTTATATATCATATATATTCAGTATATATATATATATAATAGATAGATAAATAAAATGAACAACACCGTTCATGGAGACGGTAGTCCGTACGTACGCATGAACGCTGTTTTTCTTTCCTTATTGTCTTGAAATGGAAGTAAGTAGATGACATACATATGTATATATATACATAAATCCAGTAGCTTTATAATGTCATATATTTCATTATTATTTCTTATATATACATTATAATCATTCTTAAATGGTTAACATGGAGAATGAATCTCATCGCGTCGTGGAGACGGTAGTCCGTACGTACGCACGAGCGATGATATCATTTCTATAAATATTGAATTGAATTGGAGTGGATTATACAATATATCAGAATCAATATGATGTTTTAATAACTATGTATAGTTATTATTTACACCATTATACCCATCCATGTAAGGTGGTGGTGGAAAATAGATTACACCACGGCGTGGAGACGGTATTCCGTACGTACGCACGCGCGGTGATTTCTTTTTCTGTAGGATGGATAGATGGTGAAATAGGGTTGTTTCATACTTATAATAACATATCAGTATATGAGTGATACTGATGTTATTACTTCATAATGAAACAACCTAAGAAGAAGAAGTGGAAGAAGAAATAAAGATGAAAGAATTGGTAACGGTAATTACCTCTTCTTTGAAGTGCCTCTTTGAGACCTCCTCTTAGGGCACTAGAATTGGTCTTTGAGGAAGACCAGAACCTCTAGGATGTTGCTAGGGAAGTGGAGAAGAGATTTTGGCAGGGGTTGGCCGAGCTTGAGTGCTCAAATTGGTGTGAGGAGGAGGGGGAGGAGGTGTCCTTTTATAAGGGAGGAGAGGGGCACCTTAGGAATATCTCAAAATATTATTTAATATTAAAGTCAAAATCGGTTTATAATGGTTCCAAAGGGTCTTATTTCGAAGATAAGGTGGGGAGGGGTCGAAATCCTATCAACCAATAGAATTTAGACAAGTTTAGGATATTATTTTAACCTTATCAATTAGATTTAACTATAAGTTAAATAATTTAACTTTTACCGTGTCTTTTTGTTTTCTTTCACTATATGGTTAATACACTTACTATAACATGCCAAACGAACCCCAAATTGTTTATTATTAATATATATATCCTTATCTAAGTCATTTGGCCGAACCTTATATTTTTAGGAATACAATAACAATTAATAATATAATATTTGATTTAAAAACTATTTTGTGTCAATTTTGACACTATTTGATATATGATTTTTGTGAAAGTCATAACATAATTAAATGTTAGAACCAAGTTGATTAAATCAACATTAATATATCATAGTAACCTAGAAAATTAGTGGAATTTATAAAAAATCTCAAATTACATTTATTTTGGTGTTTATAACATCAATTATGTCAATATTTCATTAATAAGATAATTACTGTATCATCGTTGTGTCATAAATAAATTAAATTATTTTATGTCTAAAAATTACAAATAAAATACCATCATGTAGGAAATCTTTTTAGCTTTCTAATGAATATTTACAATTGAATTTATCTTATGTATAACCCCATATTAAAAATTATTTACTTATTAAACTTTGATTTTAACTATTTTAACCCTTCTTTAAATAAATTAATAATAAATGTCCTAATCTAATCCAAGTGGGCCTAAATGGTCATTATTTATTCCTAAGTTTGTTTTTGGTCGAATTACACTTGTCCAATAGAATTAGGACATGTGTTAGGGTAATTGTAATATCATATTTACCCTTAGTTACCCTATTTACTATTAACCGCGGTAAAAAAAGTAAAAAGTTACTATTCACCAAAAAATTATTTTCATCTCATTGAACCGCATTTTAGTCCTTGATATTAACCGTGTCTCTCGGATTTTCGAAATTCCATTCACAGAAGCGGCGAAATTAAGTTTTATGAAAAATTCAGTTTTTTTAACTACCACTTAGTAGTTTCACTATTCATCAAAAATTGATGTTTTTCAGAACAATGTCAAAATTTCATCCTAAGCTATATTTCATATTCCGAATTCAAAAATGAAATCTATTTTACCAAATTCATAACATAGAAGTTTCATTAATTAATTTTATAATTAAATCCTGCTGTTAAAATAAATAGCGTGTTTTTAGGAAACAATATATATCAAAAGATTGACACTTGATTATGTCTGGTTTAAATGTGAAATTACAACCAATGACCAACATTGTATTAAATTTTAAAAATATATTCTAAATATACTTTAAAACCACTCAAATTAATAATTTATCACTATTAATTATTTCGATTAAAAAAGTTGTTTTTAATTATAATTTAGTAATTTTCACTATTAATCAGAATATGAAAGTTATCCGAAAAGTACCAAAATTTCACCTTAGGCTAAATTCGATACTACGAATCCAAGAATGAAGTTCATTTTGAAAAATAAGATTTACAGAATTTTAAAAAGTGGTTATTACTATTCATAACGGCTAGTTTTAATAATATTTTAATAGCACATCGTTGTTTAGTGAAACTCGGTATTGCGTATTACACACGCTATCGAGGAAGGTCGCGATTGCGTGTAATGCAAGGCAAGACAAGGATGCGTGTTGTGCAAGCTCCTTTTGGTGTAGCGTACAACACAAGACATTAATAAAATTAAAAAGAATATTTTTTTATAAAATCTTGGGCTGTTACATTCTACCCCCCTTAAAATGAATTTCGCCCTCGAAATTCGTCGGGGTTATAAATGGTTTACTATTCGAAAGTTTCTTTAATAGAAACCCACATCGTAAAAAGGAATATCAAAACCAATCTGTAAAAACAAAAGTATGAAACGTAACGGTTACCCAAATAAACTAATCATTGGGTTTCCACATAGGTGAAAATATGGATATGGAAGAGAAATCTAACCATCATGTTCTGAAGGAGAGTGGTAGAGAACATGGCTATGGAAAAGCCAGTAATCACAAATCCATAGATTTGTGATGATATAAGGTACCATCTGATTCATCAGGTATAAGATCACTAGGACAACATTTTTGGTTTTCAAGATCATTTCCCCTAAAGTTGAAAATTTGAATTAGAATAAATACTTACTTTATTTTGTTACAATCTCACTGTTGTTCGTGCCTTGACCAATTTCCACTTCATCTCTTAAATAAATGAAGTTGAATTTGTTATTCGTGAAGTGTTAGCAGATCATGTGATAGAATGACGGGTCATTCCATCTGTCTCAAACAAAAGGTTAGCAAAAATTATATGCATAAATCGATCTATAGTGAGATTAATCATATATGGTTCCTAAAATGGACTTATAATTCATATATCATACTGCTTAATATAATAAAACTAGTTTCTACTAAACAGGGACTTCCTGTAGGCCAGTGGTAGGCGATAAAGGCCAGTCGCACTTCGGTTGTGGGTTCGATTCCTACAGCCTTGTCCGAAGCGATGGGCTGTCGCCCGTCCTGCAGGTTGTACTTTTTCCAAAACTATATTACTATAACATCCCATCAATAATATCGAAAAAAAAACTTCTATCCTTAAACAATACTAACTTATTCCAACATAATCCCTTCCAATCTTTAGGCTTACCCATAATACTACAGTCCACTCTCATAACATAGTGAAAACAATTACCAGAGATTTAATATCATCGTTGATCCCCATATATCATAAGATATGTTTTGTTGGTCACATTCCAAACATTCAAAGTCCTTAATCATGTATACTCTTGAATACCCATTAAACCTTAGTGAAAACATGAATGTAGTTAAAAGTTAACACTTTACACATACCAAAATCCTAAAAATTATTTATACTCAAACCATGATATCACTTAGTCCTTATATCAATCATGAGCTCATGAATACAATCAAACATCTCATTATCTTCTTATCCTTTCATTATGCACTTATCATCTACTTTCCAAAAGTATCTGAATAACCTTTCATGGTTACTGGTAACATTAATCAGACAACAATGTAACAATCCTTACATGTCTCTTTATTCCATAGTACCATGAGATTACTTATACAACATTACACATGATAAACATGTAATCATTCCACTACATTCTCAAACCATTGACCGAGCTTCAAAAATTCATTCATCTCACATATCATTTGTAGTCTCTTCATCATCATCCACATAAATACTACCCATATGACCATACTGATTCTCTTCATAAGTCTTTCCCTTAGGGCATTTGTTTGCATAATGCCCATACATTCCACATTTAAAACACTTAACCATTTTTGATGTCGTAGCAATACCATTATCCTCATCCATGGTGTTAACTGACCCTTTTCCTTTGCACTTACTTGCTTTGTGTCCTTCTTTTCCACACCCAAAGCATCTTCCAGTTCCTTTGAAACATTCTCCTTGATGCCTCTTCCCACATGATTTACATAGGGGAAATTGAACTTTCTTTCCTCTATGATCATCATGGAACTCCATCTTTCTCTTATTAGTCGAGTCAGGAAACTTACCAAATTTTACTTTATTGATCATATTGTGAGATTGCTGATTCGGCATAATAATGATGTTTGGACATCCAAATCCCATTTCATTTGGTTTCTCATGAAGAATATCATTCCATTGTCCATCATATCCTCCATTATTGTGAATCATCTTGTTCCCAGCCATTTTCTAAAACCCAAACAGAATAGTGTTAGATGCAAAAATCATAATAAAGGGGGAGTAACTTAAATATCTAACATCTTTGGTTTAATCTAATATCGTTACCATAGTTCTAGGACTATATCCTATACGTATACTTATCCTTAGGGGCATCCCTAGACATACCTTAGAAATATCTCTAGGGATCTCACTAACGTTTTCGCATCCTAGTTTCCAAAGGTTGACTAAACCTTTCCTCTGATACCAACTGTAGAGACCCGTATCTTGACGTACATTGACATTACATTACTTTTGCGGAATACTTAGTACATAACAAAAACACACACACAAGGATCGTAATAGTTTAGTGTCTTTGGAAACTCAGAACGTAATCTTCTAATCGTGGTGAAAGATCTTCAATATCTCCCATAAAGATCTTCCCTTTTTTTTACCTAAAACCTTTCTTTATATCCTGGGGAAAATAAAACATAAAAGGGTGAGCTCAAATGCTCAGTAAGGGTAAAAAAAAGAAATATCAATCACATCATATACATAAGAACATAGCTTTTGGAAATCTTAACCTGCAAAAGAGCTCATAATATCATAACATGGGATAAATCATAGAAGTGAAAATGAGATCCCCATAATCATAACATAAAACTTGAAACTTTGTGGCATGCACACATAATCATGGAAAATCATTTCTTGTTAGTCATGACTAATTGCCAAGACTATCTTAGTGGACAAAGTCCCTTTCTGAACCGAGTTCACTCCTCGTTTTAGTCCTGTATCACTGAACCGAAATAACCTTCCGTTCCAGCCATGTCTATCTCATGAGATATAAAATCTTTACCCAATGCATTGGAGGGAGATATAGGTCCCACCCATCTTATAATGAATCCTTTCTTATGTGTGCCACATAATCATAAAACATACATCATCGCATAACACATGTAACAAAAATGGGATTCTTGAAACATCATGACCTCATAAATCAATTCATATAAGATAAAGGAATTCATAAAAATAATTCCATCACAACATGATCAAATCAATTTAATAATAGGGATAAAAACAGAACCCTTTATTATCTTATATGGAAAATAATTTTGATAAAACACTTGAACTTCATTCTTGAGGAAAATATCCGTTCTTCTTCAAAAACATTTTTCCTTTCATAACATGTCATACAACTTTAAAATAAAAGAAGTTGATTAAAAATAAACTTGAAAACTTGTAAAGGAAGCTTCTTGGAAATAATGTTTTAAAAATCCATTCAAGCCGTATAAGTTAAAAAAAACATTCTTCTAACTTTTGTCGGAAAAGTCAAAAAGTACCTCGTACGAAAAACGACAAAAGATTCCTTTCATATCTTTTACAAAAAACTTACCGAAGGGTAAAATTGGATATAAACTATTGTAGAAGGAAGGAAATAATATTACATATCGATGGAACATGGATGTGGATGATAAAATACACCCCAGTAATTACCAAAGTAAAAACAATCTCGGATAAAAGTGAGATTGTGATATTTTCCCTTACCTTAGGTCTGACTTGCTTTGTAAGTGTCCGAACCTCCTGTATAATGATTTAAATCATGTTATTGACTTATTACAGAATCATATTCATTGTTATGATATCATATATGGTTCACTTATGACATTATATTACCCGTTCTTTTATAAATTCCATGTTAAAGAAGCGTTTTGGGTAAAATCGTTTCATTTATCTTAGGTGTTTTGACTTGTTGTTCTTGACATCATTATTACTTATATCATGATTTACTTACTTCCAGAATATAAAATATGATTTATATATCATATATATTCAGTATATATATATATATAATAGATAGATAAATAAAATGAACAACACCGTTCATGGAGACGGTAGTCCGTACGTACGCATGAACGCTGTTTTTCTTTCCTTATTGTCTTGAAATGGAAGTAAGTAGATGACATACATATGTATATATATACATAAATCCAGTAGCTTTATAATGTCATATATTTCATTATTATTTCTTATATATACATTATAATCATTCTTAAATGGTTAACATGGAGAATGAATCTCATCCCGTCGTGGAGACGGTAGTCCGTACGTACGCACGAGCGATGATATCATTTCTATAAATATTGAATTGAATTGGAGTGGATTATACAATATATCAGAATCAATATGATGTTGTAATAACTATGTATAGTTATTATTTACACCATTATACCCATCCATGTAAGGTGGTGGTGGAAAATAGATTACACCACGGCGTGGAGACGGTATTCCGTACGTACGCACGCGCGGTGATTTCTTTTTCCGTAGGATGGATAGATGGTGAAATAGGGTTGTTTCATACTTATAATAACATATCAGTATATGAGTGATACTGATGTTATTACTTCATAATGAAACAACCTAAGAAGAAGAAGTGGAAGAAGAAATAAAGATGAAAGAATTGGTAACGGTAATTACCTCTTCTTTGAAGTGCCTCTTTGAGACCTCCTCTTAGGGCACTAGAATTGGTCTTTGAGGAAGACCAGAACCTCTAGGATGTTGCTAGGGAAGTGGAGAAGAGATTTCGGCAGGGGTTGGCCGAGCTTGAGTGCTCAAATTGGTTTGAGGAGGAGGGGGAGGAGGTGTCCTTTTATAAGGGAGGAGAGGGGCACCTTAGGAATATCTCAAAATATTATTTAATATTAAAGTCAAAATCGGTTTATAATGGTTCCAAAGGGTCTTATTTCGAAGATAAGGTGGGGAGGGGTCGAAATCCTATCAACCAATAGAATTTAGACAAGTTTAGGATATTAGTTTAACCTTATCAATTAGATTTAACTATAAGTTAAATAATTTAACTTTTACCGTGTCTTTTTGTTTTCTTTCACTATATGGTTAATACACTTACTATAACATGCCAAACGAACCCCAAATTGTTTATTATTAATATATATATCCTTATCTAAGTCATTTGGCCGAACCTTAGATTTTTAGGAATACAATAACAATTAATAATATAATATTTGATTTAAAAACTATTTTGTGTCAATTTTGACACTATTTGATATATGATTTTTGTGAAAGTCATAACATAATTAAATGTTCGAAAAAAGTTGATTAAATCAACATTAATATCTCATAGTAACCTAGAAAATTAGTGGAATTCATAAAAAATCTCAAATTACATTTAGTTTTGTGTTTATAACATCAATTATGTCAATATTTCATTAATAAGATAATTACTGTATCATCGTTGTGTCATAAATAAATTAAATTATTTTATGTCTAAAAATTACAAATAAAATACCATCATGTAGGAAATCTTTTTAGCTTTCTAATGAATATTTACAATTGAATTTATCTTATGTATAACCCCATATTAAAAATGATTTACTTATTAAACTTTGATTTTAACTATTTTAACCCTTCTTTAAATAAATTAATAATAAATGTCCTAATCTAATCCAAGTGGGCCTAAATGGTCATTATTTATTCCTAAGTTTGTTTTTGGTCGAATTACACTTGTCCAATAGAATTAGGACATGTGTTAGGGTAATAGTAATATCATATTTACCCTTAGTTACCCTATTTACTATTAACCGCGGTAAAAAAAGTAAAAAGTTACTATTCACCAAAAAATTATTTTCATCTCATTGAACCACATTTTAGTCCTTGATATTAACCGTGTCTCTCGGATTTTCGAAATTCCATTCACAGAAGCGGCGAAATTAAGTTTTATGAAAAATTCAGTTTTTTTAACTACCACTTAGTAGTTTCACTATTCATCAAAAATTGATGTTTTTCAGAACAATGTCAAAATTTCATCCTAAGCTATATTTCATATTCTGAATTCAAAAATGAAATCTATTTTACCAAATTCATAACATAGAAGTTGCATTAATTAATTTTATAATTAAATCCTGCTGTTAAAATAAATAGCGTGTTTTTAGGAAACAATATATATCAAAAGATTGACACTTGATTATGTCTGGTTTAAATGTGAAATTACAACCAATGACCAACATTGTATTAAATTGTAAAAATATATTCTAAATATACTTTAAAACCACTCAAATTAATAATTTATCACTATTAATTATTTCGATTAAAAAAGTTGTTTTTAATTATAATTTAGTAATTTTCACTATTCATCAGAATATGAAAGTTATCCGAAAAGTACCAAAATTTCACCATAGGCTAAATTCGATACTACGAATCCAAGAATGAAGTTCATTTTGAAAAATAAGATTTACAGAATTTTAAAAAGTGGTTATTACTATTCATAACGGCTAGTTTTAATAATATTTTAATAGCACATCGTTGTTTAGTGAAACTCGGTATTGCGTATTACACACGCTATCGAGGAAGGTCGCGATTGCGTGTAATGCAAGGCAAGACAAGGATGCGTGTTGTGCAAGCTCCTTTTGGTGTAGCGTACAACACAAGACATTAATAAAATTAAAAATAATATTTTTTTATAAAATCTTGGGCTGTTACACTGCAAGCCGCCCTCCTTCGTGAAGCTGCTTCGCGAGACCCCATGCACGATGAAACTACTTCACAAAGACATATTCTTTACCAAGATCCTACCTTGGAGCTCACTGGTCTATACCACCGGGGGGCTGCGCCCCCGCACCCCTACTTCAGTTCTCTATCGGGCTGCAATCCCACCCTTCCAGGCTGGTCCCTACCCTTCCTTCACTGCCCCACATGCAAAATTTACAGTCGCACCATGATGTTTTTGGGTTGGGACGTCAAAAATTTTCATTGCGCCCTTATGTGCAGACACCTTCCACATATCAAACACTGTGATTTGAGATACTCCTTCACACACCATGACACACCTTGAGTCGACATATTCCTCTTGGTTTGTTTCCCATGTCGTGAGTTGAAATTTTCATCATCAATTCCCTTGATTATCTTATGTAGAATTTTTCCTCAAGCAACTACTCCAAACCCTATCACTTTGATCCTATGCTAGGTTGAACCAGAAAGTGCTGCTTTTGCGTAAGTCCCAGAACCAACCATTTTTTGGCGCCTTATACCAAATAGTCCTATCTTTATGACTATAAACTGTAGTGCACCCTATACTGAAAATATAGGATACCTATATCCCCAAACAAGAGATTACTTATGAGCCAAACATAATATACCAATAGTCCTCTCTACATGACTATATACTGTAGTATACCCTATGTGCCAAATATACGATGCCACTTTCTCTAAACAAGAGATGCCTTATTCTCCAATCATAAGATGACAACATTACTCTTTACATGACTATAAACTATAGTATTCCCTATCATTCAGTAACAGGATGCCTCTTGTTCCAAATAAGAGATGCCTTATGTGATAATCATATGATGCCTCATGCCATGATTATAGTGGAATAATTTCAAGAGTGTTGGAATAAATTCAATCATTCCATCACTCCACCTCATGCTTTGTTTGTACTTCATTAGGATCTTCATCCTCTTTCATGCATGAAGGGCCCCCCTAATAGCCTAGTCCCATGCCACCTCGGCTCACCAACCATCCTGGGCCAATTCCCCAGAAGACATTGGATAACACTTAGAGTCAGGTTTATTTGTTTCAAACACAGTCAACAGTCGAACCTCATTTGTTTTTCCCCATTTCAGGCTAACGTGATATGTATGTTGTGTTTCGAACACGATCAACAGTTATCCTCCATCGCCACACCACCCTCATTTATTTCTGAATGTCGGTCATGTGATTCACACTTTTCATATCCCTTGGTTCATATTGATTCCAAATCCCTTGGCGTTATCCCTCTTGTGCACTAGAACATAACTGTAGACCTCAATTATATGCCTCTACCCACCAGCGAGTTGAGATGCCCTCATGACCAGACATGAGGAAGACACTCGGGAAGCTTCCATGCTAAGACTCATTCACTATTTACACTCCATATAGGCACCCAGGAAGCTTCCATACGTAAGCCCCATCCACCATTTCTGATCCTTACCGGCACTCGGGAAGCTTCCATGCGTAATCCCCATCCACTGTTGCCACTCCTTAGCGGAACCTGGGAATCTTCCCTGCATAATCCCCATTCACCATTCTTTGCGGCCGCACCTCTGCACCACGATTGTCAGATCTATTGTAGCCTCTTGTTTCCCTCACTGATTATGACTCACATTTTCTTAGACTAAGAATTGACCATGCATCCCTTCTGCATTTCCTTAGAGTGTAAGTCCCAACCCCATCCCGAACTACGTGGACATTGATCCTTGCCAAGGAAATTTATGTAGGAAGCCTCCCAGTGGTTAAATCCCAACAACCATTGTTCCCAATTACCTTCACACCAGTTCACCAAATAACTCTTTGTAACTACGTGGAATTTAATCCTTTCCAAGGAAAGGTATGTAGGAAACCTCCCTGAGGTTCAAGGTCAACAACCATTGGTCCCAACTCACTTCACTTTGGTTCACCAAATACCCATTCTGAACTACGTGAACTTTGATCCTTTCTAAGTCAAGGAATATAAGAATACTCCCTGAGGTTCAAGCGCATCATCCATTGGTTCTTACCCCCTTCACGTAGGTTCACCAAGACCCCATTACAAACTACGTGGACTATGATACTTTCCAAGGTAAGGTATGTAGGAAGCCTCCTAGAGGTTCAAGCCCAACAACCGTTGGTCCCCACTCCATTCATGTCAGTTCACCAAATACCTCTCTAGAACTATGTGGACTTTGATCCTTACCAAGGCAAGGTATGTAGGAATCCTCCACGAGGTTCATGTCCAATAACCATTGGTCCCATCCTAATTCACATCGCTTCACCAAATAGCCATTCTAAACATAGTATACTTTGATCCTTGCCAAGGAAAGGTATGTCAGAAGCCTCCCTATGGTTCAAGACCATTGTCCATTGTTTCTGACCCCCTTGACATCTGTTCACCGAGCCCCAATTCTGAATCACACTTACATTGATCCCTTCCAGGGAAAGGTACATTGGAAGCCTCCCTAAGGTTCAATCCAAAAAACCATTGGTCCTGACCCCCTTCACGTTAGCTCACCAACACCATCCCTAACTATATGGACTTTGATCCTTTCCAAGGCAAGGTACATAGGATGCCTCCATGAGGTTTAATACCAACTCCCATCTATCCCGACTACTTCATGTCGGTCCACCCACATCCCGCATGATGTTAAACTGTCAGACTGTTTTTCATCCCGCAAGGTGTTAAACTATACCCATTTGAATTACATGGGATTTAATCCTTGTCTCCTAGAAAAGGTACGTAGGAATCCTCCCTGAGGACCAATACCAATTGAAGGTAAGTTATTGGAACCCCATTCAGTGGTAAGCCAACGTCATCCTCATTCAGCGGTAAGCTATTGAAGTTTCACAATCGATGGTAAGCCATTTAAGTTTCCAATCGACGATAAGATGGGGTCATATGGATTACGTGGAATTTTATTCTCTTCCACTGGGATACGTAAGAAGCCTCCCTGAGGTTCAAGCCCATCACTCATGTATCATATTGATCTATCCATCGACCCTAATGTTCTGGGAAGATCATGCCCCGTCACGGAGGTTCTATTTCTCCTGGATCACATCCATGCGTCCATTATCATGGGCTGCCTACTCAGCTCTCCCATCATCCCACCGAACTACGCAAACTTTGATTTCCTGCCACGGGGATACACTTGAAGTCTCTTCAAGGCTCAAGCCCAACATCACCATATTCCTCATGTTGGTTCCATCTCATTCTCCCTCCACTTCATTCAACTCTCCATCGTCCATCTTGATTCTTACCCGGGCCACCACATCTTGGTGGGATCATGTCATCCACCTCATCACTACTTCTAGCAGTACCTGGGGTGCAATCCACACATAATCCCTAGCATGTCTCTGGGTTGTTTCCCTTTTTGTACACCAAGATTCATCACCCCTTAAAACTATGTGGGTTTTGATCCCTGTCGTCTACACAAGGTATGTAGGGATCCTCCACGAGGATCAATCCCAGCCAATGGTAACCTTAGTGTCCCTCATTATATGGTGCACTCTTTTTGACCCACCCTTAGTGGTGTCCAGATCATCCTTCATGGTGTGATATTTTCCCTATATGGGACACACCACCTCGGATCCATCCTCATTGGTCATTCTGATCCATCCATCTAGTATGCGCTCCAGGTTCTCCCTCCTAGGGAAGTACCAGTCTAATACGACTCCATGGGATGTTCTGATCACTCTAAATCCTTCTTTTCAAGATGTTAAACTCATGGACTACCTCATGTAAAACATGAGCTGCATGAGGAAAACCTTGTATGACACACCTTTGGTGTAACCATCTCCAAAAGATGTTAAACTCATGGAATAACCTATGTTAATCATGGGAAGCTGAGGAAAACCTCAGAGACATGCCTATGCCATATGATACCCCACAATTGACATGAGATGCCTCGGGTTCTGCGCCCTTGAGATTCCCTATTTTGAGGTAGAATATAGGTCCCCCAGTGGCCACACATCAAGAGATTCCCCGACATGCCAGATGTTGTCTTCTACTCTGATCAATGTTCACTACCATGTCAAGACCCCATGGAATGTCTTGAAGGAAGTAGTGAAATTAAATGACATACACAATGATATGGTATCAGGAACGAGATTTAGGAATCATGACTCAAATATTTATGGGAGACCCGGACTATGTGATGAGTTCCGAGGAGGAATCCCCTGAAGGAGGAATAGATATACCATCATCCCATTTTGATTAAGGAGAAAATTCCCCTGAATAAAGAATGAATGTCACCCACCATTGGAAAGTGGGAATGTGGGGAAAAAGCTGCACATCCTCAAAACCAGACAGATGCACACGCCTCAATGAAAGTTTCAGAAATAGGTTCTTAGATATGTTGGCTCTTTCTGATGTTTTATATGATTTGATAACTCTACTCACACCCTTATTCTATCCATATTTCCATTACATTTTCAACATAGTTTCCTCTTTCAACATGATCACCATATTGGTCTATTGACAAAAAATACAAAAAAACTCAATTGTTATCCAATAATCTCCCCCTTTGTGTTTGTTTTCAACACCCACTTCAACACATACATTTAACCTTATCAAAACAATAAGTTTTATTTTTTTCTTTTATCATTTTTTGTTCTCCATGTCTTATTTTATTTATTCCCCTATTCCCTATATATCACTATTTTTAACTCCCCCTTAATATATTCTCACACCCTTATTGAAAATAAAATTCAAAGGGGTCTTCATGACAAGTTTCCTTCCTTTGTGAAAAATTGTCTATTTTCAAAAGGTTTGGAAATTCACATCTCAAAATCCTGGAACACTTCATTAGGAGAACATAAATCACCCATACGTTTCTAAAAAAAGATCCTTTAACTAACAACTCAAACTCTACATGGGAGAACCTGGTGAGGAAAAGAAGAGTGTATAATTAAGGTTATCAATTTTTTCCATTATACAACGTTTATTAAATACCTTTTCATGTTTCCTTAAACATTCTCATTTTGGGGAAATCTTGAAAGGTTTTTATTTAAGATAAAACCTCACCCAAAAAATCCCAACAAGTATATTATAATTTTTGGGTGAATAAACAAAACTTATAAAAACATTTCTTAACGTCATTACTTTATTTTGATAGAATAGTAATCGAAAAATAACCATCTTCTTTTATTTAACACCTTCAATTACCTGTAAATTTGTACAAATACAAAAAATTTCTAGGAATAACAAGGAACTTCATAGATTCTCTAAAGAAACATTTAGACTAATATTCCTCTCCCAGTCTTGAATTTTTCTTCTTATTATTGAATTTTTCATTGGATGTATTTTATTCCTCCAAATAATCATTCTCATATTTTGTAACAAGTTTATTTTCATTTGTAGACGCTTCTAAAAAGGATATCAACTTCTTTTATTCTCTAGTAACCTTTTTGTTTCAATGATTTTGTAAAAAATATTTAGTCACTTCTTTTTTTCTAGTAGGATAGTAAAAAAACGTTTAGTATCATTCCCTTCTTTCTCACTTATCTTGAATATTTTCCAAAATTTTAACCCACAATCTATTGATACCTTTTTATCAAATCTACTCATATCATCATAGGAATATTTCTTCACCTTTTTGTATGTATATTTTTTTTCTTCTTCTAAGTTTCTTTCCATATTATATTTTTCTGGAAAAATAACTAATCACCCTTTCTTTTCAGATTCATAATGTTTGACTTTCTCCACTTTATTAACATACTTATATTTCTTCATCTTCTATGTTTCCTTTTTTTAGTTCCACATAATTTTCTTGGAACATTTGATCTTATTTAATCATCATAGATCCCCCATGAATCATGCTTATTTGCAGGTGAAGACAAGTTATACCAACATGAATAAGCTCTATGTCCAAAAATTACACAACACCAACAGTGACATCTGAATCTTGTTCTTTCGGATTGAGAGTAAAAATGTATATGAAATTTGATGTTGTTGTTTCATCATAAATTTTGTACCACGTTTCTCAGGATTACACATTCTTAAAGAATTATGATCTTTCATGATGAAATATGTTTTCTCATAAGCCTGATTTTTTGTTCCTTTATTTTCACCTTCTCTAGAAGTATCACCTTTAACTTCAATTGACTTGGTGAATTTTTCTCTCATATTTATTATCTCAATTTTTTCAAGAAGAAACATTGATTGTATTTATAAAAGTTCTCTTTCTTTCTCATGAAAATTAATTTTGAAAACATTAATGATTTTTTTGAATTTACCTGTCTTCAACATGTTTAGTTTACTTTATTCAATAAGGGTAGATCCTATATTATTGAGATCCTCATTTCAAGTTGACTTCTCTTCATAAAATTTCAGTTTTATTTCATGTTCATAGTTATAAAAAGTTATTCTTTAAACATACTACTTCATCTTCATTCATTCTTTCTTGAGTAAAATATTCTGCAAAATTTAATTCTTTAGATAATTGTTGACATTTATTTCCATTTCTATCATCTCATTATTCTCATCATAACTTCTAGATGAATAAATTCCATTTATAAATTGGGAAATAATTCTGATTTGATGATTGGATTTGTCATCATATGAGTAATCATTATTATTTCTTCTAATCAATTTACTTTCAATATTTTTTTGTAAGGAATTCTTTACTTATGTTTCCTTCACCTTTTTTATAAGGTTTACCATTACCATATTAAGACTCATATTCTTCTATTTTATTCCTGGGAAAATTTTGAGAAAAATTTCAATTCCCTTCACAATTCTAACATCTGATTGTTTTACTTTTCCACTTTCTCTTATTATATTTCACTGAAATATGGGAAACAATTATATTAAAAACTTCATCTTTGTCCTCTACTTTTGAATCACTTGATACTTATTTAATTTCCTTATATTTCTCTTTCCCTTTAATCAAAGATTTGAAGGAAATTTCCTGATCAACCTTTTATTTATTTTCCATAACATTGTATCTTATCATTTCATAAGTAACAAGAATACACTGTATATCATCTAGATACAAGGTTTTAGAATATCTATTTTCTAAAGATGAAACCTTGGCATCAAACTTATCCTGAAGAATTATCAAGACCATTTAGAAAATATTTTTGACTTAAAATTTCTCACGTAGACCTCTTATGGTGAAAAAAAATATCATTTACTCTTGTAAACAATCCACCAAAAGATTCATGCTCATCCATTTTCATGTCATTATATTTCTTCCTCCAAAGTTGTAACTTTTCCTTCATCACATTTCTATTTCCTTCATAATTACTTTCCAACTTATCCCAAATACCTTTGGAAGTTCCAACTACCTATAATCTAAGAAACTCACTTCCATTAAGTGATAAGAGTGAATAATATTTCTCTCTTATATCATTCTCATGATTTCTCTTATAATAAAAAGTAAGAGTATTATTCTCAATATGAGGAAGAAACCCTTATGTAGTAACTTTTTAAACATCATACCCATGGAACAACATATATAGAAGAATTATACCTTCCTAGATATGTTAGTTTGTTCCAATAAAAACTGGAATCCCCTTATAGTTCATGAAATAGAAATTCTATATTCTTGAGATGGATCGTTCAGAGGAAACCTAGGGTCTAATACCAATTATTGGTCCCAAGTAGGATTAAGACCACGTAGGGGTGGGGGGGGGGTGAATATGTGTTTCCTTTTTATTTTATATGAATTTTTCATAACTCCTTAACAAAAAATCAATAAAATCTAAAAGATGTTAGATTTGAAATCCACTGAAATATAACACACAACCTCACCTTCTGTATGAAAAAAATATAAAGAGAAGGCAACACAATAAATTTACAAGTTTTGGTACAAAGACTTACTTCTTTCCATGTTGGATAGTCCCACCAACATGGATTCTTTTACTATCATCATTATGGAATAAAAATGAACAAGCAAAGAACAATTAGAAAATCCCAGTAGTAACATTCATACTACATTTCTTTATACCCTCCAACTATCATTTCCATTATCCACTTACCAAAAAAAGGCTATTCAACAACTGATAAGAATCCACAGTTATAAGCTTCACTTTCTTCTTCTTTTCTGATTCACTTTAGAAAGACTTCACTTCCACCATAATTAAGATGAACCAAACTCTAAATGTGTACCTTCATCAAGACAATAAAAAATTCCCTTCTGGAATATGTTGGTCTTGAATAGTATTGAAGAACCACAGTCCAAAAAACATCCTTATCATCAATCAGTCTGATCTTACCAGTTCAAATCCTTAGTCAAATGGTCAATCTAGTCTGATAATTCTTTTTCACTTCCTTCTCTAATTGATTAGAAACACATAGGACAGTTCAAAATTCATCATTCAATGAAACTCGGTCCGATGAACTATTTTATCATGGATATCGATCTGGTATCTTCACTCTTATGGACTTGTTCTAATGTAACTTCATCAAATTGATCTTTTCCAAATGATTATATTGAATGTCAATCTGATGATCTTCCTCAGCTTCATCCTGAAAAACAATTTTTTTGAAACTAAATACATGATCCACAAATTCTAGAGCCTGAGTACATGAGCAGTTTAGATTTACTTTTAAAAATTAACTAAGCTCTTCTTTTATAGGGACCAAAAAAATGGTATGGACGGGGTTCTACAAACCGTTCCTTCATGAAAAAATTTCCATAATCCTCAATTTTACTCAAATCTCAGATCTATCTTTGACACATTCAATTGTTTTTCATATCTTTAAATCTAATTTATTTTTTATCTATATTTGACTCATTCAATTCATTTTCGAATATTAAAATCTCCTTGATTTTTCATTACAATTTCCCAGTATGATTTGTTCATTATGAAATCCCAAATGATTTTTTCCTTATGAAATCCCAGTATTATTTTTTAATTAAGAAAACAAAGTACATTTTTTTATTTCTGAAATCCAAGAAATCCCACTATAGTTTTTTCCTTATGAAATCCTAGAAATCCCAGTTTGGTTTTTCCCTTAGGAAAACCCAGCATAATTTCTTCCATATGATTTATTTAGTATAGTTTCATCAGTACAAATTCTTCGGTATGAATTATTCAATATGAATTCTTCAGTATGAATACTTCAGTACCATTTCCTAATTAAGAAAATATATTTATGAAAATGTTAGTATGAAAATATGAGTATGAAAATCTGAGTATGAAAATCTCAGTACGATTTCCCAATACAAAAATATTAGTATGAAAGTATAGGTATGAAAATAACTTCTTTAGTTCAAACAAAATATTTTTCTTCCTAATCCTAATTAATATCTTTTCCTTCCTAATTCTCAATGACATCTTTTCCCTCCTGAGCATCAACAACATATTTTTCATCTTGAGCCTCTTCAAAACCTTTTCCTTCTTAAGCCTCATCAACATATTTTCATTTTCATGAAGCTTACATCAAATGTTTTTTAATAAAATTATTATATATATGAGATAAAAATTAGCAAACCATCAACACATTTATATTTCATTTATTATGAATATGAATTAGCTTCCTCATTATGATCACGAATTTCATTCCAGACTCAATATGATTTCTGACCTTTCATCAAAGACACATTATGATTTCCGGATCTACTGAGAAATTTCAATTTATAGATCTGATTTGTAAACTTTACTCACAACCATCTTTAATCCATATTTTCATTACCTTTTCATCACAACTTCTTCCTTAAACATGATCACCATATTGATATATAGACACCAAATACAACCAAAAACTCAACTGTGGTCCAACACCATATTTTTAGGAACTTGTTAAACCTATATGATGGAAGAATGTGGTAATTAAAAATTCATAATTAGAGAGACAATATAACAGTTTTACTTGGTTAACCACTAATGGTTTGTCCGTGGAGCATAAACCAATAGTGTGTTGGTCATAACTAAATCTACTAATCTTTAATATTTATTGTGAAGTATAAAAGTTTAGAAACAACCAATCTATGCTAGATACACTTCCTTAACAAGTTATTATGGATATAAAACTACCATCATTAGATCACATTCATTGAATCCCCCAAGCTCATTGACTTGAGATAATTCTTACTCAGTTTAACAAATTGAATATCTCATTAGGGAATTTGTATTTATGTATTTGTAAATTACTTGAAAAAGACTCTTATTTCACTATAGTATTGAGTAGAGCACATGAAAATATATTTTTTCCTAATTAAGATGTTAAAAAATGAAGTTAAAAAAGATCCTATGCGAACCTCACATCCTTTGTGAAGAAAACTACCTTTTTGGAGCACTATGCCATTGCAAAATACCCTGTAATTGTGAAACCCCTTTTTAAGATACCTATGGTTTGTTCAATAATAAGATCATATTTTAACCACGTTTAGGTTCAAAATGAATACCTGATTTGTGAAGCTCCCATCCTTTTCAAATTCAAAATGATACATCCTTGTCCAATTATTTTCAAGTCAAATGAAGTGGGGGTAGCTTCCCATTTATATGATCATCATTTGGAAAAGATCCCAATACCCCAGTGTATTTTTTCATGAAAAAAAATCATCCTCAAGAAGTTCCTTCATTCATGAAGATCCAACAAAATTTAACCCGTTTATGAAGTTTCTTGTAGTCATGTAGTTTTACCATCTTCGTATTGCACGTTCACGATAATCAGTAAAGTTGCATCACATCTTTGTGAAGATCAGCCTTTATGGAGACATGTATTCATGAAACACTTACCTTTACTATATTTGAGAAGATTCAATCATAGAAAACAACATTTCTTGAGAATTTCTCCTTCCTCTTTATTTTGAGCCCAAAAATATAGAAAGAACCGGGAAATGAAGCCACCTTCAACACTATATCCATATTTAATTATAAGATCAATTCCCTTGAAAACTCCCAAATCCACACAATATGGATTGAAAAAAACAAAAAAAGACTTCATTTCTATCTATAAGCTATGATAGTCCACTTTTCCAACAATAATTACCTTTGGGTTTGTTGGAAATCTATTAGATAAATTTAAAACAGCACCATCTTCGATGAAAAACCTGAAATGAAAGAGACAAATCATCCAACACTAAAATCCTACATGAGCAATGCTCAATGTATAAAAAAGATCCGAAACATGATTTTTCTTATCAGGTTTTGGAAATCATAAATATTTCCAAACTAAGCTTTTAGAAATATGAAATGTTTCCTAATAACACTCAATTCTAATCATGTCATAGAATCATTTCATGATTTTTCAGAATCCTACAACCAAAAAACCTTTATAAAATTGAATTTCCCTATTCTCAACCTATAGAAATGAACCAAAAGAACATATATTTGATGTTAAATATGTAAAAAAAATTCTACCCACATCTTACATCCCCCATAAACATGCATCACTTCTGATAAAATATGAAAACAATTAACACAAATGGGGATAGGGGAAAAACTGTAACCTCCTCATGCCCTAGGAGGTGGTTGAACAATGTGGTTCAACTGATGTTTCTCAAACATTTATTCCACCAAACTCTTAGTCATAATGTAATACACTTAGTTATTAGTTATAACATGATTCATTTTAATTACACCTTGTTAAACTTTTTTTTCATCATGTGATATTTCATCTCAATAAGTTTCCTAAGAGATTGATGGACTGTATTCTTCTTAAGATCGATCATGATCTTGTTATCACAGTAAATTACCATTATTAATTTCACCTCATCACCAATATATTTTTATTGTTGTGTCATTCACAATAGCTGTAAGTATTCCCTTATAGTAGGGACATATTATTCTTCATTCATACTAAGAGAAGTGATATCCTGTTTATTTTTCAACCAACTTACACATTTGTTTCCTATAAAGAAAGCACCACCACTTCTAGAATTTAGGTCCACCATATCTTCAGCCCAATAAACATCATAAAAAGTTGATAACTTGATGTCTCCTCCTACTAAAGATTATAATCCAAAATTGTGTGTACCTTGAATATACCTTGCGATACATTTAACTGCTTCCAAATTCACTTCCTTCAGATTACTTTCAATGCAGTCCACTAAGCATGTTTCAAAGAAGATATATGTCCATGTTTTAGTAAATTATAATAAGATTACAATGATTCCACTATACAAGGTGTCATCCTCAGATGTAATATCATTGGGCATTCAAAGTTGTGTCCTAAACATAATCAGAGTCGACACTTTTTTAGAGTCATGCCTTTTTCATTTATTCAGTAGATCTTTTTCATATAATGAATATGAAATGAAGGTGTAATCTTTTTTTTGAATCACCTTAAACTATAAGAAGTATGTGAGTGTAACAGTCATGGAAATTCTAAATTCTGACTTCTTGTGATTAGAAAATTCTTCCACCAAAAACATCCCACTTCTGAAAATATAATATCATCCACATAAAAAATAACCATAAATAGATCTTTCTGAGAATTATTCCCATAGATATTATGGTCAACACCACATCTTTAAACTCAATTTTCTTGAGATAATCATCGATTCAATAATACCACGCTCGTGGTGTCATCTACAAACCATGGAGAGACTTCTATAGTACGGAAACCTTATTCTCATCATTTAGAATTATAAATACCACTACTTTTTCAATGTTTACTTCTACTTCAAGAACTCCATTTAACCAATCCATTTTTACATCCATATGATAAACATTGTACTCCGTATGAATTTACATAAAAAGGAAAATCATGGTCAAATCCAGTCTAGATAATGGAGAAAATGTTTCTTCAACATCAATTCATTAAATCTATGCATAAACATTACACACTAAACATGCCTTTTTTATCACATGTACATGCTCATTGAATTTGTTATTGAACATCATCTTTGTTCTAATCACGTTGTCTTTTTCTGGTCCCCTAACAAGATCCCATGTCTGATTCTTGTAAATATGATCATGTTATTCTTCCATGGCCTTAAAAAACAATTCATACTTTACTTATTATCCAAATTAGGTTGGTTCTATAATTTATAGGAAGGAAAAATGTGCTTCATTACTCATTATCCTTGTCTGTGTGACTGCGGTAAAATCCCCAATTGTGTTGGATTGATAATTTTTTCTCTTCTATTTCTCCTATGAGGTTCATATAAAGTTTCATCATTCATGGTTTCCAAAATTTATTATTCATCAAAACCATCATCATTTTATGGGAATTATACTATTTTTTTCATTTGAATCTATTCCTTTTCAACTTTCTCCTTTATCTTCTATCATATCAAGACATGATATCCTCATTGTATTTATGTTTTTATCTAGAATGATATTGAAATAAATTCTTTCCTCAATAATTCCAAGATTATTATTTTAAAATTTATAGGATTTATACTTCATTGAATATCCAAGGAATATTACCTCATCAACGATATCACCATACTTTCCTTGATTATCTTATTTATTTTTAATGAAAAATTTAGATCCAAAATCAAATACTTCATATAGGTCTTTCTTCCACACCATAACTCATATGGTGTCGTGTTTTTTCCCATATAAATTCCTTTTGTATTTTGAGTGTAGATCACTACATTAACATCCTCTTTCCAGTAATTATGAGAAATAAAACTCTCAATTCGAAAAGTTCTATCCATATTGTTCACCTTTCTATTTTTTCATTCAACAACCCAATTTTTCTAAGGAATTATCACTATATCCACCTCATTATTTATTCTATGTTTTTTTCAAGGTAATATTAAAATTAAATGGTTGTATATTCTCCTCTATTTTTATATTGTAGAATCTTCATTGTCAGAACAGTTTCATTCTTAGATATTCAATGATAAGTTTTTATGTAATCAAGCACTTGATGTTTCTTCGGTATAATCATTACACAAGACACTCTACTTTAATCATTAATAAAAATAATGAAGAACTAGTCTCAAATTATTGTAGCCTCATATTTTAGATCATATATAACTATGTGGAAAAGATCAAGAAGATTTGATGCCCTTTTTTTCTTTGATCGATATGAACTCTCGACCATATTTCCCTGAATGCCTGTATCACATGTATTTTCATGATCACACTTTAGATTGGGAAAGTAGACAACTATATTATTCCTAGATATCTATTCTATGATATATTTATTAATGTAACCCAACATATGGTGTATCAATTTATTTTCTACTTCATCTACTAAGTAACAAATGTTTTCTTTATGATCAACCTGATATAAATTTGCATCTATTTAATATCATTTAATGAGATAATTTCCAATATTTTTTTTGACTGTGCACCCCATTTGATTAAGATTCACTATCAGTCTCAATTCATAGAGTTTACCCACACTCAGTATATTGTGATGCAAACTGTTCACATAGAAAACATCAGTTATCCTTAGACCTTTATTAAAAAATTCGCTATTTTCACTACCATCGATCTTTAAAGTACCACTGTTTCCAAATATCACTATTAGATCAAACATTTTCTTAAAATTAATTAACAAATATTCATTTTCTGTCTTGTTTTATGAGTATCCACTGTGATCAATCTAGGTAGTACTGTTCTTTGTAGCTTTGAGAGCTATTTTTTTAGGTTTGGATTTCCCAGTTTTCTTATTTTCCCTCTTTGAGATACTTTATTAGGTGGAGTCTAAATATATTCTTTCCAACATATTTTCAATATTTATGGGTTCATCATACTCATATTCTTATTCTAGGGGAGAACAACTTTTTTAAAGAGTATCTTTTCTTGGTTTGATGGTATTGACTTGTCTATGGGTTCTATAGGTAACCTTCCCACATTTCCACTTCCAATAATGAGTAGATTTATGACCATAGTTAGAACAGTGGAAAAAATATCCATAGAAACTATGTCTTCTATATGGGGAAGGATATAGTCCCATTCTCCTTATATTCCTTCCAAGTGATTCCCTATTAAGACATCTCATTGCGTCTTCATAGTATGACATGGTATGTCCCAAAAATCCACATAATTGGCATTTTGTTAGCGAAAATATCTTCTCACTTACATTCCTCCTCATGTTGTCTTCTTTTTAAAAAGTGTTTGACTACAGATCCACTTTTTATACTTGATGGTAAATTTTAGCTCTATTTTATGTTTTATTAGAAGCTTTTATTTTTAGAACATCAGGTGGTCTTGTGGTATGTCCATCTTTCGAGTTAACTTTATTTTGGATCATCTAGTTTCTAGACCTTGATGTTTAACAATCACAAATAATTCAAATTTTACCAATGAATGTGGATCTCTGGCCATTCAAGGCCTTATCTACTCCTTTAGAACCATGTTTATCTCTTTCTTATATCTCTTCATATAAGAATATTTCAAGCAGTTACTTCTTATTTTATTCCATTCATTTTGATTCAGTTTTCATTTCACTCTTTATAGTGACAACATCTTCTTCAAGTCCCTCTACTATCTTAGCCTTATCACCTAGTATGGATGTGTGGTCATCGATGAAGTTTTACTAATCTTAAATCTTGAGATTAAATTCCACCACTTCTTCTATAATTTTAAGAGATGTTAAATTTTATTTTATCTATGATTCCAGTTGATCAATTTTTGCTTGAAGCCTATCAACATACTCTAATTACTCTTCTAGAACAACTCTAATATTTCTATTTCTTTGTTGTTGAATTTTAATATTTTCTATAGCACCCTCAAGTTCCACCATGAGATCAACAACACCAATTAACTGATTTTCCTTATATTTTTAAGGATGTTCAATTATAATAGTAGCCATCCTGGATTCAGGGTTTCGTATTTACTCTATGGTTTTTTATCTACCTAAAATACATTATCAACTTCTTCATATTTAAAGAAAAAAATATTTTGCTGTAATTTATTTCAAGATTTGATTTTTTCATTTGGAGGAAACCTTTTTAAATGCTTCTTCATTATCCATGTTTTACTTTCTTCATCATCAAAATTCCTTGATCACCGAGATGAAATGTGTCCAGCTCTACCACATTGAAAACAAGTTAGAGGATATTACCCTTAAAATATCCCTTTAATCTATTGAATTTATTATAAATAATAAAAGAAGTTATTATTAATATTTATCTTTATCTAAAACCTATATAGAAATCACATGTTTTTTCATTGATTTAAATTAAATTTATTTTCTTACTTGAGTTTTTTTCATCTTCTGGTTTGAATCTAATTTCATATGACACCAGAATACTTAAGAGATGATCAAGTGAAATTTTAGACAGATCCCTTTCCTCAATAAATAATAATTTTGGAATATAATGTGGTGAAATAATTCTCAATTTCTTCTTCATAATATAAATATCTTTAATTTCATCATTATGTCCTTTAATTTCTCAACAACCTCAGAAATTTGTTAAAAAACAATCGTAATTTTCATCTAGATGCATTTTCAAATTATCAGTCTTAATATGAAAAACATAGAGCTTAGCCTCCTTCAATTTGTTATCAACTTTGTATATATTTTCCCATTTCTCCAATATGGACATGGATGAGGTGAAACTCATCAACTTACAATATATTTCATTATATAGATATAAATTAAGGTAATTTTGTGAATTGGCATCCACATTAAGCACATTTATATTGGTTTTAGTCATAAGAAGACTTTTTTCATCAGTTACCCGAATCCCTGGTGAAGTGGAAAAATGAACTTCCATACGATGGGATCTCAGATCAAATATCATCCATTATTTCAAATATGGAAGTTACTACTATCAAAGAGGGGTAATACTCTAACATTCAATGAATTTTCAAAGAAATAAATAGTGGATAGACTTTATTCCAATCACCTATGCACTCTAATACCACATGTAGGATCCTGAAACACCACAGGTGAGGAAGGGTGAATCAGGGTGAAAATATTTATTTTAATGCGATAGATCTTGTTTTCGTGTTGGTAGAAACTGGTTAGAAATTTTGATGGAATCATTTATTAATTAAACATTCACATGTATAGATACACCACAAAATATTTTCTTGGTTCATCACTAAGGGATAATATAAGAAGAATATGTCGACAGTGTGTCTGGAATACCTAAATTCACTAAAATTAACTAGTTATTTTGTAATATAGATTTTCAAACATAGTAACCCATGATAGATACACCAACTTAACATGATTTTAAGGATAGAACACTACCTATCTCAGATCACTTCCTTCGACCCCTAGCTCACTACCATGGGACAAGTCTTACTCAGTTCAATGACGTGAAGTTCACTTCAATGGATATTCATTTAATTCTATGTCCCTTATTATCATGAGACTCTGATTTCACCATAGTCCATGTTTCATGTACCAAAAATCAAAGTACACAATAATCAGATGTTCAACATTGATGTTCATGAAGCTCCCTCATGATTCTAAAAAACATAACAAATAAAACAACCTTCACAGAGTAGTAAGTCATCAGAGAAAGCACAGTCATCGTGAAACTCCTTTTTCTGAGATACCTAATCATGGGTTAATAAAAAGATATTATTTTCATGATACTTGGGCTAATAATGAATACCAGATATGGGAATCTCTTATTCTTTGTGAATTCATAATGATTCATCCTTTCTTCCAATTATTTTTGTGACAAGTGAAGTTGGGATAACCTCCTATTTATAGGATCAAACTTTATTGAAGACCCTAATATCCTAATTTATTCTTCATGAAACTCAAAAATAATTTTCATGAAGGTCCTATATTCATGAATTTCCAATGAAATTTAACTCATTCATGAGTCTTCACTTAGTTTTGTAGATTTACCATATTTACATTGCGTGTTCGTGATGATCATTCAAAATTATCCATATCTTCATGAAGATAAACCTTTTTGAAACTCAATATTCATGAAACTCCTTCTTTTACCATATTTGAGAAGATTAAATCCTGTAAAACAACTATTCTTGAAGCTTGATCCTTCCTCCTAATTTTGAGCCCAAACAGTTGGAAAAAAATGGGAAATGATTCCACCTTCAACACAGTATCCATCTTGAACTATTAGACCAATTTCCTTGAAAATTTACAGATCAACCCTATGTGGATTTACAATAGAGAAAAATGACACTCCTTTTCCAACAACCAATTTTGACCGATCTTGGTTTTAACAAATAGAAAATTGAGAGAAATATATGCACCTAATTTCAATATTAACAACCATTAATTGTAATTAAATGATCAACAAGACTCTGTACTCAATAAATGAATGATTGGTATCATACGTATGTTTCATTGTACATATAGAGAATACCCCAATAAGAACATAAGAGAATTTAAAGAATTTTTCAATGGATTTAGTATGATAGGAATCAATGAGGATCAAATAAACTGGAAGAATTTCCCCTTATCACTTGAAGGAGTAGCCATAGAGTGGATCTAAATTATATATCTTGGAGAAGTAGAATCATGGGTGGAGATATAGAATAAATTTCCCTTGAAATTATTTCCTTCTTCAAGAAATTCTCATCATTGAAATTAAATTTATTGAATCAAATAGGAAACCAAAGAAACTATTTATGAGTTCTGGGAGAGATTAAAGAAAATAACTACATACTACCCACACTAACCATATGAATAACATCAATTATTGGTATTTTTATTCAAATTATTGATATAAAATTACTAGAAACCACTTTATTTTTATTTAGGGAGGGAAATTATTGATAATTCACTAACTGAGTTAAGAAAAATCATTGAAATAATATCACAAAATTATCAATAGTTTGGTACTAGAATTGAAACCATAGGGATACATGAGGTAAAAATATCCATTTCACCTTTATTAGAAAATAAAATTTAAGAATTAACTTACCTTGTGAGACAATTATCTATTTTAAAAGTAGAAGAATCATCATCCACTATAACCTTAAGGGATTTCCAACTATGCTACTCCAAGGATAATTTTACTTATATATTTCCTCAAGTTCAATGAATTAAAATTTGTGATTCCATGTTTAGAGGAAATTCTAGAACCAACCAAGTAGAAACTAAGGAATTAGAAAATTTCCCAAAAAATAATTTGTAGATGGGATCCAACATACTCAAAGGACACCACTTCAATAGGATTCTCAAAAATATTTTCATCACCTTCCATTTGAGAGACATAATTTCCTACCATCTTCAATATACTAGAAATGACAATGACAAGAACCATCCATGAAGGAAAAGTTATGATAGGTAATAGAATCACAAAATAATCAGCACACCACTCACACAACTAATTGGTAAATATTAAGAGAATTAAAAGTAAAACATATAAAGATCACGACCAACCAAAATAATATGATAAATCAAGGATTAGGTAAGATTAGTGATCATAAAATTACAAAAAATAAGGGAAATGGTAGTGTCATTACATTGTGGAGTGGAAAATAATAGTAATATAGTAAATGATTTCCCCTTGAAATTGAAATTTTAAGTAAAAAATAGAAATTGTCTAAAAAATATTTCCCATAAAAATAACCTAAGGAGGAGGACAGTAAGGGATGAAAAAAATAAAAAAGAAAAATAAATTAAGATCCATAGAAACCCCCACCCCCTTCCCTATAAGAATATAGGAACTATGAATAACCAAGGAGGAATCATTGCAACAAGAGATATAGAAACTCTTTCAAAAAGTGGAGATCAATATCCCCATATTGGAAGCCATTATCCAGATTACAAGGTATACAAAATTCATTAATTATATGTAAATTGATGGAATCATATTGAAAGTAAATTAAGTGGTATGACTAGGTAAGAATGTCTTTTCACTTTTCACCCCCAAAATCCCCCAAAAATTCCAAGATCTAGGTACATTCACTATTCCTTGCACAATTGGTAAGATCGCTTTTTCTAATGAACTATGTAACTTGGTGGAATCAATTAATGTAATTATTTATGACATTTATTGTTCTTTATAGATGAGAGAACTTAAACCCATTTGTGTGGTTGTATAAATCTCAAACAATGCCAGTACATATCTAGTATGTGTCCTTGAAAATGTATGGTAAGTGTACAAGGTTACTAATTCCCAGTTTAATTCATCATTCTCAGTATATAATAAAGAAAATTTAAATATCACTCTCCAATTATTCTAGGAATTCCATTATGAAATACCACTTAAACCATCAAAAATGTCAATGAAGTGACACCTTCCATGACCTTAAGTTTGGAGACATTATAATTCAACACCATTGATTCAATAAAACTTCCACAAGGAGAACATCATTTCATTATATTAATAAATTTTTAATTCCCTTATTCATATATAGATTAAATTGAAATTTTTATGACATAATTATACCAGGACATTCTTTGTATGCACCTGGGCTTCTGGAAAAATTTATTTTTGAAAATGAACTTAATCTGGAATAAACATATCTATTGATCAATTTAAAGAAATTGATGAGAAATATTTTGATAATTTACTAAAACGTGACATAGAAATTTCTATATTACATGTGAAGGTGGAAAACATAGAGAATAATTAAATGAAAACATCACTATAAAACCCACTGAATTAGAATTAAAGAAAATTCCCTCACATTTTAAATATTCATTTTTAAAAGAGGATAAACAACTAGAAGTCATAATTTCAAACAACATAGAACATAACCCTGAAAACTATCTACTAAAAATAATAAAAAATAATGTTAGGCCCACATGATAGAAAGTGTGATAAATTTCATAAATAAGCACCAACACCTTCATACACAATACACTATTGGAAAAAGGATCTATGTTTGTAAGAAAAACCCAATAGAAGGCTCAACCTATCCCTTATAACAGTAGAAGAAAATGAATTTGAAATACTTTTAAACTATGAAATAATATATCCCATTGGATATTCTTAATGGGTGGTTCCCATTCAAATAATCCAAAAGAAAATCAATTAAGCAATTGTGATGAATGAATACAATTAACTGGTACCCACAAAAACCAAGAAACATTGGAGAGTTTTTATAGAATAAAGGATATTAAAACATTGAATTAGGAAAGACCACTTCCCATACCCTTTATAGAAAAAATTCTAGTGATATTAGATCATAAATGACATTATTGTTTCTATAATTGTTTTTATGGATATTTTCACGTTTCAACGGCGCTATTTGACTAAAAAAAGTCCACATTTGCATGTCCCTTTGCTACATTTTCCTAATGAAGGATGAATTTTGGTCTCTACATGTTTGATTATATGATTCGTGGTAAGTATCTCCTCATACATGATTTACAGTTTCTTAGTGGTATTCCATGATGACTTCCCTGTGTATGGAACTTAATTCCAAAATTATCTGTAGATTCTTGAAATGGGGTTAAAAATATGTATTGATAAAAAATTTGTTTTTAATTTTGAAAAACACCATTTTATGGTAGAAAAAGGAAATATTTTGTGCCATTTAATTTCTAAAGAAGTAATTTATGTTGATAAAACAAAATATGGTTTCATTTTGACACTACCCTATTCCACCACTATCAGTAGCATTAGATCATTCCTTGGCCAAGTTATATTTTATATATGGTTTATTAGTGACATTAGAAAATTTATTTTTCCCTAAATAACATACTCAAGAATGAAACTGATTTATTATTTGATGATTCATACATTAGAGTTTTTGATAAATTGAAAGAATGTTTGACCACTTCCCCCATCATCTCCCCACTAAACTGGAGTCACCCCTTTAAGATACTGTGTGATGCATCCAATAGAGTGGTAGGGGTCATGCTATCAAAAAACATCGATGGGACTCGATGAGTGATAACCTAAATTGTATATCTATTAGACACATCTTAGATTAACTACACAATAATTGAGATTTTGTTTTTGTCTATTGTTTTATATTTAGAAATATTCTATACTTATCTCTTTGAAAGTAAAGTAATCTTTTATTCTAACATTGTAGCCTTATGATATTTGACCAATATGACTGATTTAAATCCTATACAAGTAAGATGAATGTCCTTCCAGGGGAGTTTCACCTCGAGATTAAGGATAAGAAAGGATATGGTAATACAATGGTTTACCACATGAGAAGGTTGACTCACACTAATGAGGTAGAACTATCCCCAAAGATCAGTCCGAATGATTCCTCCCCTAGTGAGAAATTATAATTCCTAGACCAAGATCCCTGATAAAATGATATAGTAAATTTTATATTCATAACAATGGTACCTTCCTTTTCTCTTAGAATAAAACTCAAAAATTAAAAACAAAATAATAAAATTTATCTAGGAATACACATATTTATATACAATTTTCAATGAAAAAATCATTAGAAGGTGAATTCCCAAGGTTGAAATAAATTATATTATTTCTTTTTTTCATGCACTTGAACATGGAGGACAAAATGAAAATAAAAAAATAGAATAATTTTAGAAGATGGATTGTTTTGTAACACCATATTTAAAAATTATTATGAGTTTTGAAAAAATGATCACAATGCAAGTTTACTAATGGAATTTTCAAACAACAACAAATTCTACAAAAGTCCTTTGATTTTTTTTGAAATTTTCAATGTCCGTGGAATTGAATTCATGATTAAATTTCCTATTCCATTTGTATTTTCCTATATCTTGTTATAAGTAAACTATTTGTTTTAATGGATTGAGTCCAAATCCACTGAGGCTGATGACTCAAAAACTATAATTCAATTTATAAAATCAAACATATTTTGTTGGTTTAAGATATTCCAATATTTAATTAGTGACCAATGAATGAACATCTGGTATAATAACATGGCTACCCTCATGAAGAAATATGGATTTCAGCATAAAAAATCATATTCTTACCACCCATAGACAAATTGACTGACATAAGTGTCCAACATGTAAGTCAAACTGATTCTTGAAAATGAAGAATAACTCATCCCAAAGGACTGGAGTGAAAAGATAAAAGATCCACTATGGACATATAGAATTGATTAAAAGACCCTATTAGGTATGTATCATTTCCAAACTATTTATGGAATATATTTACATGTTCCTATTGAACTATTGAAAAAAGTCATACTATGTTGTAAAATTAATTAACTGAGAGTTTAGTAAGGTGGGAGAAAAATGGAAACTAAAAATAATGGATATTGGAGGATTGAAAATATAGGTATATGAGAAATCACTACTGTAAAATGAAATAACCAAATCAACCCATGAAAAATTGATACATTAAAGTGAGTTTTATAGTGGTGATAGAGTACTACTATTTTCCTCAAGGATTAATCTTTTCCCTAGTAAGCTTCACATAAAATACAAAGAACCATACATAGTATGTAATACATTATGTTTTGGTGAAGCTAACATTGAGGTAGAATGTTTTTAAAAACCAATCATGGTGAATGAAAAAAAATAAGTATAAGGGGGAATTTTGGAATGAACTCTTAGAGGAGTCTAGACTCCCCCCAACAATAGAAAAAATTATTACTCTCAGGTTTTCTCATTATTTCTTTTGGGTATAGCTTGTTATTTTATTTTGAACTATTTTTCCTAAAAAAATTCTTACTAAAATTCATCTAGTATCATATTGGAACAAAATATGGGGTATGAGATCAACTATAATATATAAATAAGTAGTAAACTTTTTCCTAAAAATATATTTCCAATAGATATTCCTTTTTTTATAGTCTTATGTTTGGATTTTTCTTGCTTTTCTTGAACCTCATTTCTTCCCTATCGAGTTTGGGAATACCATGCTAGAGTTGAGTAATTAATAGGTTCTGGAAATATATGACTATAAGTGATTATTCAATGATTTCTCAACTTCTTTATAGAATATTGGTCTTAGAACTAGGATATGGAATCTGAGTGAAAATAATTATATGGAATCAATTTTATAACATCATTTCACTAAAATTTTTACCTTGATATAAATTAATCAGACCCCTGTGAGACAAGGGATCCAAATAAGAAGAAAATAAAACAAATACATTGAACCTATAATAATAATGGGGAATTTGGAACCCACCATCTATCTTTGAGATAAGGGAACTGGGTGCCTATATGTAATTAAATAAAGCTATTTTAATAAGTTTTATGCATAATAATTTTCACAATATTATAGGTGAAAAAAATAAAGGGGCGTTTGAAAAATGATTCCATTTAGGTGAGGGGAATATTAAACCCATATAATGAGGGTAATTTATCTATAAAACAATCAATTAACTTGTTTCAATAACTTTAAAAATCCAACTTTGGTTTCCAGAAAATTAATAAAGAGGGATAAATTGAGGTGATTTTTTTAAAACATTTATTTAACTTTAATATAATTTGATCCTATCTTGAAATTAATCTCTTATTAAATTTAAGGGAGTTAGTTATTTGATTCACATATGATGCATGATAATTCTCACAGTGGATGAGTCTTTGTTTATTAATTCTATGGCTGGTAAATATAGATTTAAGAAGGAAAAAATTACTTGTTAATAAATTTAAATTAAACGATAATATTTTTTGGTAGTGAGCCAGTTTATATGTGGGGGAGTGATGTGAGATATTATTGTCAAGGTTTAATATATTGTATTCATTGAAAATACCATACATTTTTGTTTAACTACCAGGGTGATAGTATTTTTTTGACTTTTTGAAATAGGAACTTAATTAGAAATTGGATATAAATAAAGAGTTGATTGATGTGAACATATTGTGATATAAATTATGGATCTATTATTTAAAATATTTTTTATCATTTTGAATTATCTGGGTGGAATTTATGTGTAGATTAATACTAGAATACGAAAAAATGTTGTCATTTGCAGGTTAGAAAATTAAAAAGTCCATTAATATCCATTACATCCACAATCACAATTCTTACCATGTGTGATTACCATATTCTACCCCTGTATGAACCTATTATCACATGGTAGGTATGATAACATTTCCTTAAACATAACATGATAACTTCTCATGGTCACCTATATATCATAACACACCCCATACTCATTATACTATACCTACCATGAGTTGAATTAGACGATCGTGTGTTTAAAATTTCATCAAGGGAAAAAATAGAGGACCACATAAAGATATTTTATTGACCATTCCATAGATATAATGGAAGGAATACCTACCACAATCCCTTCCTCTTTATCTAGTGACTCCTGGTCAACACACTGACCATGAACTTCATGGTAAGTATGCTTACCAAAAGTTTTACCCACCTTTTCCCACCACACCTTTTCCATAAAACCATCACCAAACTTCAAGCCACCACTTCCCTTAAATAAAAAGATCCATGTTGTCCGATTCTTGATGGAGATGCAGTGGATGGGTGCTACTCCAGATGATTCACCACTATTTTTTGTACCCCTAGAGGAAAACTATAATTCCACCAAACCTACTAGCTCCACCTTCTACTTATAACCATGGGGTTTAGATGATGATATAGTAAAGTGACATTAATAAGTGAATCATGGTTGTACTTTTCTCCAATTTTATCTACACTTCAACTAAGGAATAGATCCAGCCAAGTGTGCTATGAGTGAAGCCTCCATGCCTTATATACTCTAAAAGAGATTTGGATTTCTACTCTGTCATAAATTATATTGTTACTTTTCAACACCAAATCTGTAATGAAAAGGACTATGATCTAATTACAATCCAAAGGAAACACATGAGTAGAGTTGGAAATTGTTTTTGAGAAGCTTAGTTCACTATTAAATAGAACCACTTCCATGTGTAGGTTTTTAGAATGAGGTAAGAAGTAAAATCCACTATACTGAGAAAATAAAGTTCCACTAAAAAAATAAATGGTTAGAATTTTCTGGAAAATTATGGGAGAATATGAGTTTAATATATCAAATGAATATGATTCCTTGTGGGTAAAAGAAATTATTCTCTGACACTAAATGAATAAATGAGTACCATTAGATAAATATCATGCCCAATTCTTACCTCCAAATATGAGGAAGAAACTCACTATTATGTGAATTACAAGATCACTCCACCTTTAAAAGGATACTAAGAAAAATCCTTGAAGTTCACTGATACCTTATAGAAGCCCTCCAGACCCTTCAATTTGGATGTGTTTCAGCCCTAAAAAAATTAAACATGCTCCTTACTCAAAGAAAAGATTCCTAAACTATATAAAGAGGCACATTATAAACACATGGAGAGAAACATTGAATCACAACATCCATCTATATAATAAAAGAACTAAAAAACTAATAGGAAGAGGACATGAGACTCTTGGACACTGAGAAGGGGAGAATACTAAGGTACTACTGGCCACTACTCGTTTTTATTCTCTTTCACTCTTTAAGCTCTGATTTTGGTACATTAAACCCTCTATGGTTTTGTAAAGGAGAATCCATTTTTTTCCAATGTTAATGAATTCTGATATTTCCATATTAATTTTTGTTGACTCACCTATAGATCATAGTAGTTTTAATTAGAGGAAGTCTATTATTGTTCATGATTTTAATTTATTATATTTATTTTTATAATTACACAAACAAGCCACTTGGATTTAATCCACCTAATATGATATTCTATAGTGGGTAATTCAATGGTCGTTAGAGTTTCCCACTCACTAAGGTAGGCAAGGGTAAGAAATATAGTGATAATTTTATTTCCATATCTTAAACAAAATATCCTGATGAAAGTAATTAGTTATATTCAATTGATAAGGGGATGATTATAAACTAATTGAATAATATTTTAATAGGTGAATAAGGAAATAATGAAAGGATAAAACAATACTTATTTAATTGATTTTAAAACCAACCACGTTTACTTACTCATTACTTAAAAGTTAACTCCCAAAACAAGATTTATAAACTAACACAATAATATATTTTCCATATATGATTAAAGTCCCACTTTTACTATATATTTATTAGGTTAAAAAATTGTATTGCAGAGTTCCACATGATAGGAATGCATCAGAGGTAGATCATAGGCCCAAGATTATATGTTTTCAATCCATGAGTGTGTCATTTCTACCTGAATTGACGGTAGAATTATTTGCGAGTGGTATGGAACTTGTTAGTTTAGTCGATAGTTTTTATATATTGGAAAAAATGTCCTTCCGCTCTTCGTGATCAATCTAAAAAATTACCCAATGGTGGATCATCAGTTTTGGTTAAGGATTACCAGAGAGGGGACTCAAATATATATATAACTTCCTCCAAATGATGTCGACACCTATTTGTATAAAAATTACACTGAGATTCGAATTTTATCATAGCCAAAAAAATATACCCACATCAGTATCTGAGGCTATAAAGCTGCCATTGGATCCCAAATTAAATCAAAGAACCAAAAAGAAACTCTCTTCTATCTAGTCATCTACCTTAAAGGTACCTCACAAGAAGTGATACATTTACCAATAGATTCATTATTAGGAGGGGTTACAACTAGAGAGGATGTAATTAGTGTGGATCCTACAAAATAATCCACCTCTCCACGGATATTTCTCCTTGAATTACAGAAATTGAGAAACTGGAGGGAAGTGGACTTAGATGATGAGATTTGGGGGGTATTGTGCTAGGTGGGGTACACTAGGATGATTTGTTTGCATTCATTGCTACCCCAGTATGCATTTACATCAAATACCCACCCACTGAGGTTGATGATTTCCTTCAAGACCTCTATGAGATGAAAGAAATTATTAATGGACATATCCACTACTCACCCTTGGTGTAGCAGATGGTGGTTCCCAGCACGATAGAGGTTGACATGGACGAAAAGGGCCACCCTATCATCGTGGACATAGTAAGACTTGACATTATACCATATTCAAATGGTTTTAGTTCAATTGAATTTATACCAATTTCTTTTCTATTTTATGAGTATTGAAAAAATGTAAATGTGTCTAGTTACTTCCACCGTCCCTAGTGAATTATCTTTGGGGTGAAACTATCAGAGGTGAGTTTAGAATTGACCAAGGAACAAATGATTAAGGTTCACTGGGTCAAATGAATCTGATGAGGGTGGAGGCTAAGATTTATGAGGGTTCAGAATCTCACTTCCATCACTGGAATACTAAATTCCCTCAGCATCATCCCATTCTAGGGTCCCTTCTACATAAGGGAATTAAAAATGAGCTGCTCCAAACTATTAGAGATTTCTAACCTAGAAAACTAATGTAAGCATTATAGTTTACTTCTTTTCCTATTTTAGATCATTTCAATCTCTAATTCTGGTTTATCAAGAATGTGAAGGCCACTACTAAGACCATATAGATTAACATAGATATTATCTAGATGATATGGGTGGGCTTTATGTGTCTCTAGTTGAACCTTAAATATTGGACCGAGTCTATCAAGAATAAAAAAATGTTGTGGTGCCAGCATAGTGAGACCTGGTGATTTATGTTGATGATCCAGTGGATGTTTTATTTGACCTGACATAATGAAAATATACTTCTATAGAATTATGATACTAGTAGATATTAAAATTATTATTTTCTTTTATGGAGGCATCTTTGGGTGAAGGTGATCACTTCATTAGAGACCGAACATATTTCCCAATTTTTATTATATCTCCCATAATTTCTTCATTATTTTAGACATTTAAGGTGGTGAGCGAAGTATACCAATGGAGAAAACATCATTGGTACCATCATTTCACTCATCGCAAGAGGGAATTGCCTCTTCACACAAATATGGGGTTAGGGTAACATATATAATTAGTGATGAAACTAATAAAGGTATGTTTCCAACATTGATCATTCCCATTGGCTATCTAAAATCACTATATTATTTAATTTTTGACTAATAATCCATTTTCCTCTAGTTTTAGTGCCTTCACCTATGAGATCAATGTTTTTGGGTACTTCTTATTCTAGATTTCCTCTGGCCGATTTGACTAATCTGGGGGTCGTATTTGTACAAATAATAAAAAATGTATGTTTGATCCCCATTCTCAGTGACTTAGTCCCATAATATATTCATTTTTCCAGATTGGTATTGGGTCAAGGCTCAAGTCATGAACCTCTTTATCAACTACTGTAGGAGATTGTGTGGGTGGATATTGGGATGCCAATATAGAAGGGCACATTGGAGTAAATAGAGGACCAAATGGAATCATACCAAGTATATGTATACCTCCCTCGTCTATGGGGGATTTGCATATACAACTCTTGTTTACCTCTAGAATTGGGGATGACCTCATTTGTTTATGGTTCAAACATTCCAATTGGTTTATAACATGTTTGTTCATAGAACCGGAAACATCCAATGATTCTATATGCATTTGGACCTACTTTCCAAAGGTAGGTGCACATTAGTTGTGAACCGATGAGGCTTAGGAATTTGCATTGGTCGAGAGGATGGGAGGATGAAATCATCACACCTTTTTTGGGGGAATTATTTTCTACTCTGGGACTCTCATTATAGATTTAAGTTATGTTCATAAATCCTTATTAAATTAACAAGTATGAAAATGAGCTTTCCTTTAGATCTGACAATCAATGATTGATATGAATGATATTTAGAGAGTCTTTTATATGTATTTGAGGTTCTTCATCGATAGAGAATCATCTATATTTGTTATATATTCTTAGTCAATGGTATCCTTGAATTCATTATATATATATATCTCTTGGCCATTATGATAACCATACTGGTTTTAAAGCCACTTAGTGGGGCACTTGATTTTTATTGTCATTTAGAAGTACATGGATTATTTCAGAGTTGGGATCGTACCCATGGATGGGCTACCTACGTATCCTTGTTTAGAAAAGGAATCAGAACCCACATATTTCGAGTAAGGAAGTATGAGGTTTATGCATGGTTGATCGCTCAAATAAAGATTTCATAATTACTTTTACACTCTAAGCTCACATGAGTCATGCTCGGTGTGAGAAACAAGAGGTATTAGTAAAACCTGACAATTGTACCATGAAAGATTCAATCATAAGAAATAATGTGGGGCTTATGTATGTATGACTTCCCAGATAGATGAAGATTATGATTTAAATCAGCGAAGAAACCTAGGAACAAGGTCCATAAAGGTATATGTGCTTTATGGAGATTTGGATACTTAACTTAGGACTTAATCCTGAGAAGGATGCCCAAATTAGAGGGGACTTATGACTGGGGATTATTCATGAGAAGGAGGGCCATGTTAAAGGGACTTGAGAACTAGGGTTATTCATGAGAAGGAGGCCCAGTTTAAGTTAAGAGAAATTATGACTGGGGCTTACTCCTAAAAATGATGCCTAGTTAAGGGAATTTGGAACTTGGGGCTTTCTTCTGAGGAGGATGCCCATACTTGAGAACATGGGGCTTACTCCTGAGGAGGATTCCCATATTAAATACCTTTGATTGGGGATTACTCCTGAAAAGGAGGCCTAGGTTAGGGGACTTGGGGATTACTCCTAAGTAGGATGCCAAAATTAAAGATCTTCTCATCTTAAAGGATGAGGTTGAATGAATTAAATCTCTCATCTTAGTGACATGAAGATATGAAAATCACTAGTTTTTTAAAGATGTTCCACAGAATTCCTTTTAGATAAGGAATAAAACAAAGGAACCATGCCAAAAAAATGGAATTTAAGAGGGTTTTCAAGGATAAGTCTTGAAGAGGAGAGGTGGATTTGAAGAAAAGGTATGAATAGGTAGGAGGGACACCCAAAAAGAGGCAAGCGCGCAGGTCCTATTTGGGTACGCTGGTCCTGGGCGCCCATGTATACCTATGGGGCACATGTGTGCCTATGCGCCAATCAACCCATGGGGTAATACTTGGGTGAGACAAGGCTCAAACCCTTAGTATAACCCCTAAAGGTTTACAAAAGGGTGGCGTGCAGGTTCTGTTGAATGGATAAGGTGGCGCACAGGTGTGACCATTTCCCATAAGGGTTAGACACTTAGGTGTGTAGGTGTTGACGAATTTCAACACTTAGGCCTTGTTCCCCCTATTTAGATCTTCCATTAAAGGTATTAAATTACCTTAGAAGTGTTAGGAAGACTTCAAGAAGATACTAGGGTGCCGAGAGATGAAATCTGAGTTTCTGGATTTTTTCCTCCCCGAAATGGGGGGCCCACAAGGGGTATTTATATGCTTCTGAAGACCTTGGGTGAAAAGAAAATAGGGCGCACAGGTCACCTGCACACCCAATATGTGGCGTACAGGTATACCTATGCGACCATCTTGGAACTTTCACGGCCCGTGCTTAAAGAAATCCATGTTCATACCTTTGTTGATTTTTGATGTTTCTTCAACGGATGAATCACTTTCTGTTTATGTTATTTCCCTTTTCATTTGTTAGACACTGTGATAGAAATGAGAATCAACAAAAGTCCCTCCTCAGAGTTGGACTCGAAAGGAATGAGGATGTGTCTCTGAGGTAAAGAAGAAAACAAAAGGTGGCGCATAAGTTTTGAGCGTGCATATAGCGGCGCGCAGGTGAGAGGCGCGCAGGCCTCGGCGCGCAGGGGTGCAGCCTGGCCTATAAATATGTGCTTCATTATCGTGAAAAGTACTCAGATTTGAATGATTCTAAGCTCTCTCTGCGTAGGGTGCTCTCGGCACACAGGTTTTTTGTAACAGCCCAAGATTTTATAAAAAAAAAAATATTCTTTTTTATTTTACTAATGTCTTGTGTTGAACGCTACACCAAAAGGAGCTTGCACAACACGCATCCTTGACTTGCCTTGCATTACACGCAGTCGCGACCTTCCTCGATAGCGTGTGTAGTACGCAATAACGAGTTTCACTAAACAGCGATATGCTATTAAAATGTTATTAAAACCAGCCGTTATGAATAGTAATAACCACTTTTTGAAATTTTGTAAATTTTATTTTTCAAAATGGATTTCATTTTTTGGATTCGGAGTATCGAATTTAGCCTAAGGTGAAATTTTGGTACTTTTCGGATAACTTTCATATTCTGATGAATAGTGAAAATTACTAAATTATAATTAAAAACAACTTTTTTAATCGAAATAATTAATAGTGATAAATCATTAATTTGAGTGGTTTTAAAGTATATTTAGAATATATTTTTACAATTTAATACAATGTTGGTCATTGGATGTAATTTCACATTTAAACTAGACATAAACAAGTGTCAATCTTTTGATAGATATTGTTTCTTAAAACACGCTATTTGTTTTAACAGCGGGATTTAATTATAAAATTAATTAATGCAACTTCTATGTTATGAATTTGGTAAAATAGACTTCATTTTTGAATTCGGAATATGAAATATAGCTTGGGATGAAATTTTGGCATTGTTCTGAAAAACATCAATTTTTGATGAATAGTGAAACTACTAAGTAGTAGGTTAAAAACTGAATTTTGCATAAAAATTAATTTTACCACTTCTGTGAATGGAATTTTGAAAATCCGACAGACACGGTTAATATCAAGGACTAAAATGTGGTTCAATGAGATGAAAATAATTTTTGGTGAATAGTAACTTTTTACTTTTTTTTACCACGGTTAATAGTAAATAGGGTAACTAAGGGTAAATATGATATTACTATTACCCTAACACATGTCCTAATTCTATTGGATAAGTGTAATTCGACCAAAAACAAACTTAGGAATAAAATATGACCATTTAGGCCCACTTTGATTAGATTAGGACATTTATTATTAATTTATTTAAAGAAGGGTTAAAATAGTTAAAATCAAAGTTTAATAAGTAAATCATTTTTAATATGGGGTTATACATAAGATAAATTCGATTGTAAATATTCATTAGAAAGCTAAAAAGATTTACTACATGATGGTATTTTATTTGTAATTTTTAGAAATCAAATAATTTAATTTATTTATGACACAAAGATGATGCAGTAATTATCTTATTAATGAAATATTGACATAATTGATGTTATAAACACCAAAATAAATGTAATTTAAGACTTTTTATGAATTCCACTAATTTTCTAGGTTACTATGATATATTAGTGTTGATTTAATCAACTTGGTTCGAACATATAATTCTGTTATGACTTTCAAAAAAATAATATATCAAATAGTGTCAAAATTGACACAAAATAGTTTTTAAATCAAATATTATATTATTAATTGTTATTTTATTCCTAAAAATCTAAGGTTCGGCAAAATGACTTATATAAGGATATATGTATTAATAATATACAATTTGGGGTTCTTTTGGCATGTTATAGTAAGTTTATTAACCATATAGTGAAAGAAAACAAAAAGACACGGTAAAAGTTAAATTATTTAACTTAGAGTTAAATCTAATTGATAAGGTTAAAATAATACCCTAAACTTGTCTAAATACTATTGGTTGATAGGATTTAGACCCATCCCCACATTAGCTTCGAAATAAGACCCTTTGGAACCATTATAAACCGATTTTGACTTTAATATAAAATAATATTTTGAGATATTCCTAAGGTTCCCCTCTCCTCCCCTATAAAAGGACACCTCCTCCCCCTCCTCCTCACACCAATTTGAGCACTCAAGCTCGGCCAACCCCTGCCAATTTCTCCTCTCCACTTCCCTAGCAACATCCTAGAGGTTCTGGTCTTCCTCAAAGACCAATTTTAGTGCCCTAAGAGGAGGTCTCAAAGAGGCACTTCAAAGAAGAGGTAATTACCGTTACCAATTCTTTCATCTTTATTTCTTATTCCACTTATTCTTCTTAGGTTGTTTCATTATGAAGTAATAACATCAGTATCACTCATATACTGATATGTTATTATAAGTATGAAACAACCCTATTTCACCATCTATCCATCCTACGGAAAAAGAAATCACCGCGCGTGCGTACGTACGGAATACCGTCTCCACGCCGTGGTGTAATCTATTTTCCACCACCACCTTACATGGATGGGTATAATGGTGTAAAGAATAACTATACATAGTTATTACAACATCATATTGATTCTGATATATTGTATAATCCACTCCAATTCAATTCAATATTTATAGAAATGATATCATCGCTCGTGCGTACGTACGGAATACCGTCTCCACGACGCGATGAGATTCATTCTCCATGTTAACCATTTAAGAATGATTATAATGTATATATAAGAAATAATAATGAAATATATGACATTATAAAGCTACTGGATTTATGTATATATATACATATGTATGTCATCTACTTACTTCCATTTCAAGACAATAAGGAAAGGAAAACAGCGTTCATGCGTACGTACGGACTACCGTCTCCATGAACGGTGTTTTTCATTTTATTTATCTACCTATTATATATATATATATATACTGAATATATATGATATATAAATCATATTTTATATTCTGGAAGTATTTAAATCATGATATAAGTAATAATGATGTCAAGAACAACAAGTCAAAACACCTACGATAAATGAAACGATTTTACCCAAAACGCTTCTTTAACATGGAATTTACAAAAGAACGGGTAATATAATGTCATAAGTGAACCATATATGATATAATAACAATGAATATGATTCTGTAATAAGTCAATGACATTATTTAAATCATTATACAGGAGGTTCGGACACATACGAAGCAAATTGGACCTAAGGTAAGGGAAATATCACAATCTCATTTTTATCCGAGATTGTTTATTCGTAAGTATTTACTGGGGTGTATTTTATCATCCACATCCATGTTCCTTCAATATGTAATATTGTTTCCATCCACTTACAATAGTTTAAATCCAATTTTACTCTTCGGTGAGTTTTTAGTAAAGAATATGAAAGGAATCTTTTGTCTCTTTTTCATACGAGGTACTTTTTGACTTTTCCGACAAAAGTACGAAGAATGTTTTTTTTAACTTAAACGGCATGAACAGATTTTTACGGTTTTATAAAGCCTTATTTTCATGAAGCTTCCTCCAAAAGATTTCATGACTATTTTTAATAAAATCTCTTTCTTTTAAAATTGCATGATGTTTTGTGAAAAGAAATTGATTTTGAAGAAGAAAGGATATTTTCCTCAAGAATTCATTTCAAGTGTTTTATCAAAATTATTTTCCATCTAAGATAATAAAGGGTTATGTTTCTATCCATATTTTTACATTGATTTGACTATGTTGTTATGGAATTATGATTATGAATTCCTTTATCTTATATGAATGGTTTTATGATGTCATGTTGTTTTAAGAATCCCATTTTTATTACATGGGTTATGAAATGATGTATGATTTATGATTTTGTGGCACACATAAGAAAGGATTCATTATAAGATGGGTGGGACCTATATCTCCCTCCAATGCATTGGGTAAAGATTTCATATCTCATGAGATAGACATGGCTGGAACGGAAGGTTATTTCGGTTCAGTGATACAGGACTGAAACGAGGAGTGAACTCGGTTCAGAAAGGGACTTTGTCCACTAAGATAGTCTTGGCAATGAGTCATGACTAACAAGAAATGATTTTCCATGATTATGTGTGCATGCCACAAAGTTTCAAGTTTTATGTTATGATTATGGGGATCTCATTTTCAATTCTATGATTTATCCCATGTTATGATATTATGAGCTCTTTTGCAGGTCAAGATTTCCAAAAGCTACGTTCTTATGTATATGATGTGATTGATATTTCTTTTGTTTACCCTTACTAAGCATTTGAGCTCACCCTTTTTTGTTTTTCTTTCCCCAGGATATAAAGAAAGGTTTTAGGTAAAAAAAAGGGGGAAGATCTTTATGGGATATATTGAAGATCTTTCACCACGTTTAGAAGATTACGTTCCGAGTTTCCAAAGACACTAAACTATTACGATCCTTGTGTGTGTTTTTGTTATGTACTAAGTATTCCGCAAAAGTAATGTAATATCCATGTACGTCAAGATACGGGTCTCTACATTTTTTATTTTCTACGGTTTCATTTCTTATGTTCGGGTCGCGCTGCTGTAGAGGTATTTTGACCTGCGCAGTGATACCTTTAAGCCAAAACCTGCGCGACACAGTTATAATTGTGCACCAACATTGGAAATGCGCTCCTTAATTACTTAGCCATTTTATTTCACTTTTCTTCACAAATTTTATGAAAAATAACCTCACTTAAGTGTTAATTATTCAACCTTTGTGTAGATTCCATGGATCCTAGAAGAATTGGAATGACTGATGAACTGACGAGCAAGTGAATTGATGACATGGTGAATGTTGTTGGATATGATTACTATGATATTTGCAATATCACTCTCCCAGAATTTGGCCAAGTACATGAAGAAGTATCATCTTAATTTTCCACAGAGCTTCTACTTTCCTCTTTATGGGCATGGTCATCTTCAAGAAGTCAATATTCTAGAAGCAAAGAATTATCTCTCACATTCTTGGTTTCAGAATTACACCAATTTTGATTCAGCAAATATCTCAAGTGGAGGAGAATTTATTAATACTAGAATAGTGGAGAAGGCCCACATAATACATCATAGCCCTTGTGCCCCAGATCTGAAACCTCACAAGCCCGATCTGCAACCACATTGTTATCCTTCAATCTTCCGAAATTTACAGATGGATCAATCCAAAGGCTAGAAGAAGAGTTGGGACTTCTGTCCTGGAGGAGGTGTAAAGACAACATGGATGTAGGCATATAGGGTGAGACAAACCTATGTAGAGTTTGTTGAGGACTTGAAAGGAGCTGCATTATATGAAGTCATCTGAGTTGGGCAGACATATGTTTACAGGAATGATGAGTTTGTGCCATAGGTAATCAGTCACTAGAGCTCAGAAACCAATTCTTTCGATCTGAATCATGGATAAGTAGGCATCAGTTAGTGGGATGTCTACAAGATCTCAGGGGCTCCAATTCTGGGTGACATGTATGATGAATTCATCCTCCCAAGGCAACATGGAATGATTCGGAGAAGACTCCGGCTTTGGCTCGGGAATTATTGAAAATCTTCTACAAGCTCAAGAATTCCAAGACCTCCAAAACTCATTCCATAAAGGATATTCACCCAAAGGAGTGGATGGATATGTTTCTGACCAGGAAGGAGGGGGAGTGGCCCAGCTGTACTCGTCCTACTATTTTCCCCAAAATAGAGAAGAGGGGTGCTTATAGCACATTTTGGCCGACTCTAGAAGCATGATAATTTGGTAAGTGGGAGTACGAAGTGGATCAGATAATCCCAAAAAAGACCCATCTGGCTGGATTCTTAACCTTGTGGATCAGTGTTTATCATTTTCCAGTCAGGGATTCGAAGGGAGGTGTCAGGCCAGGGACCTTCGTTGTTGTAGCCAAGTTGGCCGAGAAGAAAATGGTTGGGTTGGCCACCCCCATTTTGGTGAAGATTCACAGGAACTTACTCCATGTTTTTATGGGTAAGTCTCCTTTGAGAATAGTATGACCATTCCATGTTTTGTGGGGACAGATCGCCACTCATTTCAGGACATATGCTGTACAGAACGAAGTACAAATTCCGGGAAGATCTTTCAAACCATCAGTGCAGGCATTTTCTGGAGTTGCTCCGTTAGATCTCAACATCTATGATATGAATGTGAGACTGAGCAAGTACAAGGAATTGAATTTATTTCCTTATGGAAACCTATCAACCAGGCGGTTTGTTGATGATGGAACCGCTGGTCTGGAATTGTGGTCCTTCATGCTGGCTTGCAGAGATGGTGTGCTGGCCCCTAGGATTGATGGAGAGATTATATGCGAGGCCTATGCTCCATATAAATTCTCATGCCAATTCAAGTGTCTGCAGCATAATGTTGCATCCCCTCCTGTTCATGTCAGGTTCAAGAAGCATCTGATGGTCTCCCGACAACTATGGTTGCTGACATCTAGGGAGAACAATGGGGCAGTGTTTGATATACCAATCGATAAAGCCGCGAGTAACTTGACTACATGGTATGCTGAGAATTGGATATCATCATACACTGAAGGGGTGTTGAATCATCCGGTTTATCAGGTAGGAAAAAATAAAAGAACTGTAGAGAAAGAAACCCTTCATTGGGAAGGTGACACTTCCCCACCTAGAGCTGATTCACCAGGTTCCACACCTAGGGCTGACTCGCCGGATTCCCAAGATGGGGATGATAAGGCACAACATGCGACAAAGGGGCCTCGTGCTAGATATAATCCTCCTATCAGAATCAAGAGACGAACTCCATCAACTCCTAGTGAGTTACTTCATTGGGGAAATTTAATCGCCATTACTTTATAGAGCATCAAGTATAATTTTATTATCCATTATCTATAGTTTCAGGAGCTAGGAAGAAGTTGAAGTCTAAGATTATAGGACCCTCCTCGCAGCCTTCTAGTACACATGCTGAATATTTATGACCAGAGGCTGTCCAGACATGGCATAGTTTATATTGCAATACTAAAACTGCCTGGCTGGATTTATTCAAAGGGCTACACATCCCTAGAATAGGGAATATTTGGGCTTCTACTGATATCTGTTTAGAGGATAATCCCTATGAAGTGCGAGCTTACATTAGAGAACTGGAGATGATCATATATGTCATCGACGATTCCATTCCTGTCACCAAGTGAGTGAAGGAAATGATAGATTGTGGAACCACTGAGGGGAATGGTGGTTTCGGAGATGAGGAGTGGCACGATTATGTGGCTCGTAAAGATGTAAGTATCTTTCCTTATTTTATTTGTAACTTGATTACAGTTAAAGAATTGTTACTAAAATAAATTATTTTCTTCATCCTGCATCTTACAAAGAAAGGAACTGCTGAGGTTCTTTCACCACAGTATAGCCCTAGTGGTACTGCCATCAGGGCTAATGAATCTCCTCGTGAGTTGGGTGAGAGGCCAGGAAGCCATGGATGAGGATCTAGATAGGTCTTTTCACTCTCCAATACCTGTATTTGGAGAGTATGATATCAACACTCCCAAAAATCCAAAGAAGCAAAAGCATCAATGGAAGAATTCCACAGCTAAACGTTTCATCAGTAGTGGTAAGTCCTTAGAATAGTCATGAGTCTTAACCCATGAAAAGGTTTTTCATACTTCTTGTGATTGTAGGGGATTCTTCAGTTTCCCTTTTAGGGAGAGGATTGACCCTCATTTGAGGACGACGGAGGGTACTTGTGAACAGTCACAAGTTCATGCTGTCTTAGCTGCTCCTGAAGAGGAGCCAACGTCTATTCCTAGTACCACTCCTGCTACTGCTGCAAGGAGAAAAGAGACTTATTCTGGTAAAGTAATAATTCTTCATAAGATGTTGAATGAAAACATCATCTGACTTCCATTCTGGGATACTTTAGGTTCAACCCCGGCACCAGAACATTTAGCAGTCACTACAACTGATGCTGCAATTTTATCCGAAGAAGCTGTCCAGGGTCAGAGGCTGCAGAATGAGGGTTTCCAAGAAGATGTATTGAATTCTCACACCGGTGAGACTAACCAATAATATGAGATAACATTGGATGAAATGATGGAACTTGCCGCATCTTTTGAAGATGTTTTAGATCATGTTAAATTACCATGTAATTTATAAGATTTTGGACGTGAGTGTTATCCTTCATCCTGTTAAAATAACTTCTTATTACATCTCTGACCAGGATTGGTTCAAATGTACAGTCTATCTAAGCAAGTTGCTGAACTTCCAATGCCTAAAGGGGGTACAGACAACCCTACTATTGTAGAGACATTAGCTCAAGTGGAGCTCAACCCGGTAGAGCTTCCTAAAATTCATCCTGAAAATCCTCTTGAAGCTAGGAAAGACGGGGAGGAGCCTTCTCATGTTGTTGATCTACCATTGGGTAAGGTATAACAATATTTGCGACTGTACTTAATTTGCAAGACAACCAATCAACTTTTGTTATCCTTTGAAACTAACCAAATCATTCAATTGATTATGCAGGGCCATCAATTTCAGTGGCTAGATCTGGAGGTCAAGCCTCATCCTCCGCCCCAATGGGAATAAAAAGTGAAGTAACACGGGTCAGGGGGGAAGGATCAGAACTTGGGAAATCCCTAAGAGAATTAATCTCAGATTACATTCCCCCCTATGACAATGACGCTGAGTCATACCCAGAGGTACAAAAGGCGCTCCAATTTTCACGACACAAGGCATAGAAGAACATATGGAAGATCATATCTGAAGTGCCTCTAGAAGATCTATCTTCGAAGATCATGTGACTATCATCCATGTTCATCATGTTGGTACTTGGTGGTTTTGGATATCAAGAGATCCATGCTGCAGGGAAACAAGTCATTTTAAGGAGGGAGTAGGAGAAGAGGTACAGTCAAGACCTGACCAGGGTCAGGCTGTCAGCCAATATCAGCGAATTTGAGGCTGTGGTATCCTGATCTGAGGCTGATCATGCTGCCAAGTTAAAGGAGATGAAGCATAATATCAAATATAAAGTCGTCCTGCAGATGCACCTTCAGCAAAAGTTAGATTCTGTTACTAGGGAACTTGACTAACTTAATAATTTACTAGAAGGAGCTCAAACGAATGGTATGAAAGCCATTGTAGATGCCAATAAAGCACCCCATCAAGATGAAAAGAGTGAATTTGGTCGAGTACATGAGCTTCAAGTGGCTTCTGATGAAGCTCGTGATGCTATAAATCAAATGAAGATTTATGTTGACAGCCTTTTGGGATTCTTGGAAAAGATAAGAGACTCTAGTCTGTGGATTTCCTTCTAATTATTGTGCATCAATGAAGAATACTTTCATCTTCAATCATTTGTGTCTGAATTTTCTTGCTAACTACTTTAAATTTTTACCTAAGCCAATGGTCCTAGTAAGCATAGTTTTATTTTTGCTAGGATTATTATAATTAACCCTACAAACATTGAATCTTTTAATGCTCAATATTACCTAAATCATACAAAATGTATGTTTAGTGAGTTGGTACTTTAATTTTATTTAGTGTTCCATTGTCTTTTGTGATCAGTTTAAATTTATGCACGTAGGATATAAAAAGGCTATTGTTTAAGGTTGAAATAGCTTTAACCAAATGGATTAAAATTGACTCAATTCCTTGAAAATTTATCTGAAAACATATTACCATATTAAAGTATGAGGGAAAATATGTAAACTATTAATTAAGAAATTTTGAATATGAGGAATGATACAAAGAAAGGGTTAAAATGAATTAGAAGAAGTATTTCCCAAGAATAAAGTTACCACTATTTAACAAACCTGTTAGGGGGTTGAATTATGCAGAGACACTTAAGGGCATTGGCTGCATAGTCAAATAATAGCATCTTTTGGCTGATAGGTCCATTATGTAGACTACTTATGCAAGGACACCTAAGGGAACGTGCTGCATAGTCAGGGAAAAGAACTCTCAGAAATTTACTTTTCTACTTCTAAAAAGCTAGTGAAAGTTTATGGAGATTCAAATTTTCCAAAGCATAGATTGCTGTATGGAGAGAGGTACTTGAATATGGAGAGGATATTTCCAATCAATATTGTCAAATAATTGTATGAATGTCACTTCTATGAAGGTCTGACCCAAACGTAGGGAAGGGAAATATAAACCATAGACTTGAATACTTTCGTATCATGAAAAAGTGTATGGGAAAAATATGTTGAGGATGAATATTTTTTCGGATCCCTACATATTGTCATTAAGACAACTAAGACCAAAAGAGGTTTTCTTCATAATAATGAAGTTACCCCTATTTGACAAACCCGTAAGGGGGTTGAATTATGCAGGGTCACCTAAGGGCATTGGTTTTATAGTCACATAATAGTATCTTTTGGTTTCCAAATCTGTTATATAGACTATTTATGCAAGGCCGCCTAAGGGCACATGCTGCATAGTCAGTCAAAAGAATTCTTAGGTATCAAACATTTTGCAACCAGAAGTCAAGAAAATGGTTATGTAGATATAGAAGTATTTAAGGTTAGGAGTATGACACATGAAAATGAGTATTGTCCAATTCATGAAAGAGATACACATACCAATGCTAACCATAATCATGCTGTGGCTGGGTCCTGAATTGAGATGTTGAACTTCACTACATATCTCATTAGAATGAGAATCAAGACAAATTTAGTTCTCGAAATACAGTTTAAGATCATGCAGGACAAGAGTATGGGAGATATTAGTTTAGGGTCATAGAGCTTGGACCATAATAATGAATACAAAATGTTTGTTTTATAAACTTGATGTGAATGAAAACCAGGGGTTTCATACCACATTCATGTTTTCACAGGGGGACTTTTCAGCCAAGGGACTGAAAGTGAAATTTGGGGTTAGGCCCAAAGACATGGGGCTGGATTCGAGGGACAGTCGAACATTCCTACATATCCCATAAGGATGGTAATAAAGCTGCACATAGTTCTTGAAATACACTTTGTACAGATTTGGTTCGTACAAGTGAAGGGTGAAAGGGGACTTTAGTGCAATGAGGGTCTGACCCAAGATAAAAGGTTTAAGCATTTTCATGTATGCATGTAGTCTTTGGAATATAACATGATTGGAGTTCAATGTAAATAATGATTCTCTCTCAGGTGAGGCTGTCAAAGAATGTTTTAGTTTATTATCGTACATGAAAAAAGTGTTGTACAATTTAACGTCATATAACAAGGACAAAGGTGAACCAATGTAAGGATATTGATTCTGGGGGCAGCTTCACGAATCAATATCGTATGAGACGGAGGTAAACCTATGGGAAGAGATTGGTTTTGGTCTAGAACCTAGAGTGGTTGCCTACGTACCCAGCTTAGAAGGCAAGGATTAATGTCTGCGTAGTTCAATTGATGAATGAATTGGTGATCAAGTTTTTCTTGAGAACAACGACCTAAAAAATGGTGTTGGGACTTATGCATGGTTAGCGGCCCAGAGAAGGTGTTATGGTTTAAGTTTACTCTAAGCTCACGTGAGTCATACTCAGTGTGAGAAACAAGAGGTAGCAACAACCCTAACTGAGCACAATTTAACTTCATGTTGGACAATGGTAGACTATGCAGTTTAACATCAATCAGTAAGGAAAAAAGATGAGATTATGCATTTTAATGTCTTGCAGTAAGGAATTTGGGGAGTATGCAGTTTAATGTCATGTAGTAAGGACAATATAGTTTAACGTCATGTTGGACGAAAGGGGAACAATACAGTTTAACATCATGTTGGATGATGGAGTGGTGTACAATTTAGAATCATGTAGCTAAGATGTATTAGGGACATTTTCACAGTTTAACGTCACGTGGGATGAATAGGTACACAGTTTAATGTCGTATAGGTTGGACGATGGTTATGCAGTTTAACATCTTACTGGACGTAAGGGACTTCTGTACAGTTTAGCGTCATGTATTTAGGATGTCACAGTTTAACATTATGTTGGATGTAGGGGATTGCATAGTTTAAAGTCTTAAAGCAAGGAAAAAATAGTTTAACATCATGTTGGATGAAAAGTATTTGTTTTACACAAAATACTTCTTCAAGAATCTTGCATTGGTTAGAGTTTTCATGAGTTCTCCATCCATTGAGATTAAAGAATAAGCTCCATTGTGGTAGACCTTATGTATTGAGTAAGGTCCTTCCCAATTTGGATCATGCTTGGGAGGTTTCTTTCCTGGTATCATTAGAGTTCATGGAACCAATAAAAATTCTCCTAGAATGAATGAACGAAGATGAACTTTTTTGTTGGAAGCTCGTACTATTCGATTCTTATAGACTTCCAAGTGATGCCGGGTGCACAATCTTTTCTCATCTAATAGTTCCAATTCATCGAATTGCTTTTGAGATTGTTCATTTGAAGATGAATGATCACAAATGGCTACTCTGAGTGAAGGTAATTGAACTTCAATGGGCAAGACTGCTTATATTCCATATACCAATGAATATAGAGTTGATCGCGTTGCAGTGTGGGTGGTGGTCTGATAAGCCCATAAAGCATTAAAGAGTTTATCAGGCCATGATTTCTTATCTTTATCCATCATCTATTGAAGTATGTCTGAAAGAGTCTTTTTAAAGGATTTTATTTGGTCGTTGGCCGCTGTATGATACCGAGATGTATGATTGGATTTGATGTTGTATTCTTGATACAACTTCTTTACCTTGGATGAACATAAGTTGGTTCCATTGTCCATCAATATGGTATGAGGGACACCAAATCTGGTAATGATGTTAGACTTGATGAAGCTAAAAATGCTTTTAGAAATAACTTCTTTGAGAGGTATTTCCTCTACCCATTTGGAATAGAATTTAGTAGTAGTAAAAATATACTTAAACTGCTTGGTTGTAGCTGAAGGGTAAGGTCCCACTACATCCATTCACCATGTGGCAAATGGCCATGAGTATTTAGCTATATGAAACAAATATGGGGGTCGATGAATGAAGTTGGAACATACATGGTATGAATGACACTTCTTCATGAAATCAACACAATCTTGTATCACTGAAGGCCATAAGTATCCAAGCCTTCGAATTTGATCAGATTGCTTATGTACAGCCTAGTGGTCACCATAGACTCTTGCATGTACATGTTTCATGAAAGCCACTATCTCTTCACCATCAATACATATGAAGAGAACTCCATCAAAACCTCTTTTGTAGAGAATTTTTTTCTAGGTGATCTGGGCTGTCATAAAGAGTAAAATTGACCACACGTCTCCAGATTTGTTCTTTCTCAGCTCTATCAGGTGGAAGTGTTCCATTTTGAAGGTATTCCATTATAGGTGTCATCCATCCGGTAGTATAACCATATGGTTCAGAAATGGGACTAATTTCAATGATTTCCTCTATTCTGGTTTGAACATAAGGTGAAATTTTACAACGGTGGGTAATAATGATGATTGTTTCATCCTAATTTTGATCTGCTAGAGCTGTGTCTATATTATCCAGTGCTTCAGCTTGGGAATTTTGTGATTGCAGGACATAAGAAAATGTCGGTTTCGAAGGAAATTCCACCATTAAATCTCTGACGTAATCATACAAATAGATTAACTCTTCTTTTCTGGTGGCATAATTCCCATTGACTTGTTTGATTACCAGGTCTAAATCACCTTTCACCTTTAAGTGATTCACTTGTGCTTGAAGCACCAACTCCAATCCTGCGATGAGATCTTGGTATTCTGCTTCATTATTTGTACCACCTTCCCACAATAAGAAGGAAAAGGGTAGCACTGCCTTTTCTGGGGAAATAAGTACAATTCCTAACCCAACTTTTTTGAATTTAGGGTCTTCCATTTTCTTCCCTGTTGGACTTCTGGAAGCTCCATCAAAGTACATTTCTCATGTTTGATGATTATCTTGAATAGAAAATACTTCCTCATCAGGAATTTCAATATCTAAAGATGTATATTCTACTAAAGGATGTTCAGCAAGGAAATTAGCTAGATCCTGGACCATTATTGCCTTTTGAGACACATACTGGATATCAAATTGCTGCAAAATAACTGCTCACCTTTCCAGAAATCCTATAAGAATTGGAATGTTAAGGATGAATTTGTGTGGGCTATTGTGAGATAACAATTGGACCTCATGATGTTTCAAGTAGTGTCTCAACTTCTGAACTGCAAATATTAATGCTAGGCAGCACTTCTCAATACTTGAATATCGGGTTTCTACTTCAAGCATAGTCCGACTGAGATAGTAGAGGCTGTTTTCATTCCCAACATCATTCTTTTGGGAAAGGAAGGAAACCAATGATCTCTCTAAAGCTATCACATAAAGAATAAGTGGACTTCCTTCAAAAGGTGGCATTAATACCAGTGGACTCAAGAGATATTTCTTAATAATATTGAATGCTTCTTTACATTATTCATTCCAATGGTAAGTGACTCCCTTCTTCATCAATTTGGTGAAGGGTAAACTTCTTCCTACCAAATTGGTGATGAAATGCCGAATATTGGCTAAGTGTCCTTGAATTACTCTCATTTACATCAACTTTCGGGGAGGTGACATACCAAGGATTGACTTTGTCTTCTCAGGATCGACTTTGATACCATGATGGCGTACAACAAACCTGATAAATTTTCCTGAGGTTACCCTAAAAGCACATTTTAAGGGGTTCATCTTCAAATTGTGTTGTCGAAGTTTGTGAAATATGATTTCCAAATCAGCCATGTGATTAGAATGTTTCCTGGATTTAACCACCAAATTTTCCATATAACATTCAACAAACTTCCTGAAAAAGGGTTTGAAGATATGATGCATGACACGCTGATAAGTTGCACCTTCATTCTTCAGGCCAAAGGGCACTACCCGATAGAAAAACACACCCTAAGGGGCTCTAAAGGATGTAGATTCTTCATCTTCAGGATCCATTTGGATTTGATTATACCCAGAATATCCATCCATGAAGGGAAGTTCTTCATAGCTAGATGTTGCATCAATTAAGAGTTCTGTGATCAGAACTGGAAAATCATCCTTGGGACAATGCTGATTAAGACCTCTGAAATCAATGAAAACTCTAATTTTTCCATTCTTCTTTTACATAGGGAAAATATTAGCTATCCATTTGGGATATTTAACTTCTCTAACAAAGTTAAATTTGATAAAATTATCCACTTCAACTTCAATCTTGGAAGAATAAGTTGGTTGTGTTCTTATTGCGGCTTGATTAAATCATCGATCTTCTTCTGGAAAACCCAAACGATGAGTAGAAACATCAAGATCAAGCCCTGAAATTTCTGTATAGTTCCAACCAAATATATCTCGATTTTTCTTCAAAAATGAAACATACATTTCCTGCTCTTCAAGATTCATGGCCACACTAATTAAAGCGGGGCATGGATATTATTTTGTACCCAGATTTATTTCTCTGAGTTCATCCATATTGGTAGAGATACCCTCTTCAAATGCTGGAGGAGCATCCCTAAGATCTTCTTCTTTTCTTCAACACATGTTATTTCTTCTGTTTCTACTTGCATAGTAGATGATGAAGCATAATTTCCATAATCAAGAGAGATGTTAAAATTTGAACATCTTGAAGAAGAGGCCTCCATTTTTGACCCTATTGACAATGAAGGGTCTTCCTTGGTTAATAAAGAGGAGATGATGGATTGATAATCGACATCATCGTTCACCTATGACATTTCGATAACTTCTTCTAGCCTAGTTGGTGAAGTATAGACTTGCTGGATTTCAACGGATGAAATGAAGACATCTCCATTTAAGCTTTCATAATTTCCTAGTGTATCACTAATTTCTTCCATTCTATCTGGCTGGACTTCCATAATTGAAATTATGGAAGTTTCCATAAGAGTATTTAGATTTGGTTCTATCCTATCAATTTGACTGATAGAAAACACATAATCTGTACTCACATGTATGTATGGGTTTACTTGAATCATTTCCAAACCATATGGAGCATTAACTTTGGTAACCTCTATTGTTGTGGATTTCTCCTTACCATCCATGTGATATAATTCCGCCTCAACGTATTAACATTCACATGTTTTGAATGGGGTTTTATCACCATACAATGTCCCAATTTTTCCATTAGAACAATATTTGAGACATTGATGGTATGATGAGGGGATGGCCGCATGATGATGTAGCCAAGGTCTTCCATGAAAAATATTGAAAGCTGTGTCATGACGAACAACCATGAAATCTGAATTGGATACAAGATATACAAACTGTGTTCAGAGTGTGATCTCTCCTAGAGGTTCTTGTTCATTTTTATCATATCCTTGCAACATCAAATTAGAAGGAGATAAATCAGATTCAGTGAGGCCCAATCGATGATGTGTACGAATGGTGATGAGGTTGACTCCTGAACCATTATCAATGAAATCTATTCGGATGTATATATCATTGACCTTTCCAGACAAATATAATGGTCTAATATGTCCATTCATGACATCATATTCATCTTCAACTGTAAAAGATATCACTACATGGCATTCTGCAGGATTATTCTCTATATGGTAGACTTCAGCCACAACAATTTTGGTTTCAAATTCTTGAGGACTTGACAAAGCCTCAATGAGTGCCTCTCAAAGATCCTTTGATATATTCAAGGCATCTAGAATTGATAACTTGGCTGGTACTTGGGACAAATTATTCAATACATCATATTTTTAGTCCAAAGTTCTGCGTTTTCAAACAGGAACATGTGGTTTCACAGGTACCTTAAGTTGATGCTTTAGAAGTATACACTTCTTGTATCGGGGTTGGAGTTGAAAATTCTCCTAGATTTGGAAGATTAGACCGACTAAGTCTATTTTCTTGCTGTGAAGAAGAAGGTGTAACCTCAAACCAATTTTCCAGAATAATTGTGCGAGGCCTGAATCTGCCATGCATGGAAGAATTTTCTTATTCTTTTTGAGCTCACAGAAGGGATTTTCCATGTATTTCTGCTGCATATACAGTTATAGTAGGGGTAGAGTTGGAATAGTGTCTTCTGGGATATCCATTTCTTCATCTTTATCCCATACCTCTAGAACTCCCTCTAATTCCTCTATTTGAAACAGGGATCTCAGGTTCATCAAGATCAAAACTGTGACTGGCATAAGGATCTGTTAAGTGAATCATGTTACCAGAACCAAAGATCAACTCTTCATCTGATGAACACTCTGCCTGATTAGCCAAATTAGGCTATACAGTTTGGTAGGACGGTGACCGTGGCATTGAAGTAGATGGAATAAAATCTTCCAGAGTCAAAGACAACATGGGCTTTGACACAATTTCATATTCTTATGGATGTTACTCTTTCTTTGAATTATGCCTCCCCTTTGAGGATTTTTCTTTTGATGAAGGGGGTTTTGTTGTGGCATTCATAGAAGAAGACACAATTGGTTTCTCCAATTGCGTTCATAAAATGGTATTAGTTTGGTTGATCATTTTTCTGACCATCCAATCATTATATTTCTGCATATTTTTGATTTTGACTTCTTTCCACTCACCTTCTTCCTCTGGATCTATAGCAGTAACACATGCTACCTGAGCTGAAGACCCTTTCAATTTGACTTGTCCTGAGTCCACTGTTTTTTTCAGGAGGTCTTTGAAGACAAAACACTACTAAAATGGATGCCCCAACATCTGATGAAATGGGCAATAGTTGGTACGGTCTTCATCTCCTTCCATGTTTGGCCTTTTGGGCCTTGGAAATTGAACCAAATTATTTTCCAGAGCCGAAATTAAGTAACCCAGAACTTGTTCATTTCGGGAAAAAACTTTTCTATTTAACTCCTCATATTATTTCCATCTTTGATTTCTTTGATCATCTTGACTAATCATCCTATGTTGTTGATGCTTAGGAGGTGGTTCCCTTCGATAATATGAAGGTTTTGAAGTAGAAGCAGGTACATGTGCTTCTTTAAGCGTAACTGTAGCAGTCTCTACTTTATCCATTATCCTTCCTAGAGATGATGGAATTACACGAGTTTTATCCTTAGTCTTTGTAAGAGAGTTTTCGATCTACTAAGCGATCGAAGTAAGGTCTCAAAACCCTCCTGTGTATTTCACAGGGATCAACGATGTTCGTAATTCATCATGCAAATTTTCCACACAGATTGAGAACAATTTTTCTTGAGGGAGTGATAAGATTATGGAATATGTTAATCCCTTCCTGCAAGCAATGAAATATGAAACTCTTTCATTCTCACTTTTCTTACAAATTCTAAGATTAAAAACTGTTGTCTTTGGAAACGTTGAGCTGAATTGAAGAAGGAATCGTTGACAGAGATCCTCCTATCCAATAATTGACCAGGATTGCAAGCTTGTATACCAGACGAAAGCAGGCCCCTGTAATGACTGTAAAAAAATCATGAACTTAACTACTTCTTATTGATGAGGGGTTCCCATCATAGGATCACAATGATAAACAAAATGTGTTAAGTGTTGCTCTGGATATCCCAAACCATTAAAGATTGGGAATGTGGTACTATCAAAATTTGATGGGGGAGGAATTTCATAAACCCATTAAGGGTAAGCTCTCTTTTCTGGTTGAATTTGAGCACATTTTCCCTCCATTGCTTCCGACCGAGCTGTTAATGACACAATAGTAGTTATTAATTTTCTTAGAAACCTTTGGCTGAGCTTGGACCTGAGCAGGTGCAATAACTAGAGTTTTAACAGATGTGGTGGATGGTGCTGCAACTGAGGATAACACCACCGGTTGTTGTTGTACCTGAACCATATGATTAGACCTATGAGGATATAATAATAAAGGAGGATATTCTTGATCCATCTCAGTAGCTGCAACAAATTCCCTTGACTGACTGACTCCAACACGCTTAGGAGGAAGACTACCTTAAAGTAGTTCTGCATTCAACCTCCTTAATTCCTTCATTTCATCCTCCTTTTGTGAAAATATTTTCTCTAGTGGGAGATATTGGCCTTCTCTAGATAAATTTTATGTAACCTGATTCTTTCCTTTCCCCTTGTTGGATGCCTTTTGGAGAGGGGGAAGTTGGTTAATTGAAGGAATACCTAGATTTTGAATAAGAATTTCATTTCGTGTACGCACACCTTATTCATTTGTGTCTATGTGTACAAATTCTTGAGCATGAACTTCTTCATTTGATCCCACTAAATGAGCCTCATCTGGGGGATCAACAACAATGGAATTGATGACATTAATTTATTCATAATGAATTGCATCCCTTTATCGGAATTTCTGTGATACTGTCTTTTTTCCATGTACTTGATGATACATTTCCTTTTGTTGATTTGATCCCTCAATAACTTCTTGAAGAACCGTAATTTGGAGGGAATATCCTAATAATTCGACTCTACATTCCACTTTGGTTTCTTCCCCAATTGAGAGAAGACTGACTTTATATGAAGAAGATATTGAGGATTTGAAAAACTCCTTAGTCTGGTGGACTGGGGCTGTTCCTACTATTTCTTTTCAACTCCTTGAATCATATTTGTTGATTCTGAGGGTTAGGTTAAAAGAGTCCCTAGTCTAGAAATATGGGGTGGTTCTTAAGCTTCTACTTTTGAGACTTTATTAAAATATTTCCTTATATTACAGACTTTAGTCCAAAAATTGGCTGGATGCATCAACTTACATCCACTCAAATCACCTGGTTCAAATGAATGCTGGATGATTTCTGACATTTCTGCCACCTGATGATGCGCTTGCTCTAAACGAGAATCCTGTTTGATATACTCATTTGCCTGATCTAAAAGTAATTCGACAACTTGTTATTTGTATGTCTAACTTTGAGAAGAACTAGTTGAGGCCTGTTCCTGAGCAAGCCTTTGATTTCACACAAAACCAATTGGCTGTGTCCAGCCATGGGCAATAACATTGTATGAGACAATTTTTGGTCGGATTTGTTGACTGGAGAGTACAGTGAAATGCAGTGCTCCATGAAAAACCCATCCCCTGATATGAATACCAGATGGGGCATTGGAAATTAACTGGCACAATCTTCATTGTGCGCCAAGGCATGAACGCTGAAGGGCTCTATGCTTCTTTTCAGCCTTCAGATATCGAGAAACTGAGAGAGAGGCCAAATAAATTTTGGCATTGTAACCCTTCCATTATCTTGACATGATTTTCATATTCATCATAAAATAATATTTTCTTTTTCAATTGATAAAGAGTTTTCCACATGTTGAGATGAATATATTGAATATAATCTTTCTTCAACATCTCTGGAATGTCATAATGAGAGTCATCCAAAGGCCAAAACATGACTGGCACTTCACCTTTCACTAGTTGTTTTCTCATATTCAACAGTTCCTCTTTATCATTCAATGAAGATTCTTCTACCTGATTAGTCCAGAGCTTGTTCTTCCTTGTTACTTCAACAGATTCATCAAGATTGGTAGATAATTCACTAATCAAACTAGAAGATGAACGACCCAGGGGTGGTTCTGTGAATGACCTACACCCTGGGTTATCTTCTGATTGAGAAAGTTTTTTACCTGCTAATGGTAATGCATCAGACATGAATAGCTTCACATTTGTAAGTGCCTCAAGATAAGAGGGATTTCTCGTCACTACATTGTCCAGTGAATCATTTTCTAGGATTTGAAAATTACTACTATGGAGAGGAATTTTGCAGCTAAATTTATCATCATGGGGAGGACCACCATGGTGGGTTACTGCAAAAGATGAAACAATTTTCTCATTAGACTTCTGGCCACACATAGGGATCATGTGGCTCTCATATGAAGATAAAACTTTGATATTGACCAAACCATCATGAAGAAATCCTTTATGAGGAAGTGTCTGATGAAGACCTTCAGAATTAATGTTCCCACTATTTGGAAATGAGAGAGTAGAATCTTGAGTTCCAACAGATAATTGTCTGATGGCTTCAAGAACTCTAGCATCGAGAAAGGCCTTATTACAGATTGGATCTTGATTTATTGATTGTGCTGGACAAGTATTCTACTTAGAGTCCTTCTTACTCACTTTAGGAACCACTTGTTGAAAAAAGTGGTTATTATGGACAGGTGTATGTTCCTGCTCAGGAGAAATAGTCAGGTTAGGCTGATTATCTCCACAAAAAATCAGGTGTATGTGCCTAACTTGGTTGTCTGTATGACATGGGGGAGTATGCCCCACAACCCTCTTGGACTAGAACATAGGTGTGTGTCTGTTCCAGAGTGATATGTTGATGTGTCACTCCACTGTTAGGGATATATTTGAATTTCTTTCCCTGTGATACTGCTGAAGCTATTATAATCATCTGACAGGCATCCCGAATATGAGAAGGAATTTGCTTCTGCTCTTTCACCATTGACAGAATATGTTTGGTGACTTTATCTACTGGAATGAGGATATACATCCATTCCGTGTCTAGAGTAGGTGTATGTGCCTGCTCCTGTTCTCCTATTACTAACTGTAGATTCTGATAGTACTCATGTGTGGGGGCAGAGAGTTGAGTCTGCCTCCTGTTTGTCATTGGGGCTGTCCAATTGAATTCTCCAAGTGCTACCAAATAAGACTATTGGTAGGCTTGATCAATACTAGTAGGTGTATATGCCTGCAAATTGCACTCCACCAAACGTGGTTGATGAAATTCCTTCAATACTGGTAGACGAGGCTGTTGGCAGTATTGATGAGTGTAAGCAGGTGTATGTGCTTGTTTACCGGTTGTCAACAAATTGGGTTGGCGGGCTTCATTGTATGTAGTTAGATGAGCCTGCTGACTAGATGATGATTTATAAATAGGTGTATGTTCCTGTCTATATTACTCTGCCGGAATTTCCTGTTGGGAATGGTGTGCTGCTTCCAGACGAGTCTGCTGGACAACAGAATTAAAACAGACAGGTTTGTTTGCCCGCTCATTGCTTTCCACCAAGTTAGGTTGGTGGACTTATTTGGAAATGGCAGAGATAAGAACCTGCTCATTGTTGACCGGTCGTCACCTCTGGTGGTGCTTCTTGCCTTCTCAGGTTCAAGGAACCTGAGCCGAACGCCTGGAGACGACACCCTCATCTTTTTTAGGGCGCACTACCGCACGAGTCTAGCGGTGATTGTTGGTGGGATCCCTCGGGAAGGACTCCTGTCTCCTTGAATTAAGGCCTTGAGTGATATTCTCATTCACCTCCGCATAATATGGGAGGGACTAATAATTGCGTTCCAGGGATAACGACCTGAAACGGTTGGAGACGGTGGTTGGCACCAACTGTTTCATGATTGCTGGTAGTTGCTGTCCGGATGACCAGGGTGAATTATAGACTTGGAGGGCTTGTCAAGTGTCCTATAGAGTCGGAATGGTACCTTATTGATGGTATTCCACAACCAGTGCAATTGATACCCAACATTGAAGACGCTGAGTAGGTGATGTCCTCCTTAGAGCGGACAAAGATCCAGCAAGAGTAGCAGCAGAGGTATTCACAGCAGAGGCATTCACAGGTGTGAACTTTAGAGAATCCATTTCTATAATGCAGAAGATCATGGAAATGAGTGCCTGTGTGATATAACAGACATAATCAAGATAAGTTCGGCCACTACAACTTTTGAATGAGAACATATGTTATTGATTTATTTATTGGCCCTCTCATTGAGTATAAATAGGGGCCTAAATAATATGTAAAACATCATTTTAACTTGGTTAGGGATTCACGTCGGGTTCACCATTTTTTGTTTCCCTCTGGAATTGGGGATGACCTCATTTGTTTAAGGTTCAAACATTCCAATCAGTTTCTAACAGGTTTGTTTGTAGAACCAGAAACATCCAATGATTCTATATCCATTTAGACCTACCTTCCAAAGGAAAGTGCTCATTTCTTGTGAACCGATGAGGCTTTAGAATTTTCATTGTTCGAGAGGATGGGAGGTTAGACTCATCACACCATTTGGGGGGAATTATTTTCTAATCTGGGACTCTCTTTATAGATTTAAGTTATGTTCGTGAATCCTTATTAAATTACCAAGTATGAAAATGATCTTTCCTTTAGATCTGACAATCAATTATTGATATAAATGATATTTAGAGATTCTTTTATATGTATTTGAGGTTCTCCATCGATAGAGAATCATCTGTATTTGTTATAGAATCGTAGTCAATGGTATCCTTCAATACATTATATAGAGATATCTTGGTCATTATGATAACCATACTGGTTTTAAAGCCACTCAGTGGGGCACTTGAAGTTTATTTTCGTTCAGAAGGACAAGGATTATTTTAGAGTTGGGATCATACCCGCAGACGGGCTACCTACATATCCTTGTTTAGAAAAGGAATAAGAACCCACGTAGTTCGAGTAGAGAAGTATGAAGTTTATGCATGGTTGATGGTTCAAAGAAAGATGTCATAATTACTTTTACACTCTAAGCTCACCTGAGTCATTCTCGGTGTGAGAAACAAGAGGTATTGGTAAAACCTGACAATTGTGATACGAAAGATGCAATCATAAGAAATAATGTGGGGATTATGTATGTATGACTTCCCAGATAGATGAATATTAGAATTTACTTTAGGGAAGAAAACCAAGAACAAGGTCCATATAGGTATATGTGATTTATTGAGATTTGGATACTTAACTTAGGACTTAATCCTGAGAAGGATGCCCAAATTAGAGGGGACTTATGACTGGGGCTTATTCCTGAGAAGGAGGCCCAGGTTAAAGGGACATGAGAACTGGGGCTTATTCTTGAGAAGGAGGCCTAGGTTAAGTTAAGATAAATTATGAATGGGGATTACTCCTAAAGAGGATGCTCAGGATAATGGAATTTGGAACTTGGGGATTACTCCTGAGGAGGATGGCCATACTTCAGAACATGGGGCTTACTCCTGATGAGGATTCCCATATTAAATATCATGGACTAGGGCTTACTCCTAAAAAGGAATCCCAGGTTAAGATAACTTAGACTGGGGATTACTCTTGAAAAGGAGGCCCATGTTAGGGGACTTGGGGCTTAATCTTATAGAGGATGCCCAAATTAATGATTTTATCATCCTAAAGTATGAGGTTGAATGAATGAAATATTTCATAATAGTGACATGAAGATATGTAAATCACAAGGTTTTTAGAGATTTTCCACAGAATTCCTTTTAGATAAGGAAGAAAACAAAGGAACCATGCCAAAAAATGGCATTGAAGAGGGTTTTGAGGGCTAAGTCTTGAAGAGGAGAGGTGGACTTGAAGAAAAGAGCTGAATAGGCTAGAGGGGCACCCAAAAAGAGGCAGGTGCGCATGCACACCTGCGTGGCACAGGTGTACCTGTGCGCCAGTCAACCCATGGCATAATACTTGGGTGAGACTTGGCTCAAACCCTTAGTATTACCCCTAAAGGTTTACAAAAGGGTGGAGTGCAAGTTCTATTGAATGGATAAGGTGGCACGAAGGTGTAACCATTTCCCTTAAGGGTTAGACATTTAAGCGCGAAGGTGTTGATGATTTTCAACACTTAAGCCTTATTCCCCCTCTGTAGATCTTCCCTTCTAGGTAAGAAATTTCTTTATAAGTGTTTATAAGACTTCAAGAAAAGACTAGGGTGCTGAGAGCTGAAATATGAGTTTCTGGGTTTTTTCCTCCCCGAAATGGGGGGCCCACAAGGGGTATTTATAGGCTCCTAAAGACTATGGGTGAATAGAAAATAGGGCGTGCATGTCACCTGCGTGCCCAATATTTGGTGTGTAGGTATACCGGTGCGACCATCTTGGAACTTGTGTGCCCATGCTTACAATAATCCTTGTTCATGCCTTTTTTGATTTTTGATGTTTCCTCAAAGGATGAATCACTTTGTGTTTAAGGTATTTCCCTTTTCATTCGTTAGACTCTGTAACAGAAAGGAGCGTTAACAGCTCTCCATAGTCAGTTTAAGAGAAGTGATTTCCATGAGAGAGAAAATTAGAGACCTTGAATTGAGGGTCGAAGCAATAGATGATTCATCGATGGAGTATAGAAGTTATGATGGGCCCAGAATGAGGAATCCCAATGAACAGTGGAGAAAGTGGATCCCCCAAACATGATCAATTATGGGATGGTCAAGATTGTATTTTTCAAATATGACATTATTAATATTCAGGAGGATCTATGATGGATGTACAAGAAACTATAAACATTGAAGAAAATGGTTTTGGGGAAACATGGTCTCTTCGATAAAGAGGAGAAGGCTAAACATGATGTTGTTTTTAGGGTGTAAGCATTTAAGTTGAATGAAGATATGCAAACTGAATCCATTGGTCAATAGTTCCAATCCATGGATTCCCTAAATAATAAGTATGTTGATATCAAGTAATCCTCTAAATGAATTCTGTAATGAGAATGTAGTTTCATAAAACTCATTTTTTTTAGGATTCATGAGAGAGACACTAGACTATAACGATTACACCATTTTTTCTACAGTTTTAGTGAAAAATCCTTTCAAAAATTACACATCACTATCATTCAGTCATTAATTAACAATATTCATATCATTTAATTGACCTGATATCATATGGATCGTCTAATATACCCATCATTTTTATAATACCATATAAACCCAAATGCTTTGATTTGAACTCCTAAATCATAACATATTTTGCTTGATAATTGATCATGAATGACTACTAACAAGAGACTCCTCATTAATGTATCTACTATGATAGTCCATGGGTCATCTATATTAAATGGATGACTTGGTTAAATATATCCTAGAGGTAAGTTAATCTAATTTTATCTTATGTTATAATACAAATAAATCATTTTCCTATTTTTTATGGGGACAAACAATGATCCCCATGATATTTTATCTTTTTTTTGTAGCCATACATTTTTCCTATGCTTCATATGGAAAAAGATAAGTAGGAATGGACTTGGATTTTTCTAATTATACCCTTTTATGGGTTCTTGACTAGAAATGTTTTATGATGTTTCAATTTTATAGGTGATCAATATTTCCTAGATCACACAAATTTCTTTACCAGTGAGTAGAGGATCAACTTTTTACAAGTGTGGAATTCTCATCCTTTCAACATGGAAAACATTATTACTCTTTCAATTTTCTATTTTAATGCATTGTAAAGTACCAAATTGATGTTCTATAGTTTAGGGTCTTCAATATTAAACAATATAATGCTGCAGTTTAAAGACATTTAGGTGTGAACTTTTTTTCTATTGATTATGTTATTTTAGATTAGACCATATCTTTCATTATTTTAAGGTATTTTACCTTGGAAAATATATTGTAGTAGTTCAAGGACTTTTATCTTGGACAATTTATTTCTTTAGTTTAAGGTATTTTAGCTCAAACCATATATTACTATTGTTTATGGTCTTTTAACTCTGGCCAAATATTTCTATAGTTTAAGGTGTTTTAGATCAGACCATCTATTAATGTAGTTTATGGTCTTTTAGGCCAACTATTTATTACTGGTATAAATGGATGGGTGTTCATGAAGGGTTTGAGAAACCAAAATTATATATGGGATTATGAATAACTAGTGTTCACGAAAGGTTATGATACCCTGCATTATTAATTTATATATTGAATATTGAATGTTTATGAAGGGTTATGTCAACTTATGTTCTTGCAGAAAACATGATGGATGAATGTACATGATGTTTCACGACACCCAATATCATCACTGCAATTTGGTTTGATGTGTGGTTAAATATTAGAGATATATATTCCACTTGGATAGTTGGAATGTTAGTGGTGTAAATCATAACCCAAAATTTTGAAAAGATAAATATAGAATGGGGAATATATACATGGGATGACTATAAAACACCCTAAGGTACTCTGTTTGTTTTTGGTGTTTCTATAACTCATGGTTATTATAGTTCCTTTCATATAAGGGGGAGAAAACTCTAGTTTTTGGGTCAGAGGACCATATGCATTAGCCCATAGGGCTGATATGCTTGTTTATGTAGAGGTATCCTCACACTTTCACAAGGGACATGAGAGATTTTTTAAGACTCAAATGGTTGTATGATGAAGCATGAAGTGGGATGAAGGGTATCCAAGGAGGGTTCTAGAATAATAGGGAAGTTTAGTTTTTGTTTGGGAAGTCAAGGCCATATGCCTTGTAGTTTTGATTCACATGGTGTGGACCATTAAAAGGGTTGGAAATTTAATATCACATTTGTTCTTTGATAAAGGGTAATATTCATGGTGATGTAATGTAGAATATTTAGAATATTCCTGAATATCCTCATTATATGGATTTTAAATAATGGTCAAGAAATAAATAAACTAACTGGAGGTTAACACCGTTGGGCTAGGTTCAACCATTGACAATAGAGTAAGCCCATATTTCATGCAGTCATGATAATAACTCTGGGGTTTAAAGGGTTGTAATTTCCTCTAGGACCAAACATCCTCTAGGAAAAAGCTCATTGGTAGGGTTTAAATTCTATAGTGATTCTTGGTGGGGTCATTTTGGCTGATCTAGTCCATGTTACCAATTTTTTATAGGGAAACATTTTGAGAAATGGATCTCAATGTTCATGGGGTTCCAGAAGGAGAACATAAACTCAAGTAATTAGTTATTATCATCCCAGAAAGAAATAAATGAAGTTGGTTTATGGAAAATATAATATTTAAGAAGGTTTTGATCACCATAAAAGCTTTATCACCTCCTAATAAACACATTATCATGGTAAGGATATGTGATAAACCATTTCTATAGCTTTTTCATGGACTAGGGTGTTTTTGTAAGCATAGATCATATTTTAATAGGGACAAAATATGGGATCTATTATCTTTATACATTTATTAGTTACACTCTATTTTTTCCCTAAACTCTATAGATAAATAGTTTAGTGAGTTGATAATTCACCTTTTATAAGATCTCCCTTTGAAGGTGTTTATCCTGACTGGTTTTATGTCTATTTCACTAGTAGTTTAGGGTATTATGATTTGGAATTTCAAAACCTAATGTTTAATGTTCTATAACATTTACCATAGTTTATGATGTTTAAGTTCATTATTCATGTGGACTGGGTATGAGGGAAGTGTTACATAAGATTTTAATTAGGATTCCCATGGTCAGAAGTACCCGAAAACCTTCCCAATAGGAGGGTGGGAGAGTTATAAACCATGGATCATGTTTTATAAATTATGAGTAAAAATATTGGAAAAGAACACTGAGGATTATTGAGAATAACCCTATAATGATGAGATCCATTGAAATGACGTCAAAGATCATGAGTGTTAGAAGACATTTAATCAAGTAAAGGACACATTTGGTTGATGGATGAGAATTCATATGTAGGAACCAATGGGAAAATATGAATATTCAAACAAATTGTCCCCTAGAGCTAGGTTTAATTTTCCAAGGTCTATTTATTCTTCAAAATAATTAATGAAATGTAAGAAACGAAGTGTGGTTTATAGATTTTGGTGATTAGAAAGATGATGGAATCACCCCAAACACAGGTTGACTAGGGTCAGGATGTTGTGGTCCTTTAATAAGGAGTGATAATGGGAAATGTTCAGAAAAATTTAGTATCATGCAGTGGGGACACATTTTTCATGTAGTTTAACTTTGTGCGATATGCATTTCTTCTATGAAGATTATCATAATCTTATAAGGATGTCTTCCTTGAAATTTAGTGTTATGTCATAAGGAATTTGAAACCAACATGAAATTTTGAAAGATCTCATTGGGGAAACATTTCACTAGTAAGGGGAATTTATAAGTGGGAAGAACCCATTATCCATAAAAATTCTTATTAATGGGTATCCATATGTAGAAGCGCTTTTTATTGTAGATTTATCTCATAAATAAGGATACTATACATATATCTAACTCATATATAGGAAGAGTGAGTCTGTATGAATTATCACTACTTATAAAAATTTATGTGTAAATTTTTAAGGAGATTATTCCTTGGGTTTCCCTACAAGCATTACAAGGGGGGGGAATCATATCATAATCAACTACTTTAATGATATCCCCATGTGTTGATATGACTCTTATGAAGGGGAGATGGATAGTCTATTTTCTTCCCTTATTGAGTCTCAATATCATGGTTAGATAATGGGTCCAAAATATAGAGCATGATAAAACAAATGGATATGGAATTTTAATATTTTATTCTAGTATGGTGGTGAGAAATTTATCTCTAACATAGATGCATAAATAGTATTTTCTTATATATAAAGTTTTAGGTATTATAGGATGGAAAATATGTCATGTAAATTAACATCATATTACTAGGATATTTCCATTCCATTCAACGTCATGAAACTAGGATGTCTAACTAATAGGAAAAACTAACTCAGGGAAACTGGTTCTACATAGAATATGGATACTCTAAAATAGAAGGTTATAAGAATATAGTGTCATAATCTTACTGTGAAAATGGGTATGAAGAAAAAATGTGTAACATCAAGAGTATCCAGATCTACTTGTATAGTTTGGCTATTGAAGTTATAAATCATAATCTATTAATATATGAGTTAACTAGTGGTGGAAACAGATTGGTATAGGTCAACCATTGTTATTGTAGGAAGCCCATATGTCATGAGGTTAGGAAAATTAATTTTTGATCTAAGGGGGACCCCTCCTAGAGGATGAAACATCCTTTAGAAACAGTCATTTTTTAGGATTTCAATTGTATTGAAAATACTAGTGGGGTAAAAATAGATTATTCAGTCCGTATTAGAATTTTTTTTATATAGAAGGACCATGAGAATTAGATCCCAAGGTTCATGGGGTTCTATGAGAAGAACATAAACTAAAGGATATGGTTGGAATCAACTCAGATATCGAAGATATGAATTTGGTTCAGGGAGAATGTAAGGTTGATGAAGAATTCAAGCACCCTAAATGATAAAAATGTGTGTATTAAACACATCTCAAGGTGAAGGGATAAAAAATTTGATTCTTGAGTACATAATCTTTAGGAGGGATGATACATTCAATGTGTACTCATCTTCTCATGCAATTTAACGTCATGCAACTAGGACATGGTCATGTAGTTTAATGTCCTTTGACAAGGATGTGGTTCTATATCCAATATATTTCATGGGAACTCTAGAAAATGTAGACTTCCATATTATCCAATGTCGAATAAGCCATGCTCGGCCTAAGAAACAAGGGTTAATTGTGTAGTCTATTAAGTAATGTGAGAGTACACGATAAAGAATATGGGGTTGTTTTGACAATTTATTAGGGACTATGACCTCTATAAGAATCCGAATCTCAAATAGGGACATGATTGGAAGAAATTATAACTGGTAGATGTGCTTTTAATATAGGATCCATGTGTCACTACATATCTTATGATAGTAAGAATCATAACGCATATAGTTCTCATATGGGTTCCTTTGTAGTTTTGACCCGTATTCAAGGAGTGGTGTAATTGTTTGTATACATATTTTGGATGAATATAGGATATGCTATCTGGGTCTCACTACGTATCTTGTGATTTCAAAAATCAAGCCACACATAGTTATTTAATAGAAAACCTTCCACATAGGTATGATTCATATGTAGATGGGGGAATTTTATCTATTTACTTTGTATATTGACCCAGAATTTGAGATCTAGGCATCAATGCATATCCTATATTGGTAAGAATCAATCCACACATAGTTCTTATGTATAAAATTATATACAAATGTATGAACCATATGTACAGGGGTAATGTTTCCCATTTAGGTTGTAGCTATACCTAGTATTTGGGATTTCGGCTTCACTGTGTATCTAGTGATCGCAAGAATTAATCCATATGTAGTTATTTAATGGAAACTTATCGAGGAAGTTCGTATCCATACACAAATGAGGAGATTTTCACTTTTTATGTTATGGTTGGACAAATAATTTTTGATCTGGGTGTCACTATGAATCCTATTATGGAAGGAATAAAGCCTAAAATAATTCATGAAGGGAAAAATCTCCACACAGGTCTGACCCATACACAGTGGTTTTTTTCCATTTTTGTTTTGGATAGGCATAATAAATGAGATCTTTTCATCACTATTCATCCTATGATTATATAAATAAAGACAAAAATAGTTTTTGAAGGGAAAAGTCTCCATGAAAAATGAACCATACGTATAGGGGAAATTTTTTCCATTTATATTTCACACGGACACAAGATTTGAGATTTGAGTGTTACTATATATATTGTCATAAAATGAATAAATGATTAGGACATGGTTCCCTCTCCAAGATACATCACGGTCACGTTGGCTAGAGAGACATTCTAGGTTCCCCAAGATCACATGATGAGTGCTCGACATGAGAAATAAGGGATAACTTTGTTGTTGAATAAGATGTATGGGAGTATGTGATAAGGACTATGTGGGAGAGTTCAAGATTTATTGTGGACTATGACCCTAATATAGATCTGACTCTCATGGAGGGAAATGATTTTGAGTGATTATAACTCATGGCCGACCTCATAATGGATGATCCATGTGTCACTATATACCTTATGATAGTAGGAATCAATACATATAGAATTTGTATATGGTTCCCTACATAGACATATCCCATAAACAATTAAGGGTTTCATTTATACATATTATAGCTAGACCAATGATTTGATATTTGGGTGCCACTATGTTTCCTACGATGATAGGAATCAAGACGCACATAGTTCTTGAATGGAAAAAACACCAGACATGTCTAATCTATACACATAAGGGGAAATTATTCCATTTATATTATGGATGGACCTATGATTTTAGATATTTATGCCACTACCTATCATGTGAATGAAGGAATAATGGAACAAATTTTTCTTGAATTGAAAATTATCTCAGGTAATCTGATCTATACACATAGTTGGGAACATTCCTATTTAAGATGTAGATGGACCCCGAATTTGGGATCTGGTGATCACTACATATCCTATGATGACATTAATCAAGACAAAAAAAGATTTTGAATAGAAAAATTTTCATAAAGGTCTGCCTCATATGCATTTGGGGTATTTTTACAATTTATGTTAATTCTAGAACTAGTATTTGAGATATGAGCATCACCATATGTCATGTGAGGGTAGGGCCAAGACAAACATAGTTCTTAAATGGAAAACTCTCCATGAATTTATGATTCATATAAATAGGGAGGTCTTTTCAATTTTATATTATGGTTGGACCTTGGATTTGATATATGGGGGTCACTGCCTATCACATGACTGTAAGAACCAATCTACACATAGTTCTTGAATGCAAAAATCTCCATAGAAGTTTGATAATTATAATGGGGGGGGGGGAGTTTTTGGTTTATATAGAAATTGGGAAATGTATTTGATATTATATTTTCACTACATAACATGTGATAGAAATAATCAACTGGAAAATAGTTCTTGAATGGAAAACCCTCTATGCATGTTTGATCCATTCACAGAGGGTACATTTTTCCCATTTATGTCGTGGATGGCTTCAAGATTTGAGAGTTGGTAGTCACTATGTATCCTGTTATGGTAGGAATCAAGCCAAAAATAGTTCATAAAGGAAAATATCTTAGGTAATCTCTAACCCATATAGATACGGGATACTTCTTTATATTTATATTGCAATAGGGACCATGATTTGAGATCTAGACATCGCTATGTAGTCTGTGATGGTTGGAATCAAGACACAAATAGTTATTGAATGGAAAAATCTCCATGAAAGTCCGATACATACATAGATGGGTGAATTTGACCATTTATGTTACAATTGGGACAATTATTTATGAGCTGTGAATCACTATGTTTCCTATGATAGATTGAATCAATCCACATGCAATTCTCGAATGAAGAACTCCCTATATTGGTCTGACACTTTGGAATATGGGTACTATTTTTGTTTATAATATGGTTGGGCCTAGGATTTGAGATTTGGGTATCACTAGGTATCATGTGATGTAAGAAATCAAGACACACATAGTTATTGAGTGGAAAAATCTCCACGTAGTTATGATCCATAAATAGTGTGGGCATTTTTTCTTTTTTATGTAGTGATTTTTGGATCCCTACAAATCATGTGATGTAAGGATCTAGCCACGCATAGTTCATGAAAACAAATCTCTCCACATAGGTCTTACCCATATGTAGCATCAATCATTTTTTATTTTTATGTAGTGAATAAGACTAGTATTTGAGATTTTTACATCACTACATATCTTGTGAATGTATTAATCAAGCCACACATAGTTCATGAATGTAAAAATCTCCAGATAAGTCTAATACATACGCATATGGGAAATTTTTCATATTTATATTATGGTTAGGCCTAGTATTTGAGATATGGGAATAAGTATGTATCCTGTGATGGCATGAATCAATCCTCACATAGTTTATTAATTTAAAAATCTCCACACATTTCTGATCTATATATAGGGGGTTTAATTTTATGTTGTGGATGGGCCCAATATTTTAGTTCTAGGAGTCACTGTGTATCCTATGATTGGAGGAATCAAGACACACAGATTTATTGAATGGATTCATTCCCTGTGTCCATCTAACTCACACACAAGGATGATATCACTCCATTTTTCTTTCACAGAGACCTCACTCATGTGTAGTGAACCATCCAAAAAGTAACATTCTCTATGAAATTTATCATCACGCAGGAAGGAATTCTTCTATATTTTTTAATATCATGTGGTGAGGATGAAAGAATATATGACTTTAAAAATCTTTCCTCCAAGACATAGGATTATTTTTAGTTTATATCCTTATTTCTAAAACATAGGATACCATAGAGTTTAAAGTCTTGTTTCCCAGAATTAAGATACCATGTAGTTTAAATTCATTATTCATGGACATAATATTCTTAATGGTGTCTATGAAATTTATTTTTTTAGAATCCTTTCATTGGTGGGGAGTGAAATATATTCCCTATACTTCTTAACCAATTATGAAACACCATTGGGATAGACCTTTTTTATGATGTAAGGACCTCCCTACTTGGGTTCCAGCTTTATCTGTTTTTTTCTAGTATCATCCAGGTTTTAAGTTCCAACACCAATTCTCCATAAAGGAAAAAGTAGAGGAAAACCTTTTTTTGAATGCTGACATGATCCAATTCTAATGAAATTTTAGGTTTTATAGTGAAGTAGACATTTTCTTATTGGTCCATTTCATGTCATCCAACCACATTTGTGATTTATTATCTGCTAAGAGTTTCCCAAAAATAGAAATATGGGGTGAGGGAAATTGGACTTCAATGGGAAATACTACTTTGGTTTTGTACATAAACTAATATAGATTCACTTCTCTTGAAATAAAGGTGGTGGTATAGTATGGTCACAAATTATATAGGATATTGTCTAGCCAAGATTTCTTGTCATTTTCAGCAATTTTATTGAGTATATTTTACAAGGCATTATTTAAGGCCTCTATTTTTCCATTTTCCACTGCATGATAGTGGGATGAATTGTTGGATTTGATGTTGTAATGCTAGTTTAATTTCTTCAATTTTGTTGAACAAATGTTTGTGATGTTTTCCACCAATACCATGTGAGGGACTCCAAATATTCTGATGATATTATAATTTATGAAGTTGATGATATTATTCATCTTGAAGTCATTGAGGGATATTTCTATATTCAATTTTGAAAATAATTCTGAACTAATAAGGATGTACTTAAATTGTTCAGTAGTGGATGGGGGATGTGGCCCCACAAAATCCATTCCTTATATGAAAAATGTCCAGGAATATTTATCTGTTTGTAAAAACTCTATGGGTTGATGGATGATTTCTTCAAGAATCTAGAATACATTAAATCTTATAGTGAATTCCACATAGTCTTGTATCATTGTTTTCTAGTAGTAAACTAGTCTTCTAATTTAATGAGAGAGTCTGGTCCTAGATTGATGAGCACCGCAAGATCCTACATGGGCTTCTTCTATGATGGAATGAATCCCTTATTATGCTATGCATATGAGGAATATTCCATAGAAGCCTCATTTTTTATGGATTTACGCTCATTTTCATTTTTTATGGGTAAATATAATTACCTGACATTGATGAAATTCACTTTTGGATCGATCTGACGGGAGGGTCCCATTTTGGAGGCAATCTTCCATGGTCTCCATCTATCCAGTGTTGGATATCTGTTCATCATACTCTAGGGTAGTGTTGACCTAATTGATTTCCTTCATTCCAAAAATGATGACTGATGAGACCATCCTTAATTTCATGACGTGGAAAAAAACATTGTCCAATTAGGGGTTGTCCATAACTATGAATGTATTAGCTATTGCATTGACACAAACATTCAATGGTCAAGGTACATGATATAATGTTGGTTCAAAAGAGAATTCAACAATTAATCCACTGAAGTAATTGATTAGAGGGGAAAATTCATCATTATTAGTTTCATACTCACAATTATTTCTTTATCATGAGATCTTAATCCCTTTTTATGTTTAGGTATGATATCTACAGTTGTAGGGATAATTCCATACCAGCAATGAGGTCTCAGTATTCTACCTCATTATTGTTCTATCCTTTATATAGTGAGAAAGAGTAAGAAAGAAATCTATTTTTCTAGAGAAATAAATACAATCTATATACCAACTTGTTTGCACTTCATATTTCCCTTATTTTTACAATATGAATTCATGAGGTACAATCTAAATACATCTCCCATGTTCAGGTAGTATTATGGCATAGAGAATATCTTCATCTGGATGTTCTATGTCCACTAGTTTAATATCAGGGGTGGTATGTTCCATAAAGAAATCATCTAGGGCCTTCCATTTAACTGCCTATTGTGACATGAATTGGATTCCATATTTTTATTTAATAACCACCCATTGGTCTATAATCCTTGTCAACAGTGGGTGGTGAAGGATTCACATGAGTGGATCAATGTGAGAGGCAATGTTGACTTTGTAATGATCGAAGAAATCTCTCAACATTCTCAGTAGAAATATGATTTTGAGCTATTTCTCCTCAATATTAGAATAGTAGGTCTCAGAACCTAACATATATCAAATGAGATAAAAGTGAATTTTTTAATTCCCCAACTCATTTTTCCATTCTAGGAGAGTTCCAAGAGATCATTCTGTAGTGTCCACATATAAGATAAGAAGATTTACATATACTAGTTGTATCAAGACTAGTGGGTTAAGTATGTATTGATTGTGATTCTCAAAGGCCCCTTAGCAGCCCTTGTCCCATTATTAGGAAACAAACCTACTCCATTAACTTGGTGGAGGTGGGAGATTTTCTAGCTAGGTTAGCTATGAAATTCTGAATGTAAGAAAGGTTCCCTTAGTTTCCCATAGGTTATTTATGTTGGGCGGAGAGTGATGGCAAGAGGGGGGGGGGGGGGGGGGTGAATTGCCTTTTAAAAAATAATTAACAATTTAAAATCAACGTTAAAAGTGCAGCGGAAATAAAAGAGGCAAGACACAAAATTGATAACGGAGTTCGGCTTAAACCAAAGCCTACGTCTCTGCTCCCAACTCAACTGTTGAGAGATTTACTACCGCTTGATTTTTAATGGTTTTAGCAAGAAACCCACTAGACTTTAAGGTAGTCTAGAACCTATTACAGCATGCTTTTAATGGTTGAGCAAGAACCCACATGCCTTCTTAAAGGTGAAGGCTAGCTCACATATGACTCAAGCCTTTTAAAGGGAAGGCTTGACTAACCTCTTCACACCTTGAAGGTGGTGTGAAAACCCAAACAAAAAGAAGATGAGAGAAAGAGGGGTTTGTAGGCACAAACCCAAATTGATGCTCAAAATAATAAATAATGAAAAACCATAATGTGGAGAAGTCTTGGGCACCAATGGATTGATTGGAGTTGATGAAGAGCGCTCCCAAGCTTCTATGGTGGTGCTCCTTGAATGTGGAAATGGGTTGGAGCAATTGAGGTTCCTTGGAGGAATGCGCCAGTGGTTTGCCAAATGATGAAAAATGTTCCCGTGGGCAACCATATGTTTCCGGGGCTTCCTAGTCCTTTATTTATATAGGGGGAACCCTCAAATGGCCTTTGGGGGTCTTCGGAGCCGTTGGAGAGGCCTTCGGAGCCGTTGGGAGTCAAAAGGACAAGTCTGGTCAAAGCCCAACAGCTAGTTTGACTGGCTCCACCGGCTGAACGGTACAGTGCCACCGGTCGGCCGGTGCTTTGAAAAATGGGTTGGCCTTCTGCCCAGGCACCACCGGCTGGCCGGTGAGGAGGCCACCGGTTGGCCGGTGCTGAGACAGTAGCTGTCTCTTCTGTCTGGGTTCCACCGGCTGGCCGGTGATGGGACACCGGTTGGCCGGTGGTCTGGACAGAGGTAATGCCTTCTGTCAAGAGTACACCGGCTGGCCGGTGGTCATCCGCCGGTTGGCCGGTGGACTGAAATCAGTCCACTTTCTGTCCTTCTTGGCGGAATTCCTTGGAAACCTTTTTCCTATCAACAAGAACACTTAAAACAAGATTAGATAAAAAAGAGAGTGATTGTGATCATGAAAATTAAACCACGAGGGGTACGAGAGGTACAACAATCTCCCCCTATTTTGATGATCACAATCACCAAAACAAGAAATGTAAAAGACTGAAATGAAAGGCATGCTTTAAAGGATAAATTGAAAAGTAAAGCAAAGAATGAGAGAAAGATTTCTCCCCCAATCAACCAAGAATTTCTCCCCCTTTGTGATTATCAAAATAGCACGGGGCATAAAACTTGATTGAGGGAAAGGATTGAAAAACAAGATAGAGATTTTAAACCAATTGAAATTTTTGAAATTTGAATTGAAAAGTTTTGAATTGAAAGTTTTGAATTGAAAGTTTTGAAATGAAAGTTTTGAATTGAAAGTTTTGAAAATAAAGGTTTTGAATTGAAAAACGCAAAAAGGCTTAAACGATCCTAACTCCCCCTAAATAAAAAACAACAAATCACTGGGGAGAGGATTTTAGAACCGAGACAAATTTTGGCCCGGAGAGACTCGCTAAAAGGGATTTTTCAATCCACACTTGTCTAGTGGCGGGTCTTCTCCTATGAAATTCATCGTTAAAGAAAATAGTTTTGGGCCTTCCATACAGGGCATTTTTGCAATTGCACTCATAAATTAAGTGCCCGGGTTTTTTACAATAGTTGCAAAATTTATATTGGGAGCTCCCCCTTACAAAAATAGTTGGATCATGGGAAGAGGAAGCTTGCTTGGAATTGCCAAGCCCTTGGGTGGTTCTAGATATGCATTGGGAACCAAGGAATTTGGTTAAATTTTGTTCACCTTGGGTGAATTTGGCAAGGGATTCCTTTAAATCCTTGATTGTTGATTCCATAGACTCAACATCAGGAAGGTTTTGGATCTTGAGGGTCAAGTCTTCCTTCTCTTTGAGAAGTTGATCCTTTTCGGAAAAAAGTTTTTTGAAATTCTTTTTTAAAGCAATAAATTTGGAAGAAAGTTCGTGAAAACCTTCCTCCAATTGATCTCTAGCATGTTGGAGATCCTCATAAGATAAATGATTGAAAGAATTTGAAGAACTAGAGGAGGAGGAGTTGGAAGAGGTTACCACATGAAATACCATTAGGCATTTTTTACTGTTGTCACTTGAGGAGGAGGAGGAGGAGGATGTAGAGCTATCACTCCAAGTGGCCTTGAATGCCTTTTTCTTTTCCTTTTGCTTGGTCCCTTCATGGGTAACCTCCAAAAGCATCCAAATTTCATGAGAAGTGGTGAAAGTAGAAATACAATTAAATTCATTACGGTCTAACCCACAATGAAGAGCATTCATGGCTTTGGCATCAAGCTCAAAATTAGCAATGTCTTCGGGGGTCCATTTGGATTCATCGGGAGAAGAGAGAGAGTAACCATGCATGACAATTCTATAAATAGGATAGCCAATACTTCTAAGAAAAGTGGTCATGCGGGTTTTCCAATAAGTATAGTCGGTTCCATCAAAGAATGGAGCACGACCCAAAGAATATCCTTCGGGGGCGAAAGAAGATGAAGCCATCACAATGGATCTTGAATTTGAAACCGGTGAAGGTATTACTCAAATTTTCCTCTGATACTAATTGTTGGGCGGAGAGTGATGGCAAGAGGGGGGGGGGGGGGTGAATTGCCTTTTAAAAAATAATTAACAATTTAAAATCAAAGTTAAAAGTGCAGCGGAAATAAAAGAGGCAAGACACAAAATTGATAACGGAGTTCGGCTTAAACCAAAGCCTACGTCTCCGCTCCCAACTCAACCGTTGAGAGATTTACTACCGCTTGCTTTTTAATGGTTTTAGCAAGAAACCCACTAGACTTTAAGGTAGTCTAGAACCTATTACAGCTTTCTTTTAATGGTTGAGAAAGAACCCACTAGCCTTCTTACAGGTGAAGGATAGCTCACCTATGACTGAAGCCTTTTAAAGGGAAGGCTTGAATAACCTCTTCACACCTTGAAGGTGGTGTGAAAACCCAAACAAAAAGAAGATGAGAGAAAGAGGGGTTTGTAGGCACAAACCCAAATTGATGCTCAAAATAATAAATAATGAAAAACCGTAATGTGGAGAAGTCTTGGGCACCAATGGATTGATTGGAGTTGATGAAGAGCGCTCCCAAGCTTCTATGGTGGTGCTCCTTGAATGTGGAAATGGGTTGGAGCAATTGAGGTTCCTTGGAGGAATGCGCCGGTGGTTTGCCAAATGATGAAAAATGTTCCCGTGGGAAACCATATGTTTACGGGGCTTCCTAGTCCTTTATTTATATAGGGGGAACCCTCAAATGGCCTTTGGGGGTCTTCAGAGCCATTGGAGAGGTCTTCAGAGCCGTTGGGAGTCAAAAGGACAAGTCTGGTCAAAGCCCAACGGCTAGTTTGACTGGCTCCACCAGCTGACCGGTTCAGTGCCACCGGTCGGCCGGTGCTTTGAAAAATGGGTTGGCCTTCTGCCCAGGCACCACCGGCTAGCCGATGAGGAGGCCACCGGTTGGCCGGTGCTGAGACAGTAGATGTCTCTTCTGTCTGGGTTCCACCGGCTGGCCGGTGATGGGACACCGGTTGGCCGGTGGTCTGGAAAGAGGTAATGCCTTCTGTCAAGAGTACACCGGCTGGCCGGTGGTCATCCACCGGTTGGCCGGTGGACTGAAATCAGTCCACTTTCATTCCTTCTTGGCGGAATTCCATGGCAACCTTTTTCCTATCAACAAGAACACTTAAAACAAGATTAGATAAAAAAGAGAGTGATTGTGATCATGAAAATTAAACCACGAGGGGTACGAGAGGTACACCAATTTAAGATTCCAAGGGTGTTACATTTCTAGGATTTCACTTGTCTTTTCATGATCGACCACAATCCCGCAATGTTGTTCCAAAAATCCATGAATTTTCCATATCATTTCTATTAAATCACACTTTAAAGGATTAAACTTCAAACAGTGATGTCGCAACTTACTAAATATTGTTTGAAGAAATATGAGTTGATTACATTGCGATCAATATTTTACTACCATGTCATTGAAATACCATTTTTCTATTCATACCAAAGCACTTAATGATATTATATATCATTTATTGGTACGTAGCTCTAATATTCTTTAACCGAAAGGGATGACCAAATATAAAAAGATCCCATGAGGTGATCTGAAGGTGGTTGCTTCCGCATATTTAAGGGATATTTTTATCTCATTATACCCTAAGTATACATCCATAATTGAATTTTCTTTGAATCCATTAGTTTCATCCATTCAAATTTCTATGATTGGAAATTGGGAATTATCCTTAAGGAATCTGAAATTTATGCAGTCCTAGATCTTCCTGTTCTTTTTCTCGATAGGTAAATATTGGCAATCGATTTTTGGTATTGCACTTCCTAGAAAAAGTAGGATTCGATACATTTTTCAACATATGATTCTACATTAGTATCATTATAGTGGTGAATCATCCTAGATTAATTATTTAAACCATGATGGTCATCAGGTAAGCCTAGGTGATGAGTAGCCACATCAGGGTCCAACCTTTGAATTTATGTATAATTAAAAGAAAAAACATATCAATAATAATTTAGAAATAAAATATACAACTTCTACTATTTAAGAGACAAAGAGGAAATAATCAACATAATATCGGGGCCTTCTTCCATCCCCAAATTCACTTGCCTGAGCTCATTGATGATGGTGGAGACACCTTCCTAGAATACGGGAAGAGTGTTCTTGAGGTCATCCTCTTCTTCTTCAATTTATGAGTATGTGGAGGAATTTTAAAATATTGTATGTAATATGAAGGAATCACTATCACTATAGAGGTAATAGAGGCCATGGGATGATACATTGTCATCTTGCACTACTAGATTCAATGCAGAGTCATTCTAAGGACACTTGTTTTCATTTATGATGCCACCAGGGGAAAGAGGAATCTATCAATCCAGAGTGGAAGATAATACCTTTATGGAATCATCAATTATTGATGATGGATGAGGGAATTATCATATTCTTAGTAAAGATTATACTAATACAATTTTGATGAATCCCCTTCAGATGAAATGAATTATATCACATGTGAATTAGCTAATAAAGTTTTTGGCTCCTGATATATTGCTCGGATAAATTAACTTGATTAACGTGGACAATGGGTAACACCAAATAACTTTAGAGAAAACTATTTGGATTCATAGGAGAGGTCTCAAAGACAATTTGGGATATATCCTATATATAATCCTCCACCATTGGTTGTTTCCCATTAATATTTCAGAATCCCACCTCAGTATATATAACCTTGAAATACTTGAAGGGGGTGTTGTTAGCATATAGTATGACAACAATCCCATCGATTGGGTATTTCAAGCATAAATGTAATGGTCAAGGCACTAACACATGGATATGAATCCAAGTTATTCCATGAAGTAAATTATATTCTATTTAATACTTGATATACATGATATCGATGTTAGATATGATATCTCCAAACTGATACTTGATCATGATCTTCTCAAGGGGAATTTTCTTGATCTTATCATACCCTTGAATGTTTATCTATGGTGTAGATAAGTCCCCATATCTATATCCCAAGTATCATAGGGTCTGAATCTATATGAGGTTAATCCTAAAACCATTTTCATTTAAATCCCTTCAAATTTCATCATTATCGAGTTTTCATGAAATATAGAGGGGTCTGATATGTCCCTGGATAACTTTTTCATGATCTTCTTCTACGAAAGATATGGTGACATAAAATTATGATGGAATAGTATCCAATCAGTAATCCTCAGTTACAGTGAATTCTATATTTAACTCTTGTGGGATCTAGAGGCCCTCGATGAGTTCCTCTCTAAGATTTATTGAAATATGTAGAGGATCCAAGATTGAGAGTTTGGTCGAAACAATCACTTACTATTTCAAAATTTCATACTTTTTTGATAGTGGTCTACACTTACCTATGTGGGATTGTTACCTATCATGCCACATAAAATTTTAGGTGATTGATTTAGATTATAATGGTGATATTGTAGATATACAAGGAACATCTACCTTAGGTGTTGTATGCCATAATATGCTTCCCCTTTGTCTAGGATGCTCATACAATCACAACCTCACTATCCGATCATGTAAAATTATTGGGCTTGAATGAACATTAGAGGGATATGGGGTATCCCCATGCTTATTTTGGGCTTAATAGAGTGATCACTCAGGGGTCTCATCTGCATTTATTTATTCTACAGGGATGTGAATGAAATATTGGGTTGGCCACGCCCGCACCATACCTTATATCAATGGATTCTGCCTTTTTTGCCTCCAAATCCCTGGTTAGGTATGGGGAACTCATACATTGAGGTATATTCTGTAGGTTCTGGGTGTAGTGGAAGCACGTTGGTATGAGTGCCCAATATTAATTTTAGCGTTAACAACGATCAATCCGAGATACGTCATGATGTAAAACGTCGGATCTTCAGAATATAACAATGAATGAAAAACAAAAGAGGGAGTCTTGAAACCATAAAGTTAGGATCATCATATATTGGTTATAATTAATTTAATTAATTGACAAGAATTACCTTGATGGAATTATTTCTTCATTGATGTCTCCGATCATGCTCCGATGTGATTCGTCGTTGCATTGTAGAATCCAAGTGTAGGATTCCTATAGAGGTTATCCACATGTGCTCCACGTATCTCTGGATGTCGCCGAAGGGACATCCAGGTGCTAGGGAAGATAAACCTTCATTTGTGATGTCCTCCTTCGATCACATTGATCTGGTGGTGGTGGATCTCTCTCATTCTTGAGAGCATTCTTGGAGGAAGGAGTTCCTTCGGCCTTGAGAGAACTCTGTAGAATTTTTGTGCACAAATATTCTCTCTAGAAAAGTGATAGGGTTGTGAGGATATTTATAATCGTGTTTGAGGTTATAGAGTTATGACAATAAATAAATGTGTTACATGTTTTATTTATTTTATTAACTATTATTGAAAACACCCTTGTCGAATGACTAATTCCCTGACATGCACCCACACTGATTATAATAAAAATCATTTAATAAAATGATATTTTTTCCTCAAAATCCTGATTGGAAAAACTACACGTCGTGTAATCATTAATACACTATGTGTACTCATTTTCTATAAAACTTAATGGTGTTTATATTCAATATACAAAGCGTGTACTTTTATTTTCCATTTTTCTTTATTTCCTCCACCACATTTATTTGTCCTTGAGTAATGGATATTCATTTGTTAAATAAATGTAACTACATTACTCACTAATAAATATATATCATTTCTCCCACAATATATTCTCTCGAATAAATAGTGTCAAAATAAATGCAAGCAGGCATCTTTAAATAATTATTAAACCACAGCCAGGAATAATATTTATTTAATATGTTAAATTAATATTTAACTGAGATACATGGTCACAATTAGTGTGTGACCCTCTAGGCCCCTTTCTCAGTGGAATTAGACAGAGCCTACCTAAAGTATAAGGTTAGCGTCTAGAAACATGCTGAGGCACCCATAGAGAAAGATGTTAACGCCATAATGATGTGTCACCAACTATGAACGTTTACCTTATAATATAATCCCTTTGTCATGATATCTCGAATCAAGCGGGTTGCATGCTAGTTCCATAAACCCATGTGCTTGATTATCCTTTATTTGACTTTCCGGAATTGAACTCTCCCATACCTTACCATGGACATGGATTTATTTAGGAGGTATAAATACCATCAAAGGGCATGAGATATCTACTTCCATTATAGAACAGAAGGGACAAATCCTTTCTCGCATTATCTATTATTGCAGTATTACTCATGACGCACCCAACGTATAATACCTAGATGCGAATAGTGTTTCGTCACAGTTTTTGTCAATAAATCTATGTGCACGTGTTGTAATACCCATTAATAAAAATCTTAAAGTCTAAGGACCAGTACACACGTCCGTAGATAGGAACATCCAATGACACTATGAAATGTGGATTTCCTACTAGCGGGTCTCGTTCTCATAATATCCTCCTAGATATTACCAAGGGTGCACACCATGAGAAGGTTCCTGCATGTTTATGAGTCCTCACCCCTAATGGCCTGTATTATTTGTGTCCCTCAAATAACATCATCCAGCCACATAACATATATTCAAGAACAGTGTTATGGAACATTCGGGTTCTCATCATAGCAAGGATCCACTATGACCCTTTAATGAAACAGTTATCCATAGGAAATTATCACATGCATTGTCACGTATAAGAACAATCAATACGTAATAAGGCTTTTATTAATGAATAAATTATTAAGTGGTTAGTTCTTAGCCACCAACTCCAACAGACTCCCACTTGGACTAGAGCCAACTGCTAACAACCTTTAACCTGCTAGCTCTCACATGATATTAATTCTTCTGCTGAGATAGGCCTTTAGTAATGGGGTCCACCACGTTCTCTTCTGTGGACATTCTGCTCAATACAAATTCACCCCAATGAAAGAAATCCCTCAAGATGTGATACTTCCGGAGTATGTTCTTTGTCTGTTGATCTGAACTTGGTTCTTTTTCAAGAGCAACCACTGTAGTATTATCACAATACAATGTGACAGGGTCTTTACTGTTAGGCACCACATCAAGATCCTAGACAATGTTCTGAATCCAGAAAGCTTCCTTGAATGAATCAGAAGCCGCTATATATTCAAACTCCACTGTAGAATCGGAAACAACTGGCTGCTTTGAACTCTTCCAGCTCACAACTCCTCCATTAAGATAGAAAACATATCCAAATTGCGACTTAAGATCATTCTGATATGTCTGGAAACCAGCATCAGCATACCCTGTAATGACAAGCTTCTTTTCTCCTCTATACGCTAGTAAAATATCCTTAGTTCTTCTCAGATACTTAAGGATAATCTTAACAGCAGTCCAATTCTGTTCTCCTAGATCTTCTTGATATCTTCCCACCATACTCAATACATAGGAAACATCAAGCCTAATACATAACCTGGAATAAATGATGGGTCGTATAGCCGAATCATATGGGATCTTACTCATACTATCTTTCTCCTGTTGTGTCTGTGGATACATTTTCTTAGAAAGATGTAGGCCATGTGACATTGGAACTAATCACCTCTTGGATTGTTCCATAATAAATCTCTTTAGTATCTGGTCAATGTATGTACCCTGACTTAGTCCAAGCAGCCTCTTGGATCTATCACGAATGATCTTGATCCCTATAATGTAGGCTGATTCACCCAAGTCTTTCATGGGGAAACACTTGTTCAACCAGTCCTTAACTGACTGTAAGACTGGTACATCGTTTCCAATAAGAAATTTTTTGTCAACATATACTACTAGGATAATGATCACATTCCCATTAAACCACTTATAAACACAGGGCTCACATTCATTCTTAATGAAACCAAATTCTTTATGACTTTATCAAATTGAATGTTCCATGACCTGGATGCTTGATTTAATCCATAAATGGATTTCTGCAACTTCCAAACCCGTTTGGATTCACCTAGTTTCACAAAATCTTCTGGTTGTGTCATATAGAAACCTTCCCGAAGGATCCCCTTATTGAATGTTGTTTTGACATCCATTTTATAAATCTCGTAGTTATGATAAGAGGTTATGGAATGTATGATTCTTATGGATTTAAACATGGAAACTGGTGAGAAGGTTTCATCATAGTCAATTCCTTGAGGCTTCCTGAATCCTTTAGCCACTAGCCTTGCTTTATAGGTGCTAACTTGACCTTCCATGTCTAGTTTTCTCTTGAATACCCATTTACATCCAACATGCTTTATATCAACAGACTCATCTACCAGAACCCAGACTTGGTTCTGATACATGGAATCCATCTTAGAATTCATAGCTTCTAGAAATCTTGTATCTTCTGATCCTTTTACTGCTTCCTTGTATAATAGAGGTTCATCATTATCCAATAATAATGATTCAACATCCTTAGTGACTAGGAAACCAAATCTCTCTAGTCCCCTTACCTCTATTGAGCTCTTACGCAATACTTGTGTTTCTGGAACTTCTTCCACTAAGACCGATGGAACTTGTTCTTGTACCAACTCCTGTGTATTTTGAGCATCAACTTCGTTAAAGTCAATATTTCTCCCACTATCCTTTTTTAAGATGTGATCCCTCTTGAGAAAAATGCTTGTTTGGTGACAGTAACTATCTTTTTTGAAGGGTTATATAGGTAATATCCTTTCATTTCCTTGGGATATCCTATAAAGATACACTTCATGCCCCGGGACGCTAGTTTGTTGCCTGATAAGGCCTTAACAAATGCCTCGCAACCCCATACATGTGTGTGCGACAAAATGGGTCTCTTTCTATTCCATAACTAAAATGGAATTCCATTTTCTGCCTTAGTTGGTACTTGGTTTAATGTGTATGTTGTAGTTTGTAATGCATATCCCCAAAAGGATAATGGATGATCTGCATGACTCATCATCGACCTCACCATGTCCAACAAGGTGCGGTTCCTCCTTTCACTAACACCATTCCACTATGGTGTATAAGGAGGAGTGAGCTGAGATAGAATCCTAGACCCCCGTAGAAGATCAATGAACTCCTGGTTCAGATATTCTCCACCTCGATCCGATCGAAGTTTCTTTATCTTCTTACCAAGATGATTCTCCACTTCTTTGTTGAATTCCTTAAATTTCTCTAAGGACTCTGACTTATACCTCATTAAATAGACATCGCCGTATCTACTTAAATCATCAGTAAAAGTAATGAAGTAAGAATATCCACCTCTATATTCTACTGGAAATGGTCCATATACATCCGTGTGAACGAATCCTAGAAGCTCTAGGTCCCTTTCACCCTGTCCACCAAAATCCAATGTGGTCATTTTACCTTTTAAACAAGCGTGACATCTATCAAGTGGTTTTAGATTAGTAGAGTCTAAATATCCATCTTGGAAGATCTTTGTCAAGCACTTCTCATTTACATGACTGAGACGGTGATGCCACAACTGGGTGATGTATTAGTCATGTCAGTTTGTTTCGTTATCAATTGCCAATACTTGGTTTTCGTAATTTAATACATACAAACCATTCATTTAAATGTTCCATACCATAACATACATTTTTCTTATAAAAGTGACAACCCTTATTTCCAAAATTTAAAATAAATCCATCTATATCAAAACAAGATACATAAATTATGTTCTTGGTAACACGAGGCTCATAATAACAGTTATGTAAAACCAAAATCATCCCATCTGGCAATGAGAGGTGGTAATCGCCAATAGCCAACGCAGCCAGCCTTGTGCCATTGGCAGCTCGAAGATCTAGCTCTTCTTTGGAAATCTTTCTAAATATAAATGGTTAATGAATTTGATTATATATGTGATCCCAACAAGCTTTATTTAATACCTAGTGTGTATAAATAGAAATATTACACTTGATAACGAACACACCTTTAGCGTCCCCGTGCTTCTGGGTGACGTTCCTCTTCCAGTGGCCTTGCTTGACACATGAAAAACACACTACCTCCCATTCCTTACCCTGCCTCTGGATCATACCCTTCTTAGAGGGATGATGCTCGGGGGCTGCAGACCATTTATAAGTCTTTGGCCCCTTTTCCTTGTCCTTCATTTTCGTATTCACCATAAGGGCTTCAGGTTTTTCATGCCCCATATCATTATCTACCTGGATAATCAAGGCCATAAGTTCCGATAGACTCTTCTCAATATTTCTCATGTTTTAGTTGACAATAAAGCTTGATAAGGTCTTGGGCAGTGATGATAGGATGAGATCTGTACGCAACTCATTTGGGAATTTAATACCTAAGGTATACATGTATTCAATGTAGCCAATATTCTTGACTACATGAGGCCCAGCTGGTGCAGACTCTCCAAGATTAGTTGTAAACAAAGCATTGGACATCTCATATCTCTCTTGTCTCTCCTTCCCCTGGTATAGATCCTTAAGGTGAGACATCATGCTATACGCGTCCATGTTTTCATATTGCTTCAAGAGATCATTAGACATGGCCGATAGAATGATAAATTGGAAATCTGTGGAATCATCCATATGTTTCATATAAAGAGATAGTTCCTCATCACTAGGCTCGTTTCCAGGCTCAACTGGAATAGGCTCTTCTAGTGCATACAATTTTCTCTCGTAGTGAAGGATGACCCATAAATGCCTCTACCACTCTTGGAAATTAGTTCTGGTGAGAAGGTTTTCCTTCTCGAGTATGGTTCACAATGATATGTTTGAAGTCATTTTTCTTGACGTTTCTACAAATTAAAATTAAAAAAGGTTTATTACTTTATTATAAAAACTGAGACAAATAAATAGATTAATATTTTTCAGTCTCCCACTATTTTATCGAAATCCAATAGCCCTCACCATTGACATCAAAATATTATGTTGCCTGAATATTCTAGTGGAAAGGATCCATATTTCCCTTAGAATTATCCCAACTAGGTTTGGTCAATCAACTTGAAGGGGTTTATGTAGTCATTCCAAGTGAAAACTGCATTAACTCGCAGCTCCTTGATCCGCTGAGTGGACTCCCCAATCCTGAAATCCTTTTATTTTGGATTTCCTAAACCTTTTCCTCTTGGTCACACGAAGTCCTGCTATGGCAATCAACCCTTGATGATAACCAAGTCATGTCAACCTAAAACCTTGAATAATTATTCCCTAATAATTGAAAGCACCGCAACTAGGGTTGGTCAAGCACTTTGAACTATGGTTTGATTCTAACCAAGATTATGGAAGGCTATACTGAACTAATATTTCTTTTGAGGTATTTTATCCTTATATGTAAATTTAAATTTTATTATCTTTAATTACATGCTTGTTAATATTAAGTGGGATATACATATGTTATTAACCATGTCAAGATAATATTTACCCATAAGACAATCATATTTTAGTTCCATCTTTCATGCTTGTTTAATTCATTAATTGTGTGATCGTGAAAACACTCACACAATAAAAAAACCATGAAACTGATAGAAATAAAATAAATGGAATGATCATGTGATTTTTTATATTGGTTAGTTTATCTAGAGGTTGATAAACTAACCCAAGACCTAGGGGAGAAACACCTTGAACCTTTCAGGTTCATGTATACAGCTTTCCACCTGTACACCTTTGTATCTCCTTGGATTGTTTTCACCTTGGCTCCTTACTTGAGCCGGCTCCACTAGCTTGCGAGCTCCATCCATTACATATACATTTATCTCACACGTAGGTGAGGGGTAAAAGGGGTTTTTACATAAAAGAATCATTGGACACACATTCCCTACATATTAATGAGGAGAAGGCTCGCAGGTGAAAAAATTTAATTTTAAAAAATAAATTAAAGGAAACCATTCACATACAAAGGTCTTGGTTTAGCTCAAGATCATCCATAAATGCAATAATATTTACACATAAATAAAACTAGCATTAAATTCTATAATCTTTCTTGTATAAGATAAATCATGCTTGAATCAATTAATTATATTTAAGTATTCAATCCTTTTATCTTAAACCCTTTTTCAGAATTACCTTGAGATTCTCATCCATCATAATTAAAATTATCCTTGTACGTAACTTGTACCTTGGAGGAAACCCGGTGACTTCCCGTTCATTACGCAAATGTTAAATTAAAAACATATATATAAAACACCGGTCACATGTTGTGCCTCAGATTTACACCTGCACCATGGTACACTTCTCAAGGGTTTATAAAATATAATAATAAATTTTAATAAATCTACGTAATTTGGGTGAGTACAAGGAGTGTAGTTCTGACTATAGGGTGTGTACTTTTCATCACCATCCATCTGAAGTAAATGAACAGAGACATGGCGTGTTAATGTACTTCATAAATTTTCAGATTACACGGCGTTTTTAGTGGGACACACGCCGTGTAGTTTCCGTGTTACACAATTTTCAGCTGAGAAAGCCATGTACATGGTACACGGTCCAACCCTAACCCGAAGGGACTACACACCGTGTTTTGTTGGACCACAAAGTGTGTAATCCGGAAACCATGTGACACCTATTCTTGGTCAACACACGGTGTCATAAATGACTTAGATAGGATCAATACATGGCCTGATTTGGCAGACCAGTCTGATGCATGAACCTAGACTACACAGTGTGTACTTCCAAATACACATCGTGTATTGTCGTGTTGTACTACTAGGAACGTTTGGATCCTCCGGATGAGATCCTATATTTTATTTAAATCAAAAATTTAAATAAAATCTCATTTAAGTATGGTGAATGAGAAACAATAGAGGAGGAAATGATATCGAGATTTAGATTTAAAGAATGATTAACATGAATTGAAACAACTAAATTATTAAATGTGTAAATCACCAACGAAAAAATAAATAATTATAATCAGTGATATGACCCCCTATGATACCACTTGTAGTTTCCAGGCATAGTGAAAGCGCATTGGTGGGAGTGCCCAACTTTAATTTTAGCGTTAACAATGATCAATCCGAGATCCATCACAATGTAAAACGTCGGATCTTTAGAATAGAATGAAGAACGAAAACCAAAAGAGGGAGTCCAGGAACCATAACGATAGGATCATCATATGGTGGTTATAATTAATTTAATTAATTGACAAGAATTACCTTGATGGAATTCTTTCTTTGTCGATGTCTCCGGTCATGATTCGATGTGATCCGTCATTGCGTCGTGGAATAAAAGTGTAGGATTCCTCTAGCGGTTATCCACAAGTGCTCCACGTATCTTTGGATGCCGCCGAAGGGATATCCGGGTGCTATCACGGAATTACCTTCACTTGTGATTTCTGCCTTCGATCACCTTGATCTGGTGGTGGTGGATATCTCTTGGTCTTAAGAGTGTTCTTGGAGGAAGGAGTTCTTTCATCCTTTAGAGAACTCTCCAGAATTGTTGTGCACAATGATTCTCTCTGGAAAAGTGTTGGGATTGTGAGGATATTTATAATCGGGTTTTAGATTATATAGATATGACAATAAATAAATGTGTTATGCATTTTATTTATTTCATTAACTCTTATTGAAAACCCCCATGTCGAACAATTAATTCCTTGACATGCTCCCATGATAATTATAATAAATATCATTTAATAAAACGAATTTATTTCCTCAAAATCCCGACTGAAAAAACTACACACCGTGTAATCATTAATACACACTGTGTATTCCTTTTCTAGAAAACTACATGGCATGTATATTCAATATACACAACGTGTACTTTTATTTTCCATTTTTATTTATTTCATCCACCACATTTATTAGTCCTTTAGTAATGTCTATTCATTTTCTAAATAAATGTAACCACATTACTTGCTAATAAATATATATTATTTCTCCCCCAAATATATTCTCTCGAATAAATAGTGTTGAAATAAATGCAATTAGGAATCCTTAAATAATTATTAAACCACAGTCGGGAATAATATTTATTTAACTTGTTAAATCAATATTTAACTAAGATACATGGACACACTCAGTGTGTGACCTTCTAGGCCCCTTTCTCAGTGGCATTAGGCGGAGCCAGCCTAAAGTCAAAGGTTAGCGTCTAGAAACATGCCAAGTCACACATGGAGAATGAAGTTAATGCCGCAATTATGTGTCACCTCCTAAGAATGTTTACACTGTAATATAATCCCTTTTTCATGATATCTCGAATCAAGCGGGTTGCATGCTAGTTCCATCAACCCATGTTCTCGATTATCCTTTCTTTGACTTTCCGGAATTGAACTCGCCCATTCCTTACCCTGGACATGGATTTATTTAGGTTATATCAATTCCATCAAAGGGATTGAGATATCTACTTCCATTATAGAACAGAAGGTACAAATCATTTCTAGCATTATCTATTAATTCAGTATTACTCATGACGCACCCAACGTATCTTACCTCGCTGTGAACAGTGTGTCGTCACAGTTTTCATCAATACATCTAAGTGTGCGAGTTGTAATACCCATTAATAATAATCAAAAGTCTAAGAACCAATACACACGTTCGTAAATAGGAACATCCAATGACTCTATGAAATGTGGATTTCCTTCTGGCGGGTCTCGTTCTGATAATATACTCCAGGATATTACCAAGGGCGCACACCATGAGAAGGTGCCTCGAAGTTTAATGAGTCGTCACCCCTAATGGCCTGTATTATTTGTGTCCCTCAAATAACATCATCCGACCATAGAACATATATTCATGAATAGTGTTATGGAACTTATAGGTTCTCATCATTGTAGGGATCCGCTATGACCCTTTAATGAAACGGTTATGCTTAGGACATTATCACATGCATTGTCATGCAGAAGAACAATCAAGGTGTGATAATGATTTTATTAATCAATAAAGTACAAAGTAGTTGGGTCTAGGCCACCAACTCCAACATATTCATCGTTAAAGAAGATATATATATTAATTAAACTAAGTTAACATAACAAAAAATGATCTCCTCATCCAATTGGGGTTTTGTTTGGCGGGGTGGTTCCCTTTCACCAGATGTTAAAGGAAAGAAGTGTACAAGATTCAGAGCTTGTGTGAGAGTTGGATATGACTATTTTTATTATGTATTTTGCTACATATGATGATTATTTATTTATTTTGGTGGTTTATTGAATGATGTATCACTAGGTACTAGGATCATTTTATGGTTTGAATTTGTTATCTCAAGGTGTCATGAACTTGGTTAACTATCTTTATAGTCATCCAGTTATCAAAATTTTATACATTCATGGATGTAACTTCTTTAAAGTCACTATATTATTATGATTGGGAGATGGTTATATTAGTTACTCATTTCAGGGTATTCTCTTATATCCCATGTCCAAAATTGACCATGGTTTAGAGAATGCATTTGAATAAAAATCAGTCCTGTATATTGTGACGACACCTATTATTGAATGATAAATAGTTAGAGAGATCAGTGAGATTGACCTCCTTATGGTTCGTAGGATTTTATATATTTATTAGGTTATTTTCCATGGTTTCAAAGAAAAAAATTTCAACCTATTAATTTTGGAAGGGGTAAACTTTATTCATCTTTTCCTAAAATCATGGGCTGCCCTGATCTCTTTTTTGCTTTTGGTTACTATTTCCACTTGATAAGAGGTAAAAATTATTCACATCCTACTTTGGTACTTGAATGGTCACTTATAATGGTTTTAGGGTAACAATGGATGACTATTCTTTACCAAGCATTTTCTTTGTGTTGGGAGAATGGGTCAAGATTTATCCTAGGTTTCCTAAATGGAATAATCTGGTCATTGTTCCATCTCTACAAATTGATAGAATATTCCTATATAATTAATCAATATATAAGGTGTTTTTAGAATAAGTAAAATATTTTTATCATTGAGTTCAAATAATTTCTCTTGTGATAGAGCGATACTGTGTGAATTAGATAAACCTTTTCATATGGGGATGAATTCAGAAACCCTATCATTTTCTCATTTTCTATAAATTCTTAGGTCGATAGTTGTTATTTTTTCATAACATAGAGAATAAATTATAAAGGAATTTATAATGAAGGTCTTCCCATCCAAAAATAGAGTTTTCTAGAATGATGTTATACCTAAAAAAGGCTAACCCAATCAGACTAGATGTAAAACATAACAGCTTGGTAGCTTCCTGATAATTTTGAAGGCCCATTATCAGGCCACATCGAGGCATTAAGTGTGTGATATTCAATTATGTATCCCCTATTACATCAATGTTTGAGAAGGTAGGATTGAAAAAATTTGGTGGGGGGAAAATTCCATCCAACCATTCGAGGTATGGATTCTTCTTGGAAAGCATGAGTGCATGCCTCCCTTCAATGGCTTCCATTTATGAATAATAGGATTCAATGGCATCATGGAGTTTTTGAGTTACTATTATCTTGACCACCTCCCATATACAAGGAGTAGGATTGGATGGAGGAGGTATACTAGTTTTCATATCCCACTGATTCATGATCCTCTCTAGGACTGAATGATCACCCTATCAGGGGAGAGTCTTTCACCATAATGGTGTGAAGTTGAAATAATATTTGAATTCCTAATTTAGGTGGATTGGATTTCTACATACAGATCCATTATAACACTTATATTACACTCTTGATGGAGGATTAGATATATCCTAATATGGGGTAGGAGGGATATTTGTATTTGTCTGAAGATGATAACTGATGGGAATGTTACCTCGTAGAAGTTCCTCATTTCCATTTCTATGTTTTTTTATCTCATTATCATAACATATAATCCTTTCCTATATGGATGGAATTACAAATCTTTTGTGTGGTGAGAGGTATTTAGAGACAACTTTCCCTTTATCCTTGACAATGTTCCACTGTAGAGGTTGAAATTCATCTTTTGGAGGTCTAGGTTCTAGATCCTTCTCTGATTATGTATATGTGTCGTCTTAGTTATTACATCCTGATCACTTAACTCTCAAGGAATAGTTTATGTATTTCATCCCTTTAAATTTATGTCATGGTCTACATAATCTGTTGAATTGATGGTGATGAAATTAACAGAGGTGTATCATAAAATTGAAGTTATCCCATTACTCTCAATGAAATTAGGGGATTCTATACCACAAACTTATCCTTATAAGGTTGAATCAGGGTAAATTATCTAAACATTGTCCATATTAGACCATTTTACCTTATGAATATTACAGTTTTTGAATTTAATTATTATACATTACTTCTATATAAGTATTTCAATAGTTATATTACTGGAGTTTTTAGTCTTATTTTCTAAACCGAAACTAATTATTAAAGGTGTGTCCCATGGTGGAAGGAACCGATGGTATTCTCCCGAATAATACTTATCTCCCAACCTATAAAATACTGATTACCTTTTGGTTGATGATAATGATAAAAATTCCCCCAACCCTATGGGATGGGGCCAATTTAGGGGCCGCTATTGGAACTTTATGATCCCTTTGTTAAGGATTTGTTGATTCTAGTCAAGGATTAGATGGATCCTAAAATGAAACTGAGATATAAATTCCCCCAAACCTACATGATTGGGTTGACTTGGAACTACAATAGATTTCTTAAGGTCCATCTCATGGTGTGATGAACCTCAGGGTTTAAATTTAGATAAAAATCCAACTACACCTATGGGTTGGGGTTGATTTTCACCTACCAATGATACTTCCTATATCCTCTCAGGTTTTGAAAACATTATGGGTGAAGGGGGTGGTAAAAATACCCCTAGACCTAGGAGCTCAGTTCACTCTTGGAAAACTCTTATGGATGTCATTATAGAGATACATTTGATTTGGAAAAATTATATGTGTATATGTGTTGAGTGTAGTGGTTGCTTATGATGGGAGTAATTTTATATGGTAAGTTGTTAGGTAGTCCACACCATCAACTTCTATTTGTAAAATGCTCTACTATTTTTTGGAGGGCCCCATCCTATGAGTCTGCTGGTGGCCCTCTCCTTTTGTTAATGATGCATTTACACCATCAATGTTGTGGATTTTTTCTACATTGACTAATTGGCCTATGAATTTCCTTGTTCCTTAATTTTTCTTACAACTATGACATTATAGGATGCCATATCTAGGGATTTTTACTATTATGGGGACATAGTGAAGTGAAATGACCCTTATTTTTTTTCCGTCCTAGGATATATACAATTTATGAGGCTCTATAAATCTGCTGATGGGGAGTTTTTACGATATGGAGACAAACACTTCTTAGGTATTTTTCATACTCTTCTATCCCTAGGTTTTGGAATACAGTGAATGCAGCCATATCTAGTTGAAAATAAAATGTACTTATTATTTGGAAATAACCCATATATACTTTCTATGGGAGGTACCTAGCCTTTAATCGATGACGAGCCCACCCCAGCTTTTAGAATAGGTAAGTCTTGAACTCTTTTTCTAGCTCATCTGGGATTATAGAGTCAGAAGTAGTTATGGGACATAACATGGTTGGGAGGTTATGTCCAGTTAAATCTCTCTATATATTAATGTCGACCTCTTCTTCAAAAGAATTATATGCCTCCACCTGGTCAAACAATATAGGTTTCTTCTCTGGGTCTCCTTAAGATTGTGGTGAAGTGCTACTTATAGTTAATAAGGCACTATATATGGTTAACCCCAATGTTTTGAGAAGATATCATCCAGAAGGTGTAAGGGTTTTGAGATCCCCTCGATGTGAAGGTGTTCAGGTAAGTGTAGGTTTTCTCTGTCTAAGATAGATATCACCATGGGTTTGTTGAACATGATGGATTCTAGGAGTAAATTACCTGCAATCAATCTAGTCACTACTAAAATTAGGACTATCAAGGTAAATATCTCTATATACATTAGTTGAAGAGTTGACATACCCTGGAGGGGTTGAAAATTTTAATCAAACATCCTCAAGGATAATTGTATTGAGAAGATCAGGGATATAAACCTCATTTTTCATTATGGCCAGAATATTTTGACATGCCTTTTGGGGTTGACTAGGGATATCATAATTCTACATCATGGTTTCAAGAATATGTTAATAACCATATGGTGTTGTGGGGATACAATCAAACTCTTGAGAATCTTCTAAAGTATTCCTGTTAGATTCTTTTTCATTGGAAGGAATATGAGCATTTTTATTTGATTTTAATGGAAAATTATGTTCATTATTAGATGAATTAGGGGTATTATCATAGTTTAAATATATATTCCGTATTAGAATATGATGATGTACATCAAATATTGGAGAAGTAATATGAGCCTCCTCATGTATAACATCTAAAGGACGAAGTTCCGAGTCAGGATCCAAGTATCACTGAGAGGGGGAGGGGGTGAATCAGTGATATCATTTTCTTTTTATGTTTCCTTATTTTTCAAATAGCATTCACTACATGTTAAAGAGTTTCTTCCCTGTAGAACACACATAACCAGATGAACACAAGATTTAAAAGGTTCACTACTCAACAAGAGCAGCTACGTCCTTGGTATGGTATATAAACAATCCAGTACCACAAAATTCACTAGAAAACAATCATTTGATGTGGAATACAACGATTAGGATATACCCTTACACTCTTGTAGAACTTGGATAAAAATCTGCAAGTACTTGTGCAACCACTTAGCACAAATAAGGATTTAAAGTATTTCAGTGCTTCTTTACAATTGAACAGGTGTATTTTTTGAAGTACAAATCTTCACTTTCGTACCCAGAACCTGGTAAGAACTATCTTATGCACAACCGAATACATGCGAAGAGAACCAATTTTTAGCACAACCTTTAGGGTACCCTATACAAAATTCAAATGGCTTGCATGTAAATATTCCCTTTTGGCATGAAAAACTTCTTCCGCACAACTTCCTTTTTTCGCACAACTTTTCACTTTTTTCGCAAACCTATTTCTTTTTGCGCAACTCAATTAGCATATAATTTCACGCACTTTAGATCTTTTTATTTCTCTAAGTGTTTATCCTTAATAAATTAGAGGAGGTCACCTCATATTTATAGGCGTTATTTTCCATGCGTGAAAACACTAATCCGCACGTAAAACCCTATTCACGCATGTAAAAACTCTTTATTGCAACATCATATTTCGTACAGTGCTCCATTTTTTTGTGAACCTCATGCCTTTTCCAATTTCTGAGCTTCTAATATTGAAGAACCTCTTATGCAAAAAACTTCATTCCACTATTTCGTGCACCGCACTAATATTTTGCACAACTTTCCTTTTTTGCTCACCATTCAAAAATATTTCGCGCAACCCTTCCTTTTTCACGCACCACGCAAATATTTGTCACACGACTTTCCTTTTTCATGCACCCCTCTAATTTTTCGTGCACCTCCATTTTCCAAAAACACATCTCTTCATTTTTGGACTTTTAGGCCCAAAAATTTGGAAAACACTAGAAAACGGCACCACCTTAAAGTGTTCTTTTGTACCAACTCCATATTTTCTGTTCCTTTGTCATTGCTCTATTCACTGCTTCCCATAACTATTCTTCAGTTTTCATCACGATCGCCACTATCGTGATATATATCTTTTGACAGACCATATTTAGCATCTTCAGTGTTACAATGGGAAGTACTGAAACTTACCTATCTTCCAGTAGCATCATTCCTTCCAGTCTAAACTGTATATGATTGGCATCGTTATTTCTCCCCCTTCCCATCATAAGGCTTTCATCATAAGTTCTCATAACTTATGATATTTGTGAAATACATATCAGAAAAAAATCATCTGGTTTACCATTTGTTCTACAATGTGATTTGGTTTATCTTCTTTGACAATAAAAGACAACACTCTGTAACATCAAACTCATCTTAATTTCTTCTCCATCCAACTTGGTCCCAACAATATCCCCCTTAGGATTTTGTTTTCAACCAAGATTCATAAATCACTGAACTTTGTATGCTCATGGAATGGATTTCGTATCTACAATTCTAAGCCTACGTGAGCTAACTCATTGTAGGAAACAAGAATTATTGGTAGCCAAAACCATTCTGTCCAAAAGCAGTGACAGTGAAATTTCATGCTCATATCTCCTTGGCCTTATTCAAAACATCTTTCAAGATTCCACTTCAGCATTCTTCACATCTTCAACTTTCCTGGAATACAACAACATTGTTTCCTACTACCACTCCAACAAATAGTTAGAATATTTCACATACATACATGCTAGATTCACAGCATACCCACAACTCCCCCTTTATGCATGCTTCTATAAGGATAGATTTATGAAACAATTATCCCCTTGAAAACACTATCTAAATGTAACATTAGAGTAGGGACAGATACACATTCCTCAACCTTAAAGAGAAGGAGATTGGAGACCCATGTTCAACCTCAATTTAAAAAATGATTCCTTCTGTAAAGGTTTTGTGAAGATTTTAGAAACTTGTTCTGATGTAGAAAAATACCCCAACTTCAATTCATTATTCTCCACCTAATTATTGATAAAGTGAAAAATTATATCAATGTGTTTTGAACAATAATGTTGTACCGAGTTCCTTATAAGATTGATTGCACTATGATTATCACATCCGAATATTAAGGGTAGCTTCACTTCAATAAGGAGATATTCCAATTGAGTCTTCATCCACATAAGTTGGGTAGCAGATTGAGTGGAAGAAATAGACTCAGTTTTAGTTTTGATAATATTCACTGAATTTTGTATCTTTGTAAGACAACTGACACAAATTTTCCCCAAAAATAAAACTTCACCATATTTGGATCTTTGATTATCAACATTTCATGCCTAATCTGCATCTGAATACCTAAATAGATCAATAGTTCCTTTTCCATAATACCTGATTCCAAAATTTGTTGTGCCTTTGTTATATCTAAGAATTATTTTTCCAGAAATCAAATTTGATTATTTAGGAGCACTCTAAAATCTTGCACATAAAGTGACAGTATAGATGATGCCAGGTCTTGAGGCAGTAAAATACAATAGACTTCCAATCAGCTTTCAAAACTCTTTTTGATCAACTTCCTTGCCTTCTCCATATTTAGATAACTTGGTTCCCACTGAAATAGGTGTGGACATTAGTTCTGAATTTTCCTTTCCATACTTCTTCAGAAGTTTCTTAGCATACTTTTCTTGAGACAGAAAAACGTGATTCTTCTTTTTTGAAATTTGTTGCCCCAGAAATTACATCATTTCTCCTAACAAGGAAACCTCAAATAACTTCTTCACCTCCTCAGCAAATCTTTAACATGATCTTTAATTATTCCCATCAATGAAAATGTCATCTACATAAACAATAACGATCAGTGAAAACTTCTAACACTCCTTGATGTAAATATTACTATCAACCCTACGTTACTTAAAATCCATCTTCCTCAAGAAAGTATCTAATTTAGAATACCATGCTCTCAGAGCTTGCTTTAGCCCATATAAACCCTTCTTCAATTTTCACACATATCTTTAATCCCTTCTAATAAAAAATCCAGAGGGTTGATCAATGTAAACGTCCTCATCAAGGTCGTCATTCAAAAAATGAAAATTTTACATCCATTTGAAAGATTTTGTAACCTTGTTGTGAAACAATATCAATAAAGATTTTTATTGTTTCCATTATTTCCACTAGAGAAAAGGTTTCATAAAAATAAATTCCTTCAATTTGTGAATACCATTTTCAAACCAATATTTCTTGGTTTCTTATTACATAACCTTCTTCATTAATCTTTTTCCAGAAAACCCACTTTGTACCAATAATGTTCTTGTTGTCCGGCCTGGGTACAAGTTCCCAAGTATCATTCTTCTCTATCTGATCAAGCTCTCAATTCATATCATGAACCCATTCTTGTTGCTCAAATGCATCATTTACATTATTCAGTTCAACTTTCTAATAAAGAGATGTATGTGTTTGAGCATTTGTTGCTTTTCTTGTTTGAACCCTTTGCTGTTGATACCCAATAATGTTTTGAGACACCACTTGTTTCCTCAGCCTAGGATGAGTTGTTCTAACTTCATCATCATAACTTGAGATTTCCGAGTCGGATTATTCTTCTTGAGTAGGATTAACATAGTCTACAACATTATCAGAATCGTTACCAAAATCTTCTCTATCCTGTTCAACTTCCACATCAATATATGGATGCTTTTCTTTCTCAATATTTTCAACAACTTTTACATCTAAAGAATCAATAATTCTTCAAGTGTCTTGGTTGATACATCTATATCCCCTTCCTTCTAGAGCATATCCAAGAGAAATTACATCATATTCTCTTTTCTCAAACTTTTCAAGGTTTCCACCTTTTCTTCTTTTTAATGCATGGACTCCCAAAAACTCTTAAGTGTTTAAGACGTGGAGTATTCCCATAGAACATTTCCTATGGAGTCATATTTGATTTTGGCCTATAGAAACATCGGTTATGAATATACATAGAAGTTTTCATGGCTTACCTCCAATAATAATGATAAATACTATGTTCAAGTAACATAGTTCTCCCCATTTCTACAGGGCTTCGATTCTTTCTTTCAGGAACCCCATTTTGTTGAGGTGTGTATGGTGAACTGAAATCATGCCGAATTCCATGTTTCTCATGGTAACTTTCAAACTCTTCATTCTCATACTCTCCACCATTATTAGTTCTCAACTTCGTCACTAAATTCTCACATTATTTCTTTTCTTTCCTCCTAAAACACTTAAACATTTTCAGAGCATCTAACTTATATCTCATGTACATAACACAAGTAATGTGAGTAAAGTCATCAAGGAAATTAATGAAGTACTAATATCCATTTGTTCATTTCTTTCTCATTGGTCCACATATACCAGAATGTATAAGTTACAAGGGTTGTTTTGAACGAATTTCAACTCTCTTATGCATAGAGTTTGTAATCTTCCCTTTTTCACCAATAGTGCGGCACCAATATATTCTTCTTAATAAATAAGGCATATCTCGGACACTGTCTCATGTGGATAACTTACACATGTTTCTTTGACACATATATCCCATCCTTTTATGCCATAACTAATTTTCATCCACCATTCCCATTTAACAAGAATTTTCTACCTCACCAACTTGGAACAAGTTTCCTTTAGTACGTTGGCCTCTTGTAACTACATTTCTATCATTTTCAATTTTTAAAACGAAACCAAATTTTCTGAATATAACTTTGTTCCCCTCATCACAGAGTTGTGAAAAACACAACATATTATGTTTCAATCCATCAAAATATAATTTTTTCCTATATTTCATTTTTTTTCTTTCCCAATGATAGCTGATCCAACACCTTTGATCCTCAGAGGTTCGTCATTTCCAAATGTATCTGTTCCTTCTTTGAAGTCTTTCACATTCTTCATGACCTTTAAGTATCCTCCCATATGAGATGAACACCCACTATCAAGAATACATGTACGTTCTCCTTTTTTAAATTTCAAGGTGGTTTCATCAACAAGATCTTTCTATTCCTCCTTTTCATTTTTCACCTCCATCTTCTGATATTTGTTAAGAACATTTTGTTGTTTTGGCAATAAAAAAAGGAATCCCTTAGAAAGATTTCCAAGCTATTCACATCTTTCACAAATAGTTTCCAATGGCTGGAACCTATTTTCAATTTTCACACTAGCCTTCTCAGATTTCTTCAAATCATTATTCTCGTACTTCTCCTTTTGAGAGGACTGACTCCCCCTCAAACCTTGTCTTCCATAACATGTGGATTAGTAGTAATGTTGTTGGTTGAACCAACACATGTTTTTAGTATGTTTTAATCCACCAAAAAACTAGTAGTAACCATAGAATGAATATTTCCCTTTGAAACTTCTATACTGACCAGAGTTGTGAACATACATCTCAACATCCTTCTTAATAGAACTCTACTTACCACCAACCATCTATTTTCAATCATACCATTCTTCTTAGGCTCATATTTTTGTTCAGTCTTATTATTACCACAAGTATTATAAATCACTCTAGAATTATTATTTTTAGGTACTTCTGATTTCTCAGCATTTCTGACTTTGGCCACATACATACACTTTCCAGCTTTTTTCTTACCAGAACTAAATCTATCTTTTATCTGAACCTTTAAAAGTAACTTTTGTGGATCTTTCTTAGGTTCATTTTTAATATAACATTCACCAAATTCTGAGATAGATTGTTTGAAATTGATATTTATTTATTTGTCTTTAAAATGTTTTTTTGGGTCATGTTTCAACTTTTATTCTTTTGCATTCAAGTTTACTTCAAGATGATCATTAAGATTCTTTGTATTCTCAAGTGAATTCTTCAGATCATCAATATCCTTTTTCATTTGGATTTTCTCATTAGGAAAACCTTCTTGGAATTTTAATGAGGAATTTTCATTTATCAAATTCTTGTTTTCCTTCTCAAGCCTTATGATATTCCACAAACATTCTTTGAACTCTTCTTTTAGATAATATTCAAGTTGAGTTTCTTCTTCTTCAGAATTGTTTCTCCCATAATATTCATTATTTAATAAATAAATAAAGGTATTCTCCCTAGTTTTTCTAGAAAATAATTTCACGGATTCATCTTCTCTATCGTTTTCATCTTCATTTTTAGATAATTTTTTTTAATTGAATAAATTTTTATCCTTCCCCTTTGAAAAATACTTATCTCTGTCAGCGTGTTTCTTCCATGAACTTCTTGGCCTTCTGTCATCATCATCACCTTCTTATTTTTTATTATTTTGAGGAAAATTAGCCGCATAGTGACCAATTACACCACACTCAAAACATTTCAAGGGAAGTTTACCGTTGTATTTCCCTATACCTATTTTCAGATTCTTATAAAACAAGGATAAAATTTCATCAAAATTTTTACATACCTCATCTTCAATACCAGATTCACCAGCATCATCTTCAATAAGAGTCTTCTTTGACTTCTCACTCTTTGAAACCTTGAATGAAATTTCTCAGTCATATTTTTTTTCTCTTCATAGTCTTCTCTCTTATCATTTCATAAGTAATGAGAGTGATTTGAAAATCATTTAGAGATAATTTTTTAGGGTCTGTATCTTCACATAAAGACACTTTAGCATCAAATTTGTTAGGCAGAATTCTGAAGATTTTTTCAACAACCATAGAATCCTCCAATGTTTCACCAAGACATCTGATTGTACTGACAATATCATTTATCCTAGTAAAGAAGTCCCCAACAGATTCAGATTCTCCCATTTCCAAGTCTTCATACATTAGCCTCCAGATTTTTAGTTTTTCCTTCTTCACTTTTGTAATTACTTCATAGATATTTTTTAGTTTTTCCTAGATTCCTTTGGCTATAGAAACACCTATCACTCTGAAAAATTCACTCTCATAAAGAGATGAGATTAATACATTTTTAGCGCTTCCATCATTCTCAAGATTCTTCTTATTGACAAGAGTAAGAGGAACCCTGTCCTCAATAGTAGGAAATCCATCTGTTGTAGTTTCAAGAACTTTATATCCAAGAGACATAAGATAATGCATCATTATATCTTTCTAGATATGATAATTATTACCATAAAATATCGAAATACCCTTACTATTCACGCAATTCAGATTCTCCATCAAAACCTCTATTCATAACTTGATCAAAGAACAAATGAAGGCAACCTCCCTCTAATACCAATTGAAGTTCCTAGTCAGGATCCAAGTATCACAAAGTGGGGGAAGGGGTGAATCAGTGATATCTTTTTCTTTTTATGTCTCCTTATCTTTGAAACAACCATCACCTCCAGTTAAAGAGTTTCTTCCCTTCTGAACACACACAACCACATGAACCCATGATTTACAAGGTTCGCTAATCAACAAGAGTAGCTACGTCCTTGGTATAGTACAGAAACAATCGAGTACCACACAATCCACTAGAAAACAATCCTTTGATATGGAATACAATGAGTAGGATATACCCTTACACTCATGTATCACTTGGAAAACAATCCTCAACTGATTGTGCACCCTCTTAGCACAAATAAGGATTTAAATTATTTCTGTGATTATTTACAATTGAACAGGTGTATTCTTTGAAGTAAAAATATTCACTTTCTTACCCAGAAGATGGTAAGAACTATCTTACACACAACTGAATATGGGAGAAGACCACCACTTATTCATGCAACCTTTAGTGTACCGTTCGTGCAATTAAAATGGCCTGTGCGTAAAATTCCCTTTTGGCACAAAAAAAAAATTTCTGCACAACTTCCCTTTTTCGCGCAACTTTTCACTTTTCGCACTAATCCCACTTTTTTGAGAAACATTCCTCTTTTCGCGCAAACCTCTTTATTTTCATGCAACTCACTTAGTGTATAATTTTACGCATTTCAGAGCTTGAGATTTCTCTAAGTTTTGGGCCTTAACAAATGAGAGGGTGTGACCTCATATTCATAGGAATTTTTGACGCTACGCAAAAAACACTAATCCGCTCATAAAACCCTCTTCATGCGTGTAAAAACTCTTTCCCATAACATCATATTTTGTGCAATGCTTCAATTTTTCATGCACCTCATGAATTTTTCAATTTCCGAGCTTCTAATCTTGAAACACATCTTACACAGAAAACATTATTCCTCTATTTCGCACACCACTCTAATATTTCACACAACCTTTCCTTTTTCTCGCACTACATAAATATTTCATGAAACCTTTCCTTTTTCATAAACCACAAAAATATTTAGCACACCACTTTCTGTTTTCACATACCCCTCTAATTTTTCATGCACCTCCCTTTTCCAAAAACATATCTCTTTATTTTCCTCTTTTTAGGCCCAAAAATTTGGCAAACACTGGAAAATGTTGCCACCTTAAACTATTCTTTTTTGTTGCCTCCAGATTGTCTGTTCCTTTTTCATTGCTCTCATCACTGATTCCCATAAAAATTATTCAAATTTCATCACAAACTACACTATCGAGATATATATCCTTTGTTAGACCATATTTAGCATCGTTAGTGTTACAGTGGGAATTACTGAAACATCCCTATCTTCAAGTAGCACCATTCCTTCCATTCAAAATTGTATATGAATAACATCATCATTTCTACCCCTTTCCTTCATAAGGCTTGAATCACAAGTTCTCCTAACATATGATATTTTTGAAATAAATATCAGAAAACCATCATCTGGTTTACCATGTGTTTTACAAAGTGATGCGATTTATCTTCTTTGGCAACAAAAGACAACACTCTGTAACATTAAACTCTTCTTAATTTCTTCTCCATCCCACTTGGTCCTAATAAAGGATGCTAGTGTAGTCATTTATAAGTGGATGTTAGGATATGATCATGGATTCCATGATATGTTGGAATATTTTTAGTAGAATGATTTATATGGATATTTATAACACCTCGAGATTTTGGGATGTTTTTTCCACATTAATTTATTATTTTTTATATTGTGAATTTTAGGCAATAGTGAGTATTTTTTTATACTAAAGAACTACAGTTGGATTGTTTCATATGAAAAACCAACTTAATCCTATACTAAACTCAACATAATGTTTATCTTTCTCTACAAAAGAGACTGAGGTTATCTTACTTCACATGGAAGACTGACTTTCCTCGATGTCCTGTATGATATATTAGACCAATTTTTACCGAAAAATAATATTTTATTAAAAATATTATTATTTAATATAACAAAATGTAACAAAGACATTATGTTGGTGTTTAGGAATAATATTATCTTAATTATGAATATCTCGGGTTAAATTCATTGGTTAAAAATTAATTATAAATGAATATAAGAACAATTGAATATGAAGGAAAAGTTTTTTAAAAAACTATTTTTATGATCACAATGTAATTTTACCCTATTAAATTAAATTGATTACTATTGGTGAATTGTATTAATGAAATATATATTTTTTATATTCAATCAAATAATTTTACATTCATCTAATATATTTTATATTAATAATATTGGAATAGACCCAATATTACACTTAAAACCCCTATATTTTCATAAAACATTTTTACCGTATTTTAATGTAGAACTAATTTTAAATAATTTTTTTGTAAATTTTAAAAAATTTATATTTCAAAATAGACTTATTTTTTTTAAAAAAACTTCAAAATTAGGTTATGTGTATTTTTTATCATTTGTATGTGAAATTTAATTCTTGATGAATAGTAAAAAATGCTGAATTATAATTGAAAACTATTTTTTCAACTTATTTATTTTTAGGAAAAATTATATTTTTAATTTTTATAAATATATAATTATAATAAATATACATAAATTAGTCCAATATATTTAATTGGGTTTACTTCCACTGTGAAATTAGACATAAAAAACATAGCAACTGTTTGAACATATTTACTTTAAAACCCTGCATTTTCATCCCATTTATTGGATTAATTTTAAAATAATTTTTTCCACTAATATGATCGGAATTTAGAAAAATGGATTCCATACTCGTTATAAAAATAATATATAATTTCAAATAATTTCATCTTATTTTTTTACCATAAATATTATTGAATGTAAATTAAATTAATTACAATAATTAAGAGGAAAATTATCTTAATAAGGGAAAAAACCATAAATGTAAGTGCCAAAATGACCAAGAAACTTTTATAAACTCTAATAGACATAAATATTTCGAACCTATACTCACTTTTATAGAATTTGTTCTTCTTTGATCCACATGAAATGGGAAAAACATGCATGGAATTCCCTTTTCAAAAATTTTCATGAATTCCACTCCTCCTCCACTATAAAAGGCACACAACCTCCCATTATTAAACCTCTCAAGCCCTTTTGATCACCCAAAAGATTCTCATAATGTCTCAAAAAATTGCTAAATTCAACCCAAAATCCCCCCTTTTTAGATAAATCCATCCAAGGAAGAGTTTCGGTGCAAACCAAAATAAGTTACCCACAGAAGAGGTAACATCCATCCTCAAGCTATTTTGTTTTATTTTTACTATCCACCACATAAAATATTTTTATTCTGTGATTATATAATATAATCACTATATTAAATATGCTGTTTTGTTTTTATAAAATTTTCTCTGGCTGAAATTATACACACTTCCATCTAATGTGTAACGAACATACCGTTCTTGCGTATAACGAACTATCACCCCACGAAATGATGTTGTTAATTTTTACTTTTCCACCTATCATGGTTGAAAATCATGACATAAAATATTTTTTATATGATATATATGATATTTATTATTTATTTATTATTATGTACTTATTATATTAATCATACCTTTAAGCTTTTCATTTTGTGTAACTTCGATAACTTCATTTGTGGAAGTCTGGACTATATCCTCCTTAAATCGATATGATTTGTTCACACATTAGATGGAATGTACTAGTGATGCATTTAGTAAAAATATATGATATATATGAAATAATAATTATTCTATAATGATATTATATATATATATATACATATATGTAATTTACTTTCTTGCAATACGACAACAAAATGGAAGCAACGTTCATGTGTATGTATGACATATTATCTCAATTAATTGTGTATTTTGTTTAATATGTCTATATTTTATATATTACTATAAATATTTATATAATAAATATATATAATATATAATTTATTTTTACATTTCGTAAATAAGTAAATAATGATCTAAGTAATGGTATCAAGAATAGTAAGTTAAAACATATATGATAAACAAAGTAGTTAATACTCAAAACAATACTTTAAAAATAAATTGTTAATAAATGGTTAATATAAAGTCATAAGTGAATCATATATGGTATTAGATATAAGAATATGGTTATTTTTTATATTTATAATAAAATTATATTTATTATATTGTAGGTTTCGATGTGTAAAATTAATATCAATACTTAAGATAATGGGATTTCATCTCACTTATTATTTCCGTGAGATACATACCATATTTACAAATCGCTCATTCGGTGATGTCTATACACTACCCTATGAAAAATTATAAGATTAATTTTTATTATTTGATTATATTAAAATATTTAAATGATGTTATTATCTCATGGTTATCACCATTATAAATTTACTCACGTTATAAGGGTTTTCTCGTCTCATATTTATTTTCTGTGAGACACAAGCCATGATCACCACCTATTTCTTATATGTTGGGTATGTACCGACCATTAATTTATTATATAATTACTATAAGTATATTTATGGGTATTTACATATCCATTTTATGATCTTTATTTCTTGGGGTCTGTGGTTATAATTTTACCAAATCGGTAAAGTAATTTTTTTTTTTCAATTTTCCTCCCTTTAGATACATGCCTTGTTATGAACATATATTTATATATGACGTGTATATAATGACCATATTAATGTTATTTCATGATTACCCTTATTTTAAGAATATTTTATTTTCCTTGTAATTATATTCTTTCATTTGTCTTATGTTTAAAATTTACCGAAGTGGAACAATTTTTTACTACAATCTCATCATTATCAGACTTTTTATGACTATACATAAAATGATTAAATATTATGATACATCACTGAATAAAACTCATTAATTTTCATATACTTTGGTTATCTATGATATATTTAAGAATTGGTTCCATTTTTCCACACTTTGGTACTTAAAATATAGCATAATATTTTTTAATGAAAATTAGATATTATTTATTCTTTCAGTCAGAAATATGTGTTCTTTTAAAACATTTCTTTCTAAATGTAATTTTTAATTTTTTTTACTAATATCATATGATTTTTAAACGAAATTTTCCCCATGTTTTAACATTCTAAAAAATTATCTTAAAAATGAATCTTCTTTTTTTATAGTCAAGTCACTTTTCTAAAATTTTATGGAGCAAAAGGAATGTTCAGCATGTACGTACTTACCCGTTTTCATAACCATAATTTCGTTGAATATTTCTTTATAAGTTTACAAGTTTATTTTTAAAGAATATTTTTTGCTAATATTATGGAAATTTGTTGAATTTCATGTGGCAATAAAATAATATGTTTTCCAAAAGGAAATTATGTTCCAAAAGTGTTATAAATGATTTTAAAATATTCTTTTAGATGTTTCCCAAGGTTATTATCAATGAAAATGATTTAAATTAATTCAAACATCATTTATAAGTTCTCAAAGCATTGTTAATGAAAAAGGTATTCAAATTTTATTCTAGATTATTTTATTATTTTTTAAGAAAAAAAGTTTTTCAAAACGTTATCAATATTATTTATAATTTGACATTGTTATTTTCAAGGAAAAATATTTAGAAATTGATTTCAGTTTTAAAAAACATAAAATATATTTTTTCAAGAAAATTTTCAGATAAAATTGTTAAGATTTATTTCTAGGAAAATGATTTTGTAATGGTTTTATAAAAAGGATTATCACATAATGGTTATTTTCCCTTTGAAATGTTTCTTGTGATATTTCAAAATCCTTCTCCACATAAGATGACATTTTTTGTTGTAGTTTATGACTTATTGGGGATATTATCCAAGAACACAATTCATATTTTTTCTTGAATGTTTTATTTTTTTATGTAATGATGTTTATGACACTAGTTTCTCTTTCATGGGTTGTATTTTCTTGAAAACTATTTCTTTTCACAGGTTATTCTTCAATGGAATGATAATGAGACCCATATCTTTTACATAGCTAATGATATGATGAAATGATTATTATACCCATTTCATTTCATGGGATATGATATGATGTTTATGAAACCCACATCTTTTTATGGGTCATGATATGATTAAATTTTTATTATCTTCTGGAAAATGTATGCATGATTTTATTATGTGATGGATGGGAATAATATCTATCTACAATTCATTGAGTAATGATAAATAGTATATGAAAAAAAATGGTACATAGGTTTTATCCCATGCCCATAAACAAGAAGGAACATGAGTTGTAGCCCAAGCCTGAAAGTAATATTGTACACGGGTTTTAGCTAAATTCAAAAAGTAATATGGTAGATGGGTTGTATCCCAGGACCGAAAATAATAGGGTACATGGGTTTTTTTTCAAGCGCAAAGCAGGTACACGAGTGATTATCTCAGGCCTAATATGTTCAGAAGGTCTTGGTAGGTATCCATGACATAATATTTTCCACGCTTATGTGTATGTCACATATTTCATGTATTATTACTTTGTTAGATTTCATTTCTTATGATCCTGATTACCTTGTGATTAATTTCTTATGAACTACCAATATTTATGAAATGATTCATTTTTATGATCTTTATTATGTAGAGTATGATATAATAATGTCATGATCACATTATCATACCCTTATGATCATGATTATTCTCACATATCTCTTTTGTTTACCCTTATTGAGCATTTGATATCTCCATTTTTTGTGTTCTCTTTCCCCAGGTTATAAAGAAAGGTATTAAGTTTTTGTAATAAGAGGGAATATATTTATGGGAAACATTGAAGATCTTTTAGCATGTTAGATGTTTTTTGGACAAATTTTCCAAAGACACAAACTATTACATTCTTTAGGCATATACTTTTTGTAATATTCTGAATATTCATATAATTTGATGTAATATCATTGTATGTTATATAGGGGTTTCTATAATATGATTATTTTATGTGGTTATATCCATATTATTATGAAAAACTTAGGTTTATGAGTGATATGAGCCTAGTCTTAAACCTTTTTTGCATGATACTATTCTTTTTTGATATGAATGTGCTTATTTTGTAACGAATGTTCCAAAATGAGCTAGTGAACCTAGATTGGAATAGGTATATAAGCCTAGTAATGTTCCTTTTGAGTAAACCATTGGTCTTTTTTGATAAGATTGTGAAATTTTCTGGAGGAATTTTCCAAAATGAGCTAGGGAACCCCAGTCAGAACCGGGATATGAGCCCTATACTATTGCTTGTCCCTTTATAGAATACAACAACAATCCCACTAGGCATGATTATGAATGGTCACTTTCTCTAGAGTATCAAACTATTTATACTTATCATTGTGATACGATTATATGGTTGTTAGGATAATAATATGATCATATACTCAAATCTGTTTTAGTGTTTGAATATACTATAAGATATCTTCTATTGTTACTAGAATGTAGTAACATTATAGAAACGTGTGTACAAGAATGGAGGCCAACAAATTCTCAGTCTCTGATATATACTAGAAGATGTACTTCATCGATGTAGGGATATAATCCCACTTTTTTCACCCTTCTACCAATAAAATGTTCTTATGGGATTCATGCATGGGGAATGGATATGTTCCTCCCCCAAGCTTACAATATAAATAAATGTCCATACATGATCTGAGTGAGTAGTGATATGATCCTACCCTTTGGATATTTCCATAATATGATGAAATTCATCATTAGTGGAAGTGGGGATATGACACTATTCCAATTTATCCATATCTTTCTATGACCAAAAATACCTCCTTTGTACCCGTGCATGAGTGTTTAGGGTTCCATTTTGTTTAGTGGTGCTCTCAGTAGGAGACTGAGGGGAACTATCAATAAGATATTGGTAACAAGGATTGACAGGATCCCTTCTACAAATCTCTAGAACTGGGATGGGTCAAATACTTGATCCACCTTCCTGTGGTATTAAAATATTTCATTTCCATTCTAAAAGGATAATCCTTTAATGTGATTTGTTTTAATGACATGTTCCATGAGTTTCATTTTATCATTCCCTAAATGATATGTCATTGTCAACTTATGTTACAAAATACCTCTCTGTGAATCCTAAAGGATCAGTATCATACCACCTTTGTGGTATTCCCAAACCATCATTTTTTCTAGCCAAAGATGAAGGCACTAGGTGGGTGAGGATAATTTATGACCCATAGAGGCTACTAAAATAACTAAGGTTCTAGAAAATTCTCTTGATAAATGAATTATATTAAGAAAATATGTTTTTGAGATAAATTTCTATAGTCACAAAGGAAACATGGAATAATTTCACTAATTAATGCATCGTTATAAGTTTGTAACATGCTCAATTAGCCATGCATGGGTAACCTAATTACCCTTTCTTATTCTCGGGTTGTCAATTTTATTTGTGTGGAAGTTATATGGTGGGAATGATATTATTTCCTAGGAAACTGGATTATATTTTAATATTTAAGGATATCACTTTAGGTGTAACATTTTCAATTTCATAGGAGATGAAAAAATGACCCGACACATGGTAAAGTGATCATTTTTATTATTTGAGTGATTTATGTCAGGTTAAAAAATTTTTTTGCCTGAAAAGTTATGGTTGGTTTCCCATTTTTAGGAGTCATGATTCACGATGACTATAATAAAATATTTATTCTATCACAACATTATTATTCACTTTATTCAACATTTTTTGTTTCTTTTGAAGAGATATAGTCACTGATAATAGTTTTTTTTGGGGTGGGGAATGGGTTAAAGTGTGGTTTCATAATAATTCACATTCGGTTTACCATTTTTCGATTTTATTGAAACTCACAAATGTTCCCACATCCATAGTAAGTTATATACCTGATTTCCAAAGGTAGGAGTTCATTTGGTGTTTCAAACCCAATGATGCATAGGAACTCACATTGGTTGAGAGGATGGGAGTTTAGGATCATCACATCCTTTTAAGGGAAATTTTTTCCTATTTTGGGACTCTCTTATAGATTTAAGATATGTTCATCAATCCCTTACAAATCATGATACATGACTAGTTACCCTACTAAAATGATCTGATGTTTAATCCTTCAGCATGTAGTAGGGGTTCTATTAATAAGACCATCTATATGTATTTTAGGATCTCCATTTTCTTTCATTTATCTCTTAGAAATAGAATTTATTTATATTTTGAATCCATATAACCAGGAACTCTGGATTTTAGTTTTATCCAGGAAGGTGAATGGTGTTTCAAGGATGGTATTGAAACTTCCTGAGGAATCCTAAATATCCTTTTTTTAACTAGAATCAAAACCCATTTAATTATCCTTATTCTAATACATGTAGTTTAACATCAAATGGATAAGATATATATGAGGGCACTTAGGCACTATGTATGAAGTTCAAGGCTTAGGAAGGATTTCAACATATTCTGCTTAAAAAAATATTTAGTATCTGATTCATTGTTGTTCAATCTTCCCCCAACCAGATCATGGGAGCTGAAAGATAATTAATTCCCATGAGGGTTATTTATCTAGGGTTTACCAATATGGGAATTCATTCAGGACTTTTGATGTGGGTGAGCTTGTATGGGGAAACCATGTCATTTCATTGAACAGAGCCTATACACTAAGGGTCCCTAGGTTCAGAGAAATTTATGATGACAGTGATATGATCATATCAAATCCATAAGACCATGTCAGCCATGTTTAGTGTAAAAAACAAGGGATAATAAGTTATCAGACCCACCACATACCGATACAGACTTATACACTATGGGTGACCTACTAGGGTGTTTAATATGGAGCTCAGGACTTAGAAAGGTGTAATGTGTATCTTACTTATAGTTGTAATATGAGTTTTTATAGTTCATTTATATTTCCAACACACTAATGGATGGGGATGAATGATAAACCCACATGAGAGAGTATCTGAAATAGAGAGGGACATACACCGAGGAAGATTCCCAAATGGAGCTTAGAACATAGAAAGGCCTCCTAACTATCCTATTTGGATAAGAATAAGATTACTCACAATTCGTGATAAAGTATGTATATTTGTGTCTATAGGACAAGTTTCTCATGTCTTAGGGTGTCTTATTGACAATATTGACATGTCTGGGACGTCTATTAGACATTTACTGGTTTTTGAATGACGTGTATCATGATGTACAATCATGTCCTGACATGTGTTCCCTGGGATCTAGATGACTTTTTTGGGGCTACCAAATGACAAGGATCACATTTCCATGGTTATTCACATGATTTAGGAATCAATGTTAGAAGGATGTTTCATGTTTCAACTGACTTTTTTGAGGGGTCCTTCAAGTGTTTCAAATGAATTTTCTAGGGGTATTTCTTGTGATTGATGTTGACACATAAAGGAGTTTCACTTTCTCATGGATGAAATGTTGGAGGGATGCCACATGATTATTGTAGATACATCTAAGTGTGTTGCTTGATTAGGTATAACATGTTTGGAGGAATTCGTGTGCCTTGGTTGATAGGCACGGGTGTGGTAACCTGATCTAGATAGGTCACACAATGTAATTGAGGTCTTATCAAGAAAATAATCATATCCTTTATCATGTAAGGATTTCATCTTTTGGATCCTCTACTATATATAGTCCACAATTTTTTTTAGTAATTGGTTCGTTATGGTTTCATGTGACTAAGTTGAAACACAAAAACACCCTTCACATAATCTGAATGGTGCACCCGAAGTACTTTATGTGATCAATACAACGATCATTCAAAGTGTAAATACATGTCGAACAACCCTTAACTCATTCCCAAAGTTTACATGATGCATGAAACATGTGATGTTGTGGCATTCCACTATGATAAGTCCTATCTTACTTATATTCTCCCATGTTAGTGATTTTTGGCGTTGAGGGGGGGGGGGGAGAAATTTATTGGCCTCAAAACCTATGTTTTATACTATATTACATGGTGTATATGTCAAAGATATGGGTTTGATTCAGTTGAGTATCATGAATTTATCATGTAAAGACCGTGGTTTATCCATGAAGTTATCCTTATATTGGATAATAAAAAATAACCATGAGATTACTCCAACTTTTGCATATTTATCAAACCCATGAATTTTCAAAGAGAATTTTCATAATCCAATTGAAATTTCAATGTTCCTTTGTACGATTAGGGGACATGTTAGGGATTGTTCACAAGATAAATATTCATGTCGAAGAGCCTTTCATGTGATCATGGGAGATTTTTTTGGGGCCCTCTCAAGATCAAACCAGCCCATCAGAGGCCCTTAACATGATCAAGATAGAATATCAATGGGTTGTCATGTAATCAATGAGATGATCACAAATGGCACATAATACCCTTTTCATAAAAATTATCATAAGTTTTACTTACATGAGGGTACCAAATTTTTCATCTTTTGTTCTTTATTTTATATGACTTTGGAAATTTTCCATTTATTTTACATTTGGGACTCTCAAGATTGAGAATAGATATCACGAAAACATGTGAGCATTTTAATGGATGGTCACTCCGCTTGTCTATGTTGTGTCGTCTGATCAAATGGACTTGTTCGAGGGCCTTTTCCTAATGAAGGTTACATATACAAAGGATTTCTGGAAGCCTGAATGACATGCCAGTAATGATCTTCCTATATCATAGAACTAATCATTTGATTCATATGATCCATTCTTGTGAAAATCAACACAAACTCCATTGCATAAAGATTATTCATTTTTCATATTTTATTTCATAAGGGTGTTTTGGTGGTTGTGAGGAATCTTTAATTTGAAATGTATCATGATCTGAGGAACTATTATGGATGAATTGACATGATCATGAGGGGATGTGAGGGGGGCTTCTCAAGAACCATCCACAGACCACATGAATCGTAGTATTCACATGTGTGATGTTCTCAGGGTCACGTGATCTTGTGACTTCTTGGGGGTCACATGATCCACATAACCTCGACCCTAGATCATCATGTTGCCATGATTCTCCATTCCTTTTTTCAAAAAAATAGTTCCTATACTTTAGGTATTTCGTCGATCCTTAAATTTTTTATGCTAATCTGGAGAGCATCAATAATGATACCCATTATTTTTCATCTTCACACCACTAGTGGAGTACCAAACCCTGTATTCACTTTGATCATCTCAACCAATCCCAATCATCGGCCTTTTAGATCTATAAAACCTAAATTGACCAATTCAATTTTCATCAAGACTTTAATGGAAAATAAGAATATTCCATTATGTTTTATGTGGACTAAATGATTAAGATTGACTACTAAATTTCCAAACTCTGAGTCTTGAGAAAAAATATCCAAAAAGCACAAAAGGGGTCACTACTAGAGTAAATACCTATAACCAAAGGTCTGTATACATGGGTGGGATACCCATGGTGGAAGATCATCCTTTGGATATAAGTAAAGGCTTCTTGTTTCTGTAGGTGTCATTTTACTTTGGAAAATTTTCCCCCTGGATATAGGTTTACATGTGAAACTAATTTGAGGCATGAGAACATGGAGGGAGGACCTGTGAACATGGGGAAATGCCATCAGTGGTTATAGTTTGACATGAAAAATATTTTCTTTTCGAGAAGGGTGAGAGAATATCACCGGAATCCCATAACACCAAAATTATATCTAATAGTGGAGTTAAAACCTCACACCAACACCGTACCTCCAAGTGACAATACACTCATGGTGGTAGAACCTCATGGTAAAACCCTATCACCATAGGCTCATCCAACATTCGAAGTGGGACCTTATGTCAGAGCCCTACTATTATGGTCTAATTGGCATGTGGAGGTAGGTCCTCACACTAACACCAAACCACCATATGTGGGTCATCTTATGGTGGTCGGGTTTCTCATCGATACATTTTCTCTATGGTCTGACCCACCCATGTAATCTATCGATGCACCGACACCCTACTACCATTGGCAGATCTATCCAAGGTGGTAGGCACTCATAGTCATATCCTATAAGCACGGTCTAATATACCGATGGAAGTAGACCCTAGGACCAAAACACTACCACAATAGCCACATCCTCCAATGAAAGTAGGTGTATTTATGTTTTATTATAATATATATTTAAAATGTATATTAATCTTAAATAATTGATAAATATAATATATAATATTTCATAATATATGTAAATAAAAGTTGATAAAAATATATATTTAAAGTTTATTGTACTACAGTGATAAAGTCGTAAGAATATATATGGGTGGATTTATATTCAAATCCCCCAACCCCTTTTATTTCTTTATTAATTATCCCCTTTGGAAAAATTACCATGGTGATATAGTGCCATGTGGACATGCCTATGGTGACAGGTATTATGTCCATGGCTATGAGAACTTATGCCACATGGAACTTTCTATAACCATGGTCTTACAACCACAGTCTCAACACAACCTAAGAGTGGGGGTGAATTAGGGGTTAAAATATTCTTTATCATTCTCTAGATCCAGTTATCATTTTAGTAATAACAACTTGAATATGTTATAGACAGAGAATTTAAATGTAGGGGCACAGTGATTTTACATGGTTCACCACAAATGGATAATACAAGTGGAATATTTTGATGGTGTTTAATTGTACCAGAGGATGACACTAATTATTATGTTATAATCTTTGAGGAAATAAACACCATAAATATTAGGGTTCATCTTCCATCTTTTCTATTTTAAAATGCTTTGAGTGAAGGAATAAAAATGATATATTACACTATGATCTCTTAAAATAAATCTTCATAAAATAATAACATCAGTCCAATAAAGGTATTTCCATTTAACTTCTCTTTCTCATTTCGGCATCCTAATATAAAATAGAAATTATACATCAATATTCCATTTATATATATCCTCTTTACTTCCAAATATTCATATAGACACAACCTCAGTCCTATATCTACTTTTATACTTATAGTCATCCTCTTAAATTTTACCGAACCACATGAATTTATGTTTCAAAATATATGACACTATGATTTTATCCTTATTAATTTCACGCCTCATTCACATGAATATACCCCATGATATGTGGTACCTTTATACTTAAATAACATTCCATATATATTACTATTTTCTTCCTTATGATCTTCCTAAAAAATTATGGTGTGATCCTACACTTGTTTGAATGGACTGATCATGACCCGTTTCTTCAGTTACATTTACAAAGTACTTTTCATGGTTTAATTCCATTTGAAATGCTCGTCTCTACACTCACATACCTATTTATTCATAATCTCAAGAAACCCGACACTATGTATGAATTACTCCCTGGAAAATTTATTCCATATTTATTGTTTAATTAACACTTACATGAGATACAAAACAACTTCTATTACAACCTTGTTTTGGTAACTTATTTTACCCAAATATTATTTTAATGAAAAATCCCATATTACATGATATAGATCTAATCTTCTCCCCATTTGGGCATCATCGTGACTTGTATTGGTACACCATAGCATGGTGTGAATCTCTTCCTCATTTCAATGGATAAAAACTATCATAAAAATAGTATGTATTGGCCTCATAAATATATTTTTAAAATGGAAAATATTAAGTATCCTATCAAAAACCTTAAATATATTGGGACAATTAAAGTTATTTTCCATATTTCATCATTTCATTATTTTCTTACATATTCTAGTAACAACATGATCTATTATTATAATGTATGATATATTTCAGAATGTATGTTGCACATGCTTAATATTTACTTTCGCATATCGCTATAAAGTTCCATTCCTTTTCTATTTTTCCAAAATTATAAAAATATTACTTGTATGCATGAGTCAGATTTACCGTCACATATAAAAGTACTTCGTTTAAAAACCCTTACACACTCATGTATTTTTTCATTTTTTATAATACGATCGTCCATTCATAGTGTGAACCAGTATTGTCATGTAATGACTTGAACTTTTCCCACTATGTGAAATATATTCAAAGTATACCTCCATCCAACTCAAGTCAACACCCCATATTCTCACTCACTTAAAATTTTTTATAGAAAACATATAGTTTAACACTAATAGGTATAAAATCGAAAAGAAGTAAAATATTACAATTACTAGTTACAAAAAATCAACCTTTGGTATTTTGTTTTCAATCCTTTACATGTTCCTTTATTTAAGTTGTTCAATCCAATAATGCACTCCACCTAAAACTCTAAAATTTCCCCCTATATCCCTAATGTATTTCTCCTCATTTCAAAATAATATCGAAAGGGTTATCCTATTCTAATTATATAAATTTCAATAATTTTAAATATAACATTACTGAGAAATTAAATAAAGATATGTTATCAAATTCTATAATCCTCTATGAGTCTAATCTTGTTATAGGAAACACGAAAAATAAATAATGACTAAAATTATGTATATAATTACTGAGTAGGTTTTTTTGGCTTCCATGTCTCCATGGAACGTGTCTCCTCTATCATATTATACCCAACGGAAGATAATTTGTTTGAAGAAAAAAATAATTTAAATATTGAATTATACATAGGGGGTATAAGGGATATTAAAAAAATCCTAATGTTAGGGAAGGTGGTTGAATGAGAATTTTAAATTGAATATTTTCAAATGGAAATGTGGCCAATGTTTTTTTGAAGATATATATCACTTGTTCATTATTCCCTACATTTTCATAATTAAAAATTTATAGTTCTACCTTCTCTTTAATGAAATTGTATTGTATCACAGTATGATTTGTTTGGGAACATTGTATAATATTATTTATTAGCTTTATATAACTTTGGATTTCATAATGGGATACCTTAGGTAGCTTCACATCCTCTCTAAGATCCTTTAATTTCTATTTATTCCATGCTAGTTGGGTGTAGGATGTTTTTCTAAAATTAACTTCACTTTAGATATATTGTGATTAATTCTCTCTTGATTCTTGATAATCCATCCAATTCATTTAATAAAAAAATAGCCTCCCCAAATTATGAATTTTCTATACATAATATCTCCATCCCAATCATAATCTGATAATACATAAAGGTATTTATTATTTTCTATAAATAATACTAAACCCTAATAAAGTGTTCCTTGAATGTACCTCATGGTTATGTTCACCTATAAGTAGTGTTCCTCTATAGGGATATATATTAAAAAATTCATCCATGAAAATAATAAATAAAATATATAGTCTCATTTCTGTGAGACCCAATGATATTATAATCATCCACAAGTAATGTTTTGGATCAACCTCTCTTCATTTATCATGTATTACAAGATTGGTTCCAACCATAATCGATGTTTAAATTGGATTGGTATCATCAATATAAAAATTATTTAGTAGATCCTTTGTATTTTATTCCTGTAAAACTATTTTATATATCATTTTTCACTAATTATCTACATGATAACTAATTTAACTTCCCCAATCATCGATATTTCAAACTTTGTGCTCATCATCCAGGAATAATCCTCCACTGATTTCTACCTTCACCCTAAGAATATGATTTCATCAACATAGACAAGAAACATTGACTAGTCTTCCATGGTAAATTCTATAAAAATATTGTAATTAAATCCACATATTTTGAATTATAACATCATTTAGAGTATTTATAACCATGAATATCAGGCCTCATGTGCTTTTTTTTAATCCACAAAACAATTTAATGAATCTTAACACTTTTGAATAATTTTCACTAATTTTAAAAACCACTAGTTATTTTATGTAAACATATTCTTTGTGAATTCCATTTAATAATGTTTTATTAACATCCATATGATTGGTTTTTATGTTTCTCTATATATGTACAATGGGAAAGAGTCTTAATAACTCATATCTAGAAACTATTATATTGGTTTCTTCTATATAAATTCCTCTTAATTTTTATTCACTGAAATTATATACCAACATCACTTTGATTTAGGCTACCTTCCCTAACCCATCAGATTTATTTTTTAACACCCAAATCATTCCTATGATGTTATGATTTATTACCCTCTACATAAGTTCAGAAGTCTTATTTTTGTCCTTTTGATCATACTTCTTATTCATGGAATTTTTCTATGACCCATCCTCTACTACTTATTCAAATGTTGTTTATTCCACTTGAGAAAATATAGGAGTGTTCTCTAAATTTTTAATTTTCAATGTTTTATTGTAGTATATTTATCATTGATAATATTTTACTTATCCACTTCAACCCGTATGTACCACAGTTGAGTTAATGTTTAACTCCCATAAAAAGATTCTTCTTCCACTAATTCATCTATATACTCTTCTTCTCATGTGGTATTTCGTATACTACTGGTTTTTATATCAATATATTATTTTTCATCAAAGGCTTCATTCAAATCTGTAATTTTAGATCTTTCCCCATCTATTTCTTCAACAAATTTTACATCACTACTCTATGTAATTTCTTCCACCCTCTTATTTAGAGATTCATAGTCCTTACTCTTGAAGGATTATTTTAAAATATCCCTTTTTAAATTATACCTATATATTTTCCTTTAATTACATTTTCTGGATTTAACAATTTCCCCAAATCACTTTAATGTGATTAAATATTTCATTTCGTCAATTCAACATCTCTTACAGAGTCTTCTTTTCTTAAAGTCATATTAAATCCCAATTTTGTGTATACACTGCCACATATACAAAATCGCTCCTATAGTGATGATAGATTCCATGGTCAATGGGAAATTCATTTTCTATGTTTTCCACCATTAAATTACTCTATCCCACCACACTATTTTATAAGGTTTTCTAACTAATGAGACTTTATGATAAATATCATGATTCTAAATGTAATTTTATACCTATTGAGTGGATTAATTTGTTCCATTATAATTCCATTGAAACTTGATTATTATCCTAGTTTCATTCATATCACTTCTCTAAAATTTATTGAAACACTCAATCAATTTAGTATTTTCACATAGAAAAATGATATACATCATTCTATTATAGTCATTACAAAATATAGAAAACTACTCAAAAAATGTTCTAGTAAACTTTATAAAAATAGACATATCATTGTGAATAAAAAATTACTATATTTTAGGCCCTTTTATTATTTAATTGTTGGGTATTTCCCATAAATTTCCCACTCACATGGTCTTCACAAATCTTTTCCAAACATCATCTTATATTTTAATTTTTAGACATATCTTTTATATTTTATAGATTCCTTATGCATTGTGGATTTATATTTTCTTCACCATCGATACCAAAGAATGTTTCCTTTATCTATCATAGGTATATAAGTATTCTTCATGAAATCCACATGATTCAAGTTTTAATTAGTTTTCTATACCTTCATTAAATATTTTCCTATTTTCCTTTGATAATGTATCCTTTTCTATTAAGTGAATCCTTATGTTTGGATTCAAAAATTTCACTCACACACAAAATTTTATATTTATGTCTATCCATATAAAGGACATATATATTAGTTATATCATCTATAGAAATAAATTTCATTCAACTTCCTTATATTTTTAATGCTTCCTCATTAGAAAATATTACCATGACATTAACATAGACCATCACATTATTTATGAAATATATGTTTTCTGTCATGGGGGATGAATTACTATAATGAAATATCCATGAAATAATATTTTTAAATTATTTAAGATAATTATTCACTATTATATCCATTTTATTCATTTTCTTTTCATTCTAAAAAATTACAAACTAAGATGAGACACAGGATGGTCTCTCATAATTTTCCTTAGCATAGGCTTTGATACCATACTCCCCTTTCTATAAAGGATATAATTTTTTCAAAAGGGGATATCATATAATTGATTAGCTACCATTATCCTTGAGCTTCCATTAGAGTATGTTTGGATTATCAATTACCTACAATTTATATATCTTTTATCAATGTTATAATAATTTGAACAGTATACATAATTTTTTTGGTCTTCATGTTATAAGATATATTCTCATACATTGTTGTTAACTCTTGGGTAATTCACCTCTCAAGTGGTTATCATACTTTATACACTGAATCATTATACGACCAAGATAGTAAGAAAATTAATATTTTTTCATGGGGAATATTTTATAATTTCTTCCTATCCCCACATTTGAAACCTTTGAGTATCTTTTTTATTATTTAAGGTTCTTTGGTAATTCATATATTTCATGAATATTTTTTTCCCATTATACCTTACTAGAACTACTTATGACATGGACGTCTTAGCATCACATCAAATACCAATCATTCCTATATGAATAAGCCTATTTTCATTTATAATTTTATAAATAGTCCTTATTCCTCTTCGTACTATTTTAATAAACTATTTATTAGTGAACTTTATGAGATGTATCCTTTATTTTTATCATCAATTTCTACTCCAGCTTCAAGATTTATTCAAAAAGACACAACTAATTCTTCAAGAGAAAAAATCCTTTCTATTGTCTCTTATCATACAATATTAACATATTCAATAATTTTCACTTTATATTCAGTATCTACCTTTAAATTTACCACTTATTTGGATGCTTCTTATGTAGCCCCAAGTCATTCCACTACCTATTATAACTAATAAATTTTTATTCTAAGTCGATCAGTATATTCTTATGGGTTATTCAGTAAGCCATTAATCATTAGGTTTTCTAAAATTTAATGTAAAACTAATCAAGAACTACTTCAAGAGGTTCCTCCCAGTTATCCTTACTTTGGAATATTTTTGAAATATGTCTAACCTTTAAAAAATTAAAAAACCCAATAGTTTATTGACTTAAACCCTTCCCTTCACTTTATTGAATGGTCATACTACGACTAATAGTAATTCCACACATATATCTTATTCCTCATTTTCATCTTAAGAAATGTTATGTTTTTTACATGTATATAAATGATATCTTTGTATTTATGCAATTTTATATTCCTCATTATTTTAATAGAATTTTATATTCCACAAAACTACCTCATAGATCATCCAAATATAGTTTTCTCATATTTCAACTTTCATGTGTTGATAAATTTTGATTGTAAAGATTTTTAAAAATGTTATGGTCTTTTTTATAATTTCAATTTCATTTATTTATTCACAAATTTCTCAAATTCCTCCAAAAAAATCAATTATTTGGTTAAAAAAGTAATCCAAATTATTATCAAGGAATTGTTTTGAATCATTAAACTTATTGTGCAGTACATTAAGCTTAGCCTCATTCACCTTATTGTCACATTTGTTAATATTGTCCAATTAATACCAAACATCCTTTCAACAAGTTCATCTCATCACCATCATGTAGATTTAGTTTGAAAGAGCGAAAAATAATAAATTTTTATATTTCCAATAAACATCAAGAAACTTCAAGTCTGCTTAAATTATTTTAACTTCAGTACATCACTCACATGTACCCCATGTCTATAATAAAAGAAGATTTTATGCCATTGGGATCATAAATGTGATCTAATTTTATTATTATATATTTGTTAATTACAACCATTATACATTGGTATTCCATTAACTTTCATTGTGTTCTCTATAATGATAAGATTATGATGATAGATTCAACCTTGTAACCCCTGGATTTGATACCACTCATTACAACCACAATCCCAACACAGCCTAGGTGGATGAATTATAGTGTTCAATTATTATTTATATTTCTCTAGATCATGTTCTCATGTTAACAATGACACCTCTTATATATAAATATCAAAGAAAAAACTATCTAGTTATACAATTAAAATACTAGAATATAATTATATTACTTTGTTCACTATGAAGGGATAATCTATTGAGGATTCAAAAATAATGTGTTTATGTAATTGGGGTTGAAACTACTCACTATATGCGTTATAATCATTTAGGAACAATACACTATAAATCTGAGGGAAATGTTCTTATGTTGTAAATGATATTTCTACTCTAAGAAAAGGAATAAAAAACTAGATGTCATATGATGACCACTTATAAGAATTATTTACAAAAAAATAATAGTAGTATATCAAATGTTTCATTATTTAAATTCTATTTACCCTTAAATAATTTGATCTTAAATGAAAATTCGCAATCATTATTCCCTTTATTGATCTTTTTTTGACATATAGATATTATATAGAAGCATCATTTGTCCTAAGTTAATTTTTTTTCTTCTTCCCCTTTTTAATATTTACCGAACCATGATAATTCAATTTCTTAAATATATTGCACCATAATTTTATCATTATTAATTTATCACCTAATTCACTTTAATCTACCCTATGACATGTGATACTTATTCCTTAATAATTTCCCATAATAATTGATCATTTTCTTCCCCAAGACCTTTCTAAAAAATCATGGCATGATCCCCTATTCACTAAAATAGAACAACCCCAATGTGTGGCTTTAATTATTATAGAATATTTTATTTCATGTAGAAAAACTCTTCAAAACTACTGGATATATACTAACCTTCAACTTTTATATTCTTATCTAGAAACCCGATAATAAATATAACCCCTTCCTCATTATACGGATTCTTTAGTGCCAATTTCAAGAATATTTATGTGATATCAAATATAGATTCTCTTGTGGCCATGTTTCTATACCTCATTTTATATATCGATTATTTCAAATAAAATTCCTTGTTCTAAAGAGAAATACTAAAATAATCCCCATTTCAGAGTTACCATGATTGTTTTTCATTCAAAATGACACAATGTAAATAAACTCCTCATTTAAATGAATAAAAACTATCTAGAAAAATATTACATATCATCCTTTTCCATTTATTAGTAAACATGGGGATATTATGTATCCTCTAAAAAACAATAAATATATCAAAATACGTCTAGTAATTTTCCACATGTTCTCATTTAATTACATTGATTACATATTCAAGTTAAGGTGTGACATTTTCAAAAACACTCTAACACATGGTATGAATTTACTTTCGTATATCCCAGTAAATATCCCTTTCCTTTCCAATTTTCCCAATTCTTTAAAATGTTGCTTTTATGTATGGGTCCTAGTTAACCTCATTTATACATGGAATTAGTCTACTAAAACTTATCCACATTCATGCTTTTTCATTTTTATAACCCAATCCTTCATTCATCGAGTGATCCTACTTTCTTATATTGTGACATTACCTTTTACTAACTTATTAGAATAATTAAATTACTCTTTAATCTATCTCAAATAAACTCCACAAATCTTTAAATACTTAATAAAAACATCCAACGAACCTATAATTTAAAACCAATAGATAACTAATTGAAAAAAATCCAATATTAATTTTTTTACAACAATACAACAATTATGTATTTTTTTAATCCTTTATATGCTCATTTCTCTAGGTTTTTCATTACACACATGTAATCCCCCAACAACTTAGGTTTTCCTTCCTATAGCCTTGAGTTATTTATCCCCAATTGAAAATAAAATTCCAATGGATAAATTAATCTAGTTATATGAATTTAAATCATTCTTTAAATTTACACTACTCAAAAACTAAAAAAATTGATTTTAAATAACTTCTTAAGAAAATTTGTATCTAAGATCATTGTAGTAAAAATGTAAAATAATTAATCACTAAAATGTCATTCATAATTACAATGAAAAGTTTTGTTTCCCTTCAAATTCCCCATGGATATTGTCTCCCCTATATTCTTATACCCAACTAAAGATAAATTCATACAGGAATAAAAATTATTCAAATAATACATTATGTCAAGTGACGATAGGGTCCATTGTAATCCTCCAAAATGTAACGCCCCGACCCTAGATACCCAGAGTCGGTGCATTATTACATAACATTGGCATGATCACAAGGGATCAAGTCTCGAAGGACTGATTAGTTTAGTAGTCATGGAAACACTAGATATATTCATAAGTCTTACATTACATCATAAGGTAAAAAAACTACAACAACATCTTGTATTCATATCCCCTCATACTATCCCTACAGGTCATTCATAAATTACTTCTTCATAATCCTGGAAAAAATAAAACATTGAAAGGGGTGAGCTCAGATGCTCAGTAAGGATAACATTACAACAAAAGCTTTCATAGATAAGCATAAACACTTAAGGAAGTTTATAACTAAAACAAAAGCCTTTTAAACTTGAACTCCAGCATAAAATGGAAAAGATTAAATAAAATAAAGCAATTTACTTACTCACATGGATATTCTACTAGTCGAATGATCACATGAAATATCAATAACCACTTTCATAATGATGGAATGCATAATTCCAGACTATCATTACCACATAGCCAAGGCCTCGTGCCAAGACTACAAATAAGATTTTGTCAAGGCCTTGTGCCAAGACACTATTTTGTCTCATGAGACCTACTGATTCATCAGGGAGCTATAGCGGGCTCCACCTGTCACTTATTAAGTCCAATGCATTCCCATATGAAAAGGTTTAAACATAACATACACATTCGTATTAAAACTAGCATACGAAATGTCAATACTTTAACCACAAACCATGAATGGTATAAAAATAGCACATCCATAGTCAAACATAACTCATTTGATACAATATTGAAGATTGTATTGTATCACATTAACATCAATCAAGAATAATGAAGGATGTTTCCATAGATGAAAATAATCATCAAAACTATTTGAGAGAAATATCCCCCTTTTTCTTGAAATCATTTAAATGTCACACTATTTGTCAAGAAGCCATTTAAAAATAGATTTTTGAATAAAAGTGTCCCATACCACTTTGAAGCTTTTTAAAAGGAGTTTTAATTTTTAAACTTTAATTTCCATATAAATAAATCCTTAAAACCATTTTTAAAACATGGACATTAATGAGAAAGATTTAGATGAATAAGTCTTTAAAACATTTAAAAATGGTATTTTAGTTAGAGATTATAACCAAAAGAGAGACACTTGAATACAAATAATGGAGGTAATAAAAACTTTGTAATATCATGAGAATAAAGGGATTCATGATATACTATGTCAAAGTACATTATATACAGCACATAAAATTGATTTGGTGTATAACAACAAAGAAGTCTCAATGGAATTTAAGTTGAGATGAAATCTCTCATAAAGGCCGTATCCTTAGGTTAAGGATAAATCAACAACATAATTATGTGTGAAAAATATAAATACGCAAAATATGATTTGATATTCAGTGTAAAACAATCAAAGGGCATTCACACATATTCTTGTAAAAACAACACCAACGAATTGGATGTTTAACTCAACAAATGGAGAATGAGTTAAAATTACTCTTATCAAATTCATATCAATGAATTTAGAAATTATCAATGGAGTGATTATGTTTATCAAAAGTATATCCACAGTAAGGGGAGTGGAAATTATGACATAATCAAATGAATAGTGATCCCACACATAATCTTGGGGTAATATAATCAATGAAATATGCGTAAAGCCAAATGAGTGGAAATTGAAATTTCAAATTCCATTATCGATTAAGTAACTTACGAAACATACACCCATGAAGGAAGGATCATACCATGATGATGTAAATACCCATAAATTAATGTATATTACACAATGAATACAATCATGGGCAATACACATACACCACATGCAATAATTATGTGGTGAACAATGGAATTCTCACGAAATTAAGAGTGAGTTAAGAAACCCCTTAACTTGTACTTTTCCTTGGTTGGGGGTAGGTTAACCACCTGTATAATGTTGAAATAATTGTTATTAAATTATTAATGAATCATATACATTAATATGAAATCATATATGATCTTTTAACATTGCATTGTTAATAATATCATAGAATTATCGTCGTTTCGGGTGTTAACTTACTCGTTTTCTTTTATATGTTTTGTTACGTAAGCCATGTTTGTCATGAATAGGTTGTATCTTATTCATATCCAGAATGATATAATGTTATTAAACATTATTTTTAAATCATAAAATGATAATTATACTTGAATGGATATGATGGAGAATGAATCTCATCACGTTCGTGGAGATGGTAGTCCGTATGTACGCACGAGCGACAATATCATTTTTTGATATTAAAATAATATATAATTGGATGGTATATCATATATAAAGAATCATTATAATGTTATATTTATTATTTAAATGAGTTACACATCATTATTATACCCACCCAAATAATAATATATTGAATAACAATTACACCACGACGTGGAGACGGTAAGCCGTACGTACGCACGTATGGTGACATGTTATTCAAAGGGTGGATAGAATACTGAATACGGTCGTACCATATTTATAATAACATAACAGTATATATAATATACTGGAGTTATTATTTTATAATGGTAATAACAAAGAAAGAATAAGTGGAAGAAGAAAGGAACTTGAAAAGGGGTGGTGAAAACATTACCTCTTCTTCGCGTTCTTCCTTTTGATTTGATCAAAAGGGATCCTTAGGTTGAATTTCTGATCAATCTAATGCCTCTGGTTTGTAGCGAGGGAAGTTTAGAGAGTATTTGGGCAGGGTTTGGCCGAACTAAAAGGCTTTGATGGTGTGAAGAAATGAGAAGGAGGAGTGCCCTTTTATAAGAGGGGTGAGGGGCACCTTTGGAAAAGCTAAAAATATTAATTTATAATAAATTCATATTCAGTTTCTAATGGATTTAAAGTTTATTATTCAAAGTTTAAGGTGGGGATAGGTCTAAAACCATTCATCCAATAGAATTTAGACAGGTTTGGGTCACTATATTAACCTTATCTTTTAGTTTTAACTCTTAGTTAATTAGTTTGACATTTACCATGTCACTTTGTATTTTTATATTATATTGTTAATAAACTTACTATATACATCCAAGATAACCCCAAGTGGTCTATTAATGATATACCTATCATTATATAAGTCTCTTGGCCAAACCTTAGATTTTTAGGAATTTAATATCAATTAATAATATAATATTTGTTTTAAAAACTCTTTTATGTCAATTTTGACACTATTCAATAGTTGATTTTTGTGAAACTCATAACAGAATGATTGATTCTATAAAAGTCAATTAAATAAATCCTAATATGTCATATTATCCTAGAAAATTAGTGCAATTCATAAAAGGTCTCAAATTATATTTATTTGGGTATTTATAATATCAATTATTCTAATTTTTCACTGTTATGGTAATTACTGCATCATCATTGTGTCATAAATAAATTAAATTATTTAATGTTTAAAAATTATAAATAAACTATCATTATATAGGAAATCGTATTATCTTTCTAATGAATATTTACAATAGAATTTATCTTATAGATAACCCTATATTAAAAATGTTTTAGTAAATAAACTTTAATTTTAACTCTTTTAACTCTTCTTTGAATTAAATAATAATAAATGTCCTAATCTAACCCAAGTGGACCTAAATGATAATATTTTATTCCTAAGGTTGTTTTTGGTCGAGATACACTTGTCCAATAGAATTAGGACATGTGTTAGGGTAATATTAATATCATTTTTTCCCTTAATTACCCTATTTACTTTTAACTGTGGTAAATAAAAGTAAAAAGTTACTATTCACCAAAAATTATTTTTAATCTCATTGAACCACATTTTACTTCTTGATATTAACCGTGTCTCTTGGATTTTTGAAATTCCATTCATAGAAGCGGTAAAATTAAGATTTATGAAAAATTCAGTTTTTTTAACTACCACTTAGTAGTTTCACTATTCATCAAAAAATGAAGTTTTTCAAAACAATGCCAAAATTTCACCCTAATCTATAATTGATATTCCGAATTAAAAAATGATGTATATTTTACAAAATTCTAAACATATAAGTTGCATTAATTAATTTTATAATTAATTCCCACTGTCACAACAAATAGCGTGTTTTTAAGAAACAATATATATCAAAAGATTGACAATTGTTTAGGTCCAATTTCAAAGTGAAATTAATTCTAATGAACACCATTGGATAAAATGGTAAAAATATATATTCTAATTATAATTTAAAACCACTCAATAATATAATTTATCACTATAAATTATTTTGATTTAAAAAGTTTTTTTTAATTAAAATTTAGTAATTTTCACTATTCATCAAAATATAAGTGTTATCCGAAAAGTTCCAAAATTTCACCCTAGGATAAATTCGATATTCCGCATCCAAAAATGAAGTCCATTTTGAGAGATAGAATTTATAAAATTTCAAATAGTAGGTATTACTATTCATAATGGCTAGTTTGATTGGTTGTGGTGTGTTAGAATCTCGAAGTTGCGTACAATGCACACCATTGCATTATTCGAAGGGAAACGTACCATGGAAGATTGGGGTGTTACATTCTCCCCTCATTCAATAAATTGAGTCCTCGAAATTTTTAAAATTGTGCTTGAGAATATAATGGAAAGTCCCACATCGAAAAAAGAGTCAATAAAACTATCACTTTAAAAGAAAGAAAGAGAGGTATAAAGGTCAACCAAGATAACCCATACTCGGATTCCATGTAGGAAAACATGGATATGTATGATAAACTATGTGTTAAGTTCTGATGGAGAGGGATAGAAATCATGATCAGGAGAAAGTTAACAATAAGAAAACCACAAACCTGTGTTGGGACAAACGACCATTAGTCTCCTAGTAGGAAAGTAAACAGACAACATTTTTTTGTTTTAAGTTACATTACATAAGGATGAGGAATTCATTTATGATATTGACTAAGAATATAAAGATATATACTTACATTTTAAGTAGAGTTTAATTCTTTAATAAATTTCCACCACTAACTCATTTTTTTAAAAAGATGAGTATTCAAGAAGACTTGGTCACACTGGAAGAGCTAGAATAAACTTCTTTAGAATCACATGATCCATGCAGGATGAACTATATATTTACATTGTCTTTAGAGATTAATCAAAACCAAAATGGTTAGTACAAGATCTAATGATCCCCCAAAAGGATATTCCTTGAAAGAAATAAACACTAATCTTAATTTCCAAAATTAAACCAACAATACCCCAAAGTTAAATAAATACCATTAAATAATCATTTTTCCTTAAAATCCTTTAATATAATCAAAACTAATATTGAAAACAAAAACATATTAAGAATATAGTCTTCCATGTTAAATTTTATCTCCAAATGACATTAATTACTCTTCAAGTCACATACTTAAAAGTAATTAACCTAATCATTTCCATAAATAACCCAAATCAATATAAATCCACAATAAAAACATAGATAAAAATCCACCATTAATCCTCAAATGAAATCCCATAGTATTCTATTTTCCTTGGACATATAGTGTTCCCAACAAAGTGAACATCTTACAAAATAACATTTATCACTTAATCACCAAATCATTTTCCTATACGAAGGGTATTCATTTGATAAGTCATAAGAACCCAAATCAACTTATTATTGATCAATAAAATCATTTTACTAAAAATAATAGTCACACTAACCAGGGACTTCACGTAGTCCAGTGGTAGGTGATAAATCCCAATCGTACTTTGGTTGTGGGTTCGATTCCCACAGCTTTGTCCGACACGATGAGTTGTCAAATGGTCTACGTGTTGTCCTTTTTCAAAAAACTATATTTTATAATATTACCAAAATGAGATAAATTCCTCAAAATACCATAACATAATTTAACCACAAATGTTATATCATACCTTGCATTTTCATCCCAAATTATAATAACTTATAATTCTCTAAAACCCCAATGATCATATAAAACCAAATGGTTATTTATACATATATCCACAAGAGAAGATATAATTCTTCCTCAAATATCTTTCTCACATGGAAAACTGTAGGGTTAAAAATACAAGAGAAAATTATTCCAAAGTAAACCCATCAACAAGGAGCACTAATAATTTCTAAACATCTCTCCAACCATTTATTTCCACATAGATTCTTCTTCTATGACCAAGAAAACATCCTATAGAATAGGGCATTCACTCGGGTAATGTCCAGGTCCCCTACATTTACGGAAAATGGCTGTAAATGGATTCTTGGGACCATTTTTATCTTCTTCCATAGTAATCTTCATTTTTCTTTGGCAATTCTTCACTTTATGTCCTTCCTTCCCGCACATAAAGCATTTCTTTGTCCCATTGAGACACTTTCTTGGGTGTCTCCTTCTACATTTCCTGCATGATGTAAATTGAGGATTTCCTTCTCCATGGTCTCCACTACTGGAGCTCTTATCATTCATCACCTTTATCTTCTTTGTTGTGTCCGGTAATTGGTTAATATATATATTGTTGATCATATTTTTGGAAAATTGATTTGGCATAAAGACGATATCTTTTACACCTATCAACATTCCATTTTGTTGCTCATTGCCACCACCATTCCCACCTTGTACATCATTCTCAAAGTCACTATGACTTCCTTGGAATCCAGCCATTGACTAAAACCAAAAAGAATTGTGTGAGTAATAGTAGTCAGACAATCATTTAGAGATTAACATGTCACCATATTCTCAATTTGAAACACATTAGGATTAACCAATGTCATTTACTCTCATCTTATATATATAATACTTTAAATCGATTTGTAAAGAAAATGTAAATTATCCTAAGCATATCCCCTGGGAGTGTCGTAACCAAGAGTGCAGCAAGACCCGTTGTCGTGCACCAGTTCCCGTTCGAGTCTAGCTCAAAGCGGTGTTTTCAGGTTTTACCCCTAGGTACATCTATGCCAGTTCCGCCTCTACCTGCTCGTATCCAGACATGGATGTATTGCTCAAAAAAATCACAAAATCTCTACAATACCAAAATTCTAGGATGTTCTTCTATACTAATCCTCAAAGTTTATCTTAGGTCTACGTGCTCTAGTCAGAGTTTATCTAAATCTAGCTTCCAAGGTTTGTACTAAACTTCCTCTGATACCAAATGTAATGCCCCAACCCTAGATACCTAGATTCGGTGCATTGTTACATAAAATTGGCATGATCACAAGGGATCAAGTCTCTAAAGACCGATTAGTTTAGTAGTCTTGGAAACACTAGATCTATTCATAAGTCTTACATTAAATCATAAGGTAAAAAAAACTACAACAACATCTTGTCTTCATATCCCCACATACTATCCCTACAGGTCATTCATAAATTACTTCTTCATAACCCTGGGAAAAATAAAACATTGAAAGGGGTGAGCTCAGATGCTCAGTAAGGATAACATTACAACATAAGCTTTCATAGATAAGCATAAACACTTAAGGCAGTTTATAACTAAAACAAAAGCCTTTTAAACTTGAACATCAGCATAAAATGGAAAAGATTAAATAAAATAAAGACATTTACTTACAAACATGGATATTCTACTAGTCGAATGATCACATGCAATATCAATAACCACTTTCATAATGATGGAATGCATAATGCCAGACTATCATAACCACATAGCCAAGGCCTCGTGCCAAGACTACAAATAAGATTTTGTCAAGGCCTTGTACCAAGACACTATTTTGTCTCATGAGACCTACCTATGCATCAAGGAGCTATAGAGGGATCCACCCGTCACTTATTAAGTCCAATGCATTCCCATATGAAAAGGTTTAAAGATAACATACACATTCGTATAAAAACTAGCATACGAAATGTCAATACTTTAACCACAAACCATGAATGGTATAAAAATAGCACATCCACAGTCAAAATTAACTCATTTGATTCAATATGTAAGATTGTATTGTATCACATTAACCTCAATCAAGAATAATGAAGGATGTTTCCATAGATGAAAATAATCATCAAAACTATTTGAGAGAAATATCCCCCTTTTTCTTGAAATCATTTAAATGTCACACTATTTGTCAAGAAGCCATTTAAAAAATATTTTTGAATCAAAGTGTCCCATACCACTTTGAAGATTTTTAAAAGGAGTTTTAATTTTAAAACAATAATGTCCATATAAATAAATCCTTAAAACCATTTTTAAAACATGGACATTAATGAGAAATATTTAGATGAATAAGTCTTTAAAACATTTAAAAAAGGTATTTTAGTTAGAGATTCTAACCAAAATAGAGACACTTGAATAAAAATAATTGAGGTAATCAAAACATTGTAATATCATGAGAATAAAGGGATTCATGATATACTATGTCAAAGTACATTATATACACCACATAAAATTGATTTGGTGTATAACAACAAAGAAGTCTCAATGGAATTTAAGTTGAGATGAAATCTCTCATAAAGGCCGTATCCTTAGGTTAAGGATAAATCAAAAACATAATTATGTGTGACAAATATAAATAAAATAAATATGATTGCATATTCAGTGTAAAACAATCAAAGGACATTCACACATATTCTTGTAAAAACAACACCAACGAATTGGACGTTTAACTCAACAAATGGAGAATGAGTTAAAATTACTCTTATCAAATTCATATCAATGACTTGAGAAATTATCAATGGAGTGATTATGTGTATCAAAATTATATCCACAGGAAGGGGAGTGGAAATTATGACATAATCAAATGAATAGTGATCCCACACATAATCTTGGGGTAATATAATCAATGAAATATGCGTAAATCCAAATGAGTGGAAATTGAAATTTCAAATTCCCTTATCGATTAGGTAACTTACGAAACATACACCCATGAAGGAAGGATCATACCATGATGATTTAAATACCTATAAACTAAAGTATATTACACAATGAATACAATCATGGACAGTACACATACACCACATTCAATAATTAAGTGGTGAACAATGGAATTCTCATGAAATTAAGAGTGAGTTAAGAAACCCCTTACCTTGTAATTTTCCTTGGTTGGGGGTAGGTTAAACACCTGTATAATGTTGAAATAATTGTTATTAAATTATTCATGAATCATATACATTAATATGAAATCATATATGATCTTTTAACATTGCATTGTTAATAATATCTTAGAATTATCGTCGTTTCGGGTGTTAACTTACTCGTTTTATTTTATATGTTTTGTTACGTAAGCTAGGTTTGTCAGGAATAAGTTGTATCTTATTCATATCCAGAATTATATAAAGTTCTTAAACATTATTTTTAAATCATCAAATGATAATTATACTTGAATGGATATGATGGAGAATGAATCTCATCGCGTTCGTGGAGATGGTAGTCCGTACGTACGCACGAGCGACAATTTCATTCTTTTGATATTAAAATAATATATAATTGGATGGTATATCATATATAAAGAATAATTATCATGTTATATTTATTATTTAAATGAGTTACACATCATTATTATACCCACCCAAATAATAATATATTGAATAACAATTACACCACGACATGGAGACAGTAAGCCGTACGTATGCACGTATGGTGACATGTTATTCAAAGGGTGGATAGAATACTGAATATGGTTGTACCATATTTATAATAACATCATAGTATATATAAAATACTGGAGTTATTATTTTAGAATGGTAATAACAAAGAAAGAAGAAGTGGAAGAAGAAAGGAACTTGAAAAGGGGTCGTGAAAACATTACCTCTTCTTCGCGTTCTTCCTTTTGATTTGATCAAAAGGGCTCCTTAGGTTGGATTTATGATCAAAATAATTCCTCTAGGTTGTAGTGATGGAATTTTAGAGAGTATTTGGGCAGGGGTTGGCCAAACCAAAAGTCTTTGAAGGTGTGAGGAAATGAGAAGGAGGAGTGCCCTTTTATAAGAGGGGTGAGGGGCACCTTTGGAAAAGCTAAAAATATTAATTTATAATAAATTCATATTCGGTTTATAATGGCTCAAAAGTTGTTTATTAAAAGGTTAAGGTGGGTATAGGTCGAAAACCATTCATCCAATAGAATTTAGACAGGTTTGAGTCACTATATTAACCGTATATTTTAGTTTTAACTCTTAGTTAATTAGTTTGACATTTACCATGTCACTTTGTATTTTTATATTATATAGTCAATAAACATACTATATACATACAAGAGAACCCCAAGTGGTCTATTAATTATATACCTATCATTATATAAGTATCTTGGCCGAACCTTAGATTTTTAGGAATTTAATATGAATTAATAATATAATATTTGTTTTAAAAACTCTTTTATGTCAATTTTGACACTATTCAATAGTTGATTTTTGTGAAACTCATAACAGAATGATTACTTCTATAAAAGTAGATTAAATCAATAATAATATATCATATTATCCTATAAAATTAGTGTAATTCATAAAAAGTCTCAAATTATATTTATTTTCATATTTATAATATCAATTATTCTAATTTTTCACTATTATGGTAATTACTGCATCATCATTGTGTCATAAATAAATTAAATTATTTAATTTCAAAAAATTATAAATAAAAGGTCATTATGTAGGGAATATTATTATCTTTCTAATTAATATTTACAATCGAATTTATCTTATGAATAACCCTATATTAAAAATGTTTTAGTAAATAGACTTTGATTTTAACTCTTTTAACTCTTCTTTGAATTAAATAATAATAAATGTTCTAATCTAATCCAAGTGGACCTAAATGATAATATTTTATTCCTAAGGTTGTTTTTTGTCGAGATACACTTGTCCAATAGAATTAGGACATGTTTTAGGGTAATATTAATATTATTTTTACCCTTAATTACCCTATTTACTTTTAACCGTGGTAAATAAAAGTAAAAAGTTACTATTCACCAAAAATTAGTTTCATCTCATTGAACCACATTTTACTTCTTGATATTAACCGTGTCTCTCGGATTTTCGAAATTCCATTCATAGAAGCGGTAAAATTAAGTTTTATGAAAAATTCAGTTTTTTTAACTACCACTTAGTAGTTTCACTATTCATAAAAAATTGAAGTTTTTCAAAACAATGCCAAAATTTCACCCTAAGCTATAATTGATATTCCGAATTCAAAAATGATGTCTATTTTACAAAATTCTAAACATATAATTTGCATTAATTAATTTTATAATTAATTTCCGCTGTCACAAGAAATAGCGTGTTTTTAAGAAACAATATATATCAAAAGATTGACAATTGTTTAGGTCCAATTTCAAAGTGAAATTAATTCTAATGAACACCATTGGATAAAATGGTAAAAATATATTCTAATTATACTTTAGAACAACTCAATAATATAATTTATCACTATAAATTATTTTTATTTAAAAAGTTGTTTTTAATTAAAATTTAGTAATTTTCACTATTCATCAAAATATAAGTGTTTTCCGAAAAGTTCCAAAATTTCACCCTAGGATAAATTCGATATTCCGCATCCAAAAATGAAGTCCATTTTGAGAGATAGAATTTATAAAATTTCAAAAAGTAGGTATTACTATTCATAATGGCTAGTTTGATTGGTTGTGGTGTGTTAGAATCTCGAAGTTGCGTACAATGCACATCATTGCATTATTCGAAGGGAAACGTTCCATGAAAGCTTGGGCTGTTACACAAAATCGATGGGAGATGGTTGAACACCAAGAATCAGTTTGTTATTTTCTAATACTATCTTGGATGATAGTGTTGAGATGATGGATAACACTTTTTTATTAGTTCTCACATGCTATAAATTAATAATTCATTATTGTTCTATTTACATAATAAAATAGTACCACATAAATATGCCTTATTTGGGAATATTGTACCAGATTATTTGTTAATTATGAAATATATCCACTTTATCTCTACTAATAGAAATTATCACTTACTTCTTCATGATCCCTATATTGAATTATCACTAAACAAAAACGTTTCCTCTACTTTCATATTATCTATTAACAATGCATCAATTCCTAATCTGCATTTGTATTTTCATAAAACAAATATTTGTTATTTCCAATAACATATTCCAATCCAAAATAAAGTGTTCTTTAAATATAATACATGATCTCTTCCACCACCAAGGGGTGTTCCTCCTTAGTACATCTATAAAATCAACCATCCATGAATATTGCTAAGAAAATATACAGTGCTTTTGTTATGAGATAAAACAAGATTCCAATAATCCACTATTAAAGTTTTGGATCAGTCTCCCTTACTTATTGACTTTTTCCAAGTTTGGTTCTAACCATAAATGGGTTGAAAATTGGATTTCTATCATGTACCTCATACTTATTCAAATAATCATTTACATATTTTACATAGGAACCAAATGTGTATCTCCATTTTGACTAACTTCTATCCTGAGAATGAATTTGGGTTCTCTGATAATAAATATTTCAAGTTCTTATCCCATCATCCATGATAATTCATCTCCCAATTTCCACTTATACCCTCTAAAAACTATGACTTCTAGATAGAAGATCACAATAAAATGATATTCCTTGGACAGTTTCATAGAATTACAATGATCAAATCCTCCTCTTTTGAATTCAAAATTCTTCATGAAAGTGTCAAATAGAGCATACCATTCTCAATGTTCTTATTTCAAGTCCTAAAATTCATTATTTAACAAAAGTAAATTTGGATCATCATCAATAATTATAAAACCCACCAATTGTTCAGTGTAACTCTTATTTGAGTATGTTTTTTGAGAAATCAACCTAACGTCCATATTATAAGTTCTTAACATACTCTAAACAACCAAAATATGATAAATTCTTATTGAATAAAGTATTTACACTAGTGATATGTTTTATTATACATCCATTACTTCTACTTAATCATAACTATTATATACCAACCAAACATTTTTTTAGACCAAATTTTCATACGTATCATGTATAATATTAAAATAAAACATAATTTCAATGATTCATTGATATGGTCACCTATTAAAAATCTCCAATGTATGATTTTTCTCAATTTTACCAAACTCTTCATCAATAATATTGACCCATGACTCATCTTTTACTATTTATTCAAATCTGGTTGGATCCACTTGTGGTAAAATAGGAGTGTGCTCTAAATTTCCTATTCTGTGGGTTTTTTGGAGTAGATTTATCATCAATTATATATTGACTCATCCAAAAAAGATTGTATCTTATTCCATTGATTCATTATTTGACTATTTTCCACAGATTATTTTCCCACTAATTATGTCATAGAATATTATTCACATGCGGTACTATGTATCCCACTGGGTTACCTATCAGTTTATTCTTTAACACTAGCCTCATTAAGACCTGAAATTTTGATATTTATTTCCATTATTTTCATAAAACATTTATGTCACTTATTTATATTATTTTTTTAGAGGATTATTAATATATTTATATGAATTACTGCTGAATTAATAACAAAAAATTATCCCTTTATTTATTTATTCTCTATATTTTCTTAATTTTATTGGTTTTTCCGAATGTAACACCTTATACAACTTTAAAGTGATTCAATGTTGGGTTTATTCTATAACACATCCCATATGGAGTATTATTTTATCTTGTTATTAGTAAATAGAAATTCTATGTATACTCTTTAACATTCAAAAATTCTTTCTAATAATAATGAGATATGGTACTTTTAATGAGAAATTTATTTTTAATGTTATTCACAATCCAATTTCACCTTTCCACTATACAGTTTTATTATGGTGTTTCACTCATGATATTTCATTCATAATCATGTTTCTTTATATAAAATCATATCACGTGGGAGGTGTAATACATGTTATTATTAGACTAATGAACCATGATTATTCTGTTAGTTTTTTTATAATATTCTCTAAAACAAATTAATAAATGTAATAACTTTATTCTTTACATTAAAAAGCTTGATACAGCCCATTTTATTATAATCATTGAAAAAAAGAATAATTTATTTCTCACTATATTTTATGTGAACCTTAATTGTAATACACACACCAGAGTAAATAATATCTAGCATATTTTAAGAACATTTATTATTTATAAGCTAGGTAATTATTATCAATTCCCTCTCACAAAGGTATCAAAATCTCTCTAATGATTTTATATCATTTTTTAATTTAATTCACAACTATAATATTTGATATATTATCTATGATTTATTTATTAATATTTATGATCCTTAAATACCAAAGGCTATTTTACTATTTTACTATATGAATACAAGTGTTATCCTTTAAATATAATTTATATATGTTTTCATTGGGTTTCCATACCATTATCATATAGTTTCCTACTTTTCCAAAGATAAATAATCCTTTACGATTAAATATGACCTCATGTTTAGAGTAATAAATTTATCTTATTCTCAAAGGGTTTTGTATAGTTCCATTTATATAAAGGACTTATTATTATTGATCTCATTTCTATCTATCCTTTGATTTCCAATTCTTCATATTTTTAATGCTATATCATTACCAGATCTGACTATACCACTAATAATAGATTCATAATATTTAGAAAATTTAAGTTTTCACTCTTATAAGATTAAGACAAACTATCAAGCATCTATGTAATATTTGTTTTTGTTTCGTGAAGTGAAATATCCACTAAGATAACTATGCCATTTAAATAGATTATTTTGATGAAATGTTAGATTATTTTAATACACTAGATGGTATCTTCTAATTTTCTAAATCATTGGTCATGAAATCACACTTCACTTTCCATGAAGAATAGAAAATAATTTTCTAGGGTATTTTTAAGATTTTTCTAGTTAAAATTATCATTTTCTATCATTTAAGTATGGTTTAATTCTTTATTTTCCTCAATTTATATATTTTTTATGGATGTTAGAGTGGATCTAATAATATATATATATAAATAATTTTGTATTCATATTTTAGGATATGTTTTTATCCTTTATTTATAATTCCCATAATATTCACCTCTAAATTAGATATCTACATCAATGAACCATGTCATTCTATGGACAGGATAACCACAAAGTTGGTATTTCATTAATGAAAATATTTATTTGTTCTTTTAATCTACACATTTCAAAACTCTATTTTGATTCTCGATTTTTATGGGTCCTAGGGGATTGATATTTTTTATGGATATTTGTATTTTCCTTCTCCCTTTCAGTAACTCCTCCAAATTTTCATGTCTTGGATTGACACTTAAGAACCCTCTTTCTAATAGGACTAGTCCTATTCTCTTATATAATTTTCTCAATAGTTCATGATCCAATGTTTTCTCTTTTTATTAACTCTATATTAAATATTTTTTTAAATTAAATCTTATTCTCATTACCATTAACTTTTTATCCATCATTAATATTCTTTCACAAATTTAATAATAAGTATATCGAATAATGATTATATTATCTGGACACTTTTAGATATGAAATTGGTAAGTTTCCCAAGATCTATTTTAGTATTTATATATTTTTATTGATATGAGTTTGTCACATGAATTATTTCAAAAACAATTTAATTACAAGATTTCATTGAGTGAAGATGACCAAGTTAATCTTATGAAGAGTTGTGCTGATACATTCATTATTTAATACGCTTATTATTGTCTTATTTTGTTTTAAATATTCAAACATGAATAAAAATTGGGGTTTAAGGAATGAGAGAAGGAACAAAAAATGAAATGTTTATTAAAAAAATGTAGATAGGGAGAAACTTTATTCTCCTAAGATCAGCGGCTTGGGTACCCTCACAATCTTAATTTAATTTGTATCACTAATACAAAAAATAAACACTCCACTGTTTGCATGAAAATATCTCACTAAATCTTTGAAAAATGTTAATGCACATCGAACCTAATAAATATTGATCTACCTCCATCAACAGAAACAAACAAAATACTCCTCTCTAAAGATAGTACCTCACTAGATCTCTAAGAATACTCTTACAATTCATCACTATGATGCCATGGTACCACCTTGATAACCGATACAAAGAGTTGAAAATGAATTAATCAATAGGATAATAAACAATAAATAAAATTAAGTATAAGAATATTTTTCACCAACTTATCCTCCCTGAAATTATATGGATTCTTGGATATAGAATTAAAAAAATTAAAATCTAAAACAATGAGGGACTCATGTGAAATTCACAGTACCAATACAAGAGAAACTATTGATATAGATTCCAATGATTATGGAGATTAAAATCACACCATGAAAATAAAATAAAATAATGGGGAATAAGAAAAAAAACTACAAGAAACCTAATAAAATTTTGTTTAAAATTTATAAATTTTGAACAAAAAAAATCAAATCCATTATCAAAGAACAAGGTCTCAATCCCTTAAAAGTAAAAAAGGGAATTTAATGTATAGGTAATAAGGAAATTTTATTCATCATCATAAAATTCATTGCACATAGATCCTATTTTTGGATCACATTGATGTATACTTTTTGGGTTTGGTATTTCACTATGTGAGTTCTTATCTCAAATCATCAGAGCATTGTTATTACATAACAATATTCTTATGGTCAGTGCCATTATTGATCATTAGATGGATTGTATATGTGATAATAGAGGAAATTTTTATATTTTTGGTAGAAAAAGTCAAATAATAATTTTATTTAATTAAAATGGTTGAGACCCAATTATAATTTATTGTAGTTTTAATCCCACAAAACTTTTAAACATGGTCTTAATATGATATGGTGGATAAAAATGAATCATAAATGAAAAATGGTGAATTTGACCCCCTTTTCTTCTCATTTAATTATTTTTAGCATTCCAAGAATGGTAGTAACTCAGAAACATGTCTTGGTATTGATTTTATTCATATCTTGTAGTGAGGATCTACAATAATTCTCACACGGGAATCTTCTAGTTATAAATCAACAATAATTTAAAATTTCAGAGATTTTATTATAGAGCATATCGCCTAGATATTTTTCATATGTTCTCAAATAATTTCATAATGTAGAATCAATAATTTCTCTTATGTCATCTTTTCTACGTGGTCATGGACGTTTCCTACTATTGAACATTTTATCTTCCAAGAACCCTTCTAAAAGTAAACATAACACGAGGGGCGTTCTATTAAAGATCTCATTCCGACTAATTGACTCTGATGAAACATGTGTTTACTCTTTCACCTTCTCCTTCCCCTTTTTATTTAATAGAATTAAAGTAGGTTCTCCTAGAGTCACTCACACATAGATGCCACATTTGATAGTTATTCACACACAATTATTTACTTCTTTATTTAAATGTACCACTTCCAAAAATAAATTTATACTTAATGAGATATTGGTTATCCATATTTCCATTTATTAATCCATAACCACTATCTAACCTAGAAATGTAGGTTTTCTGTTATAATTAATTATAATTAGAATAAAAAAATTAAAACCCTCATTTTATGTCTATTTACAAATTAATTTAAGAATATTCCAAATTATCCAAAATGAATATTTTCCCTAGATTTAGTAAAAATATAGGATACATTATAATTATAATATTATAAAAATAATTTAAAATATTTTTTATCATTAAAATATCCAAGAATATATTAGGAAATATATTGTTTAAATATTTTAAGTTTTTAAATGATTAAATTGCGGTTTTACTCAAATAAACCTATTCTAAAAAATTCTATTCAGTATAGGAATGCATTAAATTTGAGAAAATAATTGTGTCTGATCTGATAAACCTTTTATATGGATCAATCCATATTCTATCTTATATTTTTTAATTATGATTAAAATATTTTTTTTGGAAATAATAAAATAGTTTATATTAAGGGATATTAAAACATAAACACGTAATAATTATCCCAAAAATAGTTATATATATATAAGTATTTTATAAAATATGGTACGTTAAATTGAAATAAAAATAAAATATAAAAAAGGAAATAATTACTAGTCCATGGGTTGTTTCACATATGTTAAGATCTGTATGCCTAATCTCATGTTCTTTTTTCCTCAGACTATATAAATTGTGGCCCATTTTCTTCTTATCTATCCCACCCAATAAATATGGGATACTGGGATTGTCATGTTGTTTATAGACCCAATAATCTCTCCTAACAACTGGTTTTCCATATATATGAGTCATCCCATCTATCATCCTGATCACATGGTCAAATAGAAATGTAATTCCATATATCATATTAATAACTATACCCACACGACAAAAAATAATTTTTTGATGCATTTTTTCACACTTTCATAGTGAGATGATTTATATGACAACTTTATGATGCAATGATATAAATACATATTTTTCTTCGTGTCGTGAATATATATTAATTTCAACCATTACTAGAATTATAATATTGGTATCTTTAGAAAATAGGTAAATATTGCACCATCAACCTATATAATTCTATAAATTTTTATTAAATCATTCATCATAGAAATCCTATGTGTTTATAATCCATTTATGTGTAGATAAATTAAAATGGAAATTGGAGTCCATATATTGATAATCATATCTGTATATAATTTAATTTGGATCTATAGAGTATTATTAGGATTCAAGAAGCTCATGGATTATTTAAAAACAAAATGTAGGAGGGATGAAGATCCCATTCATTCATAGATGTAATTTTCAGTGGTATTAAGAAGGATAATGACTTCATGTGATAGGAAATAAAAACATGATAGCTCAGAATTAATAATCATTACAAGATAATAAGAATAAATTTTGGATTTATATCATAGATTCAATGATTACAATGAGAGGATTAGAATGAAAACTCTATGATAAGAGAAGTCTCTAAATGAAACCTTAAGAATAAGAAGAATTTTTTAGATGAAGTAAAATACTATAGAGAAAGTGAAACATCAAAAAGAAGGCTTGAACATTGATGGATGGAGTTTCCTCTCAAACACCACTCAACCTTATGGTGTGGTATGAATAATAACTCCTTATGATATTTATATTTGGAGAATATATTACAATGAAATACGTACCAAGTATATTTATCATATATATATATATCATAGAGTGTTTCAATGGTTCTCATGAGTTTACTCTAACATAATTACATAATTTAAAAAGTAATAAGTAACCATAATGTCCATGCTTGGATGGGTTTTTATTGAATTATTAAAGGATTTCATATTTTAGTTATTTTATGGAATGTAAAACGAGTCTTCAAAAATAAGATAAAACCTTGTGAATGCCAGTATTGAAACATTCTCGAGACATTGTGTATATCACATGAAGATGAGGAAAGATGATGGTTTCCTATGAAAAGTCCATGATTTGAATGAGATGATCACTTATCATTGTTCATGATTAAAACATATAATGATAAATAATTTTATTCTGTGTGGTTTAGTTAAAGGTTAATCATTATTTTTCATTAGTGAGAACATAACATTTTGATCAGCCAAAGAAAATTTCACTAAAATATTAAATATTAATTTTGTAATTGGGAATTGAAATGGTTATCTAAAAAACATTTTCCATGAGTTCAAAAAGTAATGAGTTTGATATTAATTTAAGATAAAAAGATAGTGAATTTACATAAAAAATTATATAAATAAATTTAGAGTTGGAAAAAATTTGAAGGCTCAATTAATCAAATATGAAATAATTTCGGACCTTTGAGGAAGTATTATAAACATAATTTTATAGTACATTTTTTATTTAGTGTTATAATAATGTTTCGAATTTAGTTTTCAAGGATGAAAGAAATTTTGGAAGAATAAGAGGGGGCTCTATGAATGGGTGGAGAAGTTATTATAAAAAATTATAAGAATTAGAATTATATAAAATATATATTTTTGCAAAAATTGTATTCACAGTGATTGAAATATATACTAAATCAAAACCATGATATGACATAATTCACCAAATCATGATTTATACTAATGTAAATCACATTATAGTGACGGTGCCTACATCATGGTTTTATTCATGGAAGTAAAACAATCATATGTTAATGTATACTGAAATTTTTTTATTTCAAAAAAAAATCTATTGATATATACATTAAAATCATTGGATGATATTTTAATCAAATTTGATTACAAATTATGAAACATCAAAAGAGTAAAACATTTCATCATTAATGATCAAACTTTATAAATTGTTTGTAATGTATTTTATATCTCTAACATTAATCAAACATGATAAATTTGTTGTAATGTATTTTATATCTCTAACATTAATCAAACATATAAAATGATGAAATGGGAAATTTTTTTGAAAAGTTCAATGATATGAATCCTATGAGGGGTGTCCTTGAAACCTATAAATTGAGGTAGGGACCATGAGATTGTGTAAAACATTATTTCCATAAAAATCCATTGAACTAAAGTTCTAATTATCTCAATATCTTTATTATATGCTTATAATAGACCATATGGAAGAGAATATAGTATACACTCAATATGACAACCATAAAAAATGTGCATACCTTTTAAGGAATAAGTATTTTGACTACTTTTGAGGAGCCACCATCATTATTTTGAAAAAAAACATGGACAAATCTACTTTGTAATAAATTTGTATGTTTTTTATTTATATTTTTTTTCAATTTAAATTAATGGTTAAATTTTTTAAAAAATAGGTTTTAGTGTTTTTAAACCACTAAAAATTAATAAGGATTATCCACATAAAAATACAAAAGGTGCACTACATCCACTTCCATATCATTTTTATTTGTTCTAAAATAGTAGAATAATATAAAAAAATGGGTTCCTTCATGAAAGCAATATAGTTTTTTAGAAAATGGTCATCATTTAGAAAAATTCAACAAAAATTACATGTTATATAAATAAAATCATGTTTTTATAATATTTATAAAATTGCATCATGGTTTTAGAAAATGATTGAAGAAAAATATTTCCCAATGTCTGTATTTTAATGTTTTTACTAGAAATTGATTCCTCTGATGTAAAACAATATAGTTATTTTAGTAGTTATATTCACTTAATAAGAAATTTTGTTTTTCACTTATAGTGAAAAATTATGTGGTTCTATAAACTAATAATGATTTTTTTTTCTAAAATTATCAAAAACCTTCATCGGTGCAAGCCCAAATCTAAAGGGGGAATTATACTATACCAAAAATATTTGGGTAATTATGATATTGGATTAAATATTATATAAATTGAAAAATAATTTTAATTATGAAGGATTATATATTAAATTAAGTAATTTTTATTAACATTTATATATAATTTTCATATCTAAAGGATTTATTTTAAATAAAATTAATCAATGCGAGAAGGTGCTTTTTCGATTAGATTAATGTTTAGATAAAATTAAATTTGGGATATTTAAATTGTGTAAAGAATTATATAAAATATAAAATTTTCATATGAAATATATAATATTATATTTTCTTAAATATTGTATATTTTATGTTTAAATTATTTCATATAGAAAACCATGAAAAATGATAATATGAAAGATTTTATAAAGAAATAAATATGAAATGTTTGAGAATATTTATTTATTTAATATTTTTTAAAAAAATATAATTTTAAAGTCCCTATAATGATTAATTTATGAAATTTTCATACATTTTTATCTCTATTGAGGTGTGATGTTAGTTTCTCACCCATAACAATGTTCGGGGGAGCCATAGTAGGATCCACTAGAGTATAGGTGGACCAATTAACTATAGTAAATTGTTGCAACTAGAAGATCAAACATTGAGTGTTGTTGGGTGGTGTACTATGATATGATCAACTACTAGATAAGATTATTATGTAGGATTCATTTTTCACTTGATCATTAAGTTAGTGCATCCAAGAGTTTTAGTAATGAATAATGAAAGAATATTTGGATAATGTTTTGATCACATAATGAATTATTACTATCTATAGGTTTACAAATTTTCTTATAAGTAAGGACTCTATATGAGGATATTTGATACATGAAATTAATTTTTTGAATAACAATTATCAAGGTATATTATAACGTGAGAGTTTTTATATCCTTTTTCTTTTATTAAATTTTAGTGTTCCTCTATGGATATATGTAATTTTATGAATCGTGTTAAGCTAGTCTTGTTCCAGTATTGTATTGTTGTGGATTTTATTTATTCTCTTATCATTAATTGTTTGATTTCTAGAGCATTGTTTGATCGTGTATTAAATTATCTTTAAACTCTGACACTCCATTATTGACTATACTCAGATATTCGATCTTTGTTTCAAATATGATGTCTGGAGGGTGGATTCTTGTTTTGGGAACAACCAGTTGTATTACAAATATTTGTTCCAAAGAATTGTTCTAGTTCGTAGAGGAGTGAACATTTCATGTAAGTGTTTATGTTTTTTTACATATTATGTTTTTTTCAGTTGATATTTAACTATAAATAGGAATGGAAAATACAAAAAGTTTTATAGATTATGTTTTTTTGGACGATACAGAGAGATGATTTCTTTTATCAAAGAGGTATGAATTTTCAATTTTACAATTTCAATTTAATAACCTGAAAATTTTTAAGGTGAATATTTGTTTTATATTTTGAAGTATCTTTGGATTTATTTTTTGAAGTAAAATTTAGTTTATTAATTCAATGTGTTTTTTTGATATACTAGATATTATAACTTCTTTGAGAGATATTTTTATTAATTAATTTAATATGTGTATTTTTTATATGTGGATTTGTTATTAAATTTTTTATCTTTTATTTATTTACTGAGAAAATAAATTTATATAAAAAATAATAGTTATATATTGTAATTATTATTATATTTGAACTTTTTTTTAATTTATAACTACATTTTTTTGATATTTTTATTATAGGATTTTTTGTAGAAAAAAATTGAAAAATATATATATTATAGGGGTATATTGTGTGTGTGTATATATATATATATATGTATCCTATCTTGATTCCATAGATGTAATTTTAAAGGTGGATCTATGTTCTGGTCACAATAAGTTGTATCAGAACTAGTTGTTTTAGGGATTGTCTCATTTTCATAGAGGAGTTAATATTTATGGTAAGTGTTTGGGTTTTTTAAATTTGAATATATATATATAAATATTTGAGTGAAAATATGGGATTTTTTCAAACTAATAAAAAATATTAATGTAAAACAAATCAAAATAAAAAAATATTAACCAGTAATTGAGAAAACTGAATCGAGGAAACACAAAATTTAAAAATCTAAAAAGAAATTTCTAGGATGAGATAAAGACAATTAGATCATTAAAATAGGAGAAATAGGATAATAGTGTGTCCCCATACATCGATCTATATTCCCCCTTTGAAACTTGAGATGAAACAATACCCAAATTCATCCTCATTCACAATCAATCACTATTTTCATCGACATCACCAATACGAGAGGAATAAAATTCACTGACTTCTTAAACTGGTCCAGAACCAGAGTCGTTGCCTCATTGTTGTATCTAGAGAGTAAGAACCCCTAAAACATCTATACATTCACTTTGAGAAACATAAAACTAAAAAAACATCTAACCAATAAATAAGAACCATACAAATTGTACCTATCACAACTCTCTCCATCAAATAACAGGAACCACCAAAGAAAGTGAAAATTTTTATTCTAAACAAATGACACCCCCACACCCACTAAAATAAAGATACAAATATATAACTATTTTCAAATCCTATAAAACTGAATAATAATTAGCCAGTGCATCCCAAAACCACTACAAAGAACCACTAAATCTAAAAAAATAGACCAGGTTGATCATACACACCTACGAGACTGGCATACCACATCTCCTGATGGACATTCCTGAAATCCATGGGATAGTGACAAGAACCATGTCTATAAAAACATAACTGTGGGAAGAATTTTACCTTCATGATCAATTAAACCACACCACACATTCTAATAAAAAATCCAAAATGCGGTATAATAATTCTATATAATAATTATAAATAAATAAACAAATAACATAAATTAAACCCATCCAAACTAGGAATGATAACAAATATTAATATGAATCATCTACAAAGACATTTTTAATAAAAATAAAACAATTTTATAAATATTTTAAAATACACAACATGAAAATAAAACCAAATAAAAAGGACAAATGGGTCTTAATGCAACATGACCTAACCCATCCATTGAAACTGAGAGACTAAATAAACTATCACCATATGAAACCCATGTAACCACCATGAATCGATATCACCCACTTCCCATATGAGAATACATCAAATATATAACAGTATTAAAGAGATGAGAGAATTCAAAAGCCATGAAGACTACAAACCCTATAATGTGAGTTTGTAAGGTGTGAGTTAAGGATTAATATAATACCACCACGAGTCCATTTAATTCCATTTATAAAATAAAACTAGAAATGTAGTTTTAAAATAATTAGAATAAAATAGTTTTTCATTTCATTTCCATTTTTTAAAAACAAAAATGTTAAACACAAAAATTTAAATTAATTTCCATTGTAAAAATAATATAATCCTTTCATTTACCATTTTGAATTAATCATAAAAAAACCATCCACTTTATCTAAAACCATTAAAAATTTATCAATCATAAATAAAGAACATTTGAGAGACATAAAATAAATTATTTCCATAGAATTATATAAATGATTAGTATTGATGATGCAAGTAATACCATATTACATCAAGATTAGACATAATAGAATCAATAAACAAGAACATGTTTGATAATAGAGATAAATACTAAAATTCTATGAAAACATAAAGAGTTTTAACTTATGAAACCAATCATGAGGAAAATCCATATGAAAAAATGGGACAATACTCGATGTGCATTGGTGGAACCATCTTCTAGTAGGTTTTATGGTCTTAAAAATCATCACCCTAAACACTATCAATTTTCTTCATCGAAGACACAGCCCCTATACAAGGCCCTAAAAATATAATTAGGGTCCACTATGAAGTGAAAACACCTAACTAGAAAATAATTTATCCCTCATTTCCAACTTTTAGCCTGGGATTCCTTATGGAATAGGTAAATAATATGGGTAACTATCAAAGAATATTTCAATCACATGAAAATCACAAAGGCAAAGGAAAATTAATACAATAACAATATTCTTACCTCCCCTGACACCCCATCAATCATGATCCCCCTTCCCACAAGAATGGAAAAGAATCAAAATTAATTCAACTATAAATACACATAAGCATCAAAACGTGATGACAATGAGATTAAATAAGGGTATGAATATCGTTAAACTAAATAAAATTACATAAGAAGCCAAATGAGATTTGGTTTTTTAAACTAATAACTATACATTTGGGAAAACCTTTTTAAAACCATCTGAACAGAAATTTTAATTCCTAGTAAATACACAGGTGAAACTAAATCAAATTCAATATAAATACATGGAATTCACAAAATAACCCTATAAATAAAACACCCACCCCTTTAATAACATTGGAAATACCTAACCCAATAAGAACCACTCTTTGTTAATCTTTTTTTTCCAAAAACCCGTGAATAAATCGATTATCTTTAATAAATAAACAATTTTTATTTTATCAAACACCAACAATTCATAAAAAAATATTTTTACCACAAGAGTCTTTGAACTATAAGAACTCATAGATTATGTCGAAGGAAAACCAAATGAAAACATGCAATAACATCAAAAAATATAGACTTTATATACCTTTATTATTTTAGTTAACAAGTATGTTTCAGTCACCAAGAATTATAGTTTCCCTCAAATAGAAATAATGATGTAGAAACTAAAGGTTACAAATATATTGAAGAATCCATCTAGGTGAATAATCATTATGGTTTTTTTGGATTCAATGGATAACTCACCAATTATCAAAGACATAAAATTCCTTACCGAATAAATTTTACCATCAAATATTGGCATATAAATCCGAGAACATGGAGAGGATTTTTTCATGTTAAAATTATAAATAGTTTAAATAATACATTAATAAATATTACACAGCCATATGATCTTCCTTTTATGAAGATGTTGATTGTCCACAACCATTTTGGGATTACCATTTTTTTGTATGGAGGAATAAATGTAGATAAAATCTAGTGGATCTATTGTTTTACATTTTTTGTCTTAGTGGCTTCAAGATCCTTCAGGACTAAAGTAGTTATTCCCACTCTTGAGAATATGAGAGAATGATGAATCTATGGAGACTTTTTTTGTGAAGTGACTCTCAATTCTCAATTAAAGATTCTTAAAAAATATATCTATTTATTTTTAGAGTTATGGTTAATGGTAAAAATATTATTTAATCACACAATGAATCTAAAATAATATAACAAACCTTATCTAACCCCATAACAAATTAATATAATATTATTATAATTTTATGGTGTGTTTTAACTGATGAAATAGTAAATATTTTTTTCTTCAGCTTGACAATTAATATTTTTCATTGGGAATGATCTTGGTCCACTTAACCTCTTCTGTATTTATTGAATACCCGAATAAATATTTAATTAATTTTTTTTCTTAAATAAATATTCTATTCACAGGTTGGAAAATAAATATTTATTCAATAAAAAATAAATAAGACATATTCTCCAATCATAGATTGGATAATAAATATTTATTAAATAGTAATGTAATTAAATAAATTATTAATTAATTAATAAATTAATATTTATTATATGGAAAATATTGGCGATCAATAAAAACAAGAAAAAAATTCCTCATTCTAGATAATAATATTTATTCCAATAAAAAAATTCAATTTTTATTTAATTGGGATTCAATGAAAAAACTTAGTGTGTTACCATATTGTATGCTTTCGCATTGGGATTAGTTTTTCATGTCTCAAGTCCCTAATTTCCATCTAGAAAATATTCATGAAACCCAAGAAAATAAAGTTAATATCGAAACATCAACAACTAAACACAAATTATTACTTTGTAATATAATCCCTTTGTCAAAATATATCATCAAGAAGGTTCGAGACACATGTCATAAATCTATGTTCTTGGAATATATTTATTTTACTATATAAAATAAAAAAAATTATTACACCATTACCATGAAATTTAATGCAATGGTTTCATTTCAATCAAAGGGATAAGATATCAAATTCCATAAAGATAGGGGGTACAAATATTTCTTCAAATAATTAATTAATAGCATTCCATTCATGATGTACCCAGCATACCATACTTCCCATGAACATATGGAATCATAGTTTTGTTTAGTAAATCATAGTTGGATACTGATGATAATAAATAATATTATTATTAATGTCTATGGACCATTACACACACCAATATGAGTATCTGATGACACATAAACATGTATAATTCTTATTGGTGGTTATATTATCATAATATATAATCTTATAAATTACCTTGTACAAAATTCCTTAGATTAAATATTATCTTATTAAAATTACTCACACCTGATAGTAAACATTCTATGTTTCTTATAATAGTATGTTATCCATCCCTAGAACTATATTTAAGAATATCATCATGACATTTAAAGTTTCTCATCATAGTGGGGAACTTCTATGACCTTATCAATGCAATACATAATATAGGTAATTTTTATATTAATTTCATGAATAAAAGTGTATAATATGTAATAATATGTTTTATTAATTTTCAAATATGAGAGTATACATGTAATCCGTAGTATAAATAGTGACCTATACAATTCCAACTTTTACATGCTTTGACTCATACTAGAGAAACATTCCTTTGAGTTTTAGTCTAATAATCCCCACAAGATGTTAATTTTTTATGAGTTAAGGATTTATTCAAGGGTTTTGAAACATTTTATTCCATGGATATTTTTATCACTATAAATTCACCATTTTTAAAACAATACATCCAATATATTCTACTTCCAATGTATGTTATTCATTTGTTGGTGTGACATTGACTTCTTTTCAACTGACGCCACTATAGTATTATCTCAATAGAGGGTGATAAGATCTTTACTGGTAGGCACCACATCAAGATCCTGAATGATGTTTTATATCAAAAATAATTCTTTAAATATAATAGAATCGATAACATACTTTTAATCATATGATGACTTGTATTTTATCATGTTTTGTTTTTATAAATTAATTTGGAAAATTCAAGGACTAGGCACTGAGACTAAATGTGATTCCAAGGCCTGGTGTGCCCATAAAAAATCATTGAGAAATATTAAATTATTTTTATAGTAAAAGTGATAGGTTTTTTACATAAAGTTGAATAACATTTAAATGGTTTCCCATATCAGAAATCTAAGGGCATCGTCGCATTCAAAGTAGAGACTATACCTTAGGTGGGGCCTAACCTAAGCTAGCATGAACCATCTATGAAGGATTGTTTTTGGATGTAAATTTCATTAAAACAATTTAATAAAAAATATCTTTGTCATGGAATTGGTTTCCCTTTCAATATTTCCTATTTTAGGCATCCATGTTTATGACATAACCTTAGAAAGCCGCTGAGCTAAGGAGGAGGAAATCTATTTGATGAATGATGACAAACCAGAGAACAGATTTAAGATCATCACACCAACAGAGTTGGGGTATCTCAGCAATAACAAGAACATATCTTCCCTAAAAAAGAAAGGATCCAAACACTAGGTATGATGTTTTTATATTTAGGATCTTTCCCTGTTTCTGAATTCAATGATGAATACAGACTAACCCATGAATATGTTGATCAATGGTTCAATAACTTACTGGATGGGTGTTAGGTTTCTAGGGATTTAATGGGAGATAGATATGTATGAATGTTTTATTTTTCATTACTCCTTACAATAAGGATTAATTGAGGCTGATGAAAATAAGGACAAGATCTGTCCTTTGAGAATTCTTTTCCTTATTCCCTCCCCTGTTCTTGTCTTTCTTCATCAATGGACACTCGTGGTCGCGAATAGACATTCTGGGAGGCTCCAAATGTGATCATAACATTGAAGTTATGGAATTATGAATCAAATCCCAAGGAAGTGGGGATCACAATCCGAGGATCACACAACTGGTCCCGTTTTGAAAAGAGGGCCATTGGAGAAAAACCGGGGGCCTGCGGAAGCAGGCAGGGTGGTGGCGCACGACGATGCATGATACACCGACGTCGCGTGGAGGGTGGCTCAGCCACATAGGAGGAGAAATGGAATAATAATGACATGTTGAGGATTCCATATATGTATAGGGGATGTGTAAAATGGCTCAGTTCATCTTTGGAGGAGCCATCAGTGGTGAGGCCGCACAGTTGGCAGAGTGGTGGGCCGACAGCCTGGAACGCAACACGACGTCACATTAGCACAGAAGGCACACGATTAGGGAAGAACTCATGTGGCTCATCAATAAATCACCCAAAACGGGATATACCAAGAGGATCTACGATGCTCCAGCAGCCTAGTGGATTGGGCTGGTTCGGACTAGACCCGGGTCGGACCTTTTTAAGAAAAGAGCTGTAACTTATAAATAGTGTGTCCATTTGATGAGGAATTTGAAGCATTGGGACCCTTTCAATGTAAAGGTACCTATAATATACTTTGATTTATTTTTTAGGTAATTTAACAAACCAACTAATTGCATGAGGAGTAGGTTCTCCCGGAATGAGTGCAGTATAAGAGAAATCTTATGGCTGAATTTGACCTTGAGACTGCATGACATTGAGACTACATGACTTTGAGACTGCATGAATTTTGAGAATATGTGACATAAAGAGACTACATGTATTAATGAGACTACGTGTCTTACTAAGACTATGTGTCATACCGAGGCTAAGTGATTTATTGGGATTTAGTGTCTCATCAAGACTATGTGTCTCATCAATACTGGGTGTGTTTTGGAATTCGTCTAATAATCATGCAATTATTTATATATACTTATACCTATGTGAGTTGACCGTATTATTTTTTGGAGAAATTAATGTATTTATTTATGTTATAATATTTTTATTTCTTTTTGGTTCACTTTGTTTATTTCTTAATGATATTCCTTTTTGGTTTTGGGTTGTCCTACTGAGTATATTTTTACTCACCCATGCATGGGATTTTCCCTCACGTGTCGTGTCTTGTGAAAATGATTGATGCTTTTGACGAAGTCTTAGGTGGACCAGGACCAGGTGGTACCTAGAGTGACTAGATAGTCGATGTGTTCTCCTATGGTTTCAAACATCTATCCCTATACCAACCCTTTAGGTACTATTTTCAATTAATGAGTTTTAGGAACTTGTACATTCACTTTTCAAGACTCCTTTTTGGTGGGCTTGTATTTTGGTCCTCTCTACTTTCAATAATTCTATAGTTTTACTCAATGGTTGGTACCTTAATAGTATACATGCTTTATTACATAGTGTTTTTATATTTCAGCATTTCGGTCGTGGAGATGTGTGGGTGTCTACAAGTACCTATAAAAATGCTTCCCATTTGGGGGATATTTCTACTCAGTGCTAGTCGCCAGTCCTTGGACTATTGGAGGCAGGAATTGGGTATCCACGACATGGGACCCTCTAGGACAGGTCATGATAAATCTACCATGGAATCTATAACCAAAACATGGTTTAATATCTTTCAACAAAAAACATCTCTTGGTGGTGAAGATATACACCAAATACTATTTCATAACATCTTAATTTTTTTAGTGATGTTCCAATGGATTGAATAACAATTAAGGGTGTTGAATCATTTGTTCACTTTTTATATGTTTCATTATTTTTCAAAAAATAACCCATGTAACTATTTATATTTAATTTCCTTATCATATTTTTATCAATATTCATGCATTAAAATAGAGGAAGGTACGTAATGAAAAAAATATTTACAAGGTTCGACCTTAGTGTGAGAACCTACATCCTATCCATAGCCACTCCCATGGGTCTATGGAAATTCACTTTTAAGTAGAAGTGAATAAAACTAGTGTCAACTCCAATAGAAACCTTCTATCTCCTAATAGGAAATATTATACTAACCCCCATCAGTTTACAATATTTTCTTATAAAACAATTGATCCAAAAAAATGAATAAATATTTTGTCAAAACATATCCACAGTTTCTCCATATGAATCCTCAGACTGATTTAGAATAATATGACTTTCTCAATCAAATGATTCAGGATCATATTCAATGAAGTTGATGAGTCTGGATATGATTATATCAATATGATGTGTCTGGATTGGATTCTCTCAATACAATGGATTTGGATCTAATTCTCTCAATACAATGGTATCAATACGAAAAACTCATTCTTAATATGCCAGATCAATATTTACTCAAATACTAAAATTGGTATACAAAATTTCAGCTTTCAGATCCACCTCATGTGATATCTTACCATAAATAAATTTTACTTGATTTCATAAACTCTACAAATTTTCTTCTTGGATGAAAAATCCAAAATGGAAAGAATGATCTGAGAAAGTATTTTTAGTAAACTCAGAAAAGCATGAACAAGAAATATGAAAATGTACCCCCCTTTCCCAAAGTTCAAAATCTTTCAAAATATCTCACTTTTAAAATTTAATTTTGACTTCTTCAATCCTCCATAGAATTATCCAAGATTTACACCGAATTTATTTTGTAGTTTCACCTCTTCAACACTTCATTAAAACTTCTAGAATCTTATTTTTGAGTATTCTTCGTAATTGTATCATTATGATACACCTTTCATTATCAATTCATTATGAATCTAAATCCATATAAATGATTATTAATTCTGTAACCTTATTAGTTATTATGAAATCTATTTACTTCTCTTGTTATTATGAACTCTATTTTTTTCTCAGTGATTACAAATTATATATCCTTCTCAGTGATTAGGAATTATGTTTCCTCCTAATCTCAATAAAAATTTTGGTTCCATTTTATATAAGTCTGATGGAATCCTCGTTATGATTGAATTTCCATTACAATTTAAATATTATTACAATGGGTTTTCCCATTATTATGGAAATCCTATTATGATGGGTTTTCCATGTTGATGGAAATCCTATTAGATCATAATCTCCATACTAAAACTCTAAAATTTATCATCATAATCCACTATTTCATCAAATGATTTGGTTGTCAAAATTTTCATGATATGTTAGAACATCATGATCAGTAAATCATCACATGACTTAGTTTTTTATGTATGAAAGCTTTCTAACTCATGACATCAAAATCATATTTTAGGACTCTTTATAAAAAACCTGGCTTCTTCAAACAACAACATCTAAAATTCCAATAAACTCTGATTTTGAAAAATCTTAATTAAGATTTATATGGGTCTAATTATTTAATAAAAAAAATTATTTTACAAATAACTTAGTTGTCAAAAAATATAATTTTTTTATATCAACTTATCACAAAGTTTCTTCAAAATCCCCCAACGGATTTTTTGACAGTCTTTTAACAACTTTTTAAACTCTCAGAATTTTTTCAAAACATAAATTTTGAAAACAACTCAAGTTTATTGAATTTTATAGAAATGTAAACATTCTAAAAAGATTGTGTATTGACACCACACTTACTATATTAATTATTGTTTTTAAAAGAATTAAATCACTCAGTGACAAAAAAATTTTATTTCCATGTACAGATAAACTCCCCCTTCCATTTATCTTTTCCTCTTACTTTTATTTTTCTCCCCCCCATTTTATAATAAAAAAAATATTTAGATTAATTAATTAAAGATAAGTAAAAAATTATTAAAAAGTAAAAATATTTTACTTTCTCTACCCATTTTTCAACATAATCCAAAGCATGGTGGGTGTTCATCCATATGAGGATTAAAAAGACATGGGAAAAGGATGAAAATTAAGTTACAACCTCAATTCCACAAACCTTTTTTGGTATTTCTTCTGTAAAGATATCAACAATATAATACTTTATTGAAATGTATTCCATTAAAAAATTTCCTACATAAACTTTTAATTTTATAATGTGAAACTTTATATCAATGTTTATTTATCTTGAATCTTGGAAATGTTTTTTAGAAAGACAAATTTAACTCTGATTAACAAAAATTAAATTCAATGGATTATAAAATTTTACTTTCAAATCATAAAGCTGAAAATTCATCCATAACATTTGAGTACAAGCGTATGTATCCACAATATATTTGGACTTAGTTGTGCTAAAAGTTACCCATCATTGTTCCTTTTTGGGCCAAATCACTCAAAATTAACCCAAGAAAAATGTTCCTCCTGAGGTTGATTTCCTATCATTACAATATCCATCCCAATCAGAATCATCATAACCACGAAACATCATCTCACTATTTATTTTGTATAAATACCATTGTGATGTTGCTCCTTTGAAATATCTCAAAATCCTCTTCGATGCCAACATATGTTATAATTTTGGATTTATTTGATACCTGTCACACAAAGACACAATATAAAAAATATCAGGCCTCGAAGATGTAAGGTAATTATGACTTCTTATCATCTTGAGAAAAAAAATTTGAGTTAAAATAATTTTTGGATTCATCATAACTCACCTTTTTTCTCACTAAAACAAGAGTTCAAACTTCTTTGGAAGATTCTATCCCAAAATTCTTTAACAATTATAAAAAATAATTTTCGTGAGATAAAAAAATGTATTTTACCTTTCATTGAAATTGTATGCCAATGAAGAGGGTTAATTCTCCTTACATAGACATTTAAAAATTAATCTTCATTTCCTCAGAAAATATTTTTCAAATAATTTCTGTATTCCCATAAAAAAATAATATCATTCACATAAAAAAATTAAAATTATAGTTCCTGAGTCATAAACATTAAAATATAATTTTCTATCACCTTTTCCATTAGAAAAGTTCAACAATCTCAAAAAAAATAAAACATAGAATAATAATCACGTGGTGCTTATTTCAACACATACAAATATTTCTTCAATTTACAAACATTTTTTTCAACCTCATTATATAGAAACCCATATAGATTTTCAATGTAAACATATTCTTCAATCTCACCATTTAAGATAATGACTTTACATCCCTCTGATAAACATTTTAATTTTGATGTGCATCCATTGAAAGAAACATTATAATAGTTTCTAATCTTATAACTGGGGACAAAGTTTCTTCAAAATCCACACCTTCCACTAATGCATTTCCATTACCAATAAGCCCAGATTTGTTTCTTGAAACTTCTCCATTTCATTTAAATTTTTACTGTAATCCCACATGGACTCGATAATTTTTTTTCTAGACATGAAACAAGTTCCCATTTTTCGTTCTTCTTGATCTGATCCAACTCTTCATTCATAACATCCACCAAATATTTGTGTTTAATAACTTCTGAAACTAATTCTAGATCAACTTTAGAGATAAGTGAAGTCTTATTTTCTAATCTCAAAATTCTAAAAATATTAAATGGACCATTCTAATTTTCAATAATGTTTTCAGATTCAACAAGTTTTTGTAATGTAGGATATTTCAATGATTATTTTCCAGTTGATATTTTCTCATTACATTATTATTTTTAATCTTGATTAGGTTGTTTTTAATTACTTCTACTATTTTAGAAATATCAAGTTTATCTTGTTTAGCATTACAAAAATCTTTTGTAAAAGATTTTTTTTTGTTTTAAATAACTTTTACATCATATGAGTCAACTAATATTTGTAAAATATTGTTCCAACATTTGTAACTTCTTCCATTTCATGAATAACATAAAAAAGTTCCTTCCTCAGATTTCCCATCAAACATTCCAAAATCTCGATTTTTTTATTTTTAGAAAACATGGAATTCCAAAAACATTGATGTATTTCTATGAAGGTTTTTTATATACCATTTTATAAGGAGTCATGTTGGTTTATAGTCTCAACAAACTTCTATTTTGAACATCTACACTAGTACTAACAACTTATCTCAAATAGAAAATTGAAATTTTGTATTCTTCTAACATATATATTCCCATTTCCACCAACCTTTTATTCTTTCTTTATACTACTCCATTGTTTGTGGAGTATATAGAGAAATATACTAATTTATTATACAATTATTTATTAAATGAGTTTCAAAAGTATTTCTTTGGAATTTGATACCAATATCTACTCTCAACCTTTTTATGTAAGGCCCCCATTTCTTTCTCAAATTATTTTCTCAAGAAAATAAACACTTACATATCCTCTAACATAAGTTTCACAATCATGTTGTCAATCATCAAAATCAAATCATTAATAAAAGTGATAAATTAAAAATATCATCTTTTTAGTGATGTCTCATCAGCCCATATAAATAGAAATGAATAAGTTCAAGTCGTATAGTAGATTGAATCTCAATTCTTTTATGGATTTTTCAAGTAATATTTCCTTTATAGAATGTAATATAAACATATTCATCTTCTCATTTCAATTCTAGAGAATTATGTACATCATTAACATTATAAAGTTTATTCATTTTTTCCCTTGGTTACCAAGTCTTCGACACCACAATTTGTTTTCATCTTTATCACTCAAGTGACAAGATTTGCAGAATTATACTATTTAGAAGATATTTCCACTCGTTCGTTCCCCTTTTGTAATAACTCATCAATATTTCACAGATTTGATGATAAAAAAATCCTTTCAAAAAACAGATTCCTTTCCATAATAAACAATATGACTTAAACTATGTAAGTTATGTTTTATCCCATCAACAAATAAAACATCATTAGATTTCAATTTGTTAGGCATCAATATCAGCCATTCGGATTCCGAAAAGTTTTATGGAACTATCATTACCAAAGGTAATTGATCCTCAATCCATATTTTCAATGTGTTTCAAGATTTTTATATCACATTTCATATGTGAATAACAAAGACTATCAAGCATCCTTGGTTTTTTCCTTTTACTTTCTTTCAAATCTATATCAACAAAAAATATCTTTCCTCAATTTTATTATTTTAATATATATTTTCGTTTCTATCATAAGAAAATTGTTTTGGAAGGAGTGTCATATTTCTTTCAGCATGATGGAAAGCCTGATCACATCTTACAAAAACTTCTTCCAAACATTCAAATTTATTTTTTGTTGGAACGTTTATAACATCTTGAGAATTTAGTTTTTTTATCTTTCTATAAGCTAGGAAATTTACTCATTCTTCCCACACCATTACTTTTACTTTGATAAAATATTTATCCAGGTCAAGATAAGTTGTGATGACAATTATATTCCATGTTCCCATATATTTCACAACACCAAGAAATAGCCATCAAATCTTAATTTTCTATTCAATAAATATTATTATTTTTAGAAACCTTGTTGAGGTCGGTTACTTCCTTCATCTCTAACATACTCAAGACATGGACCATATTTTATTTTTAGTGATTTCATTAATTTTTTTAATTTAATAGGTTTCTCACATCCTACCTCCACCCACGATTTCCTAATAATTTTTTTGAAACTGGAAATGTTAAAATAATTAGATGAAATATTATTTTTCATAAGAGAATATTTCACATGATTCTCATATTGAGACTTCTAAAAAATAATAGAAGTATCAGATTTTACTTTTGAATATTTTTTGAAGTTTTCATTAATCTTTATAAATGCAATTTATGACAAAAGAAGTTTTTATTGAAACTTGTCTACTTCTTATAATTTAGATTCCAAATTTTTACTAAGATCATCAACCATCTTTCACTATTCAACAATTATATGTTTTTACCTTAAAATCTCCATGATGTATTATTAATCCATATTGATGACATCATTTTATCCATCAAGAACATCATAAAAATATTTCTACATAACAATAATTTCGTTCTTATAATTTTTGTTTCTCTCAATACATGAAACATGTTCTGTTCTGAGTTGATACTCTATAAGATTCTTCCATACTTTCTTCACTATCTGAGGTATATTTTCCCTCCAATTTTGCAATGAGGGTTCTGAATTTTAATGAACATTTATCTTGAGAATAATTTTTTTTAGTCAATCATTATTCATCTTTATTAATTAAAATAATTTTTTCCAATAAACTTATTCTTTTATTTGTTGGAATACTTTTCTAATTTATGATTTTTGTTCCACTTCTTCAATCAAGGTATTTCATTGGAATCATCTTGATATTCTCTAACTTTCTTCTTGTGGAAATTCATAGATAAGTTTATGATTCCACTATATACAAAAAATTTGAGAGGATGTTTACCTCCATATGTTCCTCTTCCTATTCGATAGTTCTTTCATATAAGAGACACAATTTTTTTTATTCAAATAATAATCCTTCTTATCATTGAACTTTCAAGGATCATCTTATTAAAAATATTGGATTTTTATCTTTATCATAGTTTTAAAATACATTTAATCATATTTTTTTAACATTATAGTTTTCCCCATTTCATAAGAACCAATAAATTTATCCAAATCATCAATACATTTCACCTTAATTGTTGGAAGACTTTTCTTCTTTATAATTTTTGTTCAACTTCTTCCACTATGTTTTTTCAATGGAATCATCCCAATATTCTCCAACATTATTATTGGGGAAATTCATAGTAAAATGTATGATTCCACCTTACTCAAAAAAAAATTAGAGTATGCTTACCTCCATATATTCCTCTTCCTCTTCAATAGTTATTGGATAAAAGAGACATGATTTTTTATTCAAATCATCATCATTTATATCTTCAAACTCACAAGGATCAACTTATTAAAAATATTGTATTTTTATCTATAACATAGCTTCAAAAAAAATTCAATTTATTTTTAAAACTTAGAGTTTTCCTCATTTCATAAGCAGCAATAAATTTATGCAATTCATGAAGAGATAAATCATCATTATCTTAAAAAGAAGAAATTTTAAAATCAAATTTGTCTATAAGGTTTCTCATAAGTTTCTTCAAAATTATAGAATATAATAACAAATATATGAATCTTATGATGTTGTAAAAAAATAAATTTACTTTGGTGAAGTATTCATCAATTGTTTCTTCATCTCTCGTTCTAATGTCATCATTATTGCTACACTAGATTTGTAGCTTCACTTCCTTACCTATAGTATTCTTTTTGAAAATACTATACAGCTTATCCCATAAACTTTTTGAAGTATTGATACACATATCCTTCTAATAAAAATTATCTGATACGAACATAAGGATTTCATTTCTTTCCTTTCCATTAACTTCTATATTTATCTTATCAACAAACACCATAGAAGAATCTTTCTTAATAGCTGAAAATCCAATAGTATCAACACCAGAAAGTTACATTCCAAGAAATATGAGATAGGGAATCATCATATTTCTTCAATATATAATAATTTTTTCTATCAAGTCTAGGAATTCCTATACTATTGATATAATTGATATTATCCATTAAACATATTCAACAAGGGAACCTTTTTCTCTAATACCTATTGAAGTTCCAAAGGATCAAACAAAGACTTAGAAGAGGGGGGGGGGATAAATTGTTCAATTTTTATATGTTTAATTTTTTTTTAAAAAAAATCCCTTATATACTATTAATAATAATTTCCTTATCAAACTTTTATAAATACTCATCCATGAAAAGATATGAAAGAAATTAAAGAACCCAAGATTTACACAGTTCGGCCTCAGTATGAGAACCTAAATCCTTTCTATAGACACTACTATGGGTCTATGGAAATTCACTATTAATAAGAATTGAATAAAACTATTGAAAACTCCCATTAAAAAAATCTTATCTCTAGATAGGAAATATTATTCTGACTCTCGTTAGATAACATTGTTTTATTATAAAATAATTGAGCCAAAATATTAAAAAATGATTTTTTGAAACTGATCCACAATTACTCAGTACGAATCCTCTGTCTGATTTGGATGGATTTAATTTTCTCCATCCAATGAGTATGGATCTGATTCTCTCAATATGATGAGTTTGGATCCAATTATTTAAATAAAATAATTCTAGATCTGATTCTCTTCAATACTATGGACTCATATGAAGAACCCATTCTCAATTTGTAAAACGTAAACTCTATTCAAATTCTCAAATTGGTAAACCAGCATGCAACTGTCTAATCCTCCTCACAAGATCACTTGATGGAAATGACTTTCACTTTATTTCTTCCACACTCTTCCTTTTCCACTTTCATGAAACAGACAAAAATGAATTGATTTTCTCAGCAAGTGTTTATAGGTGACTCCAAAAACCAAGAGTATGAAACATGAAAACATTCTCCACTTCTTTGGATTTCAAAACCTCTTAAAATATATCACATTTAAACTTTTATTTTTACTTATTCAAAACTCTTTATATTTATATGAGATTTACAAAAAAATTAATTTCATGTATGACATCCTTAACTCTTCATTAAAATTTTTGGAATCTTATATTTGAGTATTTTTTATAATCATAACATTATGATTTTCCTTTACGTCATAGTTCTTTACGAATCTATTTCCTTCTCGGTGATTGCAAATTTTCTATCCTTATTAGTGATTACAAATTATGTTTCCTTATCACCTCATTATGAATTCTGTTTCCTTCTCAGTGATTATGAATTTTATATCCTTCTCAAGGATTATGAATTCTTTTTCCTTGTCAGATCCTGATGAATTATATTTCCTTCTTAGCTCTGTCTGATGGAATCTTCATTACATTTTACTTCCCATTACGATGTAAATATCATTATGATAGTTTTTTCATTATGATAAAAATCCCTTTACGATGATTTTTACATGATGATGGAAATCCTAGTATGATGGAATTCCCACAATGATGGAATATCCATAATGTATCTATGAATTTCATCAAACTTCTTCAAAATTTCTTCAAATTCTTTTATCATGAATGTTTTTATGAAATGTGATAAATTCATGATCAAAAAAGAATCACCTGACATGGTTTTATAATGTATGAAAACATTTTAACTCTTTTCTTCACAATCATCTTCTATAACTCTTCATCAACAACATTACTTCTTCAAACATTAACATTTTACTCTCTAACAATCATTGAGTCTGATGAATCTTCATTACGATTGTTATTGGTCTGATTCCTATATAACAAATGAATTATTTTATAAAGAGGTTAGTTGTCAAAAATTATAACAAATTAATTAAAATAATTTATCACAAAGTTTCTTAATTTAGAAACTATAATTTTTATATCCCTTAATTAATACTTCCTCGTATCCTCCATAGGGTAGGAAAATATCATTAGAATACCTTATATACATAAGAATGGAATTTATAACTATCTAATGGAGGTAAAATAGGCAATCTTTATATCCTCCTACCTCACATATATCATAGGTAATACCCCACCTAATACATAACATAAAATACCTGATTGACACAATCAACAATGTGTATAAAGTTACTTACATTCTCATTCATTTCTTATGTATCTAAGGACACATTTTCATGGAAAGATGATTTCTATATGACCTAAAAAACAATCCTATGTTGTATTATTCGACACTAAATATCTTAAAATAATTTCAATATATCTATATACATTAATATTGTCCAATAATCCTATAAGATATATCAATATTGATCTTGATCCCATAAATATATACTATTTTTTATAATTTCTTCATGGGGAAGAATATATTTAACTAGGATTTAATAGACTATAATAATGGTATTTAATTTCAAAAAAGTAGTATGTCATCGACATAAACTATTTAGAAAATTAAATCACTCCCACTAAAAAACTTATATACATAAGGCTCAAATTTTTTATTTATGAAAACAAATTCCATTATAGATAAATTTAACTGAATATTATATGACCCAGATTCTTTCTTCAATCCATAAATGGATATTTTTAATTTTCATACCTTTTTTGAATCCTTCAGAGTCAAAAACCATTTAGGTTTCCTCATATAAACATCTTCTTAAAGGTTCAAATTAAGGAAATCTGTTTTGAAATTCTTTTTTAATTTTTTTATTCATGTTAATATGTAATGGAATGTAGAATTATAAGAGATTTAAATATAGTAAAAATGAAAATATTTCATCTTTATCTAATCCTTGATTCTATTTGAACAATTTTGCAACCTATTATGCCTTATAAGTACTCACTTGTTTATCCATGTCTGTTTTCATCATGAATACCCTTTTACAACTTATAGTATTTACATCCATTAGAGGATCTAAAAAATATACTTTATTTTGGTGCAAAAAATCCATTTTAGAATTGACATCTTCTTTCCATTTGGAAGTATTTGTTCTGCTTATTGCTTCCTTATAGGTTATATGATCGTTATTATCAACTGATAATGATTCTCCATCCTCTATGACTGAAATACCATATCTTTTAGGTATTCTAACCTCTCTTGTACTCCTACATAAATTTTTTGATTTCATAACTTCTTCTTCTACATGAATTTAATGAATTTGTTATCATGACAACACTTGTGTACCATAAGAATGGGATTTAAAAAAGTCTATCTCACTCTCACTATATATATTAGAGATTTTTTACCTATTAATAAATAAGTCTTATTTTCACTATTACCTTTTTATGAGTGGTCATATGGATAATATCAACTAGTTTCCTTTTGGTACCCTAAAAGGAACACTTTATGCATCAGGGTTCAAGTTTATTTCATGAAGAGGCCTTAAAAACACTTCACATCCACAAACATATATGTATGATAACACATGGTTCACTATAGGAACAATGTGTTATTGCGACGGGTCATTTGCGACGGGATATATTCCCATCGCAAATGGTCCGAATGAACACACATTTGCGACGAGAATGCATTCCCGTCACAAATAATTAGTTATTTGTGATGGTGAGAGATGCCCCGTCACAATTGTTTTGGCGCGGATTTCACGCCAAAACGTGGGAAGGATATTTGCGATGGGACGTATCCTCCCCATCACAAATATCAGGCGACGGTAAATAATATTTGCGACAGGCTCGCTACCCATCACAAAGATTTCTGGCGGCATGGTTATTTGTGATGGGTCCCGTCGCAAATTACCTTTTAACTGCATGCTGTAATTAATGCGGTGAAGGTATTTGCGACGGGACCCATCGAAAATACCTTTTACAATGAGAGTATTTGCGATGGGTCCCATCGTAAATTCCCTTTTAACCTCAGGCTGTAATTAATGCGGCGAAGGTATTTGTGATGGGTCCCATCGCAAATATTTCAAATTGCGACGGTACACCCATCGCAAATACTGTTGTCGCAAATAATTTAACCTATATATACCCCCATCCATGTTTTTTCAGAACATCCAATTCTTCTCTATTTTCTCTCTACAATGTTCAGTTTTAATAGTTTTAATTTTTTTTTGAGTGGAATTCAAAGGCGTCGAAAAGTTCAGCATAAACTTTAAGGTATTTTTCTTTTATTTATTTTTATATTCATTTCATTTTTATGTTAATTTTATGTTTTGTTAATTAGTTTTAATTTAGACACATTTAATTTATTTTATTATTTATATTTAGTTTTATTAATAATATGATTTTGTTAGTGATAATTAGGCATAATTAATAGATAAATAATATAATTTGGTATAATTATATTCTTTATCAATCAAGTAATCATTGTCTGGATACGAACAAGTAGAGGTGCCTCTAGCATAGATGTACCTAGGTGTGAAAGTCCTAACAAGGAATTCCGAGCCTCACCTGTGGTATCCTGGTACACAACAACGGGTCTTGCTGCACTCTTGGTTCGACACTCTTAGATGATATTTGTTTGGTAATAATCTAATTTAATTAGAAATTAACTAATAATTAAAATAATTAATAAATAATTTAAATAATTAGCTGATAATTATATAGTAATTAGAATAATTACCAGATAATTAGAATAATTACCAGATAATTAGAATAATTACCAGATAATTAGAATAATTACCAGATAATTTGAATAATTACCAGATAATTAGAATAATTACCAGATAATTATAATAATTACCAGATAATTAGAAATATTTTTACATTATGTCTCCACATGTAATATTTGCATTCATTTTCAAAATTATCAACCTCCTCACCAACAGAGAGGTGAAACTGAAGGTAAATATTACATGTGGAGACATAATGTCAAGTTTCAACACTGAAATGAGAATTGTAACATAATATAAAAAATTATATTATTTTAATATTTATAATAATAAAATACTAAAAATATGAAAGTTATCAAATAATTGAAACAATTATCAAATAATTAAAACAATTAGAAAATAATAAGAACAATTAGAGAATAATCAGATCAATTAGCGAACAATTAGCGAATAAGAAGAAAAATTAGAGAATAAGCAGAACAATTAGAGAATAAGTAGATCAATTAGCAAACAATTAGAAAATAAGGGAAAAAATTAGTGAATAAGCAGAACAATTAGAGAACAATTAGCGAACAATTAGAACAGTTAACGAAGGTGATAGATGAACACGTTTGTTTTGGTTAAACAGTCTCTATGCATATCTTCTCATTATTAATTAGTAACATAATTGATAATATAATTAGTAACGTAATATAATAATGTTATTAATTTTATGATTAATATTTATAAAAAAATAATATTAATATTATTAAAATAATAAATAAATTATAAATTATTAAAATTTTTAATATTCGCAACAAGCTATTATTAACATGTTAAAATGTTAAACGATCGTAAATTTTTAGGTCATGCTCAATAAGAAGTTTTTGTAAGTCATGTTCGATGTAAACTCTATAATTGTCCTTGATTGGTTGACCACCTTGCAAGTAGCATTTCAATGAGACGATCCAAGTCATGTCTTTCTCATCAATAAGAATAATATCACATGACCCTTTACATAGACCATTCTTCCTTAATAATTTAAGGGATTAAATTTTAAAGGAAGAATGATCTATGTAAATGGTCATGTGAGATGATTCTTAGAGGTGGTAATGATATTAGTTGGGTCGTCATATTGCAACACTACTTGCGAGGTGATCAACCATGTAAGGATAATTATAGAGTTTAAATGGGACATGACTGACGTGAACTTTTTATTTCACATGATTTCAAAATTAACAACCGTTTAAGATTTGAATATGTTAAGAATAGTCAGTTGCGAATATTGATAATTTTAATAATTTATAATTTTTTTATTATTTTAATAATATTAATATTAATTTTTTATAAATATTAATCATATAATTAACAACATTATTATATTAAGTTACTAATTATATTATCAATTATGTTACTAATTAGTAATAATTTCATTAAAAATTGTGTCGCTCGTAAGTAGTGCTAATTATTATAGTTTTCTCTTTTAGATATTGTTTTTATTCTATCAAATTATTCAAAACCAGTAATGATTTTATATTTTATATAAAAATATGGAACAACGAAGTCAACAACAGTCATTATTATATGACCGCGTATGGATAAATCAACATAGAAATCCAAACGGTTCTGGTTTAAATCCAGTATAGATTGAGGGTGTGGAGACATTCTTAGAATTTGCAGCATCAAATTCAGAATTTGTTTCAGAAGGCACAATAAAATGTCCTTGTAAAAAATGTGCACTGAGAACGTTTGACACGTTTGACAAAGTTGGGGGACATATATTAGAATTTTGGTTCTCAATCAGATTATGTTTTTTGGTATCAACACGGTGAACACAGTTCTAGAGAAGGTGATACTAAATTAATTCCGGATCCATCTCGGATTCAAATTTTAGTACATGATGTTGCAGGTCCATATGTTCAATATATAGAAGCTCAGGATGATATTGATTCCACTCCTGAGTTTGCACCGTCTGAATTTTATGAGTTGTTGAGGTCTGTTGAGGATGCATTATATACTAGTTCCAAGATAAGAAAATTAGAAGCAGTTGCTAAATTTATGGCTATCAAATAAGAAAATGGAATGTCAAACACTTGTTTTGATCAGATATTTACTTTGATTAAAACACTGTTACCCGAAGGAAATGTTTTGCCTACAAATTACTATGAGAGTAAGTGGCTGGTTCCGAATTTGGGACTTAGTTGTCAGAAGATTCATGCATGTTCAAATGATTGCATTTTATATTATGGGGAAAATGACTCTTTGGATAGTTGTCCCACATGTGGTCAACCGAGGTATAAAGAAGCACAACATGGGAAGTCTGGCTTGATTCCTGTAAAACAGTTGAGATATTTTCTTCTTACATCCAGACTTCAACGTTTATTCATGTCTAAGAATACATTGTCCAAAGAAAGTCGCTTATTATTTTGTCAGTGGATTGTATATTTGAGACTTCCAGATGGTTGTGCTTCCCATTTGGGTAGATGTGTATATAGTCGTCATATTACCGGGTTAAAAAGTCATGATTGTCATGTTTTAATGGAAAGACTTATTCCTATTGGATTAAGAGGTCTGTTGAATTCCGTGATTTGGGATTCCATAACAGTCATATCATATTTTTTGGGACATTTGTGTGGCAACAACATATTACGATGTTCTAAACAAACGTGAAGAAGTTGTTGTTATAATTATATGTAAACTGGAAAAAATATTTCCTCCATCTTTCTTTGACTTAATGGAACATTTGATATTACATTTTCCATATGAAGAAAAATGTGGAGGTCCGGTACAGTTTTGATGGATGTATCCATTCGAAAGATGCAAGCATAAATTGAAAAATAAAGTACATAACAATGTATCTGTTGAAGGATCTATTGCTGAAGCTTTTTTGCAAGAAGAAATATATTTTTTCTGCTCCCACTATTTTAAATATGAGTATCGCTAAAAACACAATCACATGGGACAGAAGGAGAAGAATGTTGATGAAAGCGACAATAAATTATCTGTTTTAACTAGCCAGAGCTTGGTTTCGGTGGAGTTTATGAATGATGGATTTCAGATGATGAATATCAAAGAGCTCATACGTATGTTCTGCTCAACTATGAAGAGATGACATAATTTGTACTATAAGTGTTTCTATCACTTATTCTATCATCTATGTTACAATAAATATCTTTGTTTTTCATATGTTATATGATAATCATATCAAGAAATAACTTCCACAAATTACAGCAGATGCTCTTGAAGAACGCCGGCAGAAACAAATTTCTCAATGGTTTCAAAAACTGGTAACATAAATTCTTAATGTTTTAACATATCATTCAATTTATAGTTTAGTATATGGATAATTATTTCACAAATTTTTAGGAGTCTCGATATGCTTATAAAATTGACAAACGGTTGTGTATATTGAGTAACCCACCATCCAAAATGGTTAAATCTTATAATTCATATGTGGTGAATGGTTTTCGATTTCATTCACATGCATATGGGGAATATAAAAAGACAATGAACAGTGTATTTTTCTTGAGAGGATCTCATCATAGAGAAAATGAAGTTGAATTTTATGGCTTTCTCGATGAAATTATTGAACTCTGTTATCTAGGAAAACATTACATAATTATGTTCAAATGTCGGTGGTTGGATACTGGGAGAGGCGTCTGTGTTCATTCGACTCATGGAATCATCGATATTAAATATAAAAGTTTTCTTGCAGTAAATGAACCATTCATACTTGCTCAATAGGCACATCAAGTGTATTACGCAAAGTACTCTGCTACATCATGAGACTTGACTGATTGGTGGAGCATAATTAAAATCAAAATTAGAGACAATCAATTTAGGCAGAGTGAATGTGTTATCACTGAAGTACAAGGAATTGGTGTTTTTCAAGAGAGTACTCAAAATCAATCTTTTTTACAAAGCGGCATGAGTATCGATGATGACACCCTACAATTAAGAGTCAGTGATGAAGATGATGTTAATGATGTCACAAATGAATGTGAATTGGTAAGAGATGAAGAAACTATAATTCAAATGGATATCGATGATATTGAGGAGGAATATGAAGATGACATCGTCAGATATGAAGATGATGATGAAGGTGAACATTGATACAATTCAATGATAGTTATAAACAATCATAACTAATATGTATGTATATATAATAATAATTTCAATTATTTGCTAACAATATTTATTTTCTGTTTCAGATGGATTCGGACATAATTCGTGAGTTTTTGGAGGCTGATCTAGATTTCGTTGAGGGAGATTTGGTGGCATCTGACCCTCGGCCTGCAGGCGCTTCAGGAGGTACACGGAGGGGGTGCGGTCTTGCCCGACTGATGATTCTTGACCCCATCCCCTAGCGACATCCACATCTTGGGTTTGACGCACGCACACAGAGGTATGATAACCTGTGCATTTTACTATGATTTCATTAATCTATTTTCATAATAAATGTTTTATTGTTTTTACAGTTTTATGCATATAGCAGTCGGACAGGGAAGCGCTATCTTGCGCAACTATTTTTCTCAGCCATGGACCACATGGGAGCAGATTCCTGTTGATGTGCACCAGGCCATGTTCGACCATTGGTTGATTTGTATGTAAATAAATAATTTTTATTTTGAATTTTATTTTATTTATAACTTGATATTTTGAATTATTTGTAGGGTTTACGGTATCCCATCGAGGATACCAATAGTGAACCCATCCACGAGGCATGGAAAGTCATGCATGATCTCTTTCATTAGTTTTTGCACAACTTAAGAAGGGATACCATGAAGAAATCAGGAGTTTCAGTGTTTGATGACTCCTGTAGAGCACACCGACCTAAGTACATTGCATCCCATGTATGGGATGGATTATGTTCACATTGGTTGAGTGGTGTCTTTCAGTGGAGATCATCGATGGGGAGACAGAATCGAGGGAGACAGGAGGTGACTCATCGAGCTGGGAGTCGTACATTCAGTACTCATAGACAGCATCTGGTACGTACATTTTCTATAAATATTTTATATAACTTTAAATATTAACAATTAATTTTATATTCATATAGGCTGTCGAGCAGCCTGATATTAAAGAGTATGACGTATATCAGAGGATGTATACTGATCCATCCACTGGGGAGATTATAGGTGATTACCAGCAGCAGATTATGGTCAGTATTATTTGTTTTTCAATTTGAAAATTAACTACATATAATATCTTCATAATTTTAAATTTAAATTGGAATTACAGGAGTCATATGAGGACGCAGCGTTATAGACTCAGGCTGAGAGTCAGGCCGAGATAGCTGATCAGGCCAGTGGCCATCAGTTTGATGAGGCGGCCTTGATGCAGGCGACCGAGTATGGATTCGAGAAGGGCCGAGTAGTTGGTATCGGTAGTCGACTGACTCCCAGAGATTATTATGGCACAACTGTGATGTCGGCGTCCAGCTCGAGAGGAGCTCGTGCTTCATCTTCCGCTTCACAGTATGAGGATCAGCTGTGATCTCAGACTGAGTTGATAGAGAGTCTCTGTAAGGAGCAGGAAGAGATGTGTCTGCAGCCGTAGCAGTATGAGGAGGAGCGTCAACGACAACAACATGTGTTTGAGGATAAGATGAGTCTGTGGAAGCAGCAGCAGCATGAGCAGATGGAGTACATACGCAGACTTACTCATGCATTAGGGATGAAGTTTCCTCCACCAGCTCCTATAGATCCTCCCCCTCCCCCTCCCCCTCCTCCTTCAGATTAGTGATTTTTTTGATGTTATAAAGTTTGTGAATTCAAAATATATAATATTTTATGTTCAGAGTTTCTGTCTCTCTTATATATTCCATTATTTAATTTCTATTTATTTTTAATAGTTTATTATTTATTTTATTAATAATAATATTATACTTAGTATTTTAATTATTTGTTTCTATTTGTATGCAAATTTTGATAATTTTTATATTTTTATTTTATAATTACTTTAATAATATTATATTCCATATTTTTAATACATAAAAAGTTTCAAAACTTTTAAGTAAAATTATAATTTTTTAATTATTTATAATATTATGAATTCTTTATATTATAATTATATAATATTTTAATATTAATATGATTAATAATATTATTCATATTTTATAATAGTTAATATTTTTATATATATTAAAATTTTCAAAAATTTTAATTTAATTATAATATTTTTAATATCAATTATAATAATAATATTATTATAATAATAATATTTTATTATTTTTAATTTTTATAATTTTTTAATTATTTATAATAATATGAATTCTTTATATTATTATTATTATTATATAATATTATAATATTAATATGATTAATAATTTCATTCATATTTTATAATAGTTATTATTTTTATATATATTAAAATTTTCCAATATTTTAATTTAATTATAATATTTTCTAATATGAATTATAATAATAATAATATTTTTTTATCCTTATTTGCGACGGGCTGACGAACCCATCGCAAAAGGTAATTGTGATGGGCCCATCACAAATACTTTTAAATATATTTTTTGAATATTTTTTTATACTTATTTGCGACGACATGAGTTACCCGACACAAATAACATTTGCGAAGGTCCCGTCACAAATGCTTATTTAAAGATTTTTTTAAATACATCGACTAGTATGAGTACCCGCCCCTTAATTCAATTGAAAATAGTCCATAAACATCGGTATAAACTAATAAATGAAGATTTTTTTTCACTTTCACTTCCAATAAAAGGGACTTAATCATTTTCAATGTAAACTTGCATGACATATGCCATGTAGTTTTAGTATGAGTACCCACCCCTTAATTCAATTGAACATAGTCCATAAACATCGGTATAAACTAATAAATGAAGATTTTTTTTTTCACTTTCACTTCCAATAAAAGGGACTTAATAATTTTCAATGTAAACTTGCATGACATATTCCATGTAGTTTTAGTTAAAAAGAATATAAATATCCATCTTGGTATAATATTTCAAACACTTTTCATTTTAATGACCTATCCTATGATTCTATAGTTATATGTGGTATGAGTCTTGGGAAATAGTTTTATTATCCATTTCTGTTACTTGGTATATGAAATCCAAATCATAAAGAACATTATTTAATTGTGCCTTATCATAAAAAATTATTCTTTGATAAAATAAGCTACATTTATTACCAAATTTGAAAATAAATCCATTTTTATCATGTTTGGATATAGAAATAATTTTTTTGGTAACATATGTCACATAATAAAAATATTTTATAATGAAGACCATTCCCATTGGAAGCATAAGGGGGTAGTATCCAATATTAATAACAACAAGTTTGGCTTTGTTAGCATCTCATAGATCTACCTCCCCTTAGTCAATAATTTTAAATATACTTTGTTACTATATTTAAATACATAAGTGGCCACCATATCTACTTTATAATAATTAATTTTTTTAGATACTTAAATTGTAATAAATAACAAATTCACTTTAAGCCTCCCCTTGCATCTTTTATTGGGCATAGTTTTTCTTCCATTATACCATATTTCCACTTGAAAGATAGATAGCATCATATTCCCTATATTTCCCATGGATTTTTCTCTGCATAGAAGGTCATTATGAAGAAGATTTAAACATTGATCTATTCATCTATCCCTTCATTTTATTCAGCATAATGAAAAAATAATTTTCATTCTTTTTCACCTTATCAACTTGGCAAAGTAAAGTGATAAGATCGAGAAGGTATTTATTTATGTTGTTCATATTTATATTAACAACAAATATGAATACACTCTATGTAATTTATGTGAGAATGAGATCAATGTACAACTAATTAAAAAATTTAAAACATTGATCCCCTGAGTGATTAATGTTTCCACTATGTTAGACTATGTGATTCATATATGTTCACATTCTCTAAGCATACTCTAAAAGAGTGCCTTGGATATCTCAAAGTATTCCTACATATATATCTCCTTATATAGGTCAAGAAGATTCTAGAGAATTATATAAGCATCCTTGTATTCATGTGATTTCAGGAGTTCATTATACATGTATGAAAGCATTAAATACTGAACATAAACTATGTCATTCAATTATTTATCATAGATAGGGAACTCTATATCACACACCTCATTTTCAAGAAAATCGTCCAGTGGGGATTCTAGAAGGTCATATTTTTCATTTAGGACATAATATAAACCATATGGTTCTAAATCATTCCTAGAAGTTACTCATAATAATGATATGGATTTTCTCTATAATTGAACGTAGGGATAATGTTATTGATGAAATTTCTATTTATTATACAATTATAAAAGAGATAATTATTATTAATTAAATTGATTCTAGTTTATGTGAGACATAATGAAATTAATTTTCTTACTTTTCATACTATTTTATGATGTCTCAATATCCCTCACCATCAGAATCACAATTTTTGGTTTATAAGAAATTCCATTTTCTAGGATCCACAAGCATGTTCACATTACCCAATTAAGGTATTGATCAATAACATAAAGGTATTTATTTAAGGGGTTCTTTTACAACTGGGGGCATGCTGCTCCTTGATCCATCAAGTGGACTCCCTTGTCCTATAATCCAAACAAGTATATTCTCAACACATGCCTCCAAGTTACATAAATTATTGTGAGGGATACTTCTCTTTATTTAATATGGTTAAGTCAACCAAAAAAATTAATAATAAATCTATGATAAAATCAAGTATCCCTACAAGGGATGGTTAAACACTTATTTATATAAATTTCATTCTTAGTCATGTAATGGAAGGATGAACCTAAATTAGTATTAAGTTGAGTTATTTTATTTCATAAGAAGAAATATTTCTCATTTTATCCTTCACATATATTGTTAATATTATGTGTATTTTACTTAAGTAATTAAGCATGTTTTGATAAAAAAATTACACCAAATCCATTTCATTAAATTCCAACTTTTTATATTATTAGAATTATTTATGTGATCAGAGTGTTTTTTTCAATAAAATAAATAATATATAATTTTGAAATGAGTAAATAAATAAATTAAACAATCATGATCTTATCAGATGTTTGATTTATTGAACAGAAAATAAATAAATCTATTTCCTTAGGAAACACTTCTTATGATGGTCTCGGAGTGAGTTGTATTATTCCACATTTTAACCTTTGTATCACCTGGGATGGTTTTTTCTCGATTCCATATTGAATTTCCTCTATCTTTCTTGGGATAAACATTTTATAACTCACACATAGGTTATGGTAACTAAATTTTTTGTAAAAGTGAATTACATAAACGTCCGTGGATATTCATGTTCTATATAATAAAAGAGGTAGGGATCAAATGCATTCCTTCATATTTAATTTAATACTAAATAATTAAAAACTCATACAAAAATTTAAATTAAATTAAACTAACACATACATAGTTTTAGTAAATTCTCGTGGTCAGTTATACACAAGAAATAGATACACCAAAGTACATGGATAAAATTCACTTAAATTCATTATTTATTATTAAGATTAACATAATTTGATCAATTAAATAATAAGTTACCTTCATCTTAATTTCCATTTCATGTCTCTTTGAGTTAAACATTTTAAATGAATTCATGGAAAGTAAAAATCAAGAAAAATAAATAAAGATAATTAGATTAAATTAATTGACAACTTAGTAATTATTTAAAACCTTTATTACAGAGTAAAACACATTTTGTTCCACATGTATAATTACATTTTAAATATAAAATAATTTTTTTTAAATTTAATTCTATCTTTATTGGGAGTGTAGAGAACCTAAGTTGACGTACATGAAAATTACATTAATTTTTCACAATACTTAATACATGAGAAAAATAGACGCCCAAAGACAATATTATTTTAGTGTCTTTGGAAACTCTAATCCTATTCTTCTAATCATATTGAAATATCGTTAAAATCTCCCATAAATATCTTCTCATTTTATTCACTACCTAAAAACATTATTTATATCATGGGGAAAAGAAAACATAAAAAGGGTTCTCTCAAATTCCTAGTAAGGGTAAACATGGAGAAAATGAAACAAACCATTTACATTTGAACTAAAAACAAGAACATAAATTTTAAACATCAAAATCTTGAGTCATGAAATAAATTATGGCAGTATGTAAGGCATAGATCATAAAGGAACATTAACCATGATAGAATATTATTGAAAAAAACATTTTGTTTTTGAAAACTAATAATCACATAATATGATTTCCATAGTAGCCAAGGCATTCCTGTCAAGCCCATCACTATGGAAAAAGTCCATTACTGAACTGGGTTTACTTGTCCTTCCAGCCCTATATTACTGAACAAGATTTAATTTTAGTTTCATCCATGTATATCTCATGAGATATAAATCCTACCCAATTCATTGGTGGGATATATAGGTCCCACCCATCTCATAATAAAATCATTCTTACATGTTCCACAAAATCATAAATCAATCACCATAGCATATCCCATGAAATATAATGGGATTCTTAAACATCATTCCATCATAACATAATCCATATATGATAAATGGACTTCATAAAAATAATTACATCATAAAAATAATCAAATTAAAGTAATAATATGGATAGAAACATGACTTTATGTCATCTTAGATAGAAAATAATTTTGATAAAACACTTGAACTTAATTCCTAAGGAAAATATCCTTTCTTCTTTAACAGCGTTTTATTTTCCCAAAAAGACGTGAAATTTAAAAAGAGATGAATTTAGTTGAAAATATACTTGAAATATTTTATCAGAAGCTTCATGTAAAAATATTTTCATGTCGTATAAGTTAAAAAAAACATTCTCCACGTACTTTTTCCAGAAAAGTCAAAAAGTACCTTGTATGGTAAACAAAAGAAAGATTCCTTCCAAACCATGTAGTAAAAGTCAAAATGGTTAAAAATGAATTTAAAAATACATAGAATATAGTAAATATTTTATGAGAATATTTTTAGATAACATGTAAATTGACGATAAATATATACCCAGTATATACTTAAAAATAAACAATCTCGGATAAAACGAGATTGGAAATTTTCTCCCTTACATTCGGTACGATTTCATAAGTATGTGTACCGAACAACTATATAGTTGGTTTAAACGTATTATTAAATTGTAAAAAAACCATAAAAATATTTATGATATCATATATGATTCACTTATGACTTTATATTACACGTTCATTTGACGATTCCATGTTAAAGCAACGTTTTGGGTAATAATCATTTCATTTATCGTACGTGTTTAGACTTGTTATTCATCATAAGATTACATTGATAATTATGTACTTACATAATGAATGTAAAACATGATTTATATATCATATATATTCAGTATATAAATATATGTAATAGATTTATAAATGGAATGGAATACATAGTTCATGGAGACGGTAGGTCGTACATACGCATGAATGCTGTTTTCGTTTCCTTATTCAATTCAATGGAAGTAATTAAATGATATATATATATATATATTTATAAATGCATTAGAATTATTATGTCATATATTTCATGATTAATTATTATATATACATTATAATAATTCTTGAATGGTTAACGTGGATAATGAATCTCATCACGTCGTGGAGATGGTAAGCCGTACGTACACATGGGCGATGATATTGATCTGATTATTGATGAATGGTTTTGAATTGTATGGTATATGATATCTTAGAATTATTATTATGTTATAATAATCATATATAGTTATTAAATCTGCCATTATATCCTTCTATGTAAGGTGATGGTGAAAAACATATTACACCACTGTGTGGAGATGGTAAATTGTACGTACACACGCACATTGATTTCATTTTTCATAGGATTGATAGAAGGTGAAATAGGGATGTTTTATATTTATAATAAAATATCTGTATATGAGCAATATTGTTGTTAGTACGTTATTTTGAAACAACTAAATAAGCATATGTAAAAGAAGAAATAAATTTGAAAGAATCATTAGACGAGATTACCACTTCCATGAGGTGCCTCTTTTAAATTTACTCTTAGGTAACTTGAGTTGGTCTTCTGAGAAGACCAGAACAAATATAATGTAACTAGGGAAGTTGAGAAGAAAAATGGGTTGGGGTTGGATGATCGTGAAGGCTCAAAATCGAGTGAAAAGGAAAGGGAGGAGATACCCTTTTATAAGAGAGGAGAGGGGCACTTTAGGAAATTCCTAAAATATTAATTTATTATAAATTCAATTTCAATTTAAGATAGTCCAAAACTTATTTATTAAAATATAATAGGATTTTGGTTCGAATAACCATCATACAATAATTTTTTAACAATTTTTGAATATTTTTTATCCTTATCTTTTCGACTTAACCCTTATTTTACACTTTTTAATCTTACCGTGATATCATGTTATTTACACATTGTGGGTTAATGTAATTATCGTATCTTGTCAATCGACCCCCAAAAAGTTATTTATGACATTTTTGGATTTATATTAACCAATTTTCTGAACCTTAGAATTTTAGGAATTTAAAATCATTTAATAAACTATTTTATGTTTTATGTAATGAATTATGTCAATTTGGGACAGTATTTATATTTGAATTTTTAATTTTTTTTATAAAAAACTGATTCCTTCAAACAAAAAGCTCAAACTCATCCCTAGTATGTCAATAAAATCCAAAATAGTTTTTTATTGCATCAAAATATTCAAATTAACTTTGATTTAGTATTTATAAATTCATTTACTTGAATAATTCATTAATGTGGAAATCACTACATCTTAATTGTGTCATAAATAAATAAATATATATAATGTATAAAAATTATAAATAAAATACCGTGATTTTGGAGATAGTTTTATCTTTATAATTAGTATTTATATCCATAGATATCAGTTACATAACCCTATATTAAAATATATTTAGTAAATGATATATGTTTAGATTATAATTATCTTTACATTAAATTAATTATTATAAAATGTCATTTTCACATTCAACTGAATCCATGGGGTTCGAAAATCATCCCATGGATTCCCATGGTAGGAAAAATCTCATAAAATAGTAGTAGAACATGTTTTATGGTAGTTTAATAATATTACAATATATATTTTTTACCCTTATTTACCAGATTTACCTTTTAACCTTGGTAAATAAAATAATTTCTAAAGTTACTATTCATAATTTCTAAAAATAAAAGGAACCTGTTTCAATAATTTAGAGCTAATAATTCCAAATATGGAAAATATTATTCCTATTTCAAAACTCATAAGTTTCAGTAATTAATTTAAAATTAATTTCTGTTGTCAAAACCAAAAAGAAGGTGTTCAAGAAGTAATAACTATCAAAAGATTGACATCTGTTTATGTCGACTTTGAAAGTGAAATTACTTCTAATGACCAAAATTTTATTAAATAAAAAAAATATAATCTAATTATAATTTTAAACCAATTAATAGTACAATATAACTATATAAATAAATTATATTAAAAGGCATTTTTGAATTATAATACAGTATTTTTCAGTATTCATAAAAATATAAATTTTATTAGAAAAATACAAAATTTCATCAAAATTAATTTTTTATCTTCCTCTTATAAAGAAGAATCTTTTTCCAAATTGAACAAATAAAAGTGAAAACATCCATTTTAAAAATGGGTTCTCCATCAAAAGGCAGTAAAACTACATTTTTTGAAAAATACTTATTTTATTTAAAAAATTGATGTTGTTCTCAAAACATGTTCTACAAAACATGTAAATTAACGACCCAAATCATTGTTAATAAAAATACATATTGATCTAATTTAATGTATTAATATGTGAAATGGTTATACAACATATGCACTTCTTTTGTTTTTTGATTTTAAAAAACCATTAAGAATTATGACCGTTTCTTTTGTACCCGTTGAACAGTGATCAGATGATTAGTATAAATGTAGGTTTTAACAAATCCAATTTACTTAGACAAAGGAAGAGATTGAATCATCCGGTAGAATATCTCCATAAGAATCCCATTTGTCGGAGCCTGGAAAAGAGGTGGTGTCATTGGGCTTTTCTCATGACCAAGCCCAAGACTGACATCAAAAGGTTAAGCTCGAATGGAACCACCTACGAGAGAAGTGGAAGTTGATAGAGATCACCACGTGAGCAATGTTATCCAAGCCACCCCAAGAGTCTATCACCATCGCACACCTCACCCATCGGTCTTATGCGGGTGTTTCAAGGGGTTATTTAACAAGACCCTAGTACTATGGCTATGTACATTATTTTTTGTATATAATAACGAATATACTATCATTTTATTATTGTTACCTTGTAAATAGTTTTTAAAGCACAAATAGTATTTTTAGTTAATGTTCAACTATGAAATATATTTTGATGAATTAATGTATTTTTGAATTAAATAGTATTTTAATAAAATATTATTATTATTATTATTATTAAATTAATTTTTATTAAATATAAATGATCGTATAATTTTATGAATGTAATTGTAATTTTTATTAAGGTTCGAAAGCTGTTTTTGTCAAAACTCATGGATTTTTGATAAATGTCAATTTTTATTTGAAAATTTAAAATTAAAATATATAGAAAATTATTTAGATAAAATTAATATTATTTCTGGAATCCGGACGTCGAAATTATCCAACAGTGAATTTTTCATAATTTTCTAAGATAGTCAAATTTTTGGGTAAAAATTAAATACCTTTTAAATATATAATGTGTTTTATGACATCATAATGACCCAATAGTGATGTAATAAAATACAATAAGATTTAATTTCTTCCAATATATGTTTTAACAATAAAATAATGTGGTTTTTCACTACAGGAAAACGGCCTATTAGCGGCGGTTTAAACCGCCACTATATAGTTTGGCGGCGGTTTACAGAAACCGCCGCTAAACTTGGCATCGGAAATCTATTAGCGGCGGTTTTATGCATTTCGTGGCAGTAAAAGAAAAGCGTCGTAGTACCTCATTTCGCGATAATTTTTGGTAAATTTATTTGCGGTTTGAAGGGCTATTTAAATAGCGGCGGCTATAATCGCCACAAAATTCAGGCATGCCAGGCGCCTTCTTAGTGGCGGTTAAAACCGCCGCGAATTCCGATGTGATTTCACGGCGGTTCTAACCGCCGCTAAACAGTCTTCCGATTACATTTAGTGGCGGTTTAAACCACCGCTAAATGTATAAGTGGTAAAACATTAGCGGCGGTTAAAACCGCCGTGAAATGCTGGCCCAGAAAAAAAATTCATTTCTGTTTATACTCCACCACTACCTTGGAAAAGAAACCAAAAAACACATACAACATATATATAATAAGGAAAAAATTTATGCACCACCTACGTAATATTCATAAACACCCTTTCATTTAATGTTGATGAAAAAGTTGATCTAATTCAATAAGAATACCTAAAGCATACAAAATACCTAAAATTATGGATTTAGAATGAAACACAAGATAACATCAAATGAAACAAGAGATTGGGGGTCACATGGATTTATACTTATAGTTTACAGATGATCAAAATTGAAAATATTTGATTCCATAAAAGTATCCCAATGTTCCAAATGATAATTGAAATCCAGTTAAGTAACATGAATACTATTTGAATTGGTAATGTCCAGTTTAGTCTCCAAAGTTATTCTTGTATCCTGAAAACTATAATATATATGTAGTGCGAGAAAAAAAAGATATAATCATCTAGGTCTTAATGAAGTATTCAATTTTAGGTGAAAATGGTATGTTAATGTGCTGGCCATAAAATAGAATAAACTACATAACCCCATACATTTCATCTAAATAATCCTTTGTACACCATGGATTACTCATCAAATAATTGATCCAATATTATCATATGGAACTGTGTTCAACAAAAAATTAATGTAACCCCACTATAGATTAAACGTTACTTTTCCACTCTCGCAACCTTATATCTAATTAGCAATGCTCCCATCCCATCCAAACAAACCACGTCACATCACATCAAATCCTTCCCGTATAAAAATGGGTTATCACATCACACCACATCCCAACAGCAGTCACCTAGGCCATCACATCACATCACATACCACCAGTAGACACATAGTCCATCACTTGACAATAAATAATACTTGTAGACAAATACACTACCACCTAACATCTCTTCCCACCCACAGACACATATTCTGTCAAATGGCATCCAAACTAGAACAAGAGTCTTAAGGTATCATGAATGTGATGAACATAATCATTGTCCCCTCCTCCTAACATCAATTACCCCACAATATATCACATAGAAACACATAACTTATCACTCATAGAAATTGGGTCTAATAGATCAATTCCCACCGGAAGGCACCATGGAGATGACATCGTTTCTATGAATTCTCCAACACCAACATGTGTCACTAATTCTGAATGAAGTGAGAGGATGTGTGCGAACCCATGCCTAAATTTCACCACCATCATATTTATTGGTGAAAATACCTCAAACTCTAAACCTTTGAGTAGTGGTAATTTTATATAAATTATGCTTGGTGTATAAAATAATAGAAACATTCATGGTATATATATATCCCACAATACCAAACCTATGTGTCCACATAAACTACACTTGAGCTTATTAGATCACCACACCATAACAAAAATCAATAATCACAACCAATTAAATGACTATTTGAATCACCCAAGACAATCACAACACTATCAACACAACATTCCACTTTCCACATACCTGTTTCACCACCTTTATTTTTTATCCATTACAATTCACATAACACTTTACATTTTCATTTGATTAATTTATAACATATCTATTTCCAATAAATATTTATTATTTACTAACCTAGATCATTTACATTATCAACATAGTTTATCTCATGGATAACCGAGAAACTGACATATCCACTCCATGCTACAACTATTTCAACTCACAAAACTATCACCACAACACCACACATCCACCTTGTTTCCACACCACATTGCCCAAACCATATCACAAAATCAAATACTTTTTAAAACCATCATGAAACTCTATCACCACATACCAAATCAACGAATCTTCTACAAAAACATTATTCTACAACCACTACACCACATCCATGACCCCATGACCATGTACCACAACCTCTTCATAGCACATTTCACTACTACCAAAATCACATACATGAAAATCGACCAAAGAATCACATCCCCTTGTACTACACAACCAATCTGGTCAATAACATCACCATACAACTTCCTAAACCATATAGTGAAACACAATAAGATGAATTATCCACAACATCACAGATAACGACTTCAATGAATATTCATGGGAATTATCACATATCATTTTTACTAATCGTGGTTATCCCCACACAAAAAATACATCAATAGGACACCAATTATTATCCAAAAATATTTTCCTTTTATTTTTATTCAGGGAGAAATTACATTACAACATTGAAAGTGTCCTCAAAACATTACAATTATATTACAAACAGGGTCCCAATAGTACTTATATTTGGAATTGGATGTAATCATGCATAGATATCTAAAAAACATATAATAATGCAGTAAGGCATGAGAAAATTACCCATTATCATAAATTTATATTTTTTATAAATTATTTTATTATTAAAAAACCATTAATATTTACTTGAAAGAGAGAAAGAACTTGATTATACCACACATATAATATAGAAGATTAAGAATGGGTATCCTCTACCACATGGAAGCAGTCAATTCTAACTCTTCACTGTAGGATGAAGAAAAATAAACTCAAAAACCACAACCACACGTGGAAACCATGCATGAAACTACACCTAAACAAGGGGTTGTAGAAATTCATGCACATTCACAAACCAAATAAAAATACCACCTCTATATTGGATCTCCAAAATAGGTACATAATGAAAGAAATATAAAAATAGGAGAACACGCCATGGATCGCCAAGAGGAATCCACCATATCCCATGAATCAAATAAAGGATGAAGTGGGATATATTTTTTCCTCAAGACACCTAGTGTTCACTCAGAATTATAGTTGGGTATTATGTATTAAATACTAGAGAAAAAATCTAATAAAAAGATATACCTTGGAAATGATTAATTTTCATTTTTTCTATCAAATCTATCTTCTCTTGAATCTGATCACATTCAATCCCATAACCATTTGAGAAATAAATAACGTTTTCACCATTTTTGATGTAGTAGTATCCATCCTAAGATAAATATTTTGGAATTCATGTGTTGATATGATGTTCTTAGTTTGTTTTGATTGATTAAATTGATTGACCAATTAATACTGCAAATTTAATGGTTTTTTGTAATTGGATTTACTTTATAAGCTCTAATGTTTTCAAATGATACATTTGATAAGGTCATGAAAAGTTGTCTTGCATAAAAAACGCACGAGAGATAGGGTTTTGAGAGCTATGGAGCTTCATGTCACCGGTCAAATGACCAGTCTCTCACCCCCTGTTTGGACATGCAACACTCTAATGAGTCAAATTCCCAATGCTGAATTTGCAACAGAAACATCAAAGAGCCTATTACCATAGATCATCTAACCAATGAAACAAACACATCATTCTCTTTACCACCTGAGGTTATTGTGATCATTCAAGGTTATCCACTGAAGCTCCTTTAAGACCAATGGATTTTTAAAGGTTCCATACAACACACATGTTATATATACAAACCACCCTTTCCCATATTTGTTCAACACATCAACAATACTACTCATGGTCTGATGATGCATCATCACCCTCTCCACCTCCATCTCCTGCTGCCACCTGTAAGAACATTATATTGAAAATTAAATATTGTTGCATATATATAATTAAACTTAAAACCAATAAAAGTTTTCAAAATAAATGATTGTGATTTTTTGTGATTTACCTTCTCACCACCACTCGGTGCACTACCACTGGGGGCATATCTTCTCATCTGCTGATATAAATCAGTCAACGCTTTCTGTATAGTGGATATTTGAGCCCCTTGGTCTTGAACTGTGGCTCGTAGAGAAGAAATCTCCCTCTGAGCATCTTCAGGTATGGGATGACCATAACCAGGAGTAGATGCGGCTGGAATCCCTGATGGTCTCCTAAAGACCTCAGATGGTATGGGTCCCAAACCCATCCCGCACACTCTACCAGGATGCTCCTTCCCAAGGACTTGAGCAACCGGGTCATCCTGGGAGACTGAATAGGACTGCCCTGGACTGGCATCCCATAGTTCGTTAATTTTTACCTTTAAATCAAATATCAATACATATTAACACAGTAAAAACTGATAATAAGTTAAAAAATTTGACTTCATACCCCAACTTCTTTGGTAGGATCATTAACAAAAGAGCCATCTGATTTTCTGTGAACATCCAACCACAGTTCAGTCCGGGAGGCTTCGTGCCCTAAATTATGTGACTTCATTAAGCAAAGATAAATAAAAAATTCAATATATTAAATATATAATATTCTATTATAAATATTTAAACTATTTAAAATATTACCAATGACATTCGGCTTATTGAAAATCTTTTTGAGCCCGCCGTGTGAGGGATGACTTGCTTCGCCCTGTTTGATGCATTCTGTCGTGAACGATCCTGAAATAAATAAAATGAAATTTAACAGTAATGTATCCAATGTCATCTCCTCTTCATATACATGTATTAATGTAAAATGAGGATAATATAACAATATATATTTCAATATAATCTGCTTCTCATCACGATGTCTGTCAACAAAAACTTTCCACTGGTCTTTCGGTACCCCACTGGGTAGCTTGTCATACATTTTTTCTAAGGTCAACGAAGTATCGTTGACATCAAACCACAATATCCATTTGAAATCTTTCCATTTTTTACCAAGATTTTTCAAAGTCCACTTCCGTGCTATCACATCAGCAACTGTGAAGTGGAAGAACATCTGTATACAGAAATTCATTTTGAACATATTAGTAACATGACATTCAGTTAAACCATAATGTAATAAAATTACCTTTATTTGAGAATCGAAAACTTCATTTTTCCAGTTTGGAGGCATATGTCTCCAATCATCATATGAAATGGGAAGGGAAATGGGATCCACTTTCAACTGACCTATAATCTGGCCAAGTAACCCCACGACATCATCCGTAGGGACCCCATAAGAATCAAATGGCATGACTATATTTTCGCCATTCAAGTTCCAAACATTTGAGTTTTTTAAGTGTTTCTCCACGGTTTTATTTTTGTCATCTTCAATGAGTAAAGAATTAGTATAAACAAAATGCAATAAATTTATTTAATTAAAATTTATACCTATGACTGTGACCCTCCAGTGTGTCCGGGATGAACTGGAAGGGGTCTGTCGCCGCCCAACTGATGAGGCACCTGTAGGGGGAGTCGACAACTCAGCCTCTAATGGGAGGCTCTCTGATGGTGTGAGAGATGGTGCAGGGGGAGATGGTGCGGGGGTGTAGGAAGCTGGTGCCTCAGATGTCATGGGGAGTGACCCAGATGGATCGGCAACCATCGCAGAACTAGAAGAAATAGTATACCGCTTCCTCCTTGGCATTCCTATCATTTAATAAAATAAAATTAAGTTCAGAATATATATTTCAAAAAAATTATGTAGAAAAAAAATTAAAAATGATAATAGTTTCCCAGTACTAACAAACCAAATATATATAACAATGATAATGAATGACTGCAGAAATGAAACAAGTGGTTACTGCATGAATGAATAATTGTACATACAATCATTTCCCCCTTCAATAATGTCGGTTTCCTGCTCCATTGCTTCATCCACTTCATTCATCCTTGCAAGACTAATATTTTCAATATCATGATGGAAAAATAATTATGCTTCCTGTTGTTGATGACATTCAACTTCAGAGGTCAAATCTTCTACTTCATCACCCATATCATACAAATCTCTTTGTATTACCTGAGTAACTACACTCCACCCTTCATCCACAACATCATTCACATAATATACCATTTTTTATTGTGATTCTAAGATATATGGATCATGCATTTCATGATCACCAACATCCATCAAGCGAGAGAAGTTCACAGAAGTAAATTGCAATGAATCTCTTTTAACACCTTTGATAATATTGACCCATTTGCATTTGAATAAAACAACAGAAAAATGTCCATGGTAGTTTAATTCAATAAAATCATAAAGCTTTCCATAGTATCCCACTTCAGCAAATGTAAATATACCACTATTTTGTGTTTTCAAACCCACTTCTTGATCAACTTTACGAAATCTAAATCCATTCACATTATAAGCGTCGAACTTTCTAACTTGCTTTATAGGACCTCTAGCAAGAAACTTAAAATCTTCTGAAAAGTTTGTTCGAGTATCAGTATTCATGATCTGAAAAAAGAAATATAATTTAATAGATTTACAAATTGTATGTGTCAAACTAATATTCTTATTTATTGCAATATTTCTGAACTTACACACCATGCAAACGATTCTACAAGCTCTTTATTCACAAATTTCGTTATATCTTTCTCATTTCGTGTTCAGCCTCTCATTCATCTCTTTGTTTGTATCCTCAACTCTTCAATAAATGGATATTCAATTTCACTATTCAGCAGCACATATCTATGTGCCTGTAATAATTTCAATTCTGTCAGTGTCACATTTGAGGTCTTCCCAACTGATCGGCCAATAGCAGGAAATATTTTTGATTTCGGATGCATTTGAGATTGAGTTGATGTGTCATCAACACATCTAACTCGATTAAATCTTGTCTCAATATCATCTAAATAACTGGAACAAAAGGTAAGACATTCCTCGGCCAAATATCCTTCATCAATAGAGCCTTCTGGTTGAGCTTTATTTCTCACGTATGATTTCAAATGCCCAAGATATCTGTGAAATAAAATAATAATATTATGCATTCATTTAAATGTCAAAAATTGTTTACTTAACTGGAAAACATATAAATAAAATACCTCTCAATTGGATACATCCATCGATAATGAACAAGGCCTCCTAATTTAGCTTCTTCAACCAAATTCACAGTTAAATGCATCATGATAGTAAAAAACGATGGAGGAAAGATCATCTCCATTGCACAAAGAGTCAATACAAACCTCTCCGGGAGGTTGTCAAGCTGAAATGGATGTACAACTTTCTCACATAATTGCCTGAAAAATGTGCAGAATTGGAGTACAACAACAGTAACTTTTTCAGGTAATAATGTACGCAATGCCAATGGTAGTAACCTCTGTAACAAAATATGTGAATCGTGACTTTTCAATCCATGTAACTTACGATTCTTCCAGTCAACACACCTCGAGATGTTACTCGAATACGAATCAGATACCTTCACATTCTTTAAAATTCAAAGGAACGTATCTTTATCCCTATTTTTCATTGCGAAAATGGCCGGAGCATACTTTTCATTCTCATCTAGCCAGAGATCACATTTTATGTTCATTACTTGTAAGTCTTTGCAAGCATTAATATGATCCTTCGACTTTCCATGCTCATTAAGTAATGTGAAAATAAAATTATCACAGACATTCTTCTCAATATGCATCACATCAAGATTTTGGCGCAACAAATTAAATTCCCAATACGAAAGTTTAAAGAATATACTTTTTTCTTCCATTGTTGCGTTCTGATTTCACTTGATGATGCACTTCGGACCCATTTTCTGCTATCATTCAAATGATGATCCTTCCCAAATTCTGTTTCAACATTTTCAAGCTGTGTCAATATTTCAGAACCGGTTAACAACTTTGGAGGTGGTCTACGATCAATGAAACCATTAAATTTTGATTTGTTCAGCCGAAATCTATGAGATGCATCGAGAAATCTTCGATGGCATAAGAAGCACCATTTTCTACTGTGAGGTAGCCGTTTGGGCTCAAAATGAAAGTTACAAATGGGACAAGCCAAACCTGTATAAGTGTTCCAACCAGATAAATTCCCAAGCCCAGGGAAGTCACTAATGGTCCACAGTAAAGCAGCATGCATTTTGAACATTGTTTTAGAACAAACATCAAATGTCTCAACACCGTTACTCCATAACTCCTGCAATTCTTCAATCAAAGGTTGCAAGTATACATCAATATAATTTCCAGGCATTTTTTTTCTAGGAATAATCATTGAAATGATAAAAGATGATTATTGCATACACATCCACGAAGGCAGATTATAAGGGATCAAAACAACTAGCCAAATTCTATAACTTGTACTCAAAGTCCCAAATGGGTTGAATCCATCGGCATTCAATCCCAATTGAACATTCCTAGGATCAACTGAGAAATATGGATGTAATGAATCAAATGTCTTCCATGATTGGGAATCTCGTGGATGTCTCATTAACCCATCATTGTTATTATCTACAGAATTCAACTTCATGTGTTCAGCGGTTTTTGATGACATGAATTATCTTTGCAATCGCGGCTTCAAAGGAAAGTAATGAAAAACCTTTGCAGGTGTGTTCATTTTCTTCTAATTCATGACATTATGTTCAGTCAGACTTCCAACATCACCCTTTGACTTCCATCTAGAATAAGAACATTTCTTGCAATTCTGTCTACTTGAATCCTCTCCCTAATAAAGCATACAATCATTGGGACACACATGTATTTTTATATAATTCAGACCAATCTTGTTAACAACTTTTTTCATATCATAAAAAGATTCTGGGATTTTTTCTTCAGGAAATGCATCACGAATCAATTCCAATATCATGGACATTGCCTTATTTGTAATTCCACATAGACATTTGATATGGTACAACTTCAGCAGAAATGAAAGCTTTGAATATTTCAAACACACACTATACAACTCTTGATTTCCATCGTCAACTAAATCATGAAACGCATTTTTATCAGTGAAGTTTTCTATTACATTTGGCTCTACAGAATCAAGAGGAGGATCCAATGATATGTTCCAATCTTGATCTACTAGTGTTACAGTCTCAAAAACATCACTTGTCACGTTGCAATTTGTAGCACCCTCTTCAGGTTGTTCTGATATGTTTTGATGCTGATAGTGGTGTCTTGCAGTGCCGAATGAATCATTTATGAGGTTTTGCATTTCATTTTCCATTGTCGATGAACTTGGGACCTCATTCTATGGATTAACATCTGTGCTCAATCTTTCTGTATTGTTCGATTATCCATGCCAATTCCAACACAAATATTGACCAGGGAATTGCTTCAGTATTAAATGTTCATAAAATTAATCTCTCTTCAACCATGTTCTAAATTTACATTTAGGACATGGACATCTTATTCTCCCTTTAACGGATCGATTAGAAATCGCAAAATCTAAAAACTCATTCAAACCCTTAACATACTGACGTGTGTTCCTCGGTAATGTGATCCAGCTTTTATCCATGTATATCACAATGTGCCTACACAAAATATACGATAGTGTAAGATTTCAGAATCATAATATAATAAAGATGACCAATTGATCATAAAGTATGCATAATATAATAAAGATGATTCATTGATCACATTTACCACTTACTTAGCATGCCCAGACAAACCAAACAAGTCTGGTCCTTAAGAGACAGCGTGAACACCTCATTGAGGAGCAGTAAGAATATCAGGATACACAATTATCATAACACTGTCAATCACACATTTATGTTGCCTCAAACAATTTCTATCCCCACTACATTAATGATATACATTGGTCCACTCAGATTACTTCCACACCCTCAAAAAAATACTACAACTTTTCTGAACATCTCATGTACTCACATGCTTGGTCATCTCAATTAAATATTTATTTTATTTTCCATATCTAGAAATGGGATACCAGTTGGTATTTATAACATCCATTCAAAATCACTAGTATAGAATACCAATGCATGGGTTCCCATTTCTAGAGTTTCCCCTCATTGGATTATGTTTAATAATAATTACCTTCACTTATCAATATTATAGATCAATAAAAATAATATGGAATATTTTTATACGATATTTAGTTTCATAATTTGAACAATGTTGTTGATACTTGTTTATAAGCCAATGAATATTCTTCTCACTAGATCCAACACAGTGATAACACATTATGATAATTCCCCCACTTAATTTTAATTTTTTTCATCTATTAACCATTTATTTAGTAAGATACCTAAAACGGTGAAGTCAAATATTTGTTGTACTTTCATCTTTAACCAGCTTTTTCTACATAATTCAAAAGTCTTTCATACTGTATAACTAGGTTACACATCGTGTAACTATTACTAGATACAAGTCATGATTCAAAAGTCTTTCACATACAACATTCTAGTCTACGTTAACAATAATATGGGTTATTTATCATGCATAAGAGTATAATTCAAGTTCCCTATCTCACTAGGTATAAACATTCCTAACAATACATCACACTTACCTTGGAGCCTCAGTCTAGGTAGTTCCATAAAAATCAACCATTAGGGGTATAGAGAATCAGTTCAAATCCATAACCCATGCATTCTTGGGTGGGGTTAGAGCATCAGTCCAAACCGACCTATGGAAGGAGCCTCAGTCCTTTATCCCACCACCAAGCCATGTGCATATGCTTATCTATCCATTTCCACACACACACACACACACCATATCGCAAACATACTCAAAACAATACACATAATAATATCAATCCATAACAATCAATATATGAATTAATATTATTCCATAACCCATTAACACATTTTCCATTTACATTACATAGCTAGTTTATCCAAATTTCCATTATCATGCCCCATCCAATGAGGCATATTCAATAATTCCCTTATATTAACCCTTTTAACATATTCATGAATTACCTTAAGAAAATCCATTTAACATATTCGTCAATACATAATCCATTACCAATTTAACATATTCATAATTTTTTATACACTAATCCTCTTAGGAATTTCAATGTATTTCATAAGTCAATTGGTACAATCTTAATTAACTCAATTAATCCCATTTTCATGTCATTACCAAACAATCCATTGTGTAATTATCAACCCTAGGAACAGATTTTTGTATTCCATTTTCAACCCAACCAACCACATTAACATCTTTACCATGGGGACTACATTATCACATGTCAACTCCACACATAAAGATGTATGGATTGTAAGAAATTGCCCGAATCTAAGGGCAAGCCACACCAAGGTATCTTTGCTCGACCAAACGCACTCACCGCAGCGAGGAGACTGTAGTGGCACGAATTTGTGTGGATATGGACATCGACCTTTTGATTCTGGAAAAGGTATACCTACGAGTTCCAAAGTCTGTTGGCTGAGACCAGGATATAGTGTACCTGGTGTTGCCCAAGTACAACCAGTCTTGTTTGTTGCAATGGAATTCACTGCATAATTTCTGGAAACAGCACCTCGGAGGTCTTCATCTAGATGCCAACGGCTCCAAGTCTCTCGTTTCATCCTCTCTATCTCATGAAGTTTTGGCCTCAACCTTGGACATGAATCTGAATTCTAGGATCTCTACAATAACTTACACTTCCATGTCGTCTTAAAATCTTGAAACGCTTCAAGCGTCTCTCCTTTCTATTCTTCATGAAGCTCAATGTCTACTATTGCTTCAATTTGTGCCTTTTCCATTAGCATATCTATCAAGATAATTTAATTTTCAACTTACTAAATTCATGTTGTGTAAACCCTTCGCATAAACTCATCAAAACCCTTCACGAAAACTCATCAAACACACTAAGTATAACTCTCTATATCACACATCCAACTTTAAACATTCAATCTCCCCATCCAGTATTTACTAACAATACACTATAACCAGTGAATGCATAAAATTTCAATGCATATTTGACAAAAAATCAAACACCATGTTATCAATGGGTACACTAATCAAAATATTTCTAAAAAAAATAAAAATAATTAATATGATGAATAAATTAGAGTATTTTATTCAATTCACTGCCCCTGCAATTACAAATTTTTTAATAAATTTTTTGAAAATTAGCATCACATTGAGTAAATTGAATGTGTATCAAATGCACCTTCCAACAAAAAGTATATCAAACGCTACAGTTAGCGATTTTCTTACAATTCTGCACTATTTACATCACTTTACTATTTATGACTACCAACAATTAATTTACATTGTGGATGAATTTATATGCAATGTACCAAGAAATACTAGGATCAAAAAACAAAATTTATATTATATTCTTATATATCTTGAATCATAACATTCCACTTTATCCTCTCATAATAAACAAAGGTAATTTATTAAAAAATAAAATTAAAGCCACAAAAATGTTCACACAATCCAAAAACTAAAAGTCGATCCGAACCAAACCACCCTCCGAAACTAACCTCGGATTCAAATAATAAACATATATTGCACAAAATCTTGTAAAAAAAGATGAAAAATGTTGGAAAATTCACTTTGGGGTCACGGTCGCAGTGAGAAGGGTCGCCGGGAGAAGGGGGTCGCGGGTCGCTGGTCGCAGGCTCCGCCGTAGGCGCTGGTTGCGGGGTCACCAGAGACGGAGGTCGCGCATTCTCCAGAGTCGTCACGGGGTCGCCGACGGGGGTTGCGGGAAGAAGGGAGAGAGAGGTAAGGAGGGTTGGGGGAAACCATGATCTGGGTATGGAAGGGTCGGGATTTTTTTAAAAAAATATGGGTTTAGCGGCAGTTTATTAAAAACCGCCACGAAACCTTTTTCAGAAAACATTTAGCGGCGGTTTTGTGAACCGCCCCCACAAAACCACCGCTAAACCCTATTCGTGTTGTAGTGTTGGGTATGTTTGACTTATTTTACAAAGCATTAATGGACCCTTCAGGACTTATTAAATATATTGTCTTTTTAAATTGTTTTTCTTGGGAGTGTGGCTCACCTCCACATAATCATCCCCATTATTTTAAGATGTTCGGACTTTTTCCTTATAAAATATTGTTTTTTCAATTCCCTTTGACAACAACCATGGGAAAAAACCATGGGCTGGTTTGTGGTTTGGATTAGTTTAATGTGTGGTGTCCCGACCCTAAATAATAAAGAATTCCCTCACCTTTCCTATAAAACCCCACCCAAGATCACACTTTCTCCTCACTAAAAGCATTTGGAGTTCGTCCAAACTCTTCCCTCCTCTCTCTATAATCCTCCCAAGGTGCCCCAAGTTCTCAAGAATACTCTTTAAAGCCTCTCTCAAGCCTTTGGAAGCACACTTCTAAGTAAGGGATTTCTTCATCTCTCTTTTTTGTCTATGTTTCTTTATGTTGCTATACCCATTTCATTTAAGTTATAAATGTTGGGGTATGATTTTTCACATCCCATTTACTATCCTCTTTATGTTTGAATGATGAGGGACCCCTTTATCTCTCATCAATGCCTTCCATGTACACCTGTTACTATGCCAAAATTTCATAAGGGTTTTTTCTTCCTTTCTCATTTTTGTCCATTTTTCTTTAGGTTGTTATGACATTTTAATTTTAATTCTCAATTTTGGGGTATGGTGTCACACATACTCTATACTACACTCTTTATTTTTTAATTATGGGATACCCCTTTCACTTTTATTAAAGGTCTCCCATTACACCCGTTACTATGCCGAAATTTCGAAAGGAATTTCTCTCACCTCTTACATTCAAGCAATATTTTGTATCATGAATCTAAATTAAATTAAATTTGTTGGGACATGTATCTATATGAACCCCTTACTGTACATGTAATGTAAATATTATGGGACACCCCTTTCTCTTTCATCAACCTTTTTTATGAGATCTTATGTCACGCCGTTATGCTGCTGAAATTGCACTGCGTTTTTCGAAGCCAAAGTCATTGTGTAGTGAATACCATGACCATTTCTATATCAAGGATATTCAAAATTATACAAATTTAATTATTGTTTAAAGAGTTTCATGTATTTAATATACATTTATTTATCTTTTAATAAATGATTATGTTGAATGATTCAATGTTTTATGATCCATGTGGCACACTTATGCATGAGATGAAATGATTAAGAAGGGTGTGACCTAATAGAACTCCAATGCATTGGGTAAAGTATAGTATCATGATACGTTATGTGAAATGGGTGTTGAATCATGCTAATTCAAGTGAAACATGATTTTACTCGTGCTTCATGTGAAATGAGCGTTTACTCATGCTCTATGTGCAATGAGCCTTGGCTCATGCTAATTTCATGTTAAGAGTTGTTGCCACATTTCCTTGTTATGATTATCATTCTTTATCATGCCGTTATGTTTATGATTATCTTGTGCTATATTGATATGCCTGCTGTCTAACATGTATTGTATTCATCATGTTATTCCATATTTATTCCCTTACTGGGCTTTGTAGCTCACCCTTTTCATATGCATGTCCTCGGGTTATCCCATGCAATGCTAAGTACAAGGGAATGTAATAGTCATGTAAAGGAAGTTTTCAATAAAGATGTCACATGTTTAATGTTTTAAGTTGTTATGTAATGATCCTAATTCCCAAAGACACTAGACCTCTTTAACTTCTATGTTGTATCAAGTGAAGTTGCTGTAATAAATTGTGTTTCGTTGTGTAATAAAAGGTTAGGTTTGTCATAGTTGGTATCAGAGGATAGGTTTAGTTATTTTTGGGATTAGGATTAGAAAACCCTATTAAATCCTTATAGACAAGGTGAAGTATATTAAAAACATCCCTATGTTTTGGTGCGTATTGAGTAAGTGGTTTATTGAGAAAATACATCCCTTTCTGGATATGAGCAGGTAGAGGTGTCTCTAACATAGATGTATCCTAGGGGTAAAACCCGAAAACACCACTTTGAGCTAGACTCGAATGAGAACTGGGGCACGACAACGGGCCTTGATGCAATCTTGGTTATGAATCTCCCGGGGGATATTCTTTGGTAGATTCACGAGCATAGTACAAACCGTTATTAAGGGACAAATAAAATCCCCATAAGAATATATGTTATGAAATAGATTGAGGATAACCTAGATTTAAACATAAGAAATCACAAGTTATGATATACTTATTCTTTATAATTTCATACTTTTATGTTCAAAGTTTGATTTTCAGGAACAATGGCTATGTATTTAAGACCTCTAATTATACATTGTTCTTTTTCTTAGTTAATGGTTGGGAATAGAAGAACACGTTCCAACAACCAATGTGATAGGCAATGTGATGATTTACCTAATGATATGCCTGATATGATGGGAATGGGTGCTCAAAACTTCATGAGAGTACTTGATCATATGGCTTGAGTTATGAATAATAACTTGAATCAGGCGGAATTACCTCCTCCTCCACCGAAATATCAATTTTCCATAGAATCCTTCATGCGTTAATGGCCTCCCATGTTTAGCAGATCATCTGATCCCCTCCTTGAGGAACAATGAATTAACTCTATTGAAAAGATATTCTCCGTCCTCTAGTGTTAGGAAGAGGAAAAAGGTGTACTGGCAGTCTATCATTTTGATGGGGAAGATGATCAGTGGTGGACACTGATCAAGAATACAAATTCCCAAGAGGAAATGAATTCCATGAATTGGGAGGAATTAAGGAGGATGTTTTTCAACAAATATTTTCCTCAAACCCTCCGTCTCAATATGGAAAAATAGTTCCCTGGACTCAAGCAGAAGGGAGATGAGTCCATTGGGGCATATGAAGCAAATATTACAAGGCTTTAAAGGTACACCTCTGACTTTTTTCATGAACATAGAAAGAAAGGTGGATCACTTCTTTAGTGGACTAAAGCCGAGTCTATGAAAAGAATTGGTGATTCAAGACTTCGAATGTTATGAGGATACTATCCATTGTGCCCTCAAGGTTGAAATAGAGATTGGAGACGCTCAATGGTCTCTTTGGCCCAGTGACCAGAAGCGGAAAATGGAGAACAACATGGGTGGTCCATCAAAAAAATCCATGATGGAAAGAAGCTTCAAATTTACCCTTGGAAATTTTTTGGGAAGAAACATCCTGGTAACTGTCTCAACCGAACAAGGAATTGCTTCAAATGTGGAATGTATGGTCATCTGGCCAGGAACTATCAAAGGGATATGAAAAATCCTGCTAATGTTGAAGAAGAATGGATGGTTCAGATCAACACTCAGCCGACAGTGCAGTGTTACAACTACAAGGATCTTGGGAATTATGCAAACCATTGTCCTTAGTCAAGGTTTGTTAGAGGCAATCAACAACAACCTCCAAGGAAACGAGGAGGGGACTATGCTATCACTACTACTGAGGTGGAGCCGGACAATGATGTGGTGATAGGTACACTAGTTATTCATTAAAGAATATCAAATGTACTATTTGATTATGGTTGTATGAATTCTTTCATATCTTGAATGTTTAGTAGAACAATACAAACACCACCTCAAAATTTGGAGGAAAAGTTATTGGTCAGAATAGAGACTGGGGAAATCGTTGCATCCATGGTTTATAACTCCTCCCCGGTTAATGTTTGTGGAATGAACCTCCCAAAAAATCTCACCATACTTCCTTTAGTGGAGTTTGATCCTATCTTGGGCATGGATTTGCAGTAATTATACAAAGACACTATCAACTGTCGGGAAAGGGAGATCACTCTTTACATCTAGAAGCATCCTCTAAATCTTTACAAGTGCAAGGAGGGATATGAATCTTCTTTCAAATCATCTTCGCATGTGTGGATATTGATTCCTTATGAGCAATCATATCTATCTCTAATGATTGAGACAAAGGAGAGAATCATGATTGAATAAATGCCCATCTTGAGGGATTACACTGATGTATTCCCTGAAGAGTTGAATAGTATTACTCTAGAAAGAGAGGTTGAGTTCTCAATTGAACTTCTCCCTGGATCTCTACCAATCTCAAATACACATACAGAATGGCCATCGTAGAGCTGGAAGAGTTGAATAAGCAGTTACAGGAGAAAATGGAGAAGGGTTTTATACACTCGAGTGCTTCACCGTGGGGTGTTCCGGTCCTCTTCGTCAAGAATAAGGATGGATCAATGCACCTCTACATTTATTATCATGAGCTCAATAAAATAGCGATAAAGAAAAAGTATCCCATACCACAGATAGATGACTTGTTTGATCAGCTTCGTGGGACCAGTTATTTATCTATGGTAGACCTTCGATCAGGATATCACCAATTAAAGGTGAGGAAAGAAGATATACCCAAGAATGCTTTTTGAACGAGGTATGAACACTATGAGTTCATAGTGATGCCCTTCGGACTCACTGATGATCTGAAAATTTTCATGGATTTAATGAATAGATTCCTTAAATATTACCTCGACAAATTTGTGGTAATATTTATTGATGATATTCTGATATACTCCAAGAGTAAGGAGGAACATGAGGAGCATTTGGAAATTGTGTTAAAGACTTTGCGATGGGAGAAGTTGTATGCAAAGTTCAATAAATGTGAGTTCTGTATGGAGGAAGTATCATTCTTGGGGCATGTTATCACCAGAAAAGGGATTTATGTGGACCCTACCATGACGAAGGTAATTGAAGAGTGGACCATGCCAACTTTTTTAATAGAGATCCATAGCTTTTTGGGTATAGCTGGGTATTATCGATGATTTTTGAAGAAAATTTTACAATTTTCAATCGAAATGACCATGCTGTCCAAGAAGGGAGTAAAGTTTTTTTGGACATAGGAATGTCAAGATTGTTTCAAAGAGTTGAAAAATAGGCTTATCACTACACCAGTACTCACACTCCCTACAATTGGAGAACTTTTTGTGGTGTATAATGATGCTTCTAAGAAGGGTATAGGCTGCGTGCTGATGAAAAATGATAAAGTGATAGCCTATTCCTCAAGGAAGTTAAAAATCAATGAGAAAAACTATCCAACACATGATATAGAGTTGGTGGCTATGATCTTTGCCCTGAAAATCTGGCGGCATTATCTCTATGGGGAGAAATGTGAGATATATACTGACCACAAGAGTCTCAAATATATATTCACACAGAAAGAGATTAATATGCACCAGTGAAGATGGATAGATCTCATCAAGAATTATTACTGCTCAATCCACTACCATCCCGGTAAGGCAAACAAGGTAGAAGATGCTCTAAGTAGAAAGGATCCCACATCTTTATCAAATATGAGAATTGAAAAGGACCCGATCTTTTTAGATTTGAAAATGATGGACCTGAGAATCATTAAGGGAGGAACATCATCAATCCTTTCTCAAATGATTTCTCAACCATCCCTCTTGGAGAGAATAATGAATGGTCAAAGAAAAGATGTGGAAATTCTAAAAAAGGTGGAAGATGTTAGAAATGGGAAATCCTCTAATTTCAATGTTGACGAGGAAGGAGTTGTAAGATTTGGGATGCAAATATGTGTACCATCCGATCCAGAGATAAAGAAGGATCTATTTAATGATGCACATAACTCGACCTTATTTATCCACCTAGGGAGAACAAAGATGTATTGATATCTCTGAGAAAACTTTTTTTGGGATAATATGAAAAGGGAGATTGCTGAATATACAACAATGTGTCTAGTATGTCAACAAGTGAAGGCTGAGAGACAAAGTTATAAGGGGATGATGCAACCACTACCCATATCAGCATGGAAGTGGGAGAACATTACCATGGACTTTGTCACTGGACATCCAATTTCATTCAGAATAAATAATGCTATATGGGTTATTTTGGATCATCTTACAAAGACAACTCAATTTATCACGATTCAAGAGGACTTCTCATTGGATCCACATGCACGGGTTTACGTCAAGGAAGTGGTAAGGCTGCTGGAGTACCACTATCTATTGTATCTGACCATGATCCCAGATTCACCACTAAGTTTTGGAAGAGTCTTCAATATGTTCTGGATACTTAGCTGAACTGCAGTATGACTTATCATCCTCAAACTGATTTCCAATCCGAGAAGACTATCCAAACACTTGAGGACATGTTGAGAGTGTGATCAATGGAATTAAAAGGAGGGTGGGTTCAACATATTCCTCTGGTTCGGTTCTCTTATAATAAAAGTTTCCACTCGAGTATCCAAATGGAACATTATGAAGCCATGTATGGGAAGAGGTGCAGAACACCGACATGTTGGGATGAAGTCGGTGATCGTAAGTTGCTAGGACCTAAAATGATCGAAGAAATGGTGGAAAAGGTGAAAACCATTCAGCAGCATATCAAGACAGCCCAGAGTTGATTGAAGAGTTCTACAAATAACCGTCGATAAGACCTTGATTTAATGTAGGGGACATGGTTATCTTTGCATATCTCCATGGAAGAAGTTCATGAGGTTTGGAAAGAAAGGGTAGTTAAGTCCTTGGTATATCGGCCCCTTCGTGATTCTTGATCGTGCCGAGGTTGTAGTCTATCGACTAAAACTTCCACCAACCATGGCCAAAGTACATGATATATTTCATGTATCCCTCTTAAGGAAGTACATACCATACACTTCACAAGTACTCTCTTCTGAGGTGGTATGGTTGGAGGATGATCTTTCCTATGAGGAGCATCCAGTGAAGATCTTGGATCGTAGTGACAAAGTTATACGCAACAAGACTACTCATGTGGTCAAGGTACTATGGAGAAACCATAAATACAAAGAGGAAACATGGGAACTGGAGGAGGCAATTAAGGAAAAGTATCCACATCTGTTTGGGGCCTAGAATGTAAAATAAAATTTTGTGGGCGAAATTTCTTAAGGGGGGAAGATTGTAATGACACAAACCTTTGTTAATGAAAATCCATCTTGATCTAATTAAATGTCTTAATATGTGAAATGGTTATACAACATATGAAATTATTTTGATTTTGGATTGTAAAATACCATTATGAATTGGGACTGTTGCTTTTGTATCCTTTGAACAGAGATCACATGATTAGTATAAATATGTGTTTTAACAAATCCAATTTACTCGGACAAAGGAAGAGATGGCCTCATCCAGTACAATTTTCCCATACGAAGCCCATTTTTCAGAGCTCGTAAAAGCGGTGGCATCATTGGGATTCACTCTTGAACAAGCCCTATCTGAGCTTCAACAGGTTAATCTCGAACGAAACTGCCTACGAGAGAAGTGGTAGTTGATAGAGATCACCACACGAGCAATGTTATCTGATCCACCACAAGAGTCTGTCACCATCACACACATCACCCTTCGATCTTATGTAGGTGTTTTAAGGGGTTATTCAACAAGACCCTAGTACTATGGCTATGTACATTATCTTTTGCATATAATAACGAATATACTTTCATTTTATTATAGTTACCTTAAAAATAATTTTTAAAGAACAAATAGTATTTTTAGTTAATGCTCATCTAATAAATCTATTTTGATGAATTAATGGATTTTTGAATTAAATAATAATTTAATGAAGTATTATTATTATTATTAAATTAATTATTTTTAAATATAAATGATCGTATAATTTTATGAATGCAATTGTAATTTTTATTAAGGTTTGAAAGCCATTTTTGTCCAAACCCGTGAATTTTCGATAAATGTCAATTATTATATTAAAAGTTAAAATTAACATATTTAGAAAATTGTGTAGATAAAATAAATATTATTTCTGAAATCAGTATGTCAAAAGTATCCAATAGTTAATTTTTCATAATTTTCTCAGACAGTCAAATTTTTGGGTAAAAATTAAATACCGTTTAAATATATAATCTATTTTATAACATTATTATCACCCAATAGTGATGTAATAAAATACTATAAGCTTTATGTTCGGCCAATATATGTTTTAAAAATTAAATAATGTGTTTTTGGGTGTGTTTAGCATCTTTTACAAAGCATTAATGGACCCTTCAAGACTTATTAAACATCTTGTCTTTTTTAGTTGTTTTCCTTGGGAGTGTGACTCACCTCCACATAAGAAACCCCATTATTTTAATAAGTTAGGACTTTGGACATATAAAATATTGTTTTACACTTCCCTTTTCTAAAAACCATGGGAAAAAACCATGGGATGGTTTTGATTTGGATTAGTTTAATGTGAGGTGTCCCAACCCTAAATAATAAAGAATTCCCTCACCTTTCCTATATAAGTCCACCCAATATCTCACTTTCTCGTCACTAAAAGCCTTTTGAGTTCATAAAACCACTACAATAATCCCTCTATAATCCTCCCATGGTGCCCCAAGATCCCAAAAAGCCTCTCTTAAGGCTTTCTCAAGCGTTTGGAAGCACACTTCTCAGTAAATGATTTCTTCCTCTCTCTTTTTTTGTTTATGTTTCATTATGATACTATACCAATTTAATTTCAATTATAAATGTAGGGGGTATGATTTCTCACATCCTATATAATTTACTATTTATGTTTTAATTACGAGGGACCCCTTTCTCTCTCATCGATGCCTTCCATGTACACCAGTTACTATGCCGAAATTCCGTAAGGGTTTTTTCTTCCTTTCTAATTTTTGTCCAATTGGATTTAAGTTGTTATTCCCTTTTAATTTCAATTATAAATGTTGGAGTACGGTTTCAAACCTCCCCCATACTTCCCTCTTTATGTTTGAATGATGGGATACCCCTTTCTCTCTCATTAAAAGTCTCTCATGTACAGTCGTTACTATGCCAAAATTTCAAAAGGAATTCCTCTCACCTAATTTACATTCAAGAAATTCTTTTGTATCATGAATCTTAATTCAATTACATTTGTTGGGAGATGTATCTATATGACCCCCTTACATTCCATGTCATTTAAATAAGATTAGACACTCATTTCCCTCTCATAAACCATTTTTATGAGTTCTTTTGTCACGTCGTTATGCTTGCAAAATTGCACCACGTTTTCCAAGCCAAAGTCATTGTATAGTGAATACCATGCCCATTTCTATATCAAGGGTATTCAACTTTATACACATTTATGTATTGTTTAAAGAGTTTCATGTTTGTAATTCACATTTATTTATCCTGGAATAAATGATTATGTCTAATGATTCAATGTTTTATGATCCATGTGGCACACTTATGCATGAAATGAAATGTTTAAGAAAGACGGGCCCTGATAGAACTCCAATGCATTGGGTAAAGTATAGTATCATGATACGTTATGTGAACTGGGTTTTGACTCATTCTAATTCAAGTGAAATGAGGGTTTACTCGTGCTTCATGTGTAATAAGGGTTCACTCATGCTCTATGTGCAATGAGCCTTGGATCATGGTAATTCCATGTTAAGAGTTGTTTCCACATTTCCATGTTCTGACTATCATGCTTTATCATGAAATTATGTTTATGCTTCTCTTGTGATATATTGATATGCCTATTATCTAACATGTATTGTATTCTTCATGTTATTCTATGTTTATTCCCTTACTGGACTTTGTAGATCACCCTTTTCTTATGCCTGTCCTTAGGTTATCCCATGAAATGCTAAGTACAAGGGAATGTGGTGGTCATGTAAAGGAATTTTTCAATAAAGATATTTCATGATTCATGTTTTATGTTGTTATGTAATGATCCTAATCCCCAAAGACACTATACCTCTCGATCTTATATGTTGTATCAAGTGACGTTCATGTAATAAATTATGTTTCATTGTGTAATAAACTATTATGGTTTTCAAATATAAGATGAATTATAATGTTATAAAATTAATAATTTGGTTATCAATATTCATAATGTCTATTTTATATCCCATTAATATTTTAATAATATACCATTGTTTAGTGAAACTCATTATCACATACAACGCAAGCTATCGAAGAAGGTCACTCTTGGGTATAACACAAGCCAAGTTAGTGTTATGTGTAGGCAAGATTCCTTTAGTATTGTGTATAACATAATCAAAACATAGTTCGTTTATACATTGAAAGGAATCTATACTCAGTGTTGAATTAAATCAGATCTATCAAAAGAACTTGAAATTGTGTGCAATATAAGCTAGAAATATTGTTGCATACACTACAAGCTAATAATCTGTTGCGTATAGAGCAAGCTAATCTTGTAGTTGCATACAACGCAAGACATCAATGAAATTAAAAAGAATTTATCTCATAAAATCTCGAGGTGTTACATTCTACCCCCCTTAAAATAAAATTTACCCAGAAATGTTTTTGGGTTATAAATAGTTTTCTACTTGAATGTTTCCTTCATGGAAACCCACATCATAAAAAGGGATACTAAGACATCATTTTAAAAATGAAGCATAGAAATGTAATGGCTACCCAATGTAACTCGTCACTAGGTTTCCAAATAGGATTACATTGGTGGGAAGTGAAAATATAGTAATGGGAGAGAAATCTAACCGTCATGTTCTGATTGATAGTGATATAAAATAATGTTTGGAGAAATTTAACTACCATAAATCCATAAATCAATGATGATTTAATGGACTATCTAATTTATCAGATAAGAAGGTACTTGGATAACTTTTTTTTTGTTTTCAAGATCCTTTTCCTAAAGTTGAAGAATTTTTTCATTAGAAGAAATACTTTTTTGATTTCAGTACAATTTATCATTCCATAAACAATTTCCACTTCATATCTTATTTAAATAAATGATGTTGAATTTTTCATTCTTGAAGTTTTAGTAGATCATGTCATATAATGATAAGTCATTCCATATATCTCAACAAAAATGTTTGAATATGTTATCAAATATGTATAAGTCCACCTATAGTGAGATAATACATTAATCTAACGAACTTAAACTAGAAAATAACTTATACTATCCATAAATGGATAAAATTACCGTCCTTATTAATAATTTTTTTAAAAAATTATAAGGAGGTGAAAAAAATATACTTAACATTTTTCTCTCATATCTCATAAGTAAGTTCTTGGTTGTCACATTCCAAACATCTAAATACCTTAATCATGTATTGTGTTGAAGAATTAATTACCATATAACATTAGTGAAAACATGAATTCTGTGAAAAGTTAACTCTTTCCATATACCAAAATCACAAAAATTTTATACACTCAAACCATGATATCACTTTGTCCTTGTATCATTAATGAGGTCCTTAATACTATCAGACATCTCATTATCTCTTTATCCCTTGATTATGTGCTTATCATGTGCTTTCTAAAAATATTTCAATCACTTTTCATGGTCACTAGTACCATATACATATGAAAAAACACAATGGACCAATACATAGATATTACCATATTCTATAATACTATAAAAGAGATTAAAAATAACTATTTTGGAATCCCATTACATAAACACTTAATCATTTCACCACTTAGTTGGAATACTCCACATCACCAATAGTGATTGCATGTGGTTTTAATTTTTCTTTGGCCTTAAAATGTTGTTGGCATCGATAATCATCCATAACCCTTTGATTCGAGAATTGGATAGCAGAATAACCCATTTCCTTTAACTTCTAACCCTGATTTCTAGGAGGTTTACTCTTTGGAGATTTATATTCATTCCCATTACTTCGACAGTAAAATGCTCGATGACCTTGTTTCCCACACATAAAACATTTATTTGTCCCCTCAAGATAATTTTCTCCATGTGTCCTTCCACATTTTGAGCATAAAGAAAATTTAATCTTCTTTTCTCTATAATTTTTATAGTTTTATTTTAATTCAATCCTTCTTTGCTTATCATATCCATGAGATAGATGAGGAAACACAATCTCCCTTTTTGCAAGAAGAGTATGAGTATGTTACATACTAAAAAATATGTCCTTGAACTCATCCCAATCCATGGAGTAAATTTTATCTTGTTTCCTCATATTCTTGATAATCTTCCACCACATATTCGATTTACCTTCCAAGAAATAAGTTCCCAAAATATCCTTTTCACATTCTAAACAATAGAGAATGAAAAATATCTTTTCAATGGTACAAATCCATGTCTCTACAACTAGTGGATTGGTCATCCCAATAAAATAAGGTGGATGTTTCCTTAAGAAAGATTCATGAGAATTTTGTTCCCCCCATTGGTCATTTGGGAGCCTAGTAGGATTTGTGGTCCTAGAAAAATATTCTTTATTTGATCTCCCATAACATTTGGTTGTTTAGGAGGAAAATCATTTCATTTCCCAGTGTGTTTATTATTAACATGGTTCCTTCAGGTTACAACCATCGTCTGAAAATAAGAATTAATAGTGTGAGAGGAAAAAAACATATTAAGAAAAAAACAGAGTCAAGGAGGTGTACCTTAAATCTCTAACATCATTGGGTTAATTCTAGGTTATTCATGATTGTTACCATAATTTTAGTATTGTATCCTATACTTGTACTTAACCTTAGGGACATACCTTTACATACCTTAGAAATATCTCTATGGATATCAATAAAGATTTAACATAGTAGTTTCCAAAGGTTAACTAAATTTTCACTCTAATACCAACTTTAGAGACCCTAGATTGACTTATATGGACATTAAATTACTTTTTCAGAATACTTAATACATGACAAAAATATACTCCTAATGACCATATTAGTTTTGTGTCTTTGGAAACTCGGAACATAATTTGCTAATCATGGTGATATATCATCAATATCTCCAATAAAGATAATCCCCTTTTTTCCTACCTAAAACCTTTCATTATATCCTGGAGAAAATAAAAACATAAAAAGGGTGAGCTCAAATTCTCAATAAGGGTATACATGGAGAAAATAAAACAAACCATATACATTTGAATGTAAAAACATGAAAATAAAATTACACATCAAAATCTTTAGTCATGAAATAAATCTTGGTAGTACGTAAGGAATATATCATAAAGAAACATTAACCATCATATAATAACATTGGAATAAAACATGTAATTATGGAAAAATAAGAAGAACATAATATGAATTCCATAGTATCAAAGGAATTACTGCCAAGACCATTATAGTAGACGAAGTCCAGTACTAAACCGAGTTTACCTTCCATTCCAGTCCTATATTATCAAACCATATTTACATGATTTTCCATCCATGTATATCTCATGAGATATAAATTATTACCTATTATATTGTAGGGAGATTTATGTCCCACCCATCTCATACTGAAATCATTCCTACATGTGCCACGAAAAAATAGAAACATTCACCATAGCATAACACATGAAATAAAATGGGTTTACTAAAAAACATTCAATCATAATTGATATAAAAAAAATAGATTTCCTAAAAAACATTCCCTCATATACAAAATCAAATCACAGTAATAAAAGGTATTTAAATATGACCCTATGTCATCTTAGATGGAAAATAATTTTGATAAAACAGATGAACTTAATTCATGAGGAAAATATTCTTTCTTCTTTAAAAACGTTTTCCTTCCACCAAATTTTATGAAATTTTAAAAGGGAAGAATTCATTTGAAAATAAACTTGAAATATTTTATAGGGAGATTCGTGTAAAAATATGTTCATACTGTATAAGTTAAAGAGACATTATCCTCAAACTTTTTCAAGAAAAATAAAAAAATACCCCATATGAAAAAGAAAAGAAAGATTCCTTCCAAACCACAAAGTAATGGTAAAAATGGGTAAATAATAATTTAAAAATATTTATAAGAGTAGTACAAATTTTATGAGAATAGTTTTAAAAAAAATCGACTTTTATGATAAATATATTCCTAGTGGATACTTAAGAAAAAAAAATCTTGGATAAAATGTGATTATATAAGTTATCCCTTACCTTAGGATTGATTTATTCCGTATGTGTCCCAAACTCATGTATAGTGAGTTTCAAAATATTATTAACCTATCGCAAAAAAAATAATAGTTATAATATCATTTATGATTCACTTAAGACATTATATTACACGTTCATTTGTCAATTCCATTTCAAATTTTTTTTTGGGTAATAATCGTTTCATTTATCATACATGGTTGGACTTGTTATTATTCACATGATTACTTAGATCAGGATTTAAATAATTCCATAATGTAAAACATGATTTATATTTCATATATATTTTGTATATAATATATATATCAGATCGATAAATGTAATGTAATACACCGTTCATGGAGACGGTAGGTCGTATGTACGCATGAATGCTGTTTTCGGTTCCTTATTAAATTGAATGGAAGTAAGTAAATGATATATATATATATACAGAAATAAATCAATTAGAATTATCATTTCATATATTTCTGGATTATTTATTATATATACTTCATTATCATTCTTTAGTGGTTAACGTGGAGAATGAATCTCAGCGTGTCGTAGAGACGGTAAGCCGTACGTACGCACAAGCGACAATATCATTCCCATAATTGATGAATTGTATTGAAGTGGATGGTATATAACATATCGTAATTAGTATAATGTTATAATAATAATATATATTTATTATTTATACCATTATATCCATCCATGGTAGGTGGTGATGAAAAAATATTACACCATGACGTGGAGACGTTAAGCCGTATGTATGCATGCATGATGATTTCATTTTTTGTAGGATGGATACAAGGTGAAATAAGGGTTTTCATATTTATAATAATATATAAGTGTATGATTTAGACTGATGCTAGTACTTTATAATTAAACATCAAAATAAGAGGAATTAGAAGAATAAATGAATTTGAAAGAATTGGTAGAAAAGATTACATCTTCCTTGACGTGCCTCCTTTAAATTTTCTCTTAGGTGACTAGAGTTGGTCTTTTCAGAAGCCAAAACCTATAAAATGTAACTAGGGAAGTTTATAAGATAAATGGGAAAGTTTTATCAGAGCTTGAAGGCTCAATATAGATTTAATTGGATAGGGAGGATGTTCCCTTTTGTAAAAGAGGAGAGGGGAACTTTAGGAATGTCCTAAAATATTAATTTATTATGAATTCAATTTCTATTTAAAATGGTCCAAAAATTATTCAATTCAAATATTATATGATTTTTGTTATAATAACCATCATCCAATTATTTTTAGAAATTTTTTGAATATTTTTTCCCTTATCGTTATTCTTTGACCCTTATTTTACATTTTTTAATCTTACCATGATATCATGTTATTTACACATTCTAGGTTAATGTAATTACCATATCATGTCAAACGACCTACAAAAAGTTATTTATGAAATATTTGGACTTATATTAACCATTTTTTTGAATCATATATTTTATGTAATTTAATATCATTTAATGAATTATTGTATGTTTTAAGTTATGAATTATGTCAATTTTGGACAATATACATATTGGACTTTTTAACAAAATTCATAACAAAATAATTCCTTAGAACCAAATGATTAACCTCATCCCAAGTATGTCAATGTAATCTATAAAATTAATGGATGACATGAAAATATTCAAATTAACTTTCCATTAATATTTATAAATTCATTTACTTGAATCTTTCATTAATGAGGTAATCACTACATCATAATTTTGTTGTAAATAAATATATTTATCTAAATTCAAACAATTATAATTAAAATACCATGATGTAAGAAACATTTTTACATTAGTAATGAATATTTTTAAACATAGATATCAGTTACATTACACTATATTAAAATTGATTTAGTAAAATATATATGTTTAGGTTATAATTATCTTTACTTTAAATTAATTCTTATAAAATTTCATTTTCACATCCATGTGAATCCATGGGATCCCAATATCGACCCAAGGAATCCCATGGTTGGACATATCTTATCCAATATGATTATGATATTTTTTAGGGTAGTTTAATATTGTTATAATATTTGTTTTCCCTTATTTTCAGGATTTACATTTTATCCATGGTAAATAAAATAATTATTGAAGTTACTATTCATAATGTCTAAAAATAAAAGTTGCCATTTTACACAATTTGAAAATCCTGATTCAAAATATGGAATCCATTTTTCCAAATTCAAAACACAGATGTTTCAGTAATTAATTTTAAATTAATTCCCGTTGTCAAAACTGTAAAGCGGGTTTTTAAGAGGTAATAACTGTCAAAATATTAACATCTGTTTATGTCCAATTTTAAAGTAAAATTACTTCCAATGAACAAAATTGGATTAAATGATAAAAATATAATCCAATTATAATTTTTTTAAAAACTAAATATATATTCTATCTATATATATAAATTATATTAAAATACAGTTTTGAATTAAAATACATTATTTATTACTATTCATAAAAATATGAATTTTATCAGAAAAATACAAATAATTCATCCAAAACAAGTTTTGATGTTCCTATTGTAAAGTAGAAATTTATTTTTTCATGATGAACATATAAAAGTTAAAAACTAATATTTAAAATGGGTTCTCCATCCAAAGGCGATAAATATCTATTTTTTAAAAAATAATTCTTTTATCCGAAAAAAATCGATTTTGTTCTTATACCGTGTTCTATAAAAAGTGTAATATGAATGATAATGTTATAGAACTCAAAATGGGATGAATAATATTCATAAAGGCTAATTTATATACCATTAAAATTTTAAAAATATATCATTGTCTAGTGAAACTTGGTATTGCGTACAACGTTAGCTATCGAGGAAGGTCACTCTTACGTGTAACATAAGTCATGTCAGTGTTGTGTGTAGTGGAAGCTTCCTTTGGTGTTGTGTATAACATAATAAAAACATTTTTCATTTATACATTTAAAAAAATATATACTCAGTGTTGTGTGAAATTAATTCTATCAAAAGAACTTGAAATTGTGTGCAACACAAGCCAAGTATAATGTTGCGTATATTGGAGACTGATAGATATTGTGTATAGTGCAAGATAATCACGGTGTATAATAAAAAAAAATAAATCAATGAAATTAAAAAGAATGTATCTTATTAAATCTCAAGGTGTTACAGGGAGACTACACGACATGTACTTATGAGCTACACACCATGTTCCTAGATTGTTGTGTATACGGGGTAAAAAACTGGGGCTTTGAAATGTATCTTGGATAGATTTCATAGTCTATACTAACTAGCTACTTGAATGTGTTCTGATCATTTTGTGTCCACATAACCCATGGAATGACTCAACAGGTTCTTCAGACATGGAACAAGATGTCCAGTACTCCTGTTACTTGCCATGTGTTCTGGAATCTTTGTGCTTTCACAACATGCCCAATTAATATGTGTGTTCTATAGACATCATAATTAATAAACTATACACCATATATAATGGATACACATGGCCTATTTCATTAATTATATAATCTATCGACCCCACACAAAAATAAATCATGTATTTAACCATATATTTTGAGAGACTTTTTCTGCTAAACCGTGTAAACTACAAGATTTTTACACCATCAACACACTTTGTAACACAAAAACCCATGTGTATTTTTGTATTGGTATACACATTTTTTTTAATAAATGAACTAAATTTTTATCTTCTTGGTGTTTCATGTATACCACGACTTGACTAGGTACAATGATGTTGGGTACATGGCATGTACTTTGGCCACATACTATGTAACCTAATCAACCAACCAATGACTTTTTCCACTTCCCAATGGAATATATGATCATTCCTGATCTATTCATAGTAATTAATAAAATCAAAAACCCCAAAAAATGAAAGTTAATATTTCAAAATCAATTTATTTAAATGTTATTTTGAAGGAATAATAATATAGAAATTAAAAGTTTAACCAAAATTTCGAATAATGGATCAATAATCAAATAAATATTTATAAATATAAAATTTAACCCACCCTATGATACCACATGAAGGTTCCATACACAACATAATCACTTTCTAGGTAAATAAACAATATGTATTTTTTCGGATTGGATGGATCAATCTCAAATTTTTGAAGATGTAAATGTCATGACCAATAGAAAGTTTCCATAAAATATTAACTTAGAAACACCAGAACAGAGATAGGATTTTTTCATGTTAAATTTATAATTAATTTAAATAATAATTTAAGAAATTTTACCATATATTTTCATCATTCTTTGATGAATATTTTGATCATCTGAAACACTTTTTTGTATTATCATCATTTTGCAGGGAGGACCAAAAGTATAGCCCCTCTAGTAGCGATCCTCATGTGGTACTCTTATCTTTAAAAAATATTAATAGATTTTCATGTTCTAGAATGAAATATAAATAATATTGTTTTCTTGATTGTTTCATGATCCTTCAGGATCGAATGATTCTTTTTTTCTTGAGAATATAAGAGAAGGAAGAATTTATAGTGAATTTTGTTGTTCACAATGATTATAAATTATCGATTAACTATACAAAATAGACATATACATATATTTATATTATTTATCTTGAGGTTAAAAATTATTATTTAATTTCATAATGGACCATAAATAAAATAATAAGTCATATCTAACCCCATTCCAAATAGTGATAATGATAATAATAATATTATTTTATGGCATGTGCTAACTGGTTCAATGATAACTATTATTTTATCATCTTCTAAATTAATATTTATCACCAGACACAATCGTGTTCCACTCATCCTCTTCTACATATATCGAATATAAAAATATATATTTAATTAAATATTTATTCCTAAATAAATATCTAATTCACAATCTGGAGAATGAGTATTTATTAAATGTTCAATAAAAATTAATATTAAATCCACAGTCTAGTGAATAAATATTTATTATATATTCATGTATTTAAATAAATCAATTATTGATGAATATATAATTATTTATTACCTTTATAATATTAGAGATCAATAAATTCATAATAAAATATTTCATCAGTCTTGATAGTGACAATTATTCTAAATAATTAAAATCAAATAGAATTTAATTGATATTGAATGGAAATAATTAGTGTGTAGCCCACTAGGGTTATTTATTTGTGGAATTTGGTGGGATTTCTTAACATCTAGGATTACTATATAGCAATGGATCAAGGAACCCTAGAGAAATAATGTAATTTCGTAATATCGACAACCACACATGAACGCTTACTGTGCAATGTAATACCTTTGTCACAATATCCCATCAATCTGGTCACACACATGCATACATCTTCATCAAATGTCTTTGATTATTATTTATTTTAATATTTCAAATACACTCATTACACCATGGATAGGGAATTTAATGCAATGGTTCCATTTTGATCAATGGGATGAGATATTGACTTCAATAAAGATATAATGGAAAAAATCCTTCCTCGAATTGTTGTTTAAAATCATGTCATTCCAAATTCACCAAATATACCATAACACCCATAAATATATGGTGTCATGGTTTAGTTATGTATATAAAAGTATGAGAGTCACAAAAATAATTAATAATAATCATGAAGTCTAATTACCGTTAAACATGCTCATATATAGTAATATCTCATGACATATAATCATTGTAATTCCTACTGACGGGTATGTTCGCATAATATTCCATCTTGTAAAGTATAAAGAGTAAAATTTATGAGAAAAGCCTTATATTATTATGGGTACTCAGAATAAAATTTTAATATTGTATGTGTTCCATCACAGTATGTTATTCGATCATAGAACTATATTTTAGAATATCATTATGATATTTCAATGTTCTCATCATAGTGGGGGATTGTTATAACCATAACAATGTGACAGATACAGTAGAAAAATATTACATTAAATTAATTTATAAAATTTATGAATATGTAATAACATGTTTTATTAATATATGAATATTTGAATATGCATGTAATCCAAAGTACAAACAATTGGTTCTAGAAGACCAACCCCAATAGAAACACTAACGTCGAGTGATAAAACCATATCACCATTTAAACACATCACATTAACTGAGTTAAAGGTATCCTTATAGGAATAGAAGAAAAATAAATTTCAATTCACAACTATTCCTAACCCTAGGTTTTCCCCCATGAACAACTTCATCAAGGAATAGAAAGAAAAATGGAACATAATGGAAAATGGGGATAAATCCAAACAAAAACATGTGTTACCTTGATGAATCCCACAAAAACTATAACAATTTTCCAAACATGAGAGGAAAATAGTTGTGTAAAGGTTCTCAGGTCACATCCTTTTATGTGGGTAAGATTTTAAAATAAACCATAAATAAAAATAATTGGAAGATACCAAAATTCAAAAAACTATTCAGGTTTCATAGTATATTGATACAGTTTCCCAAAAAGTGTGGTCACCATGTGATATAAAATGTTAAAAACAATATAGTTTACATGATTTACCTTAAATTGTTTTCCGAATTTTACGCATAATAATGAAACAAAATAATAGCTTCAAATTTTAGAAATATTCACCTTAAGAAACTTAAAACTCAAGGGAGAATTTAACATTATAAATATGGACAAGAAATTGAAATTTATGGGTGTCACCCCATAATTTTTTTTATTGTTTAGAGGATTGGGTAGAAATATTTTGGATAGAAATACACAATTTCCACACTAATGATACATCATCACAAAATGAAAACCAATAAAATCAGAACCCAAAAACAAAACCACCAGAGAACCTAAAATCCCATTATATCATAACAATTCCAAAACATTAAAAAATCTATTTTTCTTGACCAAAGTGGGGTATATCATGATAGGTAGGTATAAATACTAGAAAAGAGTTTAATAATGACCTAAAATATGAAAAAAACCAACCCCATTCCATAATGAATACAACAACACAAATCTAAAAGCGGCATCCTCGAAGAGGAAAAACATGAAACAAGGGATAAAAAACAAAGCTGTTAAGTGGAGAAGAATAAAAAGGAAGATATCATTTCATCATCAATGGGAGATAACATGGAAACCATAACAATGATGTTGGTAAAAGTGAGTTATACCAAGGGATAATGATGACATCCAATTTTGAAGTTATATTCAGAGTTTTGTTCGATGGTTGTGGCATTGAATAAATTATAGGAAATGATTGATAAGATTGATGTATTATATCATGGTTTCTAAAATATACATATAAAGGATTATTTTCAACAAAGAGATCTAAGTCTTCCATTATCCAATGCCAACATAATGAATCAAGATTTCTTGAGGTGAAAATTTGATTTATATTTTCATGGTTCATTTGATTTATTTTTATTAGGTGAAATTTAGTAGTTTAATTCAATGAGTTTTTATATAATATATATGACAATTTGTTTGGGATATTATTATTATGTTATTTAAAAATGTGAAATTTTTCTGTATGAATTTGTTATAAATTATTCGATATATATATTTTTTATTTAGATTAGGATTTTTTTGAGAAAAAAATAATAATAACATTAATTATATAGATATTTTATTTATTTTGGTAGAAATAATTTTAAATTTATAAATGTGTTTAGTGTTTTTATTTTGTTTATGTCTATAGTATTGAGGGTGGATCTGAGCGATATCCCTAAACCCACTAGTTTACTATGTAGAAAGCCTAATAGGCCTCTAATTTTTATTTAAAATATATTTAATTGTAATATGAATAGAATGAGAAACCTATAGTTGATTTTATATAAGTAGATTGTTATGGTAGTAGAAAACAAATCTCTCTCAATCTTGAATATTTTTACCTTCTCTCATATGTAACATAGTCATTTTTATAGATTTATTACCGATAGTCGGCATTAGAAGTGACTCAACTATGATAAGTTAAGGCATAAATTTATTCTAAAGGAATCAAGGTTCAGTTTAGTGGCTAGAACTAAAATAAATTTTCCTTTATTATTTAATATTTAATATTTTTATTTTTTGGTGCAATACTCAATTTTTGTTTCTTATGTAAATAATTTTTTAAGTATAAGGTAGGTTTCTAAAATCATTAATTTATGTATGTAATCCAAGTTTATGTCTTGTATTAGTAATAAAATTGATGAATTATATTTATTAGGTAGGATATTATAATGATCATGTAGCATTTGAAAATGAGAATTATTAGATAATGTGATTAGAATTTAATTAACAAAATATTTTTATAAAATAAGTTTATTACTATTAATATTTAATATTTTAGGAAAAGTTTCATTTAATTTTGATCTTGAAAATATTAAATCAAAATTTAGGTTATTGAAAATTACGATTCTATATGTTAAAAATTCCATAAATTAGGATATAATATTTAATGATATTTTATTGTGAATTATTTTTAACTATAAGTAAAAAATAATTTGACATATAATAAATAATTGAAACTTCTATTTTTGTAAATGTCTATAGAAAATTTAAATTTATAGAGCCTAAAACATAAAATTATTATATGAAATTGATGTGTTTGGTTTAAATAAATTAATTGTGCACTTTTTAGTTGAGATTATGTTGTTACTATTTTATCATAGTTGGATCAAAGATAATATTTATAATCAATTTTTTAATAAAAATATGACTTTCAAAAGTTTATCAACAGAATATGACTTATTTTATGTGTAGATATTTAAAAAAAATGAAATTTTAAAATATATTTTTGTTTTGGAACTATTTTATCATTGTGAAAATCTATACACTAAAATCATCAGGTGGGTGTATAAATAATTTCTAGAGCAGAACTGTAACAAGTGATGTGTTACATGTGACTTGATTTAACCTTAGGGTAGTATATGTCGTGATATACTGGGATATTCCATGAGGTTGGCATGAAAGGTTTTTTAGAGAAATATTATTTCTCGTGATATACAGTTTTTTTGTTATTTAGATTAATATTATCATGATAATGTTTTCTAATACATAGTGAGAGACATCAGACTCCTACCACCATTGGTTAAGGCCAATACTCTTTTATTGGGATTCCTTAGTTAGTAGCTGTTTATTTTAATTTTATTTTGTTTAGAATATTCTTATTTTTCATTCATTTAATTTCTTATTATATTATAGTTAAATACTTTGGTAAACTTCAAATAGTTTTTTAGGTTCATGATGGTTCCATTGGGAATAATATCTCACACCATGTATGTTTAGAAATATTGAGCACAAATATTATACATGTGATCATGAAGGTAATGGAAGGAATCAGTGGTAGCTTAGAGTTGGTGACTAGAACCATTTATTGATGGATTTTGGGGGTATTTGTGATATATAGTCTCCTGTTTTTTTAATTTACATATGGGATTGATTTTTATGATGTGTTGTAATCTGTTTACTCATAGTATAACCTTAGTATGTTTTTTTACTACAATATAAATAAGACATGTTGGGTATAATTTTTAATATTTTATAGTGTAACTTAAGATACATTTCCACTAATATTTTTATTATTTCATATTATATTTCTTTAAACTATGAAACATTAGAGGGAAATAACTTCTTAAATATTAATTTTTAACTTATAGTGATTTTTTTGAGCCTTAATGGATGTGGAATCACCCTTGATTCCATTTGGTGGTTTAAAATAGTGACATAATCATGCCGAACAAGATGTTTACAAATTTCATAAGTGAACATTTTTTATTTAATATTTATATTTTAGAAAGGTGGAGAGGAGATTATGGGTAGAAACATGGTATGAAAGTTGTTCATATATGTTTGGCCAACACGAACATAGTGTAATTAGATGTAATTGGGGAGGTTAAGGATTTGATTAATGATTTATAAATGATAATTTTTTATATTTATTTTTTCGAGATTTATGGTAAATTGTTGTGGTTCATACATAATTTTAGTACATATGAATATGAAATATTTTTTTGTGTTCGTTTTTGTTCATGGAATGTTGTGTTATTTGTGATATTGATTTTAGTTAAATGATTTTATTATACTAAAATTATTATTTTTTGAATATTACATTAATAATGAATGTATGGGTTAAAATTATTGGAAAAGATTTTAGGATATAATAGCGTCGAGTTGATTGATTTTTATTTTGTGTCTGTGTGTAATAAATGGAGAATTATTTTTTTTTATTGAATTTAATTTTATTATACTATTTTCGTGTGGTTTGATTTTATAGAATACTATCCCCCAAAAAGTGTATCAGTGGGAATGTTTAGTAATAGGTGGAGTGGGAGAAATGTGAGGAGGAGAATTAATATAGTGAGGCAAAGTAGGCCCCATTTGAGAAATCCCCATTTAATATTCATATATTGGATTACCTACTTTGAATAATCCAAAATTTAGATAATTTTATGGATAAAATGAGGAGATGGCTATGGCGTATTTTATTTAGGATATCTATGCTCAAAGACATATATTTTTCATAGCTGAAAGAGGACCATGGGTTGTGTATATTTTTATTGAATTTATATCAAGAATTTTTTAATTAATTTATACCCTATATATTAGAGAAGTAATCTTTGATTAGTTCATGATTTAAATATAAACACATAGATGGTGGGAAGTAATTTTTATTGTGAGGAAAAATAATAATATTATTTGGTATTTTTCCAAGATATGATCTGATAGTAGTTTTAACATGAGACCATGTGGATGTATTAGAGATATAAATTTTTAGATTTGAAGTAGGAGAACATGTCTATACTTGATAATACTACCATTTTCACTAAATTTATCCATTTTTCCACCCACTATTGGAGGAGACAAGGCCAAAAGGTCCCTTTATTTTTAATATTGGGTTTTAATCCAATATATTATCATGTTTAGTTTCTTTTTTACAAACATTTACAAAGTTTGTAAATAAGGAATTTATTATAGACAAGTATTGGGGATTCAATCGTTCATCAATTGGTAGTGGAAATGGATCAGATGAATTGAAGAAGAGGAAGTGAAATTATTATTTTCATGTTACAAAAGGGTTAGGTTGTCATAAGAATACATTTTTTAATTTTTTCTAGAGAAATTTCCCATTTTGAGTATTTATGGTGTGTTCACGTGTCTCATACTCATACATTATATCCCATTGAGTCAAATTAGTATAGATCCTATAGTGGGATGGGATGTCTTTATAAGTATTTTGGGATGTTTTTATATATTATTAGAGACCATGTTTTAGAGTTAGTGTAGGGATCTCAATATCTTTCTACGATTTATCATCAAAGTGGTAATCAAGATTCTTTAAGGATATTTGGATGATGGAGTGGTTGAGGTTCATAGGGCCAGACTCAGTAGAGTAGTAAAACACATAGTGGCTGGATAGATCAAGGTATGGACTGTGGTATAGTTCCTTTTTAGTTTTTTATGTTGATCGAGTGTTTATAGATACTAGTGAGGGTTTATCAATAGTATGAGGTATGATGATAATTAAATATACCATGGTTTGAGTTTTATTTGATATAGGTTCCACTCATTAATGTATTTATTATCATCTGGTTTTTCTTATGGGATCATTTTTGGATCTTATATCTAGGTTGATGGCCATTAACACCACATTTGATAGATGATCTAACATAATCATGAAATGTTTCAGCATTACTATTTTTTGAGGGTATGTGAATAACTGTAATTCATATTCCATATATATGCTGAATATTTATGTTCTAATGGGAATGGACTGGTTGACATAGTAATGAAATGATATCAATTTTCACTAGTGGTGGGTATCCATCTCCTCTACGAATGACGACTCTTATATATTCATGGGATAATTGAACATTAAAGAGATTCAGGATTGTTTTTATTTGGAATATATGAGGTCTATCACTTCTTTTATGTAGTGGTAGCTCTAGGATTATTTAAGGGAGATGTAAAAATCTTAAGGTGGTTTATCATTCAAAAAACAATTCTTGAATATTTCTTTAGGATTATTTCATAGAGGGTGGTGCATTTTACTATTAAATAATGACCACTCATTGATCCAAGGATACCGTAAGGGGCTCCACGATGTTAGGGTTCCTTCTGGCGCCACATTCTTTTCTCCCATCTCAGGTTGGATCTGGTCCTATCTTTGTTGCTTCAGATTGGTGTGTTCGCGACGATTGGTATCTTCCATAGGCAACAATGTGTGGGATCATTCTCCTTATAAAACCTCATCATTCATGTTCTATTCTTGCCCTAACCTTTGAGTTGGATAGGGCTTCCTTGGAGGCATGTTGTTGGTACAAGGTTTGTGATTTAGATGCTATGATATGGGGGTTGTCTCTACTTATGGTGCTGGATGTGAGTATGTTGGTAGTATCTGGTCTTTTTTTGTGGATTTGAAGGCGGCACTGGGATCTGTGGATGGATTGTTGTGAGGTATTCTTCTGATGAGCTCTGATTTGGTAGGTCATCTCTTCATTTTTTGTTTGTTAATTTCTCTGTGGTCTATGTTTATGGAAGTGTTTCTTCTTGAGTTTCAGTTTGGGGATATTCATTTTTGGTTCAAATTTTCTATTTGCAAGGAATTCTGGCATTTGGGGGCATTTTGGATTCGAATTTGCTTGAAGTTTGTGGAGGTAGTGATTTGAAGGTGTGAATCGGTGTTTGGTTCCTGAACCTCTAGAATGTTGGGTTATTCTACCGGTACCTACAAATGTTGAGGTGCTGTAAAGTATGGGGGTTTGAAAATTTTGAATTCATGAAAATGGTGGAGCTGCTAGTTGAATGTGTTGAATCAATGGAATGGAATTTAGGTTTTGTGAGTGACAGCTTGGTGTTTGTCCTTAAACACTTGTTCTATGGTGTTATGTTGTTTTAATACGTATAGTTCTATATGGTTTCTCACTTTTTCCTCAAAAGTGATGGATTAATAAAAATATAATTTTTAATCATTGAGCTAATGTCTACTCCTCCTTACCATAATGAACTAGTATTGTTAAGGAAGGTAAACATTTGAGTTAGAGGACCATAAATATAATGGATTCATTTAGATGTTTGTATCACTTTGGGGTGATCATGTTATTTTTCCTATGACAGAAAAATCTCCTTTTTGATTGTGTCTAGATTATTGGAATCATTTCAAGGTGTCAGTTTAGCACTGATATCCCTTAATCTCGATAGATAATATATTTCATCTTCTGTGGGGATCCCAATGGTCTATAATATTTATCTTCAATTAGGAGACCATTAGATTTTAGTATGAGATTAGCATGTTTCCATGATGGTCCTTTAGAGTCAGTATAGATATCAGGAGTTCTCTATGATGTTGTTTGGGTTGAAAAACAAGTTCGAAGTGTTTATGGACATAATGAACAAGGTCATTCATTCATTCATTTATTTATTCATGATATTTTTAGTTGATGATATATTGATATATTCAATGAGTTAGAATGAGATTGATGAGAATTTGGCTATTTTATTACTCAATTTTAGGACCAGTAGTCTCTTTCCTTAGTTTCCTAAATTCAATTTTTAAATTCAAGCAGTAAAATTCTGGTTTCACGTTTATAAAACCCCATAATTTTAATATTATAAAAATTTCATTCTCTAATATATGTATTTTGTTAAATCAATTTAAAAAAATATATACAAAGTATGAATATACTATATATATTTTGAAATATTATAACAAAGATATTAACAAAAGTAAATTATAAAATTTTAACTTTATATTTTTGGTACATCGCAGTCCCCTAAAATTATTACAATTGTGAGAAAAACTATAATAATACAAGTAACTATTTAAAATAACATTTCCATTTAAAAATGGAATATAAATAAATAAGATAGAAAATTGAGTGAATGAATAATAAAGGAAATTTGGACTATTTAAAGGAAGTATAATGACAATTAGGAAGAATAAAATACTATTGAACTCGAAATCATGAAAATGGGAATAATGATAATCCCAATAATAGTATTTATAGTTAGTAAAACTATTCAAATATAAAAATTATAATTCTATAAAATGATTTCTAAAATCATATGACTTAAAAGAAGAAAATATGTTTACATTTTAATAATATATGATTTAACATATTTAATAAATAATTAATTTTATATAAAAATTAAATATTATAACAATAAAATCTTGAAATTTAATTTTCTTAACATATATATTCTAAATAATTATCAACCATATAAGAAATAATAAATAATATAAAATATAAATGTATTCACTCATAAACAAAGAGATACTTTGTATTGGAAATAAATTGTTTTCTACTCATTATATGATTTTATTTCATATTTAAATTTTATTTATTTATAAAATTAACTTAATAAAAGATAATTATTTCTTTTAGTAAAAACAATGAAATTATATTAGAGATATTTTTTATTTTTATCGAAAATTTTAATTTTTTGGTGAATTAAATTTTTTTTGATTTTATAAATGTTGTAGGTTTTAAGAAATCATCATATCATAAATATGAATAATAAATTTAAAATTTTATAATTGATTAAACTATATCTAATTAACCAAATAATTAATTTAAAAATTATTAGTTTATTTTGTAATGCAATATTTGAAATTGTAGACCCTGAGTTTTATTTTATTCTAATAGAAAACTATTTTTAGTTATTTACCTTTCATAATGATTTTCTAATATTACATTCAGTTTATGGTAGATTTTAATGTCAAATAAAACTCATTTTTAAAATATAATCCAATAAATTCATAGAAATAAATATTCTACAAAGTATTTGGACTAAATAATAAAATAATCAATACTTTGTTCTAAATTTTCTCTCCTAAATTACGAAATATACACCCCTCCACCCCTTCTCCACTCATCAAAAAAGCCTTAATTTGAAAAATATAAGAGAAATTACTTCTCTAAAATCCTATATCCACATCCCCAATCTTCTACTATGACCCAAAGTTCCTCCTTTGAATGATTTATTCTTAATCTAAAGGAGGTGGATTAAGGTTCAAGACAAAAGTTTCAAAACACATGATTCCATTTCAATTCTCCCATAACCACTATATAAGATGGTTTAATCAATTAAATTAAATTTATGAAAAATAGTTCAATTTTTTTAGGATCCACCAGTTTATGTCTTCTTTATAAAACTCTATTAAAAGAATTTTTTTTCACTCGTGGTAATTTATTTCTACCTATGTGAAAAATGATATTCTACTTTTTAATTATGAATTATATATATGATATTAAAAATTTCATAATGAATTAATATGGAATAATAATCAAAGAAAATATTTTATATGATTCTGTAATGATAAAATATGTATTATAATAATAACATTTAATGTGAAAGAATCAGTTATTTTTTTATTTTCAAAAACAATCTTACTAAAGAATATTATTTGCTTCATATAAATTTAGTTACCTATTGAACCTCATTACATATATAATTATATAAACCATATTACATAATATATTTATATCTAATGTAACCATTGGACTATGAAATTTTACCATTAACTCAATATCGAAACAATTTTGGAACCACGGACCGAACATTTTTGAAACTGTTACCATGGACAATATAAATTTAATAATTGAATAAAAAAAAATTAAAATGAATCAAAATAAATTAAATTAATATTAAATAAGTTTTTAATAATGTAACTACGAAAAGAATTTTTATTATTCATGAAGTTATAATAGTGTTTGATGTAAGACAAGACTTGAATTAAGGGTTTTTTCCCTCTCTTTCTCATTATTGAAGATATGTTATCTATAACTCTATGTATCTCTATGTTCTTATTTTTACCGTTATAATATTATTATATTATATACTCATGATTCCCATTATTCCTTTTTAGTGGATATTGATGTCTCTATTTTTCCCATTTTATTTTTTCATTAAGTAAACCCTTTGAAGCTTAGAAAACAATTTATTAACGTTCTCTATCCTTTCCCCTAAATTATTCTTATGATTTTCTACTCATAAATAAATAAATAAATATATATATATTATTTCTAAAAAAACTTATGTATTTTAACTTAAAATATATTTCATTATTTTTGGTTTTATAGTAACTCTATGCTTTTATCCATTTTCAATACCATTTTACCTTTTCTCAAAAGTTCTATAAAATAATTTTTTCGATGAATTATTATTAATATTTTCACTTTATTTATATTTTTATTTATTTTATATTTTATTTACTCGTAATTATTTTTTTTCAATTAATTTATAGTAATATTTAACCCCACTTTTTATTTGGATCCTATTGGATTCCTTGATGGTTAATGATTTACATATTTATTATGTTACCTATTTGTTTCATGAGGGTATATATAATTTTTATGCTTTACATATGCTTATATTCTATTTTTCCCAAATATGTGATGGGGAACCTATCATGGGGATCATCACTAATGATTTTTTGAACACTTGAAAATGTATTAAAATATTGGGACACATGTTCCTTCTAGAGAGGAGGGTGTTTTAGTTTTTTTTCTGTATTTGTTTATTTTAATTTGTTATGAAAAATATGATTACATTTTTTTGAGAAATAATGTGAATTTGTTTTAAATGCAATTTAAAAAGATTGTGGCTCAACCTAGGATATCCCCATAATTTTCCTATTCTATCATAAATCAAATTAACTCCCCAATATTTCTACCTCTAAACTGATGAAACCTCAATTGATTACCCTTACCTAGTTACTACAATATTAATTGAGAAATTAAATAATAACTATATTCACTATCCTTTCACATATAATTGAGTAGATATCTCCAATAAATCCGAAATCAACCCCCCACTCATTGAATTAGAAAGTGAATAAGTTCTAGGTGGTCTATGTGTGAAAAATTCATTAAGAGGGGTTGGGAGGTTCTCTAGGTATGGACTACTTGGGTCCTTGAATTACATCACTTGAGATTACAACAAATGGTAATTAAAATAAAGTAATAGAAAAAAGTTCAATAGACCTATCAGTGATATCTCCCATGATTCATTCCGTCATCCTCAAAAATGAACAATTAACCTCATATTGAAGTATATGGATCCATATTCATTTAAATAAATATACATCCCACATAAGAAGCATAACTTGTGACACCCCAAGATTCCACGCTATGCTTCTCTTTGAATAATACAGTAGCGTGTGTTGTATGCAACTTCGAGTTCTAACACACCACAACCAATCAAACTAGCCATTATGAATACTAATACCCACTTTTTGAAATTTTATAAATTTTATTTCAAAATGGACTTCAATTTTGGATTTGGAATATCGAAATTAGATTTGGATGAATTTTTGGTATTTTTCTAAAAACTTTCAATTTTTGATGAATAGTGAAAAACACTGAGTCATAGTTTAAAACCAATTTTTTTAAATAATTATTTATTTTATTTAAATTTATTTTAGGTCAAAATAGATGCATAATATATATATAAGTTCAATTTAATTAATTGAAGTTAGTTTATAATAATTTGAGATATACAAAAATTTTGTAGAACTTTTCATCGCCTTTTACCCACCTCCTAGAGAATTTGAAAATTCACATAAAACTTAATTTTACTACTTCTGTGAGTGGAATTTCAAAAATCTAAAGATATGGTTGATATTAGTATGTAAAATTTTGTTAAATAAGATGAAAATATTTTTTGGTGAGCAATAACTTTTTACTTGGATAAGTGTAATTTGACCAAAAACAACCTTTGGATTAAAATATGATCCCTTAGGTCTACTTGGATTAGATTAGAACATTTATTATTATTTAATTCAAAGAAGAGTTAAAATTGATAAATTCAATGTTTAATAACTGAACCATTTTTAATATAGGGTTAAACATAAGTTAAATTTGACTATAAATATTCATTAGAAATATAAAAATATTTACTACATAATGGTATTTTATTTATAATTTTTATATATTAAATAATTAAATTTATTTAAGACACAATGATGATACAGTAATTACCTAATTAATAAAATATTAAAATAATTGATATTATAAATATCCAAATAATTGTAATTTGATACTTTTTTGAATTAAACTAGTTTCCTAAGTTAATATGACATGTTAGGGTTGGTTAGATAAATTTTTTTCGAATTAATAATGCTGTTATAAATTTAGAGAAAAAAAACCAAAAAGTGTCAAAATTGACATAAAAGAGTTTTTAAAACATATATTATATTATTAATTGATATTATATTCCTAAAAAACTATGGTTCATCCAAATAACTTATATATTGGTAGTTGTATCATTAATTAACCACTTGGTGTTCTCTTGGAAGTATATAGTATGTCTATTAACCATATAATACAAAAATACAAAGACACATGGTAAATGTCAAACTATTTGAGTAAGAGTTAAATAAAAAAGATAAAGTTAATATAGTGAACCAAACCAGTATAAAACATATTGTTTGAGAGGTTTTCAACCCATCCCCACCTTATCCTTTAATAATTTATTTTTGGGCCATTATAAATAGAAAATGATTTTATTATAAAATAATATTTCTAGCTTTTCTTAAGGTGCCCCTCACCCCTCTTATAAAAGGGCACTCCCCCTTCTCTCTAATTTACACCTTCAAAGCCATTTTTCTTGGAGAAAATATACCCAAATACCCTGTAAACTATCCTCCCTTTATCCTAGAGGCCTTCCTTTAGTCAGAAAGCCACCTTATGGAGCCCTTTTGATCAAATCAAAAAAAATCCAGAAGAAGATGTTAATATTTCATCACCTCTTTCAAGTTCATTTCTTCTTCCACTTACTTTTTATTTGTTTATTACATTATCAAAAAATAACTAAAGTATCTTCTATATATTGTTATGTTATTATAAATATGGTACATCAAAATTCATTATTCTTTCCATCCTTTTAATGACATGTTACCATACGTGCAGACGTATGGCTTATCGTCTCCACATCGTGGTGTAATTGTTATTCAATACATTATTATTTGGATGGGTTATTAATGATGTTTAATTTATGTATATAATAAATATAACATGATAATTATTCTGTATATATGATATAATATCCAATTATATATTATTATAATACCATAAGAATCATATTGTCGCTTGTGCGTACGTACGGATTACCGTCTCCACGAATGTGATGAGATTCATTCCACATAGTATCCATTCAAGAATAATTTTCATTATATGATTAAAAATAATGTTTAAAGACTTAATATAATTTTGAATATGAATAAGATACATCCTTTCCATAATAAACATTACTTATGTAACAAAGCATATAATGGAAAACGAATCAGTTAACAACCGAAACAACGATAATACTAAGATATTATAAACAAAGCAATGTTAAAAGATCATATATGATATCATCTTAATGTAAATGATTCTTGTATAATTTAATAACAATTATTTCACCATTATACAGGAGTTTAACTGACCCTCTACCAAGGAAAAGTACAAGGCATGGGTGAATTTCACAATCTCTTTATAATCTGAGGTTGTTTTTATGTAAGTATCTATTGGGACTTCTATATCATCCACATCCATGTTTCTTAAAAATGTGTTTCAAAGCATTTTTACTAATTTATAGACTATGGGTTAATGTCATTTATACTCTTGTTGGACTTTTATACGATTTTTATAATGGAATTTTTCCTTCTTTTTCCAAACAAGGTCCTTTATAACCTTTTCAAAAAAATTAAGGTAAGGATGCCTTTTTTCTAACTTATACGGCGAGTGTGGATATTTTCTGCCATTATATCATCATTGATGGTTGCATTACATGCTTATAAATATATTTTCAAATATAAATGTTTTCTTTTATAATTACATGAATTTTAAATTATTTCAAAATAGAAATAGACATTTCTCTAAAATGTTGTTGATTTCATCTATGTCAACATCCTTTGATGGATTTTAAGATTTTTTGAAGTTGATTTATTTTGATAAAAAACTTCCATATTTTATTGAAGGTTTTGTGATATTTTTTATTATGTATGTGTTATTTCATACCATTCATGGTTTGTGGATAAATTTTTGACATTTCGTATTCCAGTTTTAATACGAATGTTTATGTTATGTTTAAACCCTTTCATGTGAAGGGTGTATTGGACTTAGTAAGTGATGGGTGGAGCCCACTATAGCTCCTAGATGCATCGGTAGGACTCATGAGACAAAATAGTGTCTTGGCACAAGGCCTTGACAAAATCTTATTTTTAGTCTTGGCACAAGGCCTTGACTATGTGGTTATGACAGTCTGGAATTATGCATTCCATCATTATGAAAGTGTCTATTGATATTGCATGTGATTATAAGACTAGTAGAATATCCATGTGAGTAAGTAAATGGAATTATTTGATTTTATCTTTTCAATATTATTATGAAGTTAAAGTTTAAATGGATTTTATTTTAGACTTATATATTGCCTTAAATTTTTATGCTTATTTATAAAACTTTTCGCTATATTGTTATCCTTACTGAGCATCTGAGCTCAACCCTTTCTATGTTTTAATTTTTCCAATATATGAAGAAGTATTTTATAACTGACCTGCAGGGAAAATATGAGGGGATATGAGTGTGGTCTATAGAAACAATGTTGTTGTAGTATTTCATTTTATGATGTAATGTAAACCATATGATTTTATCTAGTACTTCCAAGGCTACTAAACTAATCGGTCTTTTGAGACTTGATCTTTTGTGATCATGCCAATGTTATGTAATAATGCACTGACTCTAGGTAACTGGGGTCAGGGCGTTACAGTTGGTATCAAAGGAAGTTTATTACAAACATTGGAAACTAGATTTAGATAAACTCTGATTAGAGCACATAACCCTAAGATAAAATTTGAGGATTAGTATAAGAGAACTTCCAAGAATTTTGGTATTGTAGAGATTTTGTGAGTTTTCCAAGAAATAAATCCATGTCTAGATACGATCAGGTAGAGGCGGCTCTGGCACTGATGTACCTAGGGGTAAAACTCGAAAACACCACTTTGAGCTAGACTCGAACAGGAACTGGTGAACGACAACGGGCCTTACTGCACTCTTGGTTATGACACTCCGAGCGAATATGCTTAGGGAAATTATCATTTTCATTACAAACCATTATGAAGGGTTTATAAGTATATAAATCCTCAAATAAAACATTTTTTATGATTATACATTACATCCATAAACTGTTCAATTTATGTTAAGTGTTTTACAAGTTTGGAATTATGTATTTCGATTCATAAACTGATCTATTTTATGCCATTGTTTAGAAATGGTTCCTAGTGGAAGGAATGGAAACCATATCAATTTATACACTCCATGTCGGGATTTCCCTCCCGGTCAAGATAATTATAGTGGAGGTGGGGATACAACTGGTGATGATCAACTTATCACTATAATGGGACAACTCACTCAGGTTATGAATAATAACCTTACCCGTATGGAGCACCCTGATCCATAGCGTGGAGGATCAATGTTAGATTGCTTCATGAAGAAGCAACCACCGACATTCAATGGGAGTACAAATCCATTAGTAGATGAGAAATGGATAAATTCTTTAGAGAAAATATTCCATGCCTTGGGGAGTAGTGAAATGGAAAAAGTTGTCATGACAGTTTACCACCTCACTGGAGATGCAAATCATTGGTGGTCATTGTTTCAAAACACAAAGTAATATGATGAAGTATCAAATATGTAATAGATGGGGTTTAAAGAGATTTTCTTAGAAAAATACTTTCCTCATGACAATCGTGAAGATATGGAAAGGAAATTTATGAGTCTGAGGCTAAAGGAGGATGAGAATGTCGCAAATTATGAAGATAACTTTACAAGGTTAGAGAGGAATGCATGAGATTATATACGTAACCCAAGAAATAAGATTAATTGTTTCTTTGATGGGTTAAAACCATTTCTACATAAAGAATTAGTCTCATAATACTTCTCATCATACAAAAATATTGTCTTATGTGCTTTCAAGATAGAAAAAGAATTATTTAAGTCTTACGAATTTAAAGCAAAGCCAGAGAAGAAGAGAACTGTTGAACACTTTGGAAATGGAAATAAGGGGTATAAGGGAAAAGTTGAATATCCATCCTGTAGTAAATGTGGGAAAAAAATACCCTAATATTTTCCTGAATGGAATGGGAGTCTGTTACAAGTGTGGTGAAAAAGGCCACTAATCTCGTGATTTATAGGGGAATAAAGAGGCTATCGATGTTGAATACTACAATTGTAGAGAAAGGGGCCATTATGTGAATGAATGTCTTAAGCATCAGGGAAACATACCTCAGAATAGGCCAAGGGATTACGGTCAAGATTATGCTATCACTACTGCTGAGGTTGAATCTCCTAAAGACGTGGTGGCAGGTAATTTAATGGTTTCCTCAACATTATAAAATGCTTTATTTGATTCTGGATCATCACTTTGTTTCATATTTTCCCAGTTTGCTAAGAAAATTAGATATTTCAAATTTGATTTAACAAGGGAGTTGTTAGTCAAAAATACTAAGGTAAGTATCATTGCAACAAACTTTTGTGAATCAGTTCCCATTAGAGGATATAAATGTTCTTTATCTGCTGATCTCATCATCCTACCCATGATGGAATTTGATATAATACATGTTATGTATTTGCTTTCGGACCATGATGTGAAAATTTATTTTAAGAAGAAAGAGGTTGCAATTCTTGATAATGATAATGAGTACCTTATCTGTAGAGTGGAAACATCACCACATAATTCTTATCTAGATCCACCCTCAGTAGCTCAACTAAATTCAATTATTGGGGTGGAAGAGAATGAAATAACTGTGGGTACAGAAAATAATGTTGAAAAAGAGGATGTACCTATTGTGCAAGAATATGTTGATGTGTTTCTAGAAGATTTACCAGGACATCCTCCAGAATGAGAAATTGAGTTTTCCATTGACTTAATTCCTAGTTCAAAGCCCATATCAAAGACCCCTTATAGAATGGCCACTTTGAAATTAGTGAAACTAAATAAACAACTAGATGAATTGAGTAATAAGGGATTTATGCACCCTAGTGTTTCTCCATGGGGATCCCCTGTCCTTTTTGTTAAGAAGAAAGATAGATTTACGAGGTTGTGCATTGACTATAGGGAGATCAATGCTATAACAATAAAGAACAAGTATCCCCTACCTCTCATTGATGATTTATTTGACCAACTGCATGGAGGTCAATACTTTTCAAAGACTGACCTTCGATTTGGATACCATCGGTTGTGTGTGAAGAAGGAAGACATTCCGAAGATATAATTTCAAACCAGGTACATGCATTACGAGTTTACAGTAATGCCTTTTGGATTGACTAATGCACTCTCTGTCTTCATAGATCTAATGAATAAAGTTTTCAAGGAATATATTGATGATTTTTTTTGTGGTATTTATTGATTATATCTTGGTGTACTCAAAAATATACAAAGATCATGAAAATCACTTGTGTATTATATTGAATACTCTTATAAGACATGAATTATATGGGATGTTTAGAAAGTGTGAATTCTGGATTCAAGAGATTTATTTTCATGGACATATTATCTCTAAGGATGGAATCTCTGTTGATCCTTCAATGACCAAGGCAATCCAAGAATGGCCAGCACTGATGAGTATAACTGAGGTACACAGTTTTATTGGTTTAGCATGTTATTATCAATGTTTCGTCCATAATTTTTCCTGGTTGGCTAACCCATTATCAGAGCTCACATAAAAAGGTGTTAAATTTGTTTGAAAAAATGAGTGTGAAGAATGTTTTGATCAACTGAAGAGAAGATTAGTCTGTTCTCCTATCTTGACTCTACCATCAATGAATGATGGGGTTTTTTTTATAGTGATGCATCGAAGAAATGAATTGGATGTTTCCTTTTGCAGAATGATAGAGTTATTGTCTATGCATCATGATAGTTGAAAATTCATGAGCAAAACTATCCTACTCATGAATTTGAGCTAGCAACTGTAATCTTTTCTTTAAAGATTTGGAGACACTATCTATATTGTAAAAAATGTGAGATTTATACTTATCACAAGAGTTTGAAGTATATTTTCTCTGAGAAAGAACTCAACATGAGGCAAAGGAGATGTCTTGAACTACTCAAGGATTATTATTGCACTATAAACTACCACCCGGGGAAGGAACATAAGGTGGTAGATTCTTTGAGTAGAAATGATCATGGAGTTTTGAACATGATGAGAGTTGAAGAGGATCATATATACATGGATCTAGTAAAGATGGATATGGGAATCACCCTGGAAGGGTAAACATCAATAGTTTTTCAAATGGTTGCCAAATCAAATTTACTAGAAAGGATAAAAAGTTCTCAGACCGATGATGAAGAGTTTCAAATGAAGATTAAAGATGTGAATGACGGCAGATTGAGTGACTTCATATAGGATAATGGAATTTTGAAATTTGGGAAGAGACTTTGTGTTCCTGATATAACTGATCTAAAAAGACAATTGTTGGATGATGTTCATTGCTCCAATTTCTCTATACACCCTGGTAACCCCAAAATTTATAGAGATTTAAAGGAACATTTTTGGTGATACAACATGAAGAGGGAGATCGCTGATTTTGTGTCAAGATGTATGGTTTGTCAGCAAGTGAAAAATGGATGGAAATAGCCTGGAGGAGTTATGAAACCTCTTCCCATACCTAAATGGAAATGGGATAATATTACAATGGACTTTTTCATGGGTATAATAAGGAATCCTAGAATGAACAATGAATTATGGATCATTGTTGATCATCATTCCAAGTCAGTACATTTTCTTTCTATAAGAGAAGATTTACCACTTGAACATTTAGCAAGACTGTATGTTAATGATGTTGTAAGACTTCATGGAGTACCACTATTGATTTTTTCTGATCGTGATCCCAATTTTACATCAATATTCTAGAAAAGTCTTTAGAAAGCCCTAGATACTGAACTTTTTTTGAGCACCACCTACCACCCGCCAAACTGATGGACAATCAGAACGGACTATTTGAACGATATAGTATATGTTGAAATCTTTCTCACTTGACATTCAGGGTATGTGGGATCAATATTTACCTCCGGCAGAATCTTCCAATAACAATAGATTCCATTCAAGTATTCAGATGGCACCATATGAAGTATTATATGGAAAGAGATGTCACACACCAACATGCTGGGATGATGTTGGTGAAAGAATACTCGTAGGCCTAGAACTTGTAGAGGAAACGATGGAAAAGGTGAAGGTAATCCAAAACCACATCAAGACAACTCAAAGTTTACAGAAGATCGATGCTGATAAACAAAGGAAGTATTTAGAATTTTTTGTAGGAGATCATGTTTTCTTGAAGGTATCTCAATGGAAGGGTGTTGTACTTTTTGGTAAGAAGGGTAAATTGAGTCCTAGGTACATCGAACCTTTCTAAATTCTAGAATGAATTGGGTATGTATCTTACCATCTGGAAATGCTGCCAACTCTCTCCAAAGTTCACGATGTGTTCCACGTGTCACTGTTGAGAAAATAAATGCCTGACCTAATGCATGTACTCACCTATGAGGAATTAGAACTAGAACCTGATATGTCTTATTGTGAAGAGCCTGTCAAGATTCTTGATACAAGAGAACAAGTGCAGAGAAATCGGACGGCTCGTCCGGTAAAATTTCTATGGAGAAACCATAAGATGGAAGAGGTGACGTGGGAACCCAAGGAACTTATGATGAAGAACCACCCGAGTATTTTTACGCAGTAATACTCTAGAAATTTCGAGGACAAAATTATTTGAAGAAGAGGAGAATGTAACACCCCAAGCTTCCATGGTACGCTTCTCTTTGAATAATACAGTAGCGTGTGTTGTACGCAACCTCGAGTTCTAGCACACCACAACCAATCAAACTAGCCATTATGAATAGTAATACCCACTTTTTAAAATTTTATAATTTTTATCATTCAAAATGGACTTCATTTTTGGATTTGGAATATCGAAATTAGCTTAGGGTAAATTTTTGGTATTTTTATGAAAACATTCAATTTTTGATGAATAGTGAAAAACACTGAGTTATAGTTTAAAACCAAATTTTTATTTAATTAATTATTTATTTTATTTAAATTTATTTTAGGTCAAAATAGAAACATAAAACCTATATATTTTCTATGTAATTCATTGGAGTTAGTCTATAATAATATTTGATATATAAAAATTTTATAGAACTTTTCACCGTCTTTTACCCACCTCCTGGGAGAATTTGCAAATTCACATAAAACATAATTTACCGCTTTTGTGAGTGGAATTTTGAAACTCTTAGAGACATGGTTGATATCAATAAGTAAAATTTGGTTCAATAAGATGAAAATAATTTTTGGTGAATAGTAACTTTTTACTTTTATTTACCACGGTTAAAAGTAAATTGGGTAGTTAAGGGTAAAAATGATATTATTATTACCCTAACACATGTACTAATTCTATTGGATAAGTGTAATTATACCAAAAACATCCTTATAAATAAAATATTATCCTTTATGTCCACTTGGAATATATTAGAACATTTATTATTATATAATTCAAAGAAGAGTTAAAATTGTTAAATTCAATGTTTAATAACTAAACTATTTTTAATATATGGTTACACATAAGATAAATTAGACTATAAATATTAATTTAAAAGATAAAAATATTTCATACATAATGGTATTTTATTTATAAATTTTAGATAATAAATAATTAAATTTATTTAGGACACAATGATGATGCAATAATTACCTAATTAATAAAATATTAAATTAATTTATATTATTAATATCTAAATAAATTTAATTTGAGACTTTTATAAATTACACTAATATGAAAGGTTAATATTACATTTTATAGTTGGTTAGATGATTTTTTTGAAGTAATAATGCTGTTATGAATTTAGAAAAAACAAAATACCAAATAGTGTCAAAATTGACATAAAAGAGTTTTTAAAACAAATATTATATTATTAATTGATATTATATTCCTAAAATTATAAGGTTCGGCCAAAGAACATATATAATGATAGGTGTATCATTAATGAACTAGCAGGGGTTCACCATAAAATATAAAGTATGTTTATTAACCACATAATATAAAAATACAAAGAGACATGGTAAATGTCAAACAATTTAACTAAGAGTTAAATCTAAAATATTAAGTTAATATAGTGACCCAAACCGGTCTAAAACCTATTGGTTGAGTGTTTTTTGACCCATCCCTAACTTATACTTTATATAATTTATTTTGGGGCCATTATAAACTGAAAATGATTTTATTATAAAATAATATTTCTAGCTTTTCCGAAGGTGCCCCTCACCCCTCTTATAAAAGGGAACTCCCCCTTCTCTTTAATTAGCACGTTCAAAGACATTTGGCTTGGCCAAACTCTGCAAAAATAACCTCTAAAATATCCTCCCTTAATCCTAGAGGCTTTCCTTTATTCATAAATCCATCCAAATAAGCCCTTTTGATCAAATCAAAAGGAAGAACCCGAAGAAGAAGTAAATATTTCGTCACCTCTTCCAAGTTACTTTCTTCTTCCAAATACTTTTTATTTATTATTTCCATTATAAAATAATAAATCCATTATCTTATATATATGTTGATGTTATTATAAATATGGTACAACCAAAATCATTATGCCATCCATCCGTTGAATTACATGTCACCATACGTGCGTACATACGGCTTATCGTCTCCAACTCGTGGTGTAATTTTTATTCAATACATTATTTTATGGATGGGTATAATAATGATGAGTAATTGATGTAAATAATAAATATAACAAGATAATGATTCTGTATATATTATATAACATCCAATTATATATTATTTTAATATCAAAAGAATGATATTGTCGCTCGTGCGTACGTACGGATTACCGTCTTCACAAACACGATGAGATTTATTCCCCATCATATCCATTCAAGAATAATTTTCATTAGATGATTAAAAATAATGTTTAAAGACTTAATATAATTATGAACATGAATACGATACATCCTATCGATAACAAACATTACTTACATAACAAATCATGTAAAGGAAAACAAATCAGTTAACACCCGAAACAACAATAATACTAAGATATTATAAACAAAGCAATATTAATAGATCGTATATGATATCAAATCAATGTACATGATTCTTTTATAATTTAATAACAATTATTTCACCATTATACAGGAGGTTAAACTACCCTCGACAAAGGAAATGTACAAGGTATGGTTTAATTTCAAAATCTTTTTATAATCCGAGGTTGTTTTTACGTAAGTATCTACTAGGACTTATTTATCATCCACATCCATGTTTCTTAAAAATAAATTTCAAAACATTCTTAAAATTTTATAGACTATGTGTTAAAGTCATTTATACCCTTGTTTCACATTATATGATATTTATAAAAGAATATTTCTATCTTTTTCCAAACAAGGTCCTTTAAAACCTTTTCGACAAAATTAAGGTAAGAATGTCTTTTTTTAACTTATATGGCGGGTGAGGATATTTTCTGCCGTTACAACATCGTCAAAGATTCCCTTAAAATCTTATATGAATTATTTCAAATATAAATTTTTTCTTTTATAATTATCTAACTTTTAAATTATTTCAAAATAGAAAGAGATATTTCTCTAAAAAGGGTTTGACTTCATCTATGTCAACATCCTTTGATAGATTTTAAGCTTGTTTGAAGTTGATTTATTATGATATAGAACATCAATATTGTATTGAAGGTTTTGTGATATGGTTGAATGTGGTTGTGTTATTTCTTACAATTCATGGTTTATGGATAAAGTATTGACATTTCATATTCCAGTTTTAATATGAATTATTATGTTATGTTTAAACATTTTCATTTGAGGAATGCATTTGACTTAGTAAGTGACGGGTGGATCCCGCTATAGCTCCTCGATGCATCAGTAGGTATCATGAGACACACTAGTGTCTTGGTACAAGGACTTGACAAAATATTATTTATAGTCTTGGTACAAGGCCTTGACTATGTGGTTATGATTGTCTGACATTATGCATTCCATCATTATGAAAGTGTCTATTGATATTGCATGTGATTATTTGACTAGTAGAATATCTATGTGAGTAAGTGAATGGAGTTATTTGATTTTATCTTTTCCATATTATGCTAAAGTTCATGATTAAAAGGATTTTGATTTATTCTTATACATTGCCTTAAATGTTTATGCTTATTTATGAAATTTTCCGCTATATTTTTATCCATACTGAGCATCTGAGCTGACTCCTTTCTATGTTTTATTTTTCCCAGGATACGAAAAAGTATTTTATGACTTACCTATAGGGAGAGTATAAGGGTATATGAGTGTGGTCTATGGAAACAATTTTTTGTTAGTTTTTCATTTTATGATATAATGTAAACCTTATGAATATATCTAGTACTTTAAAGGCTACTAAACTAATTGGTCTTTCGAGACTTGATCTTTTGTGATCATGCCAATGTTATGTAATAATGCACCGAATCTAGGTAACTGGGGTCAGGGCGTTACCTAACCTCATGTTCCTTATCCATTGATTCCAGTTCATTCATAAACTTATTGAATGTTAGTGTCCAAATTTCTTTTATTTGATTGTCGCAATGATTACAAGCTGAGGTTCTCGAATCTTCACATGAGTATCTAAAACATTCTCAGTTAGGAATAGATTTATGATCTTCTCCTTCTCCTTATATACCTTAATGGATGATGCATGGACAGAGGATGAAGAATGTTATTTGTTTATTTGTCTATACTAGTGTGATTACCTTGACCTAAATACCACGTAGCGGTTCCCTGAGCCCAGTTCGACTCATGGCCTCAGTTGCATCTCCAAAAAATAGAGGTTTTTGACTATAAGTAAGGGCCTATGGTGTGTCTATGGGGAGACTATTACCTCATTAAAATAGTGTATTATAGAAGATAACAAATTAGAACTTGTAAATTAGTGATAGAAGAAATATAATTAAACATATGGAATAATTGAAAGGGTTGATATCAATAAAAACTGAAACAACTGGAATAATTGATAACAATATAAAAAATGATGATGATATTTCCTGTCAATATAAAGTTGGAAAACATGGACACAAAGTAGCATACAAGAATAATATAGTAACTTAACAAAAAGGAATCCAAAAACTATCCCAAGATCTTTCTCGATCATATTCTTCTATATCTATCCTAATAATGTAAGAAATCATGTGTCTGGAGGTAGACACTTCCCTTTATCAACACCTTCATACATATAGTCTGCTCGAGTACCAATGGAAGCCAAGATTGGTTGTGAGATAAATATCAGTAGGCCACCACCAACAGTGTATATAACATTCTATCCATTTAATATAAACTAAAATAGTGCAACCATGCATATATAAAAGTAAAGTAGTAAAATAACTTAAATATCCAAGTATCTTCTAAATCCCTCTGCTGGATTCTGAACATGAGATCAGTTCATTAATTAATTAAGTTCAATTTATATAATTAAGTCCCAAAAGTCATATCCAGTTGTGAAATCACCTTGTGATAATAATTGTTGAGGTTAGAATATATAATAATTCAACCTATAACTCAAGTGTTTCCAACACAGTTGTAACTGTAGTTTGGATAAGGGGAAAGTGTGTAATCTAATGAGAGGAATCAAAGGAATTCCAAAATAGAATGATCTATCTGTGTCCAAGGAATACATACAAGGTAAAACATGATAATCTATGGCTAGGCCCAAGGATATAACCTTGGAACCTCATGTCTATAGAAACCATACTGAATCCAGGGAGTGTATCCAAGGCATCCTTTAATAGTAAATAAGGGATCCTATGGTGTCATACCAAACATCCAATGATAGACAAGGATCAGGTTCCAAGGTGGGTTTTAACCATGGAAACCAGCATCCTTGAATTGTAATTATGTCCATGAGCACTGAAGAAATTCCTTCGGGTATCCAAGAACTAACTCAAGTACGAAAGTCCCTATAATGGTTTCAAGGTCCACATGCATAATTTGGAACCATAAATTTAATTCATTTAATTAATCATTCCATTTGATACTTAATCCATTTAATATTTCATGATGTAAAATCCACTTCATTTAATTAGTGTGACCAGGTAAATTAAGCATGAAACCATTTCATAAATTTATATAAGTCACAATAACTTTACTGGGATCATTTTGATACCTTCCATCATAAGTTGAAAGGGTTTATATAGTTTTTAACCAGGATATTCAATTACATTCATTAGGATAATTCATATATATACAACATAATTTTCAATTCCATTTACATTTAATTCATCAAGTGAAACACTTACCTTATATGGTCCAACTATTAAGAAACCATGGTACATCCAAATTTCTAATTCAATGGATAATTTTTATAAGGAAGATTACCATTATAATGGTAAAGATCAAACACACTCTAGTGATGGATTAAAGGTGTCAAAACACAAACCACCCAAGTATGCAACATCAACCCACATCGGTTGGTTGAGGTTGTGGGAATAAACACCAAAATTGAATCACATATATGGAAAGATTCATTGTACATGGACCCAATGACTTTCAGAATGGATTATAGAATCGAAAAACGACACAAGATGAAATCATCTTTAATGGAAAAACAATTTATAAAATGATGTAATTTAAGGCAAGAGTTATAGACCACCTACCTCATATTTTATGAATCTCCTCATACTGTATCAACCTTTAGTTTGGCCCAGATTGGAGTATAAATGTTGAATGAATCAATGACCTAAAATTGGGGCATTTTATCCTTTGTCTTAATATTTTCATAGATATGAATAAGAATTATGTACTACTAAAAAGGAATTTGGAACATACCAATGCATATCCAATGAGATGAATGATAATCGAATCCGACTTAGGACAAATAATCTATCTTGGTTATGAGATTCGGCTTCAATAATCTAAAAAAGATGATAAAATGTAGGCTCTATCTGCTATAAAAACAAAAATAAGATGAGGGGTGCGTTTAATGATATTTTAAGGGTGAAATATTAATTCTACATAAAATTTACCCTTCGTACAGTTTGGCTATATGGTTTGGAAAAACAATGTGAAAACAATAGATGGGAAGCTATAGGAAAGAACATACTACAGGGTTATCCTACACAGTTAGGGAAATCATGCACCAACCATGCGAAATAACTATATTAAAGACTGTAGATTTTTCACACAACATTGTTTCTCACTTCATATGGTTAAGTAAAACCATTCATCCCATATTACCACACATTCCATCCTCGCATGGTTAAAAAAAACCGTGTGTCATTCCTCCCATGGTTTAAACTAACCATGTGATAGGTCGTTTTCACTCAAAAAGAGAGGTTCTGAGCTATGAACAGGCCTCAGAGAACCCTGGTACCATCCCTAACTCATTAGGCATCCAAATTAGGTCCATAAAACAGATTTAGGAAAAAAGTTAAAGGAAAAATACCTGTGTGAAAAACTAGGTTCCTACAGTCTTCCCAACTTAATGGAACTTGTCCCTGAATTCACCTACCATGGGTTGAGAAACACTATTAGAGAACAACTATAGACACTGGACATGTACATCATCCTCCATATCCCTTGTATCATCTTTTACATGGTCGTGATGCCATAGAACCTGTACTAGAGGGAATTAATGGCCTCATAGTGACTTCATGCTCTGGTCAATGAATCTTCTAGGATACTCCTCAAAGTTATCATCAAAATATAGCTCAACTTCTTCCAGATAAAAAGTATGAGACATGTCAAAATGATACTAGTGAAACAATGAAATGTGAAATAAGTCAGGTATGGTATGATATATTTGATATTGTAGAACATATATCATTTTTTCATATTGTCTATCGGTCTAAGGGTGGAAGGTTGTTCTCAAAAGAACATACTTATTCATAGATTTCTGAAACCCCTTCTAGAATCATGACATAAAGTGAGCGTACCTACCTGAAATGATGTTATGAGGGACCCCATGTATTTGAATGACAACATAGATGTAAAACCTTCTCATCTCATCAACTAAGAAGGTCTCTTGGATAGGAATTATATTGGATACCTTCATTAGTTAGTCAATAACTACCCACACTATGTCTCTACCTCGAGGAGACCTATGTAAGCCTACTAATAAATCCATTGAAACAACATACCATTTAGATTATAGTAATGAAATATATTGTTACATGATATAAATTATGTGGTGTTATGCCTTCACCTACTGATATGTAGAAAATTGGGTGATAAAGCCTGAAATCTGACATTTCATCCGGACAACCAATATTGGTGTCACATATCTTGGTACTTCTTGGAGACTCCCAAATAAACTGACCACTGAGAAGTGTGTGACTCTCAAATCAACTCTTATCTCATATCTATAGGAACCTAGACATTTCCATGTATTTTTATGATTTCATCTCTCTCCACAAACTAGTTTGGAGGCGGGAAGATCTTAAAATACCGTCATTGAGAACCAACCCTTTCACATATGAAAATTTCACACTCTTTACCTTCTCATGGGGGGAAGAGGAAACTTTCATGGATGAGAGATATGTATTCTCACGACTATCACGAAACTATAAATGAAGAGCAGAAAAGAGGGCCATCAGTTTTCATTCATTATTGGCTTACTCCATGTCTTGTGCCTTAGTTTTTTGACTATGTGCATCATCTACTATATTACCCTTTTTGGTCCTATAGGAAAGCTCAAAATAAAAATAAAAAAGTATATTCCATTCATCTTGACTCAATGATATTCAATTCATGCTGTATAAAGATATATTTGATCCTCTTGTGGTCTGTATACACCACAAAGAAATCGCCCAATAGATAGTGTCTCCAACAATGTAAGGCATTCACAACTACTTCTAGCTCAAGGTCACGTGTCAGGTATTTTCTCTCATAAGACCTAAAATATTGATATTTGTATATGACAACTCTATCCCCCTACATGACCAATACTCCTAGGATAATTCTTGATGGATCATAGAACATAGTTTAACCTCTGCCTGGCTCTAGTGGTATCAGAATTCATGCTTATTCAAGCCTCAATTTCATCTCTTATGGGATTTATTGGAATCTTATGACAATAGGAATTTAAAAACATTATTTGAAAAAATAGTAATAGGTAAATAAGGTAAAAATAAGTCCAGTATAAATTTTTTGTGATATACATCCATCCTAATAAAACATCATATATCAAACACATTATTGGGATCCTCCTAAGAAACCATTTCACTAGCCTTACCATTTCAACATATGCTCTTGATTTTGATATAATATGACCCATGAAGTTATCCTTTTCAATCTAGAAGTGTCACTTGGTATGCTTGGCATAAATATGATGCTCTCTTAGTGTAATCAGAATGATCTGAAGGTGATATCATGGTCTCTACGAGTGTGATAATAAACCAATATGTCATCCACAAATACTATGAAAAGGAATCCATATTCGGTTTAAATCTCTATTCATCATATCCATGAAAATGGAGGTCACATTTGGAATACCAAATGACATAACAATGTACTCATATAGACCGTACCTCCTACAGAATGATGCATGATGTATGTCTGATGGCCTAACTCATAGCTGGTGCTAGACCAATATTATGTCAATATTTGAAAACACCTTAGATTCTCATAGATGGTCAAAGAGAGCATCTATATAAGGTATTGGATACCATTTCTAGTCCAAAATCTAGTTCAACCATCTAGAATCCATGCATAGAAGAAGGGTCCCATCCACCTTTTGGAAAAAATCAGGGGTGAATCCCAAGAGGAAGTGTTAGGCCATATAAAACCTTTAGCATACATGTCCTCCAACTACTGATTGATATCCAAAATCTTAGTAGGTTTCATCCTGTATAGAGGAATGGAAACTAGAGTTACTCCTAGAAAAATCTTTATCAAACACTCTACCTCTCTCTTAGGAGGTAAGCCAGAACAGACATTGTGAATGACATCCTTCAAACGACCTACTACTAGTGGTAATTCAGACTAATTTAAACTATCATCCTACATAAAGAGATTGGAATATGGAAATTCACCCCACTTATCCCATGAAACTTTGGTCCATCCCTACTAGACTGTACATCCCACTCACCCTTGTGTAGATAATTGATTCCCTCTGGGGATGTAAATGACACTCTGTCGTGATATGAGTTTATAATGGGGTGATACAGAATCAAAAAATACATCCCTTGAATGAAATCTAATCCCATAATCATTAGAACCAAGAGATCACAATTGAAGTGATATCTTCTTACCTCAAGGGTACAATCCCTTCACTAACGTATGCCCTCTGACCATACTCCCAATTGAGTATCTAGGTTCCTAACACCTCAATAATACTATATTTATAGTCTAATACATTCGATGAGAGATACATATATAAAAGAGTGTAAATCACCTATATCAAACAAATTAGATACTATATTGGAGGATACAAGAATAGTACCTCAAAATCTTGATGGTCTTACAACTTGATCATCCTGTATCGGTTGTAGTACATGAAACTGACTGGATCCATATCCTTGGGCAACAACTGAACTAAAATGATAGAAACTGATCTTCTGGAGGTACTATTGATCAAGATTCTGGATACCATGATCATAACCTCCTCCTCAACTAGTCATGATGGTGATACATTAACACCATGAATGATGTGGTATAAATAACCTTCTCCTGATGGTAGAGGTGGTGTGGAACCTCTTTTAGTAGAAGCTAATGGAAAGGTATGATACAATCAGTGAAGATTCCCCACATATCCACAAGCCCGACAATCCTGTTGATATCTATCACATAGAGGCTTCAGATTCCCATGTCATCCACACTAGTGGCACAACATCGATCTACCAAAATGGGTAATTTGGATACCAATACCTTGATGATAAACCTCAAAGGAAGGTTTCTTATTGCTTGAATAACTATTTTCCTTTCATGGAACATGACCTCTACTCTTGGTACTATCACCATCCCTTATGTTTCACTTAGTGATAAGATCTAGGTTTACTATTTCAAAAAATGTAGTAAGGATAATGAAATTCACTAGAGTCTATATGGAATAGATAAGACCATCCTCCAACCGTCTAGCATGTAGATGCTCATCACTTTCTAGAATCAGTGAAAAGCATTGTAACTCAATGAAACATGCAGAATATTCCATAACTGACACAGAAAACTTGTTGAGATGCTTGAATTCTCTGGATCTACCAAAAATAATTTTTTTATGGAATAACTGATCCATAAAGGAATTCTTCAATTCATCCCATTCCATTATCAGATAGAGACCATCTTGTTTAATTACATCCCACTAGTGATTGGTCGAATCACGCATCATGTAAGCATCAAGCCTGACTATCTTTTCTGGAGTCATTTTTAGATGATCTAAGAAAGAAATATTGGACCCTAAATAAGACTCGATAGCCTATGGTCCACCATCCTCTAATAATTTGGGAGTATGCTACTCCTAGAAATCATGTGTTAGATCATCCATTGTAGTTACTATTTCTGATGATTTCATCGGGGTGCACACATCCATCTGTTTTGGAGAATGCACTGACTGTTGCCCCGCATTCCTTCTTTCCAAAGGAGGGTGGAATCTATCACTTATTCAGGGATGTTTTCTCCATGATCTGAACGGGGTGATGGGGTGTTGGTTCCACCTTCTATGGATTCCTTCTCAGAACTCATCACCTAGTCCAGGTGTCCCTTATAGACTTAAGACATTGTTCATGAAACTCTTCCCAATGCCATGTCTTCATGGATGCCGGTTAATTTCACTACTTTTGTCTAGAAATTCCAAGGGGTCTGATCGGGTCAGCAACCTTTGGTTAAGGGAGTAGTCAGGGTCAACATCACTGGCATGTCTGGACGCTGGAACACTGGTGCATTGAGGTTTCTTCCCCTTAGGACTGGGCTTCTCGAGGGCATAGAATCCCTAGGCATCCGATGTCGAATGTGGGGAAATATATTCTATAGACATGTCTATGAGGTTTTACTCAGCTTCTTGTGTTTAACGTAGGGTATGTCATTGGTTTAATGTCTAGTGGAGATGGATCAGAATGATCAGAAAACTGATGGGAGTGGATGAGATGGGTGAAAACCCTGGAGGGAACACTGATGCTAGGACTAAGACGTGGATAGTTACCTGGTTGTTTCTATGAATAGTGAATAGGTGAATGACATGATCTCACTGGGATGTTGCAGACCAGGTAGAAATTATGAGGTATATGGATTGCTGAGAGTGGATGGGGAATAATATGGAGCTGACATGGGGGTATTGGTGATGTTGGGATTGAGCATCGAAGAGACATTCCACATATCCCCATGGTAGGGAATCAAAGTTCACATTGTTCGGCAGGGCGATGGGACACCTGAGGAGGCAGCCTGTATGGATGAGACCCGGAGGAAGTGGATCCTTCGTGATGGGGCATGAACTTACTGAAACACATAGGATCAAGGGAGATACCACAATGGGACCTGAGTGATGGGCTTGAGACTTCAGGTAGGCTTCTTATATATCCTCTTGTAAGGTAATCAATGTCCACATATTATAGGTTTGGGGTACAGAATCAGGTTGTGCGTAGAGGACTGCGACCCATGGACATGATGGGGCTTATGCGTGGTTAGCAGCTTAAGGTTAGTCTGATGCCACTAGAATGGACCAAAGATGTGGGTCCCAACAATGGGACGACAACGACTTACTATCGATTGCAGAGTGCAATGTCTTACTGTTGGATAGTGATTACAATGGGTTACCACTGATTGGGGTTGAAAATGGATTACTGTAGATTTGGGGTACAATAGATTACTGTCGATTGGGGAAAACAATGGCATACTATCAATTTGGGTTGAACCTCATGGAGGCTTCCTACATACCTTTTCTAGGATACAAGGATCAAATACCATATAGTTTAATGGGAACTATATAATGTCTTGCAGGAAGAAAAGGGGCGTAAATTTTAATGTCATGTGGGACAAAGGTGGACCGATGTAAATCGGTTAGGAACTATGGGTGTTGGGATTGAACATGAGGGAGGCTTCTTATGTACCTTCCCTAGGAAACAGAGATCAATGTCCACGTAGTTCTTAAATATTTGGTGAACTGACATGAAGGGGGTCAGGACTAATAGGTGTTAGGCTTGAACCTTAGGGAGGCTTCCTACGTACCTTGCCTTGGCAAGGATCAAAGTCCATGTAGTTCAAGATGGGTTTTGGTGCCAATAGGTGTTGGGATTGAACCTCAGGGATGATTCTTACATACGTTGTGTTCTCAAGGATCAATGTCCATGTAGTTCAAAATGGTTTGGGGATTACATGCTAGCGCGGCCCAAAGGGGATGTCGTGGTTAGTACTTACTCTAAGCCCACATGATACCTGCTCGGTGTGAGAAACAAGAGGTAGAAATGACCTGATGATCACATCTCTAATGGTAGATTTGTGGGAGGTGGAGTGGGTCTTACATGTTGTTAGCGGACCAAAAAGGAAACATGGGCTTACGTGTGGTTCTTTTCCCAAAGCAGAAACAGAGGATTACGCGTGGTTAGAAGCCTAGGGAGATGGAGATTGGGACCTACTCCATGATGGAGATCCGGTGGTGACAAATCCTAGAGGGGGAGGGTCAGGATAACGAGGGTCTCTGTGCCCATATCTCCTCTTAGTATTTGGTATGAACGAATAAATGATGATTAGGGGTACTTCCTCCCGCAAGAAAGATAGGGCCTACACCAAGATGGTTTCCCTTTCCCACGGACAGGCGTCGCTCCAGAAAAGAGGATTTAATTCCATGTGAGGAATATCTCACCCCCATAGAGACAAGAGGGAATAGAGAATGTCTGAGACGGGGTGCCCCCTATAGAGTTTGCGGGGTAAGGTCACAGTTTAACGTCATGTGTTGAGGATGATAAATCATGGAAGATTAATATCATGCAGCTCAGAAGAGGGGGGTTCACTTCACACCCCTAGGACATACATAACTGATACCTACCCGCCCTTGGGGATGGGAAGGCATAAGAAATTCCGTGGCGGGGGGGGGGGGGGGGTGTCGTCGAGTGATCCATTGAGGGGCTCACGTTAGTGTGGCTATGTGAAGAAGCGATAGCTGTTAGAGTACCTATGCAAAAAAGCATGAGGCTAAGAAACGTAACATGGAGAACCACCCAGGGGACTTTGAAATCAGTTCGTACAAACCTAGATGGATGTAGAGAAAAGGGGATTTCGGAGAAATGGGGTTCCCGGGAAGGGATCGCGTGAAGCTCTAGTGGTCCATGCAGTGGAGGAGCTTCGAAAAGAGGTATGCTTCACGAAGTGGAGTGGCCTAGCCTAGGCATAGGGAATTGGTGAATATGAAGGGTGCTTTGAGAAGTGTAAAGGCTTTCTCGTAGTAGGTATTGATGAAGAAAAAGTTCCCTATGAGGCGTATCCCTGCGAGGTAAGGTTCTTCGCAAAGCACATTGACCTTTCCTTATCATAGGGTGTGCATTTAGCTAGATGGTACTTCATGAAACATATGTTCTTTGTGATTACCTAAGTCCCCTTGTGGATCCCCTTATTTCACGATGGATCCTAGGCTCCACAAAGATAATTCATTTTTGAATATGGGTTGAATTTAAGCCATGGGAAAGGTACTTTACGATGCTCAAGTATCTTGAAGAGCTCATTTTTTCATAGAACAGAATGTGCATTGCGATTTGATAGATGAGAAAGAGAACGGTTGGAGTATCCATCCTTTAAGATAGAGGGTAGATCAGTATTTATAGGAAATTGGAGGTGTGAAACAGGGGTCACTTGAATGAATCCATGTGGAACTTCGCGATTGGTTGTGGGTTCTATCAAGTTTGTCATAACCGTAGAGCAGACAGTCATTCCCTCCTCGGCGTGGAGCTCCCGTCGTGGGGTTCGTGGAGGCTTCGATCATGTTCTTGGGGTTCGAAAAGGTCTATTTGGATCCATCCATTGCGTGAGGATCTTGGTCAATAGCATCGTAACCGTGGAGCGTCCTGCCTCTTTGCATCGCTATGGCTTCGCCAACATCAATCAGAGCGCAGAGCCTCCCACCTATTTGTCTCACAGTGGCTTCACAAATGAAAATTGGTTCATGGATCCTCCCACCTATTTTCTTTGTGGAGGATTCCCAAATGGAAATCAAATCATAGAGCCTCCTACCTCTTTTCTTCACGGTTGGTGTGCAACGGAATTAGCTTCACGCTGGCTATGGTGCTGCGGGGCTCCGCAAATAGGCTTCATGATGTATCCCCAAAATCATTGCTTTTGCTCTTCCTCTTCCCAAATTTTGGCGCCAAAAAATTCTACCCCCAAACACGGAGACGGGGAGAAAACAAGGGTCTATGTTTGATGATCAATCGCCAAACCATCTTTCTCAATCATGAAGAAGACTCTTGAAGGAGGCTCTCCAAGTAGAGAGGTGACACGCGGGCTGAGAGCGTTGTGAAGCTCGCTGTGGCCGGATGCACTGCGATGTGAAAGGGGTCATATCCTATAAATAGGAGTGGTTGACCTCTCTTTTTTCATTTCTAACCTCTACATTTTGGCATTAGTGCTCTCAATTCATGATGTTCCACATACTCCACAATTTCTCTCCACAAATCAGGCTTTCTGCTTTGTGGCATACAGCGAGTCCATTGACTCTATGAGGGTGCCCTCTGCGTCTTGTGTCTATTATATTGGGGCAGTGCTCTATGACTTGTGGTTGGGTCTGGCCTCCATGAAAAATCTCCATGATCGAGCTATGTGAACGAGTTTCAAAAACTAGAACAAAAGGTGTCCAAATTCCAAAAACTTAATGGCTCACTCGGAAGCTGCCAGGGGTCCTTGTGGACACTACATGGAGGGAGGAGATGGAGAGTAGACGAAGAATTGAGAAAATAATTTGAACCAATTGAGATCATAACATGCTGGTAGATCTGCACTCAGAGAGTCAGAAGGACTACCCACTTTGAAAAAGGTTCCCAATGTATGGATTTGGCCTGAGATTTGACGTCTTCATTTCGGATGTGAGCAGGGATGAACCAGATTACTTGTTTAGGAGCACACCATGCCTGCGTCAGTGCTTCAGAGCAGCCAACGACTAGACATGGGAGGTCGTCATACCTGTAAATGTTGATTGCATATAAAAACATGTCAATGATATTAACGGGAAGTCGCTGCATCTAGAGGCATATCCCCTGCTGTACCACAACATCCTAAAGGCGGACCTAGGGAACTGGTAGAAGGGGTGGACCAATGAGTGTGATCTACGCTAGGGCAGAAATTTCATGGATGATTGGTCCTTGGCCTACTAGGTAGGTGACTCATCTGAGGAGTTCACTGTATAGATGAGGCGAGTGGGCCTTTATGTGGTGGCTTGGGCCTCTCAACTTCATATCTATCAGCTGAAGTAGCTAATGCTGTATTTGTTGAGCAGATGGTTGTCAAAGAACTACACCTTCCATTTGCACCATGGAGAGGTTAGCATCAGTCAGTGAGGGACGTCCATTTTAAATGGTGTTTCATGCAGTTCCTAAACATCCCAGAAGATAGGCAGTTCCCTGTGAGGCCTCATACTTTCCCGAAGGTAGCTCAACGAGGCAAGGAACAATCATACTAGAGGGTCTTGGAGGCCAGCAAGTGGAAAACCTGGGGATTCGGCGTCAGTACCGAGAAACAACTGGTAGTTAGGTTGGCAGAATTCATTACGGTGCTTATCTGTGGTTGGATCCTTTTGGTGAGTGACATGAACATGGGAGTGTGACCGATCATGTTTATCATGGTATCCATGTTTGCGATAGGGGTATGAGTCAACCTCAGGATCCTGATGCTCGCTAAGTTGTATAAGATGCTATGGTACATCAGTGAGTGGAAGAAGCTATAGAGGATATGCGGTCCATCTCACCTTCTGTACGGGTGGATAGCAGCACCCTTCATGGGTATCTATGAATACCCGAACCCCATCTCTCCTCTATGATCAATGTTTTGACCAGCCATTCAGAATGCGGTGGGGAGATTTCTGACTAAGTTATCCTCTCTGTTAGTGTTGAACCGTGTCTGGAAGGTGAATGTATTAAACTTCCACCCGTTCCCATTTCCAACAGGTATGTTCACTGATGACGAACATGGAACGGAAGATCAGCAATCCTACCATATATCCATTTTTGGGTGGAGCCCTAGTGGCACGGGTTCACCATGAGTCTCAATGAGAACCGTACACCCCACACCATTTTGCGAGGCAGTTTCGGTGTATGCAGCGATTGACCCCATGGGTCAACTTGGGGGTAAACCACGAGGATCACCCATGTTTGATGAGGCAGTTCTGAATCATTTTCATGTGGGAGGATGGGAAGATTCGAAATGAGTTTTCTCCATCCAAAGTGGTCTTCGGGTTGGTGAAGGAATACACCATGAGCTGTTAGGCGGCCAACCTAGAAGAGATGCTGAAGCAGCCAACCATTCATGCCAGTGACGGGGTGCATCCCCAGCCTCGAGGTTGGGTCCGGAAGGCGGTGAGGAAATATTGTGGTTGTGTGGATGCAGTGGTAGCACGGCCCACACAAGTAGAAAAAGAGGTAGCAGTAGTGGTTATAGCAGTGGCAGTGAACCCGATAGTCCCAGAGGAGCAGAGTCATCTAGAGGGGAGGCCACCAGGGGGATTTCTCAGGATATCCACCTGGGCTCCTAGGAATATGTTGCGTCACATATAAATTCTAGAGAACACTATCTTCCTAGATGTTTGGGACATCTGGGATGTCAACCATCAATTACTCAATCCATCCGAGATGTGAAGGCACCTAAACCAACTCGAGATGGAATTTTCAGGGATCTGTCTTGTCAGGGACAACTTTTTGGTATCCCAAATGGAGGGGGAGCAATACAACGCCAAGATGGATGATTTTTTTTCCATTCCCAGGGTGCTATACACCCGATGAAAGATAGTGTAAATGTATTTCTAGATCGAACAGAACCTCCGCAGTTTTCAGATACTGAATTGAGGGAGTGCTTCCCCCTTCCGGAAGAGTCAGACGAGTCATCCTGGGGAGAGGAGTCCAGTGAAGGGAGCCCTCTCAAGGAGGGTGAGGTTGGTGGTTTAGATTCAGAACTTGAAGAGTTTTCAGAGGCTCTCAAGGTAAAACCTAAGGATTATTCCCTAGGATCCTCTACACTCGGGTTGTTTAGAACTTCTTAAATAACATTTGAACCATATAGGATTGCCTCATCTACAAAACCCGCTCCACCCTAGTAGTAGATGCAACTGCGGGAACATTAGAATCTATTCCCGTGGCTACGACGATCATCATGCCGGGAGGTGTCTCTACACCCAGGGTAGTCCTTATGGAACCTTTGGAGTTATCAACTATATATGGAGGGCCAAAATTTGGGGTTATAATAGAAAAAACATAGGAAATTGACCAACTATTAGATCTCTATAAGTATCATTCACAGAATACATAATGGGCGTCCATTGATTAGATTAACTGATACTTGTGTGCCTCTTGTATACACAGTTCTTCAAATGTCATGGGAAGCCTTAATGAGGTTAGCTAAATCATATATCAATTCTTTTCCCAGGGGGATGCTGGTGGTCGTGGAGGAAGATACCCAAAATTACTAAGCTACAGTGCTTCCGATCACTGGTGGGACCATTAATAGGATAGTGCCAGGGATCATCTAGGTGGGGTCTGATGATGAATATCGATCAGACAACATGGGTCCTGGCATACCCGACCAAACACCAGATGTAGACCCTGATGATGAGTTCTTGGTGGAATTTTTCTCATATGATCCTGTCGACCCTGCGAATCTGAATGAGATGGCCTCTGATGAAGAGGATAGAAAAATCTACCATCACCGGTCATAGAAGCAGATTAAGAGAATCATAAATGAGACCCCCCCAGTGAAATGGATAGACCAAATAGAGAGGAATCAGTCCCGACTATGTGAACTATGCACTGGGGGAGTGGATTCCCAATGTCCTCATATGCTCGTCTGAGATCTCATGGTAAAGAATATTCGGGAATATGATAGTGGGCATGGTTTGGGTTGGCAGTGGAAAAAAGTGGTGAACTTCAAGAGTCTTCAAGAGGATGAAAATGAGATTCAACGACTACAAGTTCGGGAAGATGAGCATTCCTCTTTCCAAAAAGTGCAATCAGAGCTTATATAGCAGCTATATGCATATCTAGCAGAAGCCAAAGAATAGATGAAGCAAGCCTCTAAGGAGATGGAAATCATCTGGAGCGTTGAGGAGCGGGCCCATATTGTGGCTGACGATCTATACCCCCTTTATGCTGAGAAGGAGAAGGAGCTAAACAGATGGTAGAAAATCTTGGAAGCCACAAGACTGAGAGTGGTGGATTTTCAATTCTCTTTTCAAGGGGTTAACTTGTCCATGGGTGGGATTGATCCTTGGGTGTTGTAATGCTTGTAAACCTTCGAACATACCTTTGTTATTTAATTATGTTATGTCAGTTACATGCATGAGTTCCGTCACTAGTTTTGGTTTTCATCCATCTTCTATATTCATGAAATGCCCAGTGATCATTCCCTATGCTCACATGGGTTTGTCCCGACGTGTGAAATAAGGGATGAACACCACATTATTACATTCTAATATAAGAGTGAAAACCAAACTTCGAGAATCCGGGATTTGAAAAACCAATCCAGATTTCTAGGAAGAAAGGGAGGGGCATAATGGGATAATGAGGGTATGAGATCAATCAAGGTGACATCTTCCCTACATTATCTAATGCATGATTGGGTTAATGTCAAGGGCATTATAATCAATCCGAATAGAGGGGAATTGAAGGTCTGAATCACGATACACGAGATTTGGAATATTTTTGGGGTGGCCTAAAAATAAAGGATAACTATTGACCGTATTCAAAAGAAAATATCCTTATTGTGTTAGCCTACCATGGGGATAAAAAATGAGGGACGACTGCAGAAGCTGTTTGAAACACAGGGCCTGAGTCAAAATTTTATCCATATGTCTTCTAGAACATTAGCCCAGGATAGTAGGCGAGCCATAGGCCGAGCATCCATAATGTTAGGGGGTTCCTTTATAAGAGAAACGGGATTGGGGTCCGAATAAATGGGACACAAAGTGTGGAGGGTGGAGTGATGGTTTGTTTGACCGAAATCTAACACTCTTGAAATTATGCCAACGTGGTGGAAACACATTAGGTGGGAACATCGGTCTGATGAGAGATCAAGATTACATTCGAACAGGACCTCTCTGGTGAGAACCAAGGGTGCCTTTTGGTTTTACATCATGTTAAGAAAAAAGATTGACACGTAGTATAACATAATATGGTAAAGATGGTGCACATAGTTTTAAAGGTAATACTACATGGACTTTGATCTGGGCTGAGGGGCCAGAAGGGTTAATGACCCTGAGGCTGGGCCCGAGGCAGAATGCTTGGGTGTTTCTTTATATCCCATTAGGATGAGAATCAATCCAAACATAGTTATTAAACATAGCGTGGTCAGAGACCAATGCTGATTGGGTAAATCCTCTCTGGAAAGGGATCTAGTGCATCCCATAGTTATTATGGGTCATCTAGAACTTGTTTAGGGTAGAGTTGAAGTTTAATGTCATGCATAGAGGATATATGTACTCATGTAGTTTAACGTCATATGATTGGACATGAATGATGTAGAGATCCTAAAAGGAGTACGTGATGCGGTATGTATAAGCCCGACGTGAATGAGGACACATGGAGTCCACACCACGCCGCGTATCTCCAGGGGAAGTTTGTTAGGTCAAGGGGCTGAAAGTGAAATTTAGGCTAGTCCTGAAGCAAAGTTCTTGAATGTTCCTACGTACACCAATAAGGATGGGGATCAAGCCGCGCATAGTTTTGGAAATGTTGTCTTTACACCTTACATAAAAAACATAGAGAGAGATCATAGTTTATAGTCTTAGAGCTTGGAATAGAGAGGGTAATGACTGAGGGAGACACATGGTGATATAATTATAAAACCTGACGTGAATGGGGACCTGGATTCCATATCACCATGTGTTCCTTAGGGAGTTCTTAGGTCGAGGAGCCGAAAATAAAATTTAGGATGGGCCTGAGCCACTGTGCGTGGGCATTCCTACATACCCCATGAGAATGGGAATCAATCCATATACAGTTATGGATGTTGTCTAATAATTTACCAGTTCCTTGGATAATAAGGTCGTGTGGATCTGGTCCACACACAAAAATAAGAAGCATTAGATAAATCTTGTTTGTACTTTTGGATATATTTGTGTTTTTTTAAGCGATAAACCAATGACATAAAATCCTGGTGTGTATACCGGAATCAAGCCACATGTAGGAATTGACAAATGGTATAGTGGATGGCCAATACCCAATATGAAGCCCCCCCTAAGTGAGGTTATCACAATGCAATTTCATTTTTCATCATGCGTCTATAATGATAATATCATAGTTTAGGGTCGTACGATAGGACCAGCTAGACATTTTAAAATCGTGCAATAAAGACACAATAGTGTAAATTTATGTGGGACCAGGTTTCATAATTTAAAATCATATGGCTTGAACACATACAAGAGAAAAAAGGTTTTAGTGGGAATGTGAATGACATGATAAAGCATACCTGATGTGAATGAGGATGAAATCCATATCACAACATTATAAATTTTGGGGAAGGAACCTCGGGTCAAGGGGCCAGAAATGGTCAGAAAATATGGGGCTAGACCTGTAGATGAAATTTCTAGGTGTTCCTATGTATCCCATGAGGATGGTAATAAATCCATACATAGTTATGGGAATGCAGTTTAATGTCATGTGGGACAATAGGTAGGAGATACTCTCTCCAGGAAGGGGAGTACATGGTGCCGCTATTGAGAACCCAACGTGAATGAGGTTATAATCCCACACATGCCACACCATGCAATACTAAAAGAGTTGGGGCCTAAAAGGTGGAACAAAATAGATAATTATTGGAATTTTAGATGGACCCAAAGATGATATGTTCAGGTTCTCCTACATATCCCATGAGCATGGGAATCATTCCATACATAGTTATAATGATTTATAAGGAGATATCATTTTAAGGTAATAGATCTCGAACCATGGAGAACCGAAACCCTTCCATGAAAGCGCGGACCTCGATCTGATCCCTAATCCCACGTGAGTCAAACTCAGTGTGGGAAACAAGGGCAGAAGAGGTCTTTGCAACACATGGGATACACATAAAGGGGAAATCGATGTGGAGCCCTGAACGATTCCTTAACATGGATTTGTCCTCCTAACATGCAAATTCACACTGAGGGATAGTACCAATAGTGTCGAAATTCCAGTTGGACATGATGGGGTGGAAAATGATGTGAATCGTGCAACTAAAAATTTAGGGTTCGATGGGTCCGGCATGAAAATAGAGGATAACTATATATGGTGTTCGAAATACAGTATCCATATCATGTGACCTGAAATGGTAATAACAAATGAGCATCAACCGCTGACCATATTTGCAATGTAGGACTTGTATCAATTTGTTGTTCGAAACCCTCGAGGATGTTGGCATGTAATGGTATGAAAGCCCTTGGTCCAATAATCCATGTCATTTGGGGTTCCCTTCATATATGAAAGATAATGAAATACAAAATTAAGGGGAACAAGAAGCCTGATAAATAGGAAAGAGCATGTCTAGATAGAATCCAACACTCGTGGTTATGAACCAGATTACTCCTGGGCACATTGGTGAATCATCGAAGAGGGTCGAGGGAAAAAACATAAGAGAAGATAACATGAAAATATTAGTGTAGGGAAATGGAGTGAAGGGCTATCAGGAGAAAGAGGTATGTGGCGTGGTTGTTACATACCCGACTTGAATGAGGACCTGAAGTCCATACCACACCACATACCCCTATCCTAGAAGGACTCAGCCCAAGAGGCCAGAATGATTTTGAGGTTTATAATAGATGGGGATGGACACAAATACTAGGTATTCGGGTGGTCCTACATATCCCATAAGGATGGTAATCAGACCACACTTAGTTCCAAAGAAGGATGTTGTACAATTTTACATCATGCAGCAAGGACACAAATGGGGGCATGGTATCCCAATGAGGGATGTGTACAGCGCAGTGAGTAGCCTGAGGGGAATGATGACACAAGATCATGCCACATCATACAATCCCGAATGAACACATAGGCCAAGGGTTTGAAAAGGTTTTGGGACCTAAAATGGGAATTCCCAACTTGTTAATAGTTTAACGTCTTACGGTGAGGAGGATAGTGCTTTTAGTTTAAGGTTGTATGACTCGTGTAATAGATGCCTAGTTTAATGTCATATGCATGGGCCAACTATGTGGAGAGGGATAATCATCATGCCTATGGAAAACCATGAAAAGATAACAATGATAGATTATATATTTTGACCACATTCTCAAAACAGTATCTATATATGTGTGTTTAGGGATTTGGGGAAAACAATTGAGCGTTGACCGTTGACCGCATTTACAACATGAGACTTGTATCAATTTGTTTCTTCAAATACTTGAGGACATTGGACCGAAGTGGGAAGAGATACCTTGGTCCATTCATCTACATTGTTTTGGGTCCATTTGGATATAAAATATGATGGAAACCCAAATTATGGGGTGCACGATGCATGGAGGGGTATGTTCTCACAGAAATAACGATAGATGAAGGTGGGAGGTCTCAAGGGGATATGTGTGGCATGGAAAAAATATCCCGACATGAATGAGGACGTAGTCCATACCACACCACAAAATCCTAGATGAGAACATGGTCCAGGGAGCAGAAATGGTCGAGGGACCTGGGGTTGGGAGTCCTGGCCAACTGTAGCCACATGACCCCTCATGCGGGTATTTCCTTACCATAGCTCCTAATCCCACGTGAGAAATGCTTGGTGTGGGAAACAAGGAGTAGTACTAGGATCTCCAAATTATATATGGGTATGACAGCTGTACTCACACTCCTGCCCGAGGTAGACTGTCGCTTGATGAGACAGCGGGGTAAAATGTACCATGACTCCCAATATATTTGACATATGGGGGTGGTGAGAATGACCAAGGATAGATATTGGCCAGGTTTGAAACACAACATCCTTGTCAAGTGACCTCAAATGAGAACAAAAAATGATCATCAACTGATGACCATATTCCAGGACATATATCAAATTTTTGATCAAGGTAATCGAGGGCGTTGTACCAAAATGATAGGAGATCCCTTAGGCTAAGTATCTGTACCCTTCGTGGTCCCTTTTGGATGTAAAAGATGATATATTCCCAAGTACTGAGAGTGTGTGAAGCATAAATTTGGCCATGCAATTTAACGTCAAACAAGATGATGAAAAAGGTGATGATCTTCAGGGAAGAGGAGGTATTGTGCGGTCAGGATGAACACAGTGCAATGAACGGAAAAATCCGACACCACACCATGTTTTTAACCTGAGGGAGATTTTGAAGTTGGGTCTAGGCCTACGAACAGAATGTACCACAGTTCCTATGTATCCCATAAGGATGGGAATCAAGTCACATGTAGTTCGTGAAGGCCATGCAGTTTAGCGTCATGTGGTGAGAATGTGGGAGAATAGAAAAACGATGAGGGGAGCACATGGTACGATCATCTTAATCCTAACATGAGTGGGGACAAACAATCGTACATGACACCATGTGGGATCCTCCAACAGAACTATACCCTGGGGGGATAGTCAAAGAAGAATATGAGGGATGGACTCTATATGAGGTGTCTGAGCATTCCTACGTATCCCACGAGCATGGGAATCAAGCCATATATATTTATTAAAATGAAGTTTAATTTCCTACTAGTAGACATATGGTTTAATTTCATGAGGGACATAAGATTTTATGTTTTTTTAGCACCGGATATAGTTTAACATCTTGTGGGATGACATAAAGTTTAATTTCATGTGGGAGATGACAGTTTAATGTCATGTAGGACTGGATACAGTTTAACGTTGTGTGGGACAACACACAATTTAATGTCATGTGGGACATGACAATTTAAGGTCGTGTAGGACCACATTTTCTCAGGAGATGTGTTTATTGGGGAACCTAGCATTGGTGGGAGGAGTTATACGTTCACCATACATGGTTACCAGAGCATATTCACCATTGGGATACACTTTGGGAATTATGTAAGGTCTTTCCAATTTGGGTTCCAATTTGGGTGGTTTTCTTCCAGGTATCATTAGTGTTATCAAGGAAAACACCAAGTCAAATTTCAAGAATGAGAGTGAGGAAAACATTCTTTTTGAATTCTCTAGCAATCTTGTTCTGATGGCTCCGAAGATTGTGTAGGTCACAAAGCTTGTTCTCATTGAGTGCATCCAATTCATCCAGATATATTTCAGCTACTTTATATGGTTCTTTATGATCATAGAAAGTTTTGCGTAATGAAGGAAACTGAATCTCGATAGGCATATCGACCTCTCTTCCGTACACATGGAGTATGGGGTCACCTATGTGGAATTACGATTCATCATCCAATAACCCCAGAGTGTGTTGGGGAGCTTGTCTGGACAACACTTTTTGTCCTGACCAACCTTTTTCTAGAGAACGTTAGAGAGAATTTGGTTTAATTCATTGATATTACCATTAGTTGGAGAATGATAGAACGAGGTCTGGTTAGAATGAATATTTTACTTGGCACAAAATATCTTCAACTCAGCAACCCAAAAGTTGGTGCCTTTATTGGTGAGGACATCATGAGGGACTCTAAACCAGTAGATGATATTGGAGCTCATAAAGTCAATGATAGAATGGGCCTTGAAATCCTTGAGCAGAATTGATTCTACCCACTTAGAAAAGAAATCTGTAGTGGTTAGGATGAATCTGCAATAGAGAGAAGTCGCTGGTGGATATTGTCCCACAAAATCGAGTCCCCAGACCACAAAGGGCCAAGAGTACTTCATAGTGTGGAGAGGCTCTGGTGGATGATGCACAACTTTGGCCTGAATTTAGAATTAATGGAACCTCTTGGAAAACTTGATGCAGTCACGGATCATAGAGGGAAAAAAATACCACAGTTTCTAGATTTGGTGAATAGTTTCGGCCCGGTCTGATGAGCCCTGCATGAACCAGTATGAACCTCCTGCATGACTTGAGAAATATCAGCTCTTGAATTCAATGGAGGATAAATCCCTCAAACCCATTCTTGTAGAGGATATTATCAAGACTTGGGACACAATGGAGAGTAAACTGCATCAAGCAGGGTTATATTTAATCGCGCTTGGACTGATCTTCCAGGAGATTACCACTTTGGAGGAACTCAACGAAGGAGGTTCTGCAATCTAAATCCACCCCAATCACTGCATCCGGGGGACCTAGAGTTCCTGACATGGAGATTTTGGCAGTAAGGTGGCTCACCTGTGGGCTATAATTTTCATCTGGAGTGAAAATAGAGATGACACTTCCATGTGCCACATGGATAATCAAATCATTCTGTTGAGGCTTTGCAAGTGTTGCAGCTACGATGGACAAGGTGTCAGCTTAACCATTATGGGATCGAGGGGAATTATTAACTACCGGTCGAGATGGGAACTGAGCCATCAGCTGGAGGGAGCATTCCAACAGTGGTACAAATCCGAGATTTCTGAAGAGATAGTCACCATTGATATACTTGATGGCTAGTTCAGAGTCCCCTTTCACATGCTAGTAGAGAATATCAATCTCAAGGGCCAGCTCGAGGCCGGTAATGAGATCTTGGTACTCTACCTCATTGTTATTAGATCCATCGTAAAATAGGAATGAATATAGCTGAACAGCTTGCACTGGGGTAATGAAGACAATACACAGGCTTATTCTGTTGAGTCTAGGGTTTTTGAGCCTCCTACCGGTGGGGCTCCAGGAGGGACCATCAAAGTGAATTTTCAAACACCGAATGGCTTGGTCTACCGCGAGGATTTCCTCATTAGGAAAATAAAGGTCCAGAGACTGGTCCGTGGGAGCTGGATGGGCGGAAAGGAAATCTGCCAATGCTTTCCCCTTGATTGCCTTCTGAGGGACAAACCTAATTTCAAATTACTGAAGAATCACCTCCCACTGAGCTAGATGACTTTTCAACATGGGGCAGCTCAGGATGTACATTATCAGATCTACTTAGGACACCATTTGTACCTTGTGGTGCTGCAAGTAATGACACATTTTTTGTATTGTGAATAGAAGCGCAAGGAATCATTTCCGATAGGGGAGTATCTATTCTCTGTGTCGAGCAGCATGCAGATAAGGTAGTAGAGAATATTTTTAGATCTCTCATCTTTCTTCTGGGTGATAAGGGAACCAAGATATTGTTCTAGGGCGGTCACATAAAGGACTAGTGGTTTTCCAAAGATAGGTGGAATTAAGACCGGAGGCTGGAGCAGATATTGCTTGATTTCCTAAAAAACAGTCTGAAATTTCTTTTCCCACTGATAGATAGTGACTTTCTTAATGAACCAAGAAAGGGGCTTGCAGTTTCCAGCCAGATTCATGATGAATCAGCATATGTAAGCTAAATTTCCTTAGAAGCCTCAAAGGTCCCGAATGTTTCTCAGGGGAGACATCTGGATAATGGCCTTGATCTTCATTGGGTTGATCTTGATCCCCCTGTATCTGACAATAAAGACATGAAACTTCCCATAGTTTACCCCAAATATAATCTTCAGTGTGTTCATCTTTAGGTGGTGAGAAAGGATGAATAGAAAAACTTTCTCAAGGTCTTTAATATGGTCCTAACATTGGAGATATTTGGCCACAAAATCAACCATTTAGTATTCCACTAGTTTCCTAAGGATCATCTTAAATTTACGATGCATAGCCTGCTGATAGGTGGCAACTACATTCTTTAGACTGAAGGGAATTACCTGGTAAAAGAAAGTAACGTTTAGTGATTAGATGGCTATGGAATCCTCATCCTATGGATCCATTCATATCTGGTTATACCCATAGTACTCATCCATGAAAGAGAGGTCATGGATCTTGGTTGTAGAATTGATCAACAATTCTGTCATAGGTAGGGGAACCATCCTTCCAACACTGACGGTTGAGATTTCGGAAGTCGATGAAAACTCTAATATTGCAGTTCTTCTTGACTGGAACAATGTTGGCTAGCCAGTTGGGGTACTGGATGACCATAACAAAATTGGATTTGATGAGCTTATCAACTTCAGCATCGACCATGGCACCATGGGAAGGGTGCATCTTTCTGGGAGTCTGCTTAAACACGTGATGATTTTTTGGGAGACCGAGACAGTGGAAAACTACCTAAGGATCTAGCCCTAAAATCTTATTATAACTCTAGGAGAATACATCACAGTGTTGTTTTAGGAAGTCCAAATACGGTTTCTGCTCCTCGAGAGGCATAACGGCCTTGATAATTGTGGTTTTTAGATCCATCTCAAAACCGAGGCTCACCTATACTAATTCATCGACCATGGTGGATACACCATATTCGAATGTGGGAGGAGTATCCCATAAATCAACTTCTTCACTTATGGAGGAGGGATCCTCGGCAGGAAGAGTTTCCTCTTAGTCAAATGATATCTATGGGATACTGATACCAGCTTGAACAGTGGTGGACACTGCATCGGGGGACTCTTGTGCCACCAAAACCATAATGATAAAAGATGTCGATATGATCCCATATGGTCTTCGACCCAAGGGTCCATGAATGATGATATCGAAACAATAATGGTATGTATTCTTGATCTTGTTTATCCCATACCAAAAAAACAAGCAAGTGTGGTGTATTTATATTTCTATAGGGAGGACATCCCGATACCTTATGGGAGTTGGGGGCTCTGGGATCACCAAATCCTTATTCGTATAAGAATACAAGGTGATCTTCGAGTGTTTCTCAGACTTGGGAATGTGCTTCCCCCTTCTTCCAGAAACAACTATGAATTTTCCCATATTCTAGGTCATGGCCTCTAATAAATTGATTGGAATGATTTATGCATCATCCAGATCTTTCCATGGGTCGGTCGCAGCCATTGTGCATTCTACATCGTAAGCCTAAATCTGTTAGTCCATGATTTTTTAATAGTCAACATCTATATAGTGGGTTTCAAAAGAGGAAAAGGGGGACACATCACCATAATGTACTCTTACTTGGAAATTAAGGTGGTACTTGCGGCACTAGTGATACGATGAAGGAACACCCACATATAGATGAAGCCACGACCTACCCATAAACGCATTGTAGGCAGTGTCCTGAGATACAATATTGAACTCGGTACTGGAAACCAGATTGCCAAACTGGGTCTTCAGGAGGATCTTTTTGGCCAGTGTCTATTTTTCCCAATCATAACCTTGAATTTTCAGGTAATAGGGAATTAGGTGATCCTCGTAAAACCCCAGTTTTTGTAGAGTCCGAGTCGGGAATAGGTTGATCCCAGAGCATGTGTCAACAAGACAAAAAAGAACCTCCATACTAATAAAATAGATGGTGATGTAAAATTGGTGGATGTTCCCCTATATGGGAGAGCCTTAATCTCCTTTAATGAACGAGATAACGGACTAGCATTCAGCATGCTCGACAGCCTCAGCATGGAAGTCTTATGTAGCTTCTACCTTAGTCTCAAAATGGAGGGGGATTATTAAATCCCCAGCGAGGGCTTCACGCATATCTGCTGACAGGAGAAGGGCCTCAATGATGGATAGCCTTGATGGAAAGCTGGAAAGATGCTTGAGGACATCATACTTCCATGCTAGTAATGATCTTCTACTTACAGGAGGTCGCTCCGTGACAGGAGGAATAGTAGGCCTGGCCGACTAGACCGGTAGCTGACTGTTACTGGGAATGTCCCGCTGCTCACTCACTGAAGCCTATGATGTGACTAATAGATGAGATCCAGATGACTGAGACCCATCTATAATAGAGTGTGGTTGATCATAACATGGTCGAGGTGGATCTGCCTGATAAAGCAACACAAACAATTGTGAAGGCGGATCTGATGAAACCAGATGAGAAGGCTGCATGTGCTGAGCTATGTGATGGGTCTACTGTCTATTTTCGGTGACATGCACATCCTAGAATTAAGTAATGACTCAGGCACTCCAATGATCCATATATTCGTAGCTCAATCATCTCTGGCGATGGCTTGGAACATTGGGGGGTGGGGGGTCTTCCTGGCTCTCCTTGCCATCAAAAATCAGGTATGGGTTTATCGGCTCTACGGTGTTAACTAAGGTATACCCTTGACTTTAAGCTAAATAATCCTCCACTACATTATTTATTATGTGGCGATTTTCCAACTTTGGGTGCATGAAGTCACCGAGGGTACATGATGACGATGGTATCGGTGGGGGACTTCGTTTTCCCTTGTGCTGTCGATGCTTGCTCTTCTAGGAAGAGGACGACTGAGCCATTGATGCAGAGGTACTGGCTGTGGGTGACGTGACATCCTATGAAGGTTCATGTCTATTCAGACATACATGGATAATACCATGGGAACTGGCGACTACCTTACGAGCCGTATAGTCATCTAACTTCTGGGACCCGTGGTTAGAAACCCGATGCAACTCGCCTTCTATTTCACTACTTCTATTGGGCTTCACAAATAGACATGCCACATGAGTCGGATCTGAGCCTAACCTAACTACGTTGTTATCAACTGGTTCTTGAATCCAGTGTTTAATCTCATAGAACTTCTTAAGGGTGTTCCCCATGATCTGGTGAGAGGGGCAGTAATTGGGGCGATCAATGAGACCCGCTTCTTCTGGCCTCCTCCATTTAGAAAACATACAATCCCATATTTCAAAGCACTCCCGAAATAGATGTGGACATGAGACTCAATAAATTAGTAGGTCTAGTTTCTTCTATTTGGGAAGGGGGATTTGGGAGCCTGACCCTAATGAGGGTCTAGAGAAGCCTTCCCAGGAGGTTTCACCTGGTTATCCTGTATGGGTGGTGGTGGCGCATTATGCGTGGGTGCCTGCCTGTTCTGAGGTGGACGCTGCTGGACCGGAGGCTGCGCCGATGATGCAGGACCTCTGTGAGGCTGTGGAGGTGGATCAACTAGTAATAACTCAAGTGGTCTAGGGGCCTCTATTTGGGCCACTACGTTTGTCTCAACCTTGTCGGCCATTCTCATGGGAATTGCAGGAGGCAACAGTCGTTCCTGCTTGGCCTACTATATATCTTCCTCTAGGAGATGGGCCTTATCAGAGAAGTCTCAAAATACCCTATGGTAATTCTGGGTAATCAGAGAGAGGACCAGTTATTTCTTGATACTCCCCACACACATTTTTAGTAGATGTTCCAGAGTCAGCATCAAGTCTAAGGAGTTGGTGAGTCCTTTCCACCGAGTGACAAAGTCCACGACATGCTCATCAGGACTCTATTTCCACTTGAAGAGGTTTGCAATAATCATCTTTTGAGTGGTGGAATTGAACTGTTAAAAAAATTTCCTATGAAGATATTATCACTCGACTACTAACCCGATGTGTAGCTGGTTGTACTAGACAAACTTGGGTCCTTCCAATGTCTATACGAAGCATCAGAGTTTGGCAACCTCATGCAGTTCCAGAGTTCCCAACATGGGTCTATACCATGAAATGAAATTTTCCAAATGCAGCAGCGGGTCACCTATCCAATTAAAGGGGGAGAATGATGGATTTTAGAAACCTGGGGGTTCCATAATATCATCAACCCATGCTGGATACGACTTTCCATCAGGCGAGATTCCCACCTGTCGCATTTCCAATGCCTCAAGGTGAGCAGTGAGCACCACCATGAGATAATCTGGGTGAGGGATCCAGTCTTGAAGGGGATCCTTGACCACCAGTGCATTGGTAGGTTCTTCAACAAGATAAACTTTCCCAACGGCTCATGGATCAGCTAGTGGGATGACCTACAGAGATACTGGGGGATCCTGAGCTGGGTCCTGGGGATTTTCATGGCACTCAGGTGGATTCAGGGACACATACCATGACCTCTAGCCATGAGTTCTAGCCTCTACCCTATATGGGTGGGAAGGATGGTAAGGGTCACCTGGAGGTAATTTTTCAGTTGGATTTGTTCTTGCCCCTACTTCCCTGGCCGCAGATCACCGTAGTTTTGACGTCGCTCTACAACATTCTCATCAAGGATGTCATCAACCATCTTCTTATGCTCTGCAAGCTGTTGATGCAGCACAACTTTTTTGGGATCATACTATGTCTTTTTTACTGATCTATATAGGTCGGAGGGGATGATGGATCTAAGGTGATCCTTACCATTGTTGATATTTCGGTTGAGGACCAATTCCTTAGTGTGTACGGAAAGACCCATTAGATTTCTCTACTGGAGAGTGACCCTTCCCGATGGGTCCAAAAGTTGTGGTACTCCACTGGGGTGTATGTTTTCTCCATGGATTTTTGTCTCCTTATTTTCCTCCAATATATCATCCTTGTAAACCATGAATCTTCCTGGAGGCATATCCTCAATATCGCCTTGAAAGTTGGTATGGTGCCGAATTGAACTGAAATGGAGGGTCGTATACTACTGCCAACCATAGATCTACACATGGGTGGAAGCCTCCTTGTTTATCCTGCAAAGCACTTTAAATCTCTCAATGCATCATTGTTGGAGGGTCCTATGGAATCTTAGTGACTCTGGGAGCTAGGCCATAGGGAGTGCAGCTAAATCAACCAAATGGAATTGTTGAGCATTGTCATAGAAGTGTGCCAGACTCCTAGGGTAGGCCACTTGTTGATGATGAAGATTAAAGTGAGTTGACCAAAGAATCTGGAGAAAGAATCCAGCCTACTTCTGGGTGAGTGCTTCCAATGCACTGAAATTCTGCGCTGCCACTGGCCAAAACATCTATGATAAATAGTCTGCTATAAGGATGTCTGGAAAACTCCTAGGCTCAGACTCTGGGTCTGGCCCTTTATTTACCCACTCATCAACTGAAGATATATGGGGAACCAACAGTGGTACTGAAGCAGACCATTGAGAAGGTAGGATGGGCGGTGGAGAATACAGTGAGAAGACTGAAAAACCACTACATCTCAAGATTTCCTCCGAATAGTGTAGTGACATGGCCACTACAAGGCAATAAGATGGGCCGACAACCACAGTTTATGGTGCAGGGAATATAGCAGCTGGCGGTGGGTCATACTACTACTCTTCCATCATCGGTCCCCAAAACAACTCTCTCTGGTCTCTAATCGAGGTAGAGAATGCTCCTGGTGATGATGGTGGAGATTGCATGGACGGAACCTAGGGAGAGGCCAAATCATCATCCTCCTAGATGAATATGCGGAGGGATGCATGCATTCAGTGGACCATGCATTCTGAAAGTAGAAGGCAGATGCGCCTCCTTCTTGCCCTGCCCCTTGACATAGAGGATCGTGTTAGGGTTCCATTGCAGAGTCATATTCTGACTCAGAATATGAGAACCATAAATTTTTAATCTCAGTCTAAATCTTCCCAGCATTCTTTTTATGGCGATGACAACCTACCTTCCTACCCTAGGATGGCTCTTCGGGACAGGGTAGAGTTCTGGCATGGGGAGGTACTTCGGCCAAACTGGTGCGGGGGAAAAGAGGGCTTTCTCTTAAGTGAACTGGGGTATGAGGAGAACCTCGGAAGATGTCAAAGGGAACATGGGGAGGACTTCCATGTACACTAGATGGTGTGTAGAGGGAACCTCCGCGGGAAGTGTTGGAATGGTTAGGACCTCCGCTGAAGCTGGTAGGAGCATGCGTTGGACATCCATACATATTTCCCCTGGAAATGTCATTGCAAAGAGGGTCCTCGTAATGGCCGAGAAAAACATGGGTAGGACCTCTGTGCTGATTACAAGGATGAAGAGGAACTTCATCATTGGAAGTAATGACATGGGGAATACCCCCATGCTATTGGTTTACCTGACATATAACATCTTTATACCAGAGACCTGGGACAGTAGGAATGACTCCATACCTTAGGTCGTGAGCATGATAGAGGATCCCATACTTAGTGTCACTACAATGGGGAGGAAACTCACTTGGATTGAAGGTGGCATGGGGCAGACCTCCATGCCGATATTGGGAGCATGGAGGACCCGAATTTTCAATAGTGGTAGTACTGGGAGGACCTCTGTTCTTGGAGTTATTACCAAGGTTCGGCCTGTGGCGAGTGCTAACTGCATTGTTGACCAGGAGAGTCGACCATGCCTGCCTATGGGGTGGTTGGGTCCTCAATCTGGGAGGGGTGTATGAGTACCCTTGATCAGCGTAAATAGGGGATTTATGATATAAATCAGTGGTGACACGAGCCAGGGTAGTTGTTGACATTGATTCCCCTCTGCAATCATCCTCCTCAGTATGCACCTGACACTAGTGTCGGGTCACCTGGAATAGGGTAAGCGGTGCAGGCATATGGCTTACCTATTCCTATGATCATGGGACTGGGTGGTAGTGATGGTGCGGCTTAGTGGGGCCCTCCTTGAGAGACCTGGAATGGGATCTAGGCAGGGCTGTCCTGGATATCCCCCACCTCATCAGTGTAGGGGAGGAAGTCATCAAAGAGTTCTAGGGAGAGGTTCCTAAAATGGTTGTGCATCAGTGTGGGGAGCAGTGGATCCCTTCATGACCCCTAGGGGAATCAGTGTAAATGAGGCATAATTCATCTAGGTCATGTCAGGCACTGTCCCAGGTTGGGATGATCCCCTCCTCCCCGTATAATTGGATGTGGTTAGTTATCACCCTTCGCTGAAGGAAATCTGATGGGGAGATGGGTCGTAGGTGCCCAACAGTTGAGGATACAGAGGCTACCATGGGGAAAATGAGGCCACATGGGATTTCTACGATGAATTTTCCCTTGCCCCTACATCGATAGGTGGGAGGTGATCGGTTTCCTGATATGTCATAATGGGTCTTGGAAGTCATGGGGATTAAACCATTAGTGCTGAAACAAGGAAATCGAAACCCACTTCTCTAGTTCCATTCCATCTTCCTTGCATGGTAAGAAGGATCCACACTGACAACTTCTTATACCGGGATGTCCAACATTCAACTGCCCCAACTTTTGTTCAGTTTGATGCCAGACCCATAATTTTCTTGGTTGGACCCAGTTCCAGATACATGGATCTGGTGACATTCTTGTCCACTGATGTCTCTGATCCTACAAAACGATACTTTTAGGATAATAACATCACTTTGGGTTCAGTATTTATGTTTCTGACACTTTCTCTAGGGTGCACAAAACTGTTTGTTTCAGAAGATGCACTGTTGTTGCCCCACATTCCCAATTTCCAAATGCAGGCGACATTCATCTCTAATTCAGGGACATTTTATCCTTAATCGAAATGGGGTGATGGGATGTTGGTTCCTCCTTCCATGGATTCCACCTTGGAACTCTTCATCAAGTCCGAGAGTTCCTTATAGACTTAAGACGTTGATCGTGAAACTCTTCCCAGTGCCATGTCTTCATGGACACTGGTTAATTACACTGTTTATGTCCGGACATTCCAAGGGGTCCTGTCAAGGTAGTAACCTTTAGTTGGTGGAGTAGTCACATTGGACATCACTGGAATGTATGAATGCAAGAACACTGATGCGTCTAGGTTTTTTACCCTTATCATAGGGCTTCTCGAGGGCACAGAAGCCCGAGGCATCCCACATTGAATGCGGGGAATTATATTCCATAGGCATGTCTCTGAGGTTTTCCACAGCTTCCCATGTCTATCACAAGGTATGCCATAGGATTAACATCTAGTGAAGACAAATCAGATTTATCATAACACTAATGAGAGTGGATCAGATGGGTGAAACCCCTGGAGGGAACACTGATGCTGGGACTAACATGTGGTTAGTTAACTGGTTGTTTTTGGGAATAATTAAGAGGTGAATGAAATGATATCACCTGGATCTGGCGGCCTAGGTAAGAATCATGATGGATATGGATTGCTGGGAATAGTTGGGGAATGAGATGGAGCCGATTCGAGGGCGACTGTGATGTTGGGATTTATCATCAAAGTGGCTTTTTACGTATCCCTATGGAAAGGAATCAATGTATGCATATTTCACAGGGGCAATGGGGCACCTGAGGAGGCAGCCCATATGGATGAGACCCGGAGGAAGTGGAACCTTCAGGTTGGGTAATGACCTTCCCGAAACACATATGCGCGAGGTAGAGACCACGATGGGACATGAGTGATGGGATTGAGCCTTAGGGAGGATTCCTATGTATTTGCGTGGAATGAAATCAAATTTCACATAGTTTAGGATGGGGGTATAGAGTCGAGGTGTGCACAGAGCACAGTGACCCGATGACATGCTGAGGCTTATGCGTGGTTAGTAGCGCGATGATGGTCTAAATCCACTAGGAAATACCAAGGATGTGTGTCACAACAAAGTTATAACAATGGTTACCATATATTACAGAGTACAACGGCTTACCACAGGATGGGGATTACAACGTCTTACAGCGTATTGGAGTTGACAACATCATACCGTCGATTGGGGTACAAAGACTTACCGTCGATTGGGGAAAACAATGGATTACTATCGATTGGGGTTGAACCCCAAGGAGTGTTCCTACTTACCTTGTCTATGAGAAAATGATCAAATCCCACACAGTTCTAATAGGTACAGTTTAATGTCTTGCGGGATGAAAAGCAGGTACAGTTTAACGTCATGTGGGACGAAGGTGGACCGATGTGAATTGGTCAGGACTGATGGGTGTTGGGCTTGAACCTCAGATAGGATTCCTATGTACCTTTACTAGGAGATAAGGATCAAATTCCACGTAGTTTAGAAAAATTTGGTGAACCTACGTGAAGGGGGTCGAGACCAATAAGTGTTGGGTATGAACCTCAGGGAGGCTTCCTACGTACCCTGCCTTGGCAAGGATCAAAGTCCACATAGTTCAGAATGAGTGTTGGTGAACTGACATGAATAGGGTCATGATCAATTGGTGTTGGGATTTAACCTTAGGGAGGCTTCCTACATACCTTGTATTTGCAAGGATCAAAGTCCCCTTAGTTCAAAACGGTTTGGGGATTAGATGCTAAGAAGACCGAGAGGAGATTTCAAGGTTAGTACTTACTCTAAGCCAATGTGAGTCATGCTCAGTGTGAGAAACAAGAGGTCACAAAGACCTAATGATCACGTCGTGAATGGTGTGTCCGTGGGAAGTGGAGGGGGAATTAAACGTGGTTAGTGGACAAAAAATGAAATAGGGGCTTACGTGTGGTTCACAACCCAAAGAGGAAACAAGGGATTACACGTGGTTACCAACCTAGTGATTTGCAGATTGGGACTTACTCCTTGATGGAGGCCCAGTGGAAACAAATCCCAGAGGGAGAGGAATAGGATATCGAGAGTCATTTTGCCCCTCTATCCTCTTAGTCTTTGTCACAGAATAAGAAAGGAGGAGTAGTGGTACTACCTTCCCCAAGAAATATATGGGCTTACACCTAGATGGTTGACCTTACCCACAGACAGGTGGAACTTTGGAAAAAAAGATCCCAATCTATGTGAGGAATATCTCACTCTTGTGGAGATGAGAGGGACTAGAGAATGTCTGAGATGTGGGTCCCTACATAGAGTGCACGGGGTGATGTCAATGTTTAACGTCATGTGTTGAGGAAGATGGTTCCTGGAAGTTTAATTTCCTATAGCTCAGACGAGAGGTGTTCACTCCGCACCCCTAGGACATACATAACTGATACCCACCTACCCTTGGAGAAGGGAAGGCATCAGTAATGCCATGGTGAGTGGGTTTCATGGAGTGATTAATTGAGGGGCCCATGTTAGAGTGGCTATGCGAAGAAGCGATAGTCTCTAGTGTGCCTACGTGAAAAAGCATGTGGCGAAGAAACACAACATGGATAACCACCCAAGAGACCTTGAAATCACTTCATACGAACCTGGATGGTCATATAGAAAAGTGGATTGCAGTGCAAGGGGTTCACATGAAGTTATCACATGAAACTCTAGTGGTCCATGTAGTGGAGGAGCTTCGCGAAGGGGTATGCTTCATGAAGTTGGGTGGCCTAGAATTGCAATAGGTAATAAGTGAATATGGAGGGGTGCTTCATTAAGTGGAAAGTCATTCATGGAGTAAGGCTTCACAAAGATAATGTTCCCTACAAGGCATAGCATTTCGAAGCAATGTGCTTCGCGAATCACAAGGACCATGCATTAGCATATGGTGTACATGTGCATAAAGGTTACTTCACGAAGCATATGTACTCTCTGATGACCCGAGTCCACTTGGGGATCCCCTACCTTCTCTATGGACCATGGGATCTGCAAAGGGAATCCTTTTTTGAATATGGGTTGAATTTAATCCATGGGAAATGTACTTCGTGATGCTCAAGTACCTTGGAGAGATCATTTTTTCACAGAGCAGAATGTGCTTTGTGATTTGAGAGATGAGGATGCGAAATGTCAGAGTATCCATCCTTTAGGCTTGAGGGGAGTCTAGTATTTATAGTCAAGAGGTGGCGTGAAGTAGGGGTCTCTTGATGTGAAGCCATGTGGTGCTCCGCGATCGACCGTGGGTTCTATCAAGTTAGTCATAACCACAGATCCGACCGTCATCCCCTCCCCAGCACAGAGCTCCCATCGTGGTATTCTAAAATTCTTCCGTCAAGTTCTCTAGTTTCAAGAAAATAGATTCATATCCCTCTGTGGCACGAGGATCTCAGTCAATTGTGTCATTACTGTGGAGCCTCCCACCACTTTGCATCATTGCTACTTCGAAAATGTTAATCGATTCGCAGAGCCTCCCACCTCTTTTCTTCGTGGAGGCTTCGCAAACGTAAATCGAATCTTGGATCCTCCCACCTGTTTTCTTGGTGGGGCCCTCAAAAATGTCAATCGGATCATGGAGACTCCCACCTATTTTCTTTGTAGTGGGTGCACAAAGGAGGTAGATTCGCGTAGGACAAGGTGCTGCATGGCTCTGCAAATAGGATTCTCGAGGAAGCCTCAAAGTCTTTGTGTTTTCTCTCCCTCTTCCCAAATATTGGTGCAAATAGTTACAAGTCATTGAGCACCATGCATGGACTGAATGAGATGTTGGAAACTATTATGAACCTGGGAAACCGTTCCAAAATCAGTACCTCAGGTGGTGCCTCATGTGGAACCCATGGAGGTATGACTAAAATATCAGGGCCCACTACTTGTAACGAATGTTCATTTTCACCCTCTTGGTGCACGATATGAGGATGTCATGGTAAAATTGATCTATGAAATCAAAGAACACTCCACAAAAGAGTCTTGGAGAATAAATATATCAACACAAGTGGATTCTGACAAAATGAAAAGAGCCTAATACTCATGGTATACTACCCCAACTACCCTTTTAGAAGGACTTATATTGGTAAGTACTCAAGTATATGTTTTAAGGGTTCTAGTAGATGACGGGTCAATGATACCACATAATCATTTAATATAAACCATTTCATTAAATTTTAATTTAATTACCATGTACACTCCTTTACCATTCATAAACATATAAAGGTAGGATAAGGATGTGAAACATTTTAATTTGGGAATCTAGGTATCACTTTTTAAATTTCCTTTTCTCATATTAATATAAAAGAATTCATTTAATTTTTTTTGTTCATCCAATTGAATCATGGTCCATACTCCTTATCACTGAAATTAACACTCATTTTATTTTTATCAAATGGATACACTGGGTAAATTGCTAATCACAACCCATGAGGACCCATAACACCTCATGAATTGAGAACAACAAGCACTCAATCACATCCTGAATGAAGAACTAGTATATATACAAAGAAATTATCGCTCAAAAATCACAAGCATATTAGACAATTGAAATATGTGAAATGAACCTATATGGCATGGAAATATGCGTGAAATATGAATTACAGGTTTCTATGATGATGCATGTGACAATTCCCATTTCCCTCATATCATCAGAAAAATGATGAAATGAAATTCCCAATCATATTAATAATGATAACCACAACACATCATGTGTGTCACCAAACAGTGAAATGATATCAACTATAATTGAAAAAATCATAACAACTTCTATAATTCATGAAAGTCAGATTTTACCCCAAACTGGGGTTTGTGACACACAAGAATGACTTCTGACCATGCCCTATAGCATTTATATTATTCTGGTAATTGGTTCCAAATAGAAAATCAATAAAGTAACCTATATGATAACACTTTGTGGAATCCTGGACCCGGATGCCACTTTGGGGTTCCCCGATCCCAGTTATCCCCATGTCCTCAAGTTCATCTCCTAAAATTTCAGAGGCTTCCAACTAGCAGTGAGGGAATAGGGTGTGTTCTTGTGGATAATATTCCCTCATTACCAGAGCATATCACAATAGATAACATATATAAACTGTTAAATAAGTAACATAAGAAAGATAAGTAAACAGATGGAACCAACAGAAAGAGACAATATCAATAATAAATGAAATAACTCGAATAACTGATAACAATATATAAAAATGATGATGATATGTCAAGTCACTATAAAGATAGAAAACATGGGTAAAAATCTGCATATAAGAATGATATAAAAAAGTACAAAAATATAATCCATAAACTATCCCAAGAGTCATGAGCTCATGCTCGATCATCTACTAGCATCTCCATCTAAATACCATAAGAAATCAATTGTTTGAAGTTAGATTCTTCACTTTGTAAACACCTGCATACATATAATATTCAAGGGTACTGATTGATGTCCAGATAGGGTGTTTGATAAATCTTAGTAGGCTACCACCAACTATTTAGATAACATCATGTTCGTGTAATATAAACTAAAATAGTGAAAGTATTCTTATATAAAAGTAAATCAGTACAGTAATGTGAATACCCAATTACCTCTTTATGCCTCGGCTGGTGTATGAAAATGTACCAATTCATTAATTAGATAACATTAGTTTTTATAATTGACTCACGTGAGGCATATCCAACATTGAAATCACCTTGTGATAGAAATATTAGAGGTACCAAAATATTACAAGGAAACCTAGACCTCAAGGGTGACCAACTCAATAGTAACTGCATCATTGATAATGAGAAAGATTGTAATCCAAGGAGAGACATAAAAGTTAATCCATAATAGAATGATCTAATTAACTCCAAGGAATACATTCAAGTTAAAATGAGAAACCTATGTCTAGGCCAAAGGATATAACATAGGAACCTCATGCCTGTAGAAACCATAATAGATCCAAGGAATGTATCCAAGTCATCCTGTAAAAGTAAAGATGGGATATTAGACTATCATAAAGGTAACCCATTGATAGAAAAAGATTCAGTTCCAAGGTGGGATTCAACCAAGGAAATAGTAATCCTTGAATCTGAATGGCATCCAGGAGAACTCGAGGCATTCCCTCAGGAACCCAAGAACTGACATGAGTTTTACCATCCCAATTAAGGTTTAAACATCTATATATAAAATTATGCACCTTATATTCAATTCCCTCAACTAAGTAGGCCATTTAATAATAAATCCATTTAATATATCATGAGGTCTAGGCCATTTCCGTTCATTAGTATGACATAGACAACTGAGCATCAAATCATTTGATAAATATATTTAAGTCATAATCACATTACAAGGTTCATTCTACTACCTTCCATCATACGATACAATGGGTTCTATGGGGTTCCACAAAGATATTCAATTATATTCATTCAACAAAGTCATATATATATATAACATAATTTTAAATTTCTTTTACATTGAATTCATCATGAGAAACACTTACCTTATATGGTCCATGTGTTAAGAAACCATCGTACTATCCAATTTAAAATTCAATAGATAATAATTATATGGAGGTATACCACTAGAAATATCCATCTCAAACACACCTAAACAGTGGATCAATGTTTTGAAAACACTAAAAACCCAATTGTGGAACATAACCCTACATGGTGTGGTTAATGTTGTGGTCATATCCATTCACATTGAATCAAATATATGGATAGTGTCATTGTAAATGGTCTCAAGGAAGACAAACATGAATTATAGATTCTAGAAATGACACTCGATGAAATTGACATGACGACACAACAATTTATAAAACAATAGAGGTTTAGGAATAAGATTTAAAATACACACCTCATACTCATATGACTCTCCTCATCTAGTATTATAGTTTAGTTAATCCTAGATTAGAGTCGATATGAAGAATGTATTAATGACTGAAAATTGGGGAATATGATCCTATATCTAAATAGAATCATATATAGGAAGAAGAAGACATAAGATTAAAAAAATAAACAGAGAATGTACCAGTACATATCCAAGGAGATGGGTGGAGATCTAATAAAATTGTATATGGATGATTGACGCACGCCTGTCATTGGGCGTGGTAAAACAACTATTTCCTAAGTTAAAATGTAGTAATGTGGTTGACCTAGGATGTCTCCCGAAGAGGAGTGCACACAAAATGAGTTGTCACTTTAAAATGAGGGTAAAAATGTTGTGTTTTTTAAATGAAATTTGAAATTAAAATTATTGAAAAACTATGATATAAAAAAGGGTGATTAGGTTGGGGTCAGTTTCCTAATTATAATGATATCCTTGTTAAATTTAATTCAAACCTCTTCTTCATTGTTGATTAAAGTGAGTTTCCATAATATTTTTCCCTCACTTCCTTGGTGAAATTATTATTGTGAGAGAAAACCTTACCAAGATCTCGGTTTGGTCAACTCTACTTCCATATATAAATAGTTGTATTGAAAATCCTTAATTGAAATGGGAAATACCTGATCGGGGTTTTTTATCCCAAACAATCATGAACATTCACTACACATTTTACACGTACTGACGATCGCCGAGTACTTCACCACTAATTCCTCGTTTATTCCATCGTATATAAACCAGAAATTAGTGGAGGGAGATAATGATTATTTTTCAAGGAAAAAATCAATAACAGAATTAATATTCATGAACGATTGCACTTGATAATAAAATACACTTTAAAAAATTGAAAACAACATTGAAGAAGAAAGAAATTTATTCAATTGAGTCCAAGAACTCAAGCATTACAATTTAGAAAGCCAACCCTTCCCCAATCACTCCAAATGTTTACGCCACCATGGAAAGGGTAAAAAAGTTGAATGGGGAAGAAGAAGGAATTATAAAACTATGAAAAAGAAAATAAAAATAAAACATAAAGCCGAAAATATCTCCTTCTTGGTGTCCCGGAAGGAATGTGATGGAGAATGGGATGCTTTGAGAGGGTGGAGCTCTCCTCCTTTTATACCTAGAATTTGTCCCCCGGATGTTGATTCGTTGTAGCCCCATTAAATGACCTCTTCATGCATTGATCACTTATTGAATGTTGTTCATAATTCCCTTGGACGTGTCCTCAAAAAATCGTATCAGATTTGGACATTTATTCCAAGAGTTATGGCTATTTTACTCTGAGAATTTATTCTGTCTAGTCAGACTCTCCAAAACGAAATTCTCCGGATTAGGGTGATTTAATGACCCCCATAAACAGCCACTTCACTCGATGATTAAGTCATAAAAGATTCTCCAATACTCCCTGCGCATCTACCCACCAGAGTTCACAAGATTTGGTCCCACCGTGGATGAGTGATGGATCCCACCCCAAAACTAGGCAGAACTAAAAACATTTTTCTTTCTCCCACTTGTGAGACTGTTTTGAGCTTCCATATGGCCGATTCAGCTTTTCGTCCAAAAATAGTAAATGGAGCCCTGGATGTGTAGTATTTGGAAAAGAAATAATATTTCAATTTGGATCAGTTTAGATAATGTTATGGCCAAACTACAGAAATACATTAAAACTATTAAAAATCCAAAATTGACAATTTTTACTATTCAGCTCAAAATAAAACTATTATCATAAAAATTAAACAATTCATCTTAGAGGAACACTTCTGTGAGTTTAAAACAATAATATTCAATATAAATTAATTGAAAATATTTTCTCTATCAATTCCCCCACACTTAGCACTTGGACTCATGGACAAGTAAAAATAAAATAAAATCAAATCCAAAACACATATCAATGAGATCTATGAAATCAATTTCAAGAAAAAAAAGATATCATGCCTCATCAAAAACAGTTATTTCAAGTTCTCCATTTAATATTTTAATATATTTACACTTCATTTCTTATCCCATGCACACAAAACACCTACCTCACATTAATTTTCTCTCATCTCACAAATGTAAATGCTGAACAAGGATTTTCTTATCCAAACTCACACAAGAGTCACCATATGCTTGATAAATTCCTACTTCTCCACCCGATGTGAGACAAGGACATGTGTTTCTCATGAGGGATTTTTAGGGTTGTTCTGTGGCTTCGGGTTGGTAGGATTTAGATGTTAAACATTCTGAGGCCGAAAAAGGAGGGCTTGGCTCTTTTTGAAGCAAAACTACAAGATTCTAATTATTACTCAAGTATGGTCTCCTTCACTTCCCCTTTGTTTAAATTAGGCTCCATCAACATTCAATTAGCCCAGAAGAAAAAATTTAAATCCTTTCAAACATGATTTTTCTTGAAAGCTCCAGATAGGCACAACTTTCTTTTTTTTACATTAGAAGCTCCAGAAAGGCACAACTTCTCTTGTCATAAAAGCTCCAGAAAAGGAACAGCTTTCAACAGAAAAATTTTTCAGCATCACACACATCTCTTCCACAATTTGTTTTCCACCCAAAGTATAACCAAATGAGGTAGTACACCACAAGACATCTACACCCACACTTAAGTTCAAGTAGATCATGCCATTTCACTTCAAGAGAAGGTAGTATAGGGAAAATTGGCTTGTAATGTGGCTAACCAAACAGAAAATTCATGGCTACTAGGGGTAAAATGAAGGATAAATGTAATGGTGGGCCATAATGAAAAGGTTTATTTTGAAAAGGGGGCTTCAAAACAAATAAATGCCTCAATCATTTAAAACACACGTACCCCAAACCCTCATGTTTTGAAAGGAATAAATCAAATTCTGGTTAAAGCAAGCATGGTATGGTTCTATCAAGAAATGAGGTGAAAGAAAAGAATATGAAAAAAATGGTTCAGAATCCTCCAAGGAAAGTGATTTCAAAGATATAGATAGTGAAATATGGCATGGGTTTCAAAAATCAGTGTACTTTTCATGAAATTCTAAAAGATTTGAACTTGAAAAGAAGTCATTTTAGCATTCATTTAAGCTCATTTTCATGAAATTGATTGGTTTACTCATTGACATGGGTTTCAAAAATGTTATTGATAATCATTTCAGCTCAAAAGTTTCAAAAACACACCAAAAATTAAAAAATAAACACACAAAAATTTGAAAACACACAATTTATTTATTTTTTTTGTGAAAAAAACATCAAATGAAAATCCTATACAACAAAGGTTCCATCCCCCACACTTAAATGATGCAGTGTCCTCAATGCATTCAAGTGGATTTAACATGTGTGACAATTTTAAAATGAATCAAAATATCATGAAAGTGTTAAGGAGTGGTACAACCTGATGGCTCTTATTTATAGACAGGTTGGAGGAGCGGGATCTCCTCCACTGGTTCTTTTCTATTTCTTGGTAAAGACATTTTGTACCAACAAGAGTCTGATTTGTGTCCATAGATACCACAACACCAGCAAAACCCCTGAAATCTTGTTCTTCTGGAATGGTTTTCAATCTTTTTGGATATTTGTTTCTTACTTGTTTCAATTTGAACATAACTCTTTTTAAGGGTTTGTTCTGTCCTTTGAAAATTCCTCTCTTCTCTTAAGGCAGGAGATTGACCCTCAATTTTTTTACCCATACAAACTTGGTTTTGGGGTTTTCCTCTTTTTCTCGTTATCCCCTCTTACTATTGGTTTGAGAATATCCTTTGCACTCTACAATTTTAATGGGGGTTTCCTTAAACTTCTTCAGATCATGTTCCATTGCAAGGAATATGGAATTATTCTTAGCTAGTTCTTCTTCCTTTGTAGCAAGTTCCTTCTGGATATCTATGATAATCTTTTCATGTTCTTCCTCCTTGAGTTTATACTTCTTGATCTCAACATCCTCTCCTGATTTTGATTCTCCAGCCTCTTCTAACAAACTATCCAAGAATTCAAAGGTTGTCTCTTCTAAATTTTTATTTGGTTCTTTTCCTTCTTTGTGGTAGATTGTTTTCAGCGAATGAACATCTGAAAAATTCTTCATGGATTCGAGTATATTGAAATTCACTTGACTATCTCCGAGCTCCATTTAGATTTTTCCCTCATGCACATTGATAATGGTCTTCACTGTCTTTAATAATGGCCTTCCCATGATTATGGGTGAGTGTGATGAACTCCTATCTTCTTCCATAGTCATCACATAAAAGTCAGCTGGGAACAATAGATCTTTTACCTTTACAAGAACATCTTCCAGAACACCTTCTAGAAAAACTGTGGATATGTTTGCGAGCTGGACCACCACTCTAGTAGGCTTAAATTATCCCATCTGCAAAGGAGTGTATACCGAGTGAGGCAATACATTAATTGAAGTACCTAGATCACACAAAGAATTAGATAAATTTAAAGAATCGACAGTGCAGGGAAGAGAGAAAGTCCCCGGATCTTGACATTTTTGCGGTATCAGTGGTGTGATCGATGCTGAGACGCTTCTTCCTAAGTTGACTCTTTCATTTCCATCTAGACTCCTTCTTATAGAACATAGTTCCTTCATAAATTTTGCATATTTAGGGATTTTTTTAACAGATTCAAGTTGGGGATATTGATTTCCACTTTCTGGAAGGTGTCTAGAATTTCTTTTGGAAGTGCTTCTTCATGAAATTTCTTTGATTCGATCATCCTTGTTGGAAATGGTGGGGGTAAGTCTTTCTTCTCCCTTTGTTTTCTTTGCATTGGTGTTTCTTGTTTCTTATTCTGTGGCCTATCCTTCTCCTCCTCCTCTTCCTTTTAATCTTCATGGTGGATTTTCACAAGACTTTCTGAATCATTATCCCTCAGAATAGGTGGTATTATTTCAGGTTCAGGGTTGGATGGAGGTGGTATTTATTTTCCACTTCTTGTTATGATTGAACTAACATTCTCTTTAGGATTTTTCACTGTTTGGGATGGAAGCTTCCCTGGATTCTTGGACATGATTTCAACAAGACTTCCCACTATGTCTGCCAGCTTGTCAACCTTATTTGCTAGGACCTCATACTTGGATTGTAGCTGTTCCATAGAAGGTTGTGTGCTGGTGGATGGTTATTCATATGTCTTTATTTGGAATGGTGGTGGATGAAATGATTGTTGTTGTTGGAAGGCCTGTTTATAAGATTGTTAGAAGGGAGGGGGTTCTGGTATTGCTGGTGGTGGTTAGGAGGTCGACTGGGGTACTGGTTAAATGGCCTCATCTGGTTTTGTTGGTTCCCATATCCTTGTTGGGATTGGGGTTGATGCAATTGATTTTGTTGGAATTGTCCTAGTTGAAAAGCTACATCACAGTATTCTGTCCCCTGTGTCTCAGGGCACTGGTTAGTATAATGAGTGGAAGAATAACATAAACCACATACCTGATCTGAAGCTGGATTTCCATTTTCTTGTGTTACAATCATTTGACGGACCAACCTTGTAAGGTCATCAACTTTGGTTTCAATAAATGTTGATGAATCAGATGATTTTACCTCATGTATCCCCCTGGTTCCCATTCCTCTTAGTCCAAATTGTTGTGAGTTTTGAGAATTCTTCTCAATTAGTATTCTGATATCTGCAGGAGACTTGTCAATCAAGGACCCCCCTGATGAGGAATCTAGAAGATTTCAATCATTATCCATAATTCCTTGGTAGAAGAACACAAGGAATTGGTGTTCCTCCATTTCTTGATGTGGAAACTGGAACGTAGATTCTTGAAGCGCTCTGAGTACTCGTAGAGGGTTTCTCGAGTTGATTATCGCATGATGTAAATATCCTTCTTAATGACAGTGCTCCTCAATGTGAGAAATAATCATTGCATGAAACTTATTTTTTTGTCTTCTCAACCACTGATCTCCCCTGGTTGCAGGTTGTAAAACCAATCTTTAGCTGTTCCTTCAAGTGAGAAGGGGAATTCCTTCCACTGAAATTGGTCTTCCGGTGCTCCTCTTGGCCTGATTCTTGAGGAAGTGTATCTAAATTCTTGCATGTGCCGATTTGGATCTTCTCCTGCAAGAGTATGAAACTTTAGAAGCATAGGAATCATATTGACATGCAATTCAAAATCATTCGGTTCAGTGGGTGCAATTAGTTGGTTATTTTGAATGGGAAATTGTGGTGCACATAGATCACACAGGGTTTGGTTGAGATTTCTAGCCATGATTTCAGGTTCAAAGTGAACACTAAGTGTTTCACTTGAATATGAGAGATCTATTTGTTCAAATATTTGTGGTAGATTTATTTTTCTTACTTGGGTTAATGTTTTTTCAATTTCTGGGCCAAATTCAAATAATGGTTCTTTTGAGGTGCGGGTCATTCAATTTTCATTTTTTTGTTGTTGCACTGCCTCCCCGGCAACGGTGCCAAGTTTGACGCACACCTGTCATAGGGCATGGAAAAAAAATTATTTCATAAGTTAAAATGTAGTAATGTGGCTGACCTAGCATGTCTCCCAAAGAGGAGTGCACACAAAATGAGTTGTCACATTAAAACGAGGGTAAAAATGTTGTGTTTTTGAAATAAAATTTGAAATTAAAATGATTGAAAAACTATGATATTAAAAAGGGTGATTAGTTCGGGGTCGGTTTCCTAATTATAATGCTATCCTTGTTCAATTTATTTCAAACCTCTTCTTCTTTGTTGATTAAAGTTAGTTTCCACAATCGTTTCCTCTCAGTTCCTTTGTGAAATTATTATTGTGAGAGAAAACCGTACCAAGATCTCGGTTTGGTCAACTCTCCTCCCATGTATAAATATGTGAATTGAATATCCTAAATTGAAATGGGCAATACCCGATTGGGTTTTGTTTATCCCAAACAATCAAAAACTTTCACTACACCTTTTACACGTACTAACGATCGTTGAGTACTTCACCACTAATTCCTGGTTTATTCCATCGTATATAAACTAGAAAATTAGTGGAGGGAGATAATGATTATTTTTCCAAGGAAAAAATCAATAACAAAATTAATATTCAAGAACGATCACACTTGATAATAAAATCCTCTATAATAAATTGAAAACAACATTGAAGAAAAAATAAATTTATTCAATTGCGTCCAAGAACTCAAACATTACAATGTAGAAAGCCAACCCTTCCCCAATCACTCCAAATGTTTACCCCACCATGGTAAGGGTAATCAAGTTTAATGGGTAAGAAGAAGGAATTATAAAACAATGAAAAAGAAAATAAATAAAAAATAAATCCGAAAAAATCTCCTTCTTGGTGTCCCGGATGGAATGGGATGGAGAATGGGATGCTTTGAGAGGGTGGAGCTCTCCTCCTTTTATAGCCAGAATTTGTCCCGTGGATGTTGATGCTTTTTAGCCCCATTAAATGACCTCTTCCCACGTTGATCCCTTCTTGAATGTTGTTCATAATTCCCTTGGACGTTTCCCCTCAAATACTCATCGGATTTGGACATTTATTCCAAGCGTTATGACTGTTTTACTCTGAGAATTTATTCTGTCCAGTCAGACCCTCCAAAATGAAATCCTCCGGATTAGGTTGATTTAATGACCTCATAAACGGCCAATTCAATCGGTTCTTCCTTCATAAAAGATGATCCAAAACTCATTTCGTGTCTACCTACCAAACATAACAAGCTTTGGGCCCACCATGGATGCGTTATGGTCCCACACCAAAACTAGGCAGAACTGAAAACAGTTTTCTTTCTCCCACTTGTGAGCTTGTTTTGAGCTTCCATATGGCTGATTTAGCTTTTAGTCCAAAAATAGTAAATGAATCCCTGAATGTGTAGCATCTGGAAAAGAATGAAATTTTCAATTTGGATCAGTTTAGATAATGTTATGGACAAACTACAATAATAATTTTAAACTGTTCAAAAGCCAAAATGGCCAATTTTTACCATTCAGCTCAAAATAACACCATTATCATAAAAATGAAACAATTCATCTTATAGGAACACTTTTTTGGGTTTAAAAAAACGATATTCAATATAAATTAATCGAAAATATTTTCTCTATAAATTCCCCCACACTTAGCACTTGGACTCCTGGACAAGTAAAAATCAAATCAAATCTAATCCAAAACACATATCAATGAGATCTATCAAATCAATTTCAAGAAACAAAAAGATATCATGCCTCATCAAAAAAAGTTATTTCAAGTTCTCCATTTAAGATTTTAATATATTTACACTTAATTTATTATCCCATACACATAAAACACCTACCTCACATGAATTTTCTCTCATCTCAGAAATGTAAATGCTGAAAAAGGATTTTCTCATCCAAACTCACACAAGAGTCACCATAGGCTTGATAAATTCCTACATCTCCACCCGATGTGAGTTAAGGACATGTGTTTCTCATGAGGACTTTCTATGGTTGTTCTGTGGCTTTGGGTTGGTAGGATTTAAATGTTAAACATTCTGAGGCCGAAAAAGGAGGGCTTGGCTCTTTTTGAAGCAAAATTGAAAGATTCTAATTTTTACTCAAGTATCGTCTCCTTCACTTCCCCTTTGTAGAAAATAGGCTCCATCAATAATCAATCAGCTCAGCAGCAAAAATTTCAATCCTTTCAAACATGATTTTTCCTGAAATCTCCAGATAGGAACAACTTTCTTTTTTTACATTGGAAGCTCTATAAAGGCACATCTTCTCTTGTCATAAAAGCTCCAGAAAAGGCACAACTTTCAATAGAATAATTTTTAAGCATCACACACATATCTTCCACAATTTATTTTCCACCCAAAGTATAACCAAATTAGGTAGTACACCACAAGGAATCTTCCCCCACACATAAGTTCAAGTAGATCATGAAATTTCACTTCAAGAGCAGGTAGGATCGGGAAAATTGGCTTGTGATGTGGCTAACCTAACAGGAAATTCATGGCTACTAGGGGCTAAAATAAAGGATAAATGTAAATGTGGGCCATAATGAAAAGGATTATTTTGAAAAGGGGGCTTGAAACCAAAAAAATTCCTTAATCATTTAAAACACACGTACCCCAAACCCTCAAGTTTTGAAAGGAATAAATCAAATTCTAGTTAAAGCAAACATGGTATGGTTCTCTCAAGAAATGAGATCAATGAAAAGAATATGAAAAAATGGTTCAGAAGCCTCACAGGAAAGTGATTTCAATGATATAGACAGTGAAATATGGCATGGGTTTAAAAAATCAGTGTACTTTTCATGAAATTCTAAAAGATTTGAACTTGAAAAGAAGTCATTTCAGCATTCATTTAAGCTTGTTTTCATGAAATATATTGGTTCACTCATTGACATGGGTTTAAAAAATGGTATTGATAATTATTTCAGCTCAAAAGTTTTAGAAACACACCAAAAATTGAAAAATAAGCACACAAAAATTTGAAAACACACATTTTTTTTGTGAAAACAAACATCAAATGAAAATCCTATACCACAAAGGTTCCCTCCCCCACACTTAAATGATGCAGTGTCCTCAATGCATTCAATTGGATTTAACATGTAATCCAATTGTAAAATGAATCACAATATAAAGAAAGTGTGAAGGATAGGTACAACCTGATGCCTCTTATTGATAGATAGGTTGGAGGAGAGGGATCTCCTCCACGGGTTCATTTCTATTTCTTGGTAAAGACATGTTGTACCAACAAGAGTCTGATTTGTGTCCATAGATACCACAACACCAGCAAAACCCCGGAAATCTTGTTCTTCTAGAATGGGTTTCAATCTTTTTGGATATTTGTTTCTTCCTTGTTGCAATGTGAACATAAATCTTTTTAAGGGTTTGTGTTGTCCTTTGAAAATTCCTCTCTTCTCTTGAGGCAGGAGACTGACCCTCAATTTTCATTACCCATACGAACCTGGTTTTGGGTTTTTCCTCTTCTTCTTGTAATCCCCTCTTCCTATTGGTTTGAGAATATCCTTTGCACTATACAGTTTTAATGGTGGTTTCCTTGACCTTCTTCAGCTCATGTTCCATTACAAGGCATATGGAATTCTTCTTAGCTAGTTCTTCTTCCTTTATAGCAAGTTCCTTCTGGTGATCTATGATAATATTTTCATGTTCGGCCTCCTTGAGTTTATACTTCTTGATCTCAACATCCTCTATTGATTTTGATTCTCCATCCTCTTCTAACAAACTATCCATGAATTCAATGGTTGTCTCTTCTGACTTTTTATTTGGTTATTTTCCTTCTTTATGGTAGATTGCTTTTAGCGAATGAACATCTGACAAATTCATCATGGATTCAAGTATATTGAAATGCACTCGACTATCTCCAAGCTCCATTGAGAGTGTTCTCACATGCACATTGATGATGGTCTTCACCGTATTTAAGAATGGTCTTCCCAAGATTATGGGTGAGGGTGATGAAGTCTTATCTTCTTCCATTGTAAGCACATAAAAGTCATCTAGGAACAATAGATCTTTTACCTTTACAAGAACATCTTTCAGAACACATGCTGGAAAAACTGTGGATCTGTTTGCGAGCTGGATCACCACTCTAGTAGGCTTCAATTCTCGCATCTGCAAAGAAGTGTATACCGAGTGAGGCAATACATTAATTGAAGAACCTAGATCACACAAAGCATTAGAGAAATTTAAAGAACAGATAGTGTAGAGAATAGAGAAAGTCCCTGGATCTTGACATTTTTTTCAGTATCGGTGGTGTGATCAATGTTGAGACGCTTCTTCCTAAGTTGATTCTTTCATTTCCATCCACCCTCATTCTTTTAGTACACAGCTCCTTCGGAAATTTTTCATATTTAGGGATTTGTTTAACAACTTCAAGTAGGGGGATATTGATTTCCACTTTCTGGAAGGTATCCATAATTTCTTTTTGAAGTTCTTCTTCATGAAATTTCTTTGATTCGATCATCCTTGTTGGAAATGGTGGGGGTAAGTCTTTCTTCTCCCTTTGTTTTCATTGCATTTGTGTTTCTTGTTCTTATTCTGTGGCCTATCCTTCTCCTCCTACACTTCATTTTCATCTTCTTAGTGGATTTTCATATGACTTTCTGAATCATTATCCCTCAGAATAGGTGGTATTATTTCAGGTTCAGGGTTGGATGGAGGTGGTATTTGTTTTCCACTTCTTGTTATGATTGCACTAACATTATCTTTTGGATTTGGCACTGTTTGGGATGGAAGATTCCCTAGATTCTTGGACAAAATTTCAACAAGACTTCCCACTATGTCTGCCAGCTTGTCAACCTTATATTTTAGGCCCTCATACTTGGATTGTAGCAGTTCCATAGAATATTGTGTGCTGGTGGATGGTTCTTCATATGTCTTTCTTTAGAATGGTGGTGGCTGAAATGATTGTTTTTGTTGGAAGGATTGTCTATAAGATTTTTGGAAGGGAGGGGGGTTCTGGTATTGCTGCTGGTGGTAAGGAGGTCGACTGGGGTGCTGGTTAAATGGCCTCATCTGGTTTTGTTGGTTCCCATATCTTTGTTGGGCTTGGGGATGATGCAGTTGATTTTGTTGGAATTGTCTTGGTTGAAAAGCCGCAACACAATATTCTTTCCCCTGTATCTCAGGGCACTGGTTTGTATAATGAGTGGAAGAATAACATAAACCACATACCGGAGTTGAAGCTTGCTGTCCATTTTCTTGTCTTACAGCCATTTGACGGACTAACCTTGTAAGGTCGCCGACTTTAGTGTCAATCAATGTAGATGAATCAGCTGTTTTTACTTCATGTATCCCCCTGGTTCCGATTCCTCTTAGTCCAAATTGTTGTGAGTTTTGAGCAATCTTCTCAATTAGTATACTGATATCTGCAGAAGACATGTCAATCAGGGACCCCCTGTTGAGGCATCTAGAATATTTCGATCATTATCCATAAGTCCTTGGTAGAAGAACACAAGGAATTGGTGTTCCTCCATTTCTTGATGTGGGCAGCTGGAACATAGCTTCTTGAAGCGCTCCCAGTACTCATAGAGGGGTTCTCTAGTTGATTGTAATATGATGTAAATCTCCTTCTTGATGACAGTTCTCCTCAATGCGGGAAAGAATCTTTGCATTAAAGTTCTTTTTAGGTCTTCCCAATCATTGATCTCCCCTGGTTGCAGGTTTTACAACCATTCTTTAGTTGTTCCTTCAAGTGAGAAGGGGAGTTCCCTCCACTAAAATTGGTCTTAGGGTTCTCCTCTTGTCCTGAAGCTTGAGCAAGTGTATCTGAATTCTTTCATGTTCCGATTTGGATCATCTCCTGCAAGACGATGAAACATTGGAAGCATAGGAATCATATTGAAACATAATTCAAAATCACTTGGTTCAGTGGGTGCAATTAGTTGGTTATTTTGAATGGGAAATTGTGGTGCACATAGATCACGCAGGGTTTGGTTGAGATTTCTAGACATGATTTCAGGTTCAGAGTGAACACTAAGAGTTTCACTTGAATATGAGAGATCTATTTCTTCAAATATTTATGAGATTTCTTTTTCATAGTTTGGTTAATGTTCTTTCATCTTCTGGGTCAAATTCAATTAATGGTTCTTTTGAGGTGTAGGTCATTCAGTTTTTAATTTTTTTTATTGCCCTGCCTCCCTGGAAACAACGCCAAGTTTGACGCATGCCTGTCATAGGGCATGACAAAAAATTTATTTCCTAAGTTAAAATGTAGTAATTTGGTTGACCTAAGATGTCTCCCAAATAGGAGTGCACACAAAATGAGTTGTCACATTAAAATGAGGGTAAAATTTTTGTGTTTTTGAAATGAAATTTGAAATTAAAATGATTGAAAAACTATAATATTAAAAAGGGTGATTAGGTCGGGGTCGGTTTCCTAATTATAATGCTATCCTTGTTCAATTTAATTCTATCCTCTTCTTCTTTGTTGATTAAAGTGAGTTTCCACAATCATTTCTTCTCACTTCCTTGGTGAAATTATTATTGTGAGAGAAAACCTTACCAAGATCTTAGTTTGGTCAAATCTCCTTCCATGTATAAATAGTTGTATTGAATATCCTTAATTGAAATGGGAAATACCCGATCGGGTTCTGTTTATCCCAAAAAATCAAGAATATTCACTACACCTTTTACATGTACTGACGATCATCAAGTACTTCACCACTAATTCCTAGTTTATTCTATCGTATATAAACCAGAATTTAGTGGAGGGAGATAATGATTATTTTTCATAGCCAAAAATCAATAACGAAATTAATATTCAAGAAAGATCGCACTTGATAATAAAATCCGCTATAATAAATTGAAAACAACTTTGAAGAAGAAAGAAATTTATTCAATTGCGTCTAAGAACTCAAGCATTACAATGTAGAAAGCCAACCCTTCCCCAATCACTCCAAATGTTTACCCTACCATGGTAAGGGTAATCGAGTTGAATGGGGAAGAAGAAGGAATTATAAAACTATGAAAAAGAAAAGAAATAAAAAATAAAGCCGAAAAGATCTCTTTCTTGGTGTCCTGGAAGGAATGGGATAGAGAATGAGATTCTTTGAGAGGGTGGAGCTCTCCTCCTTTTATAGACAGAATTTGTCCCCCATATTTTGATGCATTGTAGCCCCATTAAATGACCTATTCACGCATTGATCCCTTCTAGAATATTGTTCATAATTCAATTGGCCATGTCCCCTAAAAATTTCAGCAGATGTAGACATTTATTCCAAGCGTTATGACTATTTTACTCTGAGCATTTATTCTGTCCAGTCAGACTCTCCAAAACGAAATCCTCCGGATTAGGGTGATTTAATGACCTAATAAATGGCCAATTCACTCGGTGAATCCTTCATAAAAGATGCTCCAAAACCCCCTTCGCATATACCCACCTAAGTTCACAAGCATTGGGCCCACCATGGATGAGTTTGGGATCCCACACCAAAACTAGGAAGAACTGAAAACAGTTTTCTTTCTCCCACTTGTGAGCTTGTTTTGAGCTTCCATATGGCCAATTCAGCTTTTAGTCCAAAAATAGTAAATGAAGCCCTAGATGTGTAGAATTCGGAAAATAATTAATTTTTCAATTGGGATCAGTGTAGATAATGTTATGGCCAAACTACAGAAATAATTTAAAACTGTAAAAAATCCAAAATGTCCAATTTTTACTATTCAGCTCAAAATAACACCATTATCATAAAAATGAAACAATTCATCTTAGAGGAACAATTTTGTGGGATTAAAACAATGATATTAAATATAAATTAATTGAAAATATTTTCTCTGTCAATGATCTACCTTGATTCAAATATTAGGCTTCAAAAAGATCAAAATGAAGATAAAATGGAGGCTCTATCCAATGGAAAACCAAAAGGAGAGGAGGGGTGTGTTTAATGATATTTTTAGGTAGAAATTGTAATTTTAACCACAATATAGCCTTTACAATGGTTGGAAACATGGTTTAGAAAAATTCTTGGAAAAATCAACATGACCATCTTTAGGAAGGGTCTTACTAGATGGTTAGGCCACATTGTTAGGGAAACCATGCACCAAACCTGCAAAATAGTTTTATTAAAAACAATAGATATTTTTCATGTTTGTGTGGCCCACATTGCATTGTTAAAGAATACTGAGTTCCCCATATAACTCCACTCTGTGACCTCATATAGTTAAATAAAACCATGTTTCCTTCCATACATGGTTTAAACTAACTATGCAACAAGCCTTTTTTCTCCCAAGAAGCTAGGTTCTGGGATTTTAAAATTCCCCAAAAACCCCTCAGACCATTACTAACTCATTATGCATCCATATTAGGTCCCTAAAAGAGAGTTAGTCCAAAATTTAAAGGATCTATACCTGAGTGAAAAATGGGTTCTTAAAATAGTGTAATGTAAATTGAATTTTAGGTTGAGGACTAACTACTTTGGAAATTCCAAATTTTATACATTTCTGAAAATTATTAAAGTCATATGTTGGGTGAGAAGTTTTATTCTCATATTTAAAGTATTATGTTATGGTCCAATGATGAATTCATTTAATGATGTCATATAATCTAAAAGTTTTACAACTGGAAAGAGGCCTTTGATGTGAAACTCCAAAGTCATAGGATTAAATTCATACACTTGTTTATGTTTTAAGGTTAGGGAAAATCATATGTTGGGAAGATCTAAAGTCATATTACATCTTCAATGTCATATAGACATGCTAAATTCACCAAATCAGTTAAGTATGATGCTCGACCATAGTCATATGAAAAGAAAATCAAATCCATATAATGGGAGAAATGCCTTATGATATGATGGAAATTATAAACTCCACCGTGAGGTGATACGTTCATCTAGTTGAAGTAATACAATATATCCCTTTTTCATTTTCCCACATTTATACCTTCACTGATGAAATTTATCTAAATCATTATAGGATTTTTCTAATTTAGAGTCAAAATTAAATACAAAAAAATTCGAATTAAAATCCTTTTAAAAATAAATAAATACAATTAAAAAATCAATTTTTGGATTCCCATTTAATTTCAAAATAATTAGACTAACATTAAATCCCAGTTTATTTTATTTATATATTTAAATTTAATATTTTCAATGGTATAATATTGATTCATTTTACCATGAAATAAACCAATTATGGGTTATATTTCCATTGAAAAGTAAATAAAAATTTAAAAATATTGCCTCTCATGACTGCCCCACATATAAATTATTTCACTCTCGAGAAATACAATGATTTAATCCAAATAAAAATATCCTCCATCCTATGTTTAAACACATAAAAGAAAAAAAAGAATGAAATGATTCATCTATGGTCTAAAGGTGTCCTTCCACTTATATGAATTTACTACCCTTTTCTATGACGTCCATTAAAGTAAACTTTTATACTCCAAAAGGGAAAAATAATAAGGTGTAGTGGAATTAATACATTAATAAGTCATACTTTAATCTATAAACTCTTTTAGGTTCCTTGTACCCATGTTCCATATTGAACATCATTGATATAACTAAAGTGAAATTATTATATGTTTATTACCACTTATTTATTTATGTTAAATATTTCACTCCCCTAAATCCAGCTAGTTTTCAAAATTTTGATCTTATTGAATTTTTTCCCATCCATGTATCTATAGAGTACATATTTAATTTAAATGGTTTTTATTTCTCATAAACTAAGTTCCCAACTATCGTAGATGTTCATGTGAGTTCCCAATTTCCCATTTTACTATATTTTTAATGGACCGATAAGAATATTATTTAAATTGTCTCCAAAATATGTTATTTTTCAAAATGTAAAAGTTTTATAGGTTTAAATTCATAATTTGAGTTGAATCATGTTATAATTTTAATTCGACACAAATATATCCTTTAAACTATTTTTCTTTATTCTAAAATAAAATTTCCAAGAAAGAAATGATAAAACTCACTAATATATAATTTAATTTTAGAAATTTGAAAACATATAATACCTCAAAACCGACATTAATTTTCCACCAATTAAGAAAAAATTAAATATCAATATTACTATTATATAAATACTCAAAAAAATATAAAACTGAAAAAAAAACTATCATATAGAAATTCAAAAAAGATTCTATAAAAATTATTTTAATGCTAAGATATTTTATCCTCCCTCTCACACATATATTAGGCATAAATTTCAATTAATTTTAGTATGAAATTTTCTGTAAGAATAATAATTCAAAAGTGAGTGACTACAATAATATAAAATAAATAACAAACTTAATATTTTTCACTCATAAGAACTATGGGGATTTTGGACACCTTCATTGATTACTTCAACAAATATTTTTGAAATTACATCACTTGTTATCCATTGTCCTTAAGGGATTCTATGATTAAAATAAATTTCTCAAAATTTTATCAAATGGGAAGGTATTAGTTACTATAAATGGTCCAGTTCACATAGAATTAATCTTACCAAGAATTATATTTATCCCATAAGAGAATAGTAAAGACATTTCTCTAACATGGAAGTCTCTATTCTGAATGATTCTACCTTGGAATGATCTGGTCTTTTATTTGTACAATGAAATTTTTTAATAATACTATCATATCATATGTATTATTTCTATAATTTATAGAATCCTTTATTCTATATCCATAATGAATTATAGGTTTAAATTCTTCACAACCATGTATGATTTGGGCTACTATTCAACAGGGAGGTGATTTCTTTTGTTATAACCATTAGGTAATGGGAAATACCTAGGGGTGTTTTGAAGGAAGCTATATATTCCCATATTGAATCCTATAATTTCATGATCAAATCCTTCCCATTGGGATACATTATCATTTTTATAATCCTTTTTATTTCATTGTGGGAAACCTCATAATGGCTATTTGTTTATGGGAGGTAGGGAATGTAGGTCTTATGGAGAAATCCATCATTTTTCATAAGGGTTTCCATAATGTTATTAAAAAAAATGTATAATTTGAACATTTATAATTGATTAGGTCACTACATACTTATAAAAATATTATATCTTAGAGACTCAATATAAAAATTTTCATTATCATTTGGGGGTCATGTGAATTAATCTACTTAGACATATAATCTACAACTATGATGATTCTGGAAAATAATAAAGATGCATGGAATGGGTCTATGAAATTTAATCACCAAACATCAAATATATCATATGAAATCAAAGTATGTTGGAGAGTTTCCTATATTTTATAAATTATTTTTTATAAATTGATAAATTCTACATTATTTAAATAGTTCATGTGACTCTTTAAAGAATTTTCCCAAAAAAAATTGTCCTATAACACTATTCTAGCTATTACTTATGGTCCAAAGTGGCAACCATATACATGTTTATTAAAAAAATAAATTAAATGATTTTACATAATCCTTAGGTATAAAATTTATAATCACTTTTTCACCATATATTTTATATGAATGGGGATCCTCCCAAAAAATAGTACTTCGTGTTAGATTTTACAGTAAGATTTTGATGCATTGAAAATAAGGATAATACCTTTTATTTGAACAAATGATTAACAAAGTCACCATAAATGTTCACTAGAGTGACTTTCTATATCTTTTCACTTGGTGTGGAATCATCTCGTGAAATATTTATAGGTGTTTCTGCCTTAAAATGTGTGGAAACCTGCATAAGTAATCTATAACCATGTAATTGAGGCCCTTCTTATCTATGACTTCCATATTGAATTATTATAATAGAATAATCCTTATTACTAATCTTGTATTAACAAAAAAATTATTTATGAAATATATGAGGGATGAATGATTGTAATAGATGATGTATTTACATTATATAAAATATGAAAAAAAATTAAAACCAACAACGATGTCCAAAAAATATATCTCTATAATTATTTAATTCATTTGGGATGTATCCAAGGTCTATGAAGTTTAAGATATTATTTGTGAGTTACCATTAATATTTTTGGAAAACCTAACTCCCACAACATGACTCATGGAAAAACACAATACCTAGAAAGGTTCACTCAAGTATGGTGGAAAGATTATAGGAGTTATGCTTAGTATTTCATTGATATTTTTGTGTATATCCTACATGAATAATCAAACACAAAATTGTTTTCCTTATTAAATAGTTTAATCAAGGGAAAAATAAATTTTTCTAAATTCTATAATAATCCTTATATAAAATCCAATACGGAGTAAAAATGTTCTAATCTTCTTCATAGTGGTGGGAAAGGAATTGTAAAATTTATTTCAATCATGGACTTTCCCATCTCAAATCCTTCCATAAAATTATTTAGAGAACATGTTATGTTATTTATAACATGAATTTATTTTTCAAATTTCAAAACCAACTTATTTTCAACTCATTTCATTAAATATTTCACCTATTTTAAAGTAAAAATTCACATCATGTCCCCTACATAGAAAAATAATTAATAAATACCTCAATGTATCTCCCAATTAGTTATAAAAATTCTTTCTATTAAATTATAAAACATAACTAGGGAATTTCATAATATAAAATGAATCCTTTGGTATTAAAAAATTCCAAAGGTATAAGTGAATGTTGTTTTTGTCATTGTCCTGTAGAGATATTGGAACCTAAACGTACTCATAGAATCCATCAATAAAACAATAGTTATCTTTACCATCTATCATCTCTAATATTTTTTCTATAAATGAGATGAGGAAATGTTCTTTCTGGGTCACATGATTTAATTTTCTATAGTCAATATAGACCATCGAATATTTTTTATTCATAGTGGTAACTTGCTCATTATTTTCATTTTTCACAATGGTGAATCGAGTTTCTTGGGTTTAATATGTATGGTAATCACCCACTGGAAGTATGAGATGAGGTATATAATTTTATATCCTAATATTTTTTAAAATTTATTTTTTATAAAAACCATGAGGGTTGGTTCGATCTATATTGGAGGATGTAATATATGTTTAGAATCAATTTCTATGAGAATTAATAGTACATAGTTTTTATGAAAAAATGATATCTTGTATCCTAATGATAAGTCCACTAACCTATCATTTTGTTTGAAAATTTATAGTAATCGATTCCCTTGATTGGTTTCCAAATTGATTAAATTTGTGAAAAAATATTTTCATTTTATTTAAGGAAATCACATTTTATTTTTGATGGAAAAAAGTTCAGTTCCACTTCAAGGGTTATTATAAATATTTTTATAAATTAGTGTTTCCACTTCTTGTAACTTTAATTTGAAAATAATAAACATTTTCAATAGATTTGAGTAGTTCATAAAAATAAAATCCATTGAGTTCCTCAGACTATTCAATACACAAAACTGAGTCCCTATTTAACTCATCTTAAAAGATAAATTATTCAGAAATATCATGTGATTATAAGGCTTATTCTAATAAAATTATTTCATCAAACATTTCAATCTCTTTTTTTAGAAAAATAAGGAATTTTAAAATGAGATAATGTCAAAATAGATTTTTCATCAAGAGTATATTCCACTAAATCTAATGTACTTAAACTCACAGTTTATTCTCCAAAATACATTGATATTGTTGCATGATTAACATTTAATATGCTTTTAATAGTCTTAAGAAATTAACTCCCTAAAATGATATGGTAGTGGGTTTTACATATTTATTCTTTGATTTTCATGATGTAAAATTCATCTGAAAACAATAATCCTTTCACTTATAGGAGAACCTCTTTGAAAACTCTCCTTGGTAGGTAGTTGATTTATTTGATAGATTAAAAATTACTCTAGTTCTATTGAGTTCACCTATATAAAAATAATAGTATAATAATTATGTAATTAAAATAATTTATTCTCCCAAATAACACAATGCATATTGAAATTGAACACTTTTATAGTGAATGGGAAAGTGAATATAGTGGGGTCTTGACATTTCTGAGGTAATTTTGGGGTTACTAGGCTTGAATTTTTTCTATAAACATAAATTTCCATATCCTTGATGTTTTTTATTATTGGTAAAAATATCATTGATAAGATTTTCATACCTTGGTATTTGTTGGATGACATCCAACAATGGGACCTTGAATTAGATTTTCTTAAATGTTTCAGGAAATTCTTATTATATGGATTCTTCATTGTTTCTCTTATGTGAGTTTAGCCTTGAAGGTAATTGAGTTTGGAGTTGATGCAGGTTATCTAACTTATTTTTTTTCATTATCTTTCATTACTGGATGAATCTATATATGAACTTCCTCTTGTTATTTATTATTAGGGATTAATTTTTCACATTCCTTTGGTTGTATACTTCCAGATTCAATCTTCAGTGGTTATTAATTATTTATTTTCACCTACTTATGACTCCTTGAAAAAACAAAACTAACTATAACTATAGGGTTATGAATTCATTATGTATAGAGCTTACATGAAAATTTATTTACCATGTTATTAGGATGTGAATTATTTTTTTAAATGACATTTCAGCTCTTTAATTTATAATCCACATGTTCAAATATTAGTTTGCTGGTTAGTTTGAGGATCCAAAAGATATCTCAATAGGTCATTCATTTAGGTTTTCTGATTCTATATTTATTGTATCATACTGATGTTTGAGACATATTCCTTTGTAATAGTGTTGTATTTAATGGTTGTTGAAAAGTTTTTTTTATAAAGGTGTCCTTTGAGGTTTTTTGTTCTAATTTCATATTGGATAGTTTATTATTCCTTCAATCCTTTTCTACTAGAGTGTTTTTTATTTCATTTGGTACAAGGAAATAAAAATCCCTTTTACTTGAGGAAAACTATCATTGTAATGATCCTAATAAATGAAGATCTTGTATAGTCAATGTGGTATAAACGGTGATTCTTTCTAAACATTATTTAGTGATATGTATCTCATAAGAGATTTTATTTATTCATGTCTAGTTTTAGGTAATGGAGAATAAGAAATATTTACCTCACATAAAGCTATAGTTTTGGATATCATACCAAATTTCTGAAAATTATGTGAGATACTCTCTATTTGATTTCTAACTTCATTAGCTGAGTTTTCAATAAATGATCCTAAAAAAATCTCATCTAATAAATTTATGTCCTTGTCCAATAGTCATTGGTAAAATAACACCCTGAAATTGAGGTCTCCAAAGGGTTGGTGTTGGAAGGATTATAGTATATGTATAAATCTCTCCCAAAACTCATATATAGATTCACCATTTTCTTGCATGGTCCCTTATATCTATTTTATTAGTTGGGATCTTTTTTGGTTCATGGAATAACTTTTAGAGAAACCCCTTCCAAATTTCATCCCTATTGATGACTTATCCAGGTTCCATGTTATACATCCATTAATTAGCCAAACCTTCTAAGAAAAATGGAAAAACCTTTAAAATAATATGATACATGGGGAATACTCTAGGTTTTATTTGTTAAATACATCCTTGAATTCCTTCAAATGACCATTGGGATATACTCCAACAAAACTAGGAAATTTAGTCAATTTTTTTTATCATTGTAATTTTAATCTCACAATCATGTTGATTAATTAACTATGATGGATAATTATTTTCATTAAAGTTTGGTGCATGTAACTTTATAAGTGTGTTATTAAATCAGGATAGATTTTCATCCATGTTATGACTTCCAAATGTAACATTATTATAAGAATTATAAGTGGATGGAGAGTCGTGCAATGGAACTGTGGAAAACTCCTTCTCCACTTTCTCAGTAAACCTTATGTTTTAAAAACTTTCTAGTAGAGTTCATTCAACCTATTGATAAAAACCAAAGTGGTGATTTGACCTTTTTCTTTTCATGTGTCAAACACATTTCCATTGATAAGTAATAAAAATAAGAAACACAACACTAAACTACATCACCATATAATAAATTAATTTTGATGAGGTGTCTTTCATGAGGATCTTCTCTAATGAATATTTTAACCACAAAAATGTATTTAAATAGTTGTAATTTTGTTATAATAGTGATGATAATGTTTTCTATTATAATATGTTCATTTTTTTGTTTTTTGAATTTGAAAATGAAAATGAATTGGATTTAAATTCATTTTTAAATGCTAGTGGTATATCCATTGATATCCCTATCAATTTCCTATTAAATATCAATTAAAATTAACTCTCAAAATAACTCCCTATAACCTTATGAAACCGTAAATAATTTCCTTTCCATGGTGACATTTACTTGAATATACAAATTAAATGACCATTTAATCCAGTATACTTTACTTGATAAGTGATGTTTTATCTCCAATAAATCTTGAATCAGAGCAATGTTCACCATCATAGGGAATTATTAAGTTATAGATTACCTATATATGAATAATAAATATTGAGAGAAGAATAATTTAAATAAATAGATTAATAAAAAACAACTGTCTAAGAAGTCAAACACTCTTTGAGAAATAAACAGAATAGAATTAACATTGAAGAACATAATTCTTTAACTTGGGTGGGGAGGTTCCCCATGGTATGACAAATACTGGCCTAGCGTTCCATCAATTGAAATTACAAAAAAGGATAAATAAAAGAAAATACAACAAAAAAATCCTTATTAATCAATTGATCAATGATTTTTCCCTCAAATCATTCCCTCATCCTTAGTAGTAAGCAATCTACTTCTTACATAAATCTAATAATCATCATATTGTTCTAACATCTTTAACTCCCACATGAGAAAAGTGAATTCCTCTTCATCCACTATTGATTCAAATTCTGTCAGAACCTTCATGAAAGTTAGTTATCATCTACATATTCATTTATTAATTCCATTTGTATCGGGAAAGGGTCAAGATTCATCCACTGATTATCTATAGCATTTCCAATGTGGCTCATCTCCATGATATTCTCATTCACCTTCTCCAGTTTGATGGATAATGGACACCTGATATCTTGGAGGTGTTATTAATCAACTTGTATATACTAGTGTAGTTGAAATAAAATTTTATGTTGATCCCTATTTAATTTATAAATTATTGATTTTCAATATTTTTTTCAAGTATGGTAGCCAAAAAATGAGAATGACGTATACCATTTGGAATGATATTTTAACACTAAATTCATTTGATAAATACATATGATGAATTCATACACTCAAAATGTCATAAAATCAAATGAATTAGTATGATGGAAAACTCCAAAGTCATATGATGGGGAGAAACTCATACATTGGTTATCTTTAATGTCATAAGATATCTTCAAATTCATACTGACTGGATAAATTCTCATGATCATTGATGTCGTATCTTCAACAAAAGTCATATGATATTATCATAAAATTCATATTATGGGAGTAAATTCTTATGATATATTTTATATCATTTTCTATATTATAGATTCATATGCTGGTCTGGTTTAAGATATATGATTAATCCCTTTATTATTTTTCCAAGATTCAAACTTGTACCCCTTGAAATTCAGTCAAATCAATGAAGGATTTTTCTAATTTAGAATCAAAATGAATAGAAAAATAAAAATAAAAATTAAAAACCATTTAACAATATAAGACTACAATTAAAAAAATTAATTTATGTATTTACATTTAATTCTAAAGTAAATGAAACATAAAATAACATATTGATATATTTAAACATTTAAATTCTATATTTGGAACAATAAAACTATTATTTAAAATACATTTCCTTAAAAATAAATTATTCAGTTACATTTAATTAAAAACGGTCAGAATTTGAAAATATTAGCTATCATCTTTATACATGATCTATTATGATGAATGATGGTCCTATAATTTTATATCCCCAAAATAGATTGGGTAATGATTTAGATATCATGATATCATTATGTATGGTTGTTTCTGATAGGAATTCCAAAGATTCCCTCATCCATGACAATTTTGTGTGAACATCTTTGTGGGCCTACTTTAGAATGGCAGGAAATCAAGGAGGTTTTTTACAGAGACACTTGATAATTCATGTTGGAAAATTGTATTGGATTTTGGTTTCATCTCAATCTATTGGGTGAATTTTTGCATGATCTAGGACTTTCTTATATATTTAAGTAATTTTCATGAATCCTTTCCAATTCCTAGTGTGAGACTGGTTATCTCCCCATGTTAATGAAGGATCGAAAACATATAGGGATGTGAACATAAGTACATATTATAGGCTTGAAATAATTAATCAAATAACTGGTAATGCATAATTTGGGATGGAATAGATTAAATCCTCATAGGTGGATGATCTAGAGTTTATATATATACAAGGAGGGGATGATTGTTTTAGAGTTTCAATTAGGTCTATGGAAGGTCTTACTATGTACCAATATTAATGAAATAAGAACCCATTTAGTTTTTTACCACTTAATAATGGATGTAGTACGTTTTTAAGGTTGTGTTAAAAAGAAAATTTTCAGATAGGTTAAATTCAAATATTGAGGAATTTTATGGGGTATATTTCTATAAATTTCTGGTGTGGGAATTATACAATAATGTTCCTTTCTAATTGTTCTTGAAGGGAATATGGCCCAATGAGAGTAGGTTTGGTTCATCGGGAATACGACCTCATGAGATATTTGGTCTAATGTGTAGGTAGTTATATACACTACAGAGTGACTCAAAGATAATATATACAAAATTAGGATTATATGACAATTATCCTAAAGGAATATGACACTCTAGGTGGATACATGGCGTCATTGTATGTCTAAATGAATGAAATGATGAGAGTTTTGAATGATGGATTCATACCTCAAATATGTGTCATAAGTATTTTTTTGAACATAGAATCAATGTCTAAGTTGTTTATGTTAAAAAATTTGTATTCATTTTATAATAACATACTACCTAGGTAATCATCATGAATAAAGAGAATTTCCATTTAGTGTAAAATCATGTGAATAAGCAGTTGGTCACAAAGTTTAATGTCATGTTGTGGGGACATCTTATTCATGAAAGGGGAAACAAAATTATGAATATGGGGATACCCTAATGGGATACATGACCTAATTGGTGGTTCTGGTGAGGGTTAATTTTTTAGATTATAATTTGGAAATAGTCCCATGATATGGATTCGTGAATTCATTGTGAATGGGTTGTGGAGGATATTAATGCTATACAGAATGGAAGTACCAGAATTATGCTAATAGTCACCCTCAAGATCACCCTTCTCATATAGCCTATACACTATGTGTGGGGACGGGATGCTAAAACGGGGAATGATTTTAATTATAGGCCAGTAAGGGGTTTATTTGATGAAACCCTCTATGAATTGAGTTCATTAGGATACACCATCAAGGATCCCCATGTTGGAGGTGGTTCAAGGAGGGATGCTTCATGAAGGAATATACATTTTTTCTCTATTTCAATGTTTTCCCTTCTCATTCATTTAATTATATGGGATGTTCTTTACAAAGATAATTTCGAGTATTATGTTTTCAAAATCATAATATATTTCTCTAGAATTTTCACCATTTCCTTCTATTCCCTATCTAGTAAATTAATGGGGTTTTTATAGGTGGTGTTGGGTAATCCATATTCTAAAAATAGATTTCCACATAGTTGATCATATAAGTGATTTGTGGTGGATATGGGAGTATCTCAATGTGATATGTGGTGATATTAAAATACGTTCCCCTAATCCCTAGATGGATAAAATTCTTTTTGGGAATCCCAAAAAAGATTCGAGTTCATCAAAAATGATGACCCTTCATAGTAGTTAAACAATTTATGCCTCGAAGACACCAATAACATCTCGTCACTGATGGTCATGGTGCATCAAAGATGAAGATTTTATTCCTCGAGGTGGAATTGATTCATGTAGGAAGGAATAATTAATATAGTCAATTAGCTACTTCAAGTAGTGATTATGATGTTATTCATAACTCCTTACTTTTAGAAATATTATTTTGAATTCACCTCTATGATCATGCCTTTGACTATATAACTTTTTCACTATGTTTATTCATGTTTTTTTAATATGGTGGGCCGTAAAAAGTTCTACACATAATGGGGAACAATCTAAATGGGAAAATATATATTCTGAGTAAAAATAGTGGTATATATAATTTTTTCTAAGTGTATAAGGAGTAGGAACAACTCTTATCTAAAGGGTTTCAGGCTACATCATTTTTTCACTTAGAATCTAATGTGATTTATGATGGGATTAGTGTTTGTGGTCTTTATCTCCTTCAATGTATTTACCTTCATTCATGGGTGAAATCCTTCACATACCAAATTTTATTCACATATTGAGATTTCATGACCACATACTAGCACTCCAAGAACTCATATTGATTCATCATAAAGAATTTCCATAATAATGATAGAATCATGTACTAGTTATACGACCCCTGTAATGATATATGTGCTAAATGGTTTGAGAACATATATTATACTATGTGGGATTTTGGCCTTTGTTAAACATTTTTTTAAATCACCGGAAATATATCCTATTCTTAAATTACTAAGAAGTTTACTCGAGTGAATTCCTTCTATGTGTTTGATTAGAGGAGAAAAAATATGATTGAGAGTGTTGAAGATTATTAAAGGAAATGTATTTGTTCAAGATATGTCATGTTATCGACTCTCTTGGGTTCCAATCTCTAGGATTACCATATATTTTTTTTTTCTAATTCAGAGATTCATGTTGTTAACCAATGTGCCCATCCCTGCACCTCATCATGGAAATCAGCCTGTCACCAAGCTAAATCATCATCGAGAGGCACTTCAAGAAAATGTATCAATAAAGGAAAAAATATATAAGGGGATAAATATGAGGGGATAATACTTGTATACAATCTGTTGAGGTAGGAAAATGATTCATTTGTTACAGAACATGGTATCCACAATTATATCTCAATATTGAAGATCTCTATACTTGATGAGATTTTTGGGTGGTTTTCCAGGTGGGATATTCACCATGGGCTCATTTGGGATGGATCGGCGGTGGTCATAAAGGGTATGTAAAACATGCAAGGAGTTCGATAAGGAGGTCCATATCATAATACTTTTAAAATATTTTTGGGGATATCAATAATTATCTCATCACAATATAAACACCCTACTTTAATTTCATAGTACATGGATTTTGGATACAAATATATTCAACATGGTGCATGGGGATGTCAACATATTTATTTGGGATTCATTTATGATCATGATGGAACTAATATTAGTTGATATGAATGATTATTTAATCCTAATTCATTCATATGGAATGATGTAGAGAGGATTCACCAACTTTTATGGGTGATACTCACAATAACATAGAATATTTTGAGAGAGGATAAGGTCAACTATAGTCTCAAAATGCATTTTCTCAAAGGGGATCGGGCATTAATCACTGTAAAAATACATGAGAAGTTAGTGAGGAGTACAAAGAGTTTCCTATCATACAAAACCTATATTTTTGAAATAAAATATTGGAAATTCTAAATGAAGGTAGTTTCTTTCATTGGGGTTAGTAATTTTCCCCCAAAAGAAGATATGTGGGTATCACTAGAAAAATTTATTAGCATGTTTCTTAATGGATTCTAACTGCCAGTTACCAAGTCCTATAATGAGGTCAGAGTTGTAACCTTGTTCACAGTGGCTTAGCAAGTGATTGAAAACTAAATTAATTTGGATGTCTCAGTTCTGGGATATTTATATCATCACTTGGGATATGTCAGCAGGGGTTGGATAGAAGGTTTCATGGTGGGACATGAATTCATAAATGTTCAAATGATCCTAATGGCCTGATTCATATAATATATTCAATATATTTGTAATGAACCTGATCTTGAAATACATTAACTCTGCGTCACTTATGAGGAACACATAAAACATTACACAAATAGACAGACAAAGACCATACTAGTCTAGTGTCTTTGGAAACATGGGAACATAAGACATAGTATATAAAAGAGCAACATCATCTCCCATTAGGTTTTTCATTACTATCAACCTTCTTCTAAACATCAACCATAATACATATCTTTATAATCTAGGGAAAGAATCATAAAAAGGGGTGTCGTCATATACTTAGTAAGGGCAAACAAGGTATATATGTAAGAATAATCATGATCATAAGGGTATGACAAAATGATCATTAAAATATAAGACCATACCCAAAATATGAAAGGTCATAGACATGAATCCTCGAATAAATCTTAGAAGTTCATAAGACATGAATTATAATAAAATAAATAACATAAGCCATTAAATCATAAAATATGAATAAAATATGTATGTGTGTAAAACACAACAACATATATTATGATTTCTATAGTAGACAAGTCATTTGTCCATGACTATATTAGTGCACAAGTTCATTTACTATACCGAGTACACCCCCATTCCAACCTTGTATTTCTGAACAAGGTAACACCCATTCCAAACGTCTATTACTAAACTTAGTTCATTTACCATTTCATCCAGGTCTATATCATGAGATATAAATCATTACAGTATGCACTATAGAGAGATATAGGTCCCACCCATCTCATAATGAAATCATACATACATGTGTATCAAGATCATTAATGGAATATCATATCATAACCCATGAAATGAAATGGGTGTTGTAAACATGTAATCATATCATAAACTCTAGAAAATGAAACATTTTTATAATAATTTCATTATAAGCATATCCAATGAAGAGAAGAAGGTTTCAAAATCATATAACCCATGAAATAGAAAAGAGTTTCACAACCATCATGTCATCCAAACATAATCCATTCAATGAGATAATATGAATGGAAACATATAATAACATCCCCATAAATGTGTTAATAACACCGATAGATGTTATATTATATGTTAAATAGTTTTAAACATTATTTTAAAAACATTTCTTGCGGAAATTATCCTTTCTTTATTGAGAAATTATTTTTTTGACATAAAATCGTTCGAAAATATTTTTGGTTGAAAATAGAATTTAAAACTTACAAAGAATGATATTAAAACAGTAACACATTTTTAAAATAATTCTTCCATAAAAATTATTTCTAGTACCCCTTGAGAACATTTTTAGGTACATGGTTCTTTAATACAATAGATTTATGACTAAAGAGAGAGAGATGACCAGATTGTACCTAAAAACATGATCTTAAGTTCAAAACAGTGTAAACATGGTACATATACCTAAGGAAACATTGAAAAAATATATTATAAGTAAACTCATGAATATGATTGAGATATTAATCTAAATATTTCATCAAATAAACATAATCATTAACAACCTTAAAAATCGATGATATTGTTTTAACAAACTCTAACCACTTGGTTACTTGGGATCATACATTCTATATAAGAAAAGGATATTAAATGAAGCATATAATAAAAGTAAAAGAATTTTATACATGATATGAAATGTAAAATGGGAGTACACAGAACTCAAATAATAATTTACATGTATAATAAAATATGAGTCCTAATGAAGGAAAATGAAGATGAAACCATTTTACAGATTTGGTATCTTTTGGAACTTAAACACCATGAAAGAAGGATCATAAAAAGTAAATATGATTACCCATAAATATATGTATAAGTCACATATAATACAATCATGGGTAGTAAATTCACCTCACAAAATGAAATAGTAGTTAATATATCATGTATCTCATAGAAATAAAAAGTGACATGAAATCCTATTACCTTGTGTCTTGACTCATGTTGTAATGATTCAAAACACCTGTATATTGAAGATAAATTTCATTATAAAACTTTTACATATCCATATTCTTATATATTAAACCATATATTTTCTTATTATAACTATATATTACCCACTTTTTAAGAATTTTATGTTAAGTATTCGCTTCGGATAATATTCACTTTATTATTCATAGGTGTCTTAATTAGTTATATAATTGGTCCTTACACTTATGTAATGATTCCAGAATGAAACAATGATATATATATATATATAATTTATATAAATAATTTTTTTTATTATAATTATCCATATATTATAGAATTATCAATCGGAATACACCATTTATGGAGACTGTAAGCCATACGTACACATAAATGCTATTTTCATCTAATTGTCATGTTGTAAGTAAGAAAGTAAAGGAAATATATTTCTATATATAGATATATATATATATATATATTATAAAATTATATTAATAATATCATATATATCATATATATTAAGTACATTATTCATTAATACATTCCATGTAGTGTATTAATGAATCACATCACTTTGAGGGGGCTGTAGTCCACACTTCCTCAGATGAAATTATCATATTAAAACCAAATGAAAAATTTGAATATGGGTTCATTAAAATAATTAAATAAGACTAAATATATACTAAATATTATATATAAAATATTTAAATATTTTTTCCAGCATAATTTCCACCATGAGAGGCAGTAAAGTAAAATTGAGCAATCATCGTTTAGTGGGGTGGTAATCCGCATGCACGTAAACATTATGTTCGTTAACCATTAGATGAATGTGTCTATGTGAAGCTAAAATAAATTGTATAAAAACATACTAGTATATTGAGTATATTGGGTTTTTATACATTCATTTAATAATAATATTTTAGGTAGTTGATAATGGAAATAAAATAAAGGACTTTGAGGGAGGGTGTTACCTCTAAATCTGGTAACTCCTTATTGATTAACCCAAGAGGCTTTGTTGGATTTCTTTCATCTCAAGGGGAGGCTTCAAGGTATAAGGGATATAATTTGGGGATCTATTTGGGTCTATATTTAAAGAACATACTTGGATTTATAGGTCTGATGAAGTGGATGTGAAGGAGGCCTTTTATAATAGAGGGGGGGGGGTGGTGGAATCTCTTGTATTATTTTAATGGAAAGGAACCCCACCCACATTTGTTTATTGAACGTGGTTAAATAATTTTTAAATGTAAATAATATGGAGGATAAGATCAATATATGGCCATAAAAGTCTTTAAGACAAGTTCATAGGTCATTTTGTGCCTTAATGTTATTGTTTAGTCCCTTATTTTGCTTTATTTAACCTTATTCATTGTAATTAATTTTTATTACATTACAAATATCTCTGAAAAAATTAAGATTAACTTATTTGAAATAATAAATTGTTCCGATTCCAAATATGTAATCCATTTTTATAAATTAAAATAATATTTTGGTAGATATTAATTTAAAATTAATCCCACAGTCGTGTCGGAAATGCAGGTTTTTAAAGTTAAAATGATCAAAATATTGTAAGGTTTTTTGCATAATTTCAATGTTAAATTGATTATAATGACATAAATTTGGATAATTGATGAAAATATTATCTAATTAAAATGTGAATCCAATTTTATATATAATTTCACCATATAAATAAATTAGATGGAAAAGTGGTTGCAAATTAAAATCTTTTATTTTTCACTATTTACCCAAAAATGATGTTTCTCATAAAAACCGCAAAATTTTTCCCTAAGATAATTTAAACATTATAAAATCAAGAATAATTTTTATTTTATAAAATTAAATTTCTAAATATTTATAAAATTAACTTTATTGTTTTTCAAAGAAGGACATTAAAGAAAGTTTATTAGAGAAAACTAAATTTTAAAACATAAAAGGACTTTACCAAAAAATACATCTTTTGTTACCAATATGTTTTATTTATATAAAATCAATATAGAAAATAATTTTAAATTATTTATTACTATTATATAACTAATTTTTAAAAATATGTTACAATTATCTTATTTAAATAATTATGATACTAAAAGGATATTGTTTAGAAGAATCGGTGTTGCATGTGACATATACCAAACTGACGTTCTATGTAAGATATTAAAAATCCGTTCCATGTGAAAAAAAATGTTCTAATTAGTTAATTGAAAAACATAAATGAAAATTTAATTTAATTGAAATAATATCCATAAAAACATGATGTGTTACATTCTACCCCCTAAAATGAATTTCACCCTCAAAATTTATCATTCTGTTAGAATAAAATGAGGATAATTTTACTTCATCATATCCTCAAGTTCCCACATAGCTTCCTAAAACTAGTGATTTATCCAAAAAACATGCATGAGGTGAGTGGTCCTGTTTCATAGAACTTTCTCTGTATGGTCTAGGATTTCAATTATTTTCTCCTCGTATGAAATATCCTTCTCCAACAGTATGAACTCTCAGTTTAGTTCATGTTAAGGGTTGTGTATGTACTTTCTCAGGAGAGATATGTGGAACACATCATGTACATGAGAAATATTTGGAGGAAGTTCCATGTGATATGATACCATCCCAATAGGATCAAGAATCTCAAAGGGAACACTATACATAGGAATTAGTTTCCCATTCTTATCGAATATCATATCCTTTTTATATGGAGAGATTTCTAGAAATATATTTTTCACAAACAAAAAATTATAGATCATGTCAAAGATTATCAGCATTGATTTTTTACCAAATTTGGGCTGCCTTGATATGCTTCCATAGGGAGCTAACTTTCTCTATCATTTCATCACTGATCTCACGTCCAAATAAGTTTCTTTCCCCAAATTCATCCCAACTCATTGGAGCTCTATGTTTCGTCCCACATAGGGATTCATATGGTGTCATTTGAATCCTTAAATGAAAGGTATTTTTGTAAGAAAACTCAAATAGGAGACGTTTTTGGTCCAAAATACCTTTTAAATCCATAGAACAAGATCTCAACATATCCTTTAGGGTTTTAATTGTTCTTTCAGACTAACCATTTGTCTGGGGTTGATAAGAAGTGATGAATCTCAATTCTGTATCAAGTGCTTGCTAGCTACTTCAATGGTAATTTGAGGTAAACATGGGATCCTGATATGATATAATGGAATGTGGTACTCCATGTAACCTTACCACTTCGTTAATTTATATCTTGGAAAGCTGGTTAATATATAAATTTTATCTGATATCAATGAAGTGTTCTGAATTAGTAGGGATATCAACTACCACCCATATAACATTAAACACTTTCGAGGTTTTGGGTAGTCTAATGGCAAAATCCATAGTGATGTTCTTATAATTTCATTCTGTCATGGGTAATAGATTCAATATACCTTTAGATTATTATCATTCAGCCTTAATAAGGTGGCGTACCAAGCACCGAGATACAAACTCTACAATATCTCTCTTCATGTCACCCCTGATAAATATTCTTTCAAATCCCAATATTTCTTTATACGCCCCCGATTAATAGAGATTCATGAACTATGATATTACTATAATATCTCCTAGATTAAATATATTATGTTAAAAACACATACACGTTTCCTGAACCTTATCATTCTATCCTGGTCAAGGTTAAACTAGGGAACATTTCTAATATTCTTTTGCAGCTCTATATCTTCCTTCTATGCATCCATAATCATCACATGGATTGAGGGTTGGAAATTTATCTGGGAAAGATAATATTTTTCCCTTAATTTAGGATTTCTAAATCTATCCTTTGTAAGTAGAGAAATATTGGATCTTTTTTGACCCTCAACAAGGATAAGATAGCATGTTCATTTAGACTTAAAGAATCCACCACCTTGTTCGCTTTCCCTGTGTGGTCATGTGTTGAGTTGTCATAATCCTATATCATCTCCAGAAAGTTTCTCTAATGCATGTTAAACTATTTCTATTTGAATATATATTTCATAATTTTATGACCAGAATATATATCACACTTTTCTACACAAATAAAATAACTCCATATCTTTGATGAAAAAATTACTGTTGCTAACTCCAAATCATGAGTTGGGTAATTCTGCTCATTAATCATCAACCGTCAGGAGGAATAAGCTTTAAAAAATGTTTTTCTTCATAATAACCCATCCCAAACCCTTATTTAATGCTTCCTTATAGATTAAAAATCCTTCTCCACTACAGGGTAATGTAAGAACATGTGGGATATCCAATCTTTTCTTTAGTTCCTTGAAAATTTCCTCGCATTTGTCTTCCTAGAGAAACTTGATACCGTTTTGAGTTAACATGGTTAGAGGATTAGATATTATTGATAATTTATCAACGAATATTTGATAATATACAAAACGAAAAAGAAATATATGAATCTCAGTCACAGTGGTTGGTCCAGGATTGCTTTCAATATCCTCCATCTTTGATGGATCTACTGATGTACCATCTCATGAGATTATGTGACCCAAAAACAATACTGTTTGCAGCCAAAATTCACACATTCTAAATTGTTCATATATATTATCCATCCTTAGGGTATTTAATACAATTATAAAGTGGTCTACATGCCCTTTCTTTCTCTTTGAATATCAAAGAATATCATCTATAAAGACTACCACAAATTGATCAAGGTAATATCTAAAGACTCTATTCATTAAATCCATGAAGATAAAAGAGGATCTATTAAGAACAAAATGCATCAAAATATATTAATAGTGTTCATACCTTGTGTGAAATGTTTTCTTTGTTATATCCTCAATTTGGACACTCAATTGATTAAATCCAGAATGATGGTCAATATTGGAAAATAATTTATATCCGTGCAGTTTTTCAAACACGCCATCCATACAAGAAAGAGAAAACATGTTTCTGATTTTGATTTTGACCAAATATCGATAATCAATGAAGATTCACATTTATCCATCATTATTTTTTGATAAAATAATAGTTTCACAACAGGGTGACACACTTGGATGAATGAATCACTTGTCAAGGTTTTCTGGAGTTTATTCTACAATTCTTGCAACTCAATCAGGGCCATTCTATAAAGAGTATTTAAAATTGGTGTGGAACTATGTATGAGTTATACTCTGAACTCAACTTATTGTTTTTGTGGATGGATGGAAAAATCTTCCAAAAAATAGAAAAAAGATCCGCAACTATAGGTATATCATCAATGTTGATTTTTTCTCTTACCATTTGAGATAAACAACCCTTATAAAATCAAATTAGGACCCTTACACTAGATATAATATCCATATGATGATAATGCTTATCGTCACATTAATGGATGGTCATAGAAGGGTCTGAAATATCAAACATAAATTCGCTTCCATTACAATTTATGTGGAATTTATGAAGAGAAATCCAATCCATTCCTAAAATGAAATCAAATTCATCCAAAGGAAGAATGACAGGATTTGAAAGTAGCAGATTCCCACAAACATCAACCAAAGAGGAATCATGGACTTGGGATGAATTCATTATACCATTAGGGGATTTCAATGCTAATTCCACTTATAATTTTTTTGGTGGAATCTTGACACCCCTATAAAATTTGTTGAAATGAAGAAGTGGGTAGATCCATAATCAAATAAGACATTTGCAATTCTAGAATGGATGGTAAGTGTACCTTTCATCACATTGTTATCTCACCTATCATCAGAAATAGAGATTGCATGATATTTCCCATTTTCCATTGGATTAACAGGTTACTAACAACGATCATTATTACCATCCCTTATATTCGGGCACTGGTTAGCATAATTCCCATTCTCTTTAAACTTGTAGCACTGAATCATTGGAGGTTCATTATGTGTGGATTTTTCTCAATTATTATTTTGAGTTGACTTCTTCCATTCTCTATAGAAATCAATTGTATAGTGACCTTATTCTCTAAACATAAAAAATATACTAGACCCCATAAGAAAAGTTCCTCCAAGATTCTTCCCACATTTAGAGCATAAAGAAAAACTCATTTTCTTCTCTCCATTGTTTTTAGAGTTTCGTTTGAACTCTGTCTTCCTTTTCTTTTCAAAACCATGAGGTTGATATGCGACTCAAACCTCTATTTCTACATTGATTTAACAATAAAAAATATCTTAATTTATATTAATGTAACTTATGTCCAAATCCCTTATGAGACATGAATTTAATCTTCTAAAGAACCTATCATCATTTGATTCAGGTTGGATGATAATTCCTGAGGCATACCTTGCATGTATTGTGAAATTATCTTCATAGGTTCCAACAGACTCCTCCTCCATTTTTCTCAGTTCAAGTAACTCTTTTTACAAAAGGGTATGAATAAACCAAGGAAATTACTTATAGAAAATTATGTTCTTGAACTCGTCCCATTCCTTGGATTCAATCTCCTCTTACTAGCTCAGATTATGGATTAGATTCCACCACTTGTTCACTTCACCTTCTACAAATAAAAAAATATAATAACTTTATCATGCTTCAAACACTGAAGAATAGAGAATAAATTTTTAGTAGTATTGATACATTTTTCAATATAATCTGGATTAGAATAGCCTGTAAAATAAGTTTGACATTGCCTCCTGAAAAACTCAATAAAATGATGTCCCCTCTTTTTCTCATTTGGATGTCCACCATGATTAATAGCTTGGGAAAGCTGTGTGAGCATAGTAATTAGATTTTTCATTCCTTCTCTCATATAATTTGGTTCATCTGGAAGAAAATCAATGCATTATTCATCATAATCACCATTAATGTTGTTCCTTCAGGTTCTATCCAATTACTAAAACAAAAAGAATAGAGTAGGAAACAATTATCATAATGAGGAACCATATAATCATGAAAAGACACTTATAAGATATTTCAGTTATGAAACCTTCCTTAATCTATGATACATTATGTTTAGAAAAGGTTATTTATAGTCATCATATATTTAAATCCTTCATGATGGTTTATGAAAAGTTTGTTGATTCCCAAATAATTTCCCCCAGGAGTGTCAAAATATGTGTGTAGTAAGGCCTGTTTTCATGTACCAGATTACCCTGAGTTAGGATCGAAACATCTTGCGATGTTGTTAATCCAAGGAAAATCTATACCAGAGCGACATCAACCTGTCGTATCCAGGGAATTATATATTTATATAAAACCGTTCACTATATCATTTACCAAAATTCTAGGACATTTTCCTAAACCTTGACTTATCCTTATATTTATCCATAGATACACCCCTTGAAATGTCCTTAAAAATGTATATAGCGATCTCACTAAATTTTTATCAACATAATTTCCAAATTAAAAATAAAATTTCACTGTGATACTAACTATAATGACCATAATCTTAACATACATTAACATTAAATCATTTTTTTGGAATATGTAAAACATTACACAAATAGACACCCAATAACCATACTAGTATAGTTCCTTTGGATACATTTTAATATATGGGTATGAGAGCATGATCATGAAAATATAAGATCATAACCTACATATCAAAGGTCATAAACATGAATCAAGGAATAAATATTAAAAGTCAATAAGACATGAACGATAAGGAAATAAACAACATAATCTAAGAAATCACAACATATGAATAAAACATGTATGTGTGGAACAAAATAATCATAAAATATGATTTCCATAGAATCGAAGGAATTTCTAAAAAGACCATCTTGGAGGAAGAGGTCCATTACTGATCCAGGTACACCCCCTATTCTATCCCTATATTTCTAAACTCGGTAAACCCCCATTCTAGACCTGGATTACTAAACCTATTTCTTTTAACATTCCATCAATGCCTATCTCATGAGACATAGATCTTTACCCCATGCATTGGAGGGAAATATAGGTCACACACATCTCATAATGAAATCACACATACATGTGCCACAAGATCATTAAAAGCATATATGATCATAACCTATGAAATAAATGGGTGTAATAAACGTTTAATCATATCATAACCTATAGAAAAAGATACAAGTTTCATAATCATTTCATTATAAAAATAACTCATGGAAGAAGTGGGTTTCAAAAGCATATAAACCATGAAAGAGAAATGGGTTTCAAAAACACCATTCCATCAAAACATATTACATTATGTGAAATAATATAAATGGAAACATTGAATAACTTCTTCATAAAGGTGTGAATAACACAAATGGATATAATCTTATACGGTAAAGTGATTTGAAAGATCTTTTAAAAATATTTATTGGGGAAAATATCCTTTCTTCTTTGAAAAATGCTTTTTATAATGTTATGTCCTTTTAAATATTTTTTATTTCAAAATTGAGTTGGAAAAATAAAAAAAATTATTTGAAAAAAAAACATTTTTAAAATCCGTTTTCCATTAAAAGTTTCTTTAAGTATCCCTTGAATGAGTTTTTGAAAAAAGTTTTGAAAACCAGGTTTTTGAATACAATAGAATTCCGACTGAAGGGAGATTGATGGTAAAAGTTTACTTAAAAACATTATCTTATGTAAAAAAGATGTAATAATTGTACTGATACAAGAGGAAATATTGAAAAATACAGTAGAATGAAATTCATGAATATTCTTGAGATATAGATCATAATATTTCATCAAAATAACAACCTCAAAAATCGATGAGATAGTTTCAACAAACTATTACCACTTTGTTACGGGGATCATACACTCAATGTAATAAAAGGAAATGAAATGAATATTAAAATATCATTAAAAGAAGTTGATTCAACATATAACATGTAAAATTGAAGTACATACACCTGAAAAAATATTTTAGGTGAACAATAAAACATGACTCCCAAAGAAGGAAAATTGGGACATAAGCATTTTATAGATTTAGTAAATATTGAAATATAAACCCCATTCATGAAGGATCATAAAATAGAAATGTGAATACCCATAAACATAAATATAATAAACATATAATACAATCATGTTATTTACATACACGATGTAAAATGAAATAGTGGTGAATGTAGCATTTATCTCACATAAATAAAAAGTGACATGAAATCCCCATACCTTCTGCAATGAATCTCATCGTACTCATTAAAACCAGCTATATATTAAATATAACTTTTTTATAAATATTTTAGAGAAACATAATATTATATCTTATACCATATATGTTTTTATTATGACCATATATTACACACCAGTTATCCATCTTATGTTAGTATTTCACTTCAGATAATATTCACTCTGTTTCTTACACGTGTCTTAATTTGTTATATCATTTTTCTTACTTATGTCATGATTCCAGATTTAAAAACATGATATAAATATAATTTATATATAATTTATGTTTATTATAATAATATATATAATATATAAGTATCAAACAGAATAAACCATTCATGGAGATGGTAAGCCGTATGTATGCATGAACACTATTTCTGTTTAATTATCGTGCTAAAAGAAAGAAATTAAAAGATATATATATATATATATGTGTGTGTATATATTTATAAATATAATTATTAAATTATGTTGATTATATCATAAATATTTAGTACATTCATCCCTAATATATTCCATGTAGTATATGAATGAATCACATCACATTGGAAAGGTTGTAGTCCACACTTCCTTAAACGAAATTATCTTATTAACACAAAATGAAAAGTATAAAGATGTGTGTTGTAAAATAATTAGTTATGATTAAATACATAATAAATATTATATATAACATATTAAACAATTTTTGAATTATAATTTTAACCATGAAATGTGGCAAATTAAAATTAAACAATCATCGTTTAGTGAGGTGGTAATCTGCCTACACGAAAACATTATGTTCATTACCAATTAGATTGAATTGTGTGTAAGTGTATGTAAAATAATTTTCATAAAATATTCCTAGTATATTGAGGATACTGGTTTTTTTATACAATCATGGAATAATAATATTTGATGGATTATAGAAATTAAATAAAATAAAGTGCTTTTAGGGAGGGTGATACCTCTTAATCAGGTAACTTCTTTTGGTTTCAACCAAAAGGATTCCTTGTATTGTTTTATTTCCCAAGGGGATGATTCAAGGTTTATGTGAGGGAATCTAAGTAGGTATTTTGGTCATATTTTACACTAACCTAAGTGGATTAATAGGTGTGAGGAAGTATAAGTGAATAAGGCCTTTTATAATGGTGGAGGGATGGAATCTGTTGTATTATTTTAATGGAAAGGAACCTCACCCACGTTTTTTATTTAATATTGTTAAATAATTGTTAAAAGTATATAAAATGGAGAATTGTGTCTAAATATTGACTTAAAATGGCCTTAGGACAAGTTTATAGGTCCTTTTGGGCCATAATGTTATGGTTTAATCCCTTATTATGCTTAATTTAACCTCAATAGTTGTAATTAATTTTAATTAATTCACTAATATTTTTGTCCAAAAACTAAATTGACATTATTAAAAATTATAATTTATTATAATTCCAAATAATGAATACATTTTTCCAAATTCCAATCATATAATTGGACAAAATTAATTTAATATCAATCCCACGGCAGGGATGACTATGTAGGGTTTTAAAGTAAAATTATCAAAAGATTGCTATGTTTTCATACTCAAATTCAAAGTGAAATTAATTATAGTCACATAAATTGGATTAATTGATTGGAAAATTATCCAATTAAAATTTAAAACTAATTAAAAATATTATTTAACATTATAAATTAATTAGATTAAAAAAGCATTGAATTAAAATATGATATTTTTCAGTATTCATTCGAAAAATGATGTTTCTTAGAAAAACCCAAAATATTATCCATAAGTTAGTTTAGACAATATAAATTTAAAAATTAAGTTTATTTTATCAAATTAAATTTCAAAATTCTTCTAAAATTAACTTTATTATTTTTCATAGAATTAAATTAAAATTAGTTTATTTGAGAAAACAATATTTTCATGGCATGAGGGCATGATGCCTGTATAACCCCATATTTCTTTCCTTTCTGTATTGTCTTTTTCTTTTTTTAATAATAGGGCTCTTCCTGATCTTTGGTATATTTTTAAAGTAATTTTTACTATTATATAATTAATTCTAACAACTAGGTTATAATTATATTATTTAAATAATTAAAAAACCAAATTATATTTCATAGAGTCATCAGCGTTACGTGGAATGTATGCTAAATAGATGTTCTATGTAATGTATTCCAAGTCAGTTCCATGTGAAAGGAGTGTTTGAATTAGTGCATTTTAATAAATAAATTAAAATTTCATTTATTTGAAAAAAATTCTGTAAAAGATCGGGGTGTTACAATATAGGAGGAGTTAGTAAATTATCATTGTATGAGAATGATCTGAAGAATTTTTCAAACTAGCATAACTTTTTTATCAAAACTCCCTACATACCACTAAATGAAACTATGATAGATAACACACCTGGTACCCATGAAGCCTATGGGGGCCTCATATCCTTGAGATAAGGAATCTTAGCTTCTAAGATTAATGGGGATATTATCATCAATGGGTATTCATCCTATAAATTTGGTATATAGTTCCACTATGTATAGAAAATATGGCATGGTACTCCAAAAAGTAAGTAGGAAAATAAATCTTTTGTGGTTTCATGCCATCTCAAGATTATGTTCACAATAGAGAAGACATAAATTCATTTATAACATTCACTAATTCATGGAATGTAGGGAATTACAAATAACTATATTGGAGCTTGGATTTTATCATATTCATGCATACATTTGGTTGAACTGGTGCCCATAGTTGGTGGGTCTACATGTAGTTATGGAGGAGGATTCAGATCCATCAAAATATATAAAAGACCTCATAAATGACCTTATCTATGAAATACATTGATATTTGAGATACTGAGGAAACGAGTAAGGCATATAGATCCTAATTATTTGATAAGTGTTGTGTCTTAATTATTTCCCATTATTTTCACAGTAGTATTATTTGATGCCTATAAAGGGTGGGATGCTTGGAGAAGGATTTGATCTACTGAGGAATCATATAAGATACACTAGAAAGATGAAATTTACTTACTGAGTTTCAGATATGTAACTTCTCCTCAGTATATTTATTTTAAAGAGTATCATGAAGATGTCAAGACATATCTTAAATAAATCATCACTTGAATCCATTCCATCAAGGGAAGGTTTTAATATTAATATTAGGAAATAAAAATGAAAAGATCAAGAATGAATGTTCTTGATGACAGGAGTGGAATCAGTCCCTTAGAAGGTGTGAACCAAGTTTCCATTGTAATATTGTTCATTATTAATGTGAAAATAAAAATTTTCTGAAATATTTTTGGAATATATAGGTGAGTGATCACCTATTAACTAACAAAAATATATTGTAGGTGGAATAACAGTCATAGTGGATGCCCCTTTCATTAAACTTTTCAAGGAAGAAGGCCCTCCTAGAATTTAATATCAAATGCAGTATATAAGTGTAGACAATGCAAGAGTGTATCAACCTCTACTACCAATATGTTATCATCCCATTTTATTATCCTTATGGGAGAATACTAGTCTGATGTAGGAAAACAGTCTAGAAATGCACCATTAATCATAATTTGTGAGTGAGGATTATACCTTTTCACCCACCTCTTGGAATTTTCTCTTGAAAGTGTATTGAAGACTTTATTTTTGCAGATGTTGGAAAAATTTACACTTTTTACGGGTATTAACTATCCAAAATCTAGAATATTACATGATCTTGGAAAGGGTTTCCACAGATACTGTATAGAGAGATATCCTATGGAGTTTGGGACCAAATTAGAAGCCGACTATATCCATCATTCCCCATGTAGACCTGCGACTGGTGGGTGAAACCAAAGAGGCTATAGATCATAAGGAACTATTCCCTTAGGATCATATATTTGGTATCTTAGTGGAAGGTGTAACCATAGGAATAATAGACGATGATACTTAGGAGAGGCTTGAACCTATTGTTCTAGAACATATTCATATCAGACCAATGTCAGTTGATGAACCCTCAAGGGTTGCATATTTAAGAGTAACAGATTCCCTAAGGTATATGATTCTCATCCCATTTAAGAGAACTCCATAAGAACATAGGTGGTTGGATCATTGGGATGGTTGGAATCCTCCATCAATCTAGACCATCTGATCATCATCTATATGCATTTAACATTTTTGAATGACCTTATAGAGGTATCTTATTTTACTAAATACTCAAACATTGATTATAAAATAGTGTATGGTTTATTTAAACAAGATTAGTGACATTTGTATTTATATATTTTCTTTGAAACAATGTCAATGTCTTTAAAATTCTATGTGTAACCCCTAACATTGGCTGCATGTAAAGGCCTGGGTCAAGGGTTCCTTCAGGGCTCATTGTTCAAACATGGAATGTGATTAACCCAATAGTGGAAATGGATGAATTAACCATGATAAAAGATGTAGAATACCAAATCCCAATTTATGAATTTACACAATAGGCCTTAAATTATACACCTATTAACTGTGAAACGATAACTAATGAGGTAGACAGTACATTAAAAACAAGTTACTGCTTATATTCTTGTTTGATCCCATTTTTATATTTATTGACTAATGTATTCTAGTTTTTTGTCTCATAAACCCTACAATGCATTGAATTTTAGGATGTATTTTTCCTGATGTCTCATTCTATTGAAATTGTGTAGATGAAAATTGATATACCATATGTTATCCCATATGATTTCAATATCTAACCCTCTTTTTGTGATGTATTTTCAGGACTGTGTCAATGCTTGAAAAACCATGGATAAAAAACCTATGGAGATGACATTTTATTAGCATGTGTGGATATGAGTATGGAATTTTATATAAAAATTGATCCTAAATACTCACCTCAGTGAACACAGTGGGTAAATAAATCACCTTTAAAAAATGTCGATCACCATAGATTTTGGAGTGTTAGACTGTCACAACACTCATGCCCCAATGAAGTATGTTATTCCTTCTTATGAAAGATTATTAATGTATAGTAAAACTATTTTACATGTAAAAACCTTATCACATTCCACCAATGACTAATTTAAAGTCATCCATAATACCTTTCAATATTCTATAATAGTTATCGTGTGGTAACAACACGATATCAACGACAAGGATTTGGTGGACCGCCTTCACTAAGAGATAAACCAAATTTAATAGGATATTGGTGTTTCTAAGAATTAAAATGAGTAAAATAGTGGTGGTTTGTGGAGTAAAAAATTCAGTGATGTAATCCAATGCTGGGGTTGAGGTATTTCATATTGATGCAGAGGCAGAAATTGAAAAGCTGAAACAATTACACCAAGTTTTAGTTAACTTTGACAATGTAAATGAATATATTTTGGAAACCACTGAGCGTGGTCTATAAAATTATATAAATATATATCTTTTATATATGTAATGATAGAGGCTATAGGTTTTGGATATTCTTCCCCCTATTTTTTAATTGAATGAAAGAAATGTTTTGATCTCAATTTCTTCCAATCTATCAAATTATATTCTTATTCTATTATCAATTTTTAAAAATATTTGAAACCATATATGGAAATGTCAAGATAAGTTAAAAATATTTGAACGTTGAATTTAAAGTGGAAAATTTTATTTTTGGAAGCCAAACACATGATTTAGAAGAGATTCCTCATGGTTGTTGTTCATGGATGGTTATAGGCATGGGTGCTAACACTGCACAGAAGATTTGGTCTATTTTGGTGACTTACACCTATGTGAGGTACAAATATGGTTATAGTCATATGTTTTCTCATTATATAATTGTTTTGGTACATTTAAATTTTATCCTCCTAGGAATGAATCATCGATGGGTATAGGCATAAATTCCATCATCGTACACTAGAGTTGGTCTATTTTGATATGGATAAAACGACTTAATGTGTTGATGATCATGAAGGTAGAATTTGAAATGAGGATTCCGAAGGTCAAAAGGGATTGAGTACCTTGAAATTATGTCTTTATGGATTTCATGAGGATCCTCTAGATTGATATGCCAAGGGTGAGGGAATGAATGATTTCCCAGAATTTTTCCTCCTATAAGGGACTTACCGAGAAAACCTTGAATTTTATAGGGTCATATTTTAGACCCCAAAATATTTTAGTATTTTATTTTGTAACCCTAAAATTTTTCCATGATCCATTAGTGGGGATATTAATAAGAGTAAAATTTTATTTTTCTTAGGCTTCCCATTATGGTTTTTTTGATCTAACATGGTTTGTGGATTTTTAGTTTCAAATGCATCATTTTACATAAATCACATGAGATGTGTGTCAATCTTGTAGAGAATAAATATACTACCTAGTTATATCTTTCATGAGTTTTAAACATGGAGTTTTTTATCTCATTATTTATATCAGTTGTAGGTTATATTATCAGAGCATCGTATAACTGGTGTTTAAGTTTAGACAAAATTTAATGAAAGATAAGGTGGCCTACATGGAAATATGAGTGAACTAAATACTGACATTAATTGAGAGCCTGATGTCACAATTATAGTCATAATAAAATAATGAAATACATATTTTGGGGTTATAGTCCTTATAACAAGGATTTGTAACTTTTTAGATAATATAAATTTGAAAAAATAATTCTGAAATTTAAGGATACATAGCTTTGACCAAACAAATGTGAGATGGATTATCTAGTAAAATGGATGAGATAGACCCTATTTGAATTAGAAAAGTGAAATTCTTCTGGTATAAATGAATTCATGATTAGGTTTATACATTTTATGGTCGTGACACATGAACTATGATTTTCTGCAATTTTGGGATATGTGGATTCGACCATATACATCAATGGTTTACACTATAAAATGGTTGGAGTATCCCGATCATCCTTATCTGAGAAACCATCACAGTCAATAATAGAGGAATTTAATTATTCAATAGAGATTTAGTGCGGGGTTTTTTGATATTATGTGGTATATATGATCAATATATTACTAATGGATAATGTTATGTGGACGACTTCCTCTATGTATTACATATTCCCAAGGATTCCAACATTTTAGGTCTGAAAGTTTTGTCTAAATGGATGGATTAGTATATATAGAAATGGAAAAGAAAACCTAATGTGAAGGGGGGGGGTGCTCAATAACATTATATACTCGCTATGAAAATGGGGAATATAATTTATTTTCATAAAATAAGTCCCATTATGTTTTATGGTTTAAGATAACATGAAAAGAATATCCGATATTGAAAAAATGTAATGTCACATCCTTGATTTGAAAATGGGTATGATTTATGATGGCATAACATCAAAGATGTCTAATCCACGTAAATAGAAAGATTTTAGAATGTGTAAATAACATCCCAAGAAGGCTCAGTTCTGGGATTATGGGATGAGACACCTATCCTAGCGATGATCACTAAAGAAATTCTAATTGTAGGTTCCAATAAAATGGTGTGAGGGTGTAAAAAGATTAAGGACCTACTCCTTTGAATAAAAAATTCCTCTGGTTAGCAGAACATATTATCGGTGCATATATAGATCCATATGAGGTGTATATATGAATAACCAAACAAAGGTTACCCTTTAGGTAAAATAAACTCTTTATAAGTATTTGTGATATGTTTGTATGGATTCAAACCCATGAAAAATGATGTAGGTTCATGGAAAAGCGTGAATTCAATGAGGGTTATGGTACTCCAAATATTTCATCACCGTGTAATGGGTACATTATCTAAAATAAAAGATATCATGTGTCATTTATCTCAAATTCTCCTATACTAATGGGTCTAGAGATTATAGATTTTATTTTTATAGGGAAATATAGTGGGTCGTGAAATATTTTCACCTTTTATTTATTTACACTCTTGCATTTTATAATTCCCTAAATGTGCAGACCTTAATGAGTGGATATATGTATTTTAGTAAGGTTTCCCTTTACGTGTTTTCATCCTGAAAAATTTGACATCACATTCATTATCAGTTTTATGGTCTTAGGATTTAAATCGTTATTTCTAAAGTACAATATCACACAGATATGGAAAAAGATTCTGTGTTTATGTTTTTGTGACTTCAACTAGAAGTTTTGAGTTCAAGGTCACATATCTTTGACCAAAAGTGAGGAAATTTTTGCATTAAGGGAAAGGTGACCCTAGATATGAAAGATGGTATTGTTTATAAATTTAGATACCTCAAGTGTTTTGTGTATATTTTAATTTCATGATATGTGTACCACTATGTGAATGGGATGTAGATACTAGTATCCTAAATGAGGATTAATGTTTGAAAATGCATTAACATATTCTAAATAAGGATAGGTGACTATATAAATTGAAAACCAAAATTTTTTAGATCAAGAGTGGTGACATGGGAATGGTACACAAGGGATGAACACTAATCTTGTTCAAATTATAAATTCCATTATGATATTATGAGGGTGTCCATATATTATAAGACCTTATCCATAGGGTCAAAACATGCCTCTAGTTGGAAGGTTGTATTGGTGGTGAATATATAGATCCCTATGAGCATAATATATACATATCTAAAGAGAGGAATCCCTTGGAGTTTAATACCCTCATTAATATTTTCCACATAGGATTTTAGGATATTTGAGAAACTGGAGAATTGATATATAGTTCATGTAAAAATGTCATTCAATTAGGGTTCTCATATCCCAATGATTATATCACTGTGTAATAAAACAATTACCAGGGTAAAAGGACTTGACTTGTTACTACCATTTCTTTTTATTATACTATCTTGTCCAATGATCATATCTCAACTTTTTATTGGAATATATGATAGTCACCACAAGATTTTGGACTTCTCCCTATTTACTCTTTCTTTTTCCTAATCCATAAAGACGGAGAGAATAACGAGTAAATACTGCACTGTTTATTACGTTTCCCTTTAAGTTTTATTTGTTTTGAAAAGTTTTTTGTCTGTTTCAATATAATTTTTATTTATAATTCGTAAAATTGTATCTAGATTTTCTGGTCAAATATATTTTACCAAAAGTTTTGAGATTAAGGTTATACAGAATTGACCTGAATTGTTGAGTTTAATGTCATGAAAATTTGATAAAAAAATAATCAATCCATGCAATAAGGGAAAGGAAACACTAAATGTGAACGAAGGGTCTATTTATAACATCAAATTTCACATGGTGTGTGTACATAATTTAATTTCATGATATGTGCACCATTATATAAATGTACCATGGAAATCGTCAACTCAAATGGGGCTCAAAGGTCAAAAATCATTTGAATAAGGAGATACGAAAATAAAAATCACAACATAATTTCTTTATATCAATAATGGTGACATGGGAATTGTATGTTAATTATGTCAACTGGTTGTGGTTTAATGAAAAGTTCCACTTTGATGTATTTAGGTATTATAGAGAATAAAGGACATTCTCTTTAGGATGAAAACATGCCTTGGTTAGTAGAATGTATTTGGGGCTGGCATGAAGATCAATTTGAAGAAAATTTATGTATAATCAAAAAGAAATATCACTTACAGTTGAATATAATCATTACTAGTATCCATGGAAGATTTTTGGAAATATGAAACACTCGATATGTGAAGTATAATTTATAAAAAGTGTATGTACAAAGATGGTGGTGGATATATTCTATTCTTAAGGGTACCATTTCTTGGAAGTTATGATCGATTGAAAAATATTAATAATGGATGATAGTTTGGAGAGGTCCATACACTGGGGTTTTTTTAGCATAAAGATATTTTTACCTTGGTGTGGGAACCTTAATTTCATAAAATCCCAAATTCATATAGATATTATATAGGATAGTTAGGTTATTTGGAACTAACTACCCTGGATAGTTTATAACCATAAAGTATGGAACACACATTCTGTAGTTTAACATCATGTGATATGAACTTGGATTTCGTACATTTTAAAATCATAATAAAAGAACATAGATGTTGTGTGATTTAATTCCTTGTCGAAATGTCTCAAATATAAAATACAAAGGTAGAGGAATTTTGAAAATAAGGTTGGGACTAGGATATATGATTCAAGCATCACTTCACATCGTATAAAGATGGGAATCAATCCATAAAAACATATTTAAGGAATCTCTTATATTGATCTATCTAAAATATAGGGGTAGGGGATGAAAATTGTGAATTATAGTATGCCAAATTGATGTGAACGGGATATGGTTGCACTATCTAGGAACCACCAATGTGAGTGGAATTCATGGTTTTTCCTAGGATATAAAATCCATGCATCACTAGTAATTATGGAAATCAATCCACAAATATTTCTTGAGATGTTAGAGATTAAGAGGCCATTCGGAAGGTCTTGATATATATAAATAGTACTCCAACACGAGGATGTGGTTTTTTTTACTTTCTCAGCGCAAGTTCACAGGAGAGTCTACATTGGAAGATCCTATATAGATCTATATTATACGTAGGAAATTGTAATTTTTTTATGGAGTTCATGGAAAGGATTAGGATTTCAGGACCAAGTGTCACTATATATCATGTACTAATAAGAATCAAGAAACACATAGTTATTACTGGAATAGGGAAATTTTTTCCAATGTAGATCAATTCACCAAAGGTAATTACATGGATTTGGATTTCCTGTATTAAAAGTACCATAATAATATAAAATTCAAAATGGTTTTAGAATTCATGTATGATAGATTTTGTGTTACATATATTAACAACATGTTACCATGATGTAAATCCCATCATTTTGAACATAGTTCACTTGAATCATGCAAACTGAATTGATTCCCTAGAGACTCATGAGTCATGACTAGTGTGAGAAAAAATAGGTGATTGGGAGATCACTTACCTAGGTGTGTATAATAGGGGTGAAATGGAGTTTTTTGGGAGATTTTCATTTTTTATTCGACATTATCTAATAGTAACAGCTCTATGGATACTGGAACTCAGGAAAAATGAATGGTTTATGCATAATGGAAAATCATGGATGATCCCTAGATATATGATCTCTATAATCACTATGTATCTTGTGGTATTTTGAATCAATATAAATGAAGTTATCATAAAATCTATGCATTTATCCAAGTTTTAGGGAAATGAAAATTTGAATCCACCACCACAAGTTATTATATAGATATGTTACTAATTTAAGGGATTACAGCCTTGAAATATTGGTTATCTTAACAATTTTAAAGTCATGAAAGGTGGACCAAGTACTATGAAAGTTAATGTCATGCTACTAGGTTAATTTCATAATGATTAATGTGAGGAAATTAAAATTAGATTCCATGTAGTTTAAAGTTTTATGGGAAAGACTAGGGTGACACTAATATGGGGTGATTTTTGTGTGGGTCACTTTTTCACCATATAAGTAGGACACAAGGTAGGTTCATTTTAACCATGTTTAATATATAATGGTCTTTTTATCATGAGAAAATCATGGATGGGTCTAGGATTGGTGATCCTAGACATCACTACATATCTTGATAAAATAGGGATCAACCCACTTATAGTTCATTATGAAACTATGCATATATCTAACTCAAATGTAGGGGAAATGGATTATTTTTCTAAGCATGTGTTCATGGATAAAGATTCCAACATTTGACATTCCTATATAGATTTAGATCAGAATTTGATTAGGGGAATATTCATATTTTGGGAAAACACACCAAAATGATTTATAATAGAAGGAGGGGACTGGTATCAAAATGATTTTTTAGTGGTGAAATTTCAGTTGAGCCAAAGGAAAGGGTTGTATTCATCACTACCTATCATATGAGATTAGAAATTAAGTCATATGTAGAGACATGGTAGGATTCCAATACCAAGGGGATAATATCCTATCTAATGAGTTTGATGATTGTATGGTTTAAATTCATATAGTATGGATGATGTACTGTATTATTCTATTATAAAACTAGGACAATATCGCACATGTTTACATCAGGTGACAAAGTTGAAATGCTTTATAGTGAAAATATTTATATCTAGAATAATGATTGACATATTTTGGTGGAAATAATGGGGTAAATTCAATACATTTTATAGTTTTTTTATCTTATACTATGTATTTCAATTTCACATTTGGTGATCATGATGTTGTCATTAAGTTTTACATTATTTGACAAGGAAATTGTCCCCAAATTTTAACTTAATGATGTGGGGATATTACTAACCTAAATGAAAAATATGAAAAAAAATAGGAACATCTAATTGGTGGTCGGAATGATTAACTCACAATCCATGGTGATCATGGTGAAAGATACACTATAATAAACATTTTTATGGTGTAAGACACTTCCCATTTGGGTTTAAGTTTTAATAGATTCCTACTAGGTATCATTAGAGTTCTGAGGGATAAAACCAAATCTCATTACAGAAATGTGTAGAGGATAACGTTCTTATTAAAGTTTATAAGAATCCAATTATGATGGATTTATTGGTTGTGTAGTGTGAAAAAACATTTCACACCGATTCAGTTTAACTCATAAAGTCACTTTTGTGATTGTTTATCTTTTGAGTGCAGAACATGAATAGAAATGTAGTGTGAGTGAAATTGAACCATGATAGGTTTTAGTTCCACCAAGTTAAATACCTTGAGGGGGAGGGGGTGAATTAGGGTATGAAGGTTAAAACTACTGCACCTTCAGATCTTTTTTTTCATTAAACAAAACACACTTATAGCTTTCTCTAGTAGAAATATATGAATAGAAATGAAATCATGCACATGACATAATGATTTTACATGGTTTTCCCTCAATAGGTTATGTACAAGGAGTATACAACGATGATGTTTCAATGTACCCAATCCACTAAATCCCACGTCCAATTACATGATTTGGGCTAGATCACTACTATGCCTAGGATCACTACCTTTACAATATTTAGGGTCTCCTCAATCCATTCCCAAGGTTCAATCCATATGTCTCTTCCTCTAGTTCACTTCCAATAGTATGGATCATTGAATTCCTATTCTTTTACTCACTACACTTAGAAGGGAATCAAACATAGTTTATAGACTTGTATGTCCCTTCATTTTCATGTAATCAAGCATCCTTAAATATTGTTAGATTCTATTTTGATGTCCCCTTATCACCAAGAGACAAAATATACTTTTACGCATACTAAAATTTAGTGTTAATAACATTCAAGAACTATTTTAGAGTAATTTCATACTTTCTCAATACCTCCATGAACTATATCTCTCTTCTGCGAACTGCTTAGAACATATTATGCATGGACCACTTCTTCTGCAAACTACCTCTACATTCTCCACTATGTACCACCTTCACATACCATCCATGAAAACCACTACCACATGATAATTTTACATACTCCTTCCGTGTATCGATCTAAAAAACCACCTATGATTCTGTAGAATTTCTTCTTCTATGGAATACCTTTTATGTGGAAGCCTTTTGCCTTATCTGAATGTAATTCTCCACAAAACACCCTTTCGCAGAATCTCTTCTGTGAACTACATCACCCATGACATAATCCTAATCATGATTCTCTTTCATACATGGCTGAATTCCCAGAGAAAATATTTTTTTATGAAAATCACCCTTCCTTAGGGAAGGGATTAATACTCCTTATATAGGAAAATAGATCCAAGAAATCTTCTATTTTGAGATTCACCAAATCTTTTACGCGGTTTAACATTCACCGAAAATTGTTTCTCCCATGAACTATTCTTCCTTATGTGGTCTCAATTCCACCACACATCCTACATGGTATCCAAAATCACATCACATTTTCAAAAATGATTCCCTTCATGGATTCCCAAATCACGGCCTAGTTTTCTCCAACAACAATACATCTTGTGTAACTCAATCCTTCTCTTGAACTATTTCCACCTTCCACATACTACCATCCTTCCCACAAACCATTTTTCATCCCGTGAACCATTTCCCATACATGGTCCACATACTGTGCTTTGTGGTCCACATACCATATTTTATGGTCCACAAACAGTTCTGTAATTTTCCCAAATCCTTCCTTTTCCAAAATCAAATTCTCGATTTGGAGGTCCAAAAATCTGAAAAACACTAGGAAAATGTGCCACCCTGAAAACCTATTATCAGGAAACACTAATCATAGCCATTCACAACCATCTGGATTTGTAAACACACATAATTCAACGCAAAACATAATGGGAGTTTACCTGGAGGTATTTTTTTACAAAAAATTGGAAAAAACACCTCTATCCCATAGTCAAGAAAATATGATGTCACTTTCTTAGTTGTATGAGTTTTTGTGTGAGAATCCCTCAAGGCATGAAAGAGTTTGTTCATCTAGGACTTCTTGTTTTCAACCACCATAATTAATTAAATATTTGATAGAGTCTTGTTAAAGGCCTCTATCCTTTCGTTAACTACTACCTAGAAAAGGGATGTGTTTTTGGACTAGATATTATATTCCAGATATAGAATATTCAAAAGAATAAAAAATTGTGTCGTTTCCTATAAATAATTAGTAAGGGACAATAGATATACTTATTATGATAGACTGCATGAAGATGATTATATTGTTTGTTAAAAATTCCCCATGGGGTATATAATAAATCATTTTAATACGAAGTTAGAAGTAGTATGGATAAACTCTAATATCCTAGATATAGTTGGCGGATATGGCCCATGGTATACATTCACCATACAGAAAATAACCAAGAGTATATTTCAATATAAAATACATCTATGGGTTGATGGATGAAGTCAACAAGAATTTGATAACCATGGGACTTATTTTTGAATTTTATATAGACTTTTGTCATGCTTTTCCAAAAATAGGTATGTCTCCATATTTTATGGGAGATATTGGTCCCCGAATGAAGATCACTATATGATACTACATTAACATCCTATAAGATGGAATGTGTCTCTCCTCCCTCAATTCATCCGTGGAAGAATCTATAAAATCATTATTTGTAGAAGACATTATATTCATTCAAGTCATCAATGATAATGATGTTTGCTACCTAATGTAAGATTTGTTCCTTTAAATTTTTTTCTGATGAAAGGACCCCAAATTGGAGATAGTCTATTATAGGGTACATCAACCTATTAGTAAAATCTGTTTATGAGGATATCAAGTCATTTGGTTTTGGGTTAGTGTTGATTTCATTGTTTTCCTCCATGTTTTTATAATGATTGCAGAGACAACATGTAACAACCCAATTTTTATGGACATCATTTCAATAAATTAAATTATAATTGATATATTGAATTTCACTACATCAAACATTCTTTTGACATTGCACTGAATTGGCGTATATCACACATAACACTGAGTTTCTAGGAAACATAATTTTAATTATTATAGTTATTTAAACAAGGTAATTATAACATATCCTTTCATCATAGTAATATGAATATTAATAACTAATTTTCAATTATTTTTCATAATTGTTTTATATAAATAATACATATTGATAATGAAATAAATAATTTTTTATAAAGTACTTATATGTTTAAGAATATTGTTTTCTCAAATAAACTATTTTTCATGCCCCTCTATGAAAAACAGTAAAATTAATTTTAAACTCATTTATAAATTTAATTTTATAAAATAAAATTAATTTTTAAATTTATAATTTATAATTAACCTAGGATTATTTTAGTAAATTTTATGTGAAATTCATCTTTGGTTGAATAGTGGAAATGCTGAGTTTTAATTCAAAACTATATATTCATCTAATTTACATATAAGAGAAAATTATATTTTAAATTTATTTAAAAGTTAAATTATTCATATTTTTATAAATTAATATAATATAGTTCATCGAAATCAATTTAAATTTGATTTTGGGTATAAAAAAATAGTAATGTTTTGGTTTTTTTACTTTAAAAATTCGCAGTTTCGTCTCATCAATGGGATTAAATTTTAATTAATTTTTTCCACATATGTGATAGTAATTTGGAAAAATGGATTTCCTATTTGGAATAAAATAATTTATAATGTATAATAAGGTAAAATTTGTTTTTTATGAAAACTATTAGTGAAATTAATTAAACTTAATTATAATGATTAAGGTAAAATTAAATTTAACAAGCGCCTAAAAATTAATCCTAAGAGTCTAAATGACCTAGAATATTTCAAAACAACCATTTTATAGACATATTTCAACACTATACTCTTTATATAATTTTTTTCATTATTTTATCCACTTGACACTAGAAAAATGTGGGTGAAATTCATTTTCCCAAAATTTATATGAGCGTCACTTCTCCTCCACGATAAAAAGACATCCTCCCCTCCCACTTCATCACACATATCAAGAAATATTTTCATGAATAATATCATCCCAAATTCCTCTTAAACATCCCTCACCTCATCCTTGAATCCTCCCCTTATTCATAATGAAATCAAAGGAATCCCTTTGGTGAAAACCAAAAGGAGTTACCCCAATAAGAGGTAACATTCTTCCTCAATTTCTTTAATGTTATTTACATTATCCACTACATCAATTATTATTATTCCATTAATGTATAAAAATAATAATACTCAACAGAATATTATTTTTTTATGATAACTTTTTGACCTACACCTGCACACACTTCCATCTACTGGGTAATGAACATATTGTTTGTGTGTATGGAGAATTATCGCCTCACGAAATGATTATTGTTCATTTTTAATTTAACGCATCTCATGGTAAACACTATTATGGATACTATATTTATATATGTAATATATTAAATTTATTATGTATTTAATTTTATTTATATTTTTTAAATCACATATAATTATACTTTCGATTTGGAGTAAATATGATAATTTCGTTTGAGTAAGTGTGGACTACCTCTCCCTCAAAGCGATGTGATTCGTTCACACAGTATATAGAATGTATTAAGGATGGATTTAGTGAACTTATATTAAATATATTAAATTATAATGATAATTTAATTATATTTTATAACTATATAATTATATATAATTCTCTTTAATCCTTTCAATATGATAATAAAAACATTAACAACGATCATGCGTACATACGACTTACTTTCTCCATGAACAGTGTATTCCATTTCATAATTATATAACATATAGATTATAATAATAAAAATATAATGAATATAAATTATATTTATATAATTATATACATTCATTAAATCAGGAAATTATTACAAGGATAAAATATATAACAAATTAAGACACACATGAACAACAAAGAAGATATTACCCGAAGTGAAACCTTATCATAGAATTGTTAACAAGTGGGTAATTAAAAGTAACAATAAAAAAATATATGGTAATAGATATAATAATATTCATCTATAAAATAATTATAATAGACATACATTTATTATACAAGAATCTTCTATGAGTACAAATAGAGTTAAGACACACGATAAGGGAATTTCATCTCACTTTTTATATCTATGAGATACATGCCATGTTCACCACTCTTTTGTTTTGGCATGGTGTTTAAAATTTCCCTGGATGTATTATATGATTATTATTATAAACATAATTTGTATTTAAGTATTCATTATATGATCTTTCCTTTATGAGGTTTATGTTTCAAGAGTTACCAAATCGGTAAGATAACTGTTTTCACAATTTTCCTTCTTTGAGACACTTGTTTAGTTAGCACCTGCATTCTATTTTGAGGTGTATATACTTCCATTTGAAATTTTATATCATGAATATACATATTCACATGAAATTTTAATATTAATGTAATTTAATTTTCTCACATGTAGAGTATGATCCCAAGATGACATGTTGTTAGAGTTTATTGAAAATATCCCATCACTTATTGAGATTGTTTATGATTATGCTTCCATTGGTGAAATCATATGATTTATCTCTCCAGAACAATCATGAGTCTTATTATCCACTATTTATTCAATATATATATATATATCCATGTATTAGTACCATTTTCCAACTCTTTGGTACTTAATATGATTAAAAAATGTTTATAATAAAAATATGACCATATTTCCCTCTACGGTCGAAAATCTATTTTATTTCAAAAACCGTGTTTTCAAAATAATTTTCAAAAAAAATTAAATAAACTAGGAATTAAATTTTTTTAATTTTAAAATATTACTTTATAAGTTTTCAAATTTATTTCAAATAAAAAGTTTTTCAAATGGTTTTATGTTATAAAAATAATTTTTCAAAGAAAGATTTTTTCCACAAGAATTGTTTTTGAAAGATCTATAAAAGGTTTTTCCCATCAAAGATGAAATACATTGGTGTTATTCATTATTTTATAGGGAAATTAGTGAATTTTTCCATTCATAATATTCCTCTGAATGGTTATTGTAAAACATGTATATTTTCTCATAGGTTATGATATGATTACACTTTTATGATACCCATTTCATTTGGGGGGTTATTATATGACTATTTATGATTTTTTAGAAAATGTATGTATTATTTCATTATTAAATGGGATGGACCTATATCACACTCCAATGCATTGGGTAAGGATTTATATCTCATGAGAAAGACTAAGATGGTCTAGGGTGTGAAACTTGACTTATAAGCTGGAAATGGGAGTGAACCATGACTACCAAGATGTTATGATATGTGAACTCATGCTACTATGATGGTCGTGGGAGTTGACCATGACTATGAATATGGTATGGGGAGTGAACCCATATAACTAAGATGATCTTCACAGCGATGTCTTGGATACTATAGAAATCATATTATATGATTATGTGTTTGTCACAATTCCATTTTTATTATAATATTATTATTTCATGGATTATGTTATTTGTTATGTTATGATTCATTTAATAAGATCTCCCAATCTCTATGCATGGTTTATTTTTATGATCATTGATATGCACGGTATGATCTTATTTTTTCATGATCACATTATAGTACCCCTATGCTCATGTCTAGGATTACATGTCTACCTTATTTACCCTTAATGAGTATCATATCTCACCCCTTTTATGTATCATTCCCCAGGTTATAAATATATGTATTATTTCAAATATTTCTAAGAAGGGTGCTAGTCAATAAGAACCTAGTGAGAGATAATGTGTCTCACTTATGTACAAGTTATTATGTTTCCATGTATCTAAAGAAAGTAGACTAGTACGATATTTGGGAATCTATTTGAATGTTGTTTTATGTTTCCAAAAAATCTATGTAATGTTTATGTATGAAAATATAGAGTCAATAAAGTTAGTATTATGGTAATTTTTTAGTTAAAATATTTATTCTATGAGGATAAAACTTTATTGGGAACCCTAAAGACATGTCTAAGCATAATAATAAGGATATATAAAAGTATATGAAACATTACTAGAATTTTTGGTAAAGGATTGAGATTTTGGATTCCTAGAAATACAAACCTATCTATATACTAAAATTGTATGTTGTTCTAGAACAAATTTACCTAGGGTAACAACTCTGAATATATTTCTCAAACTAGACTCAGGGTAATTTGGCACATGATAATAGGCCTTATTGAACACCTGGTTGGACATTCTTGAGGGATATATTATGGAAATAAAAAAAACATTACGAAGGATTTGAATAGAAGATAACTATGAATAACCTAGGATAAAACAGATGTGTCAATGATTATATAAGGTTTCATATGTTATACATCTAATAATGACTTTTAATGATTTAGTGGTTCATAATTTTTATAGCTACTTATTACTCTATACTTTTTTTATAGTCAATGGTTGGAACTCAAAGGAATCGTGTTAATTGTGATTTCAACAGACAATGAATTGGTTTTCTTCCTAAGAAACCTAATTCTATGGGAGATGGAATGAAAACCATCATTTTTTATGCTCAAACATCTTTCCCAAGTAATGAATCATGGTGAAAATCCAAATGAGAAAAAGAGGGAACAATATTATATTGAGTCTTTCATGAGGAAACAACCACATTATTTCAAATAGTATTATGATCCAATTGTTTCTAAAAAATGGTTCTCTACTACTGAAAATATATTTCATTTTCATTAGTGTTTGGAAGAATACAAATTCATTATGGTAGTTTATCAATTAGATGGTGAAGCAGAATTGGGGTGGACCCTAATCATGAATACTTAGTAGACAAGATGATATTGAATCCATGGATTGGGGTGAGTTAAAGAACTCATTTTTCAATAATTACATTCCTCATAGTCCTCGTACCAAAATAGAGAAATAGTTACTTGAGTTGAAGTAATTAGATGATAAATATTTTGGTACCTATAAGGATAATTTCATGAGTGTTGTGAGGTATGCTTTAGGAATTATCATCCAACCCAAAAGTAAAGTTGAAAGGTTCTTTAGTGTACTAAATCCAAGTCTCAAAAGGGAGATATCCGTAAGATACATTAGTATCTATGAAGATATTTTATATTTTAAAACCATGTTTTAAATGAATGTTGGGTTAACATATCAATATCATATATTTTTCATGAAAATGAAGATTTTGTTTAAAGGAAAACATAAAAAACAATGAATATAAGAATATAATCATTAATTTATAATCCAATTGTGGGAAGAAACATAGAGTAAATTTCTTTGAGGGTTATAATAAAATATTTAAGTGTTTAAGGGAAGTCCAAACAGAATTTTTTCCAATGTGGTGGGAAGAATTTAAGTAACATTGAGAATTGAGATAAAGCTGCATAGAAGGAACATCCCATGATACAATGCCTCAAGTATAAGGAGAATGGGAATTATGATAACTACTTCCCAAAACAAATTATGGGTGATGATGACTGAAGTCAATAACCTCTTAAGAAAAAGGACAAGTGAAAATATAATGGAATCTCTATTTCTGATGAGGGTTGTGATAACGATGTGGTAAAAGGTACACTTACCATCCCCTCTAGAACATCTAATGTCTTTTTTGATTTTGGATCTATGCACTCTTTCACATCTAAATAATTTTCTAATACTGTCATGATTCCAGAAAAATGATTAGATATTTAATTATAATTTCAAACCATAAATGGTTTTATGATTTCATCCCTAGTATATGAATCTTCTCCGATTGACATTTGTGGGAATGTGCTTCCTTCAAATCATTTCATTCATCCCTTGGTAAAATTTTCCTTCATCTTAGGCATGGATTAGATTTCTCTCCATAGATCCATCATCAATTATTGATTAAGGGAAGTAAGATTTCATATTTAAAACTATCCAATTATCATCAATGATTATCATGATAAGAATTAACTTGTTATGGAGATTGAATACAATGAATATGTCTTAATTCCCATTAAAAGTGTTGTTTATCTCAAATGGTTGGGGAGAAAATTGACATATATTATATGCCTATTGCTTGATAATTTTAGTATGTATTTACATAATATTTTCTTATCTATCCACCAAAATGATAAGTTGATTTATCAATAGAAATAATACTTGGTTCCTGACTAATTTCAATGACTCCCTAAAGAATAGCCCTGATTGAATTGTTTGAATTGAAGAAGAAACTCCAAGAAAACCTTGATAAGGGATTCATTCATCCAAGTGTGTCACCTTGGGGTGCACCCATTATTTTTGTAAAAATAAAATATGAATCAATTTGTCTCTACATTAATTATCTAGAATTGAAAAAGATCACGATGAAGAACTAGTATCATATTCCCGTATTGATGACTTGTTTGATCAACTGTGTGGAGATGAGTTATATTCCATGATTGACCATCCATATATATATCATCAATTGAGGGTTAAAAAATAAGATATCCCGAAGATGACATTATTTAAAAGGTATGGACATAATGATTATTTAGTAATGCCTTTTGGTTTCACTAATTCCCCTGCTATCTTCATGGATTGGATAAATAGAGTCTTTGTAGATCACCTCAACAATTTGGTGGCAGTATTTATAGATGATATTATTTTCTATTAAAAGATAAATTAAGTGCATTAATATCACTTGAGTATTTTATTAAGGACCCTAAATAACAAGAAAATATGTGATCAATTTTCAATGTTGGAATTTTTTCTAAAAAATATTTTATTTTGGGGGACACCGAATCTCAAGGGATGATATAACAGTAGATCCATCAAAGATGGAGACTATTTAATACTATCATATACCAACCAAGGAGTCTTATATCCTATATATCATGGTTTATATATATATTTTCAATAATGTTTAGAAAACTTCTCATGACTATCAAATCCTCGGACCAAGTTAATTCATAAGGGTGTCAAGTTCATCTGGATAAATGAAATTGTGAAAAATATCATGGAACTGAAGAGAATGTTAGTAAGCGCATCTATAAATAAATTACCTATAGTGAAGATGGGTTTGTAATCTATAGTGATGAATACATGAAGGTTTTGGGATGTTTTATTAGGTATAATAACATGGTTATTGCATATGACCCATGATAGTTGAAGATGCAGGAGAAAAATTACTGAAATCATAATTTGGATCTTGCAGTGGTATTTTCTTCATTAAAGATTTGGAGGAATTATCTTTATTGAGAAAAGTGTGATATATATACTGATCATAAAATCAAGAAATATATAATCACATATATGGAGTTTGACATGTTAAATAGTAGGTAGTTAGAGTTGATAATTTATTTTTACTGATGGATACATTACCACACCAGTAAAGCAAACAAGGTGGAAGATTCTTTCAGTCAAAACGATTTTTCTAGTTATCCCTGACTAGGAAAAAACAATCCATTATTTCTATATTATCAAAGGATGTATATGGAAATCCAAAAGGAAAGAAAAAATAATACCTTTATCAAATTAATTTTCAACCCTTTATCCAAGTGAAGATTAAGGAGGCACAAAAGAATGATATAGAGCTGCAAAGAGAAGTTAGATGTGTTCTTGAGTTTATTATTGATTAGTATGGAATGATAAGGCTTGGGAACTATGTATGTGTTCCTTACATATGATAATTGAAGAAGGATATGTTATATAAAACTCATAGTTCTTCCTTCTCTATTTATCATATAAGTATGAAGATGTATAGAGGCTTGAAATATTACTTCTAGTGGGATGGAATGAAGAGAGATATCACATAGTGTGTATCTCATTACTCTGTATGAAACTAAGTGAAGGATGAAAGACAAAATTCTAAAGAGATTCTCTATCCATTACCCATACTAGAATTAAAATTGGATAACATCACTATGGATTTTATCGTTGGAGTACATAATTATTTTATAGGGTTTAATTCTAAATGGGTGGAAGTCGATCTCCCTTCAAATTCAGCACTCTTAAAATCTATTAGATAAGACTTCTCTCTATATTTCTTTCCAGGATATACATTTATGAAGTGGTGGTGTTTCATAGAGTAAAAAATTCTATTTTATCGCATCAAGATCTGAGTTTTACGTCAATGTTCCTGAGAAGTATTCAGAAAGAACTTGATACAAAATTGAGTTTTATCACTTCTTATCACCCTCTTGTAGATTTTCAGTTTGAAAGAAAAATTCAAACCCCAGTGAATATGTAGAGATATATTTCTCTAGAGTTCAATGGTGTTTAGGATCAACAGGTTATTCTAGTTGAGTTTTCTTATAATAATACATTTCACTATAGCATTCCGATGGAACCATATGAAGCCAACAATGGGAATAAATATAGATATCCTATATTCAAGGATGAAAATAGAGAATGAAAGTTATCAGGACCTGATATCTTTGATGAAATGTTAGAGAAGGGTAGATTCATTACATATCAAATCAAGCCATCTCAAAATAGTCATAAAACATATACTGATAACAATAAACATGATCTATAATTTGAATTTGGTGAAAAGACTTTTCTATGAATCTCACCATAGAAGAAAGTTTTGGGATTCAGGAAGAAAGGGAAACAAAGACCTATGTATATCAGTCCATTAGAGATTCTTGATCATATCAGCTGGTATCATATATCATGGAACTACCTCAAAATATATGTCACATCCATGATTTTTTCCATGGATCTCTCTTGATGGAGTACATACCTGACCCTTTACATGTACTAAACTCAAATGTCATACCATTGGAGTATGATCTTTCTTTTGACGAACAATGATTTAAAATTTTGGATCATAAAAATAATGTTCTATAAAACAACACCACTCACCAAGTAAAACTTTTGTATTGAAATCACCAATTGAAGTATTCTATGTTGGAACATGAGGATATGATGAAGTAAAATCATCCTCATTTGTTTTTACCTGAATAATAAATTTTAAGGGAGAAATTAATTTTATGCGGGGTATAATGTAACACCCTATCTTATTAAAAAACCTTTATTCATCATCAAATTAAATTTCTATTGATATATTTCATTCCACTAAGTCAAATATTTCTTTTAAATGTCACTGACATGGCGTACGTTACACGCAACTCTAAGTTTCTAGGAAACATCATTTTAATTTTTATCATTATTTAAACAAGATAATTGTAAAATAGCCATTAAATGTAGTGTTATGAATAGTAATAACTGATTGTCAAATATTTTTTAAAATGGTTTTATATAACCAAAATATATTGATAACAATATATATATTTTTGGGTAAGGTTCTTATATGTCTATAAATACTATTTTCTCAAATAAACTATTATTCATGAGATTCTGTGAAAAACAATAAAAATAATTTTAGATACATTTTGAAATTTAATTTTATAAAAAAAAATTATTTAAGAATTTATAATTTTAAATTTAAATTAGGATGAATTTTTTGGATATTTTTTAGAAACTCCATTTTCGGATGTATAATGGAAATGCTGAATTTTAATTCAAAATTAATTTTTCATTGAAATGTTTTTAATATTAATTTATATATAAAATTTATTTAAAATAATAATTAGATAATATTTTTATATATTAATATTATTTAATTCATTGGAATAAATTTCGTTTTGAAATTAGGTATAAAATCTTCATAACCTTTAAGATGTTTTTACATTAAAACCCCACAGTGTCATCCTGCCAGCAGGATTAAATTTAAATTAATTTGTTCCAATTTAGTTATTTGAATTTGAAAAAATTAATTCAATATTTTTAAATGTCATAATTTATAATTTATTAAAATTTCAACATATTTTTTTCCAGAAATATTAGTGAAATTAATTAAACATAATTACAATGATTAATGTAAAATTAAGCTTAATAAGGTACTAAACAATATTCTTAAGGGCATCAACGCCGACACACTTCTCAAAATCCATTTTATGGTCATACATAGACCCTATACTCTCTTTTATCCAATTTTTTCCATTATTCGACCCACTTTACGTGGGAAAATTTGGGTGGAACTCCTTTTACTAAAATTTTGAAGATTGTCACTCCTACTCCTCTATAAAAAGGCCTCCTCTCCTCCAAATTACTCACACCTATCAAGACACTTTGGATTGACCAATATTTTATAAAATAACTCCTTAAAATCACTACCATTTCACATAATCATCCCCTTAGGAATAATTTAATCTATGTAATCCCTTTGGTGCACACCAAAAGGAATTACCCCAATAAGAGGTAACACTCTTCCTCAAGTTATTTTATGTTATATATATTATACACCATCTAAACTCTTCTTAATACATGAATTTATAAAACAATTATCCTAAATATACAAGTATTTTTTTTAATATAATATTTTTACCTACACTTATACACAATTCAGTCTAATTGGTAACAAACATAATGTTTACACATGCGATGAACTACCGCCTCATGAAATAATGATTGATAATTTTTGTGTTACCACCTATCATGGTGGTAATTATGTGGTAATACATGTTTATATATGTTATAAAATATATTTATTATATCTTTAATCTTATTTTATCTTTTTAAAACACATATACTTATACATTACATTTGGATTAAATACGATAATTACGTTTCATGAAGTGTGGACAACCACCCCCTCAATGCGATGTGATTTGTTCACACACTATATAGAATGTATTAAGGATGGGGTTAGTGAACAGATATGATATATATAACATTATAATTCTAATATAATGATATTATATAGATATATACACATTTTTCATTTTCTTACTTCAATTAGATAGTAAAAAACAAAGACAACATTCAGGCGTAAGTATGACATGTCGTCTCCATGAATGGTGTATTCCATTTCATAATTCTATATCTGATATATTATTATAATGAATATATAATGAATATGAACTATATTTATATCATGTAATATATTAGTTAAATCATGATAAAATTACCAAATATTTAAAAAATAAAGACACATGTGAAGAACAAAGTAAATTTTACCCGAAGTGAAACCTTAAAATAGAATTGTTACCAAGAGGGTAATATATGGTAATAATAAAACCATATATTATATTATATATAACAATATTATTCTATAAAAAATTTATAATATAGTTACATTTATTAAATAGTAATATTTTATGAGTACTAAGAGATTTATTACACAAGGTAATGGAATATCATCTCACTTTTTATATTTGTGAGACACATGCCATGTTCACCACTCTTTTCATTTCTATGGTTCATATACAGCCTATGGATGTATTATATGATTATTATTATACAATTATGGATATTTACCTATACATTCTATTATATTTCCATCATGGGGTTTATGTTTCAAGATTTACCAAATTGGTAAGACAATTTTGTCTCAATTTTTCTTCTTTGAGAAACTTCTTTAGTTATTCATGTAAATTAATTTTTGAGGTGTATATAAATCCATTTGACATTTTATATCATCAATATAATTATTATCATGATATTTGGATCTTTATTTAATTATATTTTCTTACATGTATAGTATGATTTCAAGTTTCCATGTGGTAAGAGTTTACTGAAACAATCTCATTGTTTGCCGAGATTGTTTATGATTATCCTTCCATTGATGAAATATTATGGTAAATATCTCAAGAAAAATAATGGGTCTTATTATCCTCTATTAATTCAAGATATATCCATTTATTAGTACAATTTCCCACTCTTTGGTACTTATGATGATTTGGAAATTATTTTTAATAAAAATTTGACCATATTTCTATCTTCTGTTGGTAGCCTATTTTATTTCAAAAACCTTGTTTTCAAAAGTCTTTTAAAAAAACTTTTTAAGTAAAATACGATTTCAGAATTGTTTTATTTTGGTAAAAAATTTATCTATAATTTTTAAATTCTATTTTCAACGAAAATGGTTATCAAAATGTTTTTATTTTAAAATATATTCAATAAAGAAAGGATATATTCTTTAAGAAATGTTTTTAAAACATCCATAAAAATTATTTACCATATATGATGACATCTATTGGTTTTACTCATTAATTTATATAGAAATTACTAAATTTTTTCATTAATACTCTTTCTTTGAATAGTTTATGGTTTTACAGCATGATGTTTATGATAACCATTTTCTCTTTCATAGGTATATTCTTTTGAAACAATATTATTTTCCTAGGTTATGATTTTTATGAAATGATTACGAAACCTGTATTCCAAAGGTTATAATATAATTACATGTTTTTGATACCCATTTCATTTCAGGGGTTATGATATGATTTTTTTATGATTTTAGGGCATATATATGTATGATTTAATTATGAGATGGCGGGGACCTATATCTGCCTCTTATACATTGGGTAAAGATTTATATCTCATGAGATAGACTAAGATGATCATGGTAGTGAACCTTGAATACTAAGATGGCTATGGGAGTGAACCATGTCTACCAATATGGTTTAAGGGGAGAACTCATGCTGTAAAGATGGCCATGTGAGTGAACAATGAATACCAAGATGGTATGGGAAGTGAACCCATATTACAAAGATTTTTTTGGAAGAGATTCCCTAGATACTATAGAAATCATATTATAGGCTTATGGGTTTCTCCAAATTCTTTGTTTTATTTTAATTTTATGATTTCATGGATGATATTCTTTATTTACTTATTATTCATGTCTTATAGTCATTCAATATTTATGCATTATTCTAGTTTATGATGTCGGATATGCAGGGTATGACATTCTATTTTAACTATCACTTTATTAAAATTTTAGGATCATGATTATGCTTATATGTCTCGCTTGTTTAACCTTATTGAGGATCATAGCTCATCAATTTTTATGTTTCCTTCACCGGGTTATAAATATATATATTATGTTTGATATATCTAAAAAGGGTTATAGTCAAGAAGAAACTACTGATAGATAATGTATCTCACATATATAATAGTGTTTATGTTTCCATGTTTCCAAAGGCACTAGACTAATACTTTCTTTGGGAATCTATTTCAATATTTTTTTATTTAGTATGAAAAATCTATGTCATTTCTATGCATGAAAAGACAGGGTTACTAAATTTGGTATCAAGGAAAAGTTTTAGTAAATATTTTGAAGCTCTAATGATAAATCCTTTGTGAGAACTCTATGAAAAAGTCTATGTATAAGTATAAGGATATAGAAATGTAAATTAAAATTTCCTAGAGTTTTGGTAAAGTATAGAGTTCGTTGTTTACTAGAAATAAAACCCTATCTAGATACTACAATTGGATGTGGATTTGGCACAGATGTACCTAGTCAAAACAACTCCGACAAGATTTATTGAGCTGGAATTAGGGTAATCTGGTACACTGAAATAGGCCTTGATGCACACATGGTTTAACGTTCTTTTGGGATATGATTTGGAAATTCAAAAACTCTTCACAAACCATTATGAAGGATTTTAATAGAATTTGACATTGAATAACCTAGGATAAACCAAATGTATCATATATTAAATAAAGTTTCATATGTTATGCATGTTATAGATAATTTTTAGGATTATGAGGTTCCTCGTTATGATAACGGCTTCTTACTCTATAATTTTTGGTTTTAGTCAATGTTTTGAACTCAAAGGAACCATGTTAATGGTGATTGCAATAGACAATGGAATGATTGTCCTCTTGAGTAATATAATTCTATGGGAGTTGGAATGAAAAATTGTAATTTCTAGTCTCTCACAACTTTCTCAAACTATGAATCATGGTGGACATACAAATGAGAAAATAAGGGAACAATATTCTATTGAGTCTTTCATGAGGAAACAACCACCTTATGTATGAGGGTCTTTTGATCCAATTTTTTCTAAACAATATATTAGTACTACTTAATATATATTCTTTGATCCCAAATGTTTAGAGGATGATAATTTAATTCTATATGTTTATTAGTTAGAAGGTGAATCAGAACATTGGTTGACTCTAATCAAGAATACAAGGCACCAAGATGAGATTGGAACCATGGATTTGGATAAGTAAAAGAACTTATTTTTCGATAAGTAATGTCCTCATATTTTTCATACCAAGATAGATAAAGAGTTACATGAGTTGATGAAATGATATGATTAATCTATTGGTACCTACATGTCAAATTTAATGAGACTTTCAAGGTACTCTTTTGGAATTATCACCCAACCCAAATGTAAAGTTGATAGGTTCTTTAGTGGATTGAAGGAAAGTGTTAGAATGGTGTTGTCCACAAGAGAATTTAGCGGGCATGAAGATATTTTCCATTGTAAAATAATTCTTGAAATTATGGTTGGAGTCAAATATAAATCTCATGGATTTTAAAAGAAAAGGAAGTTATAGTTTAAAGGAAAATATAAAAACTATGAATAGAAGAAGATGAGATTTCCTTTATGCTCAAATTGTGGGAAGAAGCATGGAGGAAATTTCCTTAAGGGGTCTAATAAATGATTTATGTGTTCAAGGGAAGTACATTAGGAAATTTTTTCCAAAGTGTTGGGAAGAAGTTAGGTAACTATGAAAATAGAGAAAGTGGCCGAGAATGCACCTCCCATGATTCAGTGCTATAAGTTTAAGGAGAATGGGCGTTATACCATACACTTCACAGACCCATGTTATATTGATGATGATCAATGTCAGAAACCTCTTAATCCAAGGAGAAATTTAAAATCTCATGAAATATATATTTCTGATGAGGGGTGCGATAACTCCATGGTAAAAGGTAAACTTATTATCCAGTCTAGAGCATCTAATGTCTTATTTGATTTTGGATCTACCCAATTATTCATATATGAGGAATTTTTTAATGGTGTTATGATTCCACCAAAAAAATTACATATGTAATTATAATTTCAAACCCAAAATGGTAGGATGATTGAATCCCTAGTATATAATTCCTCTCCAATTGACGTTTGTGGGAATGTGTTTCCTTTAAATCTTGTTATTATTATTTTGGTTTATTTTTTTATCATAGGCATGGATTGGATTTCTCTGCATAATTCTAACATCAATTTTTGTGGAAGGGATGTTACCTTGGATATTTTAAACCCTCTCATGATCATCCATTAATGTGACAATAAGAATGAGTTTTTTATAGAGATTACATATAATGTATGGGTATAAATTACCATTCAATAGGGTTTTTATCTAAAATGGTTGGGGAGAAAATTGACATTTATGATATGCATATTACTTGATAATTTTTGGATGTATTTCTAGATGATTTTCCTATACTTTCACAAAAATGAAAATTTGATTTCTTAATAGAAATCATATCAGGTTCCTCACTAATTTCAGAGACTCCATATAGAATAGACAGGATTGATTTGTAGGAATTGAAGAATAAACTCGTTGAAAACCTTGATAAGGGATTAATTCATCCAAGTTTGTCACCTTGGGGTGAACCCATTCTTTGTTTTGAAAATAATGATGGATCAATGTGTCTCTACATTGATTATCATGAATTTAACAAGATAATTAGTAAGAAAAAGTATCATGTTACCCATATTGATGAATTGTTTGATAAACTATATGAAGCTAAATAATTTTACAAGAATTGCGGTCCCTATATATATCATCAATTAAGGTTCATTAATGAGGATATACAAAATAAGATATTTGGTACGATGTATGGACACAATCAATATATAGTGATTCCTTTTGGTTTTACTAATTCCCCTTTTATCTTCATAGATTTGATGAATATAGTCTTTATAGATTACCTCAACCAGTTTGTGGTATTATTTATATATGATATTATTATCTATTATATGAGAAATTAAGTTCATTAAGGTCACTTGAGAATTGTAATAATGACCCTAAATAAGGAGGAACTGTATGAAAAAATTATAAATTATTAATTTTTTCTACAAAAGGTTTTATTTGTGGGTCAAATAATCTCAAGAGATGGTATAATAGTATATCCATCAATGATAAACTCTATTTAATGATTCCTTAAACCAACCATGGTGAATGAGATCTATAGTTTTATTGGTTTTCCAATATATTATCAATAGTTTGTGGATAATTTCTCATGAATATAATACCATTTGACTATGTGATCCCATAAGGTTGAAAATTTCCCCTAGATTGATGAGTGTGAGGTAAATATCCAGAATATTAAGAGAAGGTTAGTCAGTTCCCTCTACACAGATTAACATATAGTGGATAAGGGTTTGTAATATATAGTGATATATCCATGAAGGTATTAGAATGTGTTATTACAAAGAATAACATGGTATTATCTTATGCCTCACGACATTTGATGATTCAAGGGAAAAATTATTGAACTCATGATTCAGATATCGTAGTGGTAATTTTTGAATTAAATATATGGAGGTATTATCTTTATAGAGAAAACATTGATATATATAATGATCATAGAAGTAAAAAATATATATTCACACAAAAATGTGTTTAACATGTTCCAAAGATGGTGGTTATAGTTGATAATATATTATGACTGATGAATACATTTCCACCATAGGAAAGTGAACAAGGTGGAAGATTATTTGAGTCAATAGGATTATACAATCTTATCGATGATCAGGATCACAAAAGATCTAATATTTCTGGATTTGCAAAGGATGTAGATGAGAATCCTTAGGGAAGGAGGTAATAATATATTTGTCAAATGACTGTTCAACCCTATATCCAGAAAAATATTATAAAGGCACAAAAGGAAGATTTAGAGATGCAAAAATAAGTTAGAAATGTTCTTGTGTTTAACCTTGATTAGGATTGATTGATAATGTTCAAGAACTGTGTATGTGTTCCTTAAACAACAGATTTGATGATGGATTTGTTAGTGGAAACTCATTGTTCATTACTCTCTATTTATCTTGGAATTATGAAGATGTATAATGACTTTAAAGAATACTTCTGGTCGGATTGAATAAAGATATATATCGCAGAGTTTGTATCTCGGTGACTGGTACGATGGTAAGTGAAGGTCAAAATATAAAAGTATAAAAGGATGTTCCACCCATTATCTATACCAAAATGTAAATGGGAGAACATCACAATGTATTTTTTCATTGGAGTATCCAAAACATCTATCAGGTTTAATGCTAAATTAGTGGTATTCGATCACTTTACAAATTCAGTGCTCTTCATAGATATCAGGAAATACTTCTATCTAGATAATATTTCCATGATATACATTAAGGAAGTGGTATGGTTCCATGGATTACCAAATTCTATAGTATCACATCAGGATCTGAGGGTTACCTCTCTATTCTGAAGAATTCTTCAGCAAGCACTTGATATAGAATTGAGATTAAGCACTCCATATCATCCTGATATTGATGTTTAGTCTGAAAGAATAATTCAAACCATATAGGATATGTTGAGATCTTTTTCTCTAGATTTCAAAGGCGGTTGGAATCAACACCTTTATCTTCTTAAGTTTTCCAATAATAACAACATTCACTCAACCATTCTGATGGCACCATATGAATCCCTATATGGGATTAAATGTAGATATCCCAAATTCAGGGATGAAGTAATAGAAATAAAGCTATTTGGATGTGATATCATAGATGAATTTGTAGAGAAGGTTTTATCCATTCAATAGCATATCACGCTACCACAAAGTAAGAAATAAAATTATGTTAATAACCATCAGCATGGTCAGCAATTTTTTGTTGGTGAAATCTGTTTCCATGAATCTCACCCTGGAAGAAGGATTTTAGATTTAGGGAGAAATAATAACTAAGCCATAAGTATACCTATCCATTTGAGATTCTTTATAATATTAGTATAGTATACTATATTGTGTAACTACCTCCAAATATCTCTCAATTCCATGATGTGTTCTATGTATCTCTCTTGAGAATTACATACCCGACCCTTCATGTTTACTAAACATAGATGTCATACCACTATAGAATGATATATCTTACGAGGAACAACGAGTTGAAATTTTGGATCGTACAAATAATGTTCAATGAAACAAGACCACTCACCTGGTCAATCATTTCTGTAGAAATCACCAGTTAAAGGATGCTACTTGGGAAAATGAGGATATGATGATGTAGAAGCATCCTCATTTGTTTTTACCCGAATTAAAAATGTCCAGGGAGAAATTAATTTTAGGTGGGGTTGGATGTAACCCCCTATGTTTTTATGCACATTTTCTTCTTGAATAAAATAAAATTTCATTGATATATTTCATTGCACTAAGGCAAACATTTCTTTCACATGTCACTAACTTGGAGTATGTTACACACAAAATTGAGTTTCTATGAAATATTATTTTAATTGTTATCATTATTTAAATGATATAATGATAACCTAGTCATTAAAATTAGTTAAATGAATATAAATAACTAATTATAATTTTTTTTATAATTGATTTATATAAACACAACATACTGATAATGAAATATATATATATTTTGATAAAGTTTTTATATGTCTAAAAATATTATTTTCTCAAATAAACTACTTTTCATGACCTTTTGTGAAAAATAAATAAATAAATTTTAGACACATAAAAATTCAATTTGATAGAATAAAAATTAATTTTGAAATTAAAATTTAATATTTAAACTATGATGAATTTTTGGGATTTTTCTGAGAAACTTCATTTTTTGATGAATAGTGGAAAATGCTGAATTTTAATTCAAATGTGATTTTCATCTAAATAATTAATAAGGATAAATTATATTTTAAATTTATTTCAATGAATAATTAGATAATATTTTTATAAATTATTCCAATTTATATCAATTTATAAAACCTTCACAATCTTTTGGATGTTTTTACTTTAAAACCACATAGTGTCGTCCCATCTGTGGGACTAAATTTAAATTAATTTATTCCAATAATATGATTTGAATTTGAAATCATAATAATTTATAATTTAAAATAATTTCAACTAAGTTTTTTACCAAAAAATATTAGTGAATGTAAATAAAATTAATTACAACAATTAAGGTAATATTAGGCTTAATATGGGAGTAAATATTAATCTTAAGGGCTGAAATGACCTATACACAATTCCAAGTCATTGAATGACCATATTTATACCCTATACTATCTTTTATATAATTTTTTCAATTATTTGATTTAAATTACTTGGGAAATGTGGGTGGAATTCCTTTTCCAAAAAGATTCAAGAGTGTCACTCCTCCACTTCTATAAAAAGGAATCCTCTCCTCCCACTTCCTCACACATATCAAGATTCTTTAGATTGACCTTTATCTTCCCAAATATATCATAAAAATACCTCCCCATTTCCTATAATCTTTCCCTTGGGAATAATTTAATCCTTGTAATCCCTTTGCTGAAAACCAAAAGGAATTACCCTAGTAAGAGGTAGAATTCTTACTCAAGTTCTTTTATGTTATTTACATTCTACACCACCTAAATAATTGAAATTCCATGAATTTATAAAAAAAATTTTCTAAAATATTCTATGATTTTTTAAATATAATGGTTTTAACTACACTTACACACACTTACATCTAATGGGTAACGAACATAATGTTTACTTGTACGATGAACTACCACCTCACGAAATAATGATTCTTCATTTTTCCTTTACCACCTCTCATAGTAGAACAATTGAATGAAACAATGTTTATATATTTTATATATTATATTTACTATTTATTTAATATTATTTAATCATTTTAAAGAACATATCATCATACTTTCTATTTGTGTTAAATATGATAATTTCGTTTGAAGAAGTATGGACTACCACCCCTCAAAGCGATGTGTTTCATTCACACACTACTTGGAATGTATAAAAGATGGGTTTAGTGAAATAATATGATATATATAAAATAATAATTATAGTTTAATTATATTATATTCATATATACATATATTTCTTTTTTTACTTCTTTCAATAAGATAGTATAAAAAGAAACAATGTTCATGTGTACGTACGACCTACCATTTCCATGAATGGTGCATCCCATTTCATAAAACTATATCTGATTGATTATTATAATACATGTATAATTAATTTAAATTATATTTATATTGTGGTATAAATTAATAAAATGAGGATATAAGTAACAAATATATACCAATTAAGACACTTGTGAAGAACAAAGCAGATATTACCCGAAGTGAATACATGACATAGAATTTTTAACAAGCAGTTAATATAAGGTCACAATAAAACCATATATTCTTATAGGTATTTTAATATTATTCTGTAAAATATTTATAATATAATTACATTTATTATATACGAATATTGTATGAGTACTAAGAGATTCAAGACACAAGGTAATGGAATTTCATCCCACTTTTTATATTTGTGAGATACATGCATTGTTCACTATTCTTTTCATTTTTTGTGGTGTATATACTACCCATGAATGTGTTATATGATTATTATTATAGAATATATTGGTATTTACATATCCATTCTATTATCATTCCTTCATGTGGTTTTTGTTTCAAGAGTTACCAAATCGGCAAGACAATTTTGTCTCAATTTTCTTTCTTTGAGACACTTGTTTAGTTATGCACGTAAATTTATTTTTGAGGTATATAATATTAAATTTTACATTTTATATAATTATTCTCATTATTATAATGTTATTTTGAGATTAATTTAAATTAATTTTCTTACATGTAGATTAGGATCCCAAGTTACCATTTGGTAAGAGATTATTGAAACAATCTCATCGCTTGTCGGGATTGTGTATTATTATGATTCCATTGATAAAATATTATGGTACATCTCTCAAGAAAAATAAAAAGTCTTATTATAAACTATTTATTCAAGATATATCCACTTTTTATTACTATTTTCCACTCTTTTAACTTATGATGATTAAGAAATTGTTTTATAGAAAAATTTTACCATATTTCTATCTTGGGTCGGAAGTCCATTTTATTTCAAAAACCATGTTTCTCATAAGTGTTTTAAAAATATTTTTGAAGGAAAATAGGATTTTAGAATTTTTTTATTGTGTTCAATAGTACCATTATAATTTTACATATATATTTTCAATGAAAATGGTAATCAAAATGTTTTATGTTTCAAAAATTATTTTTCAAAGAAGAAAGGATATATTACTTAAGAAATGTCTTTAAAATATATATAAAAATTATTTCTCATCTAGGATGACATAAATTGGTGTTACTCAATTATTTATATATAAATTATTCAATTATTCAATTCATTCACTTAATTTTAATTGTTTATGTTTCTATGTCATGGTGTTTTTGATATCCATTTTCTCTTTCACAGGTTATTTGCTTTGCAAACAAAATTCTTGTCATGGGTTGTGTTTTTTATGAATTTATTATGAAACCTATTTATTTTACATAGATTATTATATGAATACATGCTTATGATACCCATTTAATTTCATTTGTTATGATATGATTTTTTTTTTATTTTTTTCACATTAATGTATGATTTCATTATGTGGTGGGTGGGACCCATATCCCCACCAATGCATAGGGTAAATATTTATATATCATGAGATAGACTAAGATGGTATTGGGAGTGAACATTGACTACTAATATAGTCATGGGAGTAAACCATGACTACCAAGATGGTATGAGGATTGAACTCGTTCTACTAAGATGAACGTGGGAGTGAACCATGAATACCAAGATAGATTTGGGAGTGAACCTATATTACCAAGATGGTCTTGGAAGTGATTCCTTGGCTAATATGGAAATAGTATTATATTGTTTTTTTTCACAATTCCTTGTTTTATTATTATGTTATAATTTCATCGATTATATTCTTTATTTCCACATTATTCATTTTCTGTAATATTCCAATCATTATGAATGATTCATGTTTATGATATTTGATATGCAGGGTATGATCTTATATTTCATGATCATGTTCTCATACCACTATGATCATGTTTATGCTTACATGTCTCCCTTGATTACCCTTACTGAGGATCAGAGATAACCCATTTTTATGTTTCCTTCACTAGGTTATAAAGATATTTATTATGTTTGATACATATAAGAAGGGAGCGTGTCAATAAGAACCTACATATAGATAGTGTAGCTTGATTATATACTAGTATTTATGTTTCCATGTTTCAAAAGGTACTATACTATTATGGTATTTTGGTATCTATTTGTATACTATTTTAAGTATCATGAAACAATTATATAATGTTTACGTATGAAAATTGAGGGTCACTACACCACCTTGTAGTGTGTGATCTAGATTTCTATCACCTCTTAGTCAGGTTAATACAGTGGCATGAAAAAAGTGACCAATGTATAAGAACAGACATTCTATAAGTGATGGATATGATTCAACATTAGATCAAAGGATAATTTTTCTACCAATCCTCTTACGCAACCAAATAAGGAGGCCAACTATTCCTTTTTTATTGAATATTTATCATCAATGTTCTTAAGAAACAACTCAGAGTCACCCGTAACATTCAAATGGGATATTTATAGCCATAGAGATAACTCCAAGCCCATGATAAGTTCTTCTTACTCTACCTTTTTATTCATAAATATTTGGATAAAAGGAATTAATAAGGTAAAAATAACTTGCCTCGGGAGACAAAAATAATCCCATACTAGCTCTATTATGATTATAGTTTTTTATTCTTTTCCAAAATGTTATTTGAGAGGCACCATAAAAATATGTCTCACATACTCATAGAGTGTCATTGACAGAGAAAACCTCTTCATATGAGGGCTCGGTATTCCCCGATATACATTTTGTGATAGGGTGTTCCATGAGAAAATTGGATATTACTATCCTTTTGAATTCAATTTATGATAAAAAACTAAATTTCGGACCATTAAAAGATAAACATCCATTAAGAAAAAATCCATTGAACATTGAACTATTGAGGAAGAACTCGAGTAGATTAACAAGATAGACCAAACATACCTCATGGACCTAAATGTGGTACCACAAATTTTCTACTAAACAAAATCTATGTGAGAAAGTTCTTCTCAATGTAATAATATCAAGTATCAATATCCAAAATTTTACTACATTAATAATTGATAATTTTTTATTGCCCTGCATCATTTTTATATGGAATAAGTGTGTTGAGGGATCTCTCAGTGGTAGTGATATATATAATAATCATTTCCCCCTATGATGGTATTAATACCATTTTGTGTATTATCTATTTCATTAGATTTTTGAATTCCTATTAATAGTGTTCTCCATTGGTAAGAGACACCATTATTTATTAGCTTCGTAAAGGGGAGGAACTTTCTGAGGATATTGACTTTGAAATTCATAATGTAAGAATGGAATCCTTGAATCCCTCTCAACTCTTTGAGTTTTTGAGGATTCAATAATTGAAGGACTGTCATAGCCTTCATATTATCGATTTATATTCCAAATTGGCATACCAAGATGTCAAGGAATAATCCTTATATCACCATTAGAAAACACTTCAGGGGATCATATTAATGATTTTCTATTGTAGCTTCTCAAAAACTATCTCATGGTTGACGTAATGATTACTATTTATTTATATTTGTACACTCAACCAAAAACATAACCTTCCACTATGTTTTATGGAATGGTCATAAATATTTAGTGCATGGAGTACATATATATGGTTCTAATATTCTTAAAACCATAGGGAATTCTCTGATATCATGTGATAAGGTATAATGTATGGGCACATTTTTCATGAAGGTATATGAAAATAGTAAAATATAGAACATGTTATTTTTACAAGGTCCACTCAACAATTAGAGTATCTTGTCCTTTTAATGGAATTTAAATAATCCAAATATAAAACAACTATAATGTAATAATTTGAATGTTGTTACAATAAGTGGGAACTACCCTTTCACTTTCAATGAACAATAGTCAATTGAAAATGAAGGTTTTATAACACTTGGATGGATATTTATTCTCAATTTTTAGATAGTCTCAACTTTCTTGATAAGGTTCATTGAAATGCCAAAAATGTCATCTACCTATTGAGATTACTATTGGATGTAAAAGTTTGGTTCTTTATCATCTGAAATATTCTTCCCTTGTTACTTTATCATCAGATAGAAAGAAACCCTTATACTTCTTCATAGTATAAAAATGAAAGATTTACTTTTTATTCTTTTTTACTTCTATCACAATAATATAAAAATGATGTGGACTGATAATCATAGAATTGTTCCTATGAAAAATGATAATAAAAATAAATAATAATTTGGTATGTAAATCCCCTATTTTGACTTTAATATTTGATACTCAAATGTGTGTAATATTGTATATATGTGTATTTATCTATTTTTTCTTCAGTATAAAACAAATTAAACTTAATTATCATCTTCGTATTACTATAATAAAAAAATATTAATTTATTATTGAAAAATTAAAAGCTCAACTCAGCTTAGAATCATCATAATTATTTTTCTTTAGTCAGAATGATATATGAATATAACTGTGGACTTAATTCTCTAACTTCCTTGATAAAAAATACTAGAAATTGATTATAGTATTGATTTTATCTTAGTGAAACTGAATATTATTAAACATCTAATTACACTTCACTAAAATTATCAACATATAGATGTATTTTAATTATGAATTGAATTATCACCAAAACCCCATGTGAAAAAAATTATTTTCTTTTATTATCAATTAATTTTGTTTCATAGATCATGCATGCATTATCATTCTTATTACCATGAATGCACACTTATTCTACTTCTCTATGTTATCTCATTGAAAGTAAGACAATGCGGAATTATCCTCTTATTGAAAATAAAAACGTTATATAATATATCAAATATTGTTCTTAATATTTTATATGATTTTCTTATGTTTGGCTTCTATCTTTTGAATTAACATATGCATGATCATGCATGAATTAATATATGTGATGCATTCTATTCTCAAGAAAATAATTCACACAATTGAAGGGTGTGAACACACACTTTATTCTTCATACACATTCATGATTTGCCTAAAATGTTTATCAATGCATGTGCACTCATGTAGGATTGTAAGCATGCATGTACTACTCACTTATTTCTTAATGTTTGTGGGCTTCTCAAAACCTTTACAGAAGAGATAGTTGATCTCGTTAGTTAATATAGTTAGTGAAAACTAAATAGGTTTCAAAAAACCTCAATATTTATGTATGCTTATGAAAACATAGTATAGATGACACTATCTCATGGTGACATATATCATTCACATAAACTAGAAGTATTCAAATTAGGATGTCACGCCCAAAATGGATTTACGGAACTCTGTTATTCATGATGTAATTCAAGTTTGTTTTTCAGATGTAGAATTATCATAGAATACTCTTCTTTATGAATATTTTAATGTTTGTGATTTTTTTACATTCTCATGTAAAATAAAGGCTCAGAGATGCTCTATTTTTCATAACAATATGAACGTTGAGATATATTTCCTGTGATAGAAACACCACTCGGCTGAGGGTTATCTCATTTTATATTCTTGTATCACAACCTTGCATCTGCTTCAAATACATCAAATAATGTTGTGTTGATGATCCATTCTATGATTCAAGGATCACGTTATATTTTACATATATTTAATATCCATAAGTATAATCTTTTAATTCATTAAACCATATATAAAATTTATGCTGAATATAACGGTGTTTTTGCTTTGCAATTTTAAATTATTTTTTGCAGAAACTAAAAATACATCCTACTTAGATTCACTAGTACTTTATCATCTTCCTTTGGGAATTGAATGTCCAAGAACAACATTTTTTCTGAAAAAATGAATAATTTATGCATATCGATCCATAAAACAAGATCAATTGTACTCGTTTTGACCAAAAAGCATGATGATCATTACATAGTTTTATCATTGATGGGGGTGAATTTTCCAAGGGCATGAGTTGGGTATCCCACACATAAGGAGAAAGGATATGAATCCATGGATTAATGGTTGTTGTTGGATCACCTTAGATCAAACAGATGTGATATGTATATACATTTTTTAAATGTGGGAAGAGTAACCCACGCATCATCCCATATAGATTCCACCCTTCTTTAAGGGATTCATTGTATACTAAGGAGTGTTATTATCCTATCAAGTTGGTTCCTGAGTCATCACCTAGATAACACTACACCTTACATTCACATCGGTTGTGAAACATGTGGTCCATGGGATTACCTGTAGGCTTCTATCCCAAACTATGTCAGACTATGATTGTACCCTACATGGGCCTTATAAATGGGCCCACATGCACTTTTTAGGAACAATGACTACCCTAATATTTCTACTACGAGTCCCAATATGACCTCTCTATGGTTTGGTAGAAGTCTAGGTCCCAGAAGTTCCATGGTTGTGGCTGGATGTCTCCAAGGTCAGTTGGTTCATATTTTCAATATAAACACATAAAATTAACTAATTAAATACAAATTAATGAATTGAATCTAACAATTTCATGGTCAACTCTTCATCACATTCTAACAAAACATCATGAAATAATATTATTATTTCATGGTTCCCCTTTATGAAAAATATTATTTTTTATTCTCTTCACATGAACTACTTTATGGATCTTCTTTAATAAGGAAATATTGCACAATATTCTTCAAGTCATATTTATTCTATTATTTTTGATATATAATTTCCAAAGATATTATTAACATCAAAACCTCATGAAAATAAACATTTTCATGTTCTTAAAGTTCTATTAATCCAATAATTGATAGTACTTCAATCAAATTCATTATTGTAGACAATGTGCCACTTTTGACACATGTATTTAGAAGTTAGAACTAGTTCAAAAATAATCAGAGTAACTAGGACGATTAATAAGTCATGAAATCCAATGTCATTTAATGAATCCATGAAAAATCTACCAGAATAACTTCTGAAACTCAATGTATTTAACTGATTTTTCTTGAAATATCATGACATTGTGAATTTAACCATGACCCATTAACATTTAACGCCTTCATCATATTGAAATCAATGAAATAATCATTTTTAATTGATCACCATTGTCAACCAATGAAATTTATTTAAAATAAATAAAACTCATAAAAATGTAGAATATTCAATATCCCCACTTTTGATTGTTGGAAATACCATCAAATTTCATTCCAAATGTATGTGTCAATATGTAGATTCATTTTATTCTCCCACCCCTATACATTTAAAACTCTCATTTCACATTCTCTACACATTATTGATAATAAAAATTATATTCATTGGATATGGGTATTTTTCTATATATAAGAAATTTGACATAAATTATTCCATTCTAAGTTGACTTGAGCTGTGCTTGGTGTAGAAAATAAGGTTATTCGATTTAGAAAAAAAATTCCCTTACCAACTAATCATGATACCACATAATATGATAACTCATAAAACTATATTCAAAGGTTTTCTACATTCATTCTAAGTTTAATATTCCAAATATAAGAAATGAATTTTTTAATCAATATCTACTTGAAACTCTTACACTCACTCCAATGAATAGATAAATAACATTAATATGTAATAAGCAGGATATTTAGATTTAGATAAATTAAAAAATTTTATATTGTTGATTAATTCAATTAACCTCACCCCTTTTAAAATAATATTTATTTTTATTAAATAAGGTTTTGAGATAAAAAATTTATGAATTTTTCGGGGAAATGATATTCAATCAATTTCATGAATAATTAGATTGGATACCAATTGAAACAATCATTCTTCAATATTCTTCATCATATGTATCCCCCTTAAAGAACGCACTCTGCATCATCTTCATAATGGTGAATCTATTCAAGAATCAATTTTCAGTATATTACAAAATATGTAATACAAAAAAAATGGATCTTCCACTTCTGAATGTTGATATCGGAAAACATTCACAACTTCACCAGGGATGATCTTCTTGAACACTTGTTCTTCAGGATACCAAAAACAATTTCATGAAATGATGGTATCTTATTTATCCTAGTAGTAGATAACAGGACATCACATTATTCATCTTCATAAGGGATGATCATATTTCATATTTTTTATTTAAATAAAACATCGATTAATCATTCAAATATGGTAAATACTTTATATTTTCTATCAAAAAGTTACTACCCTACCTACTTCTCATGTTATCCCCATGAGAACATGCTTCGACTTTAATTCCCCGCATTATATGTGAAAATACAATACACAATTTTTTAAGGGAATGAGGTGGATCCTTCTTACTTCTTCAATGTAAACATAAAGGTTGAGATGAGTTTCTCAACCATGTTTCTTTATTTACTTTAATTGTTCACACTAGCACACATGATATTCAATTTTGATTGTGATTGTGTGGATATTATCACTTATTAAATTTATTTTTGTGTGAGCCTTATTTCTTCCAAATATTTTAAAAAACATTAATCTATTGACAGAATCATAAATAATTCTTCTTGTGATAGGGTTAATTCCATATAATTTATAACATTATGTATAGACATGTTGCACCACACACACAGAGCTTATTTATGTTCATGTGTAATATTTTATTTTCCATTTTCATTAGAAATTACATTTGAATATTATATATTTTCATTGTTTCCAAATATTTTAGCTAAATAACTAACAAATCATTAAGAATTGTGGCATAAAGTATTGATCCTCCAATGTCTTATTAGGTTTCCTTAATGGGACCTTCTTGGTAGAATCTATCTTCACAAAATTCATCTGATTTAATCCCAAGGAAGCTTATTTATTCTTGTCCAACTTCTATGGTCTTATTTTCTTATCAACTTTGGATACATGTTGAGATCAACATGTACTAACAATTTGACCAATTCCATTGCATACATAAATGATTTTATCAAGCATTCCAAATCTGTTTGATGTATATATATTCTTTTAGAACTATGGTTGTTTCTTTTTCTTATATGGATTGTTCCTCCTTGAGATGGTCATCCTTTGTGATTTATAATTTAGAGTACTATACCTAAAATCCACTTCACAATGCTCGAGTCTATTGTAAAGACAACTTTTACCCAGAAATCATGATTTCTTGAAAACATTTGTATAATGTTTTTTGGGTCTTATTCATAAGTTCTTGTTCTCTTTTTGGGGAACTATATTCAACACTCATTTTAATATCCACCCTACTCACGGTGATATAATCCTCATTAAATAGTACTTGTTTAGAATATGTCTTCCAACATTCTTTATTCATGAAAACATACTTAGAATCATTTTTACATGACGGTGTGGATGATACATTTTTTTTCACAGCTGGATGAGATAGATCATAAAAAGATTTCATGATCTTATTATAACATGTTGGAGGTCATTTAATAGTATAATACTCTAGTGAGAATTGAATATCAGCCACAACTATTTCCATCTTTTGTGAAGACTCTATATCTATCCTCTCAATATTGAAAATTTTAACTTCCAATTTTATACATTTTATATTGATTATAGTCTTTTTATATTCAATCCTAATCATCTTCTCTTTATAATAATTCTTCATTATATCAATTTAATCCTCATGCAACATCACATTGTTCTGAATTAATTAGTCACATTCCTTAACCATCTTGGATTTTTCATCAAATTGTAAACCCTTCCCATCAGTTTAATTTTTCAATTTTTTTCATGTGAACTGATCTATTCATTTATATTAATCTTTAACCCATCTTTCTCATCAACTTGTTTAATCCATTTAGAGGAATATATTTCATGTTTCTTGTTAATTTCTTTAGAGGATCCAACCTATCCGTAGAGCTTTATAGATTCAAGAATTTTTTTCTTACAAGAACTTCTCTAAAACATCAGCTTCTCCTTCTAGATGGTTGATATATTCATGCATACATTGAAATAATATAACAATAAGTGAGGCTATTTCATCAAGAATAACATGAAGAAAATATATTAATCTATAAAATATTAATTCTTGAGATGTTTTAGATTTATCATCATCACCACTTGTTCTAGGATCTTCTTCATGATAGATTTGAATATAACTAACACATTCCTATTTATTACATGAGGTAAAAATATTATCCATCGTGTTTGTTAAAGGATCCAACTTCTCATTAAGTTCAAAACAATATATATCGTTATGGTTTCCATGTCATGGAGAAACATATACTTCATATTCTTTAGAAAATATGGACATCTTATTCTACAATCTCTTCTGTTTATTTTTAATTTTCATTGTGGAATTAGTAGATATAGATTTCTTATAAGAGATATATAAATCATAACTAAAACTAAAATTCATTGTCGATTCAGGAAAGAAACTAAAATATTTATAAGATAATATCTTCATCTTATAGAATCCAACATATGGGAACTAAGGCTCATATATCACATGCAAGTATCAGTTTGGGATATTCCTATCACTAAGACAGGGGGTAAATAAGTGTTGGGTAATTTTTAATACAATCATAACAATGTATCCCTTTACCTCATTGACCTATTAGGATATAGAATCTCTCATTATTTCTTCCCTTTTTCATGTAACTATATGAAAATAGTAAAATATAAAAAACACTATTTTTACAAGTTTCAATAATAAATAAGAAAAGGTATTCATTATCATGGTATGGAAGTTATTCAACCACAAAACAACTAGAATTTAATCCTTTGAATGTGGTTACACTATGTAGGAAATACCCTGAACATGTAGTGCACTATAGTCAATTGATAGTGCATGTTTTATAGAACATGGATGGATCTTTATAATTCCTCTAGAGATAGTATCAAACATCATAATAAGGTTCTTTGTGACACCAATAAATCCTTATATCTATTGATACTGCTATTTTATATAAACATTCTTGTTTTTTATTCAATGATCTTCTTCCCTTGTTACATTTTCATCAACAAGTAAGAAACCCTTCCTCTTATTTACAAAAAAACCTAAAATATACACTTCATCTTATAACATCAGTCAAAATATTATGAATATTGTATGGATTAATAATCCTAGAATTATTACTAACCCAAATGTTAATAAAACTAAATATTAATTTGGCCAGTCATTACCCCTTTTGTCCTTGATCTATGACACTCAAATATATGAAACACTGTATAGAAGTGCCTTGATCTCAATCTTATTCAATGAAAAGAAGTTCAATAAATCATTATCTTATTTTTCTAGAATCACAAACTTATTTATGATTATTGAAATATGAAAATATCATCTCATAATTGAATCATCAGAATTATTTCATCTTCATCCATAATGATATATTAATATAACTATGGAATTAATTCCTTATCATATTCGATAAATAATATTGTCAATTGGGTATAGTATAGATTCCCTCTTCGTTAAACTGAATATTTTGTAACCACTATTTGTACTACACCAAACATCTCATATTATGTGTTCATTTTAATTATTCATGGAATTATAAATGAAAACCCATGTGGAAATAATTTTTTTTCAATGCCTAGTTTTTTCATGGTTTGTGTACGAATTATCATTCATAATACCATGCATTAATAATTATTCTTATTTTCTCTGTTATCTCCATGAAAGTGAAAATTTTCGGAACTATCTTCCTCTTGCAAATAAATACCAAAGAACATATATCAAATATTGTTCTTATTATTTTATGTACTTTTCTTATATTTGGGTTCTCTCCTGTACATTCACATATCTGTGATCATGTATGAGTTCATGTATGTAATGCACTGTATTCTCAAGCAAACCCTCCACTCATAAGTGGGTGTGAACACACACTACCTTATTCACGCAAACAGAGTATGCCAAAAATATTTCTCAATGCATGTAAACTCATGTATGAATGGTAGCATGAATGTACTACTCATTACCTTCTCAGTTTTCATGTCCTTCTCAAATATTTTCTCAAGATATAACTGACCTCTTTCACAAAAATAGTTTGTGATAACCAAATAGGCTTTAAAAAACCCTCATTATTTATATATTATTATTTAATCTTAGTGTATATGAAACTATCTCATGATGACTTATATTTTTTTCATAAACTAGGAAGATGATTTTAAGGATATTACACTCCCTAATGGATTCTTGAGAATTTATTATTTACAAATATATTAAAGTGTTATTTTCACATGTTATTTTCTCAGAGAATATTATTATTTTCAAAGTCTTGAAGGATTTTAGTTCTTGTTTCCATATCATGTAAAATACACACTCCAACAATATATCATTTTCTTAAAAAATATGAGCCATAAAATATATTTCAAATCGCAGAAACACCTCTCGGTTGAGGATTCTCTCTTTTTATAAGAATGTATCACATCCTTATAGTTGATTAAAGTCCAAAAAATAATTTTATCCTAATAAACCACTCAATGATATGAGGATTTCATCAAATCTTACATATTTCAAATATCCATAAGTCTTGGATTTTAATTCATCAAACCCTAGGTAAAATATATACTGAATATAATGGAATTTATGATTCATAATCTCAATTTATCTTTTGTGGAGATAAACTATCCAACCTGCATCAATTAATATATACATGTTCATAATCATTTAGAAGTGATAAAACATTGAACAAATTTTTTCATGAAAAGTGATTCATGCATTCACATCAATCCATAAAACTAGATCAATCCACCTTGTTTCAAACATCGAGCTTGATTCTCTGACCATAGTTTTATTTTTGGTTGTTGCCGATTATGAAAGGTCTAGAGTTGACTATAATACACATCACGAAGATGGATATGAATCCATGGATTCATGGTGGTAATTGGATCACATCATATCATAATGATGCAATATGTGCATATGTTTTTAAATTGTTAAAACATTAACCAAAATATTGTCTCACATCGATTACACCCTCTTTAAAGAGCTTCCTTTTATATCAGATCATTTCACCAACCTCTGAATAAAACACTATGGTTGACACACAGATAACACTGATCCCCATTCCCACATGGGCCACAAAATACATAGTCCACTGGCTTCCCTTTGGGATTTTATCCCAAGCTATGTGCAGCCTTAGTCATTCCCTCCATGGGCCTTATAAATTGGCCTCCATGAACTTAGTGGGAACTATTACTACCCTCAACTACCATCTAGGTGGCCCGATATGACCTCCATATGTCATAGTAGACCTATAGGCCCTCATGTTGGAACCATGGAGGTTCTTTACTAAAAAAGGAGTTCAGTTTTTGTTTTTTATCAATCGACATTAGGTTGTCATACCTTTCATCGAAGATTAGGTAGATTACATGGAAACAGTTCATATAGTTTAATCCGAAATCAGTATTGAAGGTGGCGTCTTTCTCCAGTTTTTCTCAAAATTTTTGGGCTGAAAATCAAAGAACGGGAAACATGTTTTTGGAAAAGGTAGGTGCACCAATGATTTAATGTGTGATATAAAGATTTGTTTTTTCATACAATTTTGAAGGTGTTTTTAGAACATGAACACAAGACATGTTTTTTGATCAGAACTTCGAAAGATGGAAAAGTCATGGAGTGAACCAAAGATGATGTGGCGCGAATGGGTTTGCACTCCCAATGCGACGTCAAAAGGGGTTTTTCACGCTCATGAAGAATCTTTCACGCTCTGACAGAGACACGTTAGTATCATTCATGTAGGTTTATAAAGGGATTATAAGTATGCAGCTACCCCCAAGGAATACTTATGAATTTTCCATCAAAAATCTGGTAGCTCTGCCACACGATAGATTTATGTGCGAATGTTTTGAATAGAGTAAATCTTGTTCACAATGTGCTCCTTTAGTCTGAAAAGTCCAAGTGAACCCTTTGGTGAAGTTGTGTGAATGATACGGGTTGCATGGAATGTAGGTGTTTCACAAAATCTATCATTCGCTACAACTCCCAAATCTTGTGTGCATGTTGTGGTTTTGCACGCAAGTGTCGTGTTATGATTCTGACATGATTCAGATTATCCAGTTCAGTGGTTCAATGATTTCATGTGCATCAATCAGGTACTTCGATGAAAGAAATGTCTCATGCTGAACAAATATAAAGAATTTAATACAAAATTATTGAAGAGACCTTTATGTCAATAAACTGATTTGACTTCTCTCATGGTAGTGATCTAGGAGAACTGATCGAAGTGATCTGAGGGATGCAGTGAGCATTCCCTGAACCTTTGTAAAGGAAGTGTGCCTGGAACAGAGTGTCTGTGACTGAAAATTTTAATCCATAAACAAGTGAAGAATATTGCATTTTTGTATGACTGATACACTGTCAACGTATGCTCTTTGTATGTAGCCCTTTGTGGTGAACCAAGTAAAAGTGATGTGCCATCTCCCTACATTAATTTGTTTGATGGATTTAAAAAGTTCATAATAATGTGGGAACAAGATCCAAAACATTAAAAAGAAAATTTTGACACCCTGATTCATCCCTCCCCTCTTAGGGTGTTCCGGGTTCCTCACCTCCAAGTTCCATGGTTGAGGTTTTCTTGGCCACATGGTAGGTCTTCCCATATTTTTAATATAATCCCATAAAAATAAATTAGTAAAATACTAAGTATAAAATAGTATCCAATAAATGCATGGACACCCATTATTCACCTTCAAATAATCCTTCAAGAAATAATACTAATATTTCATGGTTTTCCTTTATGAAGAATAAAATTTTCCAGTCTCTTCAAATAAAATCTTACATGGTTCTTATGAAATAAGTAAATATTTCATAAACCTATTCAAGTCATCATCTTCTATTATTTATGAAATATAAATTCGAAAGAGATTTTTAACATCTAACCCTCATGAAGATTAACATTTCCATGGTCTCCAAACTATATTCACCCACTAATGGATGTGAAGAAAATTATCTTTTTTTATACAATGTTACACCTTTGAAACATGTATTTTGAACATAGAACCATTTAAACAATAATTAGTTTTACTATGAGAATTATTCAAGAATGAAATCTGAGGAAATTTTATGAATCCATAAAAATTATCTCGGATACACATTTTAAACTCAAAGTATTCAATATATGTTTCTTGAAATATAATCTCTTGAAAAATTCATTCAAGTTCTATTAAATTTTAACATATTAATCATGTTGAAATCTATAAAATATTTTAATTTCATTTATTTCCATTTCTAACCAATGAAATTCATTGGAAAAAATAAAACTCATTCAAAAATGGGATTTTCATTTTTCTTGGTTCTACAGAGGAACATGTAGATACCTCATCACTGTGGGTATCCTATATAATTTCACCTCCTTCTGCACTATCAGTAATTATATAGGATTCAATGAAATTATAGAATTTTGGGACTGAGGTTAGGTCATTTTCATCTTCTTTTGACAATGGATAAACATCTTTGTGTCCCACAAATTATAATGTGATAAAACCTCCATAAATATAAAATAAGGGTGAACCTTTTTTATTGTGATTTTCATTGTTATCAAAATTGTAGCCCTGTTTAATTTGGACACTTCTACTGATAAATATGATATTATAAGGATTAGGATAGATTAATTATCCCTATATCTTTCCATATCTATAATGAATGTTATTAATTGATTAATAGGAAATACGTACTCATCACAGTTACCATTCAATGGGTTGAAAAGAGTCATTTTCAAACTATTAAGGGTGGTAATATGATTATCAATTTCTATCATTGGATAATTATCATACCTTTTGTATATTTTGGATTCTCAATAAAAAGATTTATTAGACTTTAAGGGGGGGTTATCACCATAGAAATTCCATTGATAGAATACTTGAGGAACTAATGTTATAAGTAAAGAACTTATGTATGAATATAAAGCCACAATATTCCCATTATAGTATTAAAAGTTTTGTCATGAAAAATTAACATGAATTCAGAGTCTGATAAGAGGACCCAAAATTGGGTTTTGAGGATTATTGGAATGAGGTTTTTATACTCCCTATAATCATGTACTTGGATTTACCTAATAGAGAGAGATTGGTTGGAGTAAATTTAGCCCCAATATCATTGGTTTTAGATTGATATTAGGTTAATCCTAGAGATTTTAAAATCAAGTAATCAAAATATGTCAATATCTCCAAGCTATCCAAAAATGAAAAAGGGTATGACATGTCCTTGTATGATATACTCTCAATCATGTCATGTAAAGGATATATTGTGTATCCCTACATCATATTGGTCTATGTATGACAGCCCATATTTGTTTTTATCTCAACCTTCAACTATTAAGGCCTTAATAAGTTCCTCTCAGAGTTCCTTTAAAAGAAAAATGGATTCCAATATTGAGATATTTCCTAGAGATATTGTAAGATATTTCAAGATATCAAACGTTTAGGAAAGGGGACTTTGTTTTCCGTAAGGGGTTAGTTCCTTGGTTTGAGGATCAAAGCTTTATGGAATATATAATTATAACCCCTTTCAATAGAAAATATTTTGTGGCATTTCCACTATTCAAAAATTATGCTAATATTGTATTTATTTAGTTTGATTATGATCATATTGGACAAAATGTACCAATAATACCTCTAATATGATGTAATTTGGTTGAGATATGGATGACTCATATATAGATAATCTCTCCTTCTAATCCCGCTGATGTTATTTTATCCATGTTTTTATAGAATATATGGCTTTATAGTATGAATTCCGAGATTTCAACATCTATAAAAAGATTCTTGTGGGGCCCTTCTTCCCTAACCACATCATCCTCATCGGCCTATTTCTCTACATACCCAAATTTGGTTATTGGATTTTGGTTAGAATATTAATTATTAATCAAAAAATTGGTTTACCAAGTGGATGAAATTGAATGAGCCACATGTCAAATCTTCTCCTGATGAGTGTTACATTTAGAATGGTGGGGTCCATATTTGAAATTCTAGTGGTAGAAAGTCTTTAAGATATTGTATTGGATTAGACATGAGTCTGAGTTCCATCTGAAATTCCTTTCCCTTCCCATGCCAACTTCATAGATTCATGGAAAACTATGATACTAAAAGGGATGGTTGAGCTATTCTAGTGGAAATTGGGGTTGAACCTGATTAGTTTAACTAGTCCTTGAGGATCACATTCTCTTAGTTAAATAATCATTAGGTAATCGACTCATTGAACATCTACGAATTAATACTTTATAATTCCTACCATTCTCTTTATACATAGTGTGAAATTGAAGAAACGTATGCTACTTGAACTAAGGGTTTTCCCAAAATGACTTTATTAGAATAAAAAATTCAATGGAGGATGTATTTGAATACAGAAAACTCATGAATGTTTTTTATGATCCTTTTATATGAAATGGAATTGATCATGAGATGAATATTTGATACTTGTTTTTCCTGATATTCCCACTTTACAATGGAGGGAGGCCTCCATTACTAGGGTTGGTGATGTTAGATCCTTGATCAAAATAGGATGATGGGATGTTGTTTCCCCCTTCCATGGATTCCTCCTTGATGCACTTCAGCTAGTCCTAGTATCCACCAAATATTTAGGTCATGTTCATGAAACTCATTCCTAGTTCCATATCAAGGTGGATTCAAATTATTAACACTGCTTATGTGATAATATTTCTCCAAAATTCATTCAAAGTAGGAGGTAAAATTGGATATATTTGATAAACTATGGACATTAGGTCATCTTGGAACCTATATATTCATCCTATTGGGAGCATACATAATCTAATACTTAAGGAATCAAGGTTCAGAACCCAAGGAATCCAGTGTCATCAGTGGGTTAGTTAAGGCTAGGGGCATAAGTTATCTGATTTTATCCCTAGAGAATCTAACGTTCATGGTATGAGGAAATAATTTTTCTATGTCTAAATAGGTAATATTTTTTGAGCCCTGTGGGGGATGATAGATCATATATTTTGGGTCTTATGGGGATCAGTATGTCACATTTTAAATTTCTTGTGGGGATAGCTAGGTCACATGTTTAATTTACTGTGGGGATGGGTAGGTCACATGTTTAATGACTTGCGGGGACAGGTAGGTCATAGGTCTATTGTTTTGTGGGGATAGGTAGGTCATAAGTTCAATATATTTTGGGGAGAGTTATTTCACAAGTATAATGTCTTGTAGGGACATGTGGTTCAATGGTTTAATGTTCGGTGGGGATAGGTCGATCATATGTGTAATGTATTATGGGGATAGATAGGTCATAGGTTTGATGAGTTGTGGGGATAAGTGGGTCACATATTTAATATATTTTTGGGGAAGGTATGTGTGTGTTCCTAGTGGTAATATGATCACACTTTGGGGATGCCTCCTTTTAGGGATAAGATGTGAACATTAGATGGAATTGTTGGGAATTGGGAGTGAGACTCAGAGCGGTACCCCATTCTTTTAAGATATCAAAATTTAACATCAGGGAGTCATACTACCTATGATATAGGAATCAAAACTCATTTAGTATGATATCACTATTTAACATTGTGCGACGAGACTTTTCCATATAGTTTAACATCATAAGGAAAGGACACGTGCATCATTAAAGGAGTGACAGTAAAGGATAATGTGGGTTTATTCATAGAGGCTATTCAAAGTAGAAGGATCATCCCATGGTGGAAAAGGAGGTGTCATACCATAATGATCATACTTGGGAAATCATGTGTCCACCGCACATGGTTGGGCTATAGTTCGACATCATTTTCTAAGTAATTTTTCATGCAGTTTAACAACATATGACTATGACATAGAGATAGGTAGTTTTACGTAATGTGGCACAAACATGGGAAGATCCTATACCTAGGGAGACCATTACCAGACTGGATAGGAGTATAAAACCTTATACCTCCATACTAGGAAATTTGGTATGTTTCCATTGATGATATCACCTTTGGGGATTACATGTCTAATACACAGGTTTCTCTAGGTGGTTCATGGTGTAAACACTTATATGGTGAATTGGAAAAAGGGGATCCTGATATTAGGCTATCCATTATTAGTAGAAATAGGTGTTAATGTGACTATTAGTAGAAGAATGAGGCAATACAGTAGTACATAAACTTATTGATGAAAAAAATACCAGACACTATGGTTGATGATGTCAGTCATGAAGGATATCAAAGCATTGGAAAAATTTGTTTGGATGGGTATTGGAAATAAGGGCACTCAAATTTATTGAAAGTGTGTTTTCTAAAAGGAGGATCCATGGAGAGTTAAAGTGAATGGGATTATAAAAGGTTGGGGGTCATTAAAGTTGATTGTTTCATGAAGTGTATGGTTCTTGTAAAGGAGAATCATTCAAAAAATAGGGTTGAACTACCTTGATGTAATGTATTGGTTTTATGGAAATTATTTTATTAAGGAAAAATATCTCATGAAAACCATAGAGCCTCAAAGTGTTTATTTCTAATGTGAAGGACATGGACCATAAAAAAAATAATCTCTACGATGGTTTGAGGTTCTAAATTATCCATGAGAGGATATTTTTGGAACGAATTATACCCCTGGGATTAAATCTCAAAATTTTCTTGTAAAGGCCAAAGTTTCATGAATTGAAAGTATCCATTGAAATCATAAATTTATCATTCCCTGGGATTATGTATTTAGGGGGTATTTATAGGTGAATCAATGGAGTAATATTATGTTTCATTAAAGATAGAACCTTGTAGATATGTTTTATAAAGGTGTGCATCAGGATGGTGAGTTCTGTGAATGGACATACACTGTAGAGGGATTACTACCTTCAATCTCCACAATGGATAGTGACTCTCACAAATAACCGATCATTCTATGGATTTTATTTTCTTATATAATGATAAATCTCAGCTTGAGATTTTGGGATATACAGATGTAGATTTGAATGGTTTAGTAGATGACAAAAAATCAACATAATGAGGCGATTTCTATCTTTGTGGATTTTTTATTTCTTGGATAAGAAAAAATCAAGATTGCATTTCATTGAGCACCACATAATCTGAGTATATTTCTTCCACTCAGGCATGTACACTGTTATTTTGGATGAAGCAGCTGCTTGATGATATGGGAGTTGAAGTGACATCTCTGATCAGAATATAGTGTGATAAATCAAGTGTTATAAATTATAGAAAAAAATCCCATACATCATACGAAGACAAAGCACAACAAAATAAAGTATCATTTCATTAAGGAGAACATGTAGCAAAGGCTAGTGAAGTTAGAATATGTTCCTATAGAGCTATAGGTTTCTAATATTCTGATGAAGGCCTTACCCAAGGAAGCATTTGAGATGCATTGACTGGATCTGGGAGTACAGTCGACTCCTAACACTTTAAAGAGTGTGGATGTGGAATTACCTTCTCCCAATGGTATGGTGTGTTTTCCCAAATGTATTAATCTGTGTTATTTAGCTTATGGTAGACCACAAAGGAGTGACCTTTGGGTTCATTGACAAAGGGGGAGAATGTAAGGGGGGAAATGTCTTAATAATGACCTTTTCAAAGACAGGAGGAGAAGATCACAGGTGGAGCAGTGGGATAGGGGGAGTTAATCAAGAAAGGTGAAGAAGATGACATGGTGAGTTTGATGGTATGTGTTTATTCAGTGTATCGAAGTGATCATCTAGATCTTATATTATACAACAGAAGAACTCGAGAAGTTAAGAAGGAGGAGTTTTAAATCATACAATTCTTGAAGTGATCAATCAAATATTAGATATCCCGTAAGTTGAGGTACATGATTAAATGATTTTATTGTTATCATTATGGTATCAAAAATTGGTGTCATAAATGAAGTGATTCATTGATTAGATTTTCATACTAGTCTTATTTATCACGACGAGAATTGGTCCTATAGGCTTAGATTATGTGGTGAGTGAAGCTTATGTCACTATCTGAGTTGCAAGAGGTGAATAATGGTGGTTAATGATGGAAGGAGTTTTAGTGAGGTATCAAAGTGTAGAGTGTTTTTAGGAGAAGAGTTTTCAACAAACCCTAATGGGGAGATTGGTGGGAAAAAATCCCTCAAGGTAACCTTGAAGCATTCTTTAGGTGTTTGTGTTTGTTGACAATTCTCGTTTGTTAATGACAAAGAGGGTTTCCATGGTGCATTTTCATGTTCCAGATATATTATTGGCAACCTATGTTGACAAAGAACCATGAAAAAGGAATGAATGATCTCGATTTGGTACAAAAAAGAATAGATACAAAGTGGTGTCATTTTCCATTGTTTTCCAAATTTGTGGGCCTCAAAATTGGGAAATGGGGGAATGTGTTTTGTAAGATGAAGTTGTGCAGAAGATTGAAGGTATTCTAGAAAATTGTGTGAAAGTCATGTTTCAAGATTATAATGTCAAAAAATGGAAAAGGAATGATGTTCACGGATGATTTGGAAATGGGTGTGAAAGATGAGGTTGCGCCAAAGAAACCTGCACGCCACCCAATGATACGTCAAATGGTGTTTTGTGCTCTCGTGGAGGATCGTGCATGACACGGTGAATCTTCCGTACAGGGGTCATAAACACCTATAAACATGAGGTGACCCCCCTCATTCGAGATAGCTCAACACATAGAGAGAATCTAAGCTCTAATTTTCATAATAATTTTAAGCAAAGGGAGTTGAGAAAAATATTTTGAGTTCTGCACAAGCTAATAAAGTTTTGCGTATGATTTGAGTTTCGCGTAATATTGATGTTATATAGAACGGTTGTTTCAAAAAAAGTATAAATATTGCATGAAAGGAATTAATGTTGTGCGCAATATGCTGTAATGGTTGAATGAATGATTTGGGGTTTCCCAGTAATATTTTTGTAAAGTTGTATTCATCAGTGGATGAAAGTGAAACTTCAATAGAGCATCTACATATAGTTTAGGATGTATTCACTAGATATAATGAACGGACCTACATGTCTATAAAATATGATTGGATCTTCTAATGAATTAGTGATCACACTTCAGTTGAGAGAGCAGTGATAATTCACATTGTGGTTGGATATAAATCAAGAGGGATAGTGAGTCCACTTTGAAATGTAAACAACAATGCGCTTATAGTGGATTTGGTACATCAGCACATTTCTAGTGTATGATCCTTAGAGGTATCTCAGTGTGGTTAAACCAAGTAAAATTGCAGTGTACTGTTCCGGATTTATGCTTTTTTCATTCTCTGCAATGAGAAGGAGTGAGAAGAGAGTTTTGTCTATAAAAGAAACAAGATAAAAATGGGCATTTGTTTTAATCTATCATATCCTGATTCACCCTCCCCCTTAGGGTATCTAGCCTTTTGGATCTAAAAACTATATCCACCCATGTAGAAACTCTTGGGAAGATGAATCCATTATCTTCTAGATATTCAATCTAAATATTTAAATATTTCAATTATGTAGTTTCTAATGACAAGATGTAAAATAAATCAATTGGTTTTTGAGCCGCAGATTGATGAAAAAATACACTTCCTATGTAATCAATAAACCTTAGAATTCATCTGAAAATAACTTAGGAAACTCCCTTCTGACTAGAGGAATATTGATTCTAAAATTCCACACATTGGACTTAACTAAGATATATTAAATAGGAGATATCTAATGTCCCACTTTATTAAGGGTAAGTCCTTCTTGGCATGAACATAGATCCAATTCCCCTTGAAAAAAATGAGATTTCTCATTGAATGTATTAATGTTCATCCTATTCTAAGAGAAATAATCTTACCATTAAAACAAACTATCAAGTCTATCGTGATAATTCTATTGAATACATTTTTTATAAGGATAAAAAAATCAAATATTATAATTACTTTTGATATAAAAATGACACGATAAGGGAATCAAAACCCATACCCTTTATTTTTCTCAAGAGGTATTGATATCGCCATAACACATGGAATAAGATTAGATGTAATTTTAAAAAATTACAAAACATGAGTATAAATAAACAAGAATGAGTAAATGATATCAAATAACATAGTCACTATGGAAATTGATATAAGAATAGTACCTATCACTATGATTAACCATATCTCAGACCCCATGGGGGGTAGCTCTAAAGTATGTATCTCCCTGATCTCAGTCTGATTTTGAGGTCTACCACTAGCCCAAAACTCAAACATTAGCTATATATTTATATAATATGAGATCATTCTTCCTCCACACCCTTTATATTATGGTAACATAACCTTATAGGCGTTAAACTGATTAGAATAATCCTTAGGATCCAAATAGCATGCACCACTTCAGGGGGGTTTGTAAAACATCTATAAGTAGATTATATACCCACATGAATAGAAATCCACTATGGTTTCACTGAATGAAGATATATTATTCTCAAACCATCCACACTATTAACAAATGATATATACACCTCTCTAGGATACTAATGTTAAGAATTTATATGGGTACCTAGAGCCATTGATTTTTTCTCTTATCAGTTATTCATGCCCAATTTTATTCTCATAAAGGCTACTACCACTCACACCAGATAAATGTGGCACCCCATTCATTCATAACATCCCTTACCGATCCTTCTCAACAATTATTTACCAATAAATAACCTCAAAATATATCAATATATACCATAAAATGATATATGGTCAACTATCTCATTGAAGACCCATATCAAATCTATAAGACTTAATCTTACGATTAGATACCATAACAACTGTAAAATGATAGATAATGTTGAATTTGTAACCATACTTGTAACAACCTAAGATTTTATGAGATATATTCTTTTTAATTTCTTTGGTATCTTCTATTGTACACTACACCAATATTATCTTATACCATACACAACACCAAAGGGATCTTGCACTACACGCAGCCCTGACTTGGCTTACATTACACGCAATCACGACCTTCCTTGATAGCGTGTGTAGTACGCAATACCAAGTTTTACTAAACAGTGATATATTGTTATAATATTATTATGAACTAGCCATTATGAAAAGTATTAACAAATTATTTTTAATTTTATAACATTATAATTCATCTTAAACATTTTCTGGAATATGGTATGAGAGCGAAATAAATTTTTCAGGTAAAATAAGTATTTTTCAAAAAATGCAGTTTTTTCACCTTTTGATGGTGCACCCACATTAAATATATTATTTGACATGTTTATAAGTACAATTTGAAAAAATAAAATTCTTATTTGGAACCGGGATATAAAAATTCACTTTTGATAAACTTTTCATATTATTCTGATAACTTTCTTATTTTAATGAATAGTAAAACACGCTATATTTTAATTAAAAACAACTTTTTTTCATCGTAATAATTCATATGGTTAAATTATAATATTGAATGGTTTTAAAGTATATATAGAATATATTTTTACTATTTAATATAATTTATGTCATTACCGTTAAATTTAAATTGAATTCATAGGTAAAAACATTTCAATCTTTGGAAATGTTTTAACTTTTAAAACCCATTTTCTTAACAATGGGATTAATTTTAAATTAATCACTACAACTTTTTTGTTTTGAATTTTGAAAAATGGATTCCATTTTTTAATTCAGTGGTTCCAAATTATTTTAATAGTTTACTTTTATTTTTTTATATTATGAAGAGTAACTACGGTAATTTTTATTTAGTGAAGTTAATGGTAAATCAGGTAATTAAGGGTAAAAATAAGATTATAAAATTACCCTAACACCTGCCAAAATTCTATTGGATGATTAAAAGTAGACCCATATCACCTAAGGGTAAGAATAGACTCATTTTATGGACTTTTGACCACGAAAATAATTTTATTATTATTAAAACCAAAGAAAGTGACAACATGTCTCTCTCTTAAATCTTAAAAGTATAATAATTTTTATTTAGTGATAAAATTTATGAAACTATGAACATGAATAGTCTACAGAAATATAATAAAATTATCTAAATCATGTGAATATGTCTACAATTTTTATGGATTAAATAATAATCATTAAAGGTGACACAATAGTGATGCAGAAATTATTTTATTGATTGAAATATCAAATAAATGGTTTTAAAAATATTAAAATAAATAATATATGAACTATTTAATATTCTCCACAAATTTTCTAGATAAATATGAAATTTTATGTATCTATGATATATTTTATTTTGAACTTATCTTCTGTGTGTATTTTATTTAAATTCAAATAAATGAATAGTGTCAAAATTGAAACAATTTTTTTTAATAAAAATAACGTAATATAAAATTGTTTGAAAATCACAAAAATATTTAAAAATTATAAATTAAAATTTATATGGTTGAAAATTTCATGAATTATCCAATTATGGACAATTAACACCATATAAGTAATTATTTATTACAATTTAAAATTTAGAATCTTATTACCACAAATAAAATTAAATAGATTAAATAAGGATAAATCAAGTTGATAAGGTTTAAAATAAATTTCCAACATGTATAAATTTTATTGGTTTATGATATTACAACCCTATCGTATATAATATTTGAAGATGAGTCATTTTTTATTGTTTTTAAGGGGGGTTTGATTTATTATAAATTAAAATATTTGAAGTTTTCAAAGGTGCCCCTCTCCTCCCTTATAAAAGGGAACCTCCTCCCTCTCCTATTCACAACACTTTGAGCCTTAAAACTCATCCAAAACCTTCCCATTTCTCTTTTACACTTTCCTAGAAACATTATAGAGGTTAAGTTCTTCTCAAAAGACCAACTCTAATCCCTTAAGAGGAAGCTTAAAGGAGCTGTGTCGAAGAAGAGGTAATCTCTTCTACCGATTCATTCAAGTTTCTCTCTTCTTCCACATCTTCTTCTTTAGTTTTTTTCATTGTAAAATAATACCATAAGAATCACTAATATACTGAAATTATATTATAAATATGAAACAACCCCATTTCACCGTCTATCCATCCTACGAAAAATGAAATCACCGTGGGTGCGTATGTAAGGAATACCCTCTCCACGCCGTGGGGTAATCAGTTTTTCCACCACCAACTTAATTGGATGGGTATAATGGTGTAAAGAATAACTATATATGGTTATCATAACATCATACTGATTCTGAGATATTATATCATCCACTCTAATAAATTCCATAATTATGGAAACGATATCATCGCTCGTACGTACGTACGGACTACCGTCTCCACGAATGCGATGAGATTCATTTTCCATGATTAACCATTCAAGTATAATTATAAAGTATATATAATAAATAATCATGAAATATATTACATAATAATGATATTATATTTATTTACATATATTTTTCATTTACTTAATTCCATTCAATTCAATAAGGAAACGAAAACAGCATTCATGCGTACGTACGGCCTACCGTCTCCATGAACGATGTATTTCATTCCATTTATCGATCGATCATATATATTTATATGCTGAATATATATTATATATAAATCTTGTTTTAAATTCAAGAATTAATTTAATCAGGATATAAGTAATAATATCACGAACAACAAATCGAAAAACGTACGATAAATGAAACGATTTTACCCAAATTGCTGCTTTAACGTGGAATTTACAAAAGAACGGGTAATATAAACTCATAAGTGAACCATATACGATATCATAACAATGAATATGATTCTGTAATAAGTAAATGACATTATTTAAATCATTATACATGAGGTTCAGATACATATGAAGCATATCAGACATAAGGTAAGGGATAACTTTTCCAATCTCGTTTTCATCCGAGATTGTTTATTCATAAGTATTTACTGGGGTTATATTTATCATCAATGTCCATGTTTTCTAAAAATGGTTTCTTGTATGTTTAAATTCCTTTTTAATCATTTGTTACTTTTACTACATGTTATGTAAGGAATCTTTCTTTTGTTTACCATACGAGGTACTTTTTTACTTTTCCGGAAAAAGTACGAGAAGAATGATTTTTTAAACTCATACGGCATGAACAGATTTTTATGGTTTCCTAATGCCTTATTTCCATGAATCTTACTATGCATTATTTCATGATTATTTTCAACAAAATAATTTTGTTTTAAAATTTCGTGTCATTTGGTGAAAAGAAAATGATTTTGATGAAGAAAGGATATTTTCCTCAAGAATTCATTTCATGTGTTTTGTCAAAACTATTTCCATCTAAGATGACATTATTTAGTTTTATTATGTTTCAAGTATAATGTCTATGTGATTTACATGGTTTCACTTTTCTTATGATGAATTTATATCCATTTGTTTTATATGGATTATGTAATGATGGGATGATGTTTATGAAACCCATTTTATTATTTGGGTTGTGATGAATGATTTATGTTTATGTTGTGGCACACGTAAGAATGATTTCATTATGAGATGGGTAGGACCTGTATCTCCCTAATATGTATTGGGTAATGATTTATATCTCATTAGATAGACATGGCTAGTATGAAAATTTAATTCGGTTCAGTGATACATGACTGGAACGAGAAGTGGACTCGATTCAATAAGGGACTTTGTCCACTATGATAGTCTTGGCAGCAATGCCTTGGATACTATGGAAATAAAATCAAGAGATTAATGGTTTTCCACAATTACATGTTTTATTCCAATGAAATTTTATCATGATTTATGTTCCATTATTATCTATTCTTTATGTATTTCAATGTTTTATGTCATTGCTCAAGATTTGATGTTTAGACATCATGTTCATGTTTTTAAGTTCAAATGTATATGGTTTGTTTTATTTTCTCCATGCATACCATTACTGAGCATTTGAGCTCACCATTTTTATGTTTTCTTTTTCCCAGGATATAAATAAATGAATTAGGTCAGAAAACAAAAGGGTAAGATCTTTATGGGAGATGCTGAAGATCTTTCACCATGATTAGAAGATTGTGTTCTGAGTTTCCAAAGACACTAAACTATTATGAACCTTGAGTGTTGGTTTTTTTATGTATTTAGTATTCCTAAAAATTAATGAAATCCGTATGTACTTCATGCTTGGGTCTCTACAATAATCCACAACTATTCTACCACCTTGTTTAGGGGAAAAAATTTCCAAGATTTATCCAATTCCACTATGTTTGGGTAGAAGTGCTAGGTAAAAATCACCATAAAATCCTTCCATTCAAGGTTATTGTTTTATTTATATCGATCAAATAAAACTCACTATTTATATCTAGGAAAATAAAGCGTAAATGAAAGTCACTTTATCTTAATAGAGTTTTTTGTTTTAAGGAACTTGACGATTCTATATATCTTTACCATCAAATCATCAACTTCATAGGGATCATTACTTCCATGGAAACGGGGAGTCTTATAAAGGAAAAATCATGAAATAAATTATTATCTAATACTAAAATAACTTACTTATCTTGGGTTTGGTTAATGTCTACTCTTTGGTCTATTTCATAGACTATTCTAACTAATACCTTAATGAGGTTCTTTTTCACCAGGGATTTCCTATAGAAAATTATCTACTACTGTCTCTAAATGATTGATATGAAGTATTGGAATGGGGTATATTACAACATGAATCCAAATAAAATGGTAACCTTTAAAATAGATAGAAAATCAAAAATATAATATATAAAAAATCCTTAAATTTCCTACTGCAACATGGTGAAACATAAAAAACCTCATCCTTTCCAGAAACATGGACTATGTGCAAGATTAACAACCCATGAACCGTGACAAAAAAATAAGGGTAAGTCTAATCGAATAAAAAAAATTCATTCCTTAAATCCCATATAAACTCAATGGTGGATACAAAAAGTATTATATAGATACCCATTTTTACCCCTCACACTAGACCTGATAGTCATATCTCTTATCTACCAGCCTCCTTAAATAACCTAAACCCAAATCAAGCTCTAACACCACTTTTATCAGGAATCAAAATATACTAACCCTAAAATAGGAACTGAAGTCAGTATATGGTAATGCCTAAGGGTTATTCCCAATCCCATGGGATAGAAAGTAGTTTTTAGGATTCAAGAAGACTACTTAGTATTATTTTCATAATAAATCCCAAATGAGGCTTTGTACCTAGAACCTAACTTGTCCTCACCATAAACTAGAGAGTTATTCTACCAAACTTTAATTAACTGAAATTAAATCTGAATCAGCATGTAATAACATAAATAAATAAAATAACATTAATTGGAAACACATATAATATTATGAGCATAAAAAATTAGAATACCAACATATATATACAAATGTGATGGGATGTAAATCTGATCAGAAAATAAAATATAAATCTACTAGCCAAAAAAATTAGATACCCATCTCAATGTGACACAAATTTAAAATATGCCCCATGTCACTAACTCCAACTCATTCTCTACTAATAATAGTACATCCCCCCCCCCATGAGGCACATTTCATTTACCTATATCTATCAAAACAAGGTATGCATTCACACATTGGGTTTATATAGGGTGTAAAAATAAGTATCCCTATAGGATCTAACAAGGTTTATCATGGGTGACTCTTTTAAGACAGACATAAGAATGATAGTTTACAAATAATAAATAAAAATATAATCATTTAGCATTTAAAACCAATGAAAAAACCATTTTTTATAAATTTATAAATAAAGAATTTATACAATAAAACACTTCATAGGAAAGAACCATGGGAGATTCTTGAAGGTAACTAATTCTATTTATAACTTAAACCCATTTTACCATATCTTGATCTAATTATCCAAAAACAATATACGTGATAACCACTACGAACATCATGCCTTTTCTATAGGAATGTAGTCACCCATCTAATGGAACCAAATATAACTGACTACCAGGGAGTGTATGTATTATCCTAACTATGTTGTGATGTCCATCTAACAAAAGTTATTCATTATTATACAAGTTTAATATGTTTAGTATATATGATGTGATTTAAAAGGAAGTTAAATTCTATCCTTCCCACAAAGATAATCAAGATCCCAAGTTTCAACCCCCAATTTGACAAGGAAAATTCCATTATTAAACAAATTTCAAATTCAAAGGGGACATTCATCAACACATCATATGAAATTTTGATTATAATAGAAAAATCATGCCTTTGGAACCATTTTACTTATTAAAACCAAGACAAAAAATTTATTTCAACAAAAAAATATAAGATCAACTTCAAAAACTTCTATAAAATAGTTTATATTAATTAAAATAAAATATAAAAAAATTACAATCGATTCATAAAACAATGGTACCTCAAGAAACCAGCTACCTTAACCACTTGAATCTACAATAAGTAAATGGAAACACAAATTATGATTAAAAGTGAGCTCAAAATTTAATAAAAAATAAATACACAACAAAACCCATACCATATATTTTTTATGGAGAAATACCTAGGTCTTAATGACCCTTTTTTAGAATGAAAAACATGTAGGAAAGGAAAAAATGATGAAGGGAAGTGGGTGGAAACCACTTACTGAGAGTTTTATTGAGAAACCTGGGTCAAATTCCACCCAAAACCATGCAAAGATAAATTTTTGGAGGGTGTTGTGTGAGAGGAGGAAGAGAGGATTTTATTGATATAATTAAATGTGCGCTATTATATAAAAATTGATCTAATGAAAAGGGTCCATTTTATATTTTTATGTATTTGTGAAAGATTTAAGGTCTAGAAACATACTTTTCCAAACTGTGCCCCAAAAATGTTGGTGGAACTAGTCACACCTAGTGGGATGAATGGTTTGGCCACACTGGTAGAAAAACTACACACAAACAATTAAAATTAAAACCAATACAAATCAAAAAAATTTCACAGTCACCCATTTTTTCAAATTCTAAAAATGAAAGAATGTGAAATAAAGGATAATAAGAAAAAATATAATATATAATGAAAAAATGACATAGTGGGTCTTATTAACCCCCCTTAAAATGGTAGATTTAAAGAAGAAACTATTAAAAATTTTTGAATAATTTTATATGCCTTAGTAATTCTCCATTAGGTAGCCCAATCCACTTTTTACAGAAGAATGTGGGGTCAATGAATCTCTCCATTTATTATTATGAACTTAACACGATCATAATATAGAACAAGTATTATATTCCAAATATTGATAACTTGTTTGATCACCTAAGTTTTTCTTAGTATTTCCCTAATATTGTCCATCAATTGGGATATCATCAATTAAATGTGAAAACAAAATATTTTGCTAATACTACCCTTTTTACAAGATATGAACACTATGAGTTCATAGTAATTCTATTTGGACTCACTTATTATCTATCAATATTCATAGACTTGATGATTATTCTTTAAATATTTCATGGATGTTTTTTTTGTTCTTTATATATGATGTTATAATATATTCAAAAAATAAGGAAGATCAAGAATAACAATCGATAATTGTGTTTAATACTACGTAAAATGATATTTTTATTGAAAGTATAGTAAATATGTCTTCTAGATGAAAGACATCACATTATTGGGGAATGTTATCATAAGATTAGTGTTATTTATTATCCAATACTATATAAATTAATGAATGTTTGAGACCAACAATAATCATATATATTTTTATTTTCACCATATTAGTTATGTACTACCAATGGTTGTGATAAATTTCTCATGATTTTCAAACCTACTAACCAAGTTAACTCAGAAAAGTTTAATACTTTTTTTTGGATAGGAATATGTAAAAGAAGCTTCATCAAGTTGAATAAAATTCATGTTACAACACCTATACTCACAATATCCTTGAATAAGGAATACTTTATGATATACAATTATTACTATAATAATGGATTGGGTTGTGTACTCATGAAAAATTTAAAAGTGATATCCCATTCCTTATTAAAGTTAAAGTTGTAAGAGAAAAATTATTCCACTCATGATATGGAGTTGAAAGTGGTAATCTATTTCATAAAAAATTGTATCATTACCTATATAAATAAAAGTGTGACATGTATACTTATAATGAAATTTCAATGTCTATATTCACCTAGAAATAGCATAACATTCTCTAATAGAGATGTTTAGAGATGATCAAAGACAACTATTTCTTAATCCATTACTATCTTATAAAAAAACAATGTGTAAAATGTTACAATTAGAATGTATCCCAAAACCCTATCCATGATAAGAGATAAAAGGGATCATATATTCTCAATCATTTGAAGGATATACATGGGAATAATAAAGGTAACACATTACACTTTTCCTAAATAATTTCACAACCATCTATCAGGAAAAAATTTATAGTGGAAAACATGGATGATGTGGATATTTAAAATAAGAGGGAAATAATAAATAATATAAGACATCATAGATAAAAATTTATAAAAATATATTTTTATGATATGGTACATGATTATGTATACCATTGGTTCTTGACATAAATTAAGTGTTGTTATATTATGCTCATTGTTATATGTTTTCCATCTACCAACGAGGATTAAAAATGTATTGAGATATCCAATATAACTTCTAGTAGGATTATATATAAAAGTATATTGTTTAATATATATAAAAGTGGGTGGTATTCAATTAAGTTAATAATTAATAACATAATTCCAAGTGGAATTTGAAATTAATACCCATACCGACATGTAAAATGATAATATCACCAGGATCATTATAACGGGTCTTCAAATAAATCAATAAATTTTCAATGAAATATATTTAAGAAGTGGTGATGATGTATTGAACACCGATATCAATTATATCAAATAAATTTTCATGGATACCCTCAAAGTTCTATAGGATCATTGAGAAAACATTTAACACAAAGATGAACTTTAGATTTGAAAATAATTCATAAATAGATTTCTAATTTCATAGGGACATTCAAGATATAGAATACATGCTTAGATATTTCTTAATTAACATTAAATATAGTTATGTTAAAAAAATTTATTCTGTTTAGTTCTCATAAAATAAAAACATTAGCTCAAGCATTCAGATGGATCCATATGGAGAAATATATGGGATGGATTGTATAATTACAACATGTTGGAAAAAATTTGGAGAAAGGAATCTATTAGAAGTAGAACTGGTGAAGGATAAGAAAAGGAATATCCATCCCATTAAAAAATCAAATCACCTTATAATTTACATATAATCTATGATTATTATCATCAATGGGAAATGAATTTTTATATTGAGGAAATATTATTCCTTATATTGTCACTATGGAAAAGAGTTATTAGGTTTTGTAATAATGGAATGCTATGTCCCATGTACATATGCCTCTTTGAGATTATTGATCAGGTTTAGGTTGTGTGATATCATATTTACCTTTAATATAACATGTATTAATTTCATAACAGGTCCCTCATATCTCTCTGGAATAAGTACATAACAGATCCTTCACATTCAATAACTATAGAGGTCATACATTTGAGCATGATCTCTCTTATTAAGTGTAATTGACAGACATCTTGGATCACAAGTATAATGTTTTATGAAATAATACCACTTATCTTGTCAAAGAATTATGGAGGAATCATAAGTATGAAGTGGAAATATGGGAAAGTGAGGATCAAATAAAGAAAACATACACCTTTCTATTTTTATATTTAGGTTTTAGTTAAAATTCCATGGTAAAATTTCTAAAGGGGGTAAGAATGTAAAAACTGGGAATTTTCATATATGAAAAAAATTATTTCTCTAATATATATGTTGTATAATGTTTAGAATAAATCACACATATGGGAAAAATAATTTTATTACATAAATATAAAACATTAGATACAAATTATGAGTATGCTATATAGAATTAAAATGAGTATAATGGGGAGATAAACAAAAGTAAATAATAAAACTATAACATGATATTGTTGTATGCGGTGATCCCATAAAATTATCACAATTATAAAAAACTCTATAAAAAACATCTAACTATTAATAAAATATTGAAATTTTGAAATACAATTCAAATAAATTTTAAATAAGAATAAGTGAATGAATAATGAATGAAATAAGAAGTATTTATAGGAAATATTGAAACCTTTGGAATATAATATGTCCATTTTGAATAATAACTTACCATTGAGAAGGAAACAAACCAAATATAATTTGAAGTTTCTTAAAAATTATTATTTAAAATGATTAAAAAATTGAATATTTCAATTCAATAATATGAATTCTCATATCATATAACATAAAAAATGTTTAAGTTTTAGTAACGTGTGTTTAAAATTAGTTCATAAAATGTTTTATTTTAAACATAAACATTATAATAATAGAATCTAAAAATAGGTTTATTATAATATATATTCTAATTAAATAAAAAAAATATAATAAATGATAAATAATAACAAAAAAAATTTAATTCACTCATATCGAAGGATATACATTTTATTCAAAATAAATTTTTATAATATGTATTATACGATTTTAATGAAAAATTGGTTTTTAATAATAAATCAACTTAGTTAGGTAAAATCAAATTTAATTTTGGAATTAGTGTGTCAAAATTTTCATATGGTTTATTTTAATTATTTTCCTAAAAATGTTTTTTATGAATAGTTGAAAAACATTTTTTTCTTACACAATAAGTTTTATGAAATCATCACGATAAAAATATTGCTTGAAATTTTATAAAAACTTTTTTATGAATTAAAAATTATTTCAAGAACAAAATAATTCATTCAAAAAATAATATTTTGAATTCACAGACCTCATTTAAAAATTTTAAACCCTAAGTTATATTTGATTCTATATAAAACAATTTTAAATTCTTTGAATATAATAATGTATTTATAAGATTAAATCTGGTTTTGAATAGATATTAATGAAAAATAAACGTAATTTGATTATTCATAAACTAATAAAAGTCATAGGAATCAATAATATTCATTTCCATTTGAATAAATAATAAAATAACCTATACTTTGTTCTAAAATACTCTTTCCCCTTGGCTATATAAACACCCCTCATCCGACTCATTATCTACACATCCAAAACTATATTATTAAAAGACTATATACTTTATTCCCTCCCCATAATCCATTATAAATTTCTTTATTCCCAATATTTGACCAAATGATCTTCCTATGAAGGTTTTAGGCTCAATGCAAAGCTGGAGAATCAAGGTGTGAGGTAAGGGTTTCAAAACCAATGCTTCCATTTAATATCATCCCTTATTGATTATAAAACATAATGTAATCAATAAAATCAAAAAATTTAAGAGATTATTTAACATAATATAACTTTTTACAAAAATAAAAGAATAACTAGTTTACCACATCTTTTTAAAACATTGTTAAAAACATGGTTTCATCCATTATAGTGTTACACTACCTAAATGAACGGTGATACTAAATTTTCCCCCGATACCATTTATATCTATTACTAAAGAAATTATTACTTAATATGACATAATAATAAAATAAAATAATTTCTATTATTCTGAAATGATAAAATAGTCAAGATAAAATTACATTAAATTTAATCAATTATTGTGATTATTAGATATATCAAATAGGATTCGTAATTAAAATTATTTAAATCATATAAATTTCATGAAATTATAAAATCGATCAGTTATATAGTGTTTTAAACCATATTACATGTAACTTATAGTTATCATAGAACCCTAAAATTATGAACTTTTATTGTTACCTCAACATTGAAATAATTTTGGAACCATGAACATAACAACATCAAAATAGTCGATGTTGATGATATAAATTTCAGAAATGAATAAATCAAGATAGAAATATGTTATTATAGATGAGATAAATGTTAAAAATTGTTCTTAATAAATCTATTAATTAATGAATCTTTATTGTTTAGGATTTTAGTAGAGAATCCATATCTAAAAAATATTTTAGGTAAGGGTTTTTTCCTATTCTTTATTATTTTTAAAGGTATGTTCTCTATCACTCTCTGTGTGTCTATATTCCTTGATTGAACATTATAATTTTACTACCTTATCTACTTATACTTTATCTCTCTTACATTTTATGGGTCAATTATTTTAATTATGCTTCCTGTTTAATTATTACATTATGTAAAACCCTTTATTTATTGAAAAGGAATATTTTCAATTTTCTCTCTATTCTCCCTAAATTATTCTTATGTAGTTTCTATATTATACATATTATTTTTTCTATATGATTTCCAAATACCCACATTTTATTAATATAAAATATTTTTTTAATTCTGGTTATACTGAATCTCTAGGTTATTATCCCTTTTGAAGACTACTTTTCCCCTTTCATAAAATTCAAATCGAATATTTTTATTTCACAACAACTTCATAATATTTTATTCATATTTTTATTTTATTTTTAGTTTTATTTAAACGAATCAGGATTATTTTTTTCAAAATTTATTTCCATGATGGTTTCTCCACACCTTTTTAATTGGATCTTATTGGAAACCTTGATATTTAATGATTTATGGATTTATTAGTTTTCCCATTTCACCCATATGGGTTTATTTCATTTTAATTATTTATGTATGTTTCATTTCTATGTATAACACATATCCATGATTGATTATTATGATGGGTGGCCTCGTAAGTATATATACCCCAAATCGAATTGGTAATTACTTATATCTCATGTGAAAATTTTGTGTGGGATTGGTAGAGTAGTCTTTATCCATATTTTTATTGATAGGAAATGTGTAGTTAAAATTATCCATAATTTCATGTAAAGGATAGGTTTACTCAAATTAGTTCATAATTTTATGCATGGTCCAAGTGTGGTTATACTTTTCCATAATATTACAATTTCATTTCTTTTATAATTGAATAATGTTTATTATGAAATGCCTTTTGTTTGTGCCATATTTTATAATTATCATGATTACCATGAAACAATGATATTTTGAATCTTATACCAAGTTTCAATGTGATGGTTTATGATAAATATATAATTGATATGATGTTATAAATTTTTGTTTTCATGATATCTCCCTCCTTGTTTATCATTTTTACATTCTAAGTATACTCTATGGATCACTATTTTTTATGAACTTTTCTCAGGATACCCCATGAAGTGATAATAGTATTATAAGATCTAATATAAAGTTATAAATAATGGAATAAAATATTACTTAGTTTCCATAAATGTTATATATTATTATATTAATTTAAAAAAGTCCCTGTACCTCTAGATTTATATGAGTTTTTGTGAATATTTATGTCTAAAATGATGAAATATTATGCATAAGAGATGAGGTTTTCTATAATGTTACTTATAATGTTTTCATATTTGTTGACCTATATAAATTTATGGTTGTTAAATTAGGTTGTACCCAAGAATGTCTTTTAGATATGGATTTTTATAGGGATTGCATATTATTAGTTGAGTTTCATTTAGGATATTTCTAATTGGGTATCACTAATAACGAATTTAACTTATAAGGGGGTGATATTTTCTTATGATGATCGATGAAATTTAAAATTCCATAACATAAATAAGATTTGAAAATTAACAATAATTATCTCTTTACCCAATCTGAATAAGTGTAATTTTTTATATTTTCATTCCTTGTGTTTTGGATTGGGTGTTGTTTTTATAAAATAGAATTGAGATTTCATTTATGGTTCCCTCTATATTATACTACATGAGAAAAACTACTTGAATCATTATCTTGAACTAGAAATGGTATACCAGTATGTCAAATTTTATTAAAAAAAATCCCCCTATGGAGATTTTTTTTCTATACTGATTATAAGAGTTTAATGTTTATTTTCTCCCATCGGGATCTAAATCTGTAATATAGGATGATTGAAAAATATCTCCATTTGTTTGAATTTTATATTATGTATAATCCAAGTAAGAGTGATATTATTGATGATGTACCAAGTCATAATTCTATGTTGGATGTTTTTAATAAGGATAAGAATGAATGAAAAGTTATGATTCATTTCATAAGGTTCATTTGGATGCACTTTAATATTTTGGTAGTTTTTTTCTAAAACCTTTGATGATCACTTCAACATTGATTGAATGGATGAAAGAGATGTATATTCTAGACATAAAGTGTAAGGTTCATCATGATATTTTATATCGTTGACTTCGTATAACAATGTAGTCCTAGGGTGCTCTTTGTAATATATAAACCTGGATGGTATTTTATTCTATTTTTTGTGTGATAATTTTTGATGCATGAGTTTTCATATATTATTATGGTTAGTTAATCCTAGTTTAGAATAAATTTTTCATAGTTTTTGGGAACATTATTAGTTGCTTGGAAAAGAAAAACGATATAACCATTTTTTTATCTAGGTATTTTACCTATCATCTGGTAAAAGGTGAGAATTAAAATCCTAGAGATATGTTACATCCAGGAAAAATATTAATTTTGAAATGATATTAATTCTTGGTGGATTTCTTGATAGATCTTCTATAATAATCTATAGTTAGAGATGTAGTTTCGGTGGTTGTTTATTAAGTGTTTATAGTGGCTCGTTTCTTATCAACTAGGGTGAATTAAATAGTTAATGATCATGTAAGTTTTATATACATGATATTATTAGAATATATTTGGTTCCTAGAGTCATTTTAACTAACTGGGACCAGAGAGTTAATTTTTTGTTTTGTTAGGGTTTGAAGTGGGAATTGGGTATGAAAATAAGATTTTAGACTCAGTATCAATCTCAGATATATGGTCAATAAGAATATTCAATTTAAATTATTGAGGATATTCTTTAAGTTTATATCCATGATTTTGTTCATTGCATGAGATGATCATTTAGTGTTAGAATATTTTTATTATAAAAATATATACCATGAATCTATTCTAATGGAACCATTTGGGTTTCTTTATAGTATTACATGTAGATTACATCTCTATTAGATAAAGATTGGTGATTTTTCTTTTCTCGGTCCTTGCCTTGTGCATCAGACATCTGATTGCATTCAGCTAATTTAAAAGTGTTTTAGAGTAACTAAAATTTGAAAAAAATAATACGTGGATATATGTAATTAACCTTTTGAATTATTGTTGGTGATTATGAGTTTCTATAAGTTTTGTCAAAACTGGGACACATGGGTCTAGGTAAGTAGGAAAATTTTACTACATAATTCATAGTAAATTTTAGATTATTGAGTAAATTAGGGATGAATCTTGTTTGTTTTCTATACCCCTATGATTTAGTGATATTCATAATGTGTTTAATCTTTCATAGCCGAGAAAGTATTTTTCAGACCTTCCCAATTTATTTTATAGCAATTAACTAATGTTTGAGAAAAATGTTTCATTTGATGAGAGCCTAGAGTGTATCGTGGACTATAGTGAGAAAGTCACATGCTGGAAGAATTTACCTATTTTTAATTTATTTTGGAAACATAGATGTGTTTAAGAGTAATGTTTTGAATGAGAAGATATTATGAGGTCTCATATGTTGGAGTTATTCATTAAACATACTCAGGGGTGCTTCTAGGGTATGATAAGCCCTAGGATGGTGAGTTTTAAAACAAATTATTTTCTATGCTGATTAATGGTTGTATAATTTGATGTTTCTTTTCATTATTTTATAATTTTACGTTCTATTTTTTTTAATTCAATGACTGATTTTGTAAATATAAATATAATATTTTTTGGTGAATAAAATTATTAATTTATTTAAATATATACAATTATAATATCTATTTTTAAATTTCATTAAGTTATTTTTATATTATTTGTTGGGAAAATAAATTTATATTAATAATAATTATATGAATATTATTGTAGTTTTTGTGGTCGTTGAATGTTTTTATATTTAAAAATTTGTCGAGCATTTTAATTATGATGTTTTTTAGTTAGGATTTTAAAATTAAAAAATAGAAAAATATGTGTATATTATATTAGTGTTTGGTGTTAAAAAATACTATAAAATATAAATTTAATATATGTGTATATATATTCCTCTTTGATTTGAAAACTCTTATAGTGGAGTTATTGGTTTGATGATGATGACATGAGATATGGGATTATGTTTTACCTAGGTTTCCACTTCCCAAATAACTAAATAATAGCGGTTTCCAAGCTAAAGGCCAAGTTGTAATATTTAATCATCAATAAGAACCGAAAAACCCAATCACATCCCGATATCAACTCAATACCCCTTTCAGCTTGAGATCATAATTTAATGGAAATTGTTCATCTGTAGTGTCATGGTCATCGAATTTTTTTATATGGGTTGGAATTTGAATTTTCTATTTGACCACCAATTTAATAATAGGAATACATTAGTTTAAGATCAATTATCATTTAAATAATGTCAAATTCTTTTAGTTTTATAAGTAGTGGGAATAGGTGTAATTATCATTGAATCCGTTAGGTGCATCTCCACCATTCCCATTAGCATAATTCTTGAATTATTGTTAATATACAATGAATCCAATAAAATATATATATATATAGTTTTTAGGGACAAGATTAGAAGTACCCCCCCCCCTTATTTTCAATGCAGGTGGACTTGTGGGCCACTGTTTTCTTTGATTTTTAAATAAAAAATATTTAATTGAAAATGAGTAAAAAGAAAAACCTATTGTAGCTCGGATAGACATATAATTGTTTGGTAATAGAAAAACACATATCCATCTCACTCTTGGAAATATTCATCTTCTATTATCAATATATTGGCCATTCATGATGGATTTTTGATAAATTAAGTTGTTGACCTTTTTTGAAGGAATTAATGGCATGTTTGGTGTTTAGCTCTAAAAACATTTATCCACTCTTATTATATTATTTTTAATTTTTCCAATTTTTTGTATTATGTTATTATTATTTATTATGGAAATAATTCAACATGTTTAAATTCAGTGAAATTATTATTCTATTTTCATTTAGTAGGTTTTTTATGGGTTATGTGTGTTATCTAATTAATAATTTATATTTATTTGGTAAAAAAATATGAATTTTAAAGATTAAAATGTAAAAAAATCTAATTGTGAGTATAAAATTAAGTGTTATTAGTAGAGTAAATTAAAATTATCACATGTAATTTATGTATTTAATTTAAGTAAATTATTTAGGTACATTCTTTTGAGATTGTGGTGTTTTTAAATCAATATTTGATTGAAGTTATTATTTACAAAAAATTGTTTTTAATAAAAATGCATCTTTCAAAATAATTATTATGAGACTATGAATTGTTTGGTTAGGTGATTTGGTGAATACTGATATCCAAATATATATTTCCTTTTGGGATCTGTTTGAGCTTTGTGATAATCTATATATATTATGAATGGGTGTAAATATAAATATCATTTAGTATATGTCAATAACTGGTTATGTGAAACATGTGATGTTATTCAACATAGGGGTAAGATATGCTGTGATATGCCATGGAATAACTTCATGTGGGCATGTTTTTGTAGTCAGATGAGGACTATTTCCTATGATAGACCATCTATTTTTTATTTTTACTAATATTATTAGGTTAGTTGTTTTTTGTTACGTGGTTAGAGAAAACATACTCTTAACAACATCAATCAAGGAAGGTATTATTTCATTATAATGACCTACATAGCGACTATTAATTTGATTTAAACATTGTTTGTATTATTCTAGTTTATTTCGTTCATTGAATTTTATATCACATTACACATAAATACATATTTAAACTCCAATAATTTGTTTGGAGTCATAATGGGTCATCGTGGATAATTATCTAAAACCTTATACATTCAAAACTTTTGAGTATATATTATATACATTCTTATGTTGGTAAGGGAAGGGGTCTAATATATCTGGGATTTTGTGATTAGAATCATTTATATATGGATATTGGGAAGATTTTGAAAATAATTTTTGTTGTTGTTTCCCTTTACAATATTTTATGAGGTCATTTAAATTATTTTTCTATTGTTGTTTTATTTATTTAATATCATTTACTTAATTAAATATGAGTCTTATAGGGTAAATACATGTCCAAATATGAATTTTAAAACCACTGATTCATGTAGTCATCCTTTGGTGATCATAAAATGAACTTTAATCCATGTTGAATTTTACTTGGGTGGCATGGTCATGCTAATGAGTGACATTATAGTTAACCTAATTATGAAAAATAATAGTTAATGGGAGAAGAATTAATGAAAATCATTTGTAGTTTCATGGATGATGTTAGCATGAAATGTTCATTTTTCGGAAAATCTGAAATGTGAAGACAACCTCTGAATTAATTTCTACATTGAAAAAAAATTAAAGGGAATCCAACTATATTGAATAAGGTCTTTATAATACGAATTCTCTTTTGTCTAATGATGAGTGAAAACATTCAATGACTAATCATATATACAAACTCAAATTGATTGTATGCTAATTCGATTATGTGAATGTGTTGTTCAAGAGTAGATTATGGGAATTAATCTTGTTATCATTACTGTTAAAGTCGCAGGATAAGATAGTAATGGTTCTAAAAAGATAAATTCATATGAATAACATGGAATTTGAGGATATCTAGGATCTAATTATGAATTAATAATCATATTGAAGGAATTCTGAAAGTCCAAAAAAGTAACTTACAATGTATATGTTATAGGATGAGCAACTAGTGAAATAATCTTAGAATGAGAGAACTATATTGATTAAAAGGATCCATATAACCCCTTAAACTTGAACACCTAGATCTTGTGCTAAAAAATATTATTTTTATAAAATTATTTATAATAGCATATGTTACTCAATTTTAACCATCAATATTTAGAATTTCAAAATAAGAAATTTATTCTCTTGAATACTCTTGAAGTTTTCAGGTTAAATTATTAGATAATTTGGAAAAACCATTATTTAAAAAAACCCATATCGTTCTCATCTAAAGTAAATGATTGAAAATATATTTACAACTTATTATTTCACAATACTTGTTCAATATCTCCCACAAAATTCAATGCACATGATATCCCTCTATAAATATCTTACCTGATATAATTATTTATAACATGGGTAAATGGATGAATAAATATGGTGATCTCAAATGATTAGTAAGGCTAAAAATAAGAAAAAACAATCGAAAAAAATAATTGAGAATGTGATAGTAATATGGGTATAATAATATAATATATGTGAGTGGAAATAATTTAAGAGATTCAAAAAAAAATATTCATAAAAATGACTCATGTCCTGAATATTTGGTATAATATAAGATAAAAGTCATACGAATCAAAAATCACAAGCCATAAAAAATCAAATTTACTCAAGGAAACCATTAAAACTCATTGAACAAATATAAATACCATGAGGCGTGACTTTGAACATTATATTCATAACCGTTGTTCAATATTTTTCACATATAAGGGAATACCATATAATTAGTTAATACCAATCAACATTTCTCAGGAGAATAAATTATTACCAAATGGATTGGGAAGATATATCATGGGCTCACCCATTACCATATATAATTCCCAAGAACCCAAACATGAAAATTACATATAGGTATTTTCTTTAATCATAAAACTAATAATAACATTTATAATTACGTTATAGGTTAATCAACCCATGTAATAGAACTAGGTTTCATGAAAACTGTTGACACCCACCAAATGAGAATCATAAAATCTACAAGGAAAAAATACCAAAGGTATATGTGTTATTTTATCCACAAAACAAAGTAAGAGAAGGTATCAAACACACATGGATATTTGTAACCTTTATACAGACACACAGTCATATGGCCCATAGAATTTCATGTAGGAAGACCATGCACAACACATGATCTACTATTGATCATCCACATAACATGATATATTATTGATCATCCTTGGCCCCTTTGATAGGTCTCCCTAATCTTGAAAAGGCACCCAGATATTCAATGATGATCATGTGAATAGTTCCAGAAAATCTCTTTGGATCATGCAACTTTTCAACTTGTGGATGCTGACAAAAATTCAAAACTCTTTATAAAATAAAAAATGAAAATGTTAAAAAGGTGGATACCCTATGAGGTCATTTATTTTCCTGATATAAATATAGGTGGTTTAGAATAATTCACAAATACCCTAGAGACATGTCCTCATTGTCTCACAAGAGCATGCTGATATGTTAGCTTCATCATGTGAAGGGTCGCAGACATGTTCATTCGATTATGATATTCCCCACCAAATCTATAGACTAGAAGAGAGGGTGTACATGTTAATGCTCAAGCATCACCATAAGATTACTTATATTTCATGTGATGCATCATTGATAAATGGATTGATTGTCTTCGATCATAGTCTCATGGCTGCGCGAGACGTCATATCCTTGTAGAATAGAGAAGGAAATAAAAAAGGGGTAAGCCATAATATTTTTTCAAAGTGGGGATAAATTTCCCTTCATTAAAAATTCGAAATACTCCCTAGGTGATAACCATTGATCTTGAGAGGCCCCCTTAAAAATCCATCATGATCTCCTAAATGAACCCTTGATAAGTTTTCTTAGTCTCACAAATGACCCTTGGAAATCCATCTTCAATCATGGGACAAACTTTCCATATGCATCCCGATCTCTGAAATACCCCTAGAAATATCATCCTGACATTATGAAATCCCATTTACATGTCTACATGGTTAGTAGAAATCCATTTAATCACCTAGGTCTAATAAAAATGGAGATGGTTGAACATTATCGTGGTATTTGAAAATCATGTGATGCTATGGATAACCCACGATAGGTTCATGCAAAGTGAGTGATACTAGAATCCCTCCACTGAATCCATCTCAAATCCATGAGATATAAACCATGAAATGTGGCTTATAACTGGGGTAGAGAGCCTTATAAATCCACCCCCATGAAAAAAATTCATACATCATCTACATAGGATAGAAGAATGCTACATGGGATAAAAATATTGGACTTCTTAGAGGATCTAGTCATGAGATAGAAATGGAATTCGTCCAAGTAAAATCTACGGAATGATCTAAGGGGTCACATTTCATGAATATGAACTTCACATTATCACTCTATAGATCACATAATGGAATTCTATAATAACAATTGGATTATATAAGAGATGTTACAGATTTCGATCGGGTCCCATGAAAGCTAAAAAATTAAAAATGGACAAAACATGAGGCACATATTCAATATAAGATGGAATAAAAGACTATAATGGAAATCAGACTTTTGTGAAGAAAGATTAGCTTATCCTAATGTGCCTCGTATGAACTATCAATATCATGCGAAAGTACTGGGAAATTTCACCCAAGTCATATGATGCTCCCTTTACATTCCATTTGGATAATGTGATCCCCCTTATACATGTTAATAATGTCACAAAACACCCTTCAGTCATGGAATTAAATTCTTTTTATGTATTATGGTCTTTGAAACGAAATTTTAGGATTGCCTCCAAACATGATTCCCAAGTCACACTACATCCTCCAGATATGTCATCCATGTCTCATGATGTCCCCAGGACATGTCAACTATATCATACAATTTTCTCTAGTCATGTTAGCTATGTCATGGGAAACCCACCATACATTTCACCCTTGATCTTGTGAGATCGTCAAGACATATCAGCCCGGTCATGTGAAAACCTCCATACATGTTGCCCTTGATCTCATGATGACATCTGGATATGTCATTAAGATCATGAGACACCCTTCAAATATATCATCATTGATCATATTTTGTTCACCAGACATTTCATTCAGATTTTGTGACATCCATCAGAAAAGTAAATTGGATTATTTGATTGTATTTAGAAATGTACCATAGATATCTAGGGCATGTACAAAAATCCTCGGACATGTTGTACCAAAATCAACATACATTTCAGGAAAACAATCAGACATGCAAGTAAGGAAATCATACATGTTAAGAAGAAAATTAGAACATGTCAGTAATTTAATCAGGACATGTCAAGCAGATGTCTTGGGACATGATAACCTTGTCTAGTGGATATATTAGGTAAACCTTAGTGTGTATTCACTGATCATATAGAACAATGAGATCACTGATTCTTTTTATAACCAAGATATGTAGGATACCTTTATATGACCTGAGCTCAAATAGGTAACTTTGGTGTGTAATCTCTACACAAATTCAACTACGAGAACTCTAATTCCTACTATAACTTGGATACAAAGGGCACCTTCCTAATGCCTAATTTCGAATCAGTATTTACCTCGGTGTATGTACCCTCATTTATCCAACATTCTCAACCATTGGGACCCAATATCTCCCATGGGATAATGATTCTTCCTTATCCAACAGTATATTGAGAATGAAACTAAACAATGATGTGTCTAAATTGTATTATAACTAGGATAAGTATGATTTCGTCCTTAGGCCTATCCACCATATCAAACATCTGAAGGGATTCCCCAGCACATAAGTCATGAATCTATAAATAGTGTGACTAAGAACTTTCTATCCCTTATTTATCAAACTGATCATGGATCACATGGTCTTAGGGATTTACAATGATCATCTAATTAAAATCATGAACCTCTAACAATAAGGGAAAACTCAGTGTGTAATCCCTGATTAGTGGCATGATATTACTTCCCACATATAATGGAATCCACCATACAGTAAGTCCTAATGGAATGACTAAACAACAATGACTCTGATTCCTTCCATAATCAAGATATGTATAAATAATCCTTGTATCCCAAGCTTAAATAACTAGTGCCTATGTTTCCCATTATAGGTCATTTCAGCATGAATATAAACTACATGGGTCTAACAAACTATGTAGGTTTTGATTCCAACTATAAGTAGGTTAAGTAAGAATCCACATAGAGGATCAATCTGTTATTCAGAAATATTAATTTCCTCCCTAGATGATCAAATGCTCTGATGTTCTTAGCTATATGGCTTAGATGTACAAGCATTTAACCATTAATGGAAAATAGATTAAAAACCTAAAATATATATATATGGACTAATTAATAGACCTCCCCCCACCATTATACATGGAAGGATTCAACACTTTATCATTTTTTTAGGGTAACCAGTCATGTATCGTGATTAGGAAGAGATTATAAAACATATATAAAATCACTAAGAGGGTCTCATAGTAGAAAAACATTCCCTCCAAAAAAGCGTGATGATATAAACCTGTCATCCTCTTGACCAATGTGAATTCCTATGTTTCATTGGTTATGAAACTCCAATTGACCACCTACCTTTGGAAAAAATGACCATTCTTAGTTATGGATAAGGGGACCATTGGGAGTTTAATGGAATATAGACATAAATGGTAAACCCTGTGTGAATTATTTTCAATAAATCCATCCCCCACCAACATCAAAATATTAGGTGATACCATCAAAATCTTTCCCATGAAATAGAAAATGGAAAACCCGATGTGACATCATTTCACTATCACATCTCCTTCACAAGTTAAAGAGGGTATACTTCCATGTTCTCTTCAGGACATTTTTTTCTACAATGAAGGTTATCATCCCATTAAAACAAAAATGGTGAACCCAATGTGATCTCATTTAACTAAGGAATCTCCTTCACAGGTTAAAGATGATAGACTACCCAGTTCTCATTAGACTATTTTGTTCCTACCATGCAGGTGATATTCAATTGGAATAAAAGTGGTGAACCCCATGTAAATAACTCAAATGGAAAAAATATGGATCCTATGTAATTGTGGTTCTCATGAAATATGTCTATCCTCGATGTAAAAATTTCACATGAGTATAATGGATGGACTGAGAATAAGAAAGGATTGTTTTGTTTTCTATGCATATATTATCAAGAACGCGCCACACCTGTAATAATGAACTAATCAGTGACCTGATTCTCTGTTATTTTCATGAATATATATACTTATATCACAAACAACACCCAACCTAATATCAGGTCTTCTTCTAGTGATTGTTCCTGAGAATTAGCTACAACTACAACCCCTCTAGGGCATAGAACCAAATCACCCTCCTGAAACCTTCTACATCCGATGGAGAAAGAAATTATCTCTGAATATCATGGACACAATACAATCTTTACCATTGAGGATGCATGTGAGGGACTTAAAATGTTAAATTTTATGTATATGTATCATCTAAATAAAGCTTCAACAAGGCAAGTGGCACTCATTTCCACCACCAACTACTTTAGAATATTATCCCCGATGCACAAAAATCCCCACTTTCAATATCTTATTAAGGTGGACCAAGGAGTAAACTATTTCTACCTACATGTTCTAGACCCACTGAGGAGGAATCCATTCAAATTCCATCCCCAGGGCAATCCCATAGGTTCCCTTTAGTTTCCTACTGAGGGAACCTCCCAACACATTGTCCCCTTGGAAGCATATGCACGAGCATCAAGGAAGTCGCATTAGGCATGAAATGATTTGGATAACAAAGAGTGATATAATATCACTTATTATATTGAAAATGTTTTTTTGGCATTTTCCAATAATAAATAGTGATAAAGATCATATCCCTTCTCACTCAGAACCACTCTGTGGGAATATTCTTGCAGCAAGTATGGGGGAGGCACATATCCCTTCCCCCATGCATGAAGACCATCAACATATTTTGGTGGCACACCAATGATGAATGTGGTCTCATAACCTTGCTTCAATTTAATATATATATAACTACACATATTGGAGATAGAAAATGTGGGGACCTATATTCCTATAAACACTTTTCAAAAAGTTCATCACATTCTAGAGACATTTAAAGAACTCTTCCAATATATTCTGTCACTGGTCCACATATAGGGACATGATAATATTCCTATCCCAACTACTATAAAAGCACAAAAATATAATCAGTATAAACAATCATTTTCTCCATAACAAGAACACAATTTTCTTCCCATCCTATAAGATTATTTGTATATCCCTGTAAATGATGGGGCATCTGACCTGGTTCAAACTCCTGTTCCAACTGGGGCTCCCAAAGTGAGAGCAACACATTACTAAGGACATGTGAACATTCCTATCGAAAAAGACTACTAAAATACACCAATATAACAAAAATGGTCTTATATTCCCACTAGAATTAGGAAAAACTATGTGAGAGTGGCACATTCCTCAAAAAAGAAGCACATTTCAAACAAAAAAGATGAATGGAAAACTCCAAACGCCCCAAACTGGCATCATATTCCTTCTCTAATTGAGGATTTCCAAGTCAGAGTGGGAAATGCCTTAGGATAGACTCATACCCCTATTGAGAAATAATTATAGCATACTCCAAAGGCACAAGATCAAGCTCATATTCACACTCTAACTAGGCCCCACTTGCTAAGAGCGATGCATGCCTTAGTGTAAGCTCATATTCATACCAAAAAACTTCTTGAAACATTCTAGTGGATCACATAAGAAATTATCATATCCCTACTTTTTCTAATGAACAACAACACTAGCATCCATCTGGGTCTATATAGTACTTGTATTATATCCCGTCTCCTATTCAAAGTGTCCATCGACGTGTTCTGTTATGGAATTCCTATTTTATCTGGCATCTTATCCCCCTTTAGCAAGGGTTGGATGGAATATTCCAAAAAACACCTACATGAGGGCTCATATTTCCTATTAAAATGAATAATATCATTATAATACTCCATAATATTTCTAGTAGAGGGCTCGTACACCATCAATACCATATGATTATCAACATATTTCATAATTCATCATATAATAGGCTTATATACCTACACTATCAAAAAAGAAACATTGGAATATTCTAGGGATGGTGTAGAATGAGGCTCATATATCTAACCTGATCAATGATAGTGTACCTAGGGTTGTTCGAGCACATTCTGTACACCATAACAGTCTTCTGACTCTTCATCTATATTAGAAGGTGATAATTACCCTAATATTCCTCCTCATGATAGTGTAGAGATGGATTGTAGGGACATTAATCCAATCATCCACTATGGACAACCCACACATTATGATATCTTCCATAGAAAAGTAAATTAACCCCTTTCCTAGAAACCTCTATAGAGAGAGGTTCTAAAATCTCAAACATATGTTTATAGACAGTTTCTTGAAACAGTAGGGTTAACCATATATGGATCTCCGTAGACATCCATCAATACTTCTGCCTGGTTAGTGGGTGACCCAATAATGAAACCTTCGTGGTCTAACCAGAAAGAGGTGTGAATTTCATGTGAAGAGGAATACAAAATGGTCTTTTGGAAAGATTTGTCCAGAGACCATAAACAAAAACATGTTTTTCCCATCACTTCTTCTAACTATGTGATCCTAGACGAAATAGAGAGGTAGTGCATTCCCATCAAACACCAAAAACTGTGGTAAACTGATTAGTAATTAAATGTTATACATCTCCAATATCCATGATATGGGTATTCGATTTAGTTCATCAATATACTATTTTTTCACCTAGATATAGCCACATTTTCTATACCCCAATACCTAGAAATGGAGGATCATGACAAACAACTATGTAGTGGTTTTCATAGTATCTTGAAAACTCTTCATCGATTGATTTCTAGAGCATCGTCAAATTTATGTATCTGAGGATGGGGAATGTTTGAAGCGCTAAACTTCACTATATCTCTATAATAGAAAATAACCTAGATACGACATCCTTTAATGACATATCTTCTAGTGAAATCATGGGATCAGGTAACACTTGTGTCAATTGAGAAATATAACAGAATTATCCCACTTTAATGATGTCAATACATCACAAATTGAGGGATAGGATTGTCAGCGTATCATTGAAATGGTATCCTCCAAAATCATGAACATATTTTAGACACGAATTCAAATTTATAGGCAACACAAAAAACCCCTAAAAATGACTCTCTCCAACTGCTTCCATTTATTTAATCTCATACATGAGAACAACTACACCAAATCAAAGAAGTTGTAAATAGGACACGTTATTGTATCTATCCAAGAGAAAACCCACCCCATTGGGTGAGGGGAATATCTACCACTCTCCATGACATGAATTGTCACTTCCTAAGAGGATTCAGGATATATAATTAGTAGCTATAAATAAACCCAATCCCATCAGGATTGTTATATTTATAACTCAATATCCACCATTAGGTTCATCACCCACCGAGAGGGTCTTGGAGAAATAATGGGCGGTTCCAGATCATTACCAGCCCACAAGGATGGGGTATTTATATCAAAATAATCATCCTAGGATTCATAAAATCCTCAAATGGAATCATTGAATCCTCTATAATAGGATAAAAACATAGAAAGTGTGGTCTTGAAGAGTTCCCATTCCATATGGTTTGGGGAATTTTCATCATCATCATCACCAAAGAGGGGATTGGTATTCTCTTGGTTTGGAGATAAATATTGATGGTTTCCTTCCCATATATTCCACTAAACAAAAGATAATACTATTCTAGTCGAGTCCAATTTTTCAAACACAATCATAAACTCCCTCAAGGTCAATATTCATAGGCTGGTATAGAAGGAGCTCAAGGATAAGGAAATCAAACCCAATCAAGGTCAAAATCCATAACATTTTATCTTGGCCAAGGGATTGAGAAAAAAACCAAATGAAAGTTGTGAAGAATCATCCAATTACGTTGAGAGTAATGGGACAACTACCATTTCCTCATATACCTTTGTGATTCATGTTGCTGTAAAAAAATATGATAATATTTATCAAGATGAAAATTAAGAGGGACATAATATTGAAAATGTACCATAACATGAGGATATGGATTCACGCACTAAGGTTGCATGTACCCAAAACAAGAGAAGAATCCCAAACATGGAACCTATGAATATTAAGTTTCCACCTCCACGATGGAACACCACTAAGGATAATGGGAAAGAGGTGGTCATATCCCCCTCATCACCCAGAAAAGATGAAATTCCTTCAACGAAGGAGTATGTGGCACAATATGAGAATGAGATATAAACTCTCAGACAACACAACAAGGATATACATAAGGAAAATATATCCAATATGTATCATATTCAGTAATAGATAAATATACATCCTCCCATAAATCTGGAATGAGATGATCCACTAGAATGATATACATCTAAGCGTCAAACCAGCACTAGAACCAGGTAGTTGGTCTATATAAATGATGAAGTTGAAGATGATTGTGACATACCTCCATTATATTGATAGACTCTCCCTTTCCTAGGTGACCATTCAGTGTTAGAATGAATTGAGGTTTGGTGGGATATGAAAATTGGACACCTCATTAATCCCCCACCTCTTTCATATATATGGGATGTGTCTTAGACAAAATTACCTCTGGAACTGATCAATGCCAATGAGTCCCTTGCTACTCAAATGGAATCCATTGAAGTTAATGAGAACCTGTGAATCCTGGAAAAGGCATGTCTTGAAAGGGAGGAGGAAACTTCTCCCAAATAAAATTTTGACAATAAAACATCCCCCACCTTTGATGGTGTGAGATATTTGGAAGATTATCTCACACACTTTGTGCCCTGATGTGGTCCGATGATGGGATCTTGAGATCATCATGAGAAAACCAAGATGTGGTGTTTTGTACATACCATGTTTGGGTCAAACAGTTTTTGTTACAAAAAATCTTACATCAGGGTACTTTATAGGATTGGAAGAACTTCTTCATCAATTTTTTTTACAAATTCGTCACTATATTAAGGAAAATGACAATTGTTAACCTGAAAAACTACCTGAAATGTGAATAATTCGAGGGTGTTTAACTTAATAGCTAGATGGAATAGTCTAACCTATTCACTAATCATCCTTTTATCGCTCATCAGTTACTGGAACATTATTCTAAAAATATAATTGAGGATATGTAAACACATATGATCTGGATGAAATGTCCAGGTGGACTCTATGAGTTTGTAGAAATGGAACAACATTTAGAATATGCAATTTAGAAAACCCAAGTTAAGTATCAACAAATTCCATCATAACAGAAGAAATGGATCATAAATGTTGAAACTTATATTTTTACCCTCAAACCAGTGGCAGAACACATTCAAGAACCTAAGAAAGTCCCAAACTACCTAATTCCTCCAATAGAGAGACAAAAAAATCACACTCGGCTAGAAAAAAAAGAGATCAAGGTCACCCGATATTTTAGGGAAAATGAATAATGTATAATCCTTATAAAATGAACAGGTCCATAATTATTTCAATTCATCCATGAACAATAACCTACATGAGATTCCATAGTTTTGAAATCCCAATGAGGTCAACCTCACCAATCGTAACAACTACTACCCTTTCCATATAAGGTTGGGTCACAACATCCAGGATTTATTCATCATCAAAGACATCCTCTAAATCATGGTTGATTTTGGATAAGTGACGTTGTACCATTCCAAAGTATTGGTGGAATTCATAACCATTTCCTAGTCATGATAAGAGGAGTGATTGGAAAAACATTTCACTTATGCATGGGAATAAGTTAGGGAATTGGATGAATCAGATGATAGTTCACTGTGCTCATGGGACCCTAAGAGAACAACTTCTGAAAAAAATAATCGAACTTTCACATAGGGAAGTGGCATCAACTATGCCTCCAAGAGGTGGATGCAACAATTAGATAGTGGAGGAGGAAAAAAAGTAATATTCATATTATGCTCCTATGAAAACTTTGACTCTTCCAGATTTCTTCCCTATACAATCTGAAGAATGGGAATAGCCACACCAAAAAATACTCATTGATTTAAGAGATCATATTTGTCTCTCTTAACATGATAGACTTGGTAGAACTCTTCTTCTATGATGAATATTCCTCCATGTACAAGTTCCCCATACTTAACTTGGGAGCCGGAGTCTGAATGTGTAAGAGATGAGGATACAAAGGATAGCATGGGGTGGTCAGACCTAATATTTCAGGCACATCCCCACAGAGTACAAATATAAAACTCATAACTATGGGAAATCTCTCCAGTGGGCCCAAAACAGACATGGAAGTATCCTAGAACCCTCCATCTGTCATCTACACCTAGTCATGTTACACGACCTATTGGAAGGGGTGTGATTGTATGATCCTCCTAGAGAACAGTAAAGTCTCCATGACCTATTCCAATGGTACGAGATATTTAGTAAGCCTCTTCCCAAGCACCATGACCATATAACTTAGATAACACATCACTTAATCGGCATATTAATGATAAACACCACATTAGAAAGCACCAACCACTAGCACAAAAGTATGAAATTCTAATTTAGTTGGTGGTTCTCCACATGCAAATATCAATCTTATATTCACTCCATTTAAAAAATAACTCATGGAGAAAATCATAAAAGCCATCCAAATCCCACAATAGTTCAATATAGAAGTTTCTATAAATTACGTTTATTGAGTGGAGACCAATCCTTCATAATTCCATGTCACCCTGTCATTCATAGAGAATGATGAAAAAGAGGTCATCCATGGAAACATCATTACCATATATGATTCATCCCTAATCAATAATGTCAACATACCAAGGGATCTAATTAAAAATTGATCAAGGATTAACCTCATACTAATTCAAAAAAATCAGAATTTGGGGTATCAAAAAATGGTCTTATCTCTTAAAACATAACCATTCAAGGGTTTTCGAAGATATAGAAAAGACCTCCCATGAAGATCAATCTCAAAGCTTATATTGGAGATCTCACATCTTCTACTGAGTTCATCGTTATCCAGTAGGAGACTATATAAAATTTCCTACTCTGACAGCATTGGATTATTAGCCACATGGAGGTACCATCAATATTTCATCAATTCTTGAAATACCCCATCGATGGAAAGGTCGATGTACTATATGGTGAGAGTGCACCCTTAGAGTCTTGAAACGTCGCATTTGTAGAAGAACTATTTTATAAATTGGAAGGAAAAAAAGTGGATATTAATATACATGTTTCATCCCCAAATGGATTGGGAACCACCCATATGAATCCTTCAATTATAAAAAATAGGGTTTTAAGAGCGCTAAAAATGGCCTATATTAGCTATAGCGAATCACTGACTTCTGAAGTGAGATTCAAAGCCCTAGTCTTTTACCAACACTAAAAAGGCACTAATAAAGTGCCATACTATAGTGTTCTCAAACAGAGCACTTCAACACCACTATAGTACTAAAAACACTAGGAAATCATAAAAATAATGTACAAATATAGAATTTAAATGAAATAAAATATAAAATACAAATAAAAAACTATATTATAGATATTTCAAACATTGGTTTCTACAATTACATATTTACAAATTATTACATACAATAAAAAATAGTAGTCTTCCACTATATTTTGATCTTAACCACTTCTCAAGAAAAAAATCACCTTTATAAGTGAAAAAATCATATATTATTAATAATATATGGAAATAAATTAATAGAAAGTGTTACTTTAAAACTAAAAATTTAGTCATACGATGAACTGTATGTATTAGATTGAGTTGTCACTGATTATTCCATGTAACACTTTTTATTGTTCATCTTCAAGAATTATATCAATAAAATTAGCTAAATAATTATAAAATAAAAATTATATGGAAATTAATTAATTATTAGTAGATAGAATGATAATAAAACAATCTATGCTCATTTTCTCAGTTTTAGCGATGTGATGAACGTTTTAAACTAAAATGATACTTATAAATTGAAAAGATGCATATGGAGTAATACAAATAATATCATTCATAGGATTCAGGGATGGTTGATTCTTACACATCTAAAATGACATATGGATCATTTTCTTAAAGTATCAAAACAATCTGAATGTGTTTTCTCAGTTTCCATAACGTCACTTTTCTTTTTTAATAAAATGTCATTTTAAAATGGAAACACGATCTTTGACTCATATCGATCAAGTCATGTTCTCGTTTGACATGATACCAATTCATAAAAATTACAAATGACTTATGAATCATTTTCCGTAATTAAAAAGTCAATACAAGTGTGTTTTCGTGGTTTTAAGTGAGTGACTCTTTTTGAACTAAAATGTCAATTTTAAAATGATAGCAAAAATAGTGATTCAAAATAGACACATCCTGATCGGATTGAGGTGTGTCTGATTCCTAGACATCAAAAATTACTTATGGATCTTTTTACAAAATTAAAGAAAATATGAATTTTTTTTCTTAGTTTTGAGTAGGTTAGTTGTCATTTTTACTAAAATTGATGTCTATTTAAAATAAAAGATTCACTTAGAGTCATATCAGTTACATCATGCATTTTTTAGGTGAGGCTAATCCCTAAACATCCAAAATGTCATATGGATCATTTTTAAAAATTATAAAACAATCTTAATGTGTTTGCTTAGTTTTGAGTACATCCCTTGTATTTTATACTAAAATATAATTTTAAACTGGAAACATACACTTTGACTCATAATGATCACATTTTTTATCAGTTTTACATGATACCAATTCATATGTGTCAAAAATGAATTATGAATCTATGTCCTAAATTATCAAGAATATATGAACATATTTTGTACGTTTTTAGTGAGGGACATTTTTTAACTAAATTATCGATTTTAAACTAATACCAGATACATTTAGTCATACTAGGCAGATCATGTATCATTTGGATATGTGACTAATTCTGACACATAAAAATGAATTATGGATCATTTACAAAATTTATAAAAAACAATATTAATGTTATTGTACAATTTTGAGTAGGTCAGTTGTCCTTTTTACTAAAATTTATGGAAATTTTAAATAAAAATTCGCACTTTGAGTCATACTATTCACACCATATGTCAGATTAAGGTGTGTATGCTTTCAAAACATCTCAAATGAATTTTAGTTCATTTTACTAATGTATCAAAATAATATTAATTATTTATCTTTTTTTAAGTATGACACTTGTTCTTTTACTAAAATGTAATTTTAAATAGGAAAACTCACACTGATTCATACAGATCACATAATGTGTTGATTTGATGTAATCCAGATTCCTAAAAGTCAAAAATGACTTATTAACAAATTTCCCAAATTATAATGAAAACCCAATCATGTTTTCTCTATTTTCAGTTAGTTTATTTTTTTATCTAAATTTTAAATTTCAAACTATTAACAGAAACATTGATTCATAACGGTCACATTGTGCATAGAATTGTGTTATGGATGATTACTACCCATATTAAATGACTTATAGATCATTTCCTTAAAGTATAAAAACCATAAAAATATGTTTTCTATCTTTTTAGTTTGACAGATTTCCTTAAAAAAAATTAAAGTCAATTTTAAATAAAAATAAGTACTCTGAGTCATACCATTCACATTGTGTGTTTGATTTAGGCACGGATGATTCCAACACCTCTCAATGTCTAAAAACAATCCTAACTACATATTTTACCTTGTTTCAATTTTATTTATATGTTGAAATGTCTACACTGCATATTTGATCGATGTTCTTAGACGAGAAACCCCCTTAATTATAAAGAGTTGGAAGAGACTCATGTGCCTATTAAATCATGAGAAGTCACCAAAATGGGCCGATGAGCTTCCTATAAACTTATATATTTCAAAAAACTTAAATATATTTCATATAATAACATTGAATTAATATGTAGTGTTGGAATTTTGTAAAAGAAAGGAAATGAAAATGGAAAACATGGTTACATCGATAGAAATAATCATTTTATATCTTTTGTGTTTAGTTTCAGATAGTGAAAAGCAAAATATGACTTCCCATAATATTTGTGAAAAAATTAAATAAGTATTACATAAAATGATAAGTAAATTAACTTACGAATAGTAGATAAAATGATGACAAAATTAATTAAATAATTATTAGGAATTCACCTTTTCCTGATGGTCGTATGAATTCCTGATGCATTTCCATGTTTTCATTTTCTCAGTTTCACGCTCGAAGTCCAATACCTCAAGAGCATGAGTAGATACAATAAAACTACCACAACATGAGGAAAATATTACGGTTGTATAAGAAAACAATTATTATATGACTAATACAAAAAACAAATAAATTAAACATAAATATGATACAATAACATAATTTTATGGATACTGATTTTACTATGGAAACATTGTTGAGAATAGGTATATTCTGATGATAATGTAAGAATTATGATAAAATAAAAAATGAATATAGATATCTCTAAACAATCAATCAACGCGTTAGGAGGATGAAAAGAAAATAGGATGCATTGGATTGAAGATTTGAATCATTCTCATGAACTCAATTTTTGAATATCTATCATTTCATTTTTTTTCACTCATCCTCCATATCTTATGTACAGTCAACTACGATTCATGAAATACTAAATATAGTAGTCATCCATATGATGAGTATTTCACTGAGAAACATAATATATATGGGGGTATGAGTCCCGATAAAAAAAAATTGGAATAATAACTATTATAGAGATGTAACTAATGAGGATGATAGTTGTACTCTATTATGTTCTCTAAATGGGGTAATTCCTATAATTGTGAGAATTACATGGAATTTAATGAGATATTCCTAAGGGTGGAACTATAAGTCAATTTTATATAATGATCTATTTTAGGTTGATTAAAGTAAAAAATCTAGAGTGTTTCTTAGATGTGTGATGAATGAAAGGAAGTAATTTTTTAGAAGTATTAATGAGTGAGTTTTCATTACTAATATGGATATATGTTTACAAAGGTATAGAAAACTTGACAAACCATTCTTCTATTTGGGGTCGGTAAATTTTTTTGGTAATTGTGTTCGAAAGGAAATTTTTTTTATTGTTGTGAAAAATATATAATTTTAGATAATGTGACAACTAAATAATGCCTTAAAAAGGGGGTTGAGATATTTTTAGGATGAAAAGATAAAATTTATAGATACTTTTTACTAGTTACAACAGAGAGACTGTTTGTAATTAATATAATGATGAAACATCAGAGGAAATTAATGTGTAATTTATTAGTACATGGGGGAGCACAAGGAGATATGGTATACTCAAAATAAGGTATTAATGGTAAAAGAATAAGAGGGATTATCAACTATAATAAATAAAAAAATGTATGAAATCAATGAATAAAATTTCATTGGTTGTTGGTCAGTTTTTATAAAAACTTGAATGTGGAGGACTTTACAAAAAACCTCCTTTTTTAACTAGACCCTAAATTATTTTGAGAGACATTATAAGGATGATAATTGGATCAAATCCCTGAATAAAGATATTGATCTAAATAATAAAAATGTGAAATGGGAAATTGTTCCAAGGAAATAGGATATAATTGTTTTCAAAACTAGGTGGGTGTCCAGTAATACACTCATTAACTATGTTAAAGTCCCTTAAAATAAATAATGGATAGTGTTAAAGAAGAAATATTAGATCAAAGTTATATATATTTATGATAAATTTACTCCCATAGCCTAGTTGGAAACTATTTGAGTTTTTATGGATATTTCAATGAAACTTTAGTAAAAATTATACCAAATGGATGTCAAATCTATCTTCACTAATGGAGATCTTAATGGGGGAGTATACATTGTGAAACCATATGGGTTTATTATGGATGAAAATGTGAGAAAGGTGTTCCAGTTAAGGAATTAATTCTATAATATAAATAAATCACTAAGGAACTAGTATGTATGATTGGATAAATACCTATTAAGGCTTGGTTTTTAGAGAGGTGGAGTTGATCACTCCCTCTCTATCCCCAGGTTCATCACCCATTGAGAGGGTCTAGGAGAAATTTGTGATTGTTCCAGATCAACACCAGACCAAATAGATGGGGTATTTTTATCTCAATAATCGTCCTAGGATTCATCAAATCTTTAACTAGAATAATTTAATCCTCTATAATAGGATAAAAAAATAAAAAGTGTGGCCTTAAAGAGTCCCCATCCCATAGTTTTGGGGGAATTTTCATCATCATAACCATAGAGGGTATCAATATTCTCTTGGTTTGGAGGTAAATATTAATGGTTGGCATCCCATATGTTCCCCTATCCACAAGATGATCCTATGCTATTCGGGTCCCATTTAGAAAACATGATTGTAAACTCCATCAAGGTCAATATCCATAGGCTTATATGGAAAGAGATTAAGGATAAGGAAATCAAAGCCCATTGGAGTTAGATGCCATAACATCCCATCCTAGCAAAGTTCTTGAGAAACAATCCCAATGAAAGTTGTGAAGAATCAAACAATTATGTTAAGAGTAATGGGGAAACTACTAATTACTCTTATACCTCTATACATTTTATTTCAAAAAGAAAAGATGATAATTTTTATCAAGACACAAATGAAGAGGGATTTAATATTGACAATATACCTTAACATGAGTATATTGATGGTTGTCATCCCATATATTCCTCCAGCTGCAAGAAGAACCTTTTCTATTCAGGGCCCATTTTTCAAAAACCATTGTAAACTCCCTCAAGGTGAATATTCATAGGCCGATATGGAAGGAGACTATGGATAAGGAAATCAAACCCCATTAGGGTCAAAATCCATAACATCCCATCCTTTCCAAGGTATTGATAAGCAATCCTAATGAATGTGATGAAGAATCATCCTATTATGTTGAGAGTAATGGGACATCTACCATTTCCTCATATACCTATGTGATTGTCATTACATTAAAAAAAGATGATAATTTTTATCAATATAAAAATAAAGTGGGGTGTAACATTGAAAACATAACCTAATAGTAGGATATTGATGGTTGAAATCCAATCAGTTCATCTAGCCTCATGATGATCCTATGTAATTTGGGGCCCATTTATAAAACACGATAACAAACTCCTTCAAGGTCAATATTCATTGTCTGAGATGGAAGGAGATAAAAGATAAGTAAATCAAACCCCATTGGGGTAAAAAGCCATAATAACCCATCCTGGCCAAGGGACTGTGAAAAAAACCTAATGAAAGTGGTAAAGAATCATTCTATTATGTTGATAGTAATGAGACAACTACCATTTCCTCATATACCTCTGGTAATGTTGTTGAAGTCAAAAATGATGATAATTTTTATCAAGATGAAAATGAAGAGGGATGTAATATTGAAAATATACCCCAACAGGAAGATATGGATGCACACTTTGAGGCTACAAGTACCTGAAACTAGAGAAGATTCCAAAACACGGATCCTTCAAATATTATTTTTCCACCTATATGATGGAACACCACTAAGGATAATGGGAAAGTAGTTTCCATATCCCACTCATCACCCATAAATGCTGAAATTCCTTCCCCGATAGAGTACTTTTCATAATATGTGAATGAGATACAAACTCTCAGATAAATCAATAAGGATCTACTCAAGGAAAATATTCCCACTATGTATAATATTCCAGAATAGATGAATATCCATCCTACCATACATTTGGAAAGAGATGATCCCCTAGAAATAGAAACATCTAAGCATCAGACTGGCTCTGGATTCAGGTAGTCAGTCTATATAAATGAGGAAGTCAAAGATGATTGTGAATGAACTCCATTATAGTGATATACTATCCCTTTCCTATGTGATCATTCAGTCTTAGATGGAATTGAAAATATTAGGAAGATGAAAATGGGACACCACATTAGGCCCTACCTGTTTCATATATACATGAGGTGGCATAGACAGAATTACCTCTGGAACTTATAAATACCATTGAGTCCCTAGCTACTCAAATGTAATCCCTTGAAGTTAATGAGGACCTTTGAATCCTATAATTAAATACATATCTTGAAATGGTGGATGAAACTTTTCCCCCACCCAATTTTTACAATCCGACCTTTCCCACCTTTGACAATGTGAGATATCCCGAATTGTATCTCACACACTACTTATCTTGATGTGGTCCGATGATGGGATCTTCAGATCATCCTAAGGAAACTAACATGACATGTTTTGTACATACCTTGATAGGGTCAGCCTTTATTTGGTAAAATAGTCTTACATCATGTTTTGTTACTGGATTGGAAGACCTTCATTATCAATTTGTTTACCAATTAATCTGAATATTTAGTAAATGAAAATTCTTGACCTGAAAAACAACATGAAATGTCAAACTTAGAGGGTGTTTAAATTAATAGTCATATGGAATAGTCTAACCTATCCACACATCATCCCTCTATCACATGAGAAATTTCTAGGACATTATGTTGAAAATCTCCTAGAGGAGCTATAAACACATCTGATCATGATTAAATATCCAGGTGGATTTTGTGAGATTGAATAAATGGAACAATATTTGGAAGATTCCATTTGGCAGACCCAAGATAATTCTAAACTCATTCCCTCATCATAAGTTAAATGGATTAGAAAAGATTAAACTTCTATTTTTACCCACAAAAAAGTGGCATAATTCATTCAAGCACCTAAGAAATTACAGAAAAACCCAATTACTCCAATAGAGAGACAAAAAAATCACACTCAACTAGAAATACAAAAGAGATCAGGGTCACATGATATATTAGGAACAAATTAATAAAGTATAATCATTATTAAATGAAAAATTCCATATTTATTTCATTTCATTCATGGATGATAACCTACTTAATATTCTATATTTTTATACACCAAATGAGTTCAAACCCACTGATTGTACCGTCTACATCCCTTTCCATAGATGGTTGGGTCACAATATCCAGGATTTATTCATTTTCAAATAAATCCTCTAAACAATGCATGATTTTGGATAGGTGATTTTGGATGACTATCTAGTACTGGTGGCGTGCATAACCATTTCCTATTCATGGGAAGAGGATTGATTGGAAGACAATTTCACATATTCCTAGGAATAAGTTAGAGAATTGGATGACTCGAAAGATAATTGACTATGCTCATGCGACCCTAAAAGAACAGCTTCTCAAATCAGTAGTGGACCTTTCACCTAGAAAAGTGACATCAGATCTGCCTCATAGATGTGGATGAAACCATCATATAAGGGTGGAGGCCACAAAGTAATAGTCATATTCCTCTCCTATGCAAACTTTGAAACTTCAATATTCTTTCCCTATTAAATCTAAATCATGGGTATCACCACACCAAGAAGAACCCTCATTGTATGAAGTGGTCATATTTGTCTATCTTAACATTATAGACTTGTTAGAACTCTTATATGATGAGGAATATTACTCCAAGTACTTGTTCCTTATACGTGACTTGGGAGCCAGAGGCTTAATCTGTAAGAGACGTGGATACAAAGGATATCATGGGGTTGTCAGACCCAATATTTTGGACACATCCCCCCCAGAGGACATATTTGAAACTTATAACTATGGGAAAACACTCGAGTGAGCCTAAACAAGACATATAAGTAACATATAACCATCCATTATTCATCCACACCTAGTCATCTTACATGACCTCCTAGAAGGGGTGAGATTGTCTGATCTACCCAGAGAATAGGAATGTCTCCATGAACTACATCATTGAGAAAAGATACATCCTCATCCTTTCCACAATCACTAGGACCATCTACCTCAAATACCGCATATATTAATCTTTATATTAATGAAAAACCCCATATTAGGAAGCACCAACCTCAACCACAAATGTATGAAATTATAATGTAGTTAGTGGTTTTCCCTTTCAAAATATCAATCTTAGATTCACTCCATTTTCAAAATAACTGAATTAAAAACACTTAGAATCCCTCCAAATCCCACAATATTTTAACATATAAGTTTCTATAAATGAGGTTTATTAACTGGAGACTATTCCATCCTAATTCCATATCACCCTCTCATTTCTATAGAATGATCAGAAAGAGGTCATCCACAAAAAAAAATCATACCTGTATATGATTCTAACAGAATCAATAATGTCTACATACAAAGGGATCTGAGTAAAAATGTCTCTAGGATTAACCTCATACTGATTGATAAACTCCAAAATTTGGGCTATCAAAAAGGGACATAACTACACAAAGATGACCATTCAAGGGTATGATAAGAGATAACAAAGACCTCTCAATAAGGCCAAGATCAAGGCTTACTTTTGAGATCTCATATTTATTAATGAGTTCATGGTTATGTAGTAAGAGACTGTATATAATTTCTTACTCTGAAGGCCATGTATTGTTAGTCACACAGAATTACCAGCAACATTTCATCAATGCTTGAAATACCCCATCGATGGAAAGGTTGATATATTTCATGGTGAAGGTTCACCATTAGATTCTTGAAAAGACACATATGTAGAAGATGTACTTTGCAAATGGGAAGGGAAAAAACAATAGTGGATGCCAATATACAGGTTGCCTCCCCAAATGTATTGGGAACCACCAATATGAATCCTTCCTTTATATACAATATGCTTTAACAATGTTAAAAATGGACATTATCAGTGCTAGTGAATCACTGACTACTATAGTGAGATAAAAAACCCTAGTCTGTTATCAACACTAAAAAAGCGTTGATAAAGGGGCATACTGGAGTGTGCTGTAATAGCACACTACAACACCCATGCTTTGTTCTTTAATAGCACACCGCAGCATAAAAAAAGGAAATTAGAAAAATTAGGTACAAATATATAATTTAAATGAAATAAAATTTACAATACAAATATAAGAAGAAAACTATATTATAGACAATTCAATCATCGATTTTTACAATTACATAAGTAAAAATTGTTACATATATTAAAAAATAGTTGTATTTCTATATATCTTGATCCTAACCCCATCTCAAGAGAAAAATAACTTTTATAAGAAAAAAATATCTTCTGTTAGAAATAATATAATGAAATAAATTAATAGTTTGTGTTAATTTTAAACTAAACTTTGAGTCATACAAGGAACTTTATGTATCAAAATGAGTTTCGGTTGATTCTTCCATGTCAACCCATTTATTTTTTATCTTCAATAATTATATCTATGAAAAATAGCTAAATAATTATAATATAAAAATGATAAGGTAATTAATTAAGTAATAGAATATTGAATGATAAGAAAACAATAATGGCTCATTTTCTCAGTTTTGGTGATGTTATGCGCATTTTAAACTAAAATGATACTTATATATTGAAAATATGCACATGCAGTAATACCAGTCACATCATGCATCTAATTTAGGTATGGATTATTCTTACACGTCTCAAATGACTTATGGTTCAATTTCATAAAGTTTCAAAACAATCTGAATTTGTTTGCTCATTTTTCCGAATGTCACTTGTCTTTTTTACTAAAATGTCATTTTAAACAGGAAACAAAAACTTTGACTCATAACAATAAAATCTTGTGTTGGTTTGACATGATACCAATTTTTAAAAATTAAAAATTTCTTATGAATCATTTTAGTTATTTAAAAAGACAATCCAAGCATGTTTTCCTAGTTTTCAGTGAGTGACACTTTTTGAACTTGAATGTAAATTATAAAATGATAAAAGAAATATTGAGTCAAACCAAACACATCGTGTATCAGATTAAGGCGAGGTTGATTCAAAAACATCAAAAACTACTTATGGATATTTTTACTAAAGTATCAAAAAATATATTAATGTGTTTTCTGAGTTTTGAGTAGACTAGTTGTACTTTTTACTAAAATTGATGTCAATTGTAAATAAAAAGACGCACTTTGAGTCATATCAAGAAAAAAATGTGTTGTATTGAGGTGAGGATGATACATAAACACCCCGAATGGAATATTTATTATTTTCATAAAGTATAAAAACTAGTATGAATTTTTTTATTAGTTTTGATTATGTCCCTTATCTTTTTTTACTAAAATGTCATTTTAAACTGGAAACATGCACTTTGAATCATAATGATCGAATCGTGTATCAGTTCGATATGATACCAACTCCTTTATGTCATAAATGAATTATTAATATATTTGATAAATTATCATGAAAATATGATCATGTTTTCATGGTTTTTATTGAGTGATATGTTTTAACAAAATTATCAATTTTAAAATGATAACAGACACATTAAGTAATACTAGGGAAATCATGTATCAGTTTTTGATTAGGCTAATTCCTACACATCAAAAATGAATTATGGATAATTTCCATAAAGTATAAAAATAATATGACTATGTTTGCTCAATTTTAAGTAGTTTAGTTGTCATTGTTACTTAAATTTACATGAATTATAAATAAAAAGACGGACTTGGAGTCATACTGGTCACACCGTGTATCATATTAAGGTTCTTACATGTCTCAAATGACTTTTGGATTGTTTTAATAAAGTATCAAAACAATATAAATTATTTTTATTGGTTTTCAGTACGTCAATTGTTTTTTACAAAAATTTAATTTTAAACTGAAAACACTCACTTTGAATCTTACCAATAACATAATGTATGATTTGATGTAAGACTAATTCCTACATGTCAAAAATGACTTATGAATCAGTTTACATAATTATATTGAAATTACAATATTGTTTTCTATTTTTTAGTGAGTGCACTTTTTTTATTTAAAATGTCGATTTTAAACAGATAACAGAAACATTGTGTCATAATGATCGCACCGTGCATTGAATTGAGGTGCAGATGATTCCAACACATATAAAATGAGTTATAGATCATTTCCTTATATTATAAAATAATAAAAATATTTTTTATATCTTTCTAGCATGATGGTTTTCTTTTTTACTTAAATAAATGTCAATTTTAAATAAAAATAAGCACTCTATTTCATACCATTCATTCTGTAGAATCCCAAAGATCGACATACATGGACATTACATTACTTTTACGGAATACTTAATACATAACAAAAATAGACACACATGGACCGTAATTGTTTAGTGTCTTTAGAAACTCAGAAAAAATAATCTTCTAATCGTGGTGAAAGATCTTCAACATCTCCCATAAAGATCTTCCCCTTTTGTTTTCTTACCTAAAACATTTTTTTATATCCTGGGTAAAAGAAAACATATAAAGGGTGAGTTTAAATTCTTAGTAAGTTAAATCATGGAAAAAATAAAACAAATCATATACATTTGAACTTAAAAAAACATAATGTTTAAACATCAAAATCTTGAGTAATGACATAAAACATGGCAGTACATAAGGAATAGATCATAAAGAAACATTAATCATGATAAAATAGCATGGGAATAAAACATGTAATTGTGGAAAAACATTAATCACATGATATGATTTCCATAGTAGCCAAGGTATTACTGCCAAGACCCTCTTAGTGGACAAAGTCCCTCACTGAACCGAGATTACATGTCGTTCCAACCTTGTATTACTGGACCGGATTTACTTTCTGTTTCAGCCATGTCTATCTAATGAGATATAAATATTAACCCAATGAATTGGAAGGAGATATAGGTCCCAACCATCTCATAATTAAATCATTCTTACATGTGCCACAACATAAACATAAATCAGTCATGATAACTCAAAGAATAAAATGGGTTTCATAAACATCATCCCATCATAACATAATCCATATAAAAAAATGGATATCATTTCATCAAAATAAAAATGAAACCATGAAAATCATAGAGACATTATACTTGAAACATAATCATACTAAATAATTTCATCTTAGATGGAAAATAGTTTTGACAAAACACTTGAAATTAATTCTTGAGGAAAATATCCTTTCTTCTTCGAAAACATTTTCTTTTCACAAAATGACATGAAAATTTAAAAGAAAAGTATTTTTTTGAAAGTAATTATGAAATATTGTAGAGTAAGATTCATGAAAATAATACATTCTAAAACTATAAAAATCCGTTCATTCTGTATAAGTTAAAAATAACATTCTTCTCATACTTTTGTCAGAAAAGTCAAAAAGTACCTCGTATGGTAAAAAAAAGAAAGATTCCTTCCATACGATGTGGTAAAAGTAGAAAAGGGTAAAAATGAATTTAAACATACATGGAATAAAATTAAACATTTTAGGAAAACATTTTGAGAACATATGAACATGGATAATAATCATAACCCCAGTAAATACATACGAATAAACAATCTCGGATAAGAATGAGATTGGAATAATTATCCCTTACCTTAGGTCTGATATGATTCATACGTATACAAACCTAATATATAATGATTTAAATAATGTAATTGAATTATTACTTAATCATATTCATTGTTTTGATATCATATATGGTTCACTTATGACTTTATATTACACGTTCTTTTGTAAATTCCATGTTAAAGCAACGTTTTTTGTGAATTCATCTTATTTATCGTACGTGTTTGGACTTGTTATTATTGATGTTATTATTAATTATATCATGATATACTTACTTCCAAAATGTAAATAATTATTTATATATCATATATATTCATTATATATCCATTATATACATGTATTTATAATAGTACATAACATATGGAGGTAAGAAATGAAATACATCCTTCATGGAGACGGTAAGCCGTACGTACACTTCAACGATACATTAATTTATATTTATTATTTTAATGGAATATTTATATTAAAATTCCAGTATAATATCGTATATAATATCATTAACTCCATCCTTTATACATCCCACATAAGGCATTAACGAATCACATCACTTTGAGGGGGTGGTAGTCCGCACTTCCTCAAATGAGATCATCGTATTATCCACTATGGAAACCATAAAGGCTTGATATAATTGGGAATTAAAGAAACATAAGGAAATAATTAACATAATATATATCATATATAAATACAGTTCCATCATAATGGCCACCATGAGAGGCAGTAGGAGAAAATCGAACAATCATCATTTCGTGAGGTGTTAGTTTTCCATCCAAAGAAACATTATGTTCTTTATCCATTAGATGGAGGTGTGTGTAAGTGTAGTTAGAATACTTATCATAACAACATCCTAGTATATTTAGTATACTATTGTTCTTACAAAATAAAGGATTAAAAAGAGTTTAGAGGTTGGAGAAGTAGAATAAAAGAAAACAACTTAAGAGAAACTGTAACCTTTAATTTGGGTAACTTCCTTTGGATAGAACCAAAAGGACTTCTTGGAGTGCCTTATGCCTAATTTAAGGCTTCAAGGGGGAGGAGAGGGATGTAGAGAGATTAATTGGGTAGAGTGTGGATGATAAAAATCGCTTGAGAGGTGTGTGGAATTGCATAGAAGTGGTCCCCTTTTATAATGGAGAGGAGGGGCTCTTTAGGAAAGTGTGAAAACGTTATTTTATTATAAACTTATATTCAGTTTAAAGAGGTCCAAAACACATTAATGTCAAATATAAGATGAATCATATTCTAAATATAATCTCCAATAGGAATTGGACAGGTTTTGGATAATATTTAAATCATTATAATCATAATTATTTAAATCATTTATTAATGAGGTAAATACTGCATCATTATTATGTTGTAAATAATTTAATTTATTTGATGTCTAAAAATTATAAAAAAATTCCAACATGTAGAAAATATATTTATATTTATAATTAATATTTATAGTCTAAAATATAATTTATATAGCCCCTTATGACAATTAATTACTAAAAGATTTTTGTTAATTCCAATTTTGTCTTTACATTAAATTAATTAATCTAATGTGTCATTGTCTTTCATAAGTGGATTCATGGGGTCCCAAAATAGACCCAATGATGCCCATGGTCTTCCATTACTCATCAAATAAGGTTAGGACAAGTGTCAAGGTAATTTTGAATTATTATAATACTCTTTTAACCTTGAATTACCCTATTTACCTTTAACCGCAGTAAATAAAAACCACAGTAGTTACTATTCATAATATCAAAAAAAATAAAATTAACCTATTAATATAATTTAAAGACACTGATTCCAAATATGAAATCCATTTTTCAAAATTCAAAAAACAGAAGTTGCAGTAATTAATTTAAAATTAATCCTGTATTTAAGCAAACGGGTTTTAAAAGTTAAAACATTTCCAAAGATTGAAATGTTTTTACATATGACTTCAATGTAAAATTAATTATAATGACATAAATTATATTAAATGGTAAAAATATATTCTATTTATACTTTAAAACCATTCAATATTATAATTTAACCATATAAATTATTATGACGAAAAAAGTTGTTTTTAATTAAAATATAGCGTGTTTTTTCTATTCATCAAAATGTGAAAGTTACCAGAATAATATGAAAAATTTATCCAAAGTAAATTTTTATTTCCTGATTCCAAATAAGAATTTTATTTTGTAAAATTGAACTTATAAACATGTCAAAAACTAGATTTAAAATGGGTGCGCCATCAAAAGGTGGTAAAACTGCATTTCTTGAAAAATACTTCTTTTATCCTAAAAACTAATTTTGTTTTCATAACTCATTCTATAAAATGTGTATGATGAATTATAATGTTATAAAATAAAAAATTCAGTTAATACTATTCATAATGGATAGTTTATAATATTATTATCATATATCATTGTTTAGTGAAACCCGGTATTGCGTACTACACACGCTATCGAGGAAGGTCACGATTGCGTGTAATGCAAGCCAAGTCAGGGTTGTGTGTTGTGCAAGACTCCTTTGTTGTTTTGTTATAACAGAATCCAACCATTTTTCATTTATACATTGAATATGTATATATATACACTAAATGTTGCGTAGAATGACTATTATCAAGCGAACACGAAATTGTGTGTAACACAATCTAAGAATAGTGTTACGTATACTGTAGGCTAATACGGTGTTACGTATATCCCAAGATAATCATGTTATAGCATAAAACACATGACATCAAATAAATTAAAAGGAATAATTATCATAAAATCTCGAGATGTTACATTCTACCCCCCTTAAAATTAATTTTTCCCTCAAAATTCGTCGGGGTTACAAATGGTTTACTACTTGAAAGTTTCTTTCATATAAACCAACGTCGTAAAAAGGAATACCAAACTGAACATTAAAAACCAAATTATAAAATGTAACGGTTAACCAAATTAACTAATAACTGAGTTTCCATATAAAAACCATAGGTAAAAATATGGATATGGAAGAGAAATCTAACCATTAAATTCTGATGGAGAGTGGTAGAGAACATGGCTATGAAAAAGCCAACAATCACAAAGCCATAAATTTGTGATGATCTAAGGTACCATCTAATTCACAGGATATGAGAGTACTAGGACAACATTTTTGTCTTTCAAGATAATTTTCCTAATGTTGAAGAATTTGAATTAGAAGAATACTTACTTTATTTTGGTACAATCTCACTGTTGTTTATGCCTTAAACAATTTCCACTTCATCTCTTAAAGAAATGAAGTTGAATTTGTCTTCTATAAAGTGTTAGCAGATCATGTGATAGAATGACAGGTCATTCCATTTGTCTCAATCATAAGGTTATAAATATATATATATATATATATATATATATATATATATATATTAGTCCATATATGGTGAGATTAATTATATATGGTTCCAAAAATGGACTTATACATCATCTATCATACTGCTTAATATAATAAAACTAGTTTCTACTAACTAGGGACTTCCTGTAGGCCAGTGGTAGGCGATGAAGGCCTTTCGCACATCGGTTGTGGGTTTGATTCCCGCAACCTTGTCCGATGCGACGGGTTGTCACCCATCTTGCAGTTTTTCCTTTTTCTAAAACTACATTATTATAACATTCTATCAATAATATCGAAAACAATTTCTAGCCTTAAAAAATACTAACTTATGTTCAATATAATCCATTCAAATCTTTAGGCTTATCTAAAATAGTTCTTTCCAAACTCATAGTATAATGAGAACGATTACTAAAAAGGTCATATAACAACCATGAAAATACCATCATTTATCCCTCATATATCTTGTTGGTCACATTCCAATCATGTGAATACCTTAATCATGTATTTTCTTGAAATATGAATACCCATTGAACCTTAGTGAAAACATGAATGATGTCAAAAGTTAAATCATTCCACATACCAAAATCCCAAAAATAATTCTATATACTCAAACCATGATATCACTTAGTCCTTATATCATTCATGAGCTCACGAATACTATCAAACAATTTATTTTCTCCTTATCCCATCATTATGTGCATATCATATGATTTCCAAAATTTTTGAATCACTTTTCATAGTTACAGATGCCTTATTCTTATGGAAAACCACAATGGACCAATATATAGCTCTTCCAAAAAGTACCTCAACAACATTATTCTTGAATAAAAAGACATAAACACTTCAAACCATCCTCTTCAATGATTGTCACGGAATAAGTCCTTCCTTGATTTATAAGTAACCTCTTAGGTCAGGACATTGAGTTGGGAAATGCCCATTTTCTCCACAGATAAGACATTGAACTCCATAACAGTCTGTCACTCTATGACCCTTCTCTCCACACAGATAACATCTTCCCCTACATTTGATGTATTCATCAATGTTCTTCTTCCCTTATTTATAAATCTCAATCTTCCTTTATCAATGATCCTCAACATTCGAACATGCATAAAAGTCTATCTTCCTCTTATTTGATGAATTAGGAATACCACTATATTTCACCTTGTTAATCATATATCGCGATGAATGATTCAACATAATCACAATACCATTCTCTCTTTGCATTACGCAATTTTTTTGCTCAATGTCACCAATTTGTCCATTGGATTCAAAGTTAACCGAATTACTTCTAGTTCCCTCCATTGACTAAAACACAAAAAGAATTCTGTGAGAGGAAAAACTCATACAAGGAAAATAACATAATCAAGGGGGAGTACCTTCCACATCTAACATCTTAGGATTAATTCTAATATCGTTACTGTAATTGTAGGACTATAACCTATACTTATACTTAACCTTAGGGACATCCCTAGTCATACCTTAGAAATATCACTAGAGATCTCACTAATGTTTTCGCATCCTAGTTTCCGAAGGATGACTAAACCCTTCCTCTGATACCAAATATAGAAGCCCGATGCTCAACGTACATGGAAATTACATTACATTTGTGGAATAATTAATACATAACAAAAATAGACACACAAGGATCGTAATTTTTTAGTGTCTTTGGATACTCGGAAAAATAATCTTCTAATCGTGGTGAAAGATCTTCAACATCTTCCATAAAGATCTTACCCTTTTGTTTCATACCTAAAACCGTTCTTTATATCCTGGGGAAAATAAAACATATAAAGGGTGAGCTCAAATGATCATTAAGGGTAAGCATGGATAAAATAAAACAAATCATATACATTTGAACTTAAAAACATGAACATAATGTTTAAACCTCAAAATCATGAGTATTGACAGAAAACATGGTAGTACATAAGGCATAGATCATAAAGAAACATTAATCATGATAAAATAGCATGGGAATAAAACATGTAAATGTGGAAAAACATTAAGCACATTATATTATTTCCATAGTAGCCAAGGCATTGCTGCCAAGACCATCTTAGTGGAAAAAGTCCCATACTAAACCGGGTTTACATGTCGTTCCAGCCTTGTATTATTGAACCAGATTTACTTTCCATTTCAGCCATGTCGATCTCATGAGATATAAATCTTTACCCAATGCATTGGAGGGAGATATAGGTCCCACCCATCTCATAATGAAATCATTCTTACGTGGGCCACAACATAAACATAAATCATTCATGATAACTCAAAGAATAAAATGGGTTTCATAAACATCATCCCATAATAACATAATCCATATAAAACAAATGGATATCATTTCATCATAAGAAATATGAAACCATGTAAATCATAGAGACATTATACTTGAAACATAATCATACTAAATAATTTCATCTTAGATAGAAAATAGTTTTGACAAAACACTTGAAATGAATTCTTGAGGAAAATATCCTTTATTCTTCGAAAACATTTTCTTTTCACAAAATGCCATGTAATTTTAAAAGAAAATGATTTTGTTGAAAGTACATATGAAATATTGTGGAGTATTATTCATGAAAATAATGGATTATTAAACCTTAAAAATCCGTTAATGCCGTATAAGTTAAAAATAACATTCTTCTCGTACTTTTGTCGGAAAAGTCAAAAAGTACCTCGTATGGTAAACAAAAGAAAGATTCCTTCAATACAATGTGGTAAAAGTAGAAAAAGGTAAAAATGACTTTAAACATACATGGAATAAATTTAAACATTTTATGAAAACATTTTGAGAACATATGGAAATGGATAATAATCATAACCCCAGTAAATACTTACGAATAAACAATCTCTGATAAGAATGAGATTGGAATAATTATCCCTTACCTTAGGTCCGATATGCTTCGTACGTATACGAACCTCCTGTATAATGATTTAAATAATGTCATTTACTTATTACAGAATCATATTAATTGTTATGATATCATATATGGTTCACTTATGACTTTATATTACACGTTCTTTTGTAAATCCCATGTTAAAGCAACGTTTTGGGTAAAATCATCTTATTTATCGTATGTGTTTGGACTTGTTGTTCTTGATGTTATTATTAATTATATACTTATTTACTTACATAAAAAATGTAAATAATGATTTATATATCATATATATTCATTATATATCCAGAATATACATGTATTTATAATAGTACATAACATATGGAGGTAAGAAATGAAATGCACCGTTCATGGAGACGGTAAGCCATACATACGCATGAACTCTACTTTAATTTCTATTTATTATTTTAATGGAATATTTATATAATAATTCCAGTATAATATCATATATAATATCATTAACTCCATCCTTTATACATCCCTCATAAGGCATTAACGAATCACATCACTTTGAGGGGGCGGTAGTCCGCACTTCCTCAAATGAGATCATTGTAATTACCCACTATGGAAACCATAAAGGTTTGATATAATTAGGAAGAAAAGAAGAATAAGAAAATAATATACATAATATATATCATATATAAATACAGTTCCATCATAATGGCCACCATGAGAGGGGGTATGAGAAAATTGAACAATCATCATTTCGTGAGCCGTTAGTTTTCCATCCATAGAAACATTATGTTTTTCATCCATTAGATGGAGGTGTGTGTAAGTGTAGTTCTAAATGTTCTCATTACAACATACTAGTATATTTAGGATACTGGTGTTTTTACAGAATAAAGAATTAAAAAGAGTTTAGGGGTTGGAGAAGTAGAATAAAAGAAAACAACTTAAGAGAAACTGTTACCTTGAATTTGGGTAAATTCCTTTGGATAGAACCAAAAGGACTTCTTGGAGTTCCTTCTACCTAATGTAAGGCTTGATGGGGTAGTATATGGATGTAGAGAGCTTAATTGAGCCGATTTTGGGTGAGCCAAATGGCTTGAGAGGTGTGTGGAATTGCATAGAAGTGGTCTCCTTTTATAATGGAGAGGAGGGACTCTTTACGAAATAGTGAAAACATTATTTTATTATAAACATATCATCGGTTTCAAGAAGTCGAAAACACATTAATATCTAATATAATATGACTCATATTAGAAATAAAATCATCCAATATGAATTGGACAGGTTTTGGATAATATTTTAATCATTATAAGTTTTTTTATTTAAATCATTTATCAATGTGGTAAATACTACATCATTATTGTGTCATAAATAATTTAATTTATTTGATGACTAAAAATTATAAACAAAATGCCAACATGTAGGAAATATTTTTATCTTTCCAATAAATATTTATAGTTGAAAGGATAATTTATATATCCCATTATAAGAATTAATTGATAAAAGATTTTTTAATTCCAATTGTGTCTTTACATTAAATTAATTAATCTAATGTGTCATTGTCTTTCATAAGTTGCTCCATGGTGTCCCAAAATCGACCCGAGGATGCCCATGGTCGGAAATTACTCATCAAATAAGGTTAGGACAAGTGTTAATGTAATTTTGAATTATTATTATATTCTTTTAACCTTGAATTACCCTATTTACCTTTAACCGCAGTAAATAAAAATTATCGTAGTAACAATTCATAATATCAAAAAAAATGTAACCTATTAAAATACTTTGGACCCAATGATTCCAAATATGAAATCCAATTTTCAAAATTCCAAATGAAGAAGTTTCAGTAATTAATTTAAAATTAATCCCATTGTTAAGAAAACGGGTTTTAAAAGTTAAAACATTGCCAAAGATTGAAAGGTTTTTACCTATGAATTCAATGTAAAATTAATGATAATGACATAAATTGTATTAAATGTTAAAAATATATTCTATTCATACTTTAAAACCATTCAATATTATAATTTAACCATATAAATTATTGTGACGAAAAATGTTGTTTTTTTTAAAATATAGCGTGTTTTTACTATTCATCAAAATATGAAAGTTACCAGAATAATATGAAAAATGTATCAAAAGTAGTTTTTTATATTCTAATTCCAAAGAAGAATTTTATTTTGTCAAATTTAACTTATAAACACTTCAGAAACTAGATTTAAAATGGGTGTGCCATCAAAAGGTGGTAAAACTGCATTTCTTGAAAAATACTTCTTTTATCCGAAAACCTGATTTTGTTTTCATACCTCATTCTAGAAAATGTGTAAGATAAATAATAATGTAATAAAATTAAAATTCAGTTAATACTATTCATAATGGATAGTTTATAATATTATTATAATATATCGTTGTTTAGTGAAACCCGGTATTGCGTACTACACACGCTATCGAGGAAGGTCGCAATTTCATGTAACGCAAGCCAAGTCAGGGTTGCGTGTTGTGAAAGACTCCTTTTTTGTTTCTTTATAAAATAATCCAACCATTTTCCATTTATACATTGAATATATATATATATATACACTCAATGTTGCGTAGAATGACTATTATCAAACGAACATGAAATTGTGTGTAACACAATCTAAGAATAGTGTTTCATATACTGCAGGCTAATACGTGTTGTGTATAGCACCAGATAATCTTGTTATAGCATAAAACACATGACATCAAATAAATTAGAAAGAATACTTATCCTAAAATCTCGGGATGTTACACATACCATGTGTAGGATTGAGGTGTGGCTAATTCTTACACGTCCTATTGTATAAAGAAATCTTAACTACAATTGTTTCCATGTTTCCATTTTCATTATCTATCAAACATTCAATAGTTCATATTTACATAGTGTTATTAGACAAAAACTTTTCTAATTGTTAAAATTCATAAGAGAAAATGAATCTCATTTTCCCATTATATCATGAGAAGTCACTAAAACGGGAACATGATCTTCCTATACTCTTCAATATTTCTAAAAATAGAAATATTTTTCAGATAATAACATAGAATCAATATGTAGTGTTAGCAGTTTGAGAAAGAAAGGAAATGAAAATGGAAAACATGGTAACATTGGAAGAAAGAATAATTTTATCTCTTTTGTGGATAGTTGTAGATATTTGAAAAAATATATGAATTCCCATAATATCATTGAAAAGAATTAGAAAAAAAATATTTAAATTAGCTTACAAATAGTATATAAAATGGTGAAAAAATTAATTAAATTAGTATTAGTAATTCAACTATTTATGATGGATGTATGTATTCTTAACGCATTTACCTATTGTCATTATCTCAATTGAAAGCTGGAAGTCCAATCCCTCATGAGCATGAGTAGCTTCAAAAAAACTACCCAAACCTAAGGAAGATAATCCACTTGTACATGAAAATAGTTATTATATGAGTATGAATAAAATGAAATAAATTAAACATAAATATGAAATAATACATTAATTCAATAGATAATGGTTTTACTATGAAAACATTGTTGAGTATAATGATATATAGATGATAAAACAAGAATGATGATAAAATAAAAACGTAAATATATATCTCCACGAAATAAATCAACAAGTGAGGAGGATGTGGAGAAAATAAGATACATTGGATTGAAGCTTTGAATCATCCTCATCATCTCATCATTTGAATATTTATCATTTTATTCTGCTTTTTGGCACTCATCCTCCATATCTTGTTGACATTCACATATATTGCTGAAAATACTCAAATTAGTAGTCTTCCATATGATGACTACTACACAATGTATTAAAAAAATCATAAAAGATATGGGTATAAGTCCCATGAAAAATATGAATAATAACTATTTGAGAGATGAAACTAATGAGGATGATAGTTGTACTCGATTATGTTATCTATAATGGGTAATGCCTCCCGTTGTGAGAATTTCATGGATGGTAATCAGATATTCCTAAGGGTGGAACCAAAAGGGAAAGTTAAATAATGGTATTTTTTTAGGTGGATTAAAGTAAAACATGAATAGTGTGCATTAGATGTGTAATGAATTAAATTAAGTGATTTTTAAGAAGTATTAAAGAGTGAGTTATCATTTTAGATATGGATATACTTTTACAAAGGTATAAAACACCAGATGAACCATTATTTGATTTGGGGTTGGTAAAAATTCATTGTAAATTATGTTTGAAAGAGAAATTTGATTTACGATAGTGAAAAATAGATCATATTTGATAATGTGAAAATTAAATAATAATTTAAAAATAGAGGTTGAGTTTTTTTTATGATTACAAGATTAAATTGATAGATATTTTTTATTAGATAAAACGTGGATATTGTGAATAGTTAAAATAATGATAGATCATCGAAGGAAATTAATGATTAATTGTGTAGAATGTGGGGGGAACAAAAAGATGAGGTAGAATAAAAATAATACATTGATTTTAAGGAAAAGTTAGAGGGATTATCAATTATCATAAATAAAATCAAGGATGAAATCATTGAATAAAATTTCATTGGTGATCGGATAATTTATGTAAAAACTCGAAGGAGTAAGACTCTAAAAAAACTAATTTTTTCAGGTAGATCCAAAATCATTTGGAGAGGAATGATAGAGATGACAATTGGATAAAATCTATGCTTGAAGAGATTGATCCAAATAATAATAATGTGACATGGGAAATTGTTGTTGGGATAGAGGATAGAAATGATTTCACAACCAAGTTGGTGTCCAATAATAAACTCATTGACTATGGAAAAGTGGCTCAAAATAAATAATGGATAATGTTAAAGGAGAACTCTTAGATCAAAGGAATATATACTTATGATAAATTTAATTCCATATATATTTGAAAACTGTTTTAATTTCTATGTATATTTCATTGAAAATGTAGTAAAAAGTATACCAAATTGATGTTAAACCTATGATCATCAGTGTTGTTCTTAATAGGGGATTATACATTGAGAAACTGGATGGGTTTATTATGGGGTAAAATGAGAGAATGATTTTTTATTTTTGTAATTCATTGTATAAGATAAATAAATCACTTTGGAACTGGTATTTATGGTTGGATAAATACCTAATAAGGCTTGGTTTTTAGAGAGGTAGAGTTAATCATACCCTCTACATCAATAAGGAGAATAATAAAAGGATGTTGGTGCTCATATATGTCAAAAAAAATAATATTTTAGGATTGAAGAAAGAACCATGATTTTTTTTGATCATATGAGGTACGAGATCGAGATGACTATAAATGGTGAAACATTTTCATTAGTTTATAGGAAATTCAAGGAAATCATAAGACATTAATTTGTCAATCCAAATATGAAAAAGTGGTTCCCATGTGATTTTTTTATGGAATATTCCAAATGAATGACAACACGTACTCTTATATTGATTAAATTTTCAAAACATTATGATTGTGAAGAGGAAGATTTCATGGAATATAGGTATCTGGGTCCCATTATACCTCACAACAATATGAATAATAAAACTAGTGCATGAATAATAAGATGATCAAGAAAAGGGATGATTTATTAAAAACACATACATGAACATGAACAATAAAACTAGTTCATGCATTTTATTCCATGAGTCAATATAATGCCCATGTATTGTATTGTAAATGACATTCATGATTTTATATTCACTTTTCACACATGAAATGATTGTTTAAATTATTAAAAACATACTATAAATAATAATCATACAATGATAATAACTTTTAATCATTGTAGAGGCCTAAAATAACATCTTTTCTTATTTTAATTATAAAAAGATATTTTGATAAAATCAAATCCCCTTAACAAAAACAAGAAATACTTTTTTATTATTTTATATTATATTTTAAATATAGAAACATTTGAATGAATATAAAACATGATTTAAAATTTGAATAACTTGAAAATAATTTCATATACATATATCTAAATAATATACATATATCTACATGATATTTCAAATGATGTTTAAAAATATATGTCTTTACATAATGAAAAAGTAATCACTTGTATTAACGTAATATGAATAAATAACTAATCAAAGGTAACTGTTACAATTCAAAGGAAATATAATTTTTATAAGAAAGATTATTAGAATAAAATTTTGATATATGAAAATAAATTCCCTTCTAAAAAATAAATCATGTTTAAATAAATAAACAATTAATCTCTATCAAATATTGTACTTCTAAAATAATATGATCCTAAAAATTAATCCATATAATAAAAAAAATTTCCTTTCTATTAAAATCTAAATATAAAAATAAAATGGGTAATCCCCCTTTCTTGTTTATAGAATATTTCATACTCTCATTATAGGAAGAAAAACTCACTAGAAAAACTCACTCTCTCTCACTGATATATGTGTGCAGCATACCAGTATGATGAAAGTAGGAAATGCATCACATGAAAGAATAATGAAGGTCAAGTCAAACCATTTAGAAAGACTCAAATTTATATTCTAATGATAAATAATGGATAATATTTTATTCATTCATTCAGTATGAGTATTGACGAGAAAGATTTTATTGTGTCCAATTATATAAATTTTTATTTTTTATTGATGTTTATATAATAGAAAAAAAATAAGAAAATGACATAGAGATAAATCTGGATATAGATATTGATTGAAAGTGTAAATATTTTCTGAAATTTCCCAGTCAGCATTCATGCTTCATTGAGAGGGGGATGGTGTGAATCAGTGATATCTTTTTCTTTTATGTTACCTTAATTCTAAAAAAGCCTTCCCCTCCTATTAAATAATTCTTTCTCTGCTGATTTCTAACAGAAAACACATTCATACGAACATAATAATTTACAATGTTCACTACTAATAAATAGTAGCTACGTCCTTGGTATAGTATGGAATCAATATAATACCATACAATCTACTATAAAACAATCCTTTGATATCGAATACAATGAGTATAATACACCCTTTAACTCATTTAGCAATTTAAATGCAATCCAATAGTGTTTGTGCTCCCTCTTAGCACAAATAGGGTAATATAATGTTTATATTATTCATGACAAACATTCACAAATCAAATCTATTAAAAAAAATTATTCTCTCTCATACCTAGAAGATGATAAGAACTTCATGGACTTTATAATGATACATAGTATGATACCCCAGTCTAATCTTGATGCACATAGAAAGCACTTCCCACTTAAATTTGGGTATACAATTCTACAACTCATAGAGATCCTTCACAAAGATCCTTCACAAAGCTCCCAAACATTGAAAATCACACCAATTCCCATATCCCAATTTTACCTCTATGAATAACACTTGTTTTGCAATTCTCAACAACCTGTTATGATACTCCTTCCTTTCATAGAGATCACTGCCTTCACAGAGATCACTGCCTTTGAGAACCTTCATAATGATTCAAGGGTTATAAGATTTTTTTGGTGTCCCTCTACACATATCAAGGGTGTCGAGGACTATTTATAGGAATTTCACATTGACTCTAGAACTTTACATCCACCTCAGTGCCACGCCAGCACGAAATCGCCGATCTCTAAAATTTGTGCCGAAATTCTCTCTCTTTCAGGAAGCTCCATTACTATTTTACAAATAGAAATTCTTTTCATAATCATGGAGTGTTCTATCAAATTCTTTGCTCCATTGGAATTCTCTTCACCTTCACCGCTATAATTATTTCTTTCAATGTTCATTTCCTCTACCATTCCAGAAGCTCATCGTACTCGCTGAACTCACTATAAAAATCCTTTTAACCATTGAGATTCACTCTTAATAAATTTCATTTTTGTAAATTTTTTGACTTTTCCAGGTTTTTGGGATATATTAAAGGAAATATAATTTTCTCAGTGCTCACCAAACTCTATATTTTCAGCCCCCAATATTTTGAAAAAATGTGAATACTATACCAAATTAAACACCTGCTTCAATAAAATCAATCATGCATATTGATAAAAACATTTCTCCCCATTCCTTTATAAAGCTTTCATAATAAGTTCTACAAAAATCTTATGATCTTTGTGAAATATATACCAGAAAAGAATCATCAGATTTACCATGGAATGTATTGTAACTTCCTTCTCTTCCCTTATCCACCTATAAAAAGTAAAGATATTTCCTTTATTATCAAACATTCATGATAACAAAATAAAATTTATGAAAAAATACTCTTCATTATCAGTTGTTCCTAAAAATCTCCCCACTTGGATTTTGTTTTCAACCAATATTCATTAATCACTAAAATTTTAATCATCAATAAAAGGATTAATTATCAACAATTATAATCCTACATGAGCTAACACAAATTTGGAATCAAGAATTATTGAAAAATAGACCATGATTTCAAAAATTAGTGACTATGGTACCACATCAACATTCCACCTCATCCTTCTTAAAAAACACCCTCAAATATCTCCACATCGTCAAAATTCCTGATATATTGTCAGCTTACCCAAAACTCACCCTTTGTGCTTGCTTCAATAATGATAGATTAATGAAACAATTATCCCCCTTGACAAGACTATCCAAAGGTAATATGAGAGAATGGATATAAACATGTACCTGAACCTTGATGAGATAGAGGTTGGACACCGATGTTCAACCTCAATTTATGAAATGATCCCTTCAGTAACTATTGTGATAATATATCTTCTACTTGTTCTGATGTAGGAATATATTCCAGATTCAACTCATTCTTCTCCACATACTCTTTGATGAAGTGGTACTTTATATCAATATGTTTTGAACGGGATTTTTTACATGATTCCTTGTAATATTGATTGCACTTTGATTTTCACAACACAAGATCAAGGGTATCATTACTTCTACAAGTATATCTTCCAACTGAATCTTCATCCACATGAGTTGGGTAGAATCTTGAGTGGAAGAAACATACCCATCTTGAACTATGCTAAGTGTCATTTAATTCTATTTATATTTATACCAGCTAACACAAATTTTACACAAAAAGAAAACTCCACTGGATGAGGATCTTCTATCAACAATATTTCCTACACAATCAATATCTTAATACCCAAAAAATCAATAACTTTGGATCCATCATACATGATTCCAAAACATTTAACACCTTTTATATATCTAGGAATTTATTTTCCACCAATAAAATGTGATTCTTTAGAAACTCTCTAAAATATTGCACATATGGTAACATTATAGATGATGTCGATCCTTTATGTAGTAAAATGTAACAAACTTCTGATCAGCTTTCAAAAATCATTCTGATCAACTTCCCTACCTTCTCCATCTTTGGAGAACTTGGTTCGTACTGAAATCGGTGTGGATACTAGATTTTAATTTTACATTCCAAAATTCTTTAGAATATTCTTAGCATAATTTCCACAATAAAGAAAAATGTGGTTCTTCTTCTGTAAAATTTGAAGCCCAAGAAATTATTTCATTTCTCCTAGTATGTACATCTCAAAAACTTCTTCATCTCCTCAACAAATATTTCACAAGCTCTTTCATCATTTCCAACAAATAAAATGTCATCAATGTAAACAATTATGATTAAAAAGAACTCCTGACATTCCATGATGTAAATATTGTTTTCAAATATACCTTTCTTTAAATTCATCCTCCTCATGCAAGTAACCAATTTTGAAATCCATTCCCTTGGGGCCTCTTTTAGTCCGTATAAATCCTTCTTAAACATGCACAAATAAATTTTATCTTTCTCAAAAAAAATCCACAAGATTGTTCAATTTAATCTTCTTTATAATGATATAAATTCAAGAATTAAGATTTAACATCCATTTGATAGATAATGTAACCGCATTGTGAAGTAATAAAAGGAAATATTCTGATTATTTCTAACCTTGACACTAGATCAAGGGTTTCATCTAAATCAATTCCTTCAATCTATGAGTAACCTTTTCACACTAATATTTCCTTATTCTTTATCCCTTTAGCTTCTTCATTCAAATTGTTTTGGAAAACCCATTTTTTACTAATAACATTTTTGTTATTAGGCTTGGACTTGAGCTCCCAAGTATCATTCTTTTCAGGCAGATCAAGCTCATCATTCATAGCCTGAGCCCATTCTGGATGCCCAAAATCTTCTTTCACATCATTAGTCTCCACTTTCTAATAAAAACAATTATGTGTTACAACATTCATGGTTCTTCTGGTTTGAACCCTATTATGTTGATCTCCAATATTTTTTTGAGCCCCAAACTTTCTTCCTTATCCTAGGATGAGTTGTTTGAATTTCATCCTCATCGCGTGAAATTAAAAATTCTGATTCTTCTTCTAGAGTAGGATTACCACTATCAGTAGCATTATGATAATTGTTAACAAAACCTATATTATCCTACTCACCTTCTATATCAGAAAAAGTATTATTTTTTTCTCAAAATTTTTAACCACTTTTGCATCTACAGAATCAAAAATTATTCCTAATTCTATTTTGTAACATTTATATACTCTTCCTTTTGGAACATATCCATGAAAAATTTCATCATTTCGTCTTTGGTAAAATTTTCTAGGGTTTTGACATTTATTATTTATAATGCATAGAATCCAAAAAACACTTAAGTGTTTTAGACTTTGAGTATTTCCATAAAACATTTTATAAAAATTCAAATCCTAATTTTTATTATAGAACCTTTGGTTCTGAATGTATACATCAGTAATCATGGCTAGCCTCCAATAATAATGAAAGATACCATGTTCAAGTAATATAGTTCTCCCCATTTCCACCAGATTTAAATTATTTCTTTTACTAACCCCATTTTGATGAGGTGTGTATGGTGAACTGAACTCATTCTAAATTTTTTTCTTCTCAATATTGTTTTCAAATGTTTTATTCTTATAATAACCTCCATTATCAGTTCTCAATGTCTTCACAGCATACTCACATTCCTTCTCTTCATTCCCCATGAAACTCTTAAACATTTTTAGCGAATCTAACTTATTTTATATACATAACATAGGTAATGCGATTAAAGTATTATATGAAAGAGATAAAGTACTTATCTCCTTTCATTGATTGTTTTCTCATGGGCCTATCGATATCAGAATGAATGTTTTCCATGGGTTTTTCTAAATAAATTTCTACTATAATATGCACTGAGATTATAATTTTTCCCTTTGAGAAAAATATTGAAACACCAATTTCTTCTTCTTGACATATCATGAAAATATTGAACATTGTCTCACTTCCAAAACATCATTATGTCTATCTGACAAACATGAAAAAACATTTTATGCCACAACTGGTTCTCATCCACCAAACCATGTAACATCAATTTTTTATTTCAAAAACATGGAATAAGTTTGCTTTTGTATGTTAGAAATTTGTAACTATCATTAAATCTTATTCACTTTTCCAAAAAAAACCCATAATTTCTGAAAATAACATTGTTTTACTTATTAAATAGTTATGGAACACTCATCGGATTGTGTTTCAGCACCTCAACAGATAATTTTTTCTGGGATTTCATCTTTTCTATCTCGATGATGGATGATCCAAAACCTTTTATCCTTAGAGATTAATCATTTCCAAATCTTACTATTGCTTCTTTAAATTCATTCAAAATCTTCAACTATATTAATTCACCTATCATATTAGAAAAAAAACCACTATCAATAATCCATGGAAAATCTCCTTTTGAATATTTTAAATCAGTTTAAAAACAAGAGCTTTGTGTTCTTCCTTTTCATTCTTCACCTCCAACTTATGATATTTGTTGAGAACATTTTCTTGTGCTAGAAACAAAACAAGAAACCCCTTAGAAATATTTCTAAGCTATTCACATCTTTAAAAAATAGTTTCCAATGGTTGTAAAATATTTTCAACATTCACACCATCCTTCTTAGATTTATTTTAAACTTGATTCTCATGCTTCTTATTTTGATTGTATTGACTCTCCCTCAAACCTTGTCTTCCATAACATATGGAATAATAGTAATGTTTCTGGTTGAACCAAGAAATATTCTCCATGTGTTTGAATCCACCACAATACAAGCAGTATCCATACAATGAATATCTCCCTCTAAAATATCCATACTGACCGGGGTAGTGAACATGCTTCCCAACACTCTTCTTAACAGTACTCTACTGACCATCAGCCTTTTTATTTTAAATCATAACTTTATTATTCATCTTAAATTTATGTTTAGACATATTAGAACTGTAAGTAGTAGAAATTTTTCTAAACTTGATATTGTTATATACTTATAATTTTTCAGCATTACTAACATTTCCCACATTCTTAGCCTTTATAGCTTTGTTCTTGTCAGAACTAGTTCAACCTTTATTGTCAAACATTGAAGGTAACTTTTTTTATATTTCATTGGTGCATTCATATTGGAACTTTCACCAGGTTCATAGATATAGTTTTTGAAACTTATATTCCTTTATATATTTTAGAAAGTTTCAGTTGGACATGTTCCAACGCTTCTTTTTTTTCCTTCATCTTTACTTGAATATTCTCATTACGATTTAGTTCACTCTCAAGATACTTCTTAAGATTATAAATCTCCTTTTCCTACCTGAATGTTTCTTCAGGAAAACTTTTATGATTGTTTATTTAGGAATAATCATTTATCAACTTCCTCTTTTCCTTTTTGTGCCTTCTGATCTTTCTCAAACATTCATTCAACTCTACTTTAAGAGGATATTCATGTTGAGTTTATTATTCTTTAAAACTGCTACTCCCATAATCTTCATTGTTAACTAATGCAATAAAGGTATTCTCTCTAGCTTTTTCAGAAAAATATTTCTCAGATTCATCTTCACTATCCTCTTCTCATCATCTTTGGAAAAAAGGATTCCCCTTTTGGATTTTAAGAACTTTTTATCTTTCTCTCTAGTAGAATATTTATCTTTATCACCTTTTTTCTTCCATGACTTTCTTGTACTTATATCTTCTTCATCACTATTTTCATCTTTCCCAGTTTTAGGGAAATTAACCTTAAAGTGTCCAATAGCTTCACATTCAAAAAATTTTACGGGAACTTTCCCTTTGTAGTTCCCTATACCTCTTTTCACATTATTAGAAAACAAGGATAATATTTCATAAAAAATTTGACATACCTCATCTTCAGAATCAGATTTACCAGGTTCATCATCAATGAGAATCTTCTTTAAATTCTATTTCTTGGTAACCTGAAAGAAAATTATCTACCACCTTTTTTTTTCCTATTCATAGTGTTATACCTTCACATTTTATAAGTGTTGAGATTGCTATGAAAATAATCCATATATAATGTTTTAGGTTATCTTTATTCCAATGATGAAACTTTATCATCAAACTTGTTGAGCAGAATTTTCAATATCTTTTCAACCACTGTAGAATCCTATAACTTTTCACCAACACATCTAATTTTCCTGAAAATTTCATTATTCTTAGTAAATAAGTCCCCAAATGATTCAAGCTCTCCCATTTTCAAATCCTTATACTTACATCCTCCAGATTTTAAGTTTTTCCTTATTCACTTTTTTATTTCCTTTAGATATGTTTTTCATCTTATCCCAGATATCGTAGGATATAGAGACACCTTTCACTCTTAAAAACTCGCTCTCAGAAAGTGATGAGAGTAAGTCATTTTTATCTCTTCCATCATTATTAATATTCTTCTTATAGGCAGGTGTAAGAGGAACTTTGTCATAAATTGGAGGATATTCATCTATTGTAGCATCAATAACTTCATACCCATGAGACATAAGATAATGTTGAAGTTTCTGAGTGCAGAAGAAGCATGGTTGGGATGACACCCAACATTGATTTTTATCATGATCAATGATTATTCGGGGATCAATATAATGATGAATGTCAGTCTCCATATAATAAAATATTTAGATAAATAAGAAAGAGGCGTGAAACCTTTAGAGAGGATCTTTCACATCATGTTTATAATTAATTTAATTAATTTTATAAAAAAATACCTAGATCTTTAGTATTTTTCTTCATTGATGATGTTGATCGTTCGGAATGACCCTTCTGTTTTATCTTGATTATCATGTATGGATCCAAACTAGAATCCCTCTAGTGGAGATCCACACGTGCTCTGATGGCCTCTGATCGATACTGCTCGTTCTACGGCTGTTAAGGCATCAAAACGAGTGTCTTGTGTCTGTCATTCTTGATCACTTATTATTCGTCCTTGAAGAATGTCTCTCGTTATTAAGAGGTGTGCAAAGGGGATCCAAGTGAGAAATTGTTTGGATCAACAATTATCAATTCACCAGGCATGTGGCGTGGTGTTTGGCACAATAGGCTTACTTCCCTATTTATATACACGGAATTTTAGTTACAATATTTAATTGCATAGAAAAAATTAAATACAATCATAAAATTATAGTAAACCAATGAATTTAATAATAACACTGCATCATTATTTATGGTGCTCCAACTTGTGCAAAACAAAATTATAAATAAAATTCTGCATCATAAAATAATAGCAGCATTATTTAAATTTGTGTTAATCGCTTAAATAATTATTTTATATCTTGCAAATAATTATTTTACTACCAGACAGACCTTGGTCCAATCGAACTCCACTTCCATTTATTGAACACACAAATAAATAAATAAATAAATTATTCTCTAAAATTAATATTTTATTTACAAACTGGAAGATAATTATTTATTAAATGTTCAACAAAATAAATAAATATATTATATATAATTTATGTGATCATTGTAACTTGAATAAAATTATTTCATAGTCTTGAGAATAATATTTATATCATTAATTAATTTCAAATAGAATTTAATAGAAACCACCAAAACACTTAGTGTGAGACCCTCTAGGATTCTTTCTCGTTGGCATTAGGCGGCCTTGCCTAAAGTCCTAGAGTACTTTCTAGCAACAGGTCAAGGCACCCAAGACAAATAAAATAAGGTTGCAACGATGACATCCACATAAGAAGGATCACTATGTAATATAATACCTTTGTCACAATATCACATCAAGCATGTTTCATGATTATGACATCATCTTTTATGCTTGATAAAATGTTCTTTGACTACATTAAATAAACTCATCGTTACACCATGGACATGGAATTTCATGCAATGGTTCTATTTCAATAAAAGGGCCTAGATATCATCTTCCATAAATGGGAGGGACAAATCCTTCCTCGATTTATCCATTAATAACATGCCACTCGTGACGCACCCAACATACCCTACTTCCCGCCAACTGTCTGCATGATGGTTTTCATCAGTAAATCAAAGTGTGTAAGTCGTGACACGTATTAATGATAATCATAAATTCTAAGGATCGTTACAAATGCTCGCAGATAGAAATATCTGATGACACCAAAACATGCAGAATTCTTACTAGCAGGTTTGTTATCAAAATCTCCTATCTTGAAGATTACTAAGTGAAAACATCATGAGATGAAGTCTCATCTTCTTACAAGTACTCACTCCTGATGTTTGGTAAGCTATGTGTCCCATCATATCATGTAATACAACCACATAACTATATTCAAGAATATTTTTATATCATTTCAAGGTTCTCATCATATTGGGGAACTTCTATGACCTTATCAATGTAACAAATACTATATGAAATTATTACATCATAATCATGCAGAATAATGAACAATATTTGATAATACATTAAATATCTATGTAATCAATGTAAAACAAGTTGGTTCTAGGACACAAACTCTTACAAACTCCAACTCGAAATAAAGACAACTACCAATGACTTTTAGTTCTCTAGTCCTCACATAATGATCATGTTTCTGATGTGTCAAGGCTTTAGTCAGGGGGTCCTCCATGTCATCTTTTGTGGAAATAATACTCACTACAACTTACCCTTTCTAAGAAAAATACATCAAGAAATGATACTTCTGAAGTATTGCTTCGTCCACTAATGTGACCTTGGATCTTTTGGGAGATCCACCGCTGCAGTATTATCACAATATAGTGTGATGGGATTTATACTGCTAGGTATTACATCTAGATTCTATATAAAGCTCTGCATCCAAATTGCTTCTTTAGCTGCCTCAAAATCTATGATATACTCAGACTCTATAGTTGAATATGTGACCACACTCTACTTTGAACTCTTCCATCTCACTGCACCTCCATTAAATGTGAAGATGTATCCCATTTGAGACTTCATGTAATTTAGATCAGTCTAGAAACTAGCATCTTCATATCCTCTGTTGACTGGTTCCTCATCTCCTCAATAAAACAGGAAAATATCCTTAGTACACATCAGATACTTTAGGATAGTCTTGACCGCCATCAAATGGCGGTCACCTGGGTTAGCTTGATATCTCCCTACTGCACTCAATGTGTAGGTGACATTCAGCCTAGTACATAGCATGGTATACATGACTGACCCAATCACTAATGCATAAGGAGTTCTTTCCATTAACTTTCTTTCCTCATGCTTCTGAGGACACGGTTTCTTGGAAAGACGAATTCCATGTAACCATGGAAAAAATACCCTTTTGGATTGTTCCATACTGAATATCTTTAGTATCTAATCAATGTATGTACATTGACTTAGGCCCAGAAATATCTTGTATTTTTCACAATGTATCTTGATCCCAAGAATATGTGCTTCCTCCCCCAATTATTTCACATTGAATCATTGATTCAGCCATTCCTTAATAAACTGTAAGACTGGTATCTCATTTCCAAAAAATAATATTTCATCAACATAAACTATTAGGAAAGCAACCGGACTCCCATTAAACCGTTTGTAGACACAAGGCTCACATTAATTCTTGATAAAACCAAATTCTTTTATGGCATCATCAAAATGAATGTTCCATGACCTAGATGCTTTCTTTAATCCATAAAATGATTTCGGCTACTTGCATACCTTATTTTCATCCTTTGGAGTCACAAACCCTTTAGTTTGTGTCATTTAGACATCTTCCTGAAGGTTCCCATTAAGGAATGTTGTTTTGACATCCATTTTCCAAATATCATAGTCATGGTAAGCCACAATGGCAAGTAGAAATTTGATGGATTTCAGAATTGCAACTTGTGATAAGGTTTCATCGTAGTCAATTCCTTGACGTTGTTTAAAAACTTTTGCAACCAGTCATTCCTCATAGGTACTGACTTGTCATCCCATATCTATTTTATTCATGAATACCCATTTCCAACCAATATGCTTTATATCAATTGGTTGATCTACCAAAATCCAGACTTGGTTTTGGTACATGGAATCCATTTCATAATTCAGGGATTCTTGCCACATGGCGACGTCTGTGCCACATACTGCTTCCTTGTAGGTTAGAGTATCATTATTATCAACTAATAAGCATTCCCCATCCTTGGTAACTAGGAAACTATACCATTCCGGTTCTCTAGCTTCTCGTTTACTCCTATGCAGTACTTGTGTCTCTAGAACAAATTCTTCTTCCATGGGGCTTTGTGTAATATGTTCTTATACCAAATCTTGTGTACCTTGATCCTCGAATTCATCAAATTTTATCTCGCTCCCAATATCTCTTTTGAGGATGTGCACCCTCTCAAGGAATATGGCATGTCTTGACACTATAAACTTTTTTCTAAGGGGTTGTATATGTAATATACCCTTGTTTCCTTGCGGTATCCTATAAAGGTACACTTTGTGCCTCGGGGTGCGATTTTGTTACTTGAAGAGGCATTAACAAATGCTTCGCTACCTCAAACATGTAAATTCAATAACATAGATTTTCTTCCACTCTAGAACTCGTATAGAATTCAATTTATCGATTTTGTTGGTACAATGTTTTGTATGTGTGCCGCTGTTTGTAACGCATATCCCCAAAATAATAATGGAATACTCTCATGACTCATCATTGATCTCACCATGTTCCAAAGGGTGTGGTTCCTCCTTTCTCTTACACCATTCCACTGGGGCGTGTTTAGAGGAGTGAGTTGGGATATGATCCCAAACTCCAGTAAGTAATCAATGATGTCTTGATTAATATATTCTCCACCTTGGCCTATGTGGTGTTTCTTAATCTTCTTACTAAGATGGTTCTCAACATTGTTATTTTATTCTTTGAACTTATCAAAATAATCTGACTTATACCTCATTATGTAGATATATCCATATATTCTAAAATCATCAGTAAACGTTATGAAGTATGAGTACCCTCCCCTTGCTTCAACTGGAAATGGTCCACACACATCGGTATAAAACAATTCAAGAAGTTATTTATCCCGTTAACCTTTCCCACTAAAGGGGGATTTGGTCATTTTTCCTTGTAAACATGAATGACATAATCCAAGTGGTTTTAGTTTGAAAGAATCTAAATATCCATCTTGATATAACATTGTCAAGAGTATCTCGTTTATATGACCTAGGTGGTGATGCCAAAGTTGGGTGTGGTATGAGTCATGTGAAGTATCTTTGTTATCTATTTCCATTACTTTGTTTGTGTAATCCAACACGTAAAGTCTGTTGTATAAATGTTCCCTACCATAACAAAAGTTATATTTGTGAAAGAAGCAAAATTCATTTCCAAAATTGAAAAAAAAATATTCTTTATCTAATCTGGATATAGAAATAATGTTTTTTGAAACAGAATGCACATAATAACAGCCCTTTAACACCAAGATCATCCCAGTTGGCAATGTGAGTTGGTTGTCCCCAACAATTACAGCAGTAATTCTGGCTCCATTGGCTACTCGTAGATCTACCTCCCATCCATCAAGCTTCCTGAATCTACTTGGTTCCTGTATTTGGATACATTTTTGAGCACCAAAAGCTGTATCTAATAAAAAATTTGTAGAAACAGATAGATTTCATTTGATAAAAAATGCACATGAAGCATCCCCTTGCTTCTTAGGCTAGGAACAGTTCTTCTTCCTGTGGCCCTTCTTTCCACATGTGAAACAAACAACCTCTTGTTCCATTGCCTCCCCTTTGATCTTCCTTTTCTTGGAAGGCCGTGAAGAAGCTCTGTTCTTAAATATCTCTTCATTTACTTTATTCTTAATCACCATAAGTACATAAGGCTTTTTTCCCTTCATATCTTTGTCTACATAGAGAATGAGGATAAGAAGATCAGATAGATAATTTTCAAAGTTGATTATATTGAAATTGACAACATTGTTAGATATGCATTGAGGGAGTGATGAATGAATGATATTGGTACCCAGTTATTTGGGGATTTTAACCCTAGAACCTCCTGGCGCTCAATGTAGCCAGTGATCTTGACTACATGAGGCTAGCTAGGGCACTTTCTCTAAGCTTACACTGAATGCGTGCCTTAGATATCTCAAACATTTCCTATCTTTCTCTCTCCTAGTAAATACCACGGAGGTTCTTGAGCATGCTATAATCATCCATTTTCTCATGATAATTCATGATCTCACTAGACATTGATGATAGAATCAAACATTGAATGTCGACCACGTTGTTCATATGTTTCTCATAGACCAGAAAATCCTAATCACCTGCCTCTTTAGCAGGCGGATCAGGTAATGTTCAATCAAGCACGTAAGACTTCTGTTCATGGCGTAGGATAACCCAAAGTCATCTAAACCATTCCTGGAAGTTACTGCTGGTGAGGATGTTGTCTTTATCCATAATTAATCGTAGGGAGAGTGTGGTTGATGAGTTTATTATTTTTATTCTATAATTAAAAGAACATACAATTATTACTTTATTAATTACATTTTACAAGAAATAATAAATTTTATTAAGTCTCCCACTATTTTATTAAGTCCCAATAGCCCTAACCATTGAACTCGGAATGTCCAGTTGCCAAGAAATTATAGTTGAAAGGATCCATATTCCACTTTGTATGAACCCAACAAGGGTTGTTCAAGTTATTATAAGGTATTTATATTGGTAGGTCTTTCCCAACAGTGGGCTTGCAGCTCCTCGATATGTTGAGTGGACTCCTCAATCCTGAAATCATGACTTTGTATTTCCTCAACTCTTACCTCCAATATTAAACCATGTCTAACAAGGGAAACTTTTCTTGATGTAATGTGGTTAAGTCAACCGAAAACCATTCATAAGGTCTTTCGTTATAAAATTATGTGTCCCAACAAGGTTTGGTCAAACACATAGTTTTTTATGTTTTTTCCTTAATCACGTAATGGAAGGCTTGTTCTGACTTCATATTTTATTTGAGTGATTTTTATCTCTTATTCATGAATTGATTATTATAATTATCACATGCTTGTAAATATTGAGTGTAACTTACTTAAGTGATTATCCATTTCTTGATAATATTTATGCACATGTCTGGTATATTTTAGTACCATATTGCATGCTGGTTTAATTAATTAATTATGTGATCATGAAAACACATCCAAAATGATAAACCATGCAACTGATAGAAATAAAATAATGTTAATGGCATGATCACGAGCTTTTATAAAGGTTAGTTTATCTATAGTATGATAATATAACACTGACCTAGGGAAGAAAAACCTTTAACCTTTGGGGTTCATGTTTACAGCTTCCTCCAGTACAACTCTATGTCTCCTAGGATTGGTTTCGTCTCATCTCCAACTTGAACAACCTCCAATATCTTGGGAGTTCCATCCATTACATATTCCTTTTTTTAACTGACATGTATGTGAGGGGTAAAGGGGGGGTTTACATAAAAGAACCCTTGGGAACGCAGAACCTACATATAAATGAGGAGAAGGCTCGTAGGCCAACAAATTTAATTCAAATAAATAAATTAAATGAAACCGTCCACATACAAATGTCTTGGTCTAGCTCATGATCATCCATAAATGCAACAATATTTATGCATAAATATAACTAGAAATCAATTCATTAATCATTATTGTTTAAGATAAATCATGCTTGAATAAATTAATTATCATCATTAATTTATCAATCCTTTTATCTTAAACCCTTTTCTGAATTTCCTTGATATTATCATCAATCAAAATTTTAAAATAATACATTCATTTGAAATTATCTTGGCACTTAACTTGTACCTTGGAGTCAACCTGGTGAATTCCTATTCATAACTACCCAGTGAGTATAAATAAACATTACACAAATGTTAAATTAAACACTTATATATAAAACACCTATCACATGTTGTGTCTCATCTTTATGCCCGGACAATGGTACACGTCTCAATGGTTTGTATAATATAATAATAAATTTTAATAAATCTGCATAATTTGGATGAGTACACAATATGTAGTTCCAACTACATGGAGTGTATTATTTTTCACCGTCTATCCAAAGTACACACCCGGGAAAACTTCATGGGAGTATACTTTGAGAATCTTTGGAGTACACGGTGTGTCCAGTGGGCCACATCCTGTGTAGTTCCTCATTAAACAGTCTCCAGCCAGGAAAGATGTGTACGGGGAACACGGTCCAACACTAACTAGAAGGGACTACATGTCGTGTCCAATGGGACACACAACATGTAATCCAGAAACATCATGCCACCTGTTCCTGGTTAACACACAAAGTCATTTAAGACTTTGAAACAGTCCAGCACAAGGCTTGGTTTGGTGAACCGGTCTGATACATTGAATCCTAACTACACGATGTGTACTACTGAATACATGTTGTGTGTTCTGGTGTTGTATGGACAAGAAGCTTTGGAACCTCCGAATGAGATCATCTCTTTTTTTTAATCAAAATTAAATTAAAAGATCATTTCTGTAAGGTGAACAAGAAACGAAAAAGGAGGAATGGATCTCGAGATTCATATTTTCAGAACAGTTAACTTGAATTGAAACAACTAAATTATTAAATGTGTAATTCATCAAAGAAATATTTAAATAATTATAAACTGTGATTTAACCTCTCTATGATACCACTTGATGGTTCTGAGCGCGGTAGAAGTGTGTTTGGGACAACACCAAAATTTGATTTTTATCATGATCAATTATTATTTTGGGATCAATACGACGTAGAGTGCCAGTCTCCATGAAATATAATCAAATATTTAGATAATGAAGAATGAGTCCCAAAACCTTTAAGGGAGTAAATTTCACATCATGTTTGTAGTTAATTTCATAAAAATACATGGATATTTGGTATATTTCTTCATTGATGATATTGATCATCTGAAATGACCCTTCTGAATTATCTCATTGCGTGATTAAGGATCCAATCTAGAATCCCTCTAGAGGTGATCCACACGTGCTTCGATGGCCTCTAATCGACACCACTCGTTCTCCGGGAGATATCACGACGAAGAGAGTGTCTTGTGTTGGTCATTATTGATCACTTGTTCTTCGGCCTGGAAGAATGTATCTCATTTTTTAGAGGGTAGAGAATAGGATTCGAGAGAGAAATTGTTTGGCTCAACAATTCTCAATTCACCTGGTGTGTGGTGTGGTGTTTGGCACAATAGGTGTACTTTCCTATTTATATACATGTAATTTCAGTTACAATATTTAATTTCATAGCAACAATTAAATAAATTCATGAAATTAGAGACAATACATTCATTTAATAATAATACCGCGTCATTATTTATGGTGCACGGACTTACATAAAATGGAATTATAAATAAAATTCAACGTCATAAAATAATAGCAGTGTTATTTTAATTTGTTCCAATTAGTTAAATAATTATTTAACATCTTGAAAATAATTATTTTACTATTGGAATGACCTTGGTCCACTCAAAAACTACTTCCATTTATTTAACATCAAAATAAATAAATAAATAATGTATTCTCTTAAATAAATATTTTATTTACAAACTAGTAAATAAGTATTTATTAAATGTTCAATAAAATAAATAAATATATTTTATTTAATTTATGAGATCATTGTAACTTGCATAATATTATTTCATGGTCTTGAGAATAATATTTAGTCCATTAATTAAATTCAAATAGAATTTAATTGAGACCACAAAAAACACATAGTTTGTGACCCTCTAGGATTATTTCTCATTGGCATTATGCGGGCTTGCCGAAAGTCCATGAGTACTATCTAGCAATGGGTCAAGGCACCCAAAAGGAAGGATGTAAAGTGGCAACAACGAAATCCACATATGAACACTAACTGTTTAATATAATTCCATTTTCACGATATCTAATCAAATGGGTTTCATGATTTTGTCATCAACATTTATGCTTGACATGTCATTCTTTGTATACCTGAAATAAACTCATCGCTAAACCATGGACATGGAATTTTGCACGAGGGTTCTATTTCAATCAAAGGGATGAGATTCCAACTTCCATAAATGGAAGCGGAAAATCCTTCCTCGACTTCCCCTTTAATAACAAGCCACTCATGACACACCCAACGTACCCTACTTCCTGCTAACTGCCTATGTGATGGTTTTTGTTAATAAATCTAAGAGCCTAAACCGTGACACTTATTAATGATAATCTTAAAGTCTAAGGATCATTACACATGCTCACAGATAAAAATATTTGATGAAACCAAAACATGCAGAATTCCTACTAGCGGGTCTGCTCTCATAATCCCAAATCTTGAAGATTACCAAGTGTGAACTTCATGAGAGGAAGTCTCATCTACTTATGAGTACTCGTACCTGACGATATGCATGCTATGTGTCATATTATAGCATGTTATCCAGCCACAGAACTATATTTAAGAATACTGTTATAGCATTTCAAGTTTATCATCATAGCAGGGAACTTCCATGACCTTATCAATGCAACAAATACTATAAGACATTATTACATCATAGTCATGTAGAACAATGAACAATATGTAATAATACATTTAATATCCACGTAATAAATTTAGAACAAGTTGGTTATATGACACCAACTCTTACAAAGGTGTCATTATAAAATTATATATGAGATAATTATTTCTATCAAATATCAAAATCCCCTTACTATTCATGAAATATAGATTCTCCATCAAAACATCTCTTTAAAACCTCAAGAAAGAATAAACATAGGGAACCTAGCGCTATGATACTAATTGAAGTTTCCCAGTCAGTATTTAAGTATCATTGAGAGGGGGAGGGGGTGAATCAGTGATATATTTTCTTTTTATGTTTTCTGAATTAGGAAAAAACCTTCGCATCCTATTAAAAAATTCCATCTTTTCTGATTTCAAACCAAACACACATTCATAGGAACACAACAATTTACAATGTTCACTACTCAACTATAGTATATACATCCTTGGTATGGTATGGAAACAGTCCAATATCACACAATCAACTAGAAAACAATAAATTGATGTGGAAAACAATGAGTGGAAAATGACCTTTCACTCGAGTAGCACTTTGAAAAAATCCAATAGTGTGTGTGCTACCTCTTAGCGCAAATAGGGTAATGCAATGTTTTTTCACTTCTTGAAAAACTTAAAAAAAACAATCTCTAAAAAAAATTATTCTATTTCCTACACAAAAGTTGATAGGAACTTCTTGGACTTCATAATTATACTAGGTTTGATACCCCATTCTAATCTTGATGCACATAGAATGCACTACCCACATAAATTTTGGTATATAATTATGTAACTCATAGAGCCCCTTTGTTAATCTCTAACAGGAAGCTCCCACCCTTTACAAAGAAAACTAGTTCACATAGCTCACAAGTTTTCATAGCACACTATTTCATAGAGCTCAAGTTGACATTTTCAAAGTACACTTCTTTCTTAATGCTCAAAATCCCTCCATAAAGCTTCTTCCTTTCATAGAGTTTACGACCTTCATAGTGCTCACTTCATTTGTGACCCTTCTTAATGATTCAAGAGTTCTGGGATTTTCTTTGTGTCTATCTACACTTATAAAGGGGGGTCAAGGCCTATTTATAGGTGTTTCCCATCAACTCTGGAACCTTCCCGCCACCTCAGCACCCCATCAACACCAAATCACAGAGCTTTGAAATTTATGCCAAAATTATCTCTGTTTCACAAAGTTCCGTTTCTATTTTCTAGATCGCAATTATTTTTCTAATAATGGAAATTCCATCAAATATATTTCACTATCATTATGCTTCTTATTTTTTTGCACCACCTCAATTCTTTTCACCTTCATCTTCTTAATGCTCACCTGTAATGTTCCTTTCCTCCATCATATGTGAAGCTCATCGTACTCGAAGAGCCCTCCATCAGAATCCTTTAATCCTATTTTATTAACTTTTAATATAGTAAGTTTTTACATTATTAATTCATTTATCGTGTTTTGATGATATCTTAAAGGAAATACACTCTTCATAATTCTCAAAAAGATCCAAATTTTGGACCCCAAATGTTTAGAAAATAGTGGAAAATTGTGCCACCTTAGACGTCTTCTTTGGAAAAAAACACCATGATGATTGATAGAAACTTTTCTCCCCATTTAATATATAAACCTTTCATCATATATTCTCCAAAAAACATATGATCTTTATGAAATACTGGCCAACAAAGAATCCTCAAATTTACCATGGAAAGTATTGTAGCTTTTCTGTCTTCCCTCATCCATGTATACAAAGTGAATAGATTTCATTTATAAAGACCCATATTTCCCATGTAATTTTTTTAATTATATGGAATTATTATGAGTGTCAAAAATTATGACATTGCGTGATTCCAATTCAGGGTGTGCTCTGAATTAATTTCTTATCTTTTTTTAAGGTACGTTCAGTAAACGTGGGAGTGGAATTTTCTAACATTTGAACTGGTGCTTGGATTAAAAATCCGAGGACACCGTTGAATCCGCAACACCATGATTCTTTTAAGGGATAATTTAATTTGAACAAAGTAGATCTATAGAAAAAGTTATGTTTTGTGAATATTTTTAAAATAAATAAAATTAAATAATTTTATTTTTTTATTTTGTTTCAATCTTATCCTCCAACGAACAAGTAGAGGTGGGACTAACGATGTGTCAAGCCATTAAATGGACTGACCTTTCATTACCAGGTAATAATGTCTTTGGTGAATTGGGAAACTGCCTAATTAATGAGCCCCCATTAATTATCCACACCATTAGACACCCTCCCCATCTCCAATTTATATGGAGCTTTGGAGTGGTGTATGCACAGCTTCTCCAAGCAGTGAAGTGTTGAAGGAGTATCGAGATGCCAAACCATTGGAAGACAGAGCCAGTTTTGGGGAGCAGTGACGAGCGACACCAAAACCCCAAACTGAAGGACAATATGCAAGCAGTGTCGTTGGAAGCCTATGGTAGGAATGAAGATCACTAATCCACCTCCAAGCACGAACATTCTCCAATGGGTTTACGAGGTAGGGGTTTCATTTCTTGTTTATTACAAGTGATTTTTATTGAACCCTTATATTCTCCATTGTGATTACAAGTTAACGTAGAGGGTGTGGGCCTAAAGAACCCATCCCTAACCCTCTGATACTTTTCTATCGTTGTTCCCTCTGTAGAAGACCTCTGCATGGTGGCCCTGATCGGTTACGAAGGATGCAATGCACCGACGTGCACCATAAGAGGAGGTCATGGAAAAACGTTTTGGCGGTCATCAGAGCGGCTGGCACCATCCAGACGAAGAGGAGGTGGGGCGCACCATCGCGCACCACCGGTGAGAATGGGTCCATGGCTCGTCGTTCGCTGCGATTGAAGGAGGTGGCTGAAACATCAGCTAACTGCAGAAGGGGAGGAGGCGCAACCAATGCACCGCCAGAGAGTGGAGAGGCGGTGCACCTAGTGCACCGCCGGTGACCAGAGGGCCGAGGCCATAGCTGTTGTGGAGGAGGAAGAACTTGCATCTCTGGTGGGTTCCATGGAGACCGGGAGGTGACCATGTCGAACCACCATTTTAGAAGTTGAACGACCTCTAGGCTATTTAGGATATCAGGGGACCCCCCCTTACCAGCTTGGCGGACCGCGGCCCGCCCACCTGCGGGCCCCACCGCACGTGGCCGATTGGCCTTACAAGTGGCCCCGGTCACCCCCCCCCCCCCCCGCGCGGTCTAGGCCTCCCCAGTGTGGGTCGGGCCTCCCCACATCGGGCCGGGCCGCCCCACGGCTGCGCCTCACGCGGACAGCCGCCTGCCGAGCGGGCCAGGCCGTGCCCCGCTGCAGGCCGAGCCACCCCCTCGTGGGTCGGGCCTCCCCACTACAGGCTTAGATGTCTCCTAGTGGGCTGGGATTCCCCCTTGTGGGTTGGGATGGACCTCGACCATCCTAGCTAGGTCGGACCCATATCGGGTCGGGCCAGGTCGGACCAGACCCGGGACCAACTGAACCCAAAAAACACTTAAAGGGCCTCATCTTAAGAACCAGATGACTATTTGATGAACATTATATGGAATTGGGATCCTTGGATCAATAAGGTCCTTTTTGTATTTTTTACTTCAGTTTTGGAAACAGTTGGTGTATGGTCGGGTTGGAACGAACCTGCATCCAACCGGGCCCCTTGAACTAAAATGATTAGAACTTATGGACTGGGTGTCCGATTGACGCACCGTCTGTCACGTTGGAACCCTTACAACATTGAGGTCCTTTGAGATACTACTTTTTGGAGCTTAGTTCTGGTCAGTGTACAACCGATATCTCGAGAGTCAGATTCTACCGAACTCGAGCGCATTGGGTGCGAGGAATCCTATGGCAAGCTATAATGTGAAGAAAGAACATTCACCCTATGTGGGTCATCATCAATCAGATCCTATGTGGTTCAGTGCTCAAAAATCCTGTGTGGGTCAGCTTATACCGATCCTTTGTGGGTCAGATCCTATGTGGGTCTGTGGGGGTTAGTTACCTATTGATCCTCTGTGGGGAAGATCCTATGTCGGTCAGTGGTGGTTAGTTACCTATCGATCATGTGTGGGTCATAATTAGTGCTTCTTAATATAATAAGATGATCTAGCCCTACCACTAATCATCTATACTTATGTACTTAAGTTATACATGATTCTGAGTTGAGTATTTCCACCTTCATGGTGTTACCTGTGTTGAACTTCTATCTTGGTGGTGTTACCTGTGTGGTAATTCTACTTTCGTGGTGTTACCTATGTGGTACTTCTCTCTTGGTGGTGTTACATGTGTGGTACTTATATCTTCGTGGTGTAAACTATGTGGTGCTTCTAGCTTCGTGGTATTACCTTTGTGTTACTTCTATCTTCGTGGTGTTATCTGTGTGCTGCTTCTATCTTCTTGCTATTAACTATATGGTACTTTTATCTTCATGGTGATACATTTGTAGAACTTATACCTTTGTGGTGTTGTCTTCATGGTGTTACATGTGTGGTACTTCTATTTTAGTAATGTTACCTATGTGGTATTTCTACCTTCACGGTGTGACATTTTTGGTATTCATTCCTCATGTATGAGATGAGTATGTCCATGATATATTAGGTATATGTATGGGCATATACCTAAGTGGAGTTGAGGTCTTGCATTGTGTATTTAACTTTTTTGAATTATTGGAGACTTACGGGGGTCTCGGGGTCCCTTCTGAGAATCGTTATACTCACCCATGCACAAGCTATGCTTGTACCATGTTTTGTCTTGTGCAGACAATGAAGAGCCTTGATTGAGGCTGAGGGATCTAGGACTGGACGATACTCAGAGGTGGAAAATTGGTCATGATGTGACCCAGGGACTACTGATTGTGAGTTGTACCTACCCTTCAGGTATAATCATTGGTGGACGATCCATGATATGATTTTCACTTTTTAGTTGTTTTTTAATTTTCAGTTGTACTTCTAATTTACCATTTTGGCTTGTATTCTGGCCCCCTTTACTTTCAACACACTTTTACTACAGTAGTTTACAATGTGGTTTCTTCTTTTGGTGTTCTTAGTTTGAGTATCTATACAAGTTAAAAGGCAATTCCTTCCCATTATAGGGATATGCTTTTCCGGTGCTAGTCATCTTCCCCTGGCCTATGGAAAGAGGGTACGGGGTAGTCACGACACGGGCCCTGAGATACAGGTCATGGAAAAGTTGTATCAAAGGATTCAGTTCTATTGAAGAACTAGGAATCTGATCTTTTCAGTGTGGTAATAGTGTTAAGTGTTATGAGTGTATTTTCGTGTTTGGGGAATCTAGTGTTGGTGCGGTGGCTGACGTATCCATACAACAGGACCTTGAATTCTGATTTCTGACTCAGTGCACAAAAACACTGATTGTGTGTGTTTTGAAATGTTTCCTTTTTTGAGTCATCTCACCATTTATAACTTATTGACCACGACATAACTGTTCTCTTTCATGATGCTACCACGTAGACTGATAGCCAGGATTCCTGAGAGAGTATGCGATGACGACCCACCGAGTGATGAGGCCTTAGTGTAGGGACCTCTTACAGTGTTAGCACCTTCGGGTGGTGTACCAGTAGCACCAATACCCATTGGAATCCATTTCCACCAGCCCCATCAGCAGAGGATGCATGCCGACTGAGCGTGTCACATGAGTTTTAGCAACAGAGGCCTCCATGGTTCCCAGGAGTGATGGACCCGCAGGAAGCTGAGGACTGGCTGGAGGTCGTAGTCAAAGTTTTCTTCCTGGTTGGGACACAAGTTGACCTTATGGTGATCCTAACAGCCAGTCATTTTCAGGAAGCATCCGGGAAATGGTGTAGATTGATACTCTAGATACACTATGAGGTGAACCCCATCTAGGCGGACTTCAATTTCCTTTTTAGGGAAGAGTTTTTCCAAGCGACCTTACGCATTGTGAGTATATAAGAGCTACTACACTTACAGCAGGGCAACATGACTTTGGCCCAGTACTCAGCGAGGTTCACTGATCTCTCCCACTACTCCACCGACATGGCACATGACCCTTTCTTCAGGTTGCAGACCATTGAGTAGGGTCTCCAATGGGATATCAGAGCATCTATGATATCGCTTCGCATACCGACATAGGCTAGGGTGCTAGAGCGAGTTATTTTTGTGGATAACTTCCTATATGTGTAGGCATCGATAGCAAGAGTCACCACCAGATGTCAGGTAGTAGAGTCATCCACAACAGGTAATAGGCAGATGATGTCGGGGCCCAATTGGGCCAGACCATCTGGTGGACGACCTCAGGATATAGGGTTAGTGGTGCGGGGAAACAGGACAGAGGAGGATAGCTGAGGAGCGGACATGGCTACACGTGCAACAGGTAGGGTCACATGGCTCGTGACTACCCGACCCACCATATGGACAACCAATAGTCAGTCGAGGGACCATCAATGCATAGGGAGAGATTCCATCGTGGAGGTCCACACACAGCAGGAAGATGTGGTAGAGGAGTTGTCCATGCAGTAGGCGGTGGGCGGCAATTAGAGGTTCAACCGCCACCACCTCCTGGTGCTCCACACCAACCACAGGGAGCAGAAGGTCAGAGACAAGCTCAACTCCAGGAAGCTGAGGCCTACGTCCATGACGCTCTGGATATGATTATTAGTATGATTTGTGTCTACTCCATTTTAGTTGTAGTAATTATAGACACAGGTTCCAGTCACCCTTTTATTGCCACGTCCCTCATTCACAGCTTAGAGATTTTGGTGGAGCCGTTGGCTCGATCCTTATGGCTAGAGACTCTTACAGAAGTAGATTCGATGATTACACACTGGTGCCGACAGTGTGACCATACTCTAGGAGGCAAGAGATTTGGCTGGGATCTTCTAACAGTGGTGTCAAGGACATACAACGTCATCTTGGGTATGGACTGGTTATCCATAGTCCATTCTCAAATTAACTGTATTTGGTGCAAAGTGTGGTGTGTTTGCGAGGATGAGACCATGTTTTACTTAACCAGCAAGAAGGGAACCATTGTAGCATGGGGTGGACTTACTTGGATGAGGGTGCATCCAATCACACATTAGTTGGCTATCCTTACCCTTGGAGTTGTAGATGTTCAAAGTTTGAGCTATCCTGTTGTGGTGGACCAGTATGTCTATGTCTTTCCAGATGATGTTCCAAGACTAAATCCTTATATAGAGGTGGACTTTTACATCAACCTATACCATAGGACGACACCGATATCTACACCATTATATCATATTTCTTCTGTAGATCTTTGTGAGTTATGGGTATAGCTAGAGGACTTGCAAAGGAAGGGGTACATAAGGCCCATTGTTTCTCCATGTGTAGCCCCAATTTGGTTCTCCTAGAAGGAATTTAGAAGTTTGAGACTCTATGTGGAATACCAACGCCTGAACCAGGTGACTGTGAAGAACACGTATCAATATCCGAGGATTGATGATCTTTTCAATTAGCTAAAGGGAGCTCATTGGTTTTCAAACATAGACCTCAGATTAGGCTATCATCAGATCAGAGTAAGAGATGAGGATGTGCATAAGACAACCTTTAGATGTCGGTATGACCACTATGAGTTCTTGGTTATTCCATTCAGTGTGAACAAACCCCCTAAAATTTTCATGCGAATCATGAACATGATCTTCTAGCTATACCTATATCGCTTTGTGGTTGTCTTCATCGATGAAATCTTGATATACTCAGCGACAGAGGAGGAGCATGCCTATCATCTACAGATAGTACTGGATACACTCCGAGAGCACCAGTTACATGGTATTCTCTTTAAGTGGTAGTTCTGGATATGAGATTCCACTTTATGGGACATGTTATCTCAAAGGGTGGAGTTGCAGTGGGTCCAGCGAAGATAGAGGTTGTACTTTCATAGGAGTCACCATAGAGTATGACCAAGGTGTAGAGTTTCCTGCGGTTGACTGGAAATTGCTAGAGATTCGTTCCTAACTTTTCCTGAGTTGTGGCACCCTTTTCAGTAATAAATAAGAATGGACAACCCTTCGTACGGATGGATAGATTCCAATAGAGTTTTCAAGAGATGAGGCAGAGACTGACGGGTTCATCCATCATGAGGCTACCAAAAGAGGGTGTTGGGTGTGTCATCTACTGTGACACATCAGGGACCGAACATGGGTGTGTTCTGATGTAGGAGTAAGAAATCATCATCTAAAGCTCACGAAAGTTGATGTAACATGATAAGTTCTACACTACCCACAACCTGGAGATAGAAGCATTATTATTTTCCCTAAAGATGGGGTGACATTACTTAATGGAGAACATTTTACTATCTACTCTGATCATAGGAGTCTCAGTTATATCTTCTCTCAGAAGGAATTGAACCTGAAACAATTGAAATGGTTAGAGTTCCTCAAGGACTATGACTTTGAGATAGTCTATACTCATGGGAAGGGGAACGTGGTAGCAGATGCACTCAGCATGAGGTCTGGTCTATAGTTTCTATGTGAGGTGACAAAACAGCTAGCCACATTACAGATATCCTTCATGGATAGAGATGGAGCATCATACCACCAGCATATGATAGTCACTCCCCCACTCCTTTATCAAGTTAGGGAGGTGCAGCTTGGGGACATTGACTGCGAGGCTCAACGTACTCAGATATCCTCAGGACAAGAACCTGATGGATTATCTGAAGGTGGGGGAACGTTAACCTCCTTACACTACTGGAAATATCACCTATACCCACGGTTTCATGAACCGCGGGCTAGAGTGGCGTCGCAATAGCTCTATACCCACGGTTCATACAAAATCATGGGAGAGATCTGTACTGAGTTGATCCAAAAGTTCTCATACTCAATCAGAATTCCTCTGACTAGATCAAAACCAGTTCCAAGAAAGAATAGGAGTTAACTGTGCAGAAACAAATAATCCAAGCCATAATATCCAGATAAAAAATAGTAGACCTTTGTAGTAGGTATAAATCCTCAAAATGATCATGACTGCCCAGAAATAATCCAGATACAAAAACAGATCAGTGCAGAAGAATGCATCATATAAAGAGCTTGTTTAAAGACCCCAAAACCAGGAAGGATCTATAGCCGCAGGCCCAATTAAGAACATCCAGTAGCAGAAATAAATCTGGCAAAGAGCTAAACATCGAAAAAATCTACGACAACTTTAATGAGCATCCTCGTCAGAACAGTCAGAGGATTGCGAGTATTCAGGCAGAGGTTCAGAAGGAAATGGTTGTGGAGGAATCTCAAGGGTAGAGCTTTTAGCCACAAAAGATCTTGTGAAAATGGTTCTCTCATGGCTGGCATTCTCTTTATAGATAATAATATGTTGAATATGAATATAGAAGATGCAGACATTCACCAAAATTCTGGTTTTTATAGAGGATCTAAAACTAATTGAGGGAAGAATTTTGATTTGTGTCTGGATGCAGTGGGTATACAGTTAACACTGCCAAAATTTATGATGAAATGGTCATGAAAGGGTTTACTCAATGTATCAAGACTTATAATTCCCTTCTAAATGCACTGGCTCAATTGGGAAATTTGAAAGCAGCAGAATCCATCATTCTAGACATGAAAATAAACAACACGCTACTCTCACACACTCAAACTACTCACTAACTCCATGATTCTTGTTGTCCGACTCTTCACTATCAAAGAATGAATTTACACCAACATAGGTGTATCAATTCTTCTCCATTTTCATCTAATGATGAACTCAATGAATATCCAATAGGAATAACTCCTAGATCTCCTTTCTCTAACTTTCCATCCCACATATGGAAATCCTTAGTTCTCTCTTTCTCCATGCTTGTTGTTGTCCTACTCTTCACTAACAATGAATGAATTTACACCAACATAGGTGTATCAATTCTGCTCCACATTCATCAAATGATGAACTCAAGGAAACTCCAATAATAATACCTCATAGATCTCCTTTCTCTGACTTTCCATCCCACATAAGGAAATCCTTAGTTCTCTCTTTGTATCTTTGAGATCTATTGCTATTGGTATATTCCAATAGATTTATTCCTTCTTTTGAAAGAAAAATATATCTATTTCTTATATCTATATAATCACCATGTCACCTTCCAAATATCGATTCATGATCACCAATTTAATTCACTGATATTCTTTCTGAAAGATAGAAATTTTTAACCTACAAGTCTGTTATGTCTATTCTAAAATAGTGTGTTCATTACCACCATGGTGTGGAACCTTCATCTTCCAGTAATACCTACAAAACATTTCATGTTCATTACTTCGAAATAAGCCTCTAACATGAATACCACAAACATCAAATCTATGACTATATCAGTGAACCTCATTGTATCAAACATGAATATGATGAAAAAAATCATTTGATGATGCATTTGTTGGTCGACTCAGAAACCATATTCAGGACCATTTGGACTTCGGAATTTATGAAGATTTTTCTTGGGAAATATGATTTCAAGTACTTGGTAGAATTTGGAAATATATGTACAGTAGCCGATGTGTTTATATGTTTCCTTTTTGTAACACCTCACTCTTTTCTTGCATTTTAATTTAAAGTGCAAGGTAATAATTATCGACATCAAAAGAAACTAATTTCTCAACACACTCATATTAAACCCACCTAGATGATGAGTAATCAATTATATTACTCAACCCATCATAGCGGTTGAAGCATTATAGAATTTATTGTCCTAAATTTACAAGATGAGTTATTGATTCTAATCTGAAGTGAATCAAAAAGATGATAGATGAAGAAAGGTGCACATTTGGAAGATATGTTGAAGTGAATAAAGAATGAAGATACATTTTCAAAAGATGACTCGTAGACAAAAGATATTTTTTATCCAAAAGATAAAGTACCGATCACCGGAAGTAGAGGAATCAATGGAATCTAAATGAGACAACCTTGAAAAAGTTCATAAGACTTTACTAGATGATAAAAGATCTTAAAAACATGGAATAAATTCTCATAGTGAGACATAAGATTAACAGTTTCTTACGTGATATATAGGAAGATAATATGTATGTGTTACAACAAAGTGATAAATTAGGTTTATCTGCTTGAAATTATTTTAGGTTTCTCGATTTTATACTGACCATTTAATGTAACAATCATCATGAATGTTTGAAAATAGTTCATGGTTCATGCTAAGTATGGAAGATGGATTTTTTCTATGATTTATGGAGAAGTATCTGAATGTTTTTATTCTAAAACATGAACCAAAAATATGAAGGAGTTTGGAATGTGAATCTATAAATTAAATCAATAGATGCTACGGATTCTCCTAGAGAATCACATACTAGGAAGAAATTCCAAAAGGTGAAGTAGAAATTAAAGAGGTTGATGTGGAAGGCTGAAAGTTAGTAATTCTTCTTACTCCAGTTGATGTAAATCCGAATGTGTTTTGAGTGTTGAATGTTTTATTTACTAATTTAAATGTTTAATAGGTTCATGAGTAGAATATAAGTATCTAAAAGTTAGAAAATCAAAAGTTAAGAAAAACAGAGTTATTCAAAAGCTAATTGCTTGGAAAAGGACCTTGTATAGGAGCTTATATAAAGTAAGCATGAAAATTAAGAAACAACATGAAGTCACCATGGTTGTCCTTAGAAAACAGTGTGAAGAGAAGATGATGGCAGTTCATGCTAAAAATAATTCTCCCATTGAGAATTTAGAAGAACTACTAAAGGTGAAGGAGTTGAGGGTCACTAAGCTGCAGGAAGAGTTCCATGTAGTGAGAGAGAAGCCTAAAACAATAGAAAATAGCAAGAAGAGTTTTGTTCTAGCATCAAGATGTATACAGTACAAATCCATGGGTAATTTAAGAAGGCCATATAGAATGATGTTACCACAGTGACATGTCTATGACATTTCAACCATACCACTATGAAGCATAAATGGAAGAATGATGGAGCATCTCTTACAAGGGGAAAGAGGGATGAAAAAACTCAAAATATCATGCTTCATAGGAAGAATTATTTACCAGTGAGCTGGTCATTACAAAAGGGGTTAATTCCAATTCATGCAATGAGGAGGTTTGTCCAAGTGTTTCACATCAATGAAAAACCTGGAAAAATAATGGAAGGGTTTGGTTCACAAGGATCAACCACATAACACAGAATGAGGATATTGGAGATACCCCCTACCCACTTTCTCTATATTGTTTAAACTGATGAGTGTATTGATTTAGGGGAAATTCAATCCAAGGGGGAGTTACACTATGTTTTCATCAAAAGAAGACGCGTTGAGGATTTGAGGAATAATTTTAGTGAAATAGGTGTTTAAATCTATTACCTTGAAGGCCGCAAGCTAGAATCTGTCCAGCTGTATTGTTAAATCTATTATCTTGGGGATTTAATGATGGAATCTGATTGTATTTTCTAGAAATAGTTTTTTCTATGCTGAAATCTTTCAATAAAGACTGTATGTGAAAGAATATTATGAAATCAATGGCAACATAAATTTTTGAAATAATGTCGTCTCATCCATCGCCTTGGAGAACACTATGGTGAATATGTAAAGACATTCTAGAATATGTCTGTGCATGCTGAAATATTATAAAACAGTGAATATCATGGCTTATTTGAAGTGATATAGGTGTCAAATTCATGTACCTTGACCCCCAAAATTTTTGATACATGCTTAGAAGACTCCAAAAGTGAGTTCAGAACCTATCTGATGATGATAGATACAATGGAATGCACCCTGAAAAATAGACAGTTTGTTTGAAATACATATAATACACTATCTCCACTGAAGTATTGCATTTTTTAATGTTAAAGGAATTAATTTAGTACTCATTTAAGATAACAGTCGAATACCTGAGTATTTGACATATTGAAGGTTGAACTGTAAAATCGTGTGCCAATGACACATAAAAAGATGTATACATAGAATGAATTTTCTGCAGAAAACATGGGTGAATTTTGTAACAACATAAAGTCTAAAATTCTGGTAGAAGAATGTAAAAGTTAAAATAATAGAAGTACCATGCTAGTAAATCCATTTCTGATTATGTTGTTGCTGAAATGATCCAACAGTTCTCCATGTCTAAAATGATCCAACCGTTCTACATGTTGATTGATTGTAGAGTAGTTTCTTAGAATAGTTCAATATACCTCATGAAAAGTAACGATAATATTTGTAAACTATGAATTGATTTATCAGAAAAAGGATAAAATTCTGGTAGTGTAGTGTATTTGAGACATATAATTACAGCAAATTGTGACCCATCTGATCATTGATCAGTACAATAGAGAGATACAATTCAAGCATGGAGTTGCAATGAAATAGAATTTTATGGTACTGTACAATATACAAAAGCTGGGAATGTAATGATAGAGGTAAAAAACTGGAAGAGTTAAAATAATAGTTATTTCATCCAAAAAATCCTCCATGTTGCAGATTTGTATGTAAAAAAGGACATGATAAAAAAAATACACAGAAACGTAGCTAAAGACAAGGTGCACACAATGAATGGAAATACTTATAGAACACTAAAATTAGATATAATTATGATGAAATAATGTTAAATAGAAATGAATAGGTTATTTTTAAGTGAATGTTTATAAAATGAAATTTACATGTTGATAATAACAGATGCTGAGACATGTAGAACAGATTGAGACAAAATTCAAGTTGGAAAATTGAAATAAATACACTGATTCTGGTCTAACATGTTGTAGAGCATTAGCAGAATTTGTAAATAATACAGGTTGCAATAAGTTGACTCCGTAATAGTACAATCATTTTAATGTATAGATATCCTAATGGACTTAGATAACATACCTTGAGGAAGGGAATGCAGTTGTTGAACAAAGGACAGCCTGAGTACAATGTCCATTCATATTTGTATATATTACATTAGAAAATGCAGGATAAAGGAGCAGGGGGCTTTATCAGGCTTACCGTTACTTTTGTAGGAGACTTAATTTCAGGTGGTCAATGGATGAATGTATAGATATCATTAATGCACTGGATACCACATTTGCATACGAAGAAATTTAATATCTTAGTTGTAGTGATGCGAAGGAAAGTAAAAAATGTAGAGTATAAAAAATTACTAATTACAAAGAATTAGTAGATAAGGTATTAAAGTAGAGAAAATAAAAAAATGTTCTGAATGAAGAATTATGTATTTCCTATATATATATAATTTAAAACAAAGTTTCAGGAGCCTACCAAATCACGAGCAGCGAGCATGCCTAAATATTAGAACCTAGTCATCTAGTGTTTCCTAAAAGAAAACAGGGCTTCATAAATGAAGAATGTTTCACAAAGGTTAGGCAAGAGTAATTGACGAATGTTGCGAAAAAAACACAGTTTCAAAAATCAATAAAACTGTAGGAGAAGTAAATTGTTCCCTTTTGTATACTGAAATCCCATCATTTTAACATGACTACATAAATGTAGAAATGTTTTCTAGTCGCCTAAATTAACAATAACATTAGAGATTCAATGAACTGCGATGATAAAATAATTGAAGACAATAAACATTGGTTTGATAAAAAGTGATGGCTGTGAGAAAATAATGATCATATAAGTACAAATAAAAAGGACCCATGGACCACAATTTCTGGAGAACAATTTAAATAGATATATAGAGCAGAATGCTTGTGTTCAAATGCATAGTATTACTGCTTCACTGAATAGTGTTTAACTGTAATTAAATCAAAGAGGTCAGTAGGCTTAATAGGTCAACGGCATAATGAAAACATACCTTATATGGAGGTTTCAAGTTTGATTATCCGAATTAGGTATAGTACATGGAGGAAACGAAGCTGTGGGACGCAGCCGAATTTATCAGTAGTGGAGATGGATATAAAAAATTAAACTTCAAATCCTAGACAGTTGACGGGGTTACCAACACTGGAATATAGAATATGTCGACGGCGCAGAGATTGAAAGGTGGGATTTAGATGTTCTATGAAAACCTAAAAATTTACATAGGTTTATACCTGTGATTACTATGTCGCGGTTACCGAAGGTGGAGCAGATGACGGACGCGAATGCTGAGATGAACGCAGAGGCAGGAAGGCGGGGACCGAGAGGCGCAGGTTGGGAAGTTGGGGTGGAGGGAGGGAGGCGGACGCGGAGGGAGGGAAGCGGGGGCCGGCAGGCGAATGCGGAGGGAGCGAGGCGACAGTCGATAGGTGGGGGGCTGGGATGCTGAGGCCGGGATGTCGAGGTGGAGGCCGAGGCGGGGAGGGGAGGGGAGGGGGATGGGAGTGGAGATTAGGGCTCGTCGAAGGGGAGGGGGAGGAAAAGCCCGAGTGTGGGTGGGTTTATTCCCACGGTTTTTAACAAACCGTAGACATTGGATTAGAAAAATGACCTATCCCCACGGTTGTTCTAAACCGTGGGTATAGAACTGTTGGGTTAGAGCCAATTTCCAGTAGTGTTAGAGGATGTACCATGGTACAAGTGGTGATACGAGAGGAGGTGTTGAGGAGATCCATACATCCCCTATGGTGGTACATCATAGTGTGGTGAAGATGTACCTGGACCATTGGAATCATCACGGGTGACCATGGTTGAAGAAAGAATCAGCACAGTTTGTTTCTCGAAGCCTCACTTGTGAGAAAGTGAAGGCTGAGCACCAGGTTCCAACATTCTTAGCACAACCACTAGAGGTTCAAGAGTGGAAGTGGGATGTAATCGCCTTGTACATTGTGACAGGTCCCCCATATACATCTAGGGGACAAGATTCCATTTGGGTGATCATTGACTGACTCACCAAGTTTTCCCACTTTCTACCTATTTGAGAGTAGGGATCCATAAAGGTATTGGGAAGCCTCTACGTATAGGAGATTGTGAGACTCCATGGGGTTCCATCGATGATTGTCTCTGATTGTGACACTTTTTTACTTTACGGTTGTGGAAGGGGTTGCAAGAGGCATTCAGAACAAAGATACATTTAAGCACCTCCTTCCACCCTCAGACGGATGGTCAGATGGAGCGGACAATACAAACATTGGAGCGCATGCTTCTTGCTTGCATCCTAGATTTTGGATGCATTTGGGAGGATCAATTTCCCTTGGTGTATATTTCATTCAACAGTAGTTATCACTCCACCATCGATATGACACCATTTGAGGCCCTATACGATCGACCATGCAGATCACCTCTATGTTGGACAGACACAGGGGAGTCAGCACTTCTGGGTCCAGAGTTTGTATGAGAAACCATGGAGAAGGTTCATATAATCTAGGGGAAGATGAAGACTGCATAGAGCATACAGATGTCTTATGCTAACAAGAGGCGGAGACCATGGGAGTTCAAGGAGGGGGACCACGTATTCTTATGAGTCTCTCCTCAATGAGGTTTATGGAGATTTGACCGAGGAAGAAAGTTATCACTGAGGTTTATCAGACCATTTCTGATACTTTGAGGATTTGCGAGTTTGAATACCACTTGGCACTACCACCGCAGTTGGAGAGGGTTCCTAACATCTTCGACATATCCCAAATGAGGAGATACATGCATGACCTATCTCACATCATCGACCATGTTGATCTAGACTTCAATGATGGGGTGACGTTTATAGAGGTTCCAGTAGATATTGAGGATCGACAAGAGCAGGTCCTTCATGGTAGATTGATACCTCTGGTGCCCATTTGCTGGCAGAACGAGACAATTCGGGAGAGAAAATGGGAGGAGGAGGCTCAGATTTGTGCTCATTACCCCTATTTTATTTCTTAATCTACGGTGTGGATTTCAGGGATGAAAAGCCCTAAGGTGGGGAGAATGTAAAGACCCAGATTTTCCATGAAATATTTTTAATTAAATGTAATTATTGAGAGTCCGCGAATATTTTAGGGTTTTTGATTATGAGGCCCTGTGTGCCCATAATTAATGTATAATCATTTTTAAGGTACGTTCAGTAAACGAGTGGGTGGCATTTTCTAAATTTTGAACTGGTGCTTGGATTAAAAATCCAAGGTCACTGTTGAATCCGTAGGGTTGAGATTCACCTAAGGGAGACTTTACTTTTACCACGGTGGGTTTAGAGAAAAAGTTAAATTTTGTTACTTTTTCTAAAATAAATAAAATAAAATAATTTTATTATTTTATATTGTTTCTATTTTATCCTCCAAAAGACAAGAGGAGGTGGGACCAGTATTTTTTCAAGCCGTTAAATGTCTTAACCCTTCATTCCTATGTAACAGTATCGTTAAAGAATTGGGAAGCTTCCTAATTAACAAGACCCAATTAATTCCCAACACCATTAGCCACCCTCACCCTCTCCCATTTATATGGAGCTTGGGGAGAGATTTCAATACAACTTCACTAGGCAATGAAGTCCTAAAAGAGTACCGAGACGCCAAACCCTTGGAGGATGGATCTGGTCCCGCCCAGAAGTGACGAGCCACACTGAAACCCCAAACTAAAGGATGAGTTGCAAGTGGCGTCATAGGAAGCCTGTGGTAGGAATGAAGCTCACTGATCCACCTTCAAGTGTAGATGTTTTCCAACAGGTTTAAGAGGTAGGGGTTTGCTTTCTTATTTATTACAAGTGATTTTTCTTGAACCCTGAAATCCTCCCTTGTGATTACGAGCTAACATGGAGGGAGAGTGCCTAAAAAACCCAGCCCAAACCCTCCTATACTTTTTTACCCTTACGGCCTCCGTGGAAGACCATCAGCATGGAGGCACCAACTGGATACGTAGGAGGTGGAACGCTGATGCACACCGCAAGAGGAGGCCACGACACAATGACACGGTGGTCATCAGAGCGGCTAGCAACGACCGACCATGGAGAAGGTGCGACGTGCCATCACGTGCCACCGGTGAGAAAGGGGTCACAGATCATCATCCATGGTGACTAGAGGAGGTGGCCAACACATTTATTGAACAAAAAAGAGGAGGCAACGTGACTAGAACGTCATCGGCGCGTGGAGTGGCGGCATGACCAGCGCGTTGTCGATGAGTAGAGGGTCGCGGTTGAAGATGCGGCGGTGGAGGAAGAACCCACGCTTATGGTTGGTCCTGTGGCGACCGAGCCCCCCCCCCCCCCCCCCCCGCATGGTGACTTCATTTCAAAAACTATATGACCTCTGGGACATTCGAGACCCTGGGGGGAAACCACACCCCCACTGCTAGCTCGACGGACCGAGAGATGGCCTCCTGCGGGCCGGATCGACTTCCCAGTGTGTCAGGCTGCCCCATAACTGGTCATCCCCCCCTCCCCCCCCCCCCCCCCCCCGCGGGCTGGGCCTCCCCCTTGCGGGCTTGGCCAGACCTCATCCCAGCACAACCAGGTCAGGATGCCCCACATCTGGTCATCCCCCCCGGCGGACCGAGAGATGGCCTCCAAATGAGTTTTGGAAATAGTTGGTGTAAGGCTGGGTTGGATTGAACCCGAACCCAACCAGACCCCTGACCTAAAATGATTATATTATACCGACCGATCACCTGTTTGATGCACCGTCTATCGTGTTGGAACCCTCAAGACATTGTATTACTTTGGGTTACTCCATTGTGGAGCATATTGGTGGTCTAGGTACGACTAATATCTCAAGATACAGATTCTACATAACTCGAGTGCACCAGGTGCTAGGAATCCTATAGCATGCTGTAATGTGATGAAAGAACATCAATCCTATGTGGTTCAGCATCTATTAGATCATATGTGGGTCAATTATTATCAATCCTTTGTGGGTCAGTGCATACTAATCCTATGTGGGTCAGATCCTGTTTGGGACAGTGCTCAGCAATCCAATGTGGGTCAGTGCATATCGATCTTGTGTTGGTCAGATCCTGTGTGGGCCAATGGGGGTTAGTTACCTCTCGATCATGTGTGGGTCAGATCCTGTGTGGTCCAGCAGGTTTTAGTTACCTATTGATCCCATGTGGGTCAGTATTAGTGCTACTTAACATAATAATATGATCTATCCTTACAACTAATCATTTCTACTTTTCTACTTAATTTTTATCGGATTTTGAGATGAGTCTTTCCACCATCGTGATGTTACATGTGTGGTACTTCTAACTTAGTGGTGTTACCTGTGTGGTACTTGTATTTTCTTGGTGTTACCTTTGTGGTACTTCTATATTCGTGGTGTAACCTGTGTGGAACTTCAATCTTCGTGGTGTTACCTGTGTGGTACTTCTAGTTTCGTGGTCTTACCTATGTGGTAGTTTTATCTTTGTGGTGTTACCTGTGTGGTACTTCTATCTTCGCGGTGTTACATGTGTGGTACTTCTATCTTCATGGTTATACCTATGTGGAACTTCTACCTTTGTGGTGTTGTATTCGTGGTGTTACCTGTGTGGTACTTTTATCTCAGTGGCGTTACTTGTGTGGTATTTCTACCTTCATGGTGTTACCTTTGTGGTGTTCTTTCCTCATGTATGAGATGATTATGTCAATGATAACTTCGGTATATGTATAGGAATATAACTAAGTAGAGTTGATGTATTTCTTTGTGGATTTTCCTTTGTGGAATTATAGGAGACTTAAGGGGGTCTCAGGATCCCTACTGAGTATCGTTATACTCACCCATGCACGGGCTACACCCTCACCTTGTTGGGTCTTGTGAAAATGACGTACAACGTTGATTGAGGCTGAGGGATCCAGGACTGGACTATACATGGATGTGGAATATTTGGAGTGACGTGATACATGGACTACTTATTTTTGAGATGTACTTACCCTTCACGTAGGAGCCATGGTGGACGATCCAGGAGCTGCTTTTCACTTTTCACATGTTTTGTACTTTTCAGTTGCACTTGTACTTTTCTAGTTGGGATTGTTTTTCAGCCCCCTTACTTTTAGCACACTTTTACTAAAAAATTTTACCTTTGTTTTTATAGATTGTATGTATAGGTTAAAAGGGAATTCATTCCCATTATATGTATACGCATTTCCGGTGTTAGTCTCCAGCCCCTTTCAAATGGAAGGCGGGTTTGGGGTAGTCACGACTTGGGCCCTGAGATACAGGTAGTGACATCATTTATCCTCAAACATTGTTGAAAAAAAAAACATATTACCTGAAGAAGATACTCTCCATCATCATCTTGGTCCTAATAATATCCCCCTTTGGATTTTTTTTCAACCAATATTCACAAATCATTGAACATTCAAACCTCAAGAAATGGATTACTTATCAACTATTATAAGCCTACGTGCGCTAACTCATTGTAGGAAAGAATAATTATTAAAAACAAGAAAATTCTATCCAAAAGTAGTGAATATGGGACCATATCAACTTTCCTCTACATCCTTCTTAGAAAAGCATCCTTTAATTTCTCCGATTCATGAACATTCATGCTTGATTCACAGCTTAGCCACAAATCCCCCTTTATGAATGCATCCATACAGATAGATTAATGAAAAAATTCTCCCCATTAAACAATAAAATCCAAAGGTAATATGAGAGAGGGGATAGACACATGTACATCCACCTTGATGGGAATGAGGTTGGACCCCCATGTTTAACCTCAATTTATAAAATGGTTCCTTTGGTAAAGTTTTTGTGAATATGTCAGCAACTTGTTCGGATGTAGGAATGTATTCCCCCTGCAACTCATTATTATTCATATTTTCTTTGATAAAGTGGTACTTTATGTCAATATTATTTTAATGGGAATGTTTTACCAGAATCCTTGAAATATTTATTTCACTTTGATTTTCAGAACTCAAGAGAAAGGGAAACTTTACATCAAAAAATAGATCCTAGAACTCAGTCTTCATTCACATGAGTTGGGTAACAGCTTGAGTGGCCACAACATACTCAACTTCATCCTTGATAAGAGTATCTGAATTTTGTTACTTTTTATTCCAACTAACACAACTTTTCCCAAGACAGAAAACTCCACTAGATATAGATCTTCTATCATGAATTCTTCCTACCCAAATCAGCGTCTGAATACCTGAAAAATTTAATATTTTATGATACATCATACCTAATTCCAAAACTTGTTCTACCTTTGATATATCAAATAATTATTTTTCCATCAATCAAATGATATTATTTAAGAGCTCTATAAAATCATGCACATAAGGTAACAACATATATGATGTATAGTCTTGGGGAAGTAAAATAGAATATCCTTCTAATTATCTTTCGAAATTCTTTCCGATCAAATTCCTTGCCTTCTCCATCATTATACAACTTGGTTCCCACTAAAATCTATGTGGAAACTGGTTTCAAATTTTCCATTCCAAACTTATTTTGAATTTTCTTAGCATACTTTTCTTGAGAAATAAAAATTTGGTTCCTCTTCCATAAAATTTATAGTTCAAGAAAGTATTTCATTTCTCCTAGAATGGAAATCTAAAACAACTTGTTCATATCCTCGTCAAATATTTCACAAATTCTTTCATCATTTCAATGAAATATAATTTCAACAACATAAAAAATTATGATTATAGATAACTTCTGACATTCCATGATCTAAAACATTCATCTTTACCAAAAACAAGGCCACAATTTTGTTCAATGTAAACGTCTTTATCAAGATCTCCATTAATGAAATCCAATTTAACATCTATGGGAATGATATTTTCTCCTCATTGTGCAGTAATAGAAACAAATATTCTGATTTTTTCTAACCTTTCCACTGGAGAAAATGTTACATCAATATCAATGACTTCAATCTATGAGTAACCATTACACACTAATCTTTCCTTATTCTTTATCACTCAACCGTATTCATTCAACATGTTCCGAGAAACCCATTTTGTACCATTGACCTTTTTGTTGTCTGTCTTGGGAATGAGTTCCCAGGTACAATTATTTTCAATATGATCTCTCTCTTCATTCATATCTTGAACCCATTATAGATTCTCAAAAGCTTCATTGACATCATTAGGCTCCACTTTAGAATATAAAGAAGTATGTGTAAGAACATTCATTGTCATTCTGGTTTGAACCCTCTCATGTTGATCTCCAATAATGTTCTAAGACTCCACTTTCTTCCTCATCCTAGGATGAGCTGTTAGAATTTAATCCTCGTCACTTGAAATTTTAGATTTTGATTCTTTTTACTGAGTAGGATTACCACTTTAGTATCATTATTATATTTTATATCAACACATTCCTTATTCTTCTCAACTTCCATATTGGCAGAAGTATGATTTTCTTTCTCAAAATTTTCAACCACTTTCACATTATAAGAATAAACAATTCTTCTTTTTTATATACTATAACATCTATATCCTATTCCATATGGAGAATATCCAAAAACATTCAGTCATATCCTCTCTTCTAAAATTTTCTATGGTTTCCACCTTTTGTCATTATAATGCATGGACTCCAAAAAACTCTTAAGTGTTCTTGACTTTGTGTTTTTTGATAAAATATTTTAGACAGAGACATATATAAATTTGGCCTATGTAAACATGTGTTTTAAATGTATACAACAGAAGTCATAGATTTCCTCCCATTATAATGAGAGAGACGAAGTACAAATAACACAGTTCTACACATTTCCACTAATCTACTAATATTTCATTCAAAAAAACCATTTTTTGAGATGTGTATGGAGAACTGAACTCATGTAGAATTCCTTGATTCGCAAGATAGTTTTCAATTTCCTATTATAATTACCATTATTATATGTTCTCATCATCTTCACAACATAATCAAATTCCTTCTTTTATTTCCTCTTAAAACTCTTAAACTTTTTCTGAGAAATTGACATATGTTTCATATACATAGCACAAGTATTACAAGTAAAGTAATCTATGAATATAATGAAGTACTTATCTCTATTGGTTGACTATTTTCTCACTGGACCATATATATAAGAATGAATGAGTTGTAGGGGGAGTTTTGAAAAAATTTCATCTTTATTATGCACTGAGTTCATAATTTTACCCTTGTGACAAATAGTGCAACACCAATTTCATCTTCTTGAAATATTAGGAATATTCAAACATGGTCATTCTTCGATAACATGCTCATGTTTCTCAGACACATATGCCCTAATCTTTTATTCCAAAACTTATTTCCTTCCACCAAACCCATGTAACAATATTTTTTTCTTTCACCAACATGAAACAATTTCCCTTTTGTATGTTGGCCTCTTGTAATTATCTTTCCATCTTCTACACTTTTCCCAAAAAAACCCATATTTTCTGAAAATAACTATGTTTCCCTCATCACATAGCTATGAAACAATTAGTAGATTGTTTTTCATCCCATAAACCTATACTATTTTCATAGATTTTATCTTTTCTTCCCAGATGATGGTTGATCCAGCACCTTTGACCCTCAGAGATTCATTATTGCCAAATGAAACCGTTTCTTCTTTGAATTCTTTCACATTCTTCCACAACATTAATTCTACTATCATTAGAGATGAACACCCACTATCAAGAATACATGGGTGTTCTCCCTTTGTAGGGTTTAAAGAGGTTTTGACAATAAGAGCATTATTTTCTTCATTTTCATTCTTCACCTCCATATATTTAGATTTGTTAAGAACATATTATTGTGATGGAAACAAAACAAGACATCCCTTATCCAGATATCCAGGGTTTTCATATCTTTAAAAAATAATTTCCAATAGTTGGAACATATTTTCAACATTCAAACTAGCCTTATGAGGTTTATTCTAAACTTCCTTTTCATACATATTCTTTTGAGAGGATTGAAACCCCCTCAAACCATGTCTTACATAACTTGTGGAATAGTAGTAAGGTTTCTAGTTGAACCAACACATATTTTCCATTTGTATGAATCTACCACTATACCAGCAGTATCCATAGAATGAATACTTCCCTCAGACACTTCCATACCGACTGGAGTTGTGAACAGGCTTCTCCACACTCTTCTTAATAGCACTCTGCTGAACATCATCCTTTCTATTTTAAGTTGTAACTTTTTTATAAAGATGATATTTCATTTCAATATTATCAAAAACAGAAGTAGTATAATTTTTTTGGACTCATTGTTTTTAGAAAATTCTAATTTTTCAAAATTGATATCTTTGACCATAGAGATATCCCTTCCAGCTTTGTTCTTCTCAGAACCATTTCTATATTTCTTCTCAACCATTGAAGGTAGATTTTTTTGATACTTAATTGGTTAATTATTACTAGAAATTTCACTAGCTTCAGATATAGAGTTTTCAAAACTTATATTCCTTTCTTCATCTTTATATGGTTTTAGTTGGGCATGTTCCAAATCTTTTTATTTTCCGTCATATTTATATCTAGATGCTCATTATGATTCTTTTCACTCTCAAGATAATTCTTCAGATAATCAATATCCTTTTCAACTTTCGTTTCACTTTAAGATTCTTTATTTTATTTTTCAATGGGGAATATTCATTTATCAACTTCCTGTTTTCCTCCTCAAGCCTTCTGATCTTTCTCAAAGATTCTTTCAACTCTACTTTCACATGATATTCAAGTAGAGTTTCTTCTTATTAAGAACTACTACTCCCATAATATTCATTATTCACTATTATAATAACGGTATTAACACTAGATTTCTAAGCCAACGATTTTTTGGATTGAACTTATCTATCCTCTTCTTATTAATATTTGGACAAAATCATTCTTATTTTGGATTTAAAAAACTTTTTATCTTTCCTTTTAGCATAACATTTATCATTATCACCCTATTTATTCCATGACCTTTTTCTAATTATATATTCTTCATCACTGTCTTAAAATTTCCATTTTTGAAGGAAATTAGCCACAAAATAACCAACAACTCCACATTAAATACATTTTAGGGGAAGTTTCCCCTTGTATTTACCTGAACCTTTTTTCATACTCTTAGAAAACAAGGATAAAATTTCATCAAAATTTTTACATACCTCATTTTCAGAATCAGAGTCACCAGCTTCATCTTCAATGAGAATCTTCTTTAACTTATATTTCTTTGTAGTGTTGAAATACATTTCCCTATAATCTTTTGTTTTGATCTTCATAGTATTCTCACTTATCATTTTATAAGTGATGAGAGTGATGGAAAATCATCCAGAGAAAATTTTTTAGGGTATTTGTATTCCAATACTAAAACTTTAGCATCAAACTTATCGTGCAGAATTCTCAAGATCTTTTCAACAACTGTTGAATCCTCCATCTTTTCACCAAGATATCTGATTGTGAAAATAATTTCATTAACCCTAGTAAAGAAGTCCCCAACAGATTAAAGATCACACATTTTCAATTATTCATATGTCAGCCTCTGGATTTGAAGTTTTTCCTTCTTCAGTTTTTTATTTCCATCATAGATGTTTTTTAGCTTAAGCTAGATACCTTTGTATGTAGAGACACTATTCACTCTTAAAACTCACTCTTCGAAAGTGATGAGAGTAATGCATTTTTATCTCTTCAATCATTCTCAATATTATTTTTATCATTAGGTGTAAGAAGATATTTTTCATCAGTAAGAAGAAATCCATTTTTTGTACCTTCAAGAACTCCATACCCAAGAGATATAAGATAAGGAACCATTCTGTCTTTCGAGATACGATAATTCAATCCATGAAATATTAGAATATCGTTACAATTCACACAATTTAAATTCTATATCACGTCTTCTCTTTAAAACCCCAATAAAGAATAAATGAAGGGAACCCGAATCTTTGAAACCAATTGAATTTTCCCAGACAGTATTCAAGTATCACTGGGTGGGGGAGGGGTGAATCAGTTATATGTTTTTCTTTTATATTTCCTTGCTTCTAAAAAAACCTTTGACTAGTGTTAAATAATTCATTCTCTTCTGATTTCAATACAAACATATATTCATAGCAACATAAGAATTTAAAAGGTTCACTACTCAAAAAGAGTAGCTATGCCATTAGTATGGTATGAAAACAATCCAATCCCACACAATCCACACAAAAAAAATCCTTTTATGTGGAATATAGTGAGTATAATATGCCCTTTCACATGTATAGATCATTGAAATCCATCCAATAGTGTGTGTGAAGCCTCTTATCACAAATAGGGTAATGTAATGTTTTTGTACTTCTTGACAAACATTCAAAAATATGATCTCGTAAAATAATTCTTCTATTTCCTTATGAAAAGTTGACCGGAACTTCCTTTAAATCATAATGATACTTAGTCAAATACACTATTCTGATCTTGTTGCACTTTGAAATCACTTCCCACTTAAATTTGGGTACACAATTGTTCAACTCACAGGGATCCTTTGTAAAGCTCCTTTGTGAAGCTCCCAACCTTCACAAGGAACACTAGTTCGTAGAGATCACTAGTTCATAGATATCATTGTTTCACAGTGCTCAAGTTTACCTTTGAGAATTAAACTTCTTTCATAAAGAATAATGGCTAACTTTAATGCTCCTTCCTTTCGAATAGCTTACTACCGTCATAGAGATCGCTTCCTTTGTGAACCTTCTTCGCATTTCAAGAGTTCTAGGATTTTCATTGAGGCTCTCTACACTTATAAAGGGAGTCAAGGACTACTTATAGATATTTCTCACAAACTATAGATCCTTCTAGCCACCTTAGTGCCATGTCAGTACTGAATTGTAGAGCTCCAAAATTTCTACTGAAATTTTATTTGTTTCACGAAGCTCTATTGTTATTATTCAGATCGTAATGATAATCATAATTTTTCATATCCTAATGATAATCCATTGTTACCATGGAAAGAATTGTAACTTACCTATATTCCCTCATCCACTTATACAAATTCATGATATTTCTTTTCTTCTCAAACTTTCTTGGAAACAAAGGAAAATACCTAAAAATCTATTATTCATTATCATCTTGGTCCTACCATTTCCTTCTTTTTTTAATCTAAATAGTATAGGATTATTAAAAAGGATCAGACCTAATTCAAAATAAAAAACAATGAATTTTGGGTTGTTTTATTATAGGATAGTGTGACTGGACTTGATAATTTACACAGATATGGGATGGGGAGGTTTAGTGGATAACTGAGGGAAATTAATGAATTCAAAAAACATAGATTTTGTTCGAGCCTTGGTTTCATTCAACCCTTGAATCACTCGATCCTTGGATTCAAGGCTTGGAATACTTAGAGCCTTCAATATAGCCTAGATTTGGGCTTGGATTAATCATCAAGGAGCATCGATAGTAGGTCGCTTCCATAGAGTTATTTGGATTTCACAATCTGGTTCAAGATGGTTAGGGTTCTTAATATAGTTCATGACATATCCATCAATGCTTCAAAAAAAACACTGATAAAGAGACCTTTTATCAACGATATGTTAATATATGCTTATATAATTACACTTTAGAAGGGATTTTTTAGAGATGATAAATATTGATATTTATCACTATTAAAAAAGAACTATAAAATACTTATAATACTTTTTTAAAAATATTTTTTAAAAAATTTATAATTATAATATATAATTATGATACTTATAATAATAATTTTTATAAAATAATAATGTTATAATTCTTTGAATAAATAATTATTAATTTATAATTATAGAGATACATTAAATATATTATTTTTATCATTATAAATATTGATATAATTATATATATAGTAAATATATTCATTATTTTAAAAAAATTATTATAATTTTGTAATTATTTATTTATAAGTATATAAATACATTTAAAATGATATTATTTATTTATTTATAATTATAAATGTATAAAAATAGTAAATATATATATATTTTTATATATATATATTTATTTATTTATAAATGTAATTTTAACATTATTAATGAATATTTAATCTTCAGTGCATGCATATTAAAATTGTGTAAAATTGATTAATTAAAAATGATTACAGTATTGAGAATTTGGATAAGTTTTGTTAATAGAAGTCATTAAAAAATGATATATATTTAAATAAATATGAATACATATTGAAAATATTAAAACACAGTAAATATATAAATATAATAAATAATATAAATGGATTAAATTCATAAAAAAATATTTGTCTGTGTGTATATCTATAAAAATAAATTAATTAAATATATGTGAAATCAATATAATACATTCTATCTATGTTAATTTAAAAAATCAAATGACATTCAATTATGTCCACTACCCAATGAAATGAGTCTATCTTTTTAATTCATATTAATTATTTTATTATAAACGATTATTCAATAAATAATTAACTATTTAATTTAACTAATAAAAATATTCTGTATTATATAAATCATATTTATAAACATTCTTATATATGTATATATTTAATATATACTATTTATTAACATTATCAATAATTATTTAATTAATAAAAATTTTCACATTTTTCTCAATTTACTTATTTTATAACTTTTATTTGTTTAGTTTTTATTTTAAAAATATCTATATACTAAATTTATTCTGTTCATAATTTATATATATTATAATAAATTTACTCAATTTTATCAATAGTTATTTAAATAATAAAAAAAATTATTTTATTTTAATAAAATCATTTTTTATTTTATTAATTTATTTATTTAATATTATTTGTACTTTTATCAACACTAAAAAAGTGTTGATAAAGGATTCCATTATGGGTGCTATAATAAAGTAATAATAAAGGGTGTACTTTATTACCTCTAAACATAAAGCACTTCTAAAGGACACACTTTATCAGCGATAAAAAAGTGCTCTATCAATGGTTGTATTTTATCAATGCTACAAAAAATGCGTTCATTATGGGTTCCTTTTATCAACTCTAGAAAAAAATTGCTGATAAAGAGTTCCCTTTATCAGTGCTTGTTTTAGTACAGGTAAAGTGTACCTTTATCACCACTTTTTTCTATTGCTAATAAAGGCCAGTGCTGCTAAAGGCATATTTTGTAGTAGTCCATGGAGTATGATCGATAGTGATTATATAAAACCTATAATTATATATTAGTTCATAAAAACAATCCAATATTTTCATGCTATTTCTATCCCTAGTAAAATAGTAAAATAAATTAAACTCTAGAATCTCTCTACAATGACTCTATTAGTATTGGAAGAAAATTTATCTTGCTATCAATTCTCTCATCCTAGAAGTGATATTTCCTACATCGTCTGAATATGAATCTATGAACCCAGGAATGGAAGTAGAATATGATGACCTCAGGATATATCCTCTCCTGTTTGAGTAAAGAATATCCACCACCGTTGATGAGCTCAAATATGTAAATTTGGGATCAGTAGAGGACCCGCAATTTGTGCCTCGATGCCCTTCTAGGAGAAATAGGTGTATATTGAATTTCTAAAAAACATCAATATGTATTATTTTGGTATTATATTTGAATTAATAGACCGATCCCATATGTTTTCACACACCATCTCAACTCACCGTATGACCATTGAGGTTCCAAGCTGGTGTCTAGGAGGATGCGCCCCTCTCATGATTCTAATATAGAGATAAAAGTTGACAAACTGATCAAATTCAAATTTTTCCAAGAAGTGAAAAACCCATGATGGATCACCAACATCATCCATGCCATGAAATAGAATGCACATATTAGGGTACACATCAATTTTATGTACCTTAATCGACATATCGAAAAGAACAATTTCCCATTTCCAATCAGAAAACTCTTTATTTATGAAACTAGTATATTTCAAGCCCTTTCAATCATGTGTGAGTACTCAGGGTACAATAAAATAAATATGGACACTAAAATTGAGTAAGACAATGGATTAAAAGCACCCCATGGTATATTTTTCTTCCAGGTAATTCTATTTGGATTAAATAATTATTTCACTGCTTATCAACACATCAAGTATGATATACTTAAACCCTTATTTGACCGAACAACTGGATGTTATGTTGATGACCTGGTCATCAAATCTCTACAATGGTGTGATCAAATTACAGATCTTCAAATGGTTTTCAATAAGTTTCAGCAGCACAATCTAAAGATGAATCTGGGGAAATGCACATTCGGGGTAACAATAGGGAAGTTACTTTCCTTCTTAGTACTCCATTGTTGCATTGAGGATAACCCATAAAATATAAGTACAATTATAAACATTTAACCCCCTCAGAATCTCAAATAACTGAGAGGGTTCTAAGGGAATATCACATATATTCAGCATTTCAAATCCAATCTACAATGAAAATATTTCACCTTCACCAAGCCAATGAAGAAGGGAATAACCTATCGATGGGATGATGACTGCCAAGAATCCTTCATGAGTCTCATGCATTTCTTCTTGCACCCACAGTCCTGATGCCACCAATGTAAGTAAATCCACTCATATTATGTATTTCCTACATGGAATGATCACTTGGATCTCTCCTCGCACAAATAAAATGTATAGAATTTTAACAATTTCAAATACAATATTCAAACAATTCTATGAACTAATACTCAATATTATAATGTCAATAATAACATCCTCTTTCTAATCTTTGTAGAGGAAAATATGAGGTATTCCTTACCACACCATGATGCACACATAGTCTCCTGTATATATCATCTCAAGTGCATACATAGCCTCCCTCTGTTGAACAAGCATTTGGTCTGATGGGAGATTATCCTAAAACAACATGACATTAATTTCATGTCACAAAATTCATTGAAAGGGCATGCCTTGGTTGATTTCATCATGGAAAATACCTCCCCATAAAGAAAACCAATGGAAACAAAATATCTAGATTATGAGGTTTTCTATTTCCATGACACTCCCCGGGAATGATAAATGTATTTTGATGGTGCTTCCCAAATTCCTATCGACAAGAAACTCTAAAACCCAAATATCAATCAGGTTGTCTTAGTGATTTTTTTCACTCAGGAATAAAAAAGTTTCTCTAATATTTCTCACTATCTAAAGGATGCACAAATAATGAGTTTGAATAAAAAGCCCTCATCATTGGCTTGGAACTATCCCTACAGTTCTATATAGACTATCTAAACACAAAGGGATTTTATATCAAGTGATAAAGTAGATTAATGTTAAAAAATACATCAAAAAATAAGAATTGGACTCTCTCACTAGCTAAATAATAGTATTTATAGAAGAGTCCCCTTTTGAGACCACATGACACCATATCCCCTAATAATGAAATTCTCATGTCGATGCATTGGATAATGTGACCATAGTTCTAGCCAAAATAAATTTGGAGGAGGTGGTCTTCTATATCACAAATCAAAGGATTGTCTCGTCATTCATAGTCTATGAAATGGTAGAAACAAATTAGGTTAGCACTACCCCAAACCAAGATGATCTGACAACCACCCTTAGATGGATGCATACCATGTTTTATTATCTCCAAAATGGGGTCCTCCCAATAGACTGATCCATAAGGTAACAGATTTGGAATAAGTAAGTGAACATTACCCTCTAAGATGGCCCAAATGAGATAAAATCCCTCTAAAAATATGGATTTGATGGAATCCTCCTTATATTCATTACATAAATAAATATTCCCACCATAATAGAATAAGATCATGTAGGATTTTGTGGATCTCATCAGTCCAGGACCAAGCTCTCCCACCAAATCAGGATGCTAGGTTACTACTAGAAAATTGTGATACAAGACTGCATAGAATTCACCATGAAATTTCAAGCATTATATATTCATGAAAACTCCATCCATAAACCCCTTTAATTTCATTATACAACTATTAATTCTTGGATTTTTTCCATATGGGGAGTGGATGTTGTGGGGCCACATCACCCAGGTAGAGCCAATAAGTTTCAGTACATCCTTACTTTTACTGACTTACTTTAAAAACGTTATGAGGAAATAAACCTTATGGTAGTTAGGATTAAAAATATCATTATCTTCATGAAGTCTAAAATCATCACCAGGTTTAGAGTCCCTTAGACTATGTTTATGGATAGTGACACCAACATCTATTCTATGGAGTTGAATAAATTGTAGTATGAGTAAATCATCGAGTCCAGTCACTCATCCTATTATAATGCCAAGGAAAATGTAAAAATATTGGCCTCTAATAAGTATCATTCAAATATGATTCAAATAATTTTGAATAAGGATAATATTTATTTGATAGAAAATATCTTCCATGCATTTTGAACATACCGTACCAACATGTACACTTTTACACAAGAAAATCCATATTAGTTATTGTATAGAACCAAGGTTGTGTTACCCATAGATGTCCAGTTCCCCTAGATTCAAATAGCTATATATGGAAAATTATCAGATGATGAGAAATTGTAAATTATACTAGATTAATTATAGTGTCTCAATGAGAAATGGTTACATACATTACACCACCTTGAAGCCCATTAGAATCATATCGCGTGAGCCTTCAATATAAAGGTTCGCCTCCTATCATTACTTTTAGGAGAGATGGTATTTTCTCTAAGAACCCCACTGATACTAAGAAAAAATCCACTTATGATGAAACCCAAATCAGAGGGACCTTATATCATACATAATTTCAATCAAAGTGTATCTTATTCAATAGCCTGAATTAATAGGGATCATGTCACACCCCCACCTATTTATGGTCACTTGAGAAATTATTTGCATAGTATCCATCAGGAATTATCATAATCAAAACCACATGATGCTATACTATAAGGAATGTGTTCAAACCATATAAATTTAAACTATACATAACATGTCCTGACATCATAAAGTTAAACTAAATGAAATACATCCTAACCAAAAGATGTTAAACTGTATGGAAGACGTCCTCACCACATGATATTAAACTACATCGGAAGAATTTTCTAACTAATAATTCATTTACCACATTAACGATCTAGGAAACATATAAATAATGTTACCTTTTCACTATGTGTGAGTTAGATCCACATCAATAATTCCTCATCCAAGAACCATGTATGTCTTGATTCCCCGCATCACAGGATACGTAGTGACACCCAAAACCCGAAGCTTATTTCTATACATAATATAATTATCCCATTCATAAGACATATAGCTTTGTGATAATGGTCAAGCCTTATCTTCCATCTTGGGTGACCCTCATCCCTACAACATGATGTTAAACTGCAAGGATGATGTCTTCACCACATGACACTGAACTACAAAGTTTCAAAGAACTATGTGTGAACAGAGTCCTACTATCATCGAAAACATAGTGATTCCCAGACCTTTATTATTAGGTCCAACTGCAATATTCTTATTGTTTCACATTGATTCGCCTTCATACATACCATATAATGTTAAACTAAATAGGTTATTTCTTATCCACATTACATTAAACTGAATAATATTACACAATTATTATTGGATTTTTTTACATTGTAATGTGACAAATAGATACTCCTAGATCCTATATAATGGACCATCCATATAAGGATAAAAAATTCTCAGGACCTTTCTTATAATTTCCTCTGTGTAGTGAGAGTATCCTTTTATATTCCTTATTTATCACATTGATCGTAGATCATTTGAGATTAGAAATTTTGGTAGTGTCATCCTTTCATAACTAAGACATATCTGTTTATGATAGGGTTAATATGATCCTATATGAAAGACCTATTAAAGAACACCATGGGTCCTAACTGTGACACATGATTTTCTTTAGGTGTGGAAAAAACAATTAAATCCCCCTATGGGTGTAGTATTAATGGTAACCAGAATGTAATTCTCCAAGGAGCCGTGTTTTAATCATGGTGTCACTTAAAAAATAAAATTATTTAATGATTTAAGAAAGCAAGAGGTTATCTTAAGAAGGATTGTGAATTTAATATGAGAGAGAAGGGGTTTTATTTAGGTTGGGTTTTCCCATTTGTGATGTCATCATTATTTTTAAGAAAATATTAATCTTAGGGTTTTAGAAAATATAATTAAGTGAATTGAATAACAATTTTTTCATCGTTTCACCTTTGATTTAATTATTTATCAAATTGTAGAAATCTTAATGGCCTAATATTAATTACATAGGAAATACCAAATCTGGTACTGATTTCCCTAAACAATTAAATTAATCTATCTTAATTTCTCCACGTGATTTCTCAATCACCAAATCACTCCCTTAGTTGATTTTCTTCCTACATTAACCAATCATTGTAAATATGAATAGATCAAGAAAGGGTAGAATAATATTTAAATCAACGCAATTAAATATTAAAGAATAAATCAAAATACAATTTTATTTAAATTAAATTAGAAAAAACTAAAATGAAAATCATTCATTTAAAAGAAAATAATTCCTTTGAATAAAATATCAGAAACTCAAACATCACAAAATGGACCCCCCTTCCTTCACCCAATCAGAATGTATTCTACCCCTCCATGCAAGGTGGGGTCATCGAATTCAAATAAAAAATAAACATGTAGGAAGTAATTATGAATGAAGAACAAGTAGGAGGAAGTTCTCCTCCTCTTGGATGCTAGCTGTTGGCTAGAAAGGGATGTGAAGGAATGAATTGAGAGGTATGAGTTTCTCTCTTTTTATATCCCAAATTATCATTCTGAAGGTGACACGTTTTATCCCCCATAAATTTCTTTGTTTAGAGTATCCTCCTTCGTAAAAGATTTTTATTAATGTCTTTTTTGGATCCCCTCAAAATATCAGAAAATTGTTCAACCAGATGTAGGAGTTATGGAATTCTCATTAAAGAAGACTTTTTCTGGCTGAAATTTCCAGGAAGCTTCCTTCAAATGTATAGTGATCAATATACACCTTAATCTTTGCCAAACTCTATGTAATTTAATTAGTGAGTGAGCCTATGAGTCTGATTCCATATCATGGTGGAATAATCAAAATAGTAGTTGTGGAGACTGAGTTGTTCATCCTTTATAGTGGTGGGGTCGACGCTATCCGCTCGGAAAAAGTTTCCAATTTCAATGTTTTTTGGGCTAGTAGATGTTCTAATCAACTCTTGGTCCTGATGTGAATGTCATAGGAAATAAAATCAGAAGTCCAAAAAAATGAATCATAGAATTTGGAATTATATTTTTTAGGAAATGAAAAAATACCCTTGTGGTCAAAATCTGTCCAAAACCTAAAATTATGCATTTTTCACAATTTTGCTCATTTTCATTCTAAAATTATAATTACCCAATATTTTTACAAAACAATTAATTATATGGATTATATCATTGAAAAAAATTAAAAACTCATCCTTATTTGATAATAAAATATGCACGTAAATTTTCTCAGTCAAATACCCCCACACATAAACAATGGTTTCCCTCAAGCATAAAATCTCAACATGGAAATGAGAGGACACCAATGTTAACAATATTCAAATTTCAAAGAAAAATAATCAAAGAATTTTCAGTGTGAAATCAAAAATTCAAAAATATACATAAAATATCAATTTAATTTCCCATTTTTCAATGAATCAAATAATTAACATATTTTACTTTTCCACTTTGAAAATTGACGAAACTTCTTCTTTCATTCATTCCAGCTCCTTAATTCATTATTATTGAGCATCTCAAGTAATGGTTTACGCAACTTTTTATTCTTTTCACTCAACACTCAAGATAAAATTCAAGTGTAGTTATGCTCATATCATGAGAACATGATCCTTGTCCATATTCTTGTAAATGAACTATATTCTCCACTTTGTAATGACAAGAGTCACATAAAATCATGAGGAATTTCTATAACGGTTCAAATGACTTTGAGTCTTAAGTTTGTTAGGATTTGATGAATTAAAAATTAGGTCTCAATGATGAGGATAATCTCTGAAGTACAACACATGATATTAAAAGTAAAAGTGTAATAAACTTTTTTCCTTTAATGTAGCAACACCCACATCCCAAAACACATAGAAAAGGTTATGATCAAATTATACATAATGAATGATTTATTCACCCTATTGGATATATTTTTTACCTTTGTACATTTTTTCAATTTTTTTGAAAGGTATGATTTGATAAAACCTCACATCCATCACCTAACCACATATGATCCAAAAATCATCAGTCAGGAAAATGGTGATTTTTGGTTCTCCCAAATCATAACCCATTTTTCTATTTTTTTGGATCTTTTTGTCATTTTTCGTCATTTTTTCAATTCAATAGGTGAAAACAATAGAGTATAATGATTTATTTAATAACCTTTTACAATTCCCACAATAACACCCCCACACATCTTCCATACAATGTGTATCATCCCATCCACCATGATTCCCTTTTCCCCTACACTTCAACATTAAAATATCATGAAAATACCAAGAGTAGGGTAGGATTTGATAAAAATGGATTGAAACATGGCTCATCCCAATAAAGGTAATTCATGTTCTCTATGGGATAAAAGAATGATTGATATAAAGGTGGCCTTTTAAGGAAAATTAGCTTTTCAAAGCGTGCCTCAATCATTTTAAATGTGTTTTTTCACAGTCATGGATTTGAAAATTTTCAGTTCAAGTTCTGGCTAGTTACATGTCCCAAGATCACTCAATAAATATGATAAAGAAAAAATATTAAGTACTTGGTCTATAAATCCTCTTTGGAATGGGAAATATAACATTGGAAAATCACTCATGAGATGACTAATTATAACAAATCAATTCACATTCACTTATGAAATTCAAATCATGAAATATGGTAGGGAAATTTAATTTACATAAATCAGTTAATTACATGAAATCATGAGTCATCATTTCAATATCTATGCTTCATATTTACCAATTCAATTCTACATTTTATTTAATTAATCCTATAAACATTGAAATCTAAAACATTGCATCACATGATTTCTAAGAAACTCATGCCTCCTAGATAAGTCGTGTAAAACATGTATTAATGTGTGAGAAGGAAATTTTAACATTAAAGCTCAAAACATGATATGTATGAAAGGAAAAAAGTGAAGGATGTTTAAATGATAATAATAAAAAGTGAACTCCATTTTGACATAAATATTTTCTTCCTCTTCCTCTTCTTCTTGGGTTGTCTTTGTGGTTTCCTTCCCTGATGGTTCTTGAAAAATTAAAACCACTCATACTAGTGTAAGAACCATTCCATTATAGCTGAGTTGGGTGATGTAAGAGGTAACTGACTCCTAAATCCTATGAAAATAGTGAAAATCGGGTTGCCTCCCTAAACGCATTTGTTTAATGTCATTGGCTCGACCTTAGGTCATGAGAATAAATCATTAGATGGGTTGGAGATGATTGACCTCCTCCACCGGTTCTCCAGTTAAACTTCCATAAAACTTCTTTAGCCTTTGAACATTGACAGTGAATGGGTTTCATACTTTTTTCTCAACCTGAATGGAACCAAAAGGATATAAATTATTAACAATAAAATGACCTTCCCGCATGGAACGAAGCTGACCTGGCATTAACTTCAATCTGGAATTGTAGAGTATAACTTGGTCTCCAAGTTGAAAGGTCTTTGGTTGAATCAGTTTGTCATGTTCCACCCTTGTTAATTATTTATAAATTCTTGAATTTTCAAATGATTCTCTCCTGATTTCTTCCAGCTCCTATGACTTTAGTTTTCTCTCCTTCGCAGCACTCTCTAAATCCATATTCACCTTTTTCACAGCCAAATATACTTGGTGCTCCAATTATACAAGTAAGTGACAGATTTTTCCATAAATCAACTGATATAGGCTCATACCAATGGGCATATTGTTTGTTTTGTGGTATTCCCATAAAGTCTCTTCAAGCCTTTGGATCCAATATTTTCGGTTTGGTTTGACTGTTTTCTACAAAATTCATTTAATCTCATGGTTTGATACCTCAACTTTTACATTTGTTTGGAAATGGTAAGGTGTAGATGTTTTGTAATGCACCACATACTTCCTTATCATATCCTCCATTCTTCTATTGAAAAAATGTGTCCCTTGGTCGCTAATGATGGCTCTTGGTACTCCAAACATACAAAAAATGTTTTCCCTGGAAAAATCACACACCACTTTGGCATCATCAGTTTTGGTGGCTTTGACATCCACCCATTTTGAGAAATAATCAACATCAAGTAGAATATATGATTTCGCAAAAGACATGGGGAATGGTCACATAAAATGAATTCCCCAAACTTCAAATATTTCACTAAACAATTTTGGGGTTTTGAGGAATTTCATTCTTTTTTGAAGAGTTTCTAGAAAATTGACACTTTTCACATTTCTTACAGAAATCATGAGCATATTTAAACAAGTTATGCCAATAGATTCTATATTCCAAGACATTACTAGTAGTTCATTGAGGTCCAAAATTTCCTCTACAAGAAAGTGTATGAAAAAATTGAAAAACATATTCTACTTCACTTTTTGGGAGACATCTTCTTATGACTTGGTCATTGCAAATTTTCTAGAGAAAGGGATCCTCCCAGATATAGAATCTTGATTCAGCCTTAAGTATATGTTTTTGATGAGAGTTAAGGGAAGAATGTACCTGATATGTAGCCAGATTATTGAATATGTTAACATGCCATGGAACTTCATCCTCCATGATGTAGTGCTGCTCCCCGGGTATGTGATCATTGAGTGGGTTTAGCTCAGGAATTCCTATTTCAGTAGTGTTGGGAAGCCTGTTGAGGTGATCCACCACTTGGTTTTCAACTCCCTTTTTGTCTTTAATCTCAATATTGAACTCCTGTAAGAGGAATATCCATCTCACCAGTCATGGTTTGGCATCATCCTTCTTCATCAAATATCTACGTGTTGCATGGTCAGAAAATATCACTACTTTAGTTCCAAATAAATATGACCTAAATTTATCTAATTCAAAGACAATGGTAAGAAACTACTTTCCAGTTGTTCTATAGTTGACTTGAGTAGAATCTAGGGTTATAGAAGCATATTTTATGACTTGGGGGTTTCCTTCAATTCTTTGGGAATGAACTGATCCAATAGCTTGATTTAATGCATCACAAAGAAGCTCAAATGGATGTTCCCAATTTTTGGGGATACATTGTTGGTGGGGTGATCTACTATTGTTTTATCTCATCAAATGCCTTTCTATAATTATCATTGAAAACAAATTCAGCCTCTTTCAATAAAAATATTGAGAGTGGAAGAGAAATCTTACTAAAATCATTGATGAATCCCCTATAAAATAATGCATTCCCAAGAAATGATCTGATGTGTCTCACACAAGTAGGGTATGTTAAAGAATTTATCACTTCAATTTCAGATTTATCCACTTCAATTCCCATTTTAGAAAAGATATATCCTAGAACAATTCCTTTTTCAACCATAAAGTGGTATTTTTCAATGTTTAAAACCAAAATTTTCTCTATACATGTTTTCGAAAAGTTTTCAAGGTTTCCCAAGAAATGATCAAATTAATTACCCAAAATAGTAAATTCATCAATAAATACCTCCAGGCAGTCTTCTATGTGATCAGAAAAAATGCTTACCATACGTCACTGAAATCTACATGGGGCATTGCACAATCCAAAAGGCATCCTCTTCTATGAAATGGTTCCTAAAGGACAGGTGAAGGTCATCTTATCTTGGTCTTATCGGGAAATCAGAACCTGAAAATATCCATAAAATCCATCCAAAATTCAGTAATGCGTTCTACTTTTCAGTGTTTCAAACATCTGGCCAATGAATGGTATTGGGAAATGATCTTTCTGGGTGACTTTGTTTACTCTTATATAATCAATTCATACCCTCCAACTGTTCTATACCCTCAAGGGGATTAATTCATTTTTCTCATTCTCCACAATGGTCAAACCTGTTTTCTTTGGAACCACATGGGTTGGGCTGACCCATTGAGAGTCAGAAATTGGGTAAATTAGATCAACTGCCAATAAATTTTCAACTTCTTTTTTCACAATGTCCATGATAGTGGGTTTTAATCTCCTTTGGGGCCGCCTAACAGCATGAGAGTCTTCTTCTAAAAGGATTATATATGAGTAGACCTTGGGTTTGATCCTAGGTATATCCCCTAGAATCTATCCTATGGCATGGGAATTTCTTTTTAAAATTTCAATTAGTGTTTTCTCTTGGGTCCCAGATAGAATATTGGTAATTATCACCGCCAATTTGTCTCCCTCCAAAAGATATACATATTTCAAATCACTTGGAAGAGGTTTTAATTCAAGACTCAGTGGTTGTTCTATGGATGAAAAATAATTCACTACTCCTACATAAAAAGCATGGATTCCCTCGAAAAAGGGTATCATATCGGGTTATTCCAACAAATTATCAGAGAATTCTTATGTGATTTCAGAATTTTCAAATTTTTGAGTATTCTCTCCTCTCACGATGTGATCTTATAAAGCTACGAATTCATGAAGCATACCTGAATCATAGATTGGGTCACTAACTTTTCTATGGGAAATTACAAATAATGAATGGTTGCTCGATGAGTTTCTTTTTGAGTCAAGGATATTGAAGTTCCAGTTTGTGTCTCCTAACTCCATGGTTAGGATTCATTCGTTCACATTGATGACTATTTTTTCCATTTTTCAGGAATGGTCTTCTGAAAATTATGGGTGAATGTCTCAGTGCATTGTCCTCTTCCATGGTGAGTATGTAAACGTCTGCTGAAAAAATGAGTTCTCTAACTCTTACAAGAACATCTTCCACAACTCCAGCTAAAAAATAGTGGATAAATTTACAAGTTGGATAACCACTCTTGTGGGATTTAGCACACCTATTTTAAAATTCGAGAAGTGAGAATTAGACATTACATTTATGGATGAACCAAGGTCACACAAAGCATTAGAAATATCTAAGCAACTCATTGTACATGGAATTGAGAATTTCCCTAGATCATGAAATTTTTTGGGTAAAGGTGGGGTGGAAACAGTTGAGACACGCTTTCCAAAACTTATTCTTTCATCCTAATCGCTCTTCTTTTTCTTGGGGCATATTTCCTTCATAAACTTTTCATATTTGGGTATTTTTCGGAATTCATCTAGTATAGGAATGTTGATTTCCACTTTTCGAAAGGTTTCATGGATCTCCCATGGAGTTTGTTCTTCTTCAGCCTTTGATGACCGAGTTAGTGAAGAAGGTAATGGTACCTTGTTTCCTCATTTCTCTCTTTTTTTCCTTTGAATTTTTGTTACTTCCTTCTTCTAGGGATAGATGAGTTTTTCTTCAAGTTTTTGTTTGGAATCATCCAACTTGCTTGGATCAGGTGGTGGATTCTCCTTACCACTTCGAGTCGTGATTGCACTAGTATTCTTCTTTGGATTTTGGATAGTTTGGGTCGGGAGTTTTCCTTGATTCTGGGTTAAAATATCTACAAGGTTATCAACGTTATTGTCCAAATATTTCACAGTCTTTTTCAACTCTTAAATCTCTCTTTCTTTGTGGAACTTCTCAGAACTTTCTGGAGGCTATTCAAAATTCCTTCAATGGAATGGTGGTGGTTGAAATGATTGTTGTGGTTAGAAGGGCTGCTTGTATGGTGTCTGGTTCGGAAATTACTATTGAAATGGTGGCCTAGCCTATTTTTGTTGTCCTTCGTATCCTTGTTGGGTTTGACCTTATCTCCATTGTTGATTTTTTGGTAATTGCCTTTGCTAGAATGTAGCTGCACAACTTTCTTGTATCCTATATCTCAACACATTGATCATTGTAATGATTTGGTGATGAACATAACCACATACCTGAGGTGGAGATGTATTCCCATTCACCTACTTGATGGTCGGTTTCCTCACAAGGCTTGTTAGTTCTTGAATTTGTGTTTTAAGGAGAGGGGATGATTCAGAAGTTCTTACCTCTGCATCCCTATGGTACTAGTGCTTCTTGACCCGAATTGTTGTGAATTCTGGGAAATCTTCTCAATCAGGCTTTGGTCTTCTCATGATAATTTTTCAATCAAAGATTTTCTAGAGGATTAATCTAAAAGGTTCCTATCATTGTCCAGTAGTCCTTGGTAGAAAAAGACCAGGAGGTGGTGCTCCTCTATTGATTGGTGTGGGTAGCTCGCACTAAGCTTCTTGAATCGTTCACAATACTCATATAGATTCACACCGGTAGCTTGTCAAATGGAATATGTCTCATTCCTGATTGCAGTACTCTAGGAGGTTGGTACGAACTCTTGCATGAAAATTTGTTATAGATCATCCCAGTCTTGTATTTCTATGGTTTCTAATGTATACAACCACTCCATCGCTGGACCCTCAAGTGAAAAAGGGATTGCTTTCCACTTCACTTACTCCCCCTCTACTCCTCTTAGTTTGAATATTGAACACACATGGCTGAATTCTTGAATGCACCAATTGGGATCCTCACCTTCAAGGACATGAAATTTAGGTAGCATGGGAATCATGATTACTCGTAACTCAAAATAATTTGGTTGTTCAGGCATGTTTAATCGATTCTACTGGTTAGAAAATTGTGGGGCACAGAGGTCCCTCAAGGTTTGTCTTGTGTTTTGTGCCATTATTGGTAGTTCTAATTGGACACTTGAGTCTTCTAAAATTATTATTCAAAATTAATTTCAAGATTTAGATTCATAATCTTAGAGAATAATTTTCTTTCTATCTCAGGGTTGAAATCAAGTAGTTACTCATTTAAGGTCCAAGTCGTTCATATTTACCCTTGCTCCCAGGCAATGGAGCTAGTTTTGACACACGCTTGTCATGAGGTGCAGAAAAATCAATTAAATCTCCCTAAGGGTGTAGTATTAATGGTAAACATAATATCGTTCTCCAAGTAGCATTGTTTTATTCTTGGTGTCACTTAAAAAATAACAATTTTTAATGATATAAGAAAGAAAGAGGTTATCTTAAGAAGGATTCTGAATTTAAAATGAGAGAGAAGTGGTTGGATTTAGGATGGGTTTCCCATTTGTGATGTCATCATAATATTTAAGAAAATATGAATCCTTGGGTTTTACAAAAAATAATTAATTGAATTTAATAACAATTGTTTCTTCGTTTCACCTTTGATTTAATTATTTATCAAAGTGTATAGGTCTTAATTGACTAATATTAATTACTTTTGAAATAAAAAATATGGTATTGATTTCTATAAATAATTAAATTAACCTATATTAATTTCTCCACGTGATTTATCAATCACCAAATCACTCCCTTAGTTGATTTTCTTCATAGATTAACTAATCATTGTAAAAATGAATAGATCAAGCAAGGGTAGAATAATATTTAAATATAAGAAATTTAATACTTAAGAATAAATAAAAATAAAATCATACTAAATTTAAATTCAAAAGTAAATTAAATTTATAATCATTTATTTAAATGAAAATAATTCCTTTGAATAAAAAATCAGAAACTCAAACATCAGAAAATGGGGTCCCCCTTCCCTTCACCCAATCACAAAGTATTCAAACCCTCCATGAAAGGTGGGTTCCTAGAATACAAATAAAAAAACATTTATTAAGGAGTTATGAATTAATAACAATTAGGAGGACGTTCTTCTCCTCTTGGATGCTTGCTGCTGGCTGGAATGGGATGTGAAGGACTGAATTGAGAGGTAGGAGCTTCTCTCCTTTTATAGGCAGAATTCTTCTTCTAAAGGTGACATGTTTTATCCCCCATAAATGAATTTATTTTGAGTTTCCTCCTTCATAAAATATTTTCATAAATGTCATGTCTTGCGCCCCTAAAAATATCGGCAAATGTTTCCACAAGATGTATGAGTTATAGAATTTTCATTGAATATGACTTTTTCTAGAAAAATTTCTAGGAATCTTCCTTCAAATGTATAATGATAAATATCCACCTTAATGGATGCACAAATCCATGTAATATAATGGGTGAGCACTACTATGAGTTCTCATCCATATCCAGGTTGAATCCCCAAAATTGTAGATGTAGAGTCTGAGTTTTGCATCTGTTACTGTGGTGAGGACCATGTTGTTCGCCCGGAAAACTTTTGCAACTTAAATGATTTTTTAGGCTAGTAGATGATCGAATCATCTCTAGGTAATGAAGAGAAAGTCAGAGGAAATAAAATAAGGATTCTAAAAAAATTAATTACAAAATTTGGAATTATATTTTTTAAGAAATGCCAAAAATATAATTGTGGTCAAAATCTGTCCAAAACCTTGAATTATGGATTTTTCACTATTTTTCTCATTTTCATTCTAAAATTTAAATTACCAAATATTTTTACAAAACAATTAATTACATGGGTTATATCATTGAAAAAACATTAAAAAATCATCATTATTTGATAAAAAAATGTACACGTAAATTCTCTCTGTCACACTTCATGGAATTAAATTCCATGGTTATTGTCTATTGCATGACATAAAACTACACATTCCCATGGACCTCAGTTGAGAGGAACATTGTAATTCATGTTGGTATCACACAATACATCCATTAAATAAATTTGTGTTTCTTTATTACTTTCATCATGGTATACATAGTGAAATCCAAATAACTTCTCTTAGATCGAGACGTAATATTCCCTTTTAATGTCTGTAGTCCTGTGTCCATACCACATGATTTAAAATAATATGGTTGTTAAATAACTATGTGTGGATTTATTCCTATCATTACAAGATACATTGTGATGACTATATATCTAATCTCGGGAAAAACTATAACAATCAATAGAAACAATTCTCCACTATGTGTATGGATCATACCTACATAGAGTGTTTTCCATTAAAGAACTACATGTTTCATGATTAATATTATCATAGGATGCATTATGATGCCTGTATCTCCAATTCATGGTATTATGTATGATAAAAAAATTTCCCCCATCCCAATGTATAGGTTATATCTTTACAACGAACTTTAATGAAATAACTATGTATAGAATGATTCATGTTAGGAAACAATACGTACGGACACCCAAACACCCAGTCTTGGGTTCATCCATAACATATACAATAATGTAAATTCACCCTTAGATATATATGGGTCTGACCTATATAGTGAATTTCCATGATGCATGACATTACTCTACATGGAAAAAAGAAGGATATACCTATTTTCGAAGAGGGATGAGTCATACAATATAATTTTTCATACTCAAGAGTCAGATTTATGTACGACTTGATTACGCACATGATAAATCTCTACAATAAGATATCCAACAAATGGGTATTCAGGAATAATCCTGTGCATGGATAAAATATTCTCTCTACTACTAAATCCCCCCGAATAGTGAAAATTTTATTCAAGGATATCTTGCACAATATTCATGTTGGTTTCTATGTCCTCACTACAAGATGCTAAAATACATGGTAAGAAAGAAACCATACTACCTGATGTAAAGCTGTAAAGAAAATTCCCTCACCATAAGAAATTGAAACTACACAACAAATATGTCCCTAATACATAGCATCAAAATGTGTTGTCCATTACCCATTATCATTCCTTATCAAATGATCACAAGGGCCAAAACCATATAAACTATAGTATGGGGGTTTTTTATCATATTTTAATACCGTCAGCTCAGAAATCACACTTTAGGTCTTGGGGAACCCGAGATTCCAAAAAAATCACTACCTTAGAAAAAGAGAGGGTGCACCTCCATTTGACCACGATAGTGATGCATAAGGGATTTGACCTACCAACCAGAAGTGTCTCCTCCTTATAGGAAAGGAACTCCTATCACTATGATACTAACATCACCATGGTGGAACATAACACCTTAGGGTGTTTTGGGAAATCCTTGGTATGATTTTCCCACATCATTATTCATAACCTGATAATTTGAATTAATTAACAACAACACTCTCATCTCCTACCCAGAATGATGTTGGAATACTCTTGAATCTGGATATCCTAAGTATGATGTTATGAAACATTTCCCTCATACATCATCCAGTTGTGTCATCACATTAAAATGAATTCAATTTTCTCAAGAATTACAACCTTAAACATTAACCTTTGATGGTCCAAATAGCATAACCCTATACTATGATCGAAAGAAAAACACAAATTGTCATGTTAAAAACCCACAAGGCGAGGCATAAGAAAAAGTCGAGTCTTTACTCTCTAAACACTTCAACTCCAATGTTTAGGAAAATATTGGGGCATAAATGAGTGATTTATAAATCTCATATTGGCCAATTTGAGGCCCCATTGAAATATGACCAATTCCCGTTGGACCCCCTAGTCTAGGGAAAAGTTAGAGTAATTATTAGTCACATCTAATTATCATGATAACATGTTCACAAGTCTATGATACAACATTTAGGTTTGTCAAACCCTTCTAGAATATTACATTTTACAAAAATAAATATTCAGGATTTGAGAACCTCATGTCACCAAAAACCTTCTATGGACCTTGGAAATGGATACCGAGATTCATGAAACCCATTTCCTTGACTATGCATGTATTCCTGTGGATTATGCATATAAGCTTCCGATCTTCAAAAAAACTTCAATTACTTGAAAAAGGGATTTATGATCCTTGTGATCTGTGAATTCACCGTGGTAAGACACATCACCATAGGGTGTTTTGGATCAACTGTATCATAATTGTACTATATCATCCTCTTGACCCAGAAACTTTGGACCATTATTTATAATCCCTATAACTGGACTATTCAATAGGATTCAACATCATCAATGTTTCATCATATTATTTTTACCTTTTCTCAATGCATGAATGTGACACTCCATTCCCAAACCCTTTTATGGACCACACCTCATGACCCAAAACCATAGGGCATAGGGCTTAACATCCCAACTAAGTTATTAACTACCCCACAGTGCTAGAATACCTTCTAAGATATCTTTCACTCCATATCTAAATTCATCACTCAGATGGTTGATTCTTCACAAATATTTTATGAACATTGGAAAAGAATGGGGATACCTTTTTTTAACAATGCTATCAAGGCATATGGTATTTGAACTACTAACCAGAGGCATCCCCTCCTTTAGGAAAGTAACATCAATACATGTGAGCCTTGGTAACATTGTGGGAAAAACTATAAAATTATGATGCTATGGTTCAATCCTAGCATGTTTTACGCCTTCCATATTCATTGACATAAACCATTGGGGTTTGAATTACTCAAACTATATTCTAACTATCTTGCTGGACTCGAATTCCCTATATTTTTACCATCCACTAATATGATATCCAAAATATTTTAAAAACCTTTAAAAAGAGTGGAGACACCTCTGTTTTACCATGATAGTGATGCATAAGGGCTTTGGCCTACCATCATTAGAAATATAATCCCTTCAATAATGGAACCCCAATCCTTGTGAGACCTAGAGACAACGTGGTGGAACTCATCTCCTCATGTTGTTTTACACCATCCATGAAATTTATTCCTCATATTCCATAGTCATCAATTAGGTATTATCAAAAATACATTAAAATTCATAGTATTAGATATCATGGTTTTAGTAAATTAAACTATATATAATATTTATGTCCTTATAACATGATGTTAAACTATATGGAATATGTCCTTACCACATGATCTTAAACTGCACAACAGAATTCCTTACCACATTATGTTAAACAACACAAAAAGTTTCTTACTGCATGACATCAAACTAAATGGAAGACATCCTTACCACATGAAATTAAATATCTCAATATATTTCCTTACCTCATGACATTAATAACATGGTATAATTCCTTACCACATTACATTAAATGAAATGGATATCATTACATTAAAAATGGTAACAGTACCAAAATGAGAATGTATAATCTAAAAGTACCTAAGATAAAACCATAAATGATCTGAGATAGATGTAACTAAAATAAATTCTAGTGATGGTCTAGTTTGAATGATCTAGAAAAGGAACAAAACTTTTCACATTGAAAACCCATAAGAGGGAATCCTGAGAAAAAATCAAATCCATGTTCACTAAGTCTTCCCCTATATGAAGCTTAGGGAAAAGTTAGGGAAATTTAAATAAATACAAATAAATAATGTTGGGAAACCATATTTACTTGGAAAAAATAAATATATGCTCGAATTTTCTACGAAATTTTTCACAAAAAATAGAAAATTCTCCCTCTATGACATGTATTTTATCCAAATTATCATTTTCCGAATCAGGTAATCTCAAGATAACTAGATGAGATACATCATTAATAAATATCATGTTGCTGAGAATTCATGAGAAATTATTAATAGAAATATATTATGGTTTAAATATTCAAATCCATTAATTTTGGTTTACTTGAAATTTTTTCAATAATGGGTATCATTGACGATTCATAAAACATTAGATCAATAAAATATCATACACATCCTGAATAAAATAAAACTAGACAATGACATATACAGTTAAAAAGTTCTTTTCATTTATAGTATGAAAAAGGATGGATATCCACATTTTGGATCCTCTCCAAGGATTTCCTCAAAGAATAAACAGTGATAATAAGAATACTATAATAACTGATTAAATGGACATTACATGTTTGCATGCGTCTTTTGAGAAACATCAATTGAGGGATAAAGCGCTACCCACCGCATTATTCTACTGAAAAATGAGGTCCTAGAGTCTTCGTAAGAGTAGATATCTTCTTAACTATTTTCTGAGTATTTCTTAATGAGGATAATGAAGTTGAAAGAAAAATATTTGAGCAGGCTATAACCTTCTCATGTCACACTATCTTTGTAGTCAGGGAATCCATTTCGACCTGCAACTAGGATATTATTTGATTGCATTGTTCCAATGCCTTTAATGCTTCCCCTATTAGTTCAGTTAGGGGATTCCTATCATCGTGATCATATAAGACCCTATAGAATGTAGTCGCCTATTGATGACCCAGGTTGATCTACCATAAGATGTCATAGGATGGATGGAGGTCAAAACTGATCACCCCAAAATTATGAAAGAGCCAGAGAAGAAATTCTTCATGGTTATGAAATATTATTAGGGGGTCTTAGTAATCATGTTGTGAATATTCTTCCAAATTATCATGAACTATGTTTGATCCTATGAAAATGATGTTGTGGGTAAATCAGAAGGGGGAACAATTTTCTGAGATGTTGAAGAAGTAAAATAGGAATCCACATATGATCTTATCTGAAATTATTCATCATCCATTTCCCATATCGAAGAGCTAGATTATTCAATAAAATCAACCACACTAATGGGACTGTCTTCTATATGATGGGGACACTTCCTCAAAGGCTCTCTAGAATTTTGAATCATCTCCATTGTTTCTATAGATAAGGGGTGTTAGATAAGCACATGATTTTTCCACCTGATGGACCAGTATATATATGATACACCCATGTAGTCCTCCACCCAAGACTGAAAATAATCTTAATATAGGAAGATATGGGTGAATAAAAACCAGAAGGATAATCTCCATATGGGTCATGAGAATCATATCCCTAATAGAGATATTGCATGACCATTAATTAAGAGAGTCATATCCATTTTGAACAATTGGCCCAAATGGTGCTGGATTAGGTGTGAAATTTAAACAGTTAGACAGGATCATCATGTTAGTGACCTCATCATGGAGAAATAACATTTTGTCAACCACAAATATTTCCTACAGTCTAGGGTAGAATGAGGAACTAGGGATCCTAGTTGTGTTGTGGTATTTGAAGAAGTGGAAATGATCCCCTATCATATCAAATAAAAAATTGAAAGGATTTTCAATCTTATATGGGATGTTTCCCTATTGGATATATCCTAGATGTAGGTAAAGTAATTAAAGAGTTAGAATATCTATATTATGTGCCTTTCCGTCTGCTAATTGATCTTCCATCACTAGTGTTCTAAATTAGATTCTTAAGCACATGTCCCTAGATGAGAAAATCCACCCATTCAAGAACATAGCCATGAAACCTTCTAGCCTAAGGATCTGGGATATATTTGGACTCACCTTGTATCGCCATGAATTTTACTCAACGGTCTCTAGGATTGTCCAATTTGATCTGACACTATCAAAAACCATTCAGGAATTTCACCATTGATGGAATATAATGGTTGGATGGACTATTCCATGTTAGATGACAATGCCAATATAGTCTTGTAAATATATGAGTTAGTGAATGTTGATCATCTTTATTAAATTTTAGTTCACAACGTTGATCATTCCTCTTTCCAAACCCAGAGTCTATATGGGGTTATCATAGACCTATGTGATAGAAAGGATCTCTTCGTACATCTCCCAAAGGGGGATATCCCACCTAGTCTGTAGATATCCCAAAGGTTTATTCATGCTTCACCATAGGATATATTGAATGAAGTAGTAACATGGATCGAATAGAAAATCAATTCACTGAAAAGATCCAAGTAATGATATATGAAACACTGAGAAACCCATATTTCCTTGTATGAAGAGATAGTTTCTAGTTGGTTGAAAATTTTGGAACAACTTTTTCTAACCCAGAATGGCCACACCCATCCATCCGAAAAACTACCACTAGGTAAAAGGTCCCATTTGGATCTCTATGCACCACCTAGGTTTTTCATGGAATAGGAAAATATACTCAAATATCTTGAAGAAATGGCCTGGTGGGTGAAGGTACATCCATTTTGACCTATAGGGGAGTTCTCAAACTTATAGGAAAACCCCTAGGACCATACTACCACTAGTTTTCCATCATCAGAAAATTTAAAAAAAATAAAATTTATGGAAGATGATAGCCAATAATATAGAAGATTTAGTTAGGATTTTAAATGAAAACATCATCCAATAGCCCGAATCCAAATAGGGAAGTCAGTTTGGTAAATTATAGCTTTTAATTTTGGAAGAGATAATCCATTTCCAAACCTCACTTTCATAAGGAACATGACATCGAGGTTCTGTATTACATATCCCCACAAGCATGATCTTCTAGAAATCTACTTTGTAAGCTTCCTAAGAGATGGAATCCACCTATATGAAATAAAACAATAGCAATACAAGAAATCAAATCCTTTCAAAATTGATGCATAACTTTGGGAGAATCATGAACATCACATGAACCATAAGGGGAATCATGAATGCATGATGAAATATAGGTATCATGAATTTCACAACCCATGGAGTTCTTACAAAATTCGTGACCCACATGACATCTCAGGACCAAAGGACTAGTCATAAGGCTCACGATTTCAAGACCCTAATATGGTCACATGAACCACTTAATGATCAAGAAATCATGCAACTGAAATTAAAAATCCTATAAAATATGAAAATATATCATTACGGCCAAATATATTCATCAAGGATTAATAAGATAAACAAGATTTAGTTTATGGTTTGTTTATAAAATCATTTAGACAAATTAAATATCAAAAAATGGTTCTCCTAAAGTAGACTTACTAAACAAATCATATGATCAGTTCTCATAGAGAGGTCTTGGGAATGTGATCTTGAAGTGAGGTCTTATGAAGCTATCATGATATTGAATAAAATAATAAGATCTCTAGATATTTGAATTCATTGGGGAATGTGATTCCCCTTATCCACCTTTTTATATGAAATTCCACATAATACCAACAGTCACTCAGATGGGCAAAAGTCTCTCAATACATTGATTTGTGATATACCAAAGGAATCTGGTGGTAATGTGAATTTATCATAAGAAATTCATTTTCCTTGTATACATCGTTCATAAGGTGGGAATTTGTTGATTATTGTGGAATGAGAATCATAAAATCTATAACTAAAACATACGTGAAGCATGGGTATTATTTTCTCCAAAAAAATTATAATAATATGGATGACACATGCAGATCACATAACCTTTATAAGAACATGTGAACTCATAACCCTTGAAAGGTCATGTGAGTGTATGATGCACATCTATTGATTTAATTTTGATCATATTATTCCCCTTTTACAAGCATCTCGTTTCTTAAACAGGCACCCACATAATCATTGATGATAGTGTGAAGGCTTCTGCATAATCCGTTTAGATCATGTGACTTGTAAACCAAAGGATGCTTCTAAAAATTCAAATATCCTTGTAAAATGAATATTGGAAATATAAAAAATGTGGAGAAATTTTTTGGTCATTGATTTTAATGTGGTAATGCATTTTACCAATCCTTGAAAATCCCTGGATACATGTGTGCCTTATCTACGAAGGCTCTCAAACACATTTGTTTGATTATGGGATACTCATATGACTCCTTAGACTAAAATATTGGGTGTCTATGATAATGATCTTGCTTCATCGTAAGATCCATTATTCTTCATGTGACACATCATAGAATATGAAAGTGATTTTCTTCATAAACACTACCATGGATGAATAAAATCTCTAATCTATTCATAATAAATAATGAAATAAAAGGGGAAATGAATAAGATTCTTGAGCAGTGATGATACACTAGCCTTTACAAAAAAAGGATTCACACACCTCAAGAAACCACCATTGTTCGTGTGAGCCCCCTTTAATAAGACAACATGATCTCATGAAGGCTCCCTTGATAAGTTCCCTTAGTCTCACAAATGACCCAAGATAAGTATTCTTCGATCACATGAAATACTTTCCATAAGCATCCTGATCTTATGAAGACCCCTTTAAATATCAGGCTGACCTTAGGAAATCTACATGACAAGTAAACATGGTTAGGAAAAATCCATTTGATCAGTCAGGGTCTAACAAACATTATGATGTTAGAGCACTCTCATGGTCTCTGAATATCATGCGACGTCGTGAATAACCCGTGACAGGATCATGCAAAGCATGTGATACCAGAATCAGTACATCAACTCCAACACAAATCTATGAGATACGCATTGTTCAATACAATGTATAACCAGGGTGGAAGGGTCTATAAATCCCTCCCCCTCATTACAAAAATTCATTCATCAACTAAAAATGATTTTTTTAACACTACACACAAGTGTAGGAAAAGTATTGTAAGAGAATCCATTCACATAATCACAAAGGTAATCCATAGAGTAACATATGGTTAAGGACCTAATAAATCACACAACATTCATATTTGATTTGTTTGATCACTATGTAGGTCACTTGAAGGAATTCTGGCATGTTAATAGAATTATGTCAAAGAGGTCCGGTATTTCCACTGGGGGATTAAAAACCTAAAATAAGATAACACTGGACAAAACTTGATCCACATATCCAATAGAGGATAAATAAAAGACTATAAAATACATAATACTTATGTGAATACATATTCAATGATCTTCAGGAACTTTTCCTAACCTATCAAGATCATGAGACAACATCGGTACATATAACCCATGTTATGTTATTCTCCCTCAACATATCATTTCGATCATTCTATGTCCCTTTAAAATGTTGGGATTGTTGCATGACAACCTTTGGGAATGACACCCTATTCTTGACAAGTCCTCCAGGCTTGCTATCCAAATATTTTGGTGGCCTCTGGACATGTTTCCCAAGTCACATGAAATCCTATACTCATTTTAGTTTGGCCTTTTGGTGTCATGAGGACATGTCAAATAGATCATGTAACATCCACCAAAAATCTAAACAACGTCATGTGATGCCCTATATACATGTCAACCTTGATCTCTCTATGTCCACCAAACAAATTATCCAAGTCACGATACAACCATTATAAATTTCAGCCTTGATCTCATAATGTACATTGGACAAGTCCTTCAAATCATGAGATAGCCTCAGAACATGTCATCCATAATCAAGTGATGTCCTCTAGACATGTCATTCAGATTATGAAACATCCTTTGAACATGTCAACTAGATCATGATATTGTCTTTAGACTTGTCCTCTAGGTATCCATTAATTTTCAACACATCCTAGGACATGTCATATAAACATCAACAAACATGTCACACAGATAATTAGAAATATAAAGAATATTATCATACATGTCAGAATGAAAATCAAAACATTTCATGTAGACAATCAGGCCATGTCGATCATAAATCACAGTACATGATAACATTTTCTAGTGAATATATAAGGAAAATATCAATGTGTAATCTATAATCAAATTAGACTACGAGAACTTTGATTCATTATATAAGAAGGATACACAGGATGCCTTCCTATATCCCAAGATCATATGGTAAACCTTAGTGTGTAAACCCTAATCAAATTAAACTATAAATACGATTATTTATACCAAAATTCAGATAGTTAGGATTCCTTCCAATGGCCTGAGCTCAAATGGGTGTCCACCCCTATGTAATTCCCCCATTTCTTTGAAATTTCTACCATCAAGACCCAATATCTCCCCTAGGATGATTATTCTTCCTCATCCACCAGAAAATTGAGATGTCAACTAAACTATGATGGTTCTGATTCCTTTTAACCAATATATGTAGGATTCCTTCTTATTTTTCAAGCTCCATATCAAAAATTCAAAGGCATTCCCTAGTTCATAAGTCCCCCATCCAAATGTGGCGTGATTGATCACTTTATATTCATTGTTTCTGACACTAAACATAGATCGTGTGGGCATAATGATTTACAATGATCATGTAATTTGCATCAAGAACCCCCACCAGCTAGGGAAGAATTATTGTGTAACCCCATATTAGCTGTAAGATATGAATTCCCTATACAAGGGTATCCACCTTGATGTAATTCCTAAGGGTGTGATCGAACTACGATGAATCTGATTCCTACCATAACCGGGATATGTAGGATTCCTTCCTAAGGATTGATTTTAAATACCTTACTCATATGTTCCCCCTTATATTTCATTTATGCATGTCATTAAACTAAATGGGTCTGAAGAACTATGTTGGTTTTGATTCCTACTGTAAGAAAGATACGTAAGACGCCTTATAATGGTTTAATATAGTCCCCAAAATATTAATTTCCTCCCAAGAGGAAAATAATCTCTAGAATTCCTGGTTATCTATATTCTACATATAAGAAACTACCCATTAATTTTAAATGGATGAATAATCTTAGATTCATATAAGTGGACTCATTAATAGACCCCCCACACATGGAAGGTCATAACACTTGATCAATTTCATAGGTTAACTTGTCCTATAATGGTATTTGGAAAATATTCTTGAATATATCATAAATTTATATAAGAGTCCCAAAGTAGGAAAAATGTTCCCCAAAATGGTGTGATGAGAATAACCTCCCATCATTTTGGTCAATGGGTATTCCTAAGTGTCATTGGTTCTACAACCCTAATTGATCTTCTCCCTTTGGAAATCTAGTCCATGCTCAATTATCGATGTGGGAACTGTTTGTGGTTTATATAGAAGATGACCATAAATGTTAAACCTGATTTCATTGATTTTTCATACATTAACCCCACACAAAAAACCCATATGGCTATACCATCCATGTATTTCCCACGAAACAAAAAAATGTGAACCCAATGTTAAATCACTTAAATAAGACATCTTAATCATGGGTTAAAGAGGGTATACTACTCAGTTATCATCAGACTATTTTGTTCCTACCATGTGGTCACTCTTCCCATGAAAAGAATGTTTTATAAAACTTCATCACAAGCCATACAAAGAAGGAATGATGATATAATCATTATATAATATCTATACTGATGCATAAAAATAATTATAATATATTTATTGAGAAAAAATAAATTCACAAAATCATTAGGAATATTTTTTTTCAAAAATTAAAATAAATACCATTTCCTTTTGATAACAATTAAAATTTTGAAATTCATAGAATAATGGGAAATGTGTTTTCTGAAAAATCCATGGAAAATTTTAATTGATTCTTAATGATAAATAAATTATATAGTTTCATAAAAATACATTAACATGGAAAATTTTAAAAACCAATATTTTCCAACTTTTATAAAGAAATCCAAAAGTAAACTAAATAGAAACATTAAAAATATTTATTTTTAATCATTTTTAATGAAAGTAAAAGATATTCGGAAATAAAATCCAACCATCATTTCATTATAAATAATAAAAATCTAGAAACAATTTGAAAACATTGTTATAGAGGGAAAATAGTTTAAAGAAAAACATCAATAAATTTGAAACAAAAAACTTATAAAAAAATACCTTATGGATTTGGTATGTTTTAAATAAAAAACCCTTGAAATAAATCACCTGAAATGGAAAATTTAATATCATGATTATAAAAAATCAAGAGATAATATTTTAATGATTTATAATATACACCATAAAAATGTAAAGTGGCATATAATTTGAAACATGTCTCAATGAAGGAATCTTGAGATAAGAAACCCTTTTGACTTTTATAAATTTTGAATTGAAACCACTTGAAATAGAAAACCTGAAATGAAACATTAAATAAATTTAATAAATTAATAATCCTGATATATAATGTCAAATAGGTAGTAGATACACCATATAAAATAAAATAGATTTATGTATTGAAATATGTCTCCAGAAAAGAAGATTGAGACAAAGAAAACTTATTAAGATCATGACATTTCAAGTAATAATCAATCAAATAAGTGATTATGTGAGGAAAATTTTTATAAAAATAAAAAAGTTTTATAGAACATAAAATAACCATAGTTTATGACACAAATAATTTTTTATGACATAGTCAATGGATAAGTGATATAAACCAATAGAAATAAACTGTGTTAAGAGTCCCCTGATCTTGAATATCTACATCACTTAATGTTCTATAAAATCCATATACAATAAATTTTAATTTATTATTCATATATATCATAAACTTATTTTTATTTTTTATACTATATATCATTCACTCAGAATTTTATATTAGTCATTTAGTAATAATTATTTATTGAAATCAATATTCTGGTGTTAACTGCTTCATTTTCTAGGCATGTTTTAGTTCAATAGTTTTGTTCTTAGATCTATTGTTAAGAATTAATCATCAAAATTATTTTAATTAGTATTTAAATCTTTTTTTGACATATTTTGGGGTTATATGTCCATTTAGTGTAACTTATGTAGGAAACACTCATGGACATATTTAAGATCTCATTTTTTAGAAATTTTGATTGAATAAAAATTAAATGTTTAATTAGTGAATGTATATATTTTTGTAACAATTAAATAATTATTAAACTCCGGAAAATTATAAATTTTATATAATATTACCAGTATTTAACATCCCTTAATCATTAATGATATAAATAATAAAACATCATTCATATTGGTTGTAAAATCACCCTAATCAAAAGTGTGTTATTACAACTGAACGAGAAAGAACATTTTTTATATTGATAAGATAAATCTTACCTAAATTTAATAATTTTACAAATAACATATTTATTAATTAAATCCATTTTTTGAACCATCCATGTAAGGTGGTTATGAAAAATGAAATACGCCATTCGTGGAGGCTGACATTTTAATTATTCAATGAATGAGAGGTGTCGATAGTTCGTAATGATATATCAATATAGAATAATTATTATTTTGTATATATCATATTAATTCATTAAATTAATTTTTATAAATATCTATGTGTTGTGGTGATGAAAAATGAAAATTATTATTCGTGGTGGCGGTAGTTCGTACATACGTACAAGTGATGATTTAATTTTCCAATGGATTGAAAAGATATAGATGATAGTTATCACATAAACATTATAAAAGTTAATTAATCTAATGAAACTGATGTTATTATGTTAATGTGGTTATTTTATATTTAGGGAAGGTTTAAAATGTAATAAACTTGAATGAACTCAGTTAATATGATGGCCTCTTATTTTGAATCCTTCCTTTCGATTGGACATAATCCCCTTAAAAATTGTGGTTAATGATCCCACCAGGTGAATAGGAACAGAATTTGGATGTTTTTAGATTTATTTTCATTTACTAAAGGGACAAAACTAAGCTCGTGTGTTTATTTAGAAAGTTCAGTCTAATTTCCATTTTATAGGAAACAATTAGTGTCTATTTTAAAAATATTTAATCTTTAAGGATAAGGAATGAGATTTTAAAAATTATAAGAGGCTCATAAATAAATAATTTATGTTATTATATATTTTTATCATTTCCTATTTTCATTATAATTTTTTTTTAAATTTTAAATCAATTAATAAAAAATTGTTTAACATTAAATACCCATTAAAGTAATTTTCAAAACTATTCACATATTTTATCATCAATGATATCCATATAATCATTAAATTATAATTTGATCATTAAAATTAATTCTAAAAAATAATTTTTATCCTTAAAATTTTTTCAAATATCTATTTTATTCAAATATTATCTCTTTTATTTTTTTCAAAACAATATACATAGACTTTTCTACTACATGCACAAGCATTGTGAAACACTACATGAGAGTTTTAGGTAATTATAATATTACATAAAATTAATAACACAAATAATGTAAATTCATAATATATATTTTCATCTAGATTAGTTTATATTGTAATTTTATTAATATCTTTATCATAAGAAAATGTTTATGATAATTATTAAGAGAGGTGGAATTTTACATAAATGGAATTTCCTTCTATTGGAATACAACCATGATTTTTAAGTAAGGAACCAAAAATCTTTAATGAAGGATTATAAGTTGATAAATATATCATCCACAAAAATAATTGATATTTTTTGAATCTATTTTAGCTTTATACCTTACTTTAACATCCTTTTAACTCTTTTACCATTTACCGTGGCGACTAAATCTTAATATATTAACTAATTTTTTTGAATAAAAATTAAATGTTCCTTATTCAACAAATTTAATATTTGGATAGAAATATAAAAAACATTTTCTCACATACAATTTATAAAGAGGAAAACAATTAATTCTAATATCTATGCAAAAAATAGGTAAAAAGTATTTTCAAAGAATAAAATTAATTTATTCTCTTTAATTTCCTTGGAAAAAAAATATATTTATTTAAATTTATTTTTGAAAATATATTTTTCATAAATTTAATCAAAATCATTTATGAGTAGTGATTAATTTATTTTATTATGATAAAAATATATCATGTACATAAAGAAAATTTCTAAAAAATTAACTTTTTCTTTACCATCAAAGGATTTTATCATCATTTATGACCAATTAATGATGAATTTTAAATTTATTTTTAATTTGTCTAAATTGTTATGAAATAAATTTTAATAAACATTACAATTTAATTTAACTTTAAAATAAAAACATAATAACAATGAATCTAAAAAACATTTCTATTTGTTGATGATTTATTAGATTAGTTTTCATAACTATTACTTAATCATTTTAGGGGTATTATTAATTTATTTTAAAACCCTAACTATAATTTTATCAATAAATTTTATCACATTATTTTCAATAATGTATTAGATTAATGAAATTTTTTTTCTTTATCCAAATAGTTTAACTATAGTTAATGGTATTTGCCTAAGTGAAAAGCCACCTTTTAAATTTTAAAAAACAATTTATTTTCCTAATTATGTTTTATTTAACTATATTTTGGTATATTTTATTTTTTATTATTCACTTTAGTTCAGTGTTGGGTATTTCATAATTTTTTGTAAAAACTAGTTTTATATAAAGATGAATATATACTAAAATATCAAGGGTTTACACCCCCCCCCCACTTAAAGAAATTGTCTCCTCAAAATTTTATTTTATTTTTACCAATGAAAATGCATCATGTCTTAAGAATACAAAAATTTGTAGATTTTATAATGATTATTATTTTATATGATATTAATATATATTTGTAGAACCATACATGTGATTTAGTTTTTGGAAGCCTGCATTAATAGTTGAATGATTAGACTCGATAGGTTTATCTAAATATTTCTTGATGTATTCTTTTACCATTACGATAGAGAATAGGATAAAATAAACATACATGATTTATTTAGATTATATAATATTAATTTCATCATTTGGTATTTTTTCAATCGTTATATTCCTCTATTTCATCTAACATTCCATGTTAAAAGTTTCGTGTCTCAAACAAGAAAATCACCTCTTAAGGGATCATGAGATCCAAAAAAAGGATGAAAATTCATTCCTCTAATTCTTGTACTTTTATAAAAACAAAAATAGTTATCATGTATTTAAATAATACCAAATATGAATAAACCTTCATATGAAATAATTATACATTAATATCCAAAACCTCAACCATAAGACTCAAAGTTCAACATATATCATTCCAGAAATAACAAACCCTAAAACTCTTAAAAATATGCCTTTTCAAATTTGAATCCCAATGTTTAAAAAGTTTTGATCCTTTATTCATAAAAAATAGGGTTAACATTTATCTCAAAATAATATTAATAACACATAAAGTTTCATATAAAAAATATATATGACCTAATCATATATTCTCCATAATATACAATTATTTTTCCTATATAACTTGAATCAAGATAACATAAAACTATAAAAAATCATATATTATTCCAAAAGATAGCTTAATATTTATTCATCATTTAATATCAACCAATATAACAAAAAGTATCATACTAGATAATAATTTAACATTAACCTTAATATTGTAATGTTCACAAAACAAAATATGATAACACTTCTTCATAATTAACCATAATTACCTAATCATAAAAATGTATTAACCCAAAATACTATCTATAACTTTCAACATATGTCTTGAAAAATATAATAAAATTATTCCCAAATAACATTCACACAAAATAACATGTTTACCCTATGTGTTAAATATACCCAAATAATATATTAAAAACCATTGAATACCTCCCAAAATATCATTATTCACATTAAAATCTCATTATATAAAACAACATAAGATTATTAATTCAATTAATAATACAATAAACCTTAAACTTAATAACCAATGATTTTATTAAGAAATAATAAAATGTCCTCATCTGATAACATACAAAACTGTAAAGTTATCTAAAACCTGCTATGATACTAAATATAATTCCTTAAACGTGCACACCATGATATGATGATAAAAACATATTATATTCATAATGTATTTAGTACCAATATATTTAGCACAATTTTTACCGGCCATAATTACGATGTAACAAGGACATATTGAGTCTCTTACATACCCAGGACTATTAAAGTTTAGTTTAAAATTGCCTAAGGTGATCTCAAATGATTAGTATGGTAAAATATAAATGACAATAATAAAAGATCATAATTTATCGTGATATAGGCATATGGTTATGGGAACATAATCAACGTAAATGGAAATGACATAATAGATTCATACCCAATAAAAAATGATTCATAAAACATGATTCAATGTATAAAACATTGGAATACCATATGAAAATAAATCATATAATTCTACTATATTGATAAATTCTTAATAAATATTTTCATTAAGAAATAATTGATGCTCATAGAAATTATATAAAGTGATGAGGGTAAATATGAACATTTTATTCATCAACCTTGTTTACTCATTTTTTTACACCTAATGGAATAATTTATAATCGGTTAATTATGATAATCATTTCTCTAGAGAATAAATATTTACCCAATGTATTGGAGAGATAAATTCAAGTCTTACACATCATCATATATAATTTACAAGGACCATATCATGAACAAAAAACACAGGGAATTAATTTCATCATAGAATATATAAGAACATATTTCATTCCATAATAGTTTAATCAACACATGAAATATAAATAGGTTTCATAAAAATTTCCATAAAACATTAAAATAAGTCATCATAATAATTAAAAGTGATTATATCATTGGATCATATCCCATAGTGAATAATAATATACATTACCTTATATTGATATAAATGAAATATAATTTTTTAAAATCATTAGGAATATGATTTAAAAAATAAGAAGAAATATCTTACCCTTTCAGAAACCATTAAAAATAAAAAATTCATAAAACCATGGGAAGAAAATTCTTTTAAAAACCATGAAATATGTAATGGAAGATTAATGATTCAAGATAGACATAATTTTAGGAAAATTTGTTCATGCAGAAAATGTTAATAACATTCTGTTCTATATTTTATAATGAAATTCAAAAGTAACCATATTGAAAACATTAAAAAGATTCATTTTCATACCATTACAATTAAAGTATAATATAGTTAGAAATGACCATAAAATATCATTTATTATAAATAATGAAATTATTAAAACAATTTAAAAACATGTATATGGATGAAAATACTTTAAATTAAACATTATTTTTTTAAATGTATTTGTAGAGAAATCCATTTTGCCTTGGGTATATATTATATCAAAAACCCTTGAAAGAAATCACATGAAATTGACCATTAAATAATATGAGTTTAATAAAATTCCCAAAATAATATTTCAAAGAGTTAGAATATAATCTATATAAATAGAAATATGTGTATAATTTGAAAAATGTCTATAGTAAGTAAATTTGAGATGACAAAATCCTGTGAATTTTATAATATTTGAAGAAAAAACTATTAAAATATTGAACATAAAATTAAATATAAAAAACTGTTAACAATGATATAATCATGAAATTGAAAGTAAAATAGGGAGTATATACACCATGTAAATTAAAATAGGATGATAACTTGAAATATTTCTCAATAAAAGAATATTGATACAATGGACACTTACAACGATCATAACATTTTAGGGAAGAATAAATCAATGAAATGATTTTTTGAAACAAATATATAAATAAATGAAAAAAAATGTAGCATAGAATAACAAAATGTGAAAACACACATAATCTTAATATAACATAGTCCATAGATACATGATATAACCTAATGAAATGAAATTGTGTTAGGAATCCCATTACCACATACTTCCACTTAGTCAAATATTCTTTAACATCCCTATATAATAAAATTAATTTTTTTGTTCATATATTTATCAAAACCACATTTATATTCATACCTCTATAAAACATCCACCCATAACTTTTTATTACATATTTATTAATAATTATTTTTTAAAATCAATATTCAGGGGAAAACTATTCTGTTTTCTATGTATGTTTCGGTTTGGTGGTTCCATCCATTTATACTAGGTCATGATTTTTCCGTATCCATTTTATAATGGAAATTTATATATTAATTGGATATATTTCTGGATTTCCATGGTCATTTCATATAAATTATGATGGAAACTCTAATATAAAGCTTAAAAATATTTTTATAGAAAATTCGATTGCATAACAAGAATAAGATTAATTAGAGAATAAAAATGTGTTTATAATAATTATGAAATCATTGAAACATATAAAGTTACTCAATTTTATATAATATTATTATTATTTTACACTCCTTAATCATTATTGACATAAAAATGATAACATTGTTCATGTGGGTGGTAAAACCAACCTAAATAAGAGCTTGTTTGGACAACTTCATAAGTAAGAACATGTTATTATATATTGATAATATAACTCTTATGTAAGCTTAATAATTTATAAATATTATATTTAATAATAAAATCTATTTTTACAATAATCCATATATAGAGGTATTGAAAAATTAAATACATCGTTCATGAAGGAGGTAGTATGCTCGTACACGCAAATGATGTTTCCATTCATTGATGGATGGGTGGAAAAGTTAATAATGATTTATCCTTCTAGAATCATTATTATATAATAGATTTAATATTTATTTAATAATTAAATCCATATTTATTACCATCTAAATGAGTTAGTAATGAAATATAAAATACACCATTCATGGAGGTGGTAGTCAGCACATATATATGAGTGGAATTATCATTTTCTAACGGATATAAAGTAGGTAGATGATGGTCATTTCATTAAATTAATAAAATATCAATAAAATATCAATAAAATATTGATATTGATATTTTTGTTTTAGTATTGGTATAATTTTTTAAGGAGGATTTAAAAGAAGGAAACTTGAATGATTTCAGTTAAAATGATTACATATTATTTTGATATATTCCTTTCAAATATGTTTAAGGTGTTTGTAAGATATATTTATTGTAAAATCCTTAGAATTGAAGTATAGTCTTATTTTAAATAGTTTTTAATTTGTATGATTTTGTATAATTTAAAATAATCTATGAAATGTTTTATTATAATCTTTTATGAAACTAAGTTATTTTATATAATAAAAAAATAAGATTTTATTATATCATATTAAAATCATAAAATATTACTTCTATTTTAAAAGAAATAATATATTTTACTTATATGTATATATAATATTTTTTAGTAAATTTCATTTTTAAACAAGTGAATTTTTTTTATTTAAATTTATTTTATTATACATTATTATTCTTAAAGTTAGTTAATTATTTTATAATTTTTTAATACGAGTATATATAAATAGAAAATAATTATTTAAAACCACATTTATATGAAAATGTATGGTTTTATGTTTTAATATTATTTTTACTAAAAATTATAAATTCTATTTTACAGTAAATAAACATTGTTTTTCAAAATTTGTATAAAATCCCTTTTTTAAAAATTTTAAATACATTAATGTTCAAATTTAATAATTTTTTGAAAAAGTAAGTAATGTTCTTTTTTATGAAAATTATTTTAAATAATGATTATTGGACAATTATTACTAAATCATAATTACTAAATTATTATTAATAAGTTACAATATAAATATGAATAAAAATAAAACACTAAAATAATAATCTTTGTCATGTACATTTGTGGTTATATGTACTTAATATTATATTAAACCTTTACTTGTATAAAAAAAGTCTCTACTAAAAGTACGTTTATTTTAATATCTAAATTCTTGGTTTCCGAAAAAAACATGTTAAAATATTTATAATATTTGGTTAAATATAATTTTATTACGCTGTTATTTTGAAAAAATAGTAGTTTTATAGTTTTCTTAAAGATTTAGTAAGTAATTTGAAAGTAACTTGATACAAGTAATATATGTTTAATGGTAAATAATATTAAAAAAAGGATATATATGTATAAAATAAATTATTATTTAGTCTTAAAATATATTTTATTTATATAATTTAAAATATGACTTTGTAATATAAAACACACAGTCCATATCAATGTCCATCCTAGGAACCTATGAAACCACTATTTAATGGGAGGCATGTCACTCATCCAGCACAACATAGACAAGGAGAGAACTTGCATGATAGTATGGAGAGTGTATGAAAATAACTATAGAACCTCTGTGTGCGGTGGCACGACAGCAGAATGGGAAACACGGGTTAGTGCCAATGGAGGATCTGAACCAGACCCTATTACTCACGAATTTTGAGTCATAAAAAGAACTTAAATTATATTTAGGTTATAAACCGACTAAAAATTTGATGTGGGGTATTATTTACATGTAAAAGTGTTACACTTAAAATACAGTCATTTGAACTATTTAACCAGAGTCATCCGTTCATTTTTACGATCATATCCAACCTCAATCCCAACCTATCGAAATTGTTGACATCGATTTATTCATCTACTTCTGACATCAGTTTCATAATAACCACTACGAGGTTATCATTTAAGATATAATTCACCCTAAATCACCATTTTCATTATTTGTTTTCAAAAAACCAAAATTTATCGAACCCAAAAATAATAGAAACCCTTCAACATATATTATTAATTGACGTCTAATTTACAGTTTCTCGTTCCAACTTTTACATTAAAATTATTAAATCAAGATTGATTATATCATTCTATCACAACTGAAAAAGGATTGATATTTTAAAATAAAATATTGTTAGTGGACCTTTTCTAGTTTAGTAGATCTTTATAAATAATTCCCAAAACTACCTGATAATGAGTTATAATATATTTATATAATATACCAGTATCGATCATATTTAAAGATTGAGATTACGTAGAGGTCATTATAAGATCTTCCAACCACATCATCTTATTCTCGAGATGGTACTGGTAATAGAAACTATATATATATAGTATATTTATAATATATATATATATTGTCAATTTATTTTTAAGAATGCTCTGCATGCAAGGGATAGACACAAATTTTTGAATCATTAATTTTATATTTTGTGAAAAAATTAATTATATTTATATTTATATAAATATATTATTTTTCAGATGAGGATTTAGATATATATATATATGAATATCTCTAGTTGTTACTATAAAATAAAATTCTTATATTCTTCATAACTATATATAGATATCAATATTAAAATGAAGTGATATATACGGAAATTCATCATTGTGTTTTCTTCCCTAGTTCTGGTGAGAGAATAATATAAAGAGAGAACAATGGAATCATATGTGTATCCAATAAAGAATAATTACATTTTATATGATATTAAATATGAGGCAAGGGATTTATTTTAAAAATTATATTTTTAAAAACATATATATTTTAAATATTTTTAAAGAATAAGCCCAAATGTTATGATTTTTTAATTTATTATAAAACACTTAATTATATGTAATGAAGTTGTTTTTTGAAGAAAATTATTTTATGATTTTATGTTTTATGAAATTATTATTCTAGGTAAGGGGAAATACTTATATTTCTATCAAGATTTTAAATTTCTTTAAAAACCCACATATGTAAGGCTAATATATTATTTTTAAAATCCCACTTCACAACTTTTATTTTATCTTAATTTCAATTTAAAAAGGGTATTTTTATTTTAAAATTTCTCAACCATATTTATATTAATATGCTTTCATTATAAGAATATAAAACCCTAATTTAAGGTAGATAATTATTCATTCTATTATTATATTGTATCTTGAAGAGTTATTCCAAAAATATTTGACATGTTTTGAGATGTTAAAGCTAAAATTTAATGTGTAAAATGTTTTTTAAAATGTATGGATGTTTCACATTATCATAGGTATATCCCTGAAATATATATTTCAACACTATTCCTTTAATATTAATAAAATTAATTGTTTTATGTTCAATAACCAATGTCTTTTTTGCATTCTTCTTTTGAATTTATTAAATTATTCTAAAATTATGCATTTACCCTAACTCTTATGGTATTTTTGAAAAACAATTCTTAATAAAGTTTGTATGGTATAAATTTATTTTATTCTTGGAAAAAAATTTATGTACTTTTTGGAAAGGTTTTTAATGTGTTATAAATTAGAAAGGAAGACCTAATAAAAAACAATTTCTTAAAATAAAATTCAACACTAGGGTATAAAATGAGTTGATGAGGAAGGAGGTCATATCACACACTCATGTGGAAATTTCCCAAATTTTGATACTATTAATGACCACATGGATTTCTTATGGTTTTACATGCACCATTTATATTAATAAATTTTTTATTATAAAAGTATTTTAATGGATAAAACCAAATCTTATTCTATAAGTGTTTTATTTTGAAATTAAATGGGTTTTCGAAAATGATAAAACTATTAATTTTTTTGGAACTATTTTTTTATGGATCCTTTATGAAAACCAGTCAATATTATTTTTGGAAATATATTTTAAAATGTTTTTTATTTGAAAAAACTGATTTCAATTATTTCTAAAATAGTATTTATCAACGGATTTTTCATTTTTTTAAAAACCCCTTATAGGGAAATTTTGTACTCACCTTATGTTTTTAAAATGTTTTTCATATAATATTGAGATTTTATAATGGTGAATGGTATTGTTTAAGGATCTAGTGTGAGTAAAGAGAAATCAGATTTTACATAAATTATTTAAAATTAGATATATTGTAAGTAATTTTTTTAATCCTTCAAAACCTATGCGGAAAAAGGTCATCAGGCTTTTAAATGACTGTATATTTTCTGATAATTTTTATATAACCAATTTAAAACATGTTTTTATTAATGGATCTGAGAGTATGGGTCTTTGGATATCATAATTGTTATCAGATGAATGGTTTTTAAATCTTCGTAGATTAAAAAATTTAGTTTAAGAATTAAAAGATTTCTGTTTATGTTCTAGGTAATTAAGTGGCCCTTAAGAGTATATAAGTTTTGGTAATTATAATTTTCCTAATTCAGAAGATTTAAATTAATAATTTTTCTAATTACATTGAATTAATTTTAACGGTGCAATTCCTTTAGAGGGTATGTAATATAGCTGATATTTAAGTATGGTCTACATTTAATTAAAGTGTAATAACTATATTTTTTTTATAATTTAAAACCAACTATTGTTTTTAAAGTAATATTTTTTTAACTAATTGATTTTATATAATCAAAATAATAATTTGTCAAAAGATATTAAAATCATAAAATAATAATTTTATTTTTAAATAAATAGTATTTTATTTTATAAAATTGAAATATAATTCCTTTTAATAAATTTAATATTTAAATGAGATAAATTATTATTTCATTTAAAATTATTTAATTATAAATTATTATTTATAAAAGAAATTAATTATTTCATATATAAATAATAATACTACATATAAAAAGAAAATGATTTTCTAAAATCACATTTATTTGAAAATTTATAGTTTTATGTTTTAATACTATTTTTATTGAAAAGTATAATATCTATTTTAAAGTAAAAGTAATTATTTTGTTAAAAAATTATTTAAAATTCATTTTCAAATTCTTTAAATACCTTAATGTTAAAAGTAAATAATTTTATGAAAATTAATAGGACGCTCTTTTAAATAAAATTAATTTAAAATGTGATTATTAAAATATTATTACAAAACTATCATTACTAAACTATCATTACTAAGATAAAAAATAAATATTAATAAAAATAAAACACTAAAATAATAATATTGACCATGTGTATTTGTGGTTCGATGTAGGTATTATTATTGTAAAACTTACTTGGTATAGAAAATAAAACATTTTACAATAAGTACATTTATTTTAATATGGAAATTATTTATTTCGAAAACAAATTTTCAATTTAAATTATTACTATGATTTGGTTAATTTTAGGTTTGTAATGTTAATATTATGAATAAAATTGAAGTACTATATTTGAGTTAATGTTTTACTAGATAATGTGTTCGTTACTTAATAAAAACATTTTAAGATTGAAGATAAATAATTATTTAATAAATACTCATGTAATTATAAAATAAGTTATTATTTATATTTTATTTTAATTATATTTATGTAATTTAAAAATACACTTAGTAATAAGAAGAAGGTGGGCCATCTCATAGGATAACCAATAACCTATGTAACCACTCTTTAGGTGGGAAGACTGCTCACTCGGCCAACCTGCTAGTGGAAAGTAGAGTGCTTGCATGACATGCCAGAGAGCATATGGGCAGAACTGTGGCACTAACTATGGGGTGGAATAATGGTAGAATGATCCAAAATATGTCGGTTCTAGTGGAAAATTGGGTGCATACCCCATTACTCGTATCATCTGAGTCATATAAATCTCTTTACTTATATTTAAGTATTTGATCCATTGTAAAATCAATGTAATATTCTAGAACATAGGTCTTGATCACCCATAAAAGTATTATTCTTAAAATATGGTTGTCTGATCTATTGAACTAGTGTCCTATAATTTTTTCAAAAATTTTCGTCTACATCAAGCCCGACCAAGGATAACCTTCGATGTACATTTCTTCATCTCCTTAAACACTGGATTTGTCTCTGCCAGTTAAAGCTTGTGGTTCAATATTAACTTAACCCTCAATCACAATTTTGTTCATTTTTTTAACAAAACCTTAGTCACTAAACCCTAAAACCATGGTAAATCTTAATAAATATGGTATTCATCTATATAACATTCATGGTCATTCCATTATAATATAGAATTAAAATCATATAATTAAAGTTGTTGATACTGTCCCATAAAAATTGAAAATAGTTTGATGTTTTCAAGTTAAAAACATTCAATGGACCATTTTTGGTTCAATAATCTTCATGAAGAATCCTCCAAAACTATTTCAAAATGAGTTATAAAATATTTATATAATATACAAGTATCGATTATATATAAAGGTGGAGAATATATATAGTTTTCTAGAAGATCTTTTGACCACATCCCCTTTTTTTAGGACAGTGCCATGATCAAAAATGAAAATATATATATATATATATATATATATATATATTCTCAATCTATATTTAATCATAATCTGAAATCTAAGGGAAAGCTCAAATTTCCCAAAGCATCAACATTTGCTTTTGTAGAAATCTCATTGTAATGAAAATTATAAAAAACTCAATTACCTCAAGATATGACTTGACCATATATATATTAACGTAAAATAAACCTACTAGAATATTCATAATTTTATATACAAATAAATAATTAAATGATGTTTTATATAAGGAAATTAATCCTCCAACAACTTTAATGGTTTGGGTGAGACAATAATAAAAAGGGATAAATTGGGTGTCATGTGTATATCACTTAAAGAATAAAGAAGACCCTTTTCAATGGAAAATATTAGTTAAGGGGTTTATTTTTAAATTTGTATTTATAATAACTTCCATATTTTCAAGATTTCTACAGAAAAATGTACAATTTTATGATTTTATGTTTTATTATAAAACCCCATAATTCCATGAAATAGAATTATTTTGTGGAAATGTATTTTATAAATTTAAATTTTATAAAACTCTAATTATTGGTAAGGGGAAATATATATTTTTGATAAATGAAATAAATTTATTTTAAAACCTTTATATGTGAGGGTAATTTTTTCTAAATCTCATTTTTCAATTTATATTTTATTTTAATTTAAATATGGAAATTATATTTATATTTTTAAATTTTTATTCCATAATTATATTAATAAGATCTAATTTTAAGGATACATAATCCTAATTTAACACATAAAAGTTTATATTCTATTATTATAATGTCTCTTTAAGAATTATTCCATGAATTTAAATAAAATGAGATGTTAAAACTATTATTTTATTCCGATTTTTTTTTTCAAAATCTATAGATGTTAAAAATGTGTATTTTTTGGTCCATGTACTATGTACGTCGATAACAATACATTTGTATTAATAAAATTATTTTTTTATGTAAAATTTACGAATTTTTTATGTCTAATGCATTTGAATTTATGAAATTATTATAAAATTATGGATTTCTCATTACTCATATGGTAATTTTGAAAAATAGTTCTTTTAAAGGTTTAGATGTTATAAAATTACTTTCTTCTTTTGTAATAATTAATGTATGTTTTTGAAAGTATTTTAATGGGTTATAAATTTTAAAGGAAAACATGATAAAACAAGTTTTCTTAAATTAAAGTTTTTCTCTTGGGTATTGAATGAGTTAATGAGGAATCAAGTGATCCATGTCCTCAAAAGGTTGTTTTATTAATAATAATACTACTTATAGACTAATGTATTCATTATAGTTTTCCAAGAATCATTTTAATCCATAATAGTTATTATTTTCAAATCATTATAAAGGAGAAATAAGAAGCTCATTTCAAAGGTTTTTTATTTTAAAATTATTTGTATTATAAAAAAAGACCATTTAAAAGTTTCTAATAATTATTTTAGTTTGTAATTTTTATGAAAACCCAAGTCTATTATATTTGAAAACATATTTTCAAATTTTCAATATTTTATATAAATGAAATTTTTTTTCAAAGTGTTTCTTATAGTATTTTTCAATGGATTTTCCACTAGTTTTAAAACCCCTTACTGGGAAATTTTGTGCTCATTATATGCTCTAAAAATGTTTTTCACATTATCATTAGAAGTTATAAAGATGTATGGTATCATTTAAAGATAACGAATGAGTAAACACAAATATACGAATTAATTATAAATTATGTGAACTCTGATATATAATAAGGAATTTTACTAATCATCAAAAATTCAGACCAGAAAATATCACTTAGTTTGTAAAGAATTGTATTTTTTAATTACTTTTTATAAAAAAATTACAAAATTTATTAGTATTATGTCCAGGAGTGTAGGTCTCGAGATTTCATATTTATGGTGACACCACAAGCTTGAGAATGTGGTATGGAATGTTTGTAGAGGGATTTTGGTTTAATTTTCAAATAAAATCAAACTCATATGTGTATTTGGAAATGTTTTATTGAGTGTCATTTTATAGCAAACAATTAATGAATTTTTTTAAAATATTTAATATAAAAGGTCCAATAATGTAATTTAAAAAAATCCAAGAGGACCATAAATGGATTATGCATGATATGGTCGACAATCTTCCATCCACTAGACTCAATATTATATTTTTTTTTATTTACATAAATTATTAAAATATTTTTTAACATTAAAGACCCTTTACACTTATTTTCAAGACTATAACATAATTTATTTTTAATAGTATATAAATAAAAATAGAATTGGAATTTAGTCATTAAAATTATTTCATACCTCATTATTATACCAAAATCCCTTAAAAGATTTATTTCATCCAAATAATATCACTTTTAATATTTTTAAAACTATTTACTTTGACTTATTTACTGATTACTCGAGTATTATGTCAGCACTGCATAAGCATTTTAGATAATATTATTATTATTTAAAAAATACTAATATAAATATATTTTATTTATAATAAATATTTTCTTATAAAATAATTTTTTATTATCCATTGCATAATATTATTTTTATGATAATATGTGGGAGAAGTGAAATTTCTGTAAATAACACTTCCTTCTCATGGAATTTAGAAAATAATTCAATTGAATCCAACAAAATTTTTTGAATAATGAGTATAGGTCGATATATACAAAATATATACCAATAAGAGATAATATTTGAGGCATTTATGTCCCTATCCCTTAGTTTATCCTCCTTTTTAATTATTTTACCCTTCAATATGGTGATTAACTGTGTTTTTGGTATCATAATTGTATGGATAAAAATGAAATGGACCTTATTACAAAATTTTAATATTCTAATTATAAATATGTATATAATATTACCAACTAAAATTTATAAATTTGGAATAAATTATTTCAAATATCTTTCCACAATACATGTAAAAACTATTTCTAGAGAAAATGTATTCTCGGAGCATAAAATGGATTTATTGTCATTCTTTACCTATAAACAACCATTATAATATTTTTAATTTATTTAATTGAATATATTATCCATAGGTTTTATAAAAAATAAATAACTATAAGTTTTTAATATAATTTTTCAATATAATAATACATTGATCACATAAAATAGTTTTATTAAAGATATTTTTTTTTCTACCAAAAAAATAAATTTCTTCTTCAATTATAACAAATTGATAATAAACATATGAATAATTTTTCATTTTTTACTATGTATGAAAAAACATTCATAAATTTAGAACACTAATTTATATTTTAGATAATATCATAAAAAAATTATATGAAACATTTCTATTTTGAAGATAATTATTGGATCGGTATTACATATCATGACGTAATCATTACCTGAATGTTATTAATGAAATTAATAACTTTTAATATAATTTTACAGTTATATTTTACTGGAACAATTTCCTCAAAAGTATTAAATTAGACAAAAATATGTAATTAATCAAAACATTTTCTCCAGAATTAATGGTATTTTCTTATATAAAGTTAAACCCTTTAATTTTATAAAATAATTTATTTTTTCAATTATTTTTCATTGTAACATCTTGTAATTTATTTAATTTTTAATTATTGACTTTAGTTTAGTGTTTTGTATATCACAAGATATCATATTTTTTGTTTTATTTAATGGAGAACACATAATAAAATCATAAGGTGTTCTAATAAAAAAACATATTTCATGTGTCAAAAACGTTCGGGATTGTGGAAAAAATATCATTTTAATAAATATTACAAGGAACAATGGGTAAAATTTTGAGGTTTGTTTTCAAATATCATAAATCAGAAATATGAGTGCACTTTGGGGTTGACTATCAATGTTTTATTATATTCCTGGATCATTAACTGTGTAACAACATTTTACCTTATATCAGATAGATATAGAATGGATAATTATGTATCTATAAGGATTGGAAAGAAAAATATTTCAAATGATAAAGCTCTTGATATTTCAGGATAAGCTCATGTTGATGTTAAAAGAATGAAGAATTATTTCCTATAGTTTCAAGGTTCTAGAGATATACAAAGACTGGGGAAGAATATTATTTTAGTAGGTTATCTTGATGGTGTGGGGTTCTGTAAACCATTTTTTATGGACAATGGAAAATCAGCAATGGTACCAATTTTGTGGATAAATTTTTGAAATATAAAATACTGTAATCTATAGGGATTATATATATAATATTGGTAGCTAGTAAGTCTACTAGAGATATCTAGTTATATAATTACCATTTTAGTCACTTGAATGACAAATAAATGGTGGTATTAAAGGATTAATGAATACTGAAACTCAATGAAATGGATTATGAAACATGTGAAACTTTAGTCCCTTTGTGATTCCAATTTATTTTACCACCCTTATATTGATATTATTTGCAACACCATGTAATTTTTAAATAATAAAATTATGTTTGATAGTGTATATGATATGGAACACTGAGCTTAAAAAACCACAAAATATTAATATTTTAATATAACTATTATAACCTCATCACTAAATTTTATGGTATGAATAGGATTAACCACATTATTAAATATATATATATATATTAATGTTATAATAAATAAATATTTATTGATAAATTCTTAAATAATAATAACTCAATTTTTATTAATCTCATTTTATTCTTCATAAATATATTTTCTTTAAAAATGGGACTTATTTATTTTTGTGACAAAATATTATAATTAATTGCTAAAAATTTTAGAAATTATATATAATAAATATTAAACAATTTTTAAATTCCACATATCAAAATTATCTTATGGTGAATTTTTTTATATTTTTTTGAAATGTTTTATCTTTCAATGAATAATGAAAATAATTATTATTACTAAAATCAATATTATATTTTAAATTATTGAAAAAGAAAATTTTTTATTTTGAATTAATTTTAAAATTTTAGTAGGTTATTATTATTTATAATAATCCAAATATGGTTTGTAATTAATTTTTATACATGAATATATTATATAAAAATGTATACTTAAAAGGTTATTTTTATGAAAAACTATTTTCATCGCATTTTTTCATTTTTATTTTAAATTAAATTATATAACTTATTTATTTCTATAATTTTAAAAATAAATTCATTATTTGGAATATGTGGGTCATCATTTTATAGATAGGGAGCTTTTATTTTTTGGACATTATAAATAGTGACATAAATAATGTGGTTAACACAATAAAGGGAAAATCAGGTAAGTATGGTTAAAAATAAAATGATATGGAGTAAAAAATGAACCAAAAACATTCCATAATTTTATTTAATTATTATATCTCATCGATAAAATTTAGAAACTATAGTATATGAGTATTTTTTTCCATTTTTCCATGATTATGGTCTTTATAATATTTATGTGAATATAAAGCCAAAAATGTCACACTCTCTCTTTTAATAAACATTTTTTTAATATAGGAATAAATAAAGGATATTTTCCATTATAATGATTAATTTAAAAATAAATTACTTTTTATCATGGAATTTTTTTTTTAATTTTTAGTGATGAAATAATTATATTAAAATTATACGCAATGCAGATGAAAAAAGTATTCAATTAATATAAAAATAAAATAAATGATATTAAAAATATTTAGAGTAATATTTGTTGAAATAATTATTTTTATACCCAATTTTCTTGTATAAATATAACATGTTTGTTTTTTTTCATTTATTAAATTCAATTTCAATTTTTTTATTTTGGTTTTCAAAGGGAAATTAAATTAAGAGTACCAAAATTTACATTAATGTGATTTCATAATAAATATTACTTTATTAAATGATATTATATTACTCAAATTATAATATTATACCAATTTATTGGAATAAGTTTCAAAATACCAACCAAGGTAAATTTATGGGATGTTTTTTCTTTTATAGTTACAATATTTCCCCGAAAGTGTAAAAAATATTAATATCACCACAATTGTCAAAAGTGTTAATGAAGGGTTAAAACAAAGAGATGAGGATAAATGTGTTTTGAAAAATTATAAAAAAAATTAATTTATTAGAGGATTATGACTAATAATCATCTTATCTTTTATATTATCATTTTTCATCCATTTGTATATAAAAAATAATTTATATTAATTTAATATACTTTTTAAATTCCAAGAGTTCCCCTCCCATCTCTTATAAAAGGGAACCACTTCTTCTCATTCTTGATCACCTAAGAAGCCTTTCTTCAGCCAATACCAAACAAAAAAAACTCATTACAAAAAATATAAACATCCTATATTCCTTATTTAGGGTATAATTCCAACCTTATAGGTCATAATGTGTAATAAAATGAGGTTTTCAGAAGAAGTGGAATAGTTTTTAACCACATGTTTTTTATTCTTTTACCACATTAAAATATTATTTAACCTTGATGAAATAATAACACTAGTATATAAAAAATCACTAGGTTTTAATGTTAATGGCTTACCCTATATCCACCCCCTCTTCTACAAAATAGAAAATGAAACCATCATCTATGTGTACATGGGACTACCACCTCATGAACTATTGTAATTATAATTCAATAACCACCCCTCATAGTTGGTTAAAATTATGGAATTTAATTTTATATATTATATTCATGACATTTTTATCATTATTAAAAGATAATTTATCATTTAATTATATTCATTTACATTAACTGTAAAATGATAATGTTGTTCGTGCGTACGTGTGGACTACCACATCCACAATGTTTAGTGATATTTTTTTCATCACCACAAGACTTGAATTGTACATATAATTATATATTTAAAATTAATAAGTCATTTATGATATTATGATAATTCTAAAAAGTTAAAACAGTACCTAAATTCTTTTAGTAATTATATTTAAAAATTTTAATGTAACTACATACGTACTTATGGATTATTGTCTCCATGATTTTAACATATTCCATTTTTAATAAACATATTTTATTATTAGTTATAAAATAATAATATTTATAAAAAATATATAAATATTTCATGATTATTATTCTTGAGAAGATAGAATAAGGAAAAAAATTCCATAGTCAGTTTAACAAAGTAATGAGTCGAATATCATCAAAACATTCGATGAGAAATTAAATGATTGAGTAATTGTACATAAAAGTTTAATAATTTAATTTAATGTAATTATAAACTTGAAAAAAATTATAAACCATGTAAATAATTAACATTGATTTTTATTCATGAATATAAAGAACAAATACAATGGTTCATCCTTTATGTAAGGTATATTATTTTTGAAAAACCCCTATTTTAATGTTTCCTTGAAAAACTCATTTTTCATTCATGTTTATATTTTAGTAAAATTATAGACTTATTTATATGGAAATAAAGTAATTATAGAGGACATTTTTATAACCCTTTTGATTTTATTTTTTATGGTTTTCAAAATTAATCATTTTATAGAATATTTTTACTTTTTTAGAAGAGATAAAAAGGAATGTTTTATTTTACCATATACGGTGATAGAGAATTTTCCCACCACCATAACCATTATTTTATGGAATTTTGTTACAATAATTTATGATTTATTCAATGAAAACACATATTTCTATTCATTTTGGGTATTTTAGTTCTGAAAATGGGTTTTTGAAAGAAATTTTATGTCAATATCTGAAAGTGTTTAACAATTGGGTTTAAAGGATCTTTTAAAAGGTTTTATGATGACAGATGAAAAAATAAAATAAATTATTAATCATATGGTAATTGAGTATTTTATATGAGAAATGGATGAGCCTAATATAGGTTATATGATATATTTATCCCCAATATATATCATTAAAAATGGGTGAGATTCATATAGGTTCTACATAGTGTGAGAACCATTATAGCTCTTTAATGCATTTGTATTATTCCTTTTCATCATAGGCATGAAGGATGGATTTACCAATGAGGTTTCTTCAGTGGATTTAATTGGGATCAAGTAATTTCTGAAATGGTTTTAAAATCTATTATGAATATGATGCTCTAAGTTTCCTAATATGGTTTTTTTTCATTCTATTGCTGGAAAAGGTAATATTTGAGAAAAACGTTTGTGTTTTTAATGTGGAAATTATTTATTTAATATGAAGAAATAATATTGTCATAAAGGTGAGTATTTTATGATATTTCATAATTTTCGCTGGACTAATATATTTTTTCCTTTTTATGTCCCTTACTGAGATTTTTTTTCTCACCAAAAATTTTAAAATTATTTTCATAGGGTTTAAAGGATTAGTAAGGCCATGGATGTGGTGAATTTAAACATTCTAAAGATATTTCCTGAAAAAAACACATTTATTTTTAAAAGTCTTGTTTCTAAAAATGGATATTGATGAAAAGTTTGCACATTGTAATATATGATTTTCTGTGTAATTTTTATGACCTGACTATATAAAACTATAATCCTAAAATAGTCTTAGTAAGGAGGAATCACAATTTGGGCAATAACCTGTCACATTTGTCAAAGCTATATGATTTAAACCCACAACTGAAGGGCAATAAGGGTACATCCCCTTGAACTATCATACATGATGTCCTAGTTATAATAAAATTAAAAACAATGATTAAATTTTTTTGGAATCATATTTTTGATTGTATATATAAATATGGGGTTAAAAATTAATTTAGTTATTAAGTGATTGATTCAGAAACATATCACTATATTTTTTAGTAACATTAAATTTTTAAGGGAAAAATCATATGGGATCTTATTTGATATTTATATTTTGAATTATCTTTTATAAACATATATACTTTTAATGCACCTTTATGGTTATTTATCTTATTTATGGAAATTATTAGAATATCTTGGAGATTATAAGACTATGTCATATACATTTTTTTGTATGATACATTAAGAGTTGTTGGTAAGATTTGGTGATAAATGATAGATGAATATCTGCTCAAAAAATTATAATATTTTGTTTCAATATTAGTTAGGAATAATTTAAATAATTTTAACTATATTTATTTATATAATTATTATTTTGGATTTGGATATTAATATGGAATTTTTGATATAATGTATTATTCCATCATATATTGGTTTATTGATTTTGGTAATTATCTTACGTTTTTCTAACCATTGTGTCTTTTGTTAATGTCTAAAGATGATAAAAATATATTCTTATCATTTTTGGATCATATGATAAGTAAAAATTTTATTTTATTGCTTTACTCAAGAAATAATTCATCTTGAATACTCATAATTTACAGAAAAATATGAGATTGTGGTGGAAATTGATTAATGTTTTACATTATATACATATATACATCCTTCCAAATAAGATTTTTATTAAGGAGAAATAAAAAAAGGAACATTAAGGGCACACTAGGATTAGGGGGGTCTATAGTAATGAAATCCAATGGAATCCCCACTGATAAAATTAATACCCTTAAGATGAGAACAATTGAAGTGGTGGAGGCGAGTGGAGATAATACTTTGATAAGACAAAGAAGCCAGGTGATCGGCCAACTTATTTACCTCATTCCACGTATGAGACACTTGGATACTATTTCAAAGGACGGATCTCCATTTCTTAACAATGTAAGATATGGACCATGGGATGGAGCTTTGTCGAGAAGAGAATTGTAGAGAATAATAGAGTCGGTTTCCCCCAGCCTGATTTCAACCCGAGTGAAAATGGTGATCCTAGAGATTGTCGCTTTGGCTTCATCAAGGAGATGAGTTTCATTGCCATAGGAAGAAGAGAATTCAAGAAGCACAATCCCCCAGGCCCGCATACCACACCTCCACCTCTTATATTTCCTGAAGAACAACACATGTTTGTATTCGTTTTGAAGCCCAAAGTAGGAGGCTGCCGAGAGACCCATCTCCCTTGTGGATATGGATGAAAAATGGAGGAACTATCCTAATAGACATGTAAGGAGGGATCCTCCTTCTAGTCCTTGATGAGAAACATCAGTTCTGACAGCAGGATGTATGTTTTCACGATAATGGACCTCGTCGTGGGGAGAGCGCCTTCATAACGAGAATGATTCCTGACTTACCACAGGCACTAGTACCCTTAACTCATGATAAAAGACCAATCCAATTATTACTTCGCTACATATTATATCCCCTAAAACCATATGTCTAGGAAGGTGGCATCACCCTACTCATAAGAGGAAAAACAGTGAAGCCCCTAAAGAAAGACCAAACGGCCTGAGCCCAGTCACCATCAAAGAAGATATGGTTACTGGTCTCTTCCCACCTACTAAGTAAAAAGTGGCAACTTGAAGTGACACTTATCCCCAGCATTTTGATAGTGTCTTCTATGGAGAGATCAAGGTTTCTAATGCACCATATTAGAACATTGTATTTTTCTGGGATCCTTTTCCATCACAATAGAGAATTCCAATTGTCCTAGGGGTGTGTGGGCCGGGCATGTTGTGAAACTCTAGGGAAGAGAAGACTCCCAAAGAGGAGGGGGTGAAAACACATCTATCAGGTTCGTCATTGAACAAAATAGAGTCTAGGATATCCTACTTAGCCTTTTCCAATATGGATTTTTTGAAGATGGGATGCATACTGACTTCCTTGATCATGATAATGGGAGCAGGACATCCAGGGAAGCCATGAATAGATCATCCCCAGTTGTGGAACCAAAACATGATGTTCCCTTCAACAACAAATCAACATTAACATTGGAGGAGAAGGTGGATAAGAGGAATAATATTCCACCAAAGGGGGGTAGAAATACTACGAATAATATCCTCACTATCCTCATATAGGAGATTCATAGACATACCCAATAACAAATGATCCTTAAGAACTTCCCATGAAATCTTGGCATGCATGCAATTCAGCATGTTCTGTAAACTCCTCTCATTGATCCCCCCATCGTGAATGGGTCTGGACAACATTTCCCATGATGCCCAGTGTATTTTTCCTTCTGACATCACAACCCAAATGAAACTACTCCGGATTTTATCAACGTAATTAATGACACCTTTCCGGATGTTAATTGAAGATAAACCTTAGTCAAAGATATAATAAAGAACACTGTTAACCGAAGAAATGCATCCCTAAAATGATGAAAAATGGTTCTTCTAGTTAATAATTCCCTAACTGATACTTCTAAAAATGTGATCTAAATCCCAAATACAAAGACTATCAGAATAAATTGATGTACCCAAATATTCCATGGTAAAGACAGCACACTACATGTTAAGACGACAGCATAGCGACGCAACCTGGATAAAATCACATTTATTAGAAATGTAGAAGGTGATTTTATAATTATTGAACCCTAGGAAAAGGATCTTGAGACAAAAATGTTATCCTATTACCTTAATTTTCAATTAATTGATGTATTTTTTTACACCTCTTCGATTTATGGTTTTTTAGATGTTGAGTTTATCGTGTTCAATTAATTTCTTGTGATTGATATTCTCTGTCAGTATCCATCATTATTGGGAAATTATTTTTTCCTTCTATGTATATATTCTCACTTACCACTTATTTTTAACTATTTTGAAACCCAATTATGTGTTATTTGAGATGACCATCATATTTCACTTTATCTCTTTCGAAGAGGAAATTTTATTAACACTTTTTGTGACATGGGATTCTAATAATGGTATTGTTATATGGGAAAGCATTGATTAAGGAGAAAAATTTCAAATTCTTAGGAAGAAATTTTTTTGGGGGGGGGGGATAATTTAAAACCCAAATGTTTTTAAATATTTTCATTATGCTCAATAGATTATAAGACATGCAACACTAAGCAAAAAAACAAAACACGATATATTATTATTTAAATGTGATCGTTATAACCTGTCCATTAAATTGGTGTGTATGATTATTATTATCCATATTATTATATATGTATATATATATATATTTCATAATCCAAAAAATATTGATTATTTATTTTGTAATAATCCCTCAATTTTTTGTAAAGTCATTTTATGTATCAAAAATATGTTTTCTTCAAAAATGGTTTTTCATTATTTATTTTAGAAAATATTATAAATATTTATTACAACTTTTTAAAAATTTATTTTTAAAAAATAATACCAAATTTTGAAATCATCACATAAAAATTATCTTAAGGTGAAATTTCTAGATTTATCTAAAAAGTTTTATTTCTCAATGAATAGTGAAAAATACTAATTTTTATTGAAAACTATATTTTAATTTAGGACCAACTAACAAGGAGGATGGAATGTGTGGGATATCTCTTTATTCGAATCGATAATGGACAAACCACTTTATGATAAGAGATTTCTTAATCAATGGATTTGTTCAATCCAGGCTGGGAAAGAGATATAAAAGGTCCTATAAAAGAGATCGACACAAGAAATGTAACCCTCATGATGGAATGAAAGGGTATATCATTTTTTGAAGCCCTTAATGGATGTGTTTTCTCTTTAAGTGGTCAAAAAAAATCTCCCATCATTACGCATTCAGAGGATGGCTCAATCTCATTGGTTTTTGATCCAGATGCATTTAAGAAAATGATAGATATCTATAAGTTCTCATTTCTCGGTCTTATAGCTTATGATAAAGGTGTTAAATCAGGGCCATATGCATATATCTAAAACAGAATCCTACATTTTTAGAATATAACTAAATGGATACTATTACTAATCGGGTAAAGTCTATTTCCATATCATTATGGAATGGAATGATGATATCAATGTGCCCTGGTGAACTTGGAATCTCAATCTTAAACCTTGAATTTTTTATCTATCTAAATTGGAGGATAATTTTAACCCCTTAAATAAAAGTCTATAAAATGCATAGGTGTGGAAAAGAATTCAGGGGCTTTCTTGGGTCTACTAGAGTCCTAAAATTCTCAATTACAAGGACACTGGCTTTGGTACTCCTATTAATATTGACTAGTCCATTCTCAATGGAGATCTCAGTCTTTATGGAAGGGTGCTTATTTAAATCAATATGGATTTACCTCCACCAGATCAATTATCCTTGTTTGTGATTAACCATAAGACAGATATAGTATTTGAATACAATAACTTTCCAATGTATTATGATCATTGAAATATATCAGGGAATACAATTAAATCCTGTAGAGTGGTAAAAAAGCTGGTCAAACAAGACTCGAGTACCACAACCTAGAAAGAAGTAACGAATATAAATATGAGGAATATAGTTGAAAAATCTATAAATGAGTTTCCCAAAAATGTGAATGGTGTGAAATGAGATAAGAAAACTATCATATGTACCTCATGAGATTACTTGGTTGAAAAGGTGGAACAACATTCCTCCCTTCAACCAGCTGGATGTCTTGAAGAGACGACTCACACTGTGTCTGACAGTCAGTGTACATATAAGGAGAACTGTAGTGATAAACAACTACACCTTCCATCATATATTTTTTCCTTAGTCTCTTCCATTCAAACTGAGGACTTCTTTACTGACCTCATATTTTTTTAATATTGATGCGATGATTTAGTTGTATATTCTGTGCTCATTTGAATCAAAATAGATGATGGTCACTTAATAGATGTCTGGATGGATACATTATCAGTAGGTACCTGAAACCTCATTAGGTGGCACATCCATTACAAATTTTATGAAAGATAAAGACACAAACTCAACACATTTGGGTGATAAATCATGCTTTGAAGGGCATTTGTCTTCTATAGATATCAAGATGACATGGTGAAATATAAACATAGGGAGAAACAAAAATGTCGAGATTAACGAAAAAGGGGATTACACCCCCCCCCCTCACCAACAAGGTAAAAATGAGGACCCTCTTCTAGAACTACCATGATATATCCAACCCTAGCATTGAAGGTTCCTTACCACTTATTATAGATAAATATAAACCTTCTTTAATTGGAGTATTTTATCCAAAGAAAATTATCTCTAAGGATGAATCTTCTATTGTTAATAGTAGTTATCAGATTATGGGGAAAATTAAGGCCTCCTCTACCCATGAAAGGCTACAGTTACTGGGCCACAACAACATGGAAAATCCCTAAATTGTTCAAGAAGGGGATCATCTCATGGCATGCTGTTACAACACCTCTGGAAAGAAAATTTTATATACAACTATTTATGCCTATAATAATTATACTGATATCAGATCTCTATAATTTAAAATTATGGATATCTCTTTCCTCATCAATGATCCATGGATCATCAATAGATATTTTAACTATCTACTTCATGCTAATGAAATAATTGGGATTGCATTCATCTAGGATTCCTAAAAGGATTTTTTTTCCTCTATTGAGGATACCAACTTAAACAAAGTTAATCATCTTGGTTCCAAATTAACATGGTGTATAAGGCGTCTTAATGGTGTAAGATATACCATAATAGATAGATAATTTTTTAGTGATTATTTTCTTAGATAGTGGAGAATCATTTATTTTTTCACCATAGAAAAACAAAACATGGGTCATCATCCAATTTTGTTGATTTTTATTCACAATGATAAGTGTAATCCTCTCCCTTTTAGGTTAAACAATTTTTGGAATATCATCCCATAATATAGCCAAATTATTCAAGAAACACGGTCCCCATCTAAGTGAAATGGAAACCCACTTTCCTACATATTCATGTTGAAGATTCTATGGGCTAAAATGAATGAATAGAGGAGGAAAAGCATCATCCACCTTGATGAAGAAATTTATTCCATTAACTGTTCCCCTCACTCTATTCAATTGGACATTAGTAAGAATAATATCCCAGGAGGAATCATCCATGATGAAAAGATATATTCCAAACATAAAATTCTCATCAAACTCAATGATAATATTCAAAAAGGATATATTTAAAGTCAGGTGGCTCAATTATAGATATATGAACACCAAGTTATTCAATTATATTCAAAGGGAAATAATGGGCAACAAACCTCTCTCTCTATTTAAATATGGGGACTATATTCTGAAAGAAAGAGAATCCCTTGCTTCACACATTGTATATTTTTATGAAAATATTTTCAATGGCCTATCAAGGAATTGAGAATTAAGGGAAGGAATCATTTTAAATCTTATAATGGAGGAAGATAATATGCTTCTCACCTCTAATACTTTGGATTTTGAAATCTGAGAAGCGGTCTTTGGTCTTAACAAAGGTATCTCATCTGGATCAAACAGTTTCACCAATAACTTTTATCAACATAATTGGGAGATCATTGTGGATGATGTGTGTATGTTGATTAAAAATTTATTCATGGTTGGTTCCTTCCCTCAATGTTTTAATGATCATTTCATTGCCATTGTACCAAAAGTGGATAATTCAAGTGACATCAGTCAATTCAGAATAGTTTCCCTTATCGTCAAAATTAATAAATTCATTATGAAAATTCTTTCCAACATACTTTCTTGAATATAAAATAAAATAATTTACTAGAATAAATTTGGATTTATTAATGGTAGGAAAATCTAGGATTATTTTTAAGTATAATAAAGTGTGTGAATCTCCTTAGGAATCCCACAAGGGGAGGATACTTTATGCTCATACTTGAGATTAAAATTTCTTTTGATACAATAAACATGGGTTTTTATCATGGATGTTATTTACTGTTTTATCTTCAATAATATATTCATTTTTTTGATCAAATCGTATCTTATTCATCCAAAATTTATAATTTTAATTAATGGTTCACTAGAAAGATTTTCTATATGCTCAATAGGGGTGAGACAAGGATACCCCCTATCTTCTATAATTTTTTCTATCCCATACGATTACCTCAGCAGACTCTTATTTCATATAGTGAACAATGGATAATTGAAAACCATTAGGGTTGTAAGAGGTATCTCTGCTCCCTCTTAATTCATCATGGATGATGATATTATTATTTTTACTCAATGTGATAGGGTAAATATCTGAGTCATAAATAAATTCTTTATTCACTATGAAAGTATATCTTTTTAGAAGATGTGTTGGAGGAAGTCGTTCATTTACTTTGGAACAAATTTCATAGCCTGCTGAAAAATCATTAGGATGAATGATTTGGGCATAAGGGAAGGTTATATTCCTTTCATTTATCTTGGGTTTCCCATTATTTGGGGAATACCTTGTGCACACCAATTCCCCAAAGCCCTGATCTAGGTTTGAAGAACCCTTGAATCTTGGAAATAAAAATCCCTCTAAATGGAAGAAAGAGATCTCCTGGTCTAGAATTTGATTGTCTCTAAATTTGTATATTCATTCAGGGTGTACTCCATGCCTACCTCAATCATCAAATACATTTACACTTTTATGGGAAACATTTTTCGAGTGTTAGTATTATAGGTAGGAAAATCTTCATAGTCTCTTGGATGTAATTTTGAATGCCCTATGCTCTTGGGGAGCTGGTGTCAAGAATATAGATCTCATCAACCAGCCCCTCTCAGATCTATTTATTTGGTGAAAACACAAAAAAAAATGATAATCCATTGGATTTATAAGGTTCAGGTTCCTTTCCAAATTGATTGCAGGAATTTATTGATATATAGAGTCCTTGATATAGCCTAGTTTAAAAGTATTTTTATGGAAATTCATTATGAAATCACATTGGATGGTCATTACCAACTCCTCACTCATGTTCTGGAAAGAATACATGGATGGAAATCCACTTATGGACCTTCTTAGTTATATTGATCAAGATATTGTCTATGGAATATCAGTTAATGATAACATGTATAACTTAGATGATTTTCCATATAACTAAAATCGAGCTATCTCAAATTATAAATTATTAAATAAGGATGACATGTTGATATTTGAAACAAACTCTAACAGACATGTTGAATCTGTAGCCTACTACAAAAACTTGTTTCAAGGATCTTACAAATCGATTTCTAAATTCAACAAAAAAATGTTTCCCTATCTAGGTTTTTATTGATTCGTAGACTCAATTTCAATAAAATCCCCATTGATTCTAACCTTAAACATGTTGGAATCAATATTTTATCATGATGTTATCTTTTCCATCAACATCGTTAGTATGTTGATGATATGTTCCTTTGCTACCAATCTACCACAACATTATAAAAAGTTTTATTTGAAATCATTGAGGATTATCCACAACATGAAGGCTTTATTAATGACTTTCTACATAATTTATTAAATATAATGATGTCTAGGAATATTAGAATCCTTTTCAGGGTGGTCTGTATAGAGTTGTTGTGTTTCATTTGGAGTGGAAGTATCAAGACCCTTCATAAACAATCCCCCTTAAACACCCAGTCAACACTACTCAAGGTCGTGGATTCTTTTTATAATTAAAATTAACTATATTTGAACCACTACAGAAACTCTATACATGATTTTATAGTGTTGAGGTGTCTAAATTCTATAGATAATTACCCCCACTACTTAGAACTTTTGAAGTTTTCTAGCTTCTCACATTTACTATTTAGATCAAATGTAACACAGACGTGGCCTCGAATGGAAATCCCAAACAAGATGGTTTTGTTGTGGTATTTATGGATCATAATGGTGATGTTATTTAATGACAACATGGTCCTTATGGAGATTCTAATTCTTTAGAAGTAGAGATGACTAGGCTTATTTATGTTGTCTTCCTGGCATACCAACAGAATTGGAACAACATTTGGTTTGAATGTGACTCCAGCATCATCATGAAGGCTTTTAGAATTGGAAAGATCTATATTTCGTGGAAGTTGAATATGAAATAGTCCAAGAGCCTTGGTAAATTATCATCAATGAAATATATCATCATACATGTTTTTTGCAAAGTCAAATCTCAACCTAAAGCCATTGTAAATAAGGGAGTGAATGAGGAGGTCTGTATAACTTATAACAATATCCATGTCGATCTTTTTAAATTTATTTATAGGGATAAATTTAATGTTCCTCACTTAAGGTTTTGGTAGATTTTCTATTTATCTACATTTAGAGTCATTCCGCTCAATTTTCTGAAAAAAAATAATTTAAAATAATTTATAAATTAAAATTTTATTTTATATTTGATTGAAAATTATATTAGTTGATTTTTATTTAAAATAATCTAATTATGGGTTTTCAAATTAATTTTAGACCTGAATTTAGTATAAAAACATTTTATACTTAATATATCATTTTTATGAAAAACCATTCTTCATCACATTTCATAAGTTTTATTTAATATTAAATTACATCAGAGCAGTGTTATCAATTTTAAAAAATGGATTCTGTGTTTGGATTCAGTTGGTCCATATTTTTTAAATAGGTCCTACTTAGTTGTGGACATTATGAAAAGTAACTTTACTAAATATTTAACACGGTAAAGGATAAATCGGGCTATTAAGGTTAAAAATAAAATGATAATGACTAAACATTGACCCTAAAAAATCTATTATTTTATTTCATAAGTATATACCATCACTAAACATCCAAATTAAAAAAATATGATCTTTTTGGTCGATTTCCCATCATTGTGACACTTATAATATTTAATTTAATATGAATCAGAAAATATCACTCTCTTGCTTTTGATAAATATAATTTTTTTAATTTAAGGGTAAATAATGGATATGTTTGGTTATAAATAATCATTTAAAATATAAAAGGTTTTTTGTTATGGTAATTTTTTTATTTTTATTTATGAAATAATTACCGTAAAAGATTATGTAAAACTGATACAGTGTTTATTGAATTTATAAAGAGAGAAAATAAATGATATTAAAAATATTCTAAGTAATATAATTTGAAATAATTATTATGATTCCGTAATTTTTTTATAAATATATCATTTTGCTGTAGTTTTAATATATTACATTCTAATTTATTTTCTTTATTTTAGTTTTAAAAGTAAAATTAAATTAATAGTTCCAAAATAGACATCAATGTTAATTTATGATAAATAATATTAATTTAATGATATTAAATTACTAAAAATACTATTTTTTCTATGTTATTTGGATATTGTTTGAAATATCTTCCATGATTTATTTTTTACTTTTTTTTCCTTTTATAATAACTATATTAACCTCTTATGAGTAAAAAAATGATATCATTGTATGGGTGTAAGGGCTTACGAAGTGTTAAAAAAATGATGACCATAAAAATGTGATCCAAAATTTTTTGAAAACTATTTTATGATATGATTTAGACTCATCCATATCATAGATTATAATATTATCAATTTGGATTTATTTTTACAGTAAAATTAATTTATATTGATTTAATATTTGAAGAAATTCCAAGACTGACTCTCCCCTTTCTTGTATAAGGAAACCTCTTCTTCTCATTTCATCACACTTCAGAATTTTTTTTCAAAAAATACCTTACCAAATCCATTACTTATATCCTTATAAAGATCCTAGAGTCCTTAATTTTATTATAATATAATCATTAGTTTTCCTAATGTGTAAAGAAAAGGAGTATGTTAGAAGAATATGTATACTTCTTAACCAAGAGTATTTAATTTCAATCTTATTCTACCACCTTAAATTATTTTTTTAAAATGATTAAATAATGAAATAATTATATTAAATATACTAAGGTGTTTTTATATTAATTTACCAACATATATCCATTTATGTATCAATAAAATGGAAAATAAAACCATCATTTGTGTGTAAGGGGGACTTCCACCACGCGAACTGATGTAATTTTTTCCATCATCGCCTATCAATAAAATTTATAATGATGAAATTAATATTTATATATATCATATTAATGAAATATTTTTCATTATGAAATGATAATATATCAGTTAATTTCTTACATTTCCATTCACTAAAAAATCATAATGACATTCATGTGTATGTGTGGACTACCACGACCTTGAAGTGATGTGATTCATTTTTCATCACCATGTCACATGGATAATAAATATATAAATATATATATAAATAATATTGTATTCATGATATTATTTTAATTATGGAATAATAAAAAACACATAACTTATTTCCACAATTGTTGTTGAAAAATGGAATCACTAATACTATGTACCAATGACCTACCATCTTTGTGATTGTAATGTAGTTTATTTTTTATAATAATATTTCATGGTTGGTTTTAAAAATGTAATTTATATTAAAAAAATTAAAAAAATTAATGGTTTTTATTCATTTGAGGTTGGAATGTTTTCCACTTTGACCATATTCATCCTACTAATGTCAGGTGCTGAATATCATAAAAACATCTAAAGTGAACTTAAATGATTAGGTAATTATAAATAACATTGTAACATATTGAATGAAATAAATAAACAAATTGCAATGATTTTAAATAATTTAAATAATTATGATATGTTTATTATTAATTATTATAAATAATTTTCATGATGAGTTGGGCATGAGTTAATGGACATTCTTTTAAAAACACAACTTTTAATGTTTCCCTTAATACTCATTGTAATTCCCCAACCCTAGTTACCCAGAGTTAGTGCATTATTAAATAACATTAGAATGATATAAGGAAATCATGTCCTAAAAGACCAATCTATTTACTATCCTTGGAAATACTAGATACATTCTGTAACACCCCAAGATTCCATGGTATGTTTCCCTTTTAATAATGTAATAGCATGCATTGTACGCAACTTCGAGATTATAACACACTGTGACCAATCAAACTAGCCGTTATGAATAGTAATACCCACTTTTTGAAATTTTATAAATTTTATCTTTCAAAATTGATGTCATTTTTGGATTTTTTTTAATATCGAAATTTCCTTAGGGTTAAATTTTGGTATTTTTCTGAAAACATTCAATTTTTGAGGAATAGTAAAAAACACAGAGTTATAGTTTAAAACCGAATTTTTATTTAAGTTGTTATTAATTTTATTTAAATTTATTTTAGGTCAAAATAGATACATAATACCTATATATGTTCAAAGTAATTCATTGGAGTCAGTTTATAATAATTTAGATATATAAAAATTTTATTGAACTTTTTAACCGTCTTTTACCCACCTCCTTGGAGCATTCACAAATTTGAATAAAACATTATTTTAACACTTCTGTGAATTAAATTTCAAAAATACGAGAGATGCAGTTGATATTAATAAGTAAAATTTGGTTCAATAAGATAAAAATAATTTTTGGTGAATAATAACTTTTGACTTTTATTTGCCACGGCTAAAAGTAAATAGTGTAATTAAGGGTAAAAATGATATTATTATTACCCTAAAACATGTCCTAATTATATTGGATAAGTTTAATTATCCAAAAAACAACATTAGTAATAAAATATGATCCTTTAGGTCCACTTGGATTAGATTCGGACGTTTATTATAATTTAATTCAAAGAAGAGTTAAAAGTGTTGAATTCAAAGCTTAATAACTAAAACATTTTTTGTAGAGACCCGAAGCCTGACGTACATGGACATTACATTACTTTTGCGGAATACTTAGTACATAACAAAAACACACACAAGGATCGTAATAGTTTAGTGTCTTTGGAAACTCGGAACGTAATCTTCTAATCCTGGTGAAAGATCTTCAAAATCTCCCACAAAGATCTTCCTTTTTTTTTACCTAAAACCTTTCTTTTTATCCTGGGGAAAAGAAAACATAAAAAGGGTGAGCTCAAATGCTCAGTAAGGGTAAACAAAAGAAATATCAATCACATAATTTTTATAAGAACATAACATTTTTGGAAATCTTAACCTGCAAAAGAGAGCATAATTTCATAACATGGGATAAATCATAGTAGTGAAAATGAAACCCTTACATAAAACATTACTCATTGTGGCATACACACATAATCATAGAGAATCATTTCTTGTTAGTCAAGACTCATTGCCAAGACTATCTTAGTGGACAAAGTCCCTTTCTGAATCGAGTAATCCTCGTTTCAGTCCTGTTTCACTGAACCGGTATAACCTACCATTCCAGCCATGTCTATCTCATGAGATATGAAATCTTTACCCAATGCATTGGAGGGAGATATAGGTCCCACCCATCTCTTAATGAATCCTTTCTTATGTGTGCCACAAAATCATAAATCATACATCATTGCATAACCCATGTAATAAAAATTGGATTCTTAAACAACATGACATCATAAAACCATTCATATAAGATAAAGGAATTCATAAACATAATTCCATCACAACATAGTCAAATAAATGTAAAAATATGGATAGAAACAGAACCCTTTATTATCTTAGATGGAAAATAATTTTGATAAAACACTTGAAATGAATTCTTGAAGAAAATATCCTTTCTTTTTCAAAATCAATTTCTTTTCACAAAACATCATAAAATTTTAAAAGAAAGATATTTTATTAAAAATAGTCATGAAATATTTTGGAGGAAGTTTCATGAAAATAAGGCTTTATAAAACCGTAAAAATCCGTTCGTGCCGTATAAGTTAAAAAAAACATTCTTCGTACTTTTGTCGGAAAAGTCAAAAAGTACCTCGTACGGAAAAACGACAAAAGATTCCTTTCATATTCTTTACTAAAAACTCACCTAAGGGTAAAATTGGATTTAAACTATTGCAAGTGGATGGAAACAATATTACATATTGAGGGAACATGGATGTGGATGATAAAATACACCCTAGTAAATACTTACGAATAAACAATCTCGAATAAAAATGAGATTGTGATATTTTCCTTACCTTAGGTCCGACTTGCTTGTACGTGTCCGAACCTCCTGTATAATGATTTAAATCATGTTATTGACTTATTACAGAATCATATTCATTTTTATGATATCATATATGGTTCACTTATGACATTATATTACCCGTTCTTTTGTAATTTCCATGTTAAAGAAGCGTTTTGGGTAAAATCGTTTCATTTATCGTAGGTGTTTTGACTTGTTGTTCTTGACATCATTATTACTTATATCATGATTTACTTACTTCCAGAATATAAAATATGATTTATATATCATGTATATTCAGTATATATATATATAATAGGTAGATAAATAAAATGAAAAACACCGTTCATGGAGACGGTAGTCCGTACGTACGCATGAACGCTGTTTTTCTTTCCTTATTTTCTTGAAATGGAAGTAAGTAGATGACATACATATGTATATATATACATAAATCCAGTAGCTTTATAATGTCATATATTTCATTATTATTTCTTATATATACATTATAATCATTCTTAAATGGTTAACATGGAGAATGAATCTCATCGCGTCGTGGAGACGGTAGTCCGTACGTACGCACGAGCGATGATATCATTTCCATAAATATTGAATTGAATTGGAGTGGATTATACAATATATCAGAATCAATATGATGTTGTAATAACTATGTATAGTTATTCTTTACACCATTATACCCATCCATGTAAGGTGGTGGTGGAAAATAGATTACACCACGGCGTGGAGACGGTATTCCGTACGTACGCACGCGCGGTGATTTCTTTTTCCGTAGGATGGATAGATGGTGAAATAGGGTTGTTTCATACTTATAATAACATATAAGTATATGAGTGATACTGATGTTATTACTTCATAATGAAACAACCTAAGAAGAAGAAGTGGAAGAAGAAATAATGATGAAAGAATTGGTAACGGTAATTACCTCTTCTTTGAAGTGCCTCTTTGAGACCTCCTCTTAGGGCACTAGAATTGGTCTTTGAGGAATACCAGAACCTCTAGGATGTTTCTAGGGAAGTGGAGAAGAGATTTTGGCAGGGGTTGGCCGAGATTGAGTGCTCAAATTGGTGTGAGGAGGAGGGGGAGGAGGTGTCCTTTTATAGGGGAGGGGAGGGGCACCTTAGGAATATCTCAAAATATTATTTTATATTAAAGTCAAAATCGGTTTATAATGGTTCCAAAGGGTCTTATTTCGAAGCTAAAGTGGGGATGGATCGAAATCCTATCAACCAATAGAATTTAGACAAGTTTAGGATATTATTTTAACCTTATCAATTAGATTTAACTCTAAGTTAAATAATTTAACTTTTACCATGTCTTTTTGTTTTCTTTCACTATATGGTTAATACACTTACTATAACATTCAAAACGAACCCCAAATTGTTTATTATTAATATAAATATCCTTATCTAAGTCATTTGGCCGAACCTTAGATTTTTAGGAATACAATAACAATTAATAATATAATATTTGATTGAAAAACTATTTTGTGTCAATTTTGACACTATTTGATATATGATTTTTGTGAAAGTCATAACAGAATTACATGTTCGAAAGAAGTTGATTAAATCAACATTAATATATCATAGTAACCTAGAAAATTAGTGGAATTCATAAAAATTCTCAAATTACATTTATTTTGGTGTTTATAACATCAATTATGTCAATATTTCATAAATAAGATAATTACTGTATCATCTTTGTGTCATAAATTAATTAAATTATTTGATGTCTAAAAATTAGAAATAAAATACCATTATGTAGGAAATCTTTTTAGCTTTCTAATTAATATTTATAGTCGAATTTATCTTATGTATAACCCCATATTAAAAATGATTTACTTATTAAACTTTGATTTTAACTATTTTAACCCTTCTTTAAATAAATTAATAATAAATGTCCTAATCTAATCCATGTGGGCCTGAATGGTCATATTTTATTCCTAAGTTTGTTTTTGGTCGAATTACACTTGTCCAATAGAATTAGGACATGTGTTAGGGTAATATTAATATCATATTTACCCTTAGTTACCCTATTTACTATTAACCGCGGTAAAAAAAAGGTAAAAAGTTACTATTCACCAAAAATTATTTTCATCTCATTGAACCACATTTTAGTCCTTGATATTAACCGTGTCTCTCGGATTTTCGAAATTCCATTCACAGAAGCGGTAAAATTAAGTTTTATGCAAAATTCAGTTTTTAACCTACCACTTAGTAGTTTCACTATTCATCAAAAATTGATGTTTTTCAGAACAATGCCAAAATTTCATCCCAAGCTATATTTCATATTCCGAATTCAAAAATGAAGTCTATTTTACCAAATTCATAACATAAAAGTTGCATTAATTAATTTTATAATTAAATCCCGCTGTTAAAACAAATAGCGTGTTTTTTTAAGAAACAATATCTATCAAAAGATTGACACTTGTTTATGTCTAGTTTAAATGTGAAATTACATCCAATGACCAACATTGTATTAAATTGTAAAAATATATTCTAAATATACTTTAAAACCACTCAAATTAATGATTTATCACTATTAACTATTTCGATTAAAAAAGTTGTTTTTAATTAAAATTTAGTAATTTTCACTATTCATCAAAATATGAAAGTTATCCGAAAATCACCAAAATTTCAACCTAAGATAATTTCGATATTCCGAATCCATAAATGATGTCCATTTTGAAAAATAAAATTTACAAAATTTCAAAAAGTGGTTATTAATATTCATAACGGCTAGTTTTAATAATATCTTAATAGCATATCGTTGTTTAGCGAAACTTGGTGTTGCGTACAACACACGCTATCGTGGAAGGTCGCGATTGCGTGTAATGGAAGGAAAGTCAAGGATGCGTGTTGTGAAAGCTTCTTGTAGCGTACAACACAAGACATTAGTGAAAAAATAAAATTTCATAAAATCTCGGGCTGTTACATTCTACCCCCCTTAAAATGAATTTCGCCCTCGAAATTCGCCGGGGTTATAAATGGTTTACTATTCGAAAGTTTCTTTAATAGAAACCCACATCGTAAAAGGGAATACCAAAACTTGTCTTTAAAAACTAAAGTATGAAATGTAACGATTACCCAAATAAACTAATCGTTGGGTTTCCACATAGGTAAAAATATGGATATGGAAGAGAAATCTAACCATCATGTTCTGATGGAGAGTGGTAGAGAACATGGCTATGGAAAAGCCAGTAATCACAAATCCATAAATTTGTGACGATCTAAGGTACCATCTGATTCATCAGGTATAAGAGAACTAGGACAACATTTTTGGTTTTCAAGATCATTTCCCTAAAGTTAAAGAATTTGAATTAGAATAAATACTTACTTTATTTTGGTACAATCTCACTGTTGTTCGTGCCTTTAACAATTTCCACTTCATCTCTTAAATAAATGAAGTTGAATTTATTATTCGTGAAGTGTTAGCAGATCATGTGATAGAATGACTGTTCATTCCATCTGTCTCAAACAAAAGGTTAGCAAAAGTTATTAAATATACATAAGTCATTCTATAGTGAGATTAATCATATATGGTTCCTAAAATGGACTTATACTTCATATATCATGCTGCTTAATATAATAAAACTAGTTTCTACTAAACAGGGACTTCCTGTAGGCCAGTGGTAGGCGATAAAGGCCAGTCGCACTTCGGTTGTGGGTTCGATTCCTACAGCCTTGTCCGAAGCGATGGGCTGTCGCCCGTCCTGCAGGTTGTCCCTTTTTCTAAAACTACTTTACTATAACATCCCATCAATAATATCGAAAATCTTCTATCCTTAAACAATACTAACTTATGTCCAACATAATCCAGTCTAATCTTTAGGCTTATACATAATACTGCAGTCCACTCTCATAATATAGTGACATCGATTACCAGAGATTTAATACTGTCGTTGATCCCCACATATCATAAGATATGTCTTGTTGGTCACATTCCAAACATTCAAAGTCCTTAATCGTGTATTCTCTTGAATACCTTAGTGAAAACATGAGTGCAGTTAAAAGTTAACACTTTCCACATACCAAAATCCTCAAAATTATATATACTCAAACCATGATATCACTTCGTCCTTATATCAATCATGAGCTCATGAATACAATCAAACATCTCATTATCTTCTTATCCTTTCATTATGCACTTATCATCTACTTTCCAAAAGTATCTGAATAACCTTTCATGGTTACTGGTAACATTAATCAGACAACAATGTAACAATCCTTACATGTCTCTTTATTCCATAGTACCATGAGATTACTTATACAACATTACACATGATAAACATGTAATCATTCCACTACATTCTTAAACCATTAACCGAGATTCAACAATTCTTTCATCTCACATATCATTTGTAGTCTCTTCATCATCATCCACATAAATACTACCCATACGGCCATACTGATTCTCTTCATGAGTCTTTCCCTTAGGACATTGGTTTGCATAATGCCCATACATTCCACATTTAAAACACTTAACCATTTTTGATGTCGTAGCAATACCATTATCCTCATCCATGGTGTTAACTGAACCTTTTCCTTTGCACTTACTTGCTTTGTGTCCTTCTTTTCCACACCCAAAGCATCTTCCAGTTCCTTTGAAACATTCTCCTTGATGCCTCTTCCCACATGAATTACATAGGGGAAATTGAACTTTCTTTCCTCTATGATCATCATGAAACTCCATCTTTCTCTTATTAGCCGAGTCAGGAAACTTACCAAATTTTACTTTATTGATCATATTATGAGATTGCTGATTCAACATAATAATGATGTTTGGACTTCCAAATCCCATTTCATTATGAATAATATCATTCCATTGTCCATCATATCCTCCATTATTGTGAATCATCTTGTTTCCAGCCATTTTCTAAAACCCAAAAAGAATAGTGTGAGAGGCAAAAATCATGCTAGGGAAAACAACATAATAAAGGGGGAGTACCTTCAATATCTAACATCTTAGGTTTAATTCTAAGATCGTTACCATAGTTCTAGGACTATCCTAAACGTATACGTATCCTTAGGGACATCCCTAGACATACCTTAGAAATATCTCTAGGGATCTCACTAACGTTTTCACATCATAGTTTCCAAAGGTTGACTAAACCTTTCCTCTGATACCAACTGTAGAGACCCGAAGCCTGACGTACATTGACATTACATTACTTTTGCGGAATACTTAGTACATAACAAAAACACACACAAGGATCGTAATAGTTTAGTGTCTTTGGAAACTCGGAACGTAATCTTCTAATCCTGGTGAAAGATCTTCAAAATATCCCACAAAGATCTTCCTTTTTTTTTACCTAAAACCTTTCTTTATATCCTGGGGAAAAGAAAACATAAAAAGGGTGAGCTCAAATGCTCAGTAAGGGTAAACAAAAGAAATATCAATCACATAATTTTCATAAGAACATAACATTTTTGGAAATCTTAACCTGCAAAAGAGAGCATAATTTCATAACATGGGATAAATCATAGTAGTGAAAATTAAACCCTTACTTAAAACATTACTCATTGTGGCATACACACATAATCATAGAGAATCATTTCTTGTTAGTCAAGACTCATTGCCAAGACTATCTTAGTGGACAAAGTCCCTTTCTGAATCGAGTAATCCTCGTTTCAGTCATGTTTCACTGAACTGGTATAACCTACCATTCTAGCCATGTCTATCTCATGAGATATGAAATCTTTACCCAATGCATTGGAGGGAGATATAGGTCCCACCCATCTCTTAATGAATCCTTTCTTATGTGTGCCACAAAATCATAAATCATACATCATTGCATAACCCATGTAATAAAAATTGGATTCTTAAACAACATGACATCATAAAACCATTCATATAAGATAAAGGAATTCATAAACATAATTCCATCACAACATAGTCAAATAAATGTAAAAATATGGATAGAAACAGAACCCTTTATTATCTTAGATGGAAAATAATTTTGATAAAACACTTGAAATGAATTCTTGAGGAAAATATCCTTTCTTTTTCAAAATCAATTTCTTTTCACAAAACATCATAAAATTTTAAAAGAAAGATATTTTATTAAAAATAGTCATGAAATATTTTGGAGGAAGGTTCATGAAAATAAGGCTTTATAAAACCGTAAAAATCCGTTCGTGCCGTATAAGTTAAAAAAAACATTCTTCGTACTTTTGTCGGAAAAGTCAAAAAGTACCTCGTACGGAAAAACGACAAAAGATTCCTTTCATATTCTTTACTAAAAACTCACATAAGGGTAAAATTGGATTTAAACTATTGCAAGTGGATGGAAACAATATTACATATTGAGGGAACATGGATGTGGATGATAAAATACACCCCAGTAAATACTTACGAATAAACAATCTCGAATAAAAATGAGATTGTGATATTTTCCTTACCTTAGGTCCGACTTGCTTGTACGTGTCTGAACCTCCTGTATAATGATTTAAATCATGTTATTGACTTATTACAGAATCATATTCATTGTTATGATATCATATATGGTTCACTTATGACATTATATTACCCGTTCTTTTGTAATTTCCATGTTAAAGAAGCGTTTTGGGTAAAATCGTTTCATTTATCGTAGGTGTTTTGACTTATTGTTCTTGACATCATTATTACTTATATCATGATTTACTTACTTCCAGAATATAAAATATGATTTATATATCATGTATATTCAGTATATATATATATATAATAGGTAGATAAATAAAATGAAAAACACCGTTCATGGAGACGGTAGTCCGTACGTACGCATGAACGCTGTTTTTCTTTCCTTATTGTCTTGAAATGGAAGTAAGTAGATGACATACATATGTATATATATACATAAATCCAGTAGCTTTATAATGTAATATATTTCATTATTATTTCTTATATATACATTATAATCATTCTTAAATGGTTAACATGGAGAATGAATCTCATCGCGTCGTGGAGACGGTAGTCCGTACGTACGCACGAGCGATGATATCATTTCCATAAATATTGAATTGAATTGGAGTGGATTATACAATATATCAGAATCAATATGATGTTGTAATAACTATTTATAGTTATTATTTACACCATTATACCCATCCATGTAAGGTGGTGGTGGAAAATAGATTACACCACGGCGTGGAGACGGTATTCCGTACGTACGCACGCGCGGTGATTTCTTTTTCCGTAGGATGGATAGATGGTGAAATAGTGTTGTTTCATACTTATAATAACATATCAATATATGAGTGATACTGATGTTATTACTTCATAATGAAACAACCTAAGAAGAAGAAGTGGAAGAAGAAATAATGATGAAAGAATTGGTAACGGTAATTACCTCTTCTTTGAAGTGCCTCTTTGAGACCTCCTCTTAGGGCACTAGAATTGGTCTTTGAGGAAGACCAGAACCTCTAGGATGTTGCTAGGGAAGTGGAGAAGAGATTTTGGCAGGGGTTGGCCGAGATTGAGTGCTCAAATTGGTGTGAGGAGGAGGGGGAGGAGGTGTCCTTTTATAGGGGAGGGGAGGGGCACCTTAGGAATATCTCAAAATATTATTTTATATTAAAGTCAAAATCGGTTTATAATGGTTCCAAAGGGTCTTATTTCGAAGCTAAAGTGGGGATGGATCGAAATCCTATCAACCAATAGAATTTAGACAAGTTTAGGATATTATTTTAACCTTATCAATTAGATTTAACTCTAAGTTAAATAATTTAACTTTTACCATGTCTTTTTGTTTTCTTTCACTATATGGTTAATACACTTACTATAACATTCCAAACGAACCCCAAATTGTTTATTATTAATATATATATCCTTATCTAAGTCATTTGGCCGAACCTTAGATTTTTAGGAATACAATACCAATTAATAATATAATATTTGATTTAAAAACTATTTTGTGTCAATTTTGACACTATTTGATATATGATTTTTGTGAAAGTCATAACAGAATTACATGTTCGAAACAAGTTGATTAAATCAACATTAATATATCATAGTAACCTATAAAATTAGTGTAATTCATAAAAATTCTCAAATTACATTTATTTTGGTGTTTATAACATCAATTATGTCAATATTTCATAAATAAGATAATTACTGCATCATCTTTGTGTCATAAATTAATTAAATTATTTGATGTCTAAAAATTAGAAATAAAATACCATTATGTAGGAAGTCTTTTTATATTTCTAATTAATATTTATAGTCGAATTTATCTTATGTATAACCCCATATTAAAAATGATTTACTTATTAAACTTTGATTTTAACTATTTTAACCCTTCTTTAAATAAATTAATAATAAATGTCCTAATCTAATCCAAGTGGGCCTGAATGGTCATATTTTATTCCTAAGTTTGTTTTTGGTCGAATTACACTTGACCAATAGAATTAGGACATGTGTTAGGGTAATATTAATATCATATTTACCCTTAGTTACCCTATTTACTATTAACCGCGGTAAAAAAAAGGTAAAAAGTTACTATTCACCAAAAATTATTTTCATCTCATTGAACCACATTTTAGTCCTTGATATTAACCGTGTCTCTCGGATTTTCGAAATTCCATTCACAGAAGCGGTAAAATTAAGTTTTATGCAAAATTCAGTTTTTAACCTACCACTTAGTAGTTTCACTATTCATCAAAAATTGATGTTTTTCAGAACAATGCCAAAATTTCATCCCAAGCTATATTTCATATTCCGAATTCAAAAATGAAGTCTATTTTACCAAATTCATAACATAAAAGTTGCATTAATTAATTTTATAATTAAATCCCGCTGTTAAAACAAATAGCGTGTTTTTTTAAGAAACAATATCTATCAAAAGATTGACACTTGTTTATGTCTAGTTTAAATGTGAAATTACATCCAATGACCAACATTGTATTAAATTGTAAAAATATATTCTAAATATACTTTAAAACCACTCAAATTAATGATTTATCACTATTAACTATTTCGATTAAAAAAGTTTTTTTTAATTAAAATTTAGTAATTTTCACTATTCATCAAAATATGAAAGTTATCCGAAAATCACCAAAATTTCAACCTAAGATAATTTCGATATTCCGAATCCATAAATGATGTCCATTTTGAAAACTAAAATTTACAAAATTTCAAAAAGTGGTTATTAATATTCATAACGGCTAGTTTTAATAATATCTTAATAGCATATCGTTGTTTAGCGAAACTTGGTGTTGCGTACAACACACGCTATCGTGGAAGGTCGCGATTGCGTGTAATGGAAGGGAAGTCAAGGATGCGTGTTGTGAAAGCTTCTTGTAGCGTACAACACAAGACATTAGTGAAAAAATAAAATTTCATAAAATCTCGGGCTGTTACATTTTTAATATATGGTTATACATAAGATAAATTTGTTTATAAATATTAATTAGAAATATATTAATATTTTCTACATAATGTAATTTTATTTATATTTTTTAGACCTTAAATAATTTAATTTATTTATGACACAATGATGATGCAGAAATTACCTAATTAATCAAATATTAAAATATTTGATATTATAAATATCCAAAATAATGTAATTTGATACTTTTAATTAATTACACTAATTTTCTAGGTTCATATGACATGTTAGGGTTGGTTAGATGAATTTTTTTCGAAGTAATAATTCTGTTATGAGTTTAGAAAAAACAAAATACTAAATTGTGTCAGAATTGTAATAAAAGAGTTTTTAAAAAAATATTATATTATTAATTGATATTCTATTCCTAAAAATATAAGGTTCAGCCAAAAGACTTATATAATGACAGGTGTATCATTAATGAACCACTTAGGGATCACTTATAAGTATATAGTAAGATTATTAACCATATAATATAAAAATACAAAGAGACATGGTAAATGTCAAACCATTTAACTAAGAGTTAAATCAAAAAGTTAAGGTTAATATAGTGACCAAAACTGTCTAAAACCTATTGGTTGAGTGGTTTTTGATCCATCCCTACCTTATCCTTTAAATAATTTATTTTGGAGCCATTATAAACCGAAATTATTTTATTATAAAATAATATTTCTAGATTTTCCAAAGGTGCCTCTCACCACTCTTATAAAAGGGAACTCCCCCTTCTCTCTAATTCACACCTTCAAAGCCATTTGTCTTGGCCAAACCCAGACCAAATACCATTTAAAAGGTACTAAATTCATCCTATAGTCCTTCCTTTAGTCATAAATCCAACCTATGGAGCCCTTTTGATCAAATCAAAAGGAAGAACCAGAATAAGAGGTAAATATTTCATCACCTCTTTCATGTTCCTTTTTCTTACACTTCCTATTTCTTTGTTATTTCCATTATAAAATAATAATTTTAATATATTCTATATACTGTGATGTTATTATAAATACGGTACAACCATATTCATTATTATATGCATCCTTTGAAAGACATGTCACTATACGTGCGTACGTACGGCTTACATTCTCCACGTCCTGATGTAATTGTTATTCAATACATTATTATTTGTATGGGTATAATAATGATGTGTAATTTATGTAAATAATAAATATAACATGACAATTATTCTTTATATATGATATACCATCCAATTATATATTATTTTAATATCATAATATTGATATTGTCGTTCGTGCATACGTATAGATTATCGTCTCCAAGAACGCGATGAGATTCATTCCCCATCGTATCCATTTAAGACTAATTTTCATTTGATGATTTGAAATAATGTTTAGAAACTTGATATAATTCTGGCTATGAATAACATACATTCCATCCATAACAAATATGACTCACATAACAAATAATATAATGGAAAATGAATCCGTTAACACCCGAAATGATGATAAAACTAAGATATTATTAACAATGCAATGTTACAAGATCATATATGATATCATATTAATGTATATGATTATTTTATAATTTAATTACAATTATTTAACAATTATATAGGAGATTAACCTACCCTCGACCAAGGAAAAGTACAATGTAAGGGGTTTCCTATCTCACTTTTAATTCTGTGATATTTCCATTGTTCACCACTTATTTATTGCATGTGGTGTATTGTGTACTTACAATTGATATCTATTATCATGATTCTCTTTATATTCGTGGTATTATGAGATTCATTTGGTGGTTATTAAATATTGTGCATACGACTCGATTGATTTCAACAAAGTTAGGGGTTTTCATCTCACTTTTATTCCCGTGAGATTCATGTTATATTGGACACTATTTCCTTTTTGTTGATTATATACTACCCCTGATTATATTCCTTTTGTAATATAATTTAATGTATGGTTATTTACATCTTAATTTTATGATACTTCTTTAATGGGGTGTATGTTTCATATGTTACCAAATCTGTAAGGGAAATTCAAATTTCAATTTCCACTCATTCGGTTTTACGCAATCATCATTGATTACTTTACTCCAATATTATGTGTGAAATCACTATTTATTTACTTATGTAGTAATTTCCACTCCCTTTTCTATGGATATAATTTTGATAAACATAATCAATCCATTGATAAATCCTCAAGTCATCGATATGAACTTAATAAGAGTAATTTTAAATGAATCTCCATTTATTGAGTCAAACATCCAATTCATTTGTGTTGTATTTACAAGAATATGTTTGAATGCCCTCTGATTTATTTACACTGAATATCTAATCATATTGAGTGTAATTATATTTTTCACACATAATTATGTCATTGATTTATCCTTATCCTAATCTTGAATGGCCCGAAGGCCTTGATTTTTGTTGATTTTTATAACCCAACTTTCAAGGGATGAGGGGGAAACCTTACAAGGCCCATAGGATCAGAGATTACAAGGCTCGTACTCCTAGGAGATAACACGACCCTAAGGTCTTAGGTAATTCAAACAGACTATCTATAAGGAACTTCCCATCACCAGCCTTTGTGTCATAATAGTAGCTCTCCACCTTTTCATGGTCATCTATCTAGGCTTCTCGTGCAAGCACAGGCTGGTACTGATTGCATAGTCATACCATCTTATTCTGAAAATCCATTTGGCTCTACTCTGGTAAGTGCACCTGCTCGGAATCCTCTTCTGGGGCTTCTCCTTTTTTGTAGTGTGTCTGGGGAAACTACATGTGGACCGAAGGCCTTGAGGTGGCCCGAGGGCCTTAAAGGTGGCCCAAAATCCCTACTTACCCGAAGGCCTGGGTGGCCCGAAATCCTTAAGGACTCCCAGCCCAAACCAGTGGCCCAAGGTGAATAGTTACATCTGCTATAGTACAAAATAGTACCTGGTACAGTGTCTGCTACATTACCTGCACAGTGTACAGTACTGCTACAGTGCATCTACATTAACCGTAAAAATGCCTCTTACTGGTTTTGAACTTGGGTCTTGCAAATGCACTTAAGGATACCCCACCAACTCGGTTGAGTCTTATGTGTTATCCTTAACCTAAGGATACAATCTTTATAAGGGATTTCATCTCAACTTATATTCCATTGAGTATTCTTTGTTGTTTTGCACCAACTCACTTTTGTTTGGTATATATACTGTACTTTGACATAGTATATCCTGAATCCCTTTATTCTCATGATATTATAATGTTTTTATTACCTCAATTATTTGTATTCAAGTTTCTCTCTTTAGGTTAGGAACTCTAACTAAAATATCATTTTAAATGTTTTAAAGATTTATTATTCTAAATCATTCTCGTTATTGTCCATTTTTAAAAATGGTTTATAGGATTTATCTATATGGACAATGAAGTTTTAAAATTAAAATTCATTTTAAATGTTTCAAATTGGTATGGGACACTTCGATTCAAAAATATATTTTTAAACAACTTCTTGACAAATAGTGTGACTTTAATTTTTTTTTAAGAAAAAGGGGGATATTTATCTCAAATAGTTTTGATGATTATTTTCATCTTTGTCAACATCCTTCATTATTTTCAATTGAGGTTAATCTTTTACAATACAATCTTCCATATTTTATTGAATGAGTTATGTTTGACTGTGGATGGCCTATTTTTTGTACCATTCATGGTTTGTGGATAAAGTATTAACATTTCATATTCTAGTTTTAATATGAATGTTTATGTTAGGTTTCAAACTTTTCATATGAGGAATGCATTGGACTTATTAAGTGATGTGTGGAGCCCACTATATTCCTCGATGCATCGGTAGGTCTCATGAGACAAACTAGGATCTTGGCATAATGCTTTGACGAAATATTATTTGTATTCTTGGCACAAGGCCTTGACTATGTGGTTATGAAAGTATGGCATTATGCATTCTATCATTATTAAAGTGGATATTGATATTGCATGTGATTATTTGACTAGTAGAATATCCATGTGAATAATTAAATGGAATTATTTGATTTTATCATTACTATATTATGCTGATGTTCAAGTTTAAAAGGAAATTTTTTAGTCTTATACATTGCCTTAAATGTTTATGCTTATTTATGAATGTATCTGCTATATTGTTATCCTTACTAAGCATCTGATCTCACCCCTTTCTATGTTTTATTTTTCCTAGGTTGTGAAGAAGTATATTATGCCTGACTTGTAGGGATAGTCTATAGGATCTCAGTGTTTTATATGGAAACAATATTGTTGTAGTTTCCATTTTATGATGTAATGTAAACCTTAGGAACGTATCTAGTACTTCCAAGGCTACTAAACTAACTGATCTTTCAAGACTTGATCTTTTGTGATCATGCCAATGATACGTAATAATTCATCGACTCTCGGTAACTGGGGTCGGGGTGTTATAGTTTGTATTAGAGGGTGTTTAGTACAAACCAAGGAAACTATATTTAGATAAACTCTGATTAGAGCAGATAGCCCTAATATAGGCTTTAAGGATTAGTATAGAAGAACTTCTTAAAATTTTGGTATTGTAGATATTTTGTGAGTTTTCCAAGAAATATAACCATGTCGACATATAAGAAGGTAGAGGCGGTTTTAGCACAAATGTACCTAGTGGTAAAAACTGAAAACACCGCTTTGAACTAGACTTGAACAGGAACTGGTGCACGACAACGGGCCCTACTGCACTCTTGGTTACAACACTCCCAGGGGATATGCTTAGGATAATTACATTTTATTTACAAACCCATTTAAATTATTTTAACATAAGATGAGAATAAATGACCTTGGTTAATCTTAAGGTGTTTCAAATTAAAATTATGGTGTCATGATATTCTCTAAAGGATTTTTTGATTACTATTACTCACACAATGCATTCTGGTTTTAGTCAATGGATGGATTCTAAGGAAGTCATAGTAGCTTTGAGCATGATGTACAAGGTGGTAATGGTGGTGGAAATGAGCAACAAAATGTAATGTTGATAGGCGGAAAAGATATCGTATTCATGCCAAATCAGTTTTCCTAAAATATGACCAACATCATATATATTAACCAAATCCCAAACTCAAAAAATAATACAAAGGTGATGAATGATAAGAGCTCTAGTAGTGGAGACCATGGAGAAAAGAATCCTCAATTTCCATCATGCAGGAAATGTGGTAGGAGACACCCTGGAAAGTGTCTCAATAAAACAAAGAAATGCATTATGTGTGGGATAGAAGGAAATAAATTAAAAAATTGTCAAGGAAAAATTAATAGTTCTATGGAAGAAAATAAAAATGGTCCCAAGAATCCATTTAGAATCATTTTTCGTAAATGTAGGGGACCTGGCCATTACATGACTGAATGCCCTATTCTATAGGATATTTAATTGGTCAAAGATGAAGATATGTGGAAATAAATGGTTGGAGAAATATTTAAATGTATTAGTGCTCCTTGTTGATGGGATTAATTTGGAATAATTTTCTCTTGTATTTGTAACCCTGTAGTTTGTCAGGTGAAAATGATATTTGAGGAAGAATTATCTTTTTTCTTGTGGATATAGATATTAAAAACCATTTAGTTTTATATGATCAGTGGGTTTGAGGCAACTACATGTTATTATATTTTGGTATGAAAATGCAAGGTATGAGATAACATTTGTGGTTAAATTATGTTATGGTTATTTTGAAGAATTTATCTCATTTTGGTAATGTTATAAAATATAATTTTTTAAAAAGGACAACACGCAGACTGTGTGACAACCTGTCACGTCGGACAATGGTGTGGGAATCGAACCCACAAACAGAGTGCGATTGGGATTTATCACCTAGCACTGGACTACATGAAATCCTTGGTTAATGTGACTAATTATTTTTAGTTAAATGATTTTATTGATCAATAATAACTTGATTTGGTATCTTATGTCTTATCAACTGAATACCCTTAGTATAGAAAAATGATTTGGTGATTAAGTGATAAATGATATTTTGGAAGACGTTCACTCAATTGGGAACACTATATACCTAATGAAAATTGAATACTATGAGATTTCATTTGAGGAGTAATTGTAGATTTTTATCTATGTTTTTATTGTGGATTTATAGTGATTTGGGTTATTTATGGAAATGATTAACCTATAATAGAGAATACTTGATTAGGTTAATTAATTTTAATTATGTGACTTTAAGAGTAGATTATGTCATTTGGAGATACAATTTAATGTGGAAGACTACATAACAAAATTCATATAAGTTTTGGGTTTCTATATTATTTTGGATTATATTAAAGGATTTTAAGGACAATTGTATATCGAATGGTATTTATTTAACTTTTGGGTATTGTTGGTTTAATTTTATAAATTAACATTACTGGTTATTTCTCTAAAGAAATACGCATTTGGGGGATCATCTGATCTTGTACAAACCTTTTTGGTTTTGATTAATCTCTATAGACAAGGTAAATATACAGTTTATTCTTTGTGGATCATGTGATTCTCTAGAAGTTGATTCTAGCTCTTCCAGTGTGAAAAATTCGTCTTGAATACTCATCATTTGAAAAAAATGAGTTAGTAGTAGAAATTTATCAAGGAATGAAACTCTACATAAAAATAAAGTATATCTCTTTATGTTCTTATTCAATCTCATAAATAAATTCCTCATCTTTATGAAATGTACCTTAAAAAATATTTGTTTATTTAATTTTCCTATTGGGAAACTAATGATCATTTGTCACATCAAAAGTTTTTGGTTTTCTTGTTTTTAAATTTCTCCTAATCATTTTTTCTATCCCTCACTATCAGAACTTGACACTTAATTTAACTTTCATATCCATGTTTTCCGATATGGTATCTTAGTATGGGTTATCTCGGGTGACCTTTGCACTTCTCTTTCTTTCTTTTAAAGTGATAGTTTTATTGAATCTTTTTCCAAAGTGGGACTTTAAATTATGTTGCAAAGCCCAATTTTAAAAATTGAGAGGACACAATTTCCAAAAGGGGGGAAGAATGTAACACCCCAAGCTTCCATGGTGCGTTTCCCTTTGAATAATGAAATAGCCTGAATTGTACGCAACTTCGAGATTCTAACACACCACGACTAATCAAACTATCCATTATGAATATTAATACCCACTTTTTGAAATTTTATAAATTCTATCTTTCAAAATGGACTTCATTTTTGGATTCGTAATATCAAAATTAGCTTAGGGTGAATTTTTGATATTTTTCTGAAATCTTTCAATTTTTGATGAACAGTGGAAAACACTGAGTTATAGTTTATAACTGAATTTTTATTAAAATCAGTATTTGTTTTTTTAAATTTTTTTAGATAAAAATAGATATATAATACCTATATAAGTTCAATGTAATTCATTGGAGTCAGTTTATAATAATTTTAGATATATAAAAATTTTATTGAACTTTTTAACAGTCTTTTACCCACCTCCTAGGAGAATTCCCAAATTTGAATAAAACATAATTTTACGGGTACTGTAAATTTAATTTCAAAAATCCAAGAGACACTGTTGATATCAGTGTGTAAAATTTGGTTCAATAAGATAAAAATAATTTTTGGTGAATAGTAACTTTTGACTTTTATTTACGACGGTTTAAAATAAATAGGGAAATTAAGGGTAAAAATGATATTATTATTAACCTAACACATGTCATAATTCTATTTTATAAGTTTAATTCGACCAAAAACAACATTATTAATAAAATATGATCATTTAGGTCCACATGGATTAGATTAGGACATTTATTATTATTTAATTCAAAGAAGAGTTAAAAGTGTTAAGTTCAATGCTTAATAACTAAACAATTTTTAATATATGGATATACATAAGATAAATTCGATTATAAATATTCATTATAAATATAATATGATTTACTACATAATGGTATTTTATTTATATTTTTTAGACATTAAATAATTTAATTTATTTATGACAAAATGATGATGCAGTAATTACCTATTTAATGAAATATTATAATATTTGATATTATAAATTTCCAAATAGATGTAATTTGAGACTTTTTATGAATTCCAATAATTTTATAGGTTAATATGACATGTTCTGGTTGGTTATATGAATTGTTTTCAAAGTAATATTGCTGTTATGAATTTATAAAAAACAAAATACCAAATAGTGTCAAAATTGACATGAAAGAGTATTTTAAACAATTATTATATTATTAATTGATATTATATTCCTAAATATCTATGGTTATGAAACAATACATATATAATGATAGGTGTATCATCAATGAACTACTTAGGTTTCTCTTAGAAGTATATATTATGATTATTAACCATATAATATAAAAATTCAAAGAGACATGGTAAATGTCAAACTATTTAACTAAGAGTTAAATCTAAAAGGTAAGGTTAATATAGTGCCCAAACCTATCTAAAACCTAATTTATGAGTGTTTTTCGACACATCACCACCTTATACTTTAAATAATACATTTTGGATCCCTTATAAACTGAAAATTATTTTATAATAAAATAATATTTAAAACATTTCCTAAGGTGCCCCTCACCCCTCTTATAAAAGGGAACTCCCCCTTCTCTCTAATTAACACCTTCAATGCCATCTGTCTCAGCCAAACTCTGACCAAATACCCTCTAAACTGTCCTCCCTTCATCCTAGAGGCCATAATTTAGTCAGAAAGCATCCTAAGGATCCCTTTTTATCAAATCAAAAAGAAGAACCCGAAGAGAAGGTAAATATTTCATCACCTCTTTCAAGTTCCTTTCTTCTTCAATTTCCACTTTTTTGTTATTTCTATTTTAAAATAATAAATCTAGTATCTAATATATACTGTGATGTTATTATAAATATGGTACAACCATATTCATTATTCTATCCATCCTTTGAATGACATGTCACCCTACGTGCGTACGTACAGCTTACCGTCTCCACGTGATGGTGTAATTGTTATTCAATACGTTATTATTTGGATGGGTATAATAATGATGTGTAATTGATGTAAATAAAGAATATAACGTGATAATTATTATTTATATATGTGATATACCACCCAATTATTTTTTATTTTAATATCAAAAGAATGATATTGTCGCTCGTCAGTATGTACGGATTACCGTCTCCATGAACGCGATGAGATTTATTCCCCAACGTATCCATTCAAGACTAGTTTTCATTTGATGATTAAAAATAATTTTTAGAGACTTTATATCATTTTGGATATGAATAATATACACCCCATCCATATAAAATATGACTCACATAACAAATAATATAAAGGAAAATGAATTCGTTAACACCCGTAACAACGATAATACTATGATTTTATTAACAATGCAATGTTAAAAGATCATATATGATATCATATTAATGTATATGATTTTTGTATAATTTAATAACAATTATTTCACCATTTTACAGGATGTTAACCTACCCTCGACCAAGGAAAATTACAAAGTAAGGGGTGTCTTATCCCACTTTTAATTCCGTGAGATTTCCATTGTTCGCCACTTATTTATTGCATGTGGTGTATTGTGTACATAAAATTGATATATATTATCATGGTTCTATTTATATTAATTGTATTTTGAGATTCATTTGGTGGTTATTAACAATTTTTCATTCAACTATATTTATTACAATGAAGTAAGGGGTTTTCATCTCACTTTTATTCCCATGAGATTCATGATATATTGGCCACTATTTCCTTTTGTGTGGAGTATGTACTGCCCATGATTGTATTACTTTGGTAATATAATTCAATTTATTGGTATTTACATCTTCATTGTATGATACTTGTTTGTGCCAAAATATGGCACGAAAAGAAGGGACGAAAAAGAATCCCTGCACGTGCCTCGCGAAGCTCTGAAGCGAAGCACCCCCCGAGCACCGTGCCCGCCGCGAAGCACAAGAGGCGTTATGCTCCACGAACGCCCTGATGTTCATGATCCCACTGCGAAGACCATGAGGTGGTACCGCTCCGCGAACACCCTAACGTTCGCGAGCCCACCGTGAAGACTGTGAGGCGGTACCGCTCCGCAAATTCCCTAGCGTTCGTGAGCCCGCCGCGAAGCACCCGCCGCCCCTTCGCGCCGCGTGAGTTCTGCTTTGTGGCGCCCCTTGCCTATAAATACTGGGTTCCCCCTGATTCCAGAGGATGGACGATCCAACATTTTTCCTTCTCAGCCCCCGAATGGCGAAGCACCCTTCGTCCCGGGAATCATGAGCTCTGCGAGGTACTTCTACTTTGCGAGATGCCTTCGCCTTGTCTCGTCTTGAGCCCCTCTTCCGAGAGGGATGCCCTTTGTGAAGCCTAAGGGCATTCGTGAAGGAAGGGGATTCCCAAGGGAACCCGGGCAGCCGGGGAGTGTTTATTCTTTGCAAAACACCCATCTTGTACTAGTGATCCACATGCCAAGGCGGGGTCGCGGTACATCGTGAAGCACACTTCTTCCCAACACCTTACTTCACGAGGCCCCTATGCTTCACGAGGCTATGCTCCAAGAATACTATTCCACTTCGCGAAGCACCTCCCATTCACACCCCTGCCCCATGCTGAGGTAGAGGCACTCCACTTCGCGAAGTAGACCCCTTTGCTTGGGAATTCCTATTCCCGTGCGACCCTCCAGGTTTTCACGGTGTGATTTAAAAATCCCATGGACAACACCACCTGTAGAGTTGCTTCGCCTAATGCTTCTTTGCATAGGCATGATAACGGCTATTGCTTCTTCGCATAGCCATGCTAACATGGACCCCTCGATGGTTCGCTCCACGAACCCCCTTTACAATGGCCTTGCAAATACCTTCCCTCCCCCAAGGAGTAGAGGGTACCAGTCATGTAAGTCCTAGGGGTGTGGAGTAAACCCACCTCTTCCGAGCTGCAGGATGTTAAACTGCCAAGAACCTTGTACTCAACACATGACGTTAAACCGTGATCGGACCCCACACCTCGAACATAGGGTCCCCCCATCTCGGACATTCCCTACGTTGCTCGTCTCCATAGAGATGGGGTCACCCCCTCCACAAGGGATGATATCCTCTTTATCGGAGCGACATATGTCCACGGGAGATGGAAAACCACCCTGGTATAACCCCCAAGCCTCTCTTGCGGAAGGTAGCACCCATGCACCTCCGTACTTCCCCACTGCCAAGGCCAGTGGAAGGCGCGATAGGGAACGAGGCACCTTCCATCTTTGGTCCCAAATCTCTCTCCCATCGTGCTATGTCGCACTTTGGGTCTCCATCCTAGAGTAAGTCCCATCACCATGGGCCGCCCGACGTGTAAGCCCCTTTTCGTTTCTCACGGACACACCCTTCGCGATGTGATCTTCAGGTCTCTCCTGCCTCTTGTTTCTCACACCGAGCATGATTCACGTGGGCTTAGAGTAAGCATTGGCCATGAAAACACCTTGTCCAGCATGATGTTAAACTGTGTTCCATCCATCATGATGTTAAACTGTATGCCCCCGTCTGGCATGACATTAAACTGCACATCCATTTGAACTATGAGGACTTTGATCCATGCCAAGGCATGGTACGCAGGAACCCTCACGAGGTTCAAGCCCACCACCCGTCATTTCTTCACGTCGGGTCTTACCCTCGTACAACCTGACGTTAAACTGCATTCCATTCCGACGGAAAACCGTTGGGACCAACCCGAACTATGAGGACTTTGATCCATGTCAAGGCACGATACGTAGGAAGCCTCCCTGAGGTTTAAGCCCATCTCCCCTCGAACCAAGGTCCCTTCTTCACATCGGTTCACCGAAACCCACAACCAGTGGACCCCCGGGTTCACTTTCACATCCGTTCGCTGAAGAAGTCCCTTTGAACTATGAGGTATTTGATCCATGTCAAGGCATGGTACGTAGGAAGCCTCCCAGAGGTTCAATCCCACCACCTATTGGTCACTCCGACCTTCTTCACTTCAGGTCACCATCACCTAGGTAGCATAGTGTGTAAGCCCCGCACCATACGGACCAAGGTCCTCACTCACGTCGGTTCGCCGACACACCATTCTGAACTACGTGGTCATTGATCAATGTCAAGGCATGGTACATAGGAAGCCTTCATAAGGTCCAAGCCCATCACCCGGTCATTCCGACCTCGCTCACGTCGGTTCACCCCCATCCCACATGACGTTAAATTGTATTCCACATTCCACCTGAACTACGGGGATTTTGATCCATGTCAAGGAATGGTACGTAGGAAGCCTCCACGAGGTTCAAGCCCACCACAAGTGGACCCCTGGGTTCACCTTCACATTGGTTCGCTGACGATACACCTCGGGCCAAGTTCCACCTTCACGTCAGCTCGACGGCACCATCCCGAACTGCGCAGACTTTGATTCCCTGCCACGCGGATATGTAGGAGGCCTCTTCAAGGATCAAGCCCAATCTCACTATCGCCCTTGCGATAGCCCCATCTCAGTCCCTGTCTGCTTCATCCATTCACCCATCATCCACCCTGATCTTCACCTGGACCACCATATCCCGACGAGATCATGCCATTCCGCTCCTCTTCACAACATTCAGGAAGCCGACCACGGGTTGGCCCCGATATCGGCATCCTTTCAAGGGAAATTCATCAATCTGATCCACTCCGGCTAGTGTTTTGATCAGGCTGATCCATCTCCGCTGGACATGAAACTCGTGGACTACCTCGTGATAAACATGAGATGCCTGAGGAAAACCTTGTATGGTATGCCCGTGGCGTAACCGTCTCCGCTGGATGTTAAACCTGCGGCATACCCTGTGTCAAGTATAGGAGGCTGAGGAAAACCTCAGATATATTCCTATGGCATATGATTCCCCGCGCTCGATGTGGGATGCCTCGGGCTTCCACGCCCTCAAGAAGCCCTATGAAAAGGGACAAAAGACCGACATGCTAGTTCCCCAGCATTCAGACACGCTACTGATGCCTCAACGTGACTACTCCCCCGACTGAAGGATGATGTCCTGACCGGACCCTTTGGAATGTCCTGACAGAAGCAGTGTAATTAACCGGTGTCCATGGAAACATGGAACTGGGAAGAGTTTCACGAACAATGTATTAAATCTATGAGGGAGACCCGGACTAGGTGACGAGTTCCGAGGAGGATTCCACAGAAGGAAGAACCGAAATCCCGTAATCCTGATTTCGATCAAGGAGCAGACATCTATGGATAAAGAGCGAATGCTGCCCTCCTTTAGAAAGTGGGAATGCGGGGCGACAGCAGCGCGTCCTCCACAGACGAATGCGCGTTCCCTGGCGAAAGCGTCGGAAACAGAAATGGTGAACCCGACGTGAAATTCTTATCCTCAATGTAGAGATTAGTAGCATTCAAGAAACCAGTAGATTCATGTGTCACCGAATCCAGATATCTGGTGCCGGGTCCTACCAAGAAAATAGCGAGCCTGGCGTGAAACTCACCGGAAGTGGGGGCAGTAGAACGTCGGGCATTCCGTTCTGTAACGTGTTGGCATGGATCCCTCTTACCGACGTGGAGAATGGAATGACGCAGGGGCATTAGTTGTCAATCCTTTTCCTCGCAATGCTGATGATTTGATCTCTCCGTTTCCCAGGAACCAGGTTGCTGCTATAGAGACAAGATCACCGCCCACTCACCTACGCAGGGGTGGGGGCAATACTAGCACAGCCGCCCTGCATGGCTCCGCTACCGCTAAGATGACCTCTACATCCGTGAATATGGGGTGCCCACGTCCCTTATCCCCGTCAGAGATCATCCAGCGAAGGGTGATCAACAACCATGTATGCAGGTACAAGGAGGAAGGGGTCATCCCAACTCCGGATATGGCCCGCCTAGACCTGGAGGCATCTAGGCCCCGCCGTCAATGCCGCCCTCAAAGGCCACGCAGGGAGCTCCTTCTCCCCTCCCCAATGTTCAATCGTTTCAGGAACCTATCCCCGGATTTCATTGATGACTTATCACATTATGTTGATGAGGCGGGTGATGTCCGACTCGGCCCGCTCAGAGTCCCAATCCAGGGGCTCCAGGCAAGGGCTCCCATTTGGATGTGTCAGCATTGCCGACCGACATCACCAAAAGAGCAGGTAGGCTATGCCCCTGCACCACCTGTGCCAGCTCGTCTAACCCAGCGTCAGCGTCGAGCCCGAGCTGAGGACGCTCGTCAAGGGGCGTCGACGTCAACATGTACTATGGCCCGAGCCACCGCCGACGTGCATCATGGAGTCCCTTCACACACTGACCAGGGGAACTCCTTCCCCCGACCAGGACGGAGGCTCGAACCTCCCCATGGACAGGTCGGGTTGGCCCTCGGGGTTGTAGGCCTGAGCGGTGATCGCCCTGAACAAATTCGCAGTAATGTCACCCCATACGGAGGGACTCCCCATACCACTATTCCACAGAGCGTGGGCCTTCCCCACTCTGAAGCTCGTCACGGAGTAATGCCTCGTGCTACCCCCATCTCGAAGGAAGACCTGCCCCATGGCATTGACGCTCGGCTCAGAAACCTCTCCCGTGCCCACTATACAGGGTATGGAGTCTTCCCTCCTGCCCCTGACTGTCGATGTGAAGGCACTTCCCATCCGGTCCCACTCAAACGTGGGGGTCCTCCCTATGTCCTCTCTGCAACTGGTGAAGGTCCTCCTCACCTAGGCAACTCAAGGAGTGAAGGTCAGCCTTCCTCCACCCGCCCCAGCCTTGGAGGTCCTCCCAATTCTCCTGTCGGTTCCAACAGAGGTTCCGTCCATGTGAGTTCTGTCCATGGGAGCCCTCCCCATGTACCCTTCGACATTTTCCCTGGTGCCCCTCGCACCCCGGTTATCTCAAGCGGGAACCCTCTCCACCATGGCATCCGCACTTCCCTAAGACCAAATGTTGAAGATCATCCTTGTCCCAAAAATCCATCTAGGGGAAGGAGAGTGGGTCGTCGCCACCATCAAAAGAGTCCTGGGAGGGCTCAGGTAAAGATCAAACCTACCAGTTTCTCGGATTCTGAAGCGGAATGCGACTCAACGATGGAGCCTTCTCCCCGCTCCTCCATGTCTAGGACTGGGGCAGGAACCAGGCGCGTCAGCCTCATCCTCCCAGAATGTGAGGTCCACTAAATTCCCGCCTCCCTCCGCAGGTACATCCAGGAGGAAGAAATTTTGGAAATTCCGCAGGTCTCGACCGCACAATCACCATCGTCGTCACCAGAGGCGCCCTCTACCACTACTAGAGATCAGAGAGAGCTATTTTGGGGACCAACGGTGGTAGAGAAATGACCTGACCTATCACTAGAAACCGCAATCCCGGCGCCAGAAACTATGGCTATCAGCCCATCGTGTCATGATATCGTGGTCAGGTCACCTCACTCTTCAGAGGATGGCCTAGAATTCGGTGGCCAATCAGCTCGTTCATCGTATTCTCCACCGCTATGTTTACTATCCCAACGGTCCGCCTCTATACTGCTACTGGTCCCTTAGCCGCCTCCGGTTGATGAGTGGGGAAATACGAGATCAGACCCCGAGTCCGAACCCAGGAGCTTCTGGAGCATTGTTGTAGCGGATCACTTCCCGGAGAAGTTCTGGATGACGGCAGCGCTGAACTTGTGCGCACCAGAGTCCCTTACCCCAGAGGAAGTGGGGGGCTTCCGCTGAACCCTATGGGCGGCACACTTCCGCCTTCGTTAGGAGTAGTTGATGTACCCAAGGAGTCGAGGGCACTTTGATGAAATCGGCGAGCAATGCCGCCTGATCGATTTGGCTGCACGCCCTGTGGCCCAGCACCCTGAGTCAGCAGGCCTTCAGAGCACCCTTCAACGTAAATTCGTTCAGAGTTTCAAAGTATTCCGCAGAGTCATCAGGGAAGCTACCCCCCATGTGCAAGTCTGTGGCTGGGGACACTATGCCGCTCTCCTCTTCAGCCCTCTCTGAATGCAGCCTGATTCATTATGCGACATTGAGGACATTACCTCGAGAGGGGTCGTGGTCCACATGGCTGACATAGTGGACAAGGAAGACGAGATTGAATTTCTCGATGGAGACTTACCCCCCGAGGATGTACCACCACTTCTGGACCCATCAGGGAGGGTTACCCATTAGTAGAGGAATGTTTTAGGCCTCCCTGTACCCACCGAGTCGCCGGTACTCAGTCGAAATGCCGGTAAGGGTAAGGGGCATATTGGAACTGTCAAGCACTTCGACTCGTCCGCCTTTGTACAGAAGACAGACGAAGATCCCGAGAAGGCTGTGTTACGCCAGCAGCTTGCTGAGCAGAAAAGGATGGTTGACGAACTCCTGGCTGAGCGCGTTGCAGAGCGGCGACCCGACTATGGTAATCCCAAGCCGGGGTAGTAGGGGTAGGAACAATTTTCCCCCAACGAGATGCCTCCGGGAAACCCTGATCATCCTACTTCCACAGATATGGAAGAAGCCGGAACTCATGGAAATAGGGCGCGATATGTCTCTCCAAACCCTCCTGAACGACGGGGCAACCTGAGGAATCTAGCTCGGGTTCCCCCAGCCGCCCCATAGGTCATTCCTCCAGTTGCTCAATGAGCTGCTGAAGCCATCTACCGTGTCAAAGAACCAAGTAATGCACTTGTGATTAGGGATCCTTGTCAAGACAGGGACCCCCAACCGGATGATCTTATAGAGGAACTCATCGCCCACCTCGAAGCGTTGGAAACGCGGCAGGTAACAGTCCCACCGGATGGCAAGCCATATCCCGTGTGGGAGGATGATATGCTCGCACTCCCGGGTTTTGGGAACCCCACTTTCTCTCCCTTCAACAGTACAGGGGTCCCGCCGTATCACTTGGCCCACTATTCTTCCATGTGTGGCCCCATGCTGGGGACTCTGGCCCAGAAAGAAGCCTCCAAGCTCCGATGTTTCATGCAGACATTGTAGGGCCCCACATTTGTCTGGTACAGCCAGCTCCCCATTGGATCGCTGACCGGTTGGGAGGATCTCCTCCAGCAGTACCTATACTAGTTCAGCTCCACCACACGAAAGACCAGCATCGCAGACCACTTCAAGTGCAAGCAAAGGCCTGATGAGCGAGTCGCAGACTTCATCGCCCGGTGGAAGGGGCTTACGTACTCCCTTGACATGACACCGACTCATGAGCAATTACTGACGATGTGTGTAGGGAATATTAAAATGGAGATGGTTCCTTCCCTAATCACCCAGAACTACCCTGGAGGGTTCCGGGATTTCTCAGATAAGGTTCAGCACCTCAAGGGGGCTCTGCAACAGGCTAGTCAGGCACGTTTTCTGCCCCCTGTGATCCCATCCAGGAGGGCTGCCAGAGTTGAACCCGCCGCGGTGGCCCAAATAGAATCCCCCAGGTAGCTGGAATTACTTCCAGCGGCACCGGACCCGCAATCCCGCAGAGGTCCTCCACCTCAAGCGCAAGCTCCTGCCGAGTAGCGACCGCCTCAGAATCGACTGGTTCCCCAGCGCAATGCACCACCACCACCTAGGCGAGACAATCAGGCGCCACCTCCTCGGAAGGCCCCTCCGGCCCCTCATGAATGACAGGCCCCCAGGGCCCCCTATCCGGAAAGAAGGCACTAGACCTATTCATTCAACAAAAATAAGGTCCCTGGCTACTTCCGAAGTGCTCTAGAGCAAGGGATTGTGCTCCTACCCAAATGCAGAAGGCCGGCAGAGGCGAATCTCACCGATCACCCCAACTAATGTCCTTATCATCGGATTTTGGGGCACACCCTCAAGCAATGCTATGTGTTTAAAGACTAGATTCAAGACCAGGTTGACAAAAACATAGTCAGGTTGGGCCCGACACCAGCACAAGTAACGGGTGTCTTTTTAGGGTCATAGATCGGTAGCAGTAGTGAAGGCGAGTGGCATCAGGTTCCCAGCCGTGGGTCCCAGAAATACGACGACTGGATGGCTCGAAAAACCGTCGACCATGGCCATGGTATCATTTGGGCATGCCTGAATTAGTCGGAGCCTTCGGGGTAAGTAGCCAGTACCTCTGCATCGTCTTCACAACCGACCTCTTCCCATAAGGGCAAGTAGCGACGACGCAAGAAGAAGCAACACTCTCCACAACTACTGTCTTCATCCTGCACTCTTGGTGACATTATGCCCCCTGAAATGGGGATTCCTCCTAGATTCCACCCACTGGTGGATGACTCATCGAGCGACATCCATGGGTACGCTTCGGTTAATACCGTGGAGCTGGTAAAGCCCTATATGACTCTCGACGAGGGGGAATGCCGGGAGAGTCTCCCCAACGTTTCCAGCCGACGTCAATGCCAGTGGAACCACAACCACGCCGGTCATCAAGGCATGTCAGCAAGCACTTTCAGTCAGGTCGTCCACGCTACTAAGACTAGACAGCAGGCTCAGCACAGAGCTCAGTACACGCAACCTCATCTGATGCGCTTAGTTCTACCTCCACCACTGTTTGTGCTACTAGATCAGGCAGAGCTGCCTCGTCCATATCACAATCAGTCTTTCCCGGCTACATGCCAATATCCGCTGTCCGATCCTAATATGGCGACTACTCTCCAGGTGTCAACTAGTAGGCAGTGGGATATACCCAACACTAGCCAACCGCCAGTTCAACCGGTAGGACCCGCTATGCCTCCAACTGCAGAACGACCTCCTGTAAGCATAGGCTCATGCTTGGAACGAAAGTATGATGTCTTGAAGCACATGGTCAGCATTCCAGCAAGGCGTTCTATCCTTTAGGCCCTTCGCCTATCATCTGAAATGCGCGAAGCACTTGCCGAGGACCTATGAAGCCCCCTTCAGTTTGAGATGGAGGTAGCAGCTGCAGAATCCTTCAACTCCAAGGCAATTGAGAACGGAGAATGCCAGGAAGTTATCTCATTCTCCGGTAAAGATAAAGACCCTCCTATACAGGGGAATATTCTCCCATTGTACAACCCTGGTCACTTAAATGGTGTAGAAGTCCACCGCTGCCTCGTTGAGACGGGTTCCGGGATCAACCTAATCCCGACTCGGACACTGTGAAAGTTGGGTCTGTTTGAAGATGATTTGACGCCCTCCGACCTTAGAATCTAGTGATACGACATGACCGAGAAATCCCCAGTAGGCAAGATCCGCCTGAAGACCCAGTTCAGCGGCCTAATTTCCATCACCGAGTTCATAGTAGTCTCTCAGGGCACCACCTACAATGCATTGATGGGTAGGCCATGGCTCCATCTGCACGCAGCAGTCCCTTCATCGTATCACCAATTCCACAAATACTCCCTCAATGGTTGAGTAGGTGTGCTCCAAGGAGATGCGTCTCCTTTCGCCTCTTGTGATTCCCGCTATCTGGATGCCGATTATTAAAAGATCAAGGATAATCAGGTCCTAGTAAGTGAGGATGAACCTGCCCCAGTCACAAGTGATCCATGGGTAGGCCTGGATGAGACCTACATATTCCCGATCCATCGATTGGAGGCCATGAACCCGGACATGGGGCAGTGTTTTGTTGTTTCAGGTACGCAAGGAAGGAGTGTTCTCATGTCCAAGCAACGACAGAAAATCACCTCATACTCCTACACCAACCAGGCTCAGGTGATCCTGGAGCCTCCTACCCCTGTGCAGTACCGGAATGTCAAGCTTATGGAAATGGCAGTACGTCATACGTGTCTCTTCCGCCGGGCTGGAATCAACCGACTCAGGCCGACGCGTCACCACTACTTTGATGTCATCAAACGTGGCCCCTTAGGCCGAAGTCCAGATGGGATAGGATTGACTGCCTTCATTGTTATGGTCTCAGTGGAGAGTGGGTCTCCTGATATGATGACCACTGCTGCCCAAGCTGGCACCAGCTGCCTGTCAGTGTTTGATAGCCCAGAGGAAGCCTCCTTTGTGGGAAACCCCTCCACAGGTGGAGAGGAATATCTGGAGGATGCTCCCCCGCCTTTGGGGAAGGCATCTCTACCACGGTTGATGAACTGGTACAGGTGATCCTTGGTAGCGAGGCAGATCCGAGACCCACATTGATCAGTGCAGCCATGTCCCCTGAGGAGCATCAGCGGTATGTAGACTTTCCCAAGAAACACCGTGATGTGTTTTCTTGGAGTTACAATGAGATTCCAGGACTAGATCCCCAGGTATCTGTTCACCACTCGGGCCTCCCGTCAAACCATCGTGGGTTTAAGCAGCCTCCTAGAAAGATGCACCCTTCTTACGGTGCTATGGTTGAGGCCAAAGTTGACAAGCTTATTGTAACACCCGAGACTTTTATGTTATATAAATCATCAAAGGAATCTTTTTCTACCCAACACTTGCTTGGCTTGCTTTACACAAAATCATGACCTTCCTTGATATCTTGCGTTGTACGCAATACCGAGTTTCACTAAACAATGATATGCTATTAAAATATTATTAAAACTACCCGTTATGAATAGTAATAACAACTTTTTGAAATTTTATGAATTTTATTTTTCAAAATGGACTTCATTTTTGGATTCAGAATATCAAAATTAGCCTAGGGTGAAATTTTGGTATTTTTCTGAAAACTTTCAATTTTTGATGAATAGTGAAACCACTAAGTGGTAGTTAAAAAACTGAATTTTTCATAAAATTTAATTTTACCGCTTCTGTGAGTGGAATTTAGAAACTCTGAGAGACATGGTTAATATCAAGGACTAAAATGTGGTTCAATGAGATGAAAATAATTTTTGGTGAATAGTATGTTTTTACTTTTTTTACCATGGTTAAAAGTAAATAGGGTAATTAAGGGTAAAGATGATATTAGTATTACCCTAACACATGTCCTAATTCTATTGGAGAAGTGTAATTCGACCAAAAACAAACTTAGGAATAAAATATGACCATTTAGGCCCCCTTGGATTAGATTAGGACATTTATTATTAATTTATTTAAAGAAGGGTTAAAATAGTTAAAATCAAAGTTTAATAAGTAAATAATTTTTAATATGGGGTTATACATAAGATCAATTAGACTATAAATATTAATTAGAAAGATTAAAATATTTCCTACATAATGGTATTTTATTTGTAATTTTTAGACATTAAATAATATAATTTATTTATGACACAACGATGATGCAGTAATTATCTTATTAACGAAATATTGACATAATTGATGTTATAAATACCAAAATAAATGTAATTTGAGACTTTTTATGAATTACACTAATTTTAAAGGTTAATATGACATGTTATTATTGATTTAATTAACTTGGTTAGAACTAATAATTCTGTTATGATTTTCACAAAAATCAATTACTAAATAGTGTCAAAATTGACATAAAATAGTTTTTAAAACAAATATTATATTAGTAATTGTTATTTTATTCCTTAAAATCTAAGGATCATCCAAATGACTTAGATAAGGTTATATATATTAATAATAAACAACTTGGGGTTCGTTTGGCTGCTTATAAAAAGTTTATTAACCTTATAGTATAAGAACACAAGAAGACACGGTAAAAGTAAACTTATTTAACTTAATGTTAAATCTAAACGATAAGGTTAAAATAGGAACCTAAACTTATCTGAATTCTATTGGATGAGAGGATTTCGACCCATCCCCACCTTAGCTTATAAATATATCTATTTGGAGCTATTTAAAACCGAACTTGACTTTATAATAAAATAATATTTTTAGTTTTCCCAAAGGTGCCCCTCTCCTCCCTTATAAAAGGGAACCTCCTCCCCCTCTTACTCACACCACTTTGAGCATTCAAGCACGTCCAAAACCTGCCCATGACTCCTATAAACTTCCCTAGAGACATCCTAGAGGTCCTGGTCTTCTTCAAAGACCACCTTTAGTGCCCTAAAAGAAGGTCTCAAAGAAACACTTCAAAGAAGAGGTAATGTCCGTTACCGATTCTTTCATCTTTATTTATTCTTCCACTACTTCTTCTTTAGTTGTTTCATTATGAAGTAATAACATAAGTATCACTCATATACTGATATGTTATTATAAGTATGAAACAACCCTATTTCACCATCTACCCATCCTATGGAAAAAAATCACCGCGCGTGCGTACGTAAGGAATACCGTCTCCACGTCGTGGTGTAATCTATTTTCCACCACCACCTTACTTGGATGGGTATAATGGTGTAAATAATGACTATATATGACTATTATAAATTTATAATTATTCTTAAATAGTATACATACACTCCAATACAATTACTTGATCATAGGAACGATATCATCACTCGTGCGTACGTACAGAATACCGTCTCCACGATGTGATGCGACTCGTTCTACATGATCTTCATTTCATAATTATTATATAAATGAATTGAATGAATGAATATGATATATATTACACTAATAATATTCTGTAAATGAGGTATCTATAACCTAAAGAGAAGAATAAGAATTTATTTGACAAAACACGCATAAGAACAAAAAGTTATAAACACCCGAATAACAAGTAGCAATGAAATATTACTACTAAGAAGCTAAGAAAATGACCATATATGATATCATAAAAATAAGTATGATTCTGGAATAAGTCAATAACTTTATTTAAATCATTATAAAATAGGTTCTAACACTTACGAAGCAAAACATACCTAAGGTAAGGGAAATATCACAATCTCATTTTTATCCGAGATTGTTTATACTTTGGTATTTACTGGGTGTATTTTATCATCCAAATCCATGTTTCCTCAATATGTAATATTATTTCCATCCACCTACAATTGTTTAAATCCATTTTTACCCTTTGGTGAGTTTATAGTAAAAGATATGAAAGGAATCTTTTGTCGATTTTCGTACGAGGTACTTTTTGACTTTTCTGACAAAAGTACGAGAAGACTGTTTTTTTTAACTTATACGGCATGAATGGATTTTTAAAACATTATTTCCAAGAAGATTCATTTACAAGTTTTCAAGTTTATTTTTAATCAACTTCTTTTAAAATTGTATGACATGTTATGAAAGTAAAATGTTTTTGAAGTAGAAAGGATATCTTCCTCAAGAATGGAGTTCAAGTGTTTTATCAAAATTATTTTCCATCTAAGATAATATAGGGTTCTGTTTATTTCCCTATTATTACATTGATATGATTATGTTGTGATGGATATATTTTTATGAATTCCTTTTTCTTATATGAATTGTTTTATGATGTCATGATGTTTGAGATTCCCATTTTTATTACATGGGTTATGCTATGATGTATGGTTTATGATTTTGTGGCACACATAATAATGGTATCATTATGAGATGGGTGGGACCTATATCTCCCTCCAATGCATTGGGTAAAGATTTTATATCTCATGAGATAGACATGGCTGGAACGGTAGGTTATACCGGTTTAGTGAAATAGGACTGAAACGAGGGTGACTCGGTTCAGAAATGGACTTTGTCCACTAATATAGTCTTGGCAATGAGTCTTGACTAATAAGATATGATTCTCTATGATTATGTGTGTATGCCACAAAGTTTCATGTTTTATGTTATGATTATTGTGATTACATTTCACGGCCATGATTTATCCCATGTTATGAAATTATGATCTCTTTTTCAGGTTAAGATTTCCAAAAGTTATGTGCTTATGTATATGATATGATTGATATTTCTTTTTTTTACCCTTATTGAGCATTTGAGCTCACCCATTTGTATGTTTTCTTTCCCCTGGTCAGGAAGAAGTTTATTAAGTATGATATTCCAAAAAGGACTATAGATATGATGAAATAAATGGGAGACAGTGTAGACGCTTTATGAACCAGTTGTTTATGTTTCCCAGTTTCTAAAGTCACTATACCTATACGGTCCTTTCGTGGTTTTGTTATATGTTGTAATAAGTATGCTTCAATTTCGAAGTATTAACAATGTATGTAAAGTATGGGTTGTTATAGTTGGTATTAGAGGCAAAGGAGGTAGGAATGTATCCGATCCTTGGGAACTCTCACATGTGAGCGTTGGACGAAGCATGGCTCTCTGCCCAAGGGATTCATGAGGAAATGGATGCCACTAGGGATGGTGGTGTGTCCCGCCCAGGGGGTGTAGCCTCCCATGGAGTGCCTTGATAGGTATCAATTATAGTCCACTGGAAGTAATTCCAGACCACTATAGTTGGTATCAGAGGAAAGGTATAGTCAACCTTTGGAAATTAGGATGTGAAAGCCTTAGTAAGAACCCTAAGGATAAGTCTAAGCATAGAACACAATATTGGTGTTTTAGAAATGGCCATGAATAACCTAGGATAAGACCTTAAGTGTGAAAATTTATTCTTGATTATGTGGTTTTCCTATTATAATTAGTGTTTCTCACACTATTCTTCTTGGTTTTAGTCAATGGTTGGAACCCGAAGGAACTGTGTTAATGCGAAATGTGATGGGAAATGCAATGATTGTCCCCCGGAGCAACAAAACGTTATGGGAGCTGGAATGCAAAATCTTGTAGCCATGCTCACACAACTTTCTCAAGCGATGAATCATGCAGGACATCCAAACGACCAAAGGAAAGAGCAACATTCTATTGAATCCTTCATGAGGCAGCGTCCACCTTCTTTCAGCGGGTCTACTGATCCATTAGTTGCTGAACAATGGATTAGTACTACTGAAAAGATATTTTCAGTTCTTCAATGTTCTGAACATGATAAAGTCATCCTAGAAGTGTATCGTTTGTAAGGATATGCTGATCAATGGTGGAATCTTATTAAGAATACGAGGCAAAGGGATGAAATTGAGTCCATGGAATGGGACGAGTTCAAGAACTTATTTTTCAATAAGTACTTCCCTCGTATTCTCCGAACAAAGATGGAGAAAGAGTTTCTTGAACTGAAGAAAAAGGATGATGAATCTATTGGTACCTATGAAGCAAATTTTACAAGACTTGCAAGGTACACTTCTGGTATTATTATCCAACCTGAGAGTAAGATCGATCGATTCTTTAGTGGCTTAAAACCAAGTCTTCTAAGGGCGTTAGCCATAAGGGACTTCAATAGCTACGAGGAAATCATTCGATGTGCTCTCAAAGTTGATATGGAGATTGGAGTAACCCATCAGTCATATGGGTTTGATAAGAAGAGGAAAATGGAATTCAAAGGAAAATCTAAAGAGCACACTGAAAAGAAGATGAGCTTTCCCTTATGCTCAAAGTGTGGAAAGAAACATGGAGGGAGTTGTCTTAAAGGGACAAGTAAATGTTTCAAATGTGGAAAGGAAGGTCATCGGGCATTTGAATGCCGCGATGATGGGAAGAAGATGTCTAATGATGCAAACAAAGGAAGGGATACACAGAATGAACCTAGTACACTTCAATGTTTCAAGTGCAAGGAGATGGGACATTATGCCAATAAATGCCCTAATCCAAGGGTTTATGATGATGGTCGACGTCAACAAACTCTTAAGGCTAAAGACAAAGGAAAGTCACATGCAATTTCTATCAGTGATGTGGAGTACGATAACGATGTGGTGAAAGGTACACTTACCATCCACTCTAAAGTAGAAAATGTTTTATTTGATTCTGGATCCACCCACTCTTTTATTTCTGAAGAATTTTCTAAGGGTATCACCGTATTACCTCAACAATTAGATGTTGAGTTAGCTGTGACAACACCTAATGGCACAACAGTCGCATCAAAAGTTTATAATTCTTCTCCGATCAAAGTTTGTGGGAAAGTGCTTCCTACAAATCTTGTGATCCTTCCTATAGTAGAATTTGATGTGATTCTTGGCATGGATTGTCTTTCTTTATATGGAGCTCATATCAATTTCCAAATAAGGGAAGTCACATTTCATATTCCAGATCAATCTATGATCGTCTATCAATGCAAGGATGAACATAAACTTCCAGTGGAAATTTCTTCCATCTTATGGGTCTTGATTACACTAAATGAAGGTTATTTATCTCAAATGGTTGGTGAGAAACTCACGATTAAATATATGCCCATTGTACGGGAGTTTGATGATGTCTTTCCGGAGGAATTACCGGGTCTTCCACCGAATCGTGATGTTGAGTTTTCAATAGAACTCGTACCGGGTGATTTTCCTATTTCAAAGACACCTTATAGAATGGCCCCAATTGAGTTGCTGGAATTGAAGAAGAAACTCCAAGAGAATCTTGATAAGGGATTCATACACCCTAGTGCGTCACCTTGGGGATCACCTGTTCTATTTGTTAAGAAGAAAGATGGATCAATGAGACTCTGCATTGATTATCAAGAACTTAACAAGATCAATATCAAGAACAAATATCCTCTCCCATGCATTGATGACTTATTTGACCAACTACGCAGAGCTCAATACTTTTCCAAGATTGATCTTCATTCAGGGTATCATCAATTAAGGGTCAAAAGGGAGGATATACCAAAGACGGCTTTCCGTACAAGGTATGGACACTATGAATTTATAGTGATGCCATTTGGTCTTGCTAATGTCGCTGCTATCTTCATGGATCTGATGAATAGAGTCTTTAGAGACTATCTTGATCAATTTTTTGTAGTCTTTATAGAAGATATTCTTTTCTATTCAAAGAGCAAGGAAGAACATGAAGATCACTTGAGAATTATATTGAAGACCCTGATAAAGGAGAAGCTTTATGCCAAATTTACCAAGTGTGAATTTTGGCTTCAAAAAGTTTCATTTTTGGGTCACATAATCTCAAAAGAGGGGATATCTGTGGATCCAGAAAAAACAGAGGTAATCAAAAGATGGTCGAGACCAACAACAGTAACTGAGATCCGAAGTTTTCTTGGTTTTGCCGGATATTATCGATGTTTTGTGAAAGATTTTTTACGATTATCTAATCCACTCACCAAGTTGACTCGGAAAGGAGTTAAGTTTGTCTGGACAAAAGAATGTGCAGAGAATTTCAATGAGTTGAAAAGAAGGTTATCCAGTGCACTTGTGCTCACATTTACTTGTAGTGGAGAAAGGTTTGTGATCTATAGTGATGCATCCAAGAAGGGATTGGGGTGTGTTCTTATGCAAAATGATATGGTGATAGCTTATGCCTCATGACAGTTGAAAATCCATGAGAAAAATTACCCAACACATGATTTGGAGTTAGCTGCGGTAATCATTGCATTAAAGATTTGGAGGCATTATCTTTATGGAGAAAGGTGTGACATTTATACTGATCATAAAAGTTTAAAGTATATTTTCACACAAAAGGATCTGAATATGCATCAAAGAAAATGGTTGGAGATGATTAAGGATTATGACTGCTCAATCCATTACCACCCTGGGAAAGCAAACAAGGTGGCAGATGCATTAAGTCGACAAGACCATGCTAGTTTATCCATGATGAGGATCACAAAAGATCCAATATTTATGGATTTACAAAGGATGGATCTTGGAATTATAAAGAAAGAGGAAAAATCGTATATTTCTCAAATGAATGTTCAACCATCTATACATGTGAAGATTAAAGAGGCACAGAAAGAAGATGTCGAGTTACAAAAGAAGGTGAGAAATGTTCCTGAATTCAACCTTGATTGTGATGGGATAATAATGTTCAGGAATCGGGTTTGTGTTCCTCCCATCCCCGAATTAAAGAAGGAGCTGCTGGATGAGGCTCATAGTTCATCATTATCTATTCATTCTGGAAGCACGAAGATGTATAGGGACCTGAAAGAGTACTTCTGGTGGGATGCCATGAAAAGAGATGTTGCTTAATTTATCTCTCGATGCTTGGTTTGTCAAAAAGTTAAAGCTGAGAGACATAAGTCTAAGGGGATGTTACAACCATTACCCATACCCAAATGGAAATGGGAAAACATCACTATGGACTTTGTCACAGGACTTCCTGAAACATCCAAAGGAAATAATGCTATCTGGGTCATAGTTGATCGTCTTACAAAGTCTGCACACTTCATTCCTATTAGAGAGGATTTCCCTCTGGATCAGCTTTCCAGGATATATTTAAAGGAAGTGGTAAGATTTCATGGAGTATCACTTTCTATTATATTCGATCGGGATCTGAGATTTACCTCAATGTTCTGGCGAAGTCTTCAGCATACTCTGGATATAGAGTTGAGTTTCAGCACTGCTTATCATCCTCAGACAGACGGTCAGTCTGAGAGAACAATTCAAACCCTAGAAGATATGTTGAGAGCTTAATCTATGTATTTCAAAGGTGGTTGGGATCAACACCTACCTTTGGTGGAATTTTCTTATAATAATATCTTTCACTCCAGTATTCAGATGGCTCCTTATGAAGCTCTCTATGGAAAGAAATGCAGGACTCTAACTTGCTGGGATGAAGTTGGGGAAAGAAAGCTATTAGGACCTGATCTCATTGATGAAATGGCAGAAAAGGTCATATCTATTCAATAACACATAAGAGCAGCTCAGAGTCGAAAGAAAAGTTATGCCGACAACCGAAGAAAAGACCTAGAGTTTTAAGTGGGTGATAAAGTGTTCTTATGAATATCTCCCTGGAAGAGAGTCATGAGATTTGGGAAGAAGGGGAAGTTGAGCCCTAGATATATCGGTTCTTTTGAAATACTGGATCGTGTCAGGAAGGTAGCTTACCGATTGGCGCTTCCACCGAATCTCTCTCAAGTACATGATGTGTTCCATGTATCTCTCCTGAGAAAGTAAATAACTGATCCTTCACATGTACTCAGCTCAGAAGTTGTACCGCTGGAGAAAGATCTTTCTTATGAAGAACAGCTGATAGAGATTCTGGATCCTAGCGAAAAAGTCCTACGAAACAAGACCACTCGCTTGGTGAAACTTTTATGGAGGAACCACCAATTAGAAGAAGCTACATGGGAGCTTGAGGATATGATGAGGGAGAGGTATCCTCATCTGTTTGTGACGAAGTGACGAATTTCGAGGGTGAAATTCATTTTAAGGGGGGTAGAATGTAACACTTGAGACTTTTATGTTATATAAATCATCAAAGGAATCTTTTTTCTACACAACACTTGCTTGGCTTTCATTACACGAAATCACAACCTTCCTCGATAGCTTGCGTCGTACGCAATACCGAGTTTCACTAAACAATGATATGCTATTAAAATATTATTAAAACTAGATGTCATGAATATTAATAACCACTTTTTGAAATTTTATAAATTTTATTTTTCAAAATTGACTTCATTTTTGGATTCGGAATATCGAAATTAGCCTAGGGTGAAATTTTGGTATTTTTCTGAAAACTTTCAATTTTTGATGAATAGTAAAACCACTAAGTGGTAGTTAAAAAACTGAATTTTTCATAAAACATAATTTTACCGCTTCTGTGAGTGGAATTTCAAAAATCTGAGAGACACGGTTAATATCAAGGACTAAAATGTGGTTCAATGAGATGAAAACAATTTTTGGTGAATAGTAAGTTTTTACTTTTTTTACCACGGTTAAAATTAAATAGGGTAATTAAGGGTAAAGATGATATTATAATTACCCTAACACATGTCCTAATTCTATTGGATAAGTGTAATTCGACCAAAAACAAACTTAGGAATAACATATGACCATTTAGGCCCACTTGGATTAGATTAGGACATTTATTATTAATTTATTTAAAGAAGGGTTAAAATAGTTGAAATCAATGTTTAATAAGTAAATCATTTTTAATATGGGGTTATACATAAGATAAATTAGACTATAAATATTCATTATAAAGATAAAAATATTTCCTACATAATGGTATTTTATTTGTAATTTTTAGACATTAAATATGTTAATTTATTTATGACACAAAGATGATGCAGTAATTATCTTATTAATGAAATATTGACATAATTGATGTTATAAATACCCAAATAAATGTAATTTGAGACTTTTTATGAATTCCACTAATTTTATAGGTTAAAATTACATGTTAGTATTGATTTAATTAACTTTTTTAGAACTAATAATTCTGTTATTATTTTCACAAAAAACAATTACTAAATAGTGTCAAAATTGAGATAAAATAGTTTTTAAAATAAATATTATATTAGTAATTGTTATTTTCTTCCTAAAAATCAAAGGTTCGGCCACATGACTTAGATAAGGTTATATATATTAATAATAAACAACTTGGTGTTCGTTTGGCTTCTTATAGTAAGTTTATTAACCTTATAGTATAAGAAAACAACAAGACACGGTAAAAGTAAACTTATTTAACTTAATGTTAAATCTAAATGATAAGGTTAAAATAGGAACCAAAACTTGTATAAATTCTATTTTATGAGAGGATTTTGACCCATCCCCACCTTAGCTTCAAAATATATCAATTTGGAGCTATTTAAAACCGAACTTGGCTTTATAATAAAATAATATTTTTAGTTTTCCCAAAGGTGCCACTCTCCTCCCTTATAAAAGGGCACCTCCTCCCCCTCTTCCTCACACCACTTTGAGCCTTCAAGCTCGTCCAACCCCTACCAATTCCTCCTCTCCACTTCCCTAGAGACATTCTAGAGGTACTGGTCTTCTTCAAAGTCCAATTTTAGTGCCCTAAAAGAAGGTCTCAAAGAAACACTTCAAAGAAGAGGTAATGTCAGTTACCGATTCATTCATCATTATTTCTTCTTCCACTTATTCTTCTTTAGTTGTTTCATTATGAAGTAATAACATCAGTATCACTCATATAATGATATCTTATTATATGTATGAAACAACTCTATTTCACCATCTACCAATCCTACGGAAAAAGAAATCACCGCGCGTGCGTACGTACGGAATACCGTCTCCACGCCGTGGTGTAATCAATTTTCCACCACCACCTTACTTGGTTGGGTATAATGGTGTAAATAATGACTATATATGACTATTATAAAGTTTTAATTATTCTGAAATATTATAAATACACTCCAATACAATTAAATGATCATAGGAACGATATCATCACTCGTGCGTACGTACGGAATACCGTCTCCACGATGTGATGCGACTCGTTCTCCATGATCTTCATTTCATAATGATTATATAAATGAATTGAATGAAGGAATATGATATATATTACACTAATACCATTCTGTAAATGAGGTATCTATAACCTAAAGAGAATAATAAGAATTTATTCGACAAAACACACATAAGAACAAAAAGTTATAAACACCCGAATAACAAGTAGCAATGAAATATTACTACTAAGAAGCTAAGAAAATGACCATATATGATATCATAAAAATAAGTATGATTCTGGAATAAGTCAATAACATTATTTATATCATTATACAGGAGGTTCGGACACTTACAAAGCAAAACGAACCTAAGGTAAGGGAAATATCACAATCTAATTTTTATCCGAGATTGTTTATACTTTGGTATTTACTGGGGTGTATTTTATCATCCACATCCATGTTTCCTCAATATGTAATATTATTTCCATCCACCTACAATTGTTTAAATCCATTTTTCCCTTTTCTGAGTTTATAGTAAAAGATATGAAAGGAATCTTTTGTCGTTTTTCGTATGAGGTACTTTTTGACTTTTCCAACAAAAGTGTGAGAAGAATGTTTTTTTAACTTATACGGATTGAATGGATTTTTAAAACATTATTTCCAAGAAGATTCCTTTACAATTTTTCAAGATTATTTTTAATCAACCTCTTTTAAAATTGTATGACATGTTAAGAAAGGAAAATGTTTTGGAAGTAGAAAGGATATTTTCCTCAAGAATGGAGTTCAAGTGTTTTATCAAAATTATTTTCCATCTAAGATAATATAGGGTTCTGTTTATATCCCTATTATTATATTGATATGATTATGTTGTGATGGATATATTTTTATGAATTCCTTTATCTTATATGAATTTTTTTATGATGTCATGATGTTTAAGATTCCCATTTTTATTACATGGGTAATGCTATGATGTATGGTCTATGATTTTGTGGCACACATAAGAATGGTATTATTATGAGATGGGTGGGACCTATATCTCTCTCCAATGCATTGGGTAAAGATTTTATATCTCATGAGATAGACATGGATGGAACGGTAGGTTATACCGGTTCAGTGAAACAGGACTAAAACGAGGGTGACTCGGTTCAGAAATGGACTTTTTCCACTAAGATAGTCTTGGCAATGAGTCATGACTAATAAGATATGATTCTCTATGATTATGTGTGTATGCCACAAAGTTTCATGTTTTAAGTTATGATTATTGTGATTACATTTCACTGCCATGATTTATCCCATGTTATGAAATTATGATCTCTTTTACAGGTTAAGATTTCCAAAAGTTATGTGCTTATGTATATGATGTGATTGATATTTCTTTTGTTTACCCTTACTGAGCATTTGAGCTCACCCTTTTGTATGTTTTCTTTCCCCAGGTCAGGAAGAAGGTTATTAAGTAAGATATGCCAAAAGGGACTATAGATATTATGAAATAAATGGGAGACAGTGTAGACTCTTTATGAACCAGTTGTTTTTGTTTCCCAGTTTCTAAAGACACTATACATATACGGTCATTTCGTGGTTTTGTTATATGTTGTAATAAGTATGCTTCAATTTTGAAGTATTAACAATGTATGTAAAGTATGGGTCGTTATACTTATCAAATCCAACTTTGTCAAGGAAGTCCAGTACCCCATGTGGCTCACCAACATTGTCCCAGTTAGGAAGAAGAGCGGGCAAATCAGAGTCTACATCGACTTCCGCGATCTCAATCGCCACTGCCCAAAGGATGACTTCCCCCTCCTGGTGACCGAGTTATTGATTGATGCCATGGCTGGGTTCCAAGCCCTATCTTTCATGTATAGGTATTCCGGGTACAACCAGATCCGGATGGCCCCAGAGGATGAGGATTCAACTGCCATCAGGGCTCCCCAATGTACCTTTTGTAATCATGTTATGCCCTTCGGCCTGAAAAATACAGGTGCCACTTATCAGAGGGCCATGCATCACATATTCATGCCGATTCTCAGGTCGCTAGTGGAATGCTATGCGGATGACCTAGTGGTAAAATCACACCAGTGCTAGGACCATCTCAAAGACCTTGAGAAAGTGTTCGGTATCCTCTGTTCCCGCCACCTGAAGATGAACATGTTAAAGTGTGCCTTCAGGGTCAACTCAGGGAAGTTTCTTGGCTTTGTTGTTAGATACCGGGGCATTGAGATCGATCTTGAGAAGATCAAGTCCATCATCCAAGAGCCTCCCCTGAGCAATATTGGAAAACTTCAAGGTCTCCAAGGCCACTTAGCCTATATACACCGATTCATCACGAATCTGGCTGGAATGTGTATGCCCTTTTCTCGGATCATGAAGAAGGGTGCCACCTACGAATGGGATGAAGAGTGTCGGACCGACTTCGACAAAATCAAGAAGTACCTACTCCAACCTCCGGTTTTGATGCCACCCATCTCCGGATAGCCACTGGTCCTTTACGTTACCGCCATGGAATGATCCCTCAGTGCAATTCTCACCTAGAAGAATAATGAGGGTACGGAGAATAGTCTCTACTATCTCAGTCGCATGCTTCTCGATACGGAGATCAGATACTCCCCTATCGAAAAGGGCTGCATTGCACTCAGTTTTTCCATACATACGTTGCAGCATTACCTACAACACCCTAAGGTACAATTGGTCTCTCGGTTAGATCCACTATAGTACATCCTAAACCACCCCATGTTGATTGGCCGACTAGCACGGTGGGTAGTGATCCTCCAGCAGTTTGATATCAGGTTCGTAACTCAGAAGGCCCTTAAGGGACAGGCATTGGAAGGCTTTTTATCTTCCCATCCAACCTCTGTGGATCAATCCCTAGACCTGGATTTTCCTGATGAGACGATCCTCTCAGTCGATCGTGATGTATCATGTTGGAAAATGAACTTCGACAGTGCCTCCCAGAGCCCCACCGGTAGGAGGCTCAACGATCCTAAGCTCAACAGAGTGGGCTTGGGTATCATCTTCATCACCCTGGCACAGGCCATCCTACCATACTCGTTCCTATTGTCAGAAGGCTGTACCAACAACGAGGCAGAGTACCAGGCTCTCATCCCCGGCCTCGAGTTGTCCCTCGGGATCGACGTGCCCCATCTACATGTGAAAGGAGATTCCGAGTTGGTAATCAAGCAGGTCAATGGAGATTATGTAGTTAGGAAGCCAGAGCTTGTGCCACTGCTGGAGTGCACCCTCCGCCTAATGGCCCAGTTCTCCTCTCGGCCAGAGGTCACCCATGTCCCTCGGTCACAGAACGGTCGAGCTGACGCTTTGGCCGTCTTAGCTGCGTCACTCGTGGAACCCGAGCAAGATGATTTGATCATACATGTGGCACACCGGAGAGTCATTGCCCCCGTCACACAAGAGGACAATGACGGCCTTCGGGTAAGTCATCTCACTGCCGTACCCTCTACGTCAGGGGTCCCGGGTTCGTCAGACACAGTGGTTGAAGCCACTCCCGACTGTAGGGAACCTTTTGTCGAGTATCTCCAAAATGGTTGCCTCCCAGATGACCGGGCCGAGCGCGAGAAAATCCAACGACGTGAACAACAATTTACCCTCCAGAGTGGTCCCAGTCTTGAGTAGATCCTCTATAAAAGGAGCTTTGATGGCGTTCTCCTCCATTGCATTCAAGGAGTCAAGATTTCTCAGGTTATGCAAGAGGTTCACGCTAGTTCCTATGGTTCCCATCAAGCTGGGCCAAAGCTGTACCATCAAATCCGGAGGATGGGGTACTTCTGGCCCTCTATGATCCATGATTGTATCGAGTTTTCCAAGAGATTCCACGCATGCCAAGTTCATGCCAACTTCCTGCATCGGCCGCTGGAACCCCTCCACTCCACCGGCTACTCTTGGCCATTTGTGGTGTGGGGACTTCATGTAGTGGGACCATATCCACCAGTGACAACTTGCCAGTGTAGGTTCATCCTAACTTCTACATATTTCTTCTCCAAGTGGGCATAGGTAGTTTCACTCAAAGACGTCATGGTACGTTCCATCGTCGACTCTGTGAGATCCAATATCATCCACCGGTTTGGGGTCCCTCACGTTCTCCTCACCGATAACGGCACCAACATCTGAGCAGATGAACTGATAAAATGTACGCCAAGTACAATATCCGTTCGAACCATACCTCCCGCTATCATGCACAGGCAAACGGATAGATCGAGGTGTTCAAAAAAAACCTCTATAACATTCTGTAGAAAATGGTTGGTCAGAATAAGAAAAGTTGGTCGGACAAGCTCCCCAACGCCCTCTGGGCTTACCGGACGACGACTCGCAATTCCACCCAGGTGACCCCATATTCCCTGGTGTATGGGGCTGAGGTCGTCCTACCCATTGAGATCCAACAGCCATCGTTACGCACTGCAGTCTATGACCAGTAAGCACCAGATGAGGTGGCTGAAATCCGTCTAGCTGAATTGGAAGCACTGTACGAGAACAGGCTTCATGCCCTGCACAATCTGGAAAGGCATCAGAATAAGATAGCAAGGGCCTTCATCAAGAAGGTTCGCCTTCGCTCTTTTCTGCAGGGCGATATGGTGTTGGCCCTTTGAGCGCCAATGATCCCCGGTAGGAAACCACCCAAGCTAGAGCCCAAATGGGATGGACCTTACGTCATCCACAAGGTTTACCCCAACAGAGCATACTCTTTGGAGACCACGAATGGTGAGAACATAACTCCTCCCACCAACTCCAAGTTCCTCAAGCAGTACTTTTCCTAGGTAAAACTGGTCCTCCACGACCTTAAACTGAATCCTCATCCTACAAGATGATAAAATGAAAAATGGTCCAAGCTCTATGACCTTAAACTAAGATCTCTCCACATCCTTACTATAGGACATTAAAATGCATGCCGGTCAGGTCTCCCTGACCGCGAATCGGCCTCAGGCCCCTTGGTTTTCCTCGACTCACTTTCTTGCGGTATTGTATGGTGTGGTGTGGGACTACATCCTCATTCACATCGGATTACTTTCCATATTGTACATATCCCCAGATGAGATGTGTCCCTTATCCCACATGACATTAAACTGCGTTTCTAGAACTAAGTATGGCTTCATTCCCATCCTAATGGGATATGTAGGAACGCTTAGATGTCTTGTCTTGAGCCTAGCCCCAAACTCTTCTCTTTGACTATCCCCCTGGGTATAGTTTCCTCAGAGGGTCCTTGCATGATGTGGAGTATGCTTCCTTAGCCCCACTCATACGAGGATTATAACGGTCACACCATGTGCCCAGTCCCGTTCTTCTATCGTCCCATGTCCTCACCGCATGACGTTAAACTGCATGGTCTTCAAGAACTATGTATGGCTTGATTCTCATCCTAATGGGATACATTGGAATGCCTGAACATTTCGTCTGTTGGCCCAGCCCAGAATCCAAAATATTCCCCTTGGGTCAAGACATACGGCAGTGTGTACCCTTTCACCCCAACTCACGTCGAGCAAGCCTCGACCTAGCTGCACGTCCCCCTGGATATGTTCACCTCTTTTGTGGATGGATACATCTATGCTTCACCCACTCCTTGACTGGGATTCCATCATCTTTCACACCCAGAGGGACCCCCAAGAACATCCTAGATACAACACCCGAGGGATCTCCTACCGATATGGGCCAACGCCCCCGAGGGTTTCTGAGCGACAAGCCGATACAAGTCCCGCGCCGAAAATTTGGTCAACGGTCGACGCTCATTTTTTGCTCCCATATCAGGTCAACATAGGAACGCTGTGTTTCGAACATGGTCAACAGTGTCCTGGACCTTCGGGTCCACCCCGAGATGTCCTAAACATCGAGTGCAGTGATTTGTTATGCCCCATCCTGAAGCGACAAACTTCCCTCCGAGTGGCGCCAACGGTCAGCCCCACGACCCCGATTCTCTTATAAGGAATGTACGGTGTAGTGTAGGATTACGTCCTCTTTCGCGCCGGGTTACTCGCCATGTCGTACACCTCCCCAGATGAGATATATTTAACTCTTTCCCCATCCTCATTTCAAGACGTTAAATTGCAAATTGGCTAGGCCTTCCTGACCGAGGCTTAGCCTCAGGCCCCTTGGCCTTTTCGGGCACACAGCACCCGTCCTTGCTGCAAGACGTTAAACTAAAAGTTAGTCCGACCATCCTAACTGAGGCCCAGCCTCAGGCCTCCCTCACCGAGGCCTACCCTCATGCCCCTTGGCCTTTTCGGGCCACTTGGCCCAAATTATTTCCTACATAACTGTGCGGTATGGTGTGGGATTATGTTCTCATTACCCGCAGCACCGTACACCTCCTTGTTAGGATATTCTGTCCCCTGGGTATCACTTTAGAACTACGTGTGGCTTGATTCCCATCCTTATGGGATACGTAGGATCACCTGAATGTCTAGGCTTCGCGTCCAACCCCATCTCCTGGGAATCTCCATCCCACCTTGGCCCCTTGGCCTATTCTTCCTCCACGAGGGGATTATATGGTGTGGTGTGAGATTATTCCCTTATTCACGTCGGTCATGTAATAACCATGCCATGTTCCTCTCATTCTCGGCCTGTTTCGTCAACCCTTTCCAATAGTTCACCAATGTGCCTAAGGGTACTCCAGTTTATTACCTGGAATGCCAGACATTACTCGGACACGTTTGCACCTGCTTTCCAGGCATTGTGTATTCCTTCATCAGGGCTTCCATCATCTTTCACACCCGGAGTGACCCCCCAATAATGGCTTGGATAATACGCCCAAGGGCTCTCCTAACATTATGGGCTAATGCCCCTGAGGGTTTTCGGACAACAAATCGATAAAAAATCCCGCGTTGTGAATATGGTCAGCGGTCGATGCTCGTTTGTTATTCCCACCTCAGACTAACGTGATATGGAAACTGTTTTTTTCTCCACGGTTAATGGTTATCCTTTATCACAACACCAACCCCATTAAGGCCAAAATTTTGGTTACACGATTCACATCCTTCTCCAGTCTCATCATGTCCAAGTAGAGTTTTGGAACTCTTGGTACTATTCCTCCGTGCACGTCTGCACGTTGGGGGAACAAAGTTGTGTCAAAGGTGTCCTTCGGGGCTCTTCATCGACTCCCCCTAATGGGATGTTTTGGTTATTGTGATACGGATCATCCCCCCATGTTTCCCACACCGAGTTTAACTCACGTGGGCTTAGGGATCGGGCCGAGGTCTTTACTTACCTAGAAAGTTGTCACCCATTCATGGTCCAAGCTCTAAGACCATAAACTAAGATCTCCTCAGAACTACGCTCAACTTGATTCCCATCCTCATGAGATACGTAGGACCGCCCGAACGTCTCGTTTTCAGGTCCTGTTCATCTGGGAACTAGTCTCTTCCCCGTTATCTTTCACCTCTATGTGGGCCCCTCGGCCCGAGGTTCCTCTCTCGGGACTGCGTACGGTATAATGTGGGATTATGTGCCCATTCATGTCAGTTATGCCGCAGGACACCATACACATTCCCCGCCTAGCATCGTCTCTGCTACGTCTGCGCAGCATGACGTTAAAATGCATTCTTGGTCCTGTCACATGACCCTAAACTGTGACATTATCATCCTGGCCGCACGAAAAAAAATTGCAATGCATTGTGGTGACCTCGTTGTAGAGGACATCAAATTGGGTATTGGTTACGTGCCATGCCATTTTTCAATGCCTACCACGGCTTGATTCTTGTGGAGACACTAGGGCCTGCTACCCTAGGCCCACCGCTTCACAAAAAAAACCACTCACCTTTAAGGACAAACAAGATTTATCAAATTCCGCTTCTTTCAGTGAAAGAGCCACGCCCAAACTTCCCTTTTCCCCTAGCACTAGTACCTTACCATGCCACTCTTGAGAACAACGTATGTCTTGATTCTCATCCCCATGAGATACGTAGGAGTTCCTGGGAACTTCCCTGTAGGCCCAGCCTAACCTTCATGTTTGGTCCCTCGACTCGAGCATTTCCCCAGAGGACATATGGTATGTAGGACTTAGGTCCTCATTCACGTCGGGTTTTGTAACCGCCTTACCATGTGTCCCATGTTCCCCTTACCCATTCATGGTCCGAATTCTACAACCCTAAACTAAGATCTCCCTATTGGAAAGGACTCTTCTCCCTCTATGTAATACGTCTCATTGTCGTATTCAGATGTGTTTTGACAAAGAGCCATAAGTGTGGGATTTTCATGGGGACATTCCCTTCGTCCCATGACCAAGCTCTGTAAGCTCGCTATTCGGATCCTCATCCTCTTCCACATCCAAAAGGACCCTTGGATGACATGGATACTAGGCTTAAGGTCTCTCCATGGATGTTGGGCCTAAGGTCTCTCCTATCGTCTCGGGCCAACGTCCCTAAGGATCTCTGACACCATTTACGACATGGTCCCGTGTTTCAAACATGGTCAACGATCAACCCTCGTTTTTCCCCATTCTAGGCTAATGCGATATGGATGCTGCGTTTCCACCATATTTAACAGTTATCCTCTATCGTCACACCGCCGTCATTGTGATCCAAATCTCGAGCGTCACAATTCACACATTTCCACTTCCTCATGTTCAAGTGGAATTCCAACATATTCAGCTCTATCTCTTCGCGCACCTAAGTGCGTCACATGGGCGTGTTAGTATCATGGGGCCAGTATTCACTGAGCGTCCGTTCACCCTAACATGCCCTTTTCTGTGTCGGGAAAGTCCCACAATTACTTCTTGTTTCCCACACCGAGCATGACTCACGTGGGCTTAGTGGTTTTGGCAGGATGTGTACCAACACGGCCATGCTTCTTATCATCCTGCATGACGTTAAAATACGCTTCCAGAACTATGTATGGATTGATTCCAATCCTCATGGGATACGTAGAGACACCCTGGTATTTTTCCTAGGGTCCAGCCGATATGAATTTTCCTATCCATTTTTCTCCAGAACTACGTATGGCTTGATTCCCATCCTCATGGGATACGTAGAGACACCGTGGTATTTTTCCTAGGTTCCAGCCCATAGGAATCATTAATCCTATCCTTCCCCTTTCCTCCCCCCTGGCCGGACCCCTCACTAGAGAGGCCCTGTCCCAAAGAAGAAAGGATCCATAACAAAACCAATGTGCCCATCTAGCGTACTCCCACCACGGTGGTGTAACTACCCGAGTGTTGGATTTTGTTCGAACAAACCATCATTCCACTTCCCATGATTTACGTGCTCCATATTTGGATCCCCATCCTCTTTAATGTCTAAAGGGAACCCCTAACGGCCTGGTCCCATGCCACATCAGCTCACCTACCATCATGGTCAAGCATTCCGGATGACTGGTCATGTCTGAAAGGACCCCCTAACAATGTGGATTTCTGACCTAGGGTCCGACAACTGTCCTGGTCCAACGTCCCGAAGGATTGACCAACAACATTTGTGACCTGGTCCTATGTTTCAAACATGGTCAATGGTCGACCCTAATTTTTTGTCCCCATTTCAGGCTAATGCAGTAAGGATATTGTTTCTCCGCCACAGTTAGCGATTGTCCTTTATTTTCACGTCGTCCCCACAGTGTTCCGAATCTTGGGCATCATGATCCACACTTCCCATTTCTCTCTGTTCGGACCGATTTCAGCTCCCCTGGCATTACACCATTCTTGCATAAGATCCCGCTAAAGAAATGGTAATTCGGCTATTCTGAGAACCTCCTTCTCTGGTCAGGCCTCTCCCACCTTCCGGAAATCCTGACTGGTTATCCAAAACCCGGATGCCTGAAACTTGTTTTCCAATCCCATGTTGGGTGGGATGATGAGGCAAATATCTCATGTTTCTCACATCAGGATTGACCCACGTGAGCTTAGGGAATTGTCGCCAGACATCCCTCCAACATTGTAAGGATGTAATGAACCGATGAAAACAGTGGAAATCGTGTGTGCTACGGTATTCAAAAGAAGAAAAAATTGAAGTGCGAAAATTCCATTAAAAGGTTTGTAATTTGTTACAATACCCAGGGGTCGACTTCCTCCATGGATGGGTTGACCCCGTCAAAAGAACGTTGCAGCTCTGCCACCCTTAGGCTTGTGGCATCAAAGACTTGCTGTCGACGAGTCAGCTCCCACTCCTCCTCAGCAGCGGCGTGGCACAGTTCTTCAGCCTTGGCTATGGCCCTCTCTACGCCAGCCTAAATGGAAGCCATCTTTCCGGAAGCCTGCCTCATATGCTCTTTTGCCTCTACCAGCTGGGCCTTCAACCATGATATCAGCTTAGATTGTGCATTAAGAGAGCCTGAGTGCTCATCTTCCCAGGTCTGCATCTGTTGGACCTCACTTTCAACCTCCTGGAGCTTCTTTATGTGGGTCTCCTTCCTCCGCTACCAGCCCACACTGAGTCTGCGATCATACTCCCGGATCTGCTCGGCCATGAGATCTCGGATGAGTGCATGAGGACGTTGGGAATCCACTCCCCCAGCTCACAGTTCGCGCATCCGCGAGCGAAGTATGTCCATTTTTTTCAACCATAGCATTTGGGGGGTGTCCTTGATGAAGCGCGTGATTAGCTTCCATGATCGGCGGCGGACTATGCTGCTGTCCTCCTCATCGGAGGCTGTTTCTTCCCAGTCTGCGTGATTGGCAGGATCGTACGTAGGATACGCCCGCATGAAGTCCTCAGTAGGATATGCATCTGGTGTTGAATCTGGCATGACATTTTGTGCCGAAGCAGGCGTGATGGGGCTTGGGTCGGCCGATTGATCCTCGTCATCAGACTCCACCTCAATAACCTCAGGCACGACCCTACTGGTGGCCCCTCCGGTGATAGTTTGTGTTGCAGCTCAGGGAGATTGGTGGACTATCTCCACCATCACCAGCATGCCCCTAGGAGGGATGCCGCCAGACATCCTGAACAGACATGCCGCAACAACCCACACCAGTCGAAGAACTGTACGACAGAAAGGGAAACAAACATTAGTTAACACAATCTACATATGACAATAATGAATCCAGTAGAGGAAAATTACGGAGATTGATCCCTTGGTGCTGCTCTTGAGTCGATGCTAACGGGACCCCAAGGAGTGGCCCTCTGTATACTGTTGGAAGGTCTAAAGATTCTTGAAGATACACCGCAGGTGCTCTGGCCCCACCAGACGTAGAACTGGACGCAGCCATAGGCCCGGGTTCTGAAGGTCCTGCATCGTCACCCGCTGAGGGGCGAGAGCGAGGCATGCATACAAGTTCCTCCTGCATGGTTCAAATATCGGTGAGAAATCTGTGATGGCCTGAGAATGGACGATAAGGAAAGAAGTTTGGAATTCTACATCAAGAGCCTCTGCGAAATCATCTGAATCTATTTCTTGGTCTCTGACTTCGCTCTCCTACAACGGGCTCCATCCTCCAACCTTATCCTCCCGAGAGGAGTCCTCTGATTTTTCGGGTAGGGGGAAGCGCTCCATCAGATCGGCAACTGACAGCTATGGGGGGACCGTCTGATCTAGCAGTACCCTCACCCAATCTGTCATTGGGCGTGGGACACCACTGGAGTGAACGTAGTCCTCCATCTCGTCCATGTATTGCTCCGCCTCCACCAGAGATGCCGTGAAACCAGCCCGGATTGGGCCTATGCCCGGTAACTCCATCCCAAGGTGATTCATGTGTGCCCACATCTTGGGTGGACTAAGGAATTCCCAGTTGACATCCTAAATGTCCCAGGACTCCGGGAAGACCGCATCCTCTACTAGGTCGATGTGACGCGGCCGCTTCCCTGGAGCCTGAGTGGATATCGTATGAAATCCCCTCGGTGGCCACCCCTCCGGATGGCCCTACACTTATGGGATCACTGAATCTGCCGATACTGCCACACCCTCGGCCAGTGCGGGTCTCGCTGCCACGGTGGCCCTGCTACCTCGAGAGGCCCTTGTTGCCCTTCGACCCCGACCTCGGGATAGAGAAGACCCACCGTCACCAACCCGAATAGTTGCCTGCCTCGGGATCTCCCCCGGATAAGAATCCTCTCAGCTAATGGCATACTCCCTCACCAATATGAAAGCGGCGGTAGATGGAGGCAATGCAATTTGCATCTTCTCGTCTTCCCATGTGAACATGAGCCAAAACTACCTCATCACACACGGGTGATCCTCGTGACGCACCTCCCAGTAGACCTGCGAGGTCAGCCACTGGAGGCACCAGAACTACCTCACTAACCGATACGGGGTGTACGGTTCACAGAGCGGCTCACGATCCACTCGTGCCACCAAAACTCCACCTCGAAAGATGAGGAGATAAGCCTGGTCCTCTTCTGTTCCCTACCCGTTGTTAGTGAGTATCCCCATCCACAATGGAAATGGGTGGAAGTTAAACTCATCCGCCCTCCATACCCGGTTCAGCACCATCGGCACGGTTAGTTTTAATGGGAAGCTCCCGGCCGCATACAGAATGAAGGGGCGAAAGTTTGATCCCGGCGACGAGATAGGGATTAGATACTCATAAATCCCCCTGATGTGCGCCGCAATCCACCCATAAAGAAGGTGGAAGGGACCGTATATCCTTGGCCGCATCTTACCCTCACTAACGTTACGCAACATCCTGTACAACTTGGCGAGCATTGGAATCACCAGATTTACCCGCTGCACCATGGCCAGCACCGACGCCATGATAAAGGAGATGGGCCGCACCCCCATGCTGGTATCCCTCACTGGTAGGATCCAACCACAGATAAGGGCTGCGATGAACGCTGCCAGCTTGACTATCGGCTTCTATTCAGTGCTGACACTGAAACCCCAAGTCTTCCATTGGTTGTCCTCCAAGACCCGCTAGTACGAGTGCTCCTTGCCCCGTTGAGCCACCTTCGGAAAAGTTCGAGGCCTCGGATGAAACACTCGATTCTCCGGGAAGTTCAGGAACCGCTCGAACCACTTCTTAAAGTGGACATCCCTCACTGCCTCCTTGTCCTCTCCAGGGACCAGTTCCATCAGCACCAATGCCAGTCACGGCATATGCTTCGTATCCTCCCATGCACTCATGACGGGGAGGAACTCATCATACATGGCCCCCATGATCAGAACCCCCGAAATATGATGGACAACCCACAAGATGATGTCCACCTCCCCATAGTGCAGGTGAAAAGTATTGCTCCTAGACGACCATCTGCTCAGTAGTTCTGGCATCAGCTGTTTAGGTTGGTAAATGTGGAATTGGGAGGCCCATTCCACCTCATACAAACCCACTCTCCTCAGCTCGGCCCCAAAATCCTCACATGAGGCACCTACCCAGTAGGCCCATGCCCAGTCATTGGTGAGGTTGCCGCCCTGGCGCAGGTCCCACTCATCGGACCACCCCTTCTTCGAATCCTGTAAAGCCGCCTTCAGCATGGTACGGTACAGAGGAGGGGACGTCTCCGGTTGCAGTGGCTTCCCATCAATATCGTTCACATGGTTGTAGAGATAGTCGGCGGTGACGGGTGTGAAGTCCTCCCACGCACGACCGTTGGCCGCCCTGAACCACTGGCGCTGGCATGGTGTGCTCCTGAACCAGCAAGCCGGTAAGTCCCAACTCTCCTCACGGATGAAGGCGTCATCCCTCAGCCTGTATCCATTCAAGGGAAGCTTCTTGCCCTGTGGATAGTTCTTCTGACCCTCTGATATAAGTTTTGTCAAAGAAGCATGGTCTGAGTGGCTTCGGACTATCTCCCATAGGCCCAGACAGTTAGCCATCTCATCCCTCTGGGAGGCGTCTGTAAGGACCCCCAATACATCCTCTCGATGGGCCATTTCGGTTTCAGCACTTGGGAAAGGATTTTTTCAGGCTGGATCACGAAGCTTGCTCGCAAAGATCCCTCATGAAGCTGGGGTGCAAAACCAAGCCACTGAGTCTGGCCTACGCTGGCAAATAGAAGTTCGCTTGGCGCAGTCGTGGAGTCGGAGACGCGCGATTCTCCGCGAAGCTCGATTCGCGGAGAGCGGATGCAGAGGACACGGAGCTTCGCGAATTCGAGAGCACAAGAGGACAAAAGTAACGAGAGGAAAAAAGAGTGGTCAGCCCTCTTATTTATAAGCAGCGACCCTGGAGCTTCGCGGCATGTCCCAGCCGCGCGGAGCATCGCAGCGCGTCCGGACCGCGTGGCCACCAACAGCACCGCGGGCCCCTTCGCGAGGCCGCATCGCGAACCGCCGATAATTTTGGAAATTTTCCCTCAGACTTAGACCCTTTGTCCCTCCGTGCCTCCAAGTCTGAGGGGGGCATTTGTTGGCACCAAAATATTGCACGAAAAGAAGGGACGAAAGAGAAGCCCCTCACGATGCCTCGCGAAGCTCTGACGTGCAGCACCCCCTGAGCACCGCGCCAGCCACGAAGCACAGGAGGAGGTACGCTCCGCGAAAACCCTGAAGTTCGCGATCCCTCCGCGAAGACCTTGAGGCGGTACTGCTCCGCGAATGCCCTGACGTCCGCGAGGCCGCTGCGAATACCGTGAGGTGGTACCGCTCGGTGAACGCCATGACGTTCGCGAGACCGCCGCGAAACACCCGCCGCCCCTTCGCGCCGCATGAGTTCTGCTTCGTGGCGCCCCTTGCCTATAAATACTGGGTTCCCCTGAGTCCAGAGGACAGACGATCCGACGTTTCGGCTTCTCAACTCTTGAATCACGAAGCACCCTTCACCCCGGGAATCATGAGCTCTGTGAGGTACTTCTACTTCGCGAGATGACTTCGCCTTGTCTCGTATTGAGCCCCTCTTCCGAGAGGGATTCCCCTCACGAAGCCTAAGGGAATTCTTGAAGGAAGGGGATTCCCAAGGGAACCCGGGCAGCCGCGGAGTGTTTATGCTTCGCGAAACACCCATCATGTACTAGTGATCCACATGCCAAGGCGGGGTCGCTGTATATCGCGAAGAACACTGCTTCCCAGCACCTTGCTTCGCGAGGCCCATCTGTTTCACGAGGTTGTGCTCCGCGAATACTATTTCACTTCGCGAAGCACCTCCCATTCACACCCATGCCCCATGCTGAGGCCGAGGCACTCTACTTCTCGAAGAAGACTCCTTTGCTTGGAAATTCCTCTTCCCGTGCGACCCTGCAGGTTTGCACAATGTGATTTCAAAATCCCATGGACAACACCACATGTAGCGTTGCTTCACCTAATGCTTCATCGCATGGGCACACTAACGGCTATTTCTTCTTCGCATAGCCACGCTAACGTGGACCCCTCGATGGTTTGCTCCGCGACCTCCCCTTTACCATGGCCTTTCCATTATCTTCCCTCCCCCAAGGAGAAGAGGGTACCATTCATGTAAGTCCTAGGGGTTTGGAGTAAACCCACCTCATCCGAGCTGTAGGAAATTAAACTACGAATCCCCTCATCCTCAACACATGATGTTAAACAGTGATCTGACCTCGCACCTCGAACGCAGGGTCGCCTCGTCTCGGACATTCCCTACGCTGCTCGTCTCCAAAGAGATGGGGTCACCCCCTCCACAAGGGATGATATCCTCCTTATCGGAGCGGCGTATGTCCATGGGAGAAGGGAAACCACCATGGTATAAGCCCCAAGACTCTCTTGCGGAAGGTATCACCCATGCACCTCCGTACTTATCCACTGCTAAGGCCAGTGGAAGGCGTGATAGGGAACGAGGCACCTTCCATAATTGGTCCCAAATCCCTCTCCCGCCGCGCTTTTTCTCACTTAGAGCCTCTATCCTGGAGTATGTCCTAGCAACATGGGTCGTCCAATGCATAAGCCCCTCTTCGTTTCTCATGACACACCCTTCGCGACGTGATCGTCAGGTCTCTTCTGCCTCTTGTTTCTCACACCGAGCATGACTCATGTGGGCTTAGAGTAAGCATTGGCCATGACAACACCCCGTCCAGCATGACGTTAAACTGTGTGTTGTCCAGTATGATGTTAAACTATATGCCCCCATCTGGCATGACATTAAACTACACATCCATTTGAACTACAAGGTCATTGATCCGTGTCAATGCATGGTATGTAAGAAGCCTCACGAGGTTCAAGCCCACCACCCGCCATTTCTTCACGTCGGGCTCTACCCTCATCCAGCATGACGTTAAACTGCATTCGAGTCCGACTGCAAACCGTTGTGACCAACCCGAACTACGAGGACTTTGATCCATATCAAGGCACAGTACATGGGAAACCTCCCTGAGGTTCAATCCCATCTCCCATCAGACCAAGGTCCCTTCTTCACGTCGGTTCACCGACACCCACCACCAGTGGACCCCCGGGTTCACTTTCATGTTGGTTCGCCGACGAAGTCCCTTTGAACTACGAGGTCTTTGATCCATGTCAAGTCATGGTACATAGGAAGCCTCCCAGAGGATCAAGCCCACCACCTGTTGGTCACTCCGACCTTCTTCACGTCAGGTCACCAGCACCTGGGCAGCCTCGTGTGTAAGCCCCGCACCATCCGGACTAAGGTCCTCACTCGCATCGGTTCGCCGACACACCATTCTAAACTACGCTGTCTTTGATCCATGTCAAGTCATGGTATGTAGGAAGCCTTCATAAGTATCAATCCCATCACTCGGTCGTTCCGACCTCGCTCACGTCGGTTCACCCCCTTCCCACATGACGTTAAACTATATTCCACATTACACCTGAACTACAGGGACTTTGATCCATGTCAAGGAATGGTACGTAGGAATCCTCCACGAAGATCAAGCCCACCACTAGTGGACCACCGGGTTCACCTTCACGTTGGTTCACTGACGATGCCCATAGGGCCAAGGTCCACCTTTACGTCGGCTCGCCGACACCATCCCAAACTGTGTGGACTTTGATTACCTGCCACAGGGATACGTAGGAGGCCTCTTCGAGGCTCAATCCCAATCTCGCTATCGCCCTTGCGATAGCCCCATCTCAGTCCCCCTCTGATTCATCCATTCACCCATCATCCACCCTGATTCTCACCTGGACCGCCATATCCCAGCGAGATCATGCAATTCCGCTCCTCTTCACAACATTCAGGAAGCCGCCCACGGTTTGGCCTCGATATCGACATCCCCTCAAGGGAAATTCATCAATCCGATTCACTCCAGCTAGTGTTTTGATCAGGCCGATCTGTCTCTGCTGGACGTGAAACTTGCGGCCTACCTCGTGATAAAAATGTGATGCCTGAGGAAAACCTTGTATGGGACACCCTTGGAGTAACCATCTCGACTGGACGTTAAACCTGCGGCATACCCTGTGTCAAGCATAATAAGCTGAGGAAAACCTCAGATATATGCCTATGACATATGATTCCCCGTGCTCGATGTGGGATGACTCGGGCTTCCAAACCCTCAAGAAGCCCTATGACAAGGGACAAAAGATAGTCACGCCAGTTCCCCAGTGATCAGACATGCTACTGATGCCTCGACGTGACTACTCCCCCGACTGAAGGTTGCTGCCCTGACCGGACCCTTTGGAATGTCCTGACAGAAGCAGTGTAATTAACCAGCGTCCATGGAAACATGGCACTGGGAAGAGTTTCACGAACAACGTATTAAATCTATGAGGGAGACCCAGACTAGGTGATGAGTTTGGAGGAGGTTTCCACGGAAGGAAGAACCGACATACCATCATCCCGATTTCGATCAAGGAGCAGAAGTCCCGGGATAAGGAGAGAATGCCACCCGCCTTTGGAAAGCAGGAATGCGGGGCGACAGCAGCGCGTCCTCCACAGACAGATTCGCGTGCCCCAGAGAAAGCGTCGGAAACAATACTTCTTAATGGGTTCTTTTTTCGTATGTTACCAAATCGATAAGGGAATTTCAATTTTCAATTTTTACTCATTTGGTTTTATTCAAACTTCATTGATTACTTTACTCCAAGATTATGTGTGAAATCACTATTTATTTACTTATGTAGTAATTTCCACTCCCATTTCTGGGGATACACTTTTTGATACACATAATCAATCCATTGATAAATCCTCAAGTCATTGTTATGAACTTGATAAGAGTAATTTTAACTCAATCTCCATTCATTGAGTTAAACATCCAATTCATTGGTGTTGTTTTTACAAGAACATGTGTGAATATCCTCAAATTTGTTTAAATTGAACATCCAATAATATTGAGTGTATTTATATTTTTCACACATAATTATGTCATTTATTTATCCTTAATATAAGGATACAACCTTTATAAGGGATTTTATCTCAACTTGCATTCCATTGAGTCTTCTTTGTTGTTTTGCACCAACTCACTTTTTTTGTATATATATTGTACTTTGACATCATATATCACGAATCCCTTTATTCTCATGATATTATAAATTTTTTATTACCTCAATTATTTTTATTCAGGTGTCTCTCTTTTGGTTAAGAACTCTAACTAAAATATCATTTTAAATTTTTTAATGATTTATTATTCTAAATCATTCTCATTAAAGTCCATTTTTTAAAATTGGTTTTATGGATTTATTTTTATGGAAATTAATGTTTTAAAATTAAAATTTATTTTAAATGTTTCAAAGTGGTATGGGACACTTTGATTGAAAAATCTATTTTTAAATATCTTCTTGACAAATATTGTGACTTTTAAATGGTTTTAAGAAAAAGGGGGATATTCCTCTAAAATAGTTTTGACGATTATTTTCATCTATGTCAACATACTTCATTATTTTCCACTAAGGTTAATCTATTACAATACAATCTTCCATATTGTATTGAACGGGTTATGTTTGACTGTGGATGTGCTAATTTTTTATACCATTCATGGTTTGTGGAAAAAGTATTGACATTTTATATCATTGTTTTAATACCAATGTTTGTGTTATGTTTCAAACTTTTCATATGAGGAATGCATTGGACTTAGTAGGTGACTGGTGGAACCCGCTAGAGCTCGTCGATGCATCGATAGGTCTAATGAGACAAACTAGTGTCTTGGCACAAGGCCTTGACAAAATAATTTTTGTAGTCTTGGCACAAGGCCTTGAATATGTGGTTATGAAATTCTAGAATTATGCATTCCATCAATATGAAAGTGGCTATTGATATTGAATGTGATTATTCGACTAGTATAATATCTATGTGAATAAGCAAATTGCATTATTTGATTTTATCTTTTCCATTTTATACTGAAGTTCAAGTTTAAAAGTCTTTTTTTTAGTCTTAAACATTACCTTAAATGATTATTCTTATTTATGAAAGTTTCCGCTATATTTTTATCCTTACTGAGAATCTAAGCTCACCCCTTTCTATGTTTTATTTTTTCCAGGATGCGAAGAAGTATATTGTGACTGAACTACAGGGATAGTCTATGGGATATCGGTGTTGTCTATGGAAACAATGTTGTTTTAGTTTCCATTTTATGATGCATTGTAAACCTTATGAAGGTATCTAGTACTTCTAAGGCTACTAAACTAATAGATCTTTTGAGACCTGATATTTTGTGATCATTCCAATGATACGTAACAACACAACGACTTTGGGTAACTGGGGTCGGGGCGTTACACATTCATAAGTTTTACATTACATTATAAAATAAAAAAATTACAAAAACATTGTTTTCATAGACCACACTCATATCCCCTCAGACTATCCCGACTGGTCAGTCATAAAATACTTCACCACATCCTGGGAAAAATAAAACATAGAAAAGGGTGAGCTCAGATACTCAGTAAGGATAACAGTATAGCAGAAACTTTCATAAATAAGAATAAACAGTTAAGGCAATGTATAAGACTAAATCAAAATAATTTTAAACTTGAACATCAACATAATATGGAAAAGATAAAATAAAATAATTCCATTTACTTATTCACATGGATATTCTACTAGTTGTATAATAACATGCAATATCAATAGGCACTTTCACAATGATGGAATGCAGAATGCAAGACATCATAACCACATAGTCAAGACCTTGTTCTAATACTACAAAAAATATTTTGTCAAGGCCTTGTGCCAAGACACTAGTTTGTCTCATGAGACCTACCGATGCATCAAGGAGCTATAGCAGTCTCCACTCGTCACTTACTAAGTCCAATTCATTCCTCATATAAAAAGTTTTAAACATTAAATTAACATTCGTAATAAAAATAGCATATGAAATGTCAATACTTTATCCATAAACCATGAATGGTGTAAAAATTACACATCTACAGTCAAACATATAACAAAACCATAAATACAATATAGATGTTTTATATCATAATAAATCAACTTCAAATAATCTTAAAATACATCAAAGTATGTTGACATAGATGAAAGCAAAACCTTTTTAGAGAAATATATATTTCTATTTTGAAATAATTTAAAATTATTATAATTATAAAATAAAACATTTATTTTGAAAATATTCTTATAATCTTGTAAGGGAAGCTTCAACATTTCTATAATAGTGGAAAATAGCCTCACCCATCGTATAAGTTAAAAAAACATTCTTACCTTAATTTGGTCGAAAAGGTCATAAAATACCTTATTTTGAAAATGATGGAAATATTAATTTCAAAAAATATATGATCAAATAAGGGTATAAATGAATTTAACCCACTATCTTGTAAATAGTAAAAAAAAATTGAAATACATTTTTAAGAATCAGGGATGTGGATGATAAAGAGGTCCCAGTAGATAATTAGGTATAAACAACCTCAGATAATGAAGAGATTGTGAAATTAAACATTACCTTGTACTTTTCCTTGGTCGAGGGTATGTTAACCTCTTGTATAATGGTGGAATAATTTTTATTAAATTATACAAGAACCATATACTTTAATATGATATCATATATGATCTTATAAAATTGCTTTGTTAATAATATTTTAGTATTATCATCATTTCGGGTGTTAACTGATTTGTTTTCCTTTATATGCTTTGTTACGTAAGTAATGTTTGTTATGGATATGATGTATCTAATTTATATTCATAATTATATTAAGTATTTAAATATTATTTTTAATCATCAATTAAAAATTATTCTTGAATGGTTATGATGGGGAATGAATCTTTTCGTGTTCGTGGAGATGGTAATCCGTACGTACGCACGAGCGATAATATAATTCATTTGATATTAAAATCATATATAATTGGATGGTATATCATATATATAGATTAATTATCATTGTATATTTATTATTTACATCAATTATACATCATTATTATACCCATACAAATAATAATATATTGAATAACAACTACACCACGACATGGAGACGGTAAGCCGTGCGTACACATGAATGGTGAAATTTCATTCAAAAGATGGATAGAATTAAAAATACGGCTATAACATATTTATAATAAAATTAATTTATATTTATAATACTGGAGTTATTATTTTATAATGGGAACATCAAAAAAATAGGAAGTGGAAGAAGAAAGGAACTTGAAAGAGGTGGTGAAATATTTACCTCTTCTTCGGGTTCTTTCTTTTGATTTGATCAAAAGGACTCCTTAGGATGGATTTATGACTAAAGGAAGTCCTCTAGGATTAAGGTAGGATAGTTGAGAGGATATTTGTTCAGGGTTTGGCAGAGCCAAATGGATTATAATATTTGAATTTGAGAGAAGAGGAAGTGCCCTTTTATAAGAGGTGTGAGGGGCACCTTAGGAAAAGATTGAAATATTATTTTATAATAAAATAATTTTCAGTTTATAATGGATCCAAAATGATTTAGTTCATGTATAACGTGGGTATGGGTCTAATAACACTCATCCAATAGGTTTTATATAGGTTTGGGTCACTATATTAACCTTATCCTTTTGATTTAACACATAGTTAATCAGTTTGACATTTACCATGTCTCTTTGTATTTTTATATTATATGGTTAATAAACATACTATAAACATCCTATAGAACCTCAAGTGGTTCATTAATAACATATATGATATTATTTAATACCATTGGATGCACCTTAGATTTTTAGGAATAGAATATCAATTAACAATATAATATTGGTTTTAAAAACACTTTTATGTCATTTTTGACACTATTTGATATTTTGGTTTTGTTAAATTTATACCAGAATTATTACTTCTAAATATTTCATTTAATCAACCCTAACATGTCATATTAACCTATAAAATTACTGTAATTCATAAATAGTCTAAAATTACATTTATTTGGATATTTATAATATCAATTATTTTAATATTTCATTAATAAGGTAATTACTGCATCATCATTATGTCATAAATAAATTAATGTATTTAATGTATAAAAAATATAAATAAAATACCATTATTTAGTAAATTGTCTTCTCATTCTAATGATAATTTATAATCTAATTTACCTTATGTGTTACCATATATTAATTATGTTTTAGTTATTAAACATTGAATTTAATACTATTAACTATTCTTTTAATTAAATAATAATAAATGTACTAATCTAATCCAAGTGGACCAAAAGGATCATATTTTATTCCTAAGGTTGTTTTGTGTCTAATTAAACTTATCCAATAGAATTAGTACATGTGTTGGGGTAATAATAATATAATTTTTACCTTTAATTACCCAATTTACTTTTAACTACCGTAAATAAAAGTCAAAAGTTACTATTCACCAAAATTGATTTCATCTCATTGAACCACATTTTACTTACTAATATCAACTTATTCTCTCATATTTTCGACATTTAACTCACAGAATTAGTAAAATTATGTTTTATGTAAATTTTTAAATTTTCCGAGGAGGTGGGTAAAAGACGGTAAAAAGTTCAATAACATTTATATATATATATAATTATTATAAACTAACTCCAATGAATTACATTTAACTTATATAGTTATTATGTATCTATTTTTACCTAAAATAAATTTAAATAAAATAAATAATTAATTAAATAAAAAGTCATTTTTAAACAATAACTTAGTGTTTTTAACTATTCATCAAAAAATGAATGTTTTCAGAAAATTATCAAGACTTCACCCTAAGCTAATTTTGATATTACGAATCCAAAAATGAAGTCCATTTTGACAGATAAAATTTTTAAATTTCAAAAACTGGGTATTATTATTCATAACGACTAGTTTGATTGGTTGTGGTGTGTTTGAACTCGAAGTTGTCTACATCACAAGCTATTGTATTATTCAAAGGGAAACGTATTGTGGAAGCTTGGGGTGTTACATTCTTTCCTACTTCAAATAATGTTTTCCTAAAAATTTCTAGAATATTAATTCCTAAATATATTTTGGTGTTTCTTCATCATAAGTTCCTCAAATTCCCACGTTGCCTCTTCCATCTTATGGTTTCTCCATAGAACTTTTACCAGACGAGTCTTCCGGTTTCTCAACAGTTGTTCTCTTGTATGAAGAACCTTGATATTCTCTTCACAATAAGACAGATCGGGTTCTAGTTCTAATTCCTAATATGTAAGTACATGCGTAGGGTCCGACATGTATTTTCTCAACTGTGATACGTGGAACACATCATGAACTTTGGAGAGACTTGGTGGCATTTCCAAATGGTAAGATACATCCCCAATTCATTCTAGAATTTCAAAAGGTTTGATGTACCTGGGACTTAATATACCCTTTTTAACGAATCGTATAACTCTCTTCCATGGAGATTCCATCAAGAAAACATGATCTCATACCTAAAATTCTAAATCCTCCCTTCTGTTATCGGCATATCTTTTCTGCCTACTTTTAGCTTCTATGATGTGGGTTTGGATTACCATTACCTTTTTATCATTTCCTCAACAAGTTTTGGGTCTAAAATTTTTCTTTCACCAACATCCTCCCAACAGATTGGTGTTTGAAATATCTTTCTATATAACGCTTCATATGGTTCCATCTGAATACTTGAATGAAATCTATTGTTATAGAAAAATTCTACTCGTGTTAAATATTGATCCCACATTCCTTGAAAGTCAAGTGAGCAAGATCTCAACATGTCTTCTAAGGTTTGAATAGTCCGTTTTGACTGTCCATCAGTTTGAGGGTGGTAGGCAGTGTTCAAATGAAGTTCAGTATCCAAGGCCTTCTGAAGACTTTTCCATAATCTTGATGAAAAACGGGGATCACGATCAGAAACAATCGATAGGGGTACTCCATGAAGTCTTAAAACTTCATTAATATACATTCTTTCTAAACATTAAAGTGGTAAATCTTCTCTTATAGCAAGAAAATGTGTTGAATGGGTAAAACGATTAATAATGAACCGTATTAAATCATTCCTTCTAGGAGTCCTTGGTATCCCCATGACAAAGTCCATTTAAATATTATCCCATTTCCATTCAGGTATGGGAAGAGGTTGCATAACTCCTCTAGGCTGTTGCCTTCCAGATTTCACTTGTTGACAAACCATACATCTTGAAACAAAATCAACAATCTCCATCTTCATGTTGTCCAACCAAAAATGTTCCTTCAAATATCTATACATATTAGTGCTCCCAGGGTGTATAGAGAAATTGGAGGTATGAGCATCATCCAATAATTCTCTGTTTAGATCAGGTATATTGGGAACACAAAGTATCTTCCCAAATTTTAAAATCCCATATTCATATACGAAGTCACTCAATCTCCCATCATTCTAAGCTTTAATCTTCTTTAGAAACTCCTCCTCATCATCCTGAGAACATTTTATCCTTTCAAGTAATGATGGTTTGCAAACCATTTGAAAAGGAATTGATGTTTCACCTTCCATTATTATTCCTATATCCATCTTTACTAGATCTATGTATATAGGATACTTTTAAACTCTCATCTTGTTCAAAACTCCATGATACTTTCTACTCAAAGCATATTCCACCTTATTTTCCTTCCTTGGGTGGCAGTGTATAGTACAATCACAATCCTTGAGTAGTTCAAGCCGTCTCCTTTTCCTCATGTGGAGTTCTTTCTATGAGAAAATATACTTCAAACTCTTGTGATCTGTATATATCTCACATTTTTCACCATAGAGATAATGTCTCTATATCTTTAAATAAAAGATTATAGCTACTAACTCAAAATCATGATTAGGATAGTTTGTTTCATCAATTTTTAGCTGTCGTGTTGCATAGGCAATAACCCTATCATTCTGCATAAGGATACCACCAAGTCCTTTCTTTGAGGAAACACTATAAATAACAGACACATCATTCCCCGATGGTAGAGTCAATATAGGACAATTGAATAATATCCTCTTCAGTTTTTCAAAACATTCTTCACACTCTTTTGTCCAAACAAATTTAACCCCTTTACGTGTGAGCTTGGTTAATGGGTTTTCCAATTGGGAAAAATTCTTGATGAAATGTCGATAATAACCTGATCAAGAAATAAAATGGTGTTCCTCATTTGTACTCGTCTGTGCTGGAAATTCTTGGATTGCCTTGGTCTTGGAAGGATCAACATATATTCCATCCTTAGAGACAATTTGGCAAAGAAAAGAAATATCCTGAAGCCAGAATTCACACATCCTAAACTTCTGATGTAATTCATTTATTATAAGAGTCTTTAGGATAATGCGCATGTGATTTTCATGATCTTCGTAGATTTTAGAGTATTCCAAGATATCATCAATAAATACCACTACAAAGTCATTAAAATATTCCTTGAAAACCCTATTCATTAGATCCATGAAGATAGAGGGTGCATTAGTTAATCCAAAAGGAATTACTGTAAACTCATAATGCCCGTACCTGGTTCGAAATGCAGTATTCGGAACGTCATCCTTCTTTACACACACCTAATGGTATCTAGATCGAATGTCAATATTTGAAAAATATTGAGCTCCATTCATTAGGCCAAATAAATCATCAATGCGAGGTAGGGGATACTTGTTCTTTATTTTTATAGCATTGATCTCCATGTAGTCAATGCAAAACTTCATAGATCCATATTTCTTCTCAACAAAAGGGACATGGGATCCCCATGGAGAAACACTAGGGTGAATAAATCCCTTGTTACTCAATTCCTCTAGTTGTTTCTTTAGTTCCACTAATTCCACAGTGGCCATTCAATAAGGGATCTCTGATATGGGCCTTGAACCAAGAATTTAATCAATGGAAAACTCAATTTCTCATTCTAGTGGATGTTAAGGAAAATCATCTGAAAAAACAACAACATATTCTTGCATAATAGGTACATCCACTATTTGAAAATTTTTTCTCACCTAGAGTTATTTCATTCTCTTCATCCCCAATAATTGAATTTATTTGAGCTACTGGGGGTGGATCGAGATAAGAATCGGGTGGCGACGATTATGCAAGAAGGATAAGGTGTTCTTTATCACTTTCATCAAAAATAGTAACATCCTTAATCTTACAATAAATTTTTTCATCATGGTCCGAAAGACAATTCATACTGGGGATTATTTCAAATTAAATCATGAGAATGATGATAAGATCAAAAAATAAATAACATTTATGTGCCTTAATGGGAACTGATTCACAAAACTTTGTTGAAATGTTATTTTCCTTAGGATTTTTGACTGACAACTCCATTGATAAATCAAATTGGAAATATCTAATTTTCTTAGCAAACTGGGATGATATCAAGAAATCCAATGATCGATAATCAAATAAAGAATCTTCTAAACTTGTGGAAACCATTAAATTACCTTCCACCACATCTTTCAGAGCTTCAAACTCAGCAGTAGTGATAGAATAATCTTGGCCATGATCCCTTGGCATTTTCTGAGGTATGATTCCTTGGTGATTACGACATTCATTTTCATAATTCCACCATTCTCTATAATTGTATAATTCAACATTGACAGCCTCTTTCGTCCCCTTGCAATCACGAGCATGGTGGCCTTTTTCACCACACTTGTAACAGACTCTCAATCCCATTAGAAAAGTACCAGGGTGTTTCTTCCCACATTCTCTAAAGGAAGGATATTAAAATATTCCACAATTCCCCTTATTTACATTTCTAGAGTGTTCAGTAGATCTCTTCTTCTCTTTCTTTGCATTAAATTCGTAAGACTTAGAGAATTCCATTTCTGTCTCGACAACACATGAGATAATATCTTTGTACGACAAGAAGGATTTTGAGACTAATGCTCAATAAAGAAATCGTTTTAACCCATATAATAAACGATCAATCTTAATCCTTGGGTTACGTATAAAATCTGTTGCATACATTGCTAACCTTATAAAATTATCCTCATAATTTGCGACATTCTCATCCTTTTTTTCCTTAGACTCAGAAATTGACTTTCCATGTCCGCTCGATGGTCACAGGGAATGTATTTTTCTAAAAAAACTTTTTAAACTCCCTCCATTCCATATTTGATAATTATTCATATTCCTTTGTATTTTGAATCAATGACCACCATTGATCAGCATCTCCTGTGAGGCGATAAGCTGCCCTGACAACATTTTCCCTTTCGCTACTCCCCAATGTGTGGAATATTTTACCTAAAGAATTTATCCATTTCTCATCTAAAAATAGATTTTTTCTCCCATTGAATGTTTGTGGTTGTTGCCTCATGAAGTGATCAATCATTGATCCTCCACACTATGGATCAGAGTGTTCCAAATTGTTAAGTTTATTATTCATAACCCCTCATAATGGTTTGTAAAGAAAATGATAATTATCCTAAGCATATCCAACGGGAGTATCGTTACCAAGAGTGAAGCAAGGCCCATTTTCGTGCACCAATTCCTATTCGATTCTAGCTCAAAGTAGTGTTTTCGGGTTTTACACCTAGGTACATCTGTCCCAGAGCTGCCTCTACCTGTTCATATCTAGACAGGGATGTATTTCATGGAAAAATCACAAAATATCTACAGTACCAAATTTCTAGGATGTTCTTCCATTCTATCTTCAAATACTATCTTAAGGAAATGTGATCTAATCAGATTTTATCTAAATATAGCTTCAAAGGTTTGTACTAAACTTCCTCTGATACCAACTGTTATGCCCTATCCCCAGTTACCCAAAGTCGGTGCATTATTACGTAACTTTGGCGTGATACAAGGAAATCATGTACCTAAAGACTGACCAGTTTAGTAGCCTTAGAAATACTAGAGAAAATCATAAGTTTTACATTACATTATAAAATGAAAAATCTACAACAAAATTATTTCCATAGACCACACTCATATACCCTCAGACTATCCCTGAAGTTCAGTCATAAAATACATCTTCACATCCTAGGAAAAATAAAACATAGAAAGGGGTGAGATCAAATTCTCAGTAAGGATAAGAATTTAGCAGAAACATTCATAAATAAGAATAAATATTTAAGGCAATGTATAAGACTAAAACAAAAGCCTTTTAAACATAAATTTCATCATAATATGGAAAAGTTAAAATAAAATAATTCAATTTATATATTCACATAGATATTCTAGTAGTCGAATAATCACACACAATATCAATATCCACTTTCATAATGATGGAATGAATAATGCCAAACTTTATAACCACATAGTCAAGGCCTTGTGAAAATACTACAAAAAAGATTTTTCAAAGGCATTATGCCAAGACACTAGTTTGTCTCATGAGACCTAGAGATGCATCTAGAAGCTATAGCAGGCTCCACCTGTCACTTACTAAGTCCAATGCATTCCTCATATAAAAAGGGTTAAACATAACATAAAAATTCGTATTCAAAATAGAATAAGAAATGTCAATAATTTATCCATAAACCATGAATGATGTAAAAATAACACATCCACAGTCAAGCATATCACTAAACCTTCAATACAATATGGATGTTTTGTATAATAATAAATCAATTTCAAATAATCTTAAAATCCATCAAAGGATGTTGACATAGATGAAATCAAAACTGTTTTTAGAGAAATATCTCTTTCTATTTTGAAATCATTTAAAATTCATATAATTATAAAAGAGAACATTTATTTTGAAAATATTTTTATAATCATGTAAGGGAATCTTCTACGATGTTATAAAGGTGGAAAATAGATGCACCCATCGTATAAGTTAAAAAATCCTTCTTACCTTAATTTTGTCGTAAAGTTCATAAAGTACCTTATTTTGAAAATGATGGAAGGATTCCTTTTAAAGCATATAAGGTCAAATAAAGGTATAAATTACTTTAATCCATTTTCTATTAAATAGTGAAAATGTTTTGAAATACATTTTTAAGAAGCATGTAAGTGGATGATAAGGAGGTCCTAGTACATAATTACATATAAACAACCTCTGATAGTGAAGAGATTGTGAAATTAACCCTTAACTTGTACTTTTCCTTGGTCAAGGGTAGGTTAACCTCTTGTATAATGGTTAAATAATTGTTATTAAAATATATAAGAACCATATAATTTAATATCATATCATATATGATCTTCTAATATTGCATTGTTAATAATATTTGAGTATTATCATCGTTTTAGGTGTTAACTGATTCGTTTTCCTTTATATGATTTGTTACGTAAGTAATGTTTATTAGGAAATTGATCTATTTTATTCATATTAATAATGGTATTAACTCTTTATAAATTATTTTCAATCATGAAATTAAAATTAGTATTGAATGGATACGATGGGGAATGAATCTCATCTGGTCCGTGGAGATGGTAATCCGAACTGACGCATGAGAAATAATATGATTCTTTTGATATTAAAATCGAATATAATTTGATGGTATATCATATATACAGAATAATTATCATGTTATATTTATTATTTACATCAATTATACATCATTATTATACCCATCCAAATAATAATGTATTGGATAACAACTACACCACGACATGGAGATGGTAAGCAGTATGTACACACATATGGTGACATGTCATTCAAAGGATAGATAGAATAATGAATATGGTTGTACCATATTTATAATAACATCACAATATAAAAAATATACCAGTACTATTTTTTGGAATCGAAACAACAAAGAAAGAGGAAGTGGAAGAAGAAAGGAACTTGAAAGAGGTGATGAAATATTTACCTCTTCTTCGTGTTATTCCTTTAGATTTGATCAAAAAAACATTTTATGTTGGCTCATGACTAAAGGAAGGCCTCTTGGATGAAGGGAGGACAGTTTAGAGGTTATTTGGGTTGGTAATGGCCGAGCCAAATGGCTTTGAAGGTGTGAATTTGAGAGAAGGGGAAGTTCCCTTTTATAAGAGGGGTGAGGAGCACCTTAGGAAAAGATTGAAATATTATTTTATAAAAAAATCATTTTCGATTTCTAATGGCAAAAAAATGATTTATTTCTAGGATAAGGTAGGGTGGGTCTAAAAATACTCAACCAATAGGTTTTAGATAGGTTTGGGTCGCTATATTAACCTTATCTTTTATATTTAACTCTTAGTTAATTAGTTTGACATTTACCATGGCTCTTTGTATTTTTATATTATATGGTTAATAAACATACTATAAACTTACAAGAGAACATAATGTGGTTCATTAATGACATATATAATATTATTTAAGACCATTTGCGGTCCCTTATATTATTAGGAAAGGAATATCAATTAATAATATAACATTTGTTTTAAAAACTCTTTTATGTCAATTTTGACACTATTTGCTATTTTGTTTTTGTTAAATTCATAACATCATTATTACTTTGAACATAATTCATTTAATCAACCCTAAAATGTTCTATTAATCTCTAAAATTAGTTTAATTCATAAAAAGCCTCAAATTACATTTATTTGGATATAGATAATATCAATAATTTTAATATTTCATTAATAAGTTAATTACTACATCATCATTGTGTCATAAATATATTAAATTATCTAATGTCTAAAAACATAAATAAAATAAAATTATGTAGGAACACTTTTTATATTTCTAATGAATATTTATAGTCTAATTTTTATTATGTGTAACCCTATATTAAAAATGTGTTAGTTATGAAACATTGAATTTAACACTTTTAATTCTCCTTTGAATTAAATAATAATAAATGTCCTAATCTAATCCATGTGGACCTAAAGGATCATATTTGATTCCTAAGGTAGTTTTTGGTTGAATTATACTTATCCAATAGAATTAGGACATGTGTTAAGGTAATAATAATATCATTTTTACCTTTAATTACAATATTTACTTTTAACCGTGGTAAATAAAAGTCAAAAGTTACGATTCACCAAAAATTATTTTCCTCTCATTGAACCACAATTTATTTACTGATATCAACTAGGTTTCTCAGATTTTTGAAATTCAACTCACAGAAGCGGTAAAATTATGTTTTATGTAAATTTGCAAAGGCTCTTAGGAGGTGGGTAAAAGACGGTAAAATGTTCAATAAAATATATATATATTTATTATAAACTGACTCTAATGAATTAAATTGAACATATATAGGTATTATTATCTATTTTTACCTAAAATAAATTTAAATAAAATAAATAATTATTTAAATAAAAAGTCTGTTTTAAACAATAACTCGGTGTTTTTCACTATTCATAAAAAATTGAATGTTTTTAGAAAAATACCCAAAATTCACCCTGAGCTAATTTCGATATCCCAAATCCAAAAATGAAGTCCATTTTGAAACATAAAATTTATAAAATTTCAAAAAGTGGATATTCTATTCATAATGGCTAGTTTGATTGGTTGTGGTGTGTTTGAACTTGATGTTGCGTACAACACAAACTGTTATATTATTCAAAGGGAAACATGTCGTAGAAGCTTGGGGTGTTACACTCTTATTCTTCCATGAATATATTTTTAAAATTATTTTATATATGTATATATATGAACATAAAATTATTATAAAGGTAATTTTTTTTATTTTTTTTTTAAGTTAATGGTTTTCAAAGGAAATATTTTTATGGAACATTTTGTCTTTCTTTACAAGTGACAAAAAGGAATATTATATTTTTATCATATATGATAGAAATTACTTTTATCACTTCCATAACCATTATTTTTTTCGATTCCTTTAAAACATTTCAGGATTTCATCAAAATACCATTTCCCTTCCTTTTGGGTACTTTCGCTTTTAAAATGGGTTTTGAAAAGAAATAGTATTTCAATATCTGAATGTGTTTCCAAAATTAATTTAAAAGAGTTTTTTGAAGGTTTTATGATAAAAGGTACTATAATAAAATGTTTTATTCATGAAAGAGTACTTTATCGTTATATATGAGATATGGGTGAGTTGGAAAACACCTATACAATGGTTTCATCCCTATTATAGGTCATGAGAAATGGTTGAGGTTGATATATCTTATACAAAGGGTGAACCCCATTATAACTCCTCAATGCATTGGGTATATTTAGTGTCATCCAAGGAAATAAAGAGGGAGTTACCAATGTGGTTTTTAATGGATTTAACTAGTCTCTAGTTATTTCGTACATGGGTTTAAAATGGGTTATGAATGTTATTCTCCATATTGGATAAAAACGTTTTTATTTTCTTGTTATGGGTGTTGAAGGAATTATTTGAGAAAAATATTTATTTTTTCATGTATAAATGATTTTTTACATATTCTCAAATAACAATGTGATTAAGGTAAATATTTCATGGGTTTGTGTCTTTTTCACCAGACTAAAAAATTTCTTCTTTTTATGTCCCTTACTGAGATTTTTTCTACACTTCCCACATTTAAAAAAACTGCAACATGGTTTAAAGGATTAGTAGGGAAAATTATGAGGTCAATATCAAAATTTTAAAGGTAACTCATGTGAAGAAAACAAGTTTCTTTTTTAAAAGTTTTATTTAAAAAATGGATACTAAATAGAAGTGTCCACTTTGTGATATATGGGTTTGTTGTATAAAAGTTATAAACACACACTCTAGAACTCCGACCATAAAATATACATGGGAATGTAATAAATTGAAATATATTATACAGTCACTAGAATATGTAATTTTTAAGTATTTTCCAATATACTATTAACAACTCTAGGGTAAATTTATTTAAAAAATAAAAAATTTAATTTTATAAGTTTAATTTAATTTATAATAATTAATTTTAGAATGTGTAAATTTCAATTTTATTCATGCTTTAATTGTGTGAAAATGTGATTTGGAACTCCCAATAAGAAATTAGTTAAAAATGATACAAACAATGAAAAAGTACATGTACATCAGTAAACTAAAAATGATATTTCAAATTTTATTTATATTTTAATATGATAAACATTAATTGGTGGATTCCTCCCAGTGTGTGTTAAGACTATTTAAAATATTTTTAATCTATATTGTTCATATGGAGGCCCAAAATGTGGTTATTTTTAGAGAAACATGAAATTTTTCAAATTCAAAAAGGTGGTTAATTATTTTTCCATATCTCTTATAATAGATCTTCTCTTTCCATAATCTTTTATATAGATAAATTCAATAAATATCTAATAAAACTTTTAATTCATTCCAACTAGATATAATATTATTTCCTAGCCCAAATTTGATATACAAGTGTTATTAAAAAAGGAGGGCCCAAAACCCCATGTTGTATTTGTTATAAATATATACCTTGGAAACCTGGTGGGTATGTTTGGGAAGGAAAGTTAAAATATTAAATTTTGGAGAGTTAAATGGTTCTTCTCATAAGCCTAAATGTTTTGGATCTCTTCAGACTCATAGGGAGACCAAAGATAAATAAGGATATTCACTTAAGATTCCTCATCCTATTGATGATGATTTTAATAGTGGGTGACTATTCTAATGGAGTTACACACATTTAATGTGTTTTCATAACTGGTATATTTTTAAATTATATTTTTTATCAACAACATAATGTTTTTTCTACTTGATATAGTTTCTGATTGAACTATTATAGTGAGTTACTTTCAAAAAATTTATCCTTTCACTTAACTGATTGGATATGTGATTTCACATTTGATACATATGTTATCCAACTTGGAAAACATAGGATTCCATTTTATCCCATACACATTAAATTATTATGTTCTTTGGTATCAACCACACTATGAAAAATATGAGGAATATAGTTAAACATATTTTACACAAAGGTCCATGTCTAAGTGCATCATTTCAAGGGGGTAGAGGGTAATCATGATTCTGGTTAGTCTCATCTACATAATTACTCTAAACATAAATGAACATCTAAAATAAATAAACTATTCAAATTAGTTTGTATTATTTCAATTATTTACTTCTACTTCTCTAAAAACCCACATATTTTCATAAAGTCAGAAGTTTAATTCATGTTTTTGTGTTTCTTTGTATTAATTTTATAAAAATTCAAAGTAACCTATTTTGGTTACTCTTTTATAATAATTATTTATAAAGTTAAACTATCCTCCATCAAATATCAATAATATATGATGTAGGGTCCAGCTTATACTATAACTCAGATTTTAAAACCTAATAAATTTGACATTTCATGAATTCATGATCATATTTTATCATCATTTCATAAAAGAACCACTAATTAGAGTTACCATTTTTTATATGTACGTCATCTATTTTATAAATTTTTTTTCTAAATCCCTTATTTTAATATATAATATTTTTTTTCTTTTTTTGGTTTTAGTATGACATAAGTTTCTCGTAGAGAGATACCACCATTCAATCTAAAGACACAGAAGATTTTGCATCATCGATACCAAAACATACTAATCAACCCATTGAATGAAGTTATACCACTAATCAAAAATCCTATAAACACTTATTAGTTTTGAAATAATATTTAACTAAAATTAATGTTTATTGCACGGATAAAATTAATTGTAAATTAATTTAATTAACCTCATCTAATGTTGAATATCAACCTACCTTCATCCAAATCCAATGGAAGGCACATAATATTTAACTAAAATATTTTTTAATTCACATGTTAACTAAAATTCCATGGTCATCTAGGGGTGGTCCTACAAAAACCCTTTAGGAAAAAGATGAAATTTTAAAATAAAGAACCTTTCACTTTTCCCTAGAATAAACTATACAATATTATATTTAGAATGTAAAAACCATAATTATAATCATCAAAGACATAAAGTGAATCTTCTTATACTAATATGCCTCACTCTCTCAAACTAAAATAATAAGACAAAAACTGAAGAACAAGAAAATATTAAGGTGAAACACATCATGAATATTGTGAATGATTTAAAATATTATATTTATGATTTACATACCACAAAATAATTGATTCACTACTAATCTAATATTTTTATAATGGAATAATCCATAAAGAACATAGTGTTATTGATTTAGGAGTATTTGGTTCCTTATTATAAAAAATTTATTTATTGAAATTATCCTCCTATAAAATATAGTGAAACACTCAAAAGTTTATTCCATGGTCCAATTCACCCATCAATGGATTCCATGAGGTGAAAAGTTCCAATTTTAAGAAGAATGTGGGCACAATTTTTAAAGAGGTATGTACCCAAATTAGATAAATTTCCCTTACATATGAGCAATCCTAACCTGCTACTCTAATAAATTGTGGTATTTTTTTCTTTGATGACCATTATTATGATCAATATCCTTAATTAGAGAATCCTATGGGATTTTTCAAACAGTCATTCAATGTCAACTATACCAAAAAATCTTTAGTAAAGAACATTAATGACTTTTATAATATAATTGGATTGAAAATCAAGACTTTAGAAATTGGGGTAATTAGAACCATACAAAAAATTCATGATATCAGTTAGGAAAATTTATTCATCCTAAAAAACTACCTAAAAATCTTAGACTACAACAATGGATATTTCAAAAACCCATCAAAAACCCATCAAAAACCTGATCCTAGCCTTAGAAACAAAAAGTAAAAAAATACTTTCTAATTCTAAAAAATTAATCAAGAATCTATATAAGACCAAAACCCTAAATTATTATGAATCACTAATTAAATAGAGGAAATAAAAATTCCATAGATGGGTATACTTCCATCTAAACCTATAGTCAACCTAAAGTATAAGGTAATTTTTTCTGTTATCACTTTGAAGAGTGATGAATGATTTCATAAAATTATGGTTACTTCACCCATGAATTCCTCCACCAAGGAATATACCTTCCAAACTATATTTAAAAATAAAAATCCCAAAAATTATTCTATGGATAGTAATACCAATAAGGTAAATATAGTTTTCATTGATGATATACCTAGTCTAACCCTTCCTATCTCATTTCTCTAAAGTCCCACCCTGAAAAACAAAAATTAAGAAATTTTAAGAAAAGTGTAGGTTAAAATTATATTGATTAATGTTTTGTAAATAATTCCTTGATACACCATGTTTATATAGGATATTTACACACCCAAAAATATAAATTTAAGGTATTAATGGTTGATCTTAGGGAGGAATGTCTTAAAATTTATCCAACCATCACTTCCCTTAAATAAAAGGATATATAAGAATTCATTATTTCAAGTACTAGAGTTAAGTATTTCTTTTTTAATGTTCGGATTGAATTTAATGCCATCATAAAAATTAATTTTCACAGTATTTTCTCTTTATTTTCGGTTGGAGAGATAAATCCTAAAGTAAAATTATTTCAATCGGAAAACTAGAGTAATTTATACCCTATTTATGTGTATGATGATATTTTTATAAGGGTTAAAAGATTGATTTTTAATGTTTGTTTTATTTTTTTAAAAAATAAAAATATAATTTGATAGTATGAATTAAAAAACAAAAATTATATTGGAGATAACATTCTTAAAAACATCAAGAACCATAATTAATGTGCACAAGGGTATATTATTTGTTGAGTTTGGAGGTGAATTTTTCAACTTTAAGATACTTCATTTCAGGAAGCAACCCAAGGGAAACAATTCCTCTAAGTTAGTTAATTTAATTGATATACTAGTTATCCCCCTAATAATATATATTCTTTCCCCTATCCCAATTTTTAGTTTTCATAATTAATATTAATTCACTATAATGATTCATGTGTTATATGGTATATTTATGCATGTTTTTTAATTGGTGATTTCATATGGATTGAGGAATGACCATCAATGACATTGACAGGATTTAAAAAATCATACTCCTCAACTATGGATTTTACCATTGATATAATTTATGTGATCATAGACCTTTACATTTCTCATTCACTCTCATTGATAAAAAACACCCAAAATTGAAAACTAAACCATTGGATCCAAATTTCAAATATTTAAATCATGATAATGGAAATTTTCTTACATTAACTAGTGAAATTTCACTCCAACTAGAGAATATGTTATAGTTGTATAACCTTTTTAGAGATTATAAATAGTAATTTAAATGGACACTTTCCAATATTTTTAGTATTCACCCATCAATTTTCATGCATCATATATAGTTAAATGATGAGGTTAAAATCAAAAGGTAGGGAGAATAATGACTAAAACTAAACATATTTTATGTATTCAAAAATAAGGTATGAAAATAATTAGTTATTGGAATTATTTATCCTATATCATGTAGCCAATGAGTAAATCTAGCGTAAGTAGTTATTAAGAAAACTAGACTAAAAATCATTAAAATTTATAATAGTGAATTGTTACCAACCTGGGGGGAAATAATAACATATCTATACAGACTATCATCAGCTAATCCAAAACACTAGGAACGATCATTTATAACTACTACTCATTTACTAGATTACGGAGTGGCTAACAAGGAATTCCAACAACTATTTTATCTATAGATATTATATATACTTTCATATTAATATTTCCCTAGAGTATCATGAAAATAAAACCATCACTTTTACCTTTAGAAATGTTAATATAGAAGGACTCCATTTGATCTATGTAATTATCTAGGTACCTTATAATGTTTTTTGGTTAATATTCTTTCAAATTACATGGATAATTTCATATAAGTGTCCATAAATGAATTTACCATATATGGTTCCTACTTTGATGAGTATTTCAGAAATATTAGTATTTTTCATTATCATATTATTAAAAATAATATTTTATTAAATTATGATAAATTAAATTTCATGGTATATAAGGGGTTTATACATAGAAATTTCATTCCTAAGTAAGGTATCCAAATTGATAATTCAAAATTGGAGGCAATTTATTCACCATATTTTCCAAGAAATGTGTGTGATATGCAGTCTTTCCATGGTCATGATAGTTTTTATCATTATTATATTTATAAATTTATTAATATTTCACTTTCCCTCTTATAGTTACTCCAAAATATGTATTTTTTATTCATTAAAAAGAATGAGAATAATTTTTTAAAATGTAAATTGAGTCTCACCTAAAGCCCAACAATCCAACCACCTTAGAGGAATTTTCCATTTTATGTCATGTGTGATTATTATAACTATGTTGTTAGAGAATTCTTATCACAACATGATAATAAATCTCTACATTTTATTTAATATTCCTCAATTACACTGGAGCCTTCCCCGAAAAAATACACTATAGTTGAAATAAAAATATTTCTTTCTTTTACATGATAAAAATGAGTTCAAATATTTATATTCCAACTTCATTTTTTATTTTGACTATAAATACATCTACTATGTTCTTATGAAATTGAAATTTAAATGATATCTCATTCACCATATTTTAATACTTTATGAATTTAATTGAGAAATTATATATAAGTATTTTATAACATGGCACAATGCATTATCAGTACGATCCTTTCATCCTCTAATATTGACCAATCCCCTTACATTTTTATAAATTGCATGTTTCCAAGTGATAAATTATACTAATTTAAATATATTATTCCATGGAATAATTTTTTTTAAATTATTTGGTAACATCATTCATTCAAACATATTTTGATAAAAAATAAGTTTGACTTTTAAAATATGAGTCTCATTAGTATATTTTTTGTTAACCCTTACTTATGGTGCACATGTAGTGATAAATTACTAAGTAATGGTATTCCTAATAGTAATTTTCAGTATATATTTAAATTCTGTCACACTCTATTATGTGTTATAATCTTTAATCCCCAACAAACTAATCATAATGTTTTTTTATTCTGGGATATTTTTTTGAAAAAATTAATTTTATAATACCTATGGTTTTTTCAAATATTTTAACCATTATCCAAGGATAAATAATGTTTCCAAGAGAAATGAAATCCAAAAAGAAAATATTTTTATTCCAAAAAAAACATTGATGTTCTATGAATTGAATTCATGGTTACATTTAATAATTGATTTTAAAACTTATTAAATATTTTTGTAGTTGATTATGTGTCTACCTAGATAGAATGATGAAAAATAATGATTAATGAATCCAATGTTATTTTTTATATTATTAATAACCCAAATAAATTTTAGGTTTCAAATTACTATTTTTTCATTAGTGAGCTTAGTTTTGGGTTTATTTTACCACTAAATTAGATAGATTTACATGAAACCATATCATCTAGATTTATAAATAATTTTCCATTACCTACATATGATGAGAGATAATCATATTGGGTCATGAGAAAATGAAATTCTAATATTTTAGTTGTACATTCTCAAAAGAAAATATATAATTTGTAGTTAGAGGAAAAATGTAAAAATGTATATGAGAAACATGGAATCAATAAAGAAGGAACTATGGCCACTCATGACTAAACAATCCTTAATATCCCTTTTAATATTAGTGATAATGTTCTATTATTCAATGAAAGGATGAAGATTATCCTTGGTAATATTTTCTATTACAAGTTTGGTCCATATATTATAACCAATGTATATCCTTTTAGGGTTATAGAGGTAAATAATAATATAACCCAAGATAAAATCAATAACAATTAGTACCAGTTGAATCTCTTTCATAAAATCATTATAAAGTCTTTAATGAAGTATTTTTACATTTAGGAATATATTTATCTATGAAACAATTAGGTTTTATGATCCCTTATCATATGCATTATTTTTTTTATTTTGTGAGGAAAATGAATATTTTAGGTGTGGGGGGGGGGGGTACATCCATTGTTGGTTAGGTGACTAATGTGGTAAAAATAGATAACCCAAAAAAAGGAAAATATTTTTTACATTTTTTGTTTTTTAGACATTTATAGTCACTATAGTGTGAAAAACTCAAAGAAAATCCCTGGTTGGGAAATTTTTTAAATGTTTATATTAAATTTATATTTTTAAAATTTATTAAAATATTAAATGTGAATTTATTTCATTAATACCGAGTGATAATGAGTAATAATTACAATTTTATGATTGATTATAGTAAAAATGGATGTATCTCAATGATATGATTGGTTGTATCTTTATGAAACATTTACGAAGATAACACCATCCATGTGACATTTTTATGGATTAATTATATAATAAAATATCTCCATACATCATTACATAAAATCATTAATTTAGAATATTTCTTACTTAATTTATAGTATATATAAGTTGAATTAATTTCAATTGCTTTTAACTAGAGTATTTTCTAAATTCTCATTTCTTATACAATTGATTTCATTACTGTATTAGATTGACCAATGGTTGACATCTACTGTTTTTGTTAAAAAAAATTCATTAAAAATTATAAAATAATAATATTAAAATAATTTTTTTTGGAAAGAATCAATTAGTTTATCTTCAAAGAACGCTTCAGTTATTCAGTTTTGAAAATTTTGCTGCAAAGTGTAAGAATATGTTCAATGGAAAATAACTAGGTATCCAAAAAAGTTTTAAAGTCACTTATATATATAGAATATAAAGTGATTATTAAAATGAAATGATTATCCCACATATGTAGGGATTTAGTATCATTGTTAAATCAAGAATTTCATTTATATGATTAATACCATGCATCTCCATGAATTGTTTTTTGATATAATTTAAACTACAATTATTTATATCTTATAGAAATTAAAATTTTTGTGTAGTTATTAAATTGTTTGCATTGCTACCATGAATTGAATTAACTTTGGATGTTAAATATTCTCCAACTGAGGAATATATTCTTTTATATTTTATAATAATTGTTTGAAATTAATGAAATATGATTTTACCATAGTAGGAAAACGTATTTGATGTTAGTGTGCAATTGTATTGTAATTCACATTTTTTCTTTCACCAGTATTTTAATGTTATTAAACATTTTCTTTGTTTAATTTAACAACAAAGTATAAAAGTTAAATTGTTTAATAATTAATTTAATTCATCAAAAATAATATTGAAATATTTAAATTTACTTTTTTTTCATGGTAGTTGGAGGTGGTTTCGAAATCCTGACATGAAATTCTACCAAAATAAGCCAATCTTTTCAAAATACCCAGTATACAAGTGGACTAAAAATGATAATAAAAATGTTTTTCTCGTCTAACGTATCTCAAATTTGTTTATATTAACCATGAAATTGAAGGAAAAAATATTTTATAATATCCTTAATCACATTTTATCTATTTGGTTTCCTAAAAAGACTCATCTTTAGGGAAATGTGAAACTTCTCACAATCAAGAGGATATCATAGAATTTTGATCATATCACTCAGTCTGAAACTCTAATTTATACCAAATTTGATCGGGATAAATTAAATAAATTTATAATAAAATTTTAATTTCTTATAAATAGATATAAGAATATATCTTATAATAAATATATGTAAAAAATGGTACTATAAAATCAAGTTACCAAAACTATAATTCACATTTGAAATAAATTTATACCTTGGCTGCCTAATTAATAAATTTGAAAAATTCAATAAAAAATTTCCTTGTTGTTAAATAAAACTATTATTATTGTAACACTATAATGTTTTGAGATATTTTTCTTCATAGATAGATTTTGGATGAATATGAAGATCCACATAAGCTTCCTTCTACTTTCTATGGCTATTTAAACTATGAGTAGTCATTATGATGGATTTATACATTGTAAAAAGTGTTTTATCACAAAATATTCACACTTTATTCTTAAATTTTATATTTTTTATTTAATTCATGTGTTTTTTCAAGATGTATTTTCAAATTGTAATATTATATTGAGTTACTATCACAAAAATTACATGTTTTCATAACTGGTTGGATTTAATATTTCACATGGGAAACTTATTTTCTAATTGAAAAATATAGGATTATATTTTTATCTAATACTCATTAAATTATTATGTGTTTTGGTATCCGACAATGAATTCCCAAGAGCTGTAACTTAGTCAAATGATGGTTAAAGAAATGTATTTATCTATGTTCATCAATTTTAGGGGCTTGAGGGTAATTGGGATTACAGTTAACCTCAACCAAAAAATTAGTCCAAAATTAAATGAAATTCTGTGAACAAAAAACATCAAATAATATGCATTAAAATTTTAGGGATTAGTTTCTCATACCACTCTTTGAACCCACATTAATTTATAAAATTCACAAGTTTGGTTCTAGTTTTTTTATTTATTTTTCTTGAACCATTTTTGAAACCCCAAAATTATTTTATTTTTTATTAAGGCTATCTAAAAAATACATATTATCTCTTTATAATGTTCATCAAGCGACAATAGAGGGATATAATATATTATATCCATTATATTAAAACCTAATCAATTTTACATTTTATTAAAGCATGATAAAGAATATTTTAATGACTCAACCCAAGTCTTATGTTGACCAAAACATAATTATCTTTGACTGTACTAGTATTCATCATTATTTATGGATTACTGAAAAGTTAAAAGTGATCTTTTTATAATTGGGGAATGATTTATGTACTCAAATTAGTAAGATATTAAAATTCATGATGATGCTGAAAGTCCATCATAACATGTTCATTCATTAGATGTTTTGAAAATTTAAAATACTACTTTTCATTAAATGATAGTTCTTATACACAATGGTTCCTATAATATTAGTAAAATAATATAATCCAATGTTTTAGTTTTATTTGTTATTTTGACCCCCTAAAATATTATTCAAACATGATGAAATAATAACACCGGTATATCACATATACTCATATATTTTTATGTTAATGGAATACCATATATATATATATCTCCTCTTTAATCAAATGGGAAACAAAACTATACATTTTTGTGTATGGTCTACTACCACCTTACAGACAGATGTAGCTCTTTTCCATCACCACCTTTCATGGATGGTTATAAAGAAAGAATTAATTTCTATATATGATATTAATGACATATTTATCATTATTAAAAGATAATACATCATCTGATTTCTTACCTATCCATCCATTTAAAAATGATAATATTATTCGTGAATATGAGTGGACTAACACCTCCAAGAATCGATATGATTCGTTTTCCATCACAACATCACCTAAAAAATATATATAAGTTAGTTTAAATAAATAATTTTTTATTTATGATAAATTATCATTATTTAAATATAAAATAATTATTTCCATCATGATCATTGAAAAATATAAATGTCACTCATGCATGTGTATGACTTATCATCTCCATGATTGTAACACAATTCATTTTTCATAAGAAATTTTTATTCTTGGTTTTAAAATTAGAATTTATGTTTTAAAATAATAATTATGTAATTATTATCATTCTAGAGATGAAGAAATAATAACCTAATTTTTATATTTAATGTACAAATGTAATTTTGTAAATATGAACCGAATATCATCAAAACACCTAACATGAACATAATTGATTATATAATTAAATATAACATGGAAATAAATAAAATAAAAGTAATATTAAACATGAAAAGGGTTATTAATCAAATAAATAATTAATATTATATTATTATTTGGGAATATAAATATTGTATGTCACAAGTTGGACTAGATATAAGAGATTCTATCTAAATTTCCTTTTATTGGGGAATATTTTAATGTCCTGGTTAGTATGAATTTTGTACTAAAATAATTTTATGTATAAATATTAAGTTGATTTTTTGAAACACATTATAAGATAAAATATTTTTTTATTTTTTATTTTTAGTTTAAGGTGATTAATTATAATTTGGGAGACGTTTTTTGGGTTATGGTATATATAAATTTTAGGTTTAACAAAAAGGATGATTTGAGAAGAATGTTGTTATGTTTTTGGACATGAAATATGAATGGTATGAGATAAAAATTAATATTAAAGCATTATTTAATTTCATGTTTATTGAGGTTATTTTCTACATTGGTTAATATAATTACGGAATGATATATGGTTTTAATAAAATATTTTAGAGATTAATCTATTATTTGTTCCTATTAAGGTTCGTTCATTTAGGGTATTATAAAAAATTTGGTTAAGAATTATAGTTTTAATGAATGCACGAGGAACAACTTTTAATCCTTTTTTGGATTATGTGATCTATTAGAAGTTTATTTTAGTGATTCATGAAATAAAAAACCATCATGAATTCTCATCATTTAAAGAAAAAGATGATACTATAGTGGAATTTTATTGAAGGAGGAAATTATAATTCTCAAGTAAGAATATTTTATTATGTTCTTGTTCTAGATAGGTAATTAAATTTCTCAACTTTAGGAAAAGGATATTAGTAAAAATGTTATCATTTTACGATCTTTTCTGATGAATTGATGATCATTTTACCCATCATATATTTGTGGTTTTGTGGTCATTAAATTTTTCTTGAAAATTTTATATATCACTATATATTAGACCTTTTATGGTATTTTTCTACTCTATGTCCATATTTTCTCTTCCCCTTATTTTTCATATTGGGAAACCTATTTATGTGATATTACATATCACCTTAATACTTATCGTTCCCTATTTTCAATAGAATGATTTGTTAAACCTTTTTATGGGGCGAGTTTTAAAAAATTTATTTTAAAATTTAAAGAATTTTATTACTGAGAACATGTAAAAATTGTGAGGATTTATTTTATTATGGGGGGACGTAACACCTTGATATTTAAAAAGATCATTATGTCCAATAACATATATGACACACAACACTGATCATAAAAAACCATGACATACTATTATTTAAACACATTAATTATATAATAGATATATATTTTTAGTGTATGAAAAAAATGAAGACATTATTGAATTTATATAATGATTATGAAAGAGGAACCTAACTTTTAGTATAGACATTTTATTCTTCAAAATTTGATTTACTAAAACATAGTTTTAATTGCTTCTTATAAGAAAATATTATAATTATTTTATATAAATATTAAAAATATTATATAATAAAAATTATATATTTTTTAAATCATCCTTTTAAAAATATCATAGAGTAAAAAATTTTGCTTTCCTTGAAAATACTAATTTTCTAGTTAATGGTGAAAATTCTGATGTTTATTACAAAATATATTGTATTTTCAAAAATTTACAAGGTTATCTTTTATTTTAAAATGGTTTCAAAGTAAAATTATATCTATTATATTATAAATATTCTTATTTAGTTCATTAGAATCTATTTCACAGTTTAATTTGGCATAAAAACATGTTCATAAATAGAAAGGAAATTTTTAAAAAATATTTTTTAATGCATTTTTTGTTTTAATCTTACATTAATTTCTAGAACTATTATAAATTGATTACATATTTGGAATTAGGATTTTGAAATATTGTAAATATTTTAATTATATTTTTTTTCATTATGAACAATAACCATAGTATATAATTAACACCGTGGTAAGGTAAAATCGGCCAACTAAGGTTAAATATTGGATGATAAGAACTAAAAAGTCCCTAAAAAATTAAAATATCATATTGGATGATTTATATTTGGATATTTTAATCCAATTATTGAAAATAGGGAAACTTAGTTCCATATGTCTTTGACTTTTGTCTTTAAAATATTTCGGTAAATGATAAATTCAAATATGTACCTTTCTTTTTTTTAATATCTATACTATTTTTTGATTGTGGTAAAAAAATTATGTTTATTTATAGATGGTTATTTTAAACATAAATTACTTTCTTAACATAGTAATTTATTTCTAATTTTTTTTTTGAAATAATTATCTTAAATTATTAGTGAATTCTGCCACAATAATTATTCAATTTAAAGAGCAATAAAACAAATGATTCTAAAAATATAAAAACTAATATAATTTGAAAAAATTAGTAAGTTAAATGAATTTTGTAGAATAATATAACATTTTATGTATGTGTGAAATGATTATATTCTAATTAATTTGTATCTTATTTTTTCGTAGTCATATTAAATGAATAGTTCCTAAAATGGAATTAATGATATTTTATAAAAAAATATTTTATTAAATTATTTAAGATTACTAAAAAAATATATTCATCGAAGTGATTAGTATATGGTTTTAAATATCATAAGTTGTCCATTTATTATAATTTTTTTGTTGATATTATCTTGACCCCTAATGTGTAAAAAACTTTGTTATTGTGTTAATCATCAAAAAGGTTAACAATGCGTTAAAAAAAAGAGATAATAGTGGAAAAAACACACAAACCTATACTTTTTTTTGTGAGATGATTTAGATATAGACTCAAATTAGGTTATAATAAGATCAATTTTAGCCATTTTATAATGGAATTCAATTTATATTAATTTTAATATTTAATAAGTTCCAAGAATGTTTTTGAGTAAAAATAATACAAGAATGATCTACCCTCAATTATAAAAGGGAACTCCATATCCTCTTCTATATAGACCTAAAGATATTTTTTTCCATCCAATACATAAAAAAATCCCATCCTAACATTCCAACCCAAATTATAGAGGTGTTATATTTGGAATGACATCATCTTTATAGGGATTAAGGTGTAAATCAAAGGTGGTTGGCTGGAGAAGATGTATAGATTTTAACTAAATATTTTTGTTTTATTTCTTATTATAAAACCTTAAAATATTGTGAAATTTTTTGAAATAATAAAAATAGTATATTACCTAATCTGATACATTTTAAGGTTGATGTAATACCCTATATCTATTTCCTCTTCTATCAAATAGGATGTGAAATCAGTATTTGTGTGCTTGGAAGACTACCACCTAAAAAACTGATATATATATATATATATATATAAGTTTATTTAATGAAATAATTCGGTATATATCATATAATAAAATTTACAGAAAGATAAAATAATACGTACTTTTTTCTATCATGGTTATTGAAAATGGAAATGTTACTTATTTGTTCATATGACTTACCATCTCCATGATTTTCACCGATTCCATTTTTCATAACAATATTTATTTATCGGTTTTAAAAGTAAAATTTTTATAAAAAAATTATAATTATTTCATGATTATTATTCTAAAGATTATGGATCAATGATCACTATTACTATAGTCAACCAACTGAATCCATTTTGGACATATTAACAAAATATCATCAAAACATTTCACGTGAACATAATTGATCCAATAATTAAATAAAAAATGACAATAAATAAATAAAAATGAAAAATAAACATGGAAAAATCATAAAAAATTAAATAATTATCATATTTTTATTATTTAGAAAGATGAAGAATGTACGTGAAGATTCTGGTCTGAGGTAAGGGATTCCATATTAATTTTCACCCATTGATGAATATTTTAATCATATGATCCTATTTCTTTTATATAGGGTATATAAGGTGATTTTCATATTATATCATAAATATTTCATAATGTTTGGAATTTTATACTTAAATTTAAATTATTTCATCCAAGTTGATTTGACGATGAATGTTCAAAAGTGGTATGGAGTATTCAAACTCATTTTACATTCAATGGGTTATACATATACTTCATTGATTATATTAGGCAATAACATCCCCAACTCAAAATCCACAAAAGCAATGCTCTGAGTTGAGTGGATACAAGACCTTGAGCGTACCTCCCCATATGCTAAAGGTTACCGACTAGCAACGGAGGTCCAAATAGTCAATTGGGGAGACTATTCTTCCTTTTTATTAGATTAATCCATAATAGATGATAAATAAAATAGATGAATAACAACCAATAATACAAGAGTATGCATAAACAACTATTCCCCAAAATGGGGTACAACCGTGTCCAACAATAAATATACCATGCCATACTCCATGTGAAAAAGTGAACAAAACCCAAGATGAAAATGAACTGAAAAATCCCCAAAATGGACTGTCTCCAAGTCTACATCCTCCTCCACAAACACCCATTCCAAAGAAACTCCATATCAAGATCCTTTTCCCTTGTCCTGACCTTCAACCATGAATTCTTCTCGAGTACTCAATGGCGACCCGATCAGGGTGTGAGTACAACTCAGTAGGCCACCACCAACAGTGTCTACAAAATATCTCGTATAAGAAATAGTGCATGAAAAAGGGAAAATGAATAATAAATGACAAGGAAAAGATTAAGTGCTCTTAGACATTCTAGGTCTGTTACCAAAATTTATTACAATTTCCATATCGTACCATTTCATCCCATTTCCCATTAATTACCATTTCCAACCCATTTACCATTGGTTCATCAACACAAAAAGTTTCACAGCTTAAAGTACACAATTACATACATGAGGAAGACACATAGTTGTACTATATCACTAGGACCAACTTCCCCATTCCACCCATATCCTCACTCGAAGCATCAGTTCAGGTGGATGTCATCCATATCCTCACCTCAAAGCATCAGTCCGGGTGGATGAATCTGATAGGGAAATAGGGAATTAGTCATATATCTACCTCGTGCATCTAGGGTGGTGTTTATAGCCTTAGTCCAACTCGACCCGTGGGCATAGAACCTCAGTCAATACCCCACACTACCAAGCTATTTGCACATGTTATACTTATATGTAACCATTAACCATTTACATAATATCACACCCATTACCCAAGGAAAACCTAAACCATAACAATAACATGAGGGTTAACATCGTGCCTCAACCCAATACCACATTTACCACAATTCACACCATTTCTCCATTTACCGAATTCCCTTTTATTATTCTTATCTCACTAAGAATTCATTCATTATGCCTATCTCAATAGGCTTGGTTCATTATGCCTAACTCTCTAGGATTTATTGTTCTACTCTTAACCCACTCTATTGAGGTCTTTAATCATTTCCACATACTAACCCAATATCCCTTAGGTTATTATCAAGCCTAGGTGACCCACCTAGCTTCTAACCCAACCCAAATAGTCACATCAACATCTTTATCAAGGGATCTACATGATTTCATGGCAACATCACTTTCTCTTTACAAAAAACATAGGTCTTGAAAAGTCTGCACACCCCATGGGTGGCCCTAGATTAGTCTCATAACCCTCGATGTGTCAAATGGGGATTGTAAGGGTCTCCATTTATTTTTTAGTAACCATTTTACCTAAACATGCCAAGGGTGATCAAAACATAAAAATATAAACCCAAGAACAAAACCAAACATGCACAAATCCACAAATAAACCATGGGATATAACTTTAAGACCACATACCTCAATTATGTGGGGGAACACACTCTTAATCTATCCTTTAGACTCCACTTCATACATCCCTTTAAGCATCAACCATGATCTCACCTTAAGATTTGAGGTTTAGTGCTTCGGAAGGAGAGGCAAGAAGATACAAACCCTATACTCAAAAGAAAAGAAATGATGGGATTAGATTTAACCGAAGCTTCGATTCACAACCAACAGCACCAAAAACACCTTAGAAACGAGGTAAATTGATCTCTCAGAGCTCTGGGGAGACTTGGTTCATCCCTAGGGTGAAGAGGGGTGAAACTGGATAAAATCGTGAGTTGGGGTTAAAAATTTTAGAGTGGAAAAATTATAATCTTTTATATGTTTCTAGGCCACACGGTTACATGCATGGATTTCCAAACTGTGTGCAAACCATACGGAGGCCACATTCCAAAGTCCCACCTCCCGCATGTTTTCCTCTACTATATGTATGGTTAGAACTAACTTTGCGCAGACCATGTAGCCTCCCTATAAAAACCCTCTTTTTCCATTTTTCAGGTCATGAACCCTGGGAACACCCTCAAGCCTCTTTAAGGAATTCTTTAAACACACAATCAACCAAAACAAGGGATTAAAACTGAAACATAAAAAATAAAATACCTTTATAAGATCTGTGATCTTACAACCTCCCCACCTCATAATGGTTCATCCTCGAGATGATCTCCCAAGCATCATTTAACTCTTGTGGAAAAGAGATAGGGTCGGTGAGCACACATATTTGATTCCCGCTCATACGTTTCTTCTCGAACCTTTCTGTGCTGCCATTATACTCACACTAATGGCACAACCTTTCCCTACAAGGCGTTCTGACCTTGGTCCATGACATGAACTGGATGATCCTCAAAGGACGCATCGACTTCAATCTCTACATCCTCAACATCCACCACGTGATTTTGGTTAGGGGTGATTCCGCAAAATCTATGACACAGGAAAAACATCATGAATCCCACTATAACACTATGGAAGATCCAATCGATATGACACCTTCCCGATCCTCTCCAAAATCTAAAATGGCTCCACATACCTGGGCACCAATTTTCCCTACTTCCGAATTCTTCAGTGAACCATCCTTGGTGACACCAGAAGGAACACACTATAACCCACCCTAAACACAAGGGGTCTACACCTCTGATCTGCATATGACTTCTACCTAAATTCAGCTGTTTCCATCCATCTCCAAATCAACTCTTCTTTCTCTGATGTCTCCTAAACGAGACTCAGTCCCAAAATCTCAAATTCATCAGCCTCTAACAGAAATAGTGAAGATCTACACGACCTCCCATAGAGAGCCTGAAATGGTGCCATCTGGACCATATCCTGAAAACTGTTGTTTGAGGAAAATTCAACAAGGGACAAGTGGTTCTCCTAGGAACCACCAAAAGCCAACACAAAATCCCTCAACATGTCTTCCAAAACTTGGATTGTATTATCTAACTTCCCATTTGTCTATAGGTGGAAACCCGTACTCAAAAAAAACCTATGTACCAAACGCCTTCTTTAACCATTGACAGAATCAGAATGTGAAATGAGGATCACCATCCGAAACTATAGTTCGCGACACACCATGAAATCATACTATTTTCCGAACATACAACTCACTCAACTGATCAACTATGTATGTCTCCTGAATCAGTAATAAATGATCCACTTTCGTTAGTAGATCCATAACCACCCAGTTTGCATCATTATTTCATGGTTTCCTCGGATGACCCACCACAAAATTCATCGTTACATTATCCCACATCCATTATGGAATGGGAAATGGATGTAACAAACCACCTTTTCATTTATTCTCGGCCTTCACCTGATGATAGGTAAGGCACTATTCCATAAATCCCTCCACATCATTTTTCATTTTCGGCCACCAAAATATCTACGGATATCACAATACATCTTGGTAAAACCAGGATTCAATTCCCATTTTGATGCATGGAACTGTCGCATCAACTCTTCTCGCATGCACACTGGCACAACCACATGATCATAAACACAAACAACCCCTTCTACACTGATGGTCCTACAAGAATGTGGATCCCACGATTTAAGTATTTCCTTCAGGGCCAAACATTTAGGATCGTCGAGATGACATTCCTTAACTCGACCCAAAATCTTCAACTCAACTGCCACAAAAGCAATAGTCACCTGACCTTTTTCCTCCCACTACTCCAGGTGCAGCTCTACATACAAATCCATAACACTCCACTCGGTGTTGGATTCCTAAACCACTGGGTTCCGAGTCTTCTTGATCAAAGCATCAACAACACTTTTCCCTTTCCCAGTGTGTATATCATTTCAATGTCGAAAGACTTTAGATACTCAACCCATCTTTTCTGGTGAATATTCAAATCCCAATGTGAGAAGATAAACTTTAGACTCTTTCTATCAGTATACACTATGAACCATTCCCCCAACAAGTAGTGCCTCAATCAATTTAAGGAATACACTACTACAGCCATCTCAAGATCATGATTGGGGTAATTCCTCTCATGGGGTCTCAACTTCCTCGACCCATAAGCCACAACCCGCTCATCTTTCATCAACACATCTCCAAGCTCGATACCGGATGCATCGCAATATAGGACACACTTCCTACTTGGATCGGGTAAGATCAATATCAGAACAATTGTCAATCTCTTTTTCATCTCTTGAAAGGAATTCTCACATGCCTCATACCATTCAAACTTGATTCCATTCTTGTTCATGCCTAACAGTGGTACTTCCAAATGCGAAAAATCATGGATGAACCTCTGATAATATCTAGCCAAACCCATAAAACTCCGTAAATATGAAACAATCTTGGGATTTTCCCATGAAAAAACACCCTGAACTTTCACTGGATCCATTGAAACACCTACGTCATAGATGATGTGACCCATAAAATGTAGTTATCCAATAAATAACTGACATTTTGATAGCTTAGTGTATATCCAATGTCCTCTTAGTATCCTCAAGATGATGTCAAGATGTTGGGCATTATCATCTTCAGCTTTTGAGTACACTAAGATGTTGTCAACATAGACAACTAAAAACTGATCTTGATAAGTGTGAAAGATTTGGTTCAACAATGCCATGAAAACCACCGGTGCATTGGTCAATCCAAAAGGCATCACCATAAACTCAAACAGACCATACCAACTCATTAAAGCTATTATCGGTACGTCAAAAGACCTCACCCTCAACTAGTGATACCCCGATCTTAGATCAATCTTAGAAAACACCTATTCACCCCACAACTACTCAATCACATCATCAATTCTAGGAAGAGGGTACCAATTTTTTACCGTTATCTGATTTAACTTCTGATAATAAACACACATCCTTAATGACCCATCAAACTTCTTTGTAAAAAGAACAAGAGATCCCCATGGAGATTTAGTTGGGATTATGAGCCCTTTATGCTCAAACTCCTCAAGCCAAACCATTAAATCCTAGAGTTTTGACGGTTCCATTCGCTATAGTGGAATAAAAACTCTCTATGCTCCCGATAGAAACTCAATCACGAACTCAACAACCCTCTCAGGTGGGAACCTCGAGAAATCCTCAAGAAACACATCTTGAATCTGATCCACTACTAGAGGGAAGAAAATTATTCCCCTATTTTGTCATCTAGCACAAGGAATGCTACCAAAGACATGAGCCTACCAAACTACCAACAAAATGGTCATGTGTGACCAGCTCAAACATCCATGTAACAGCCGGACCCCTGTTACCCAAAGGCGGTGCATTATTACGTATCATTGGCATGATCACAAAAGATCAAGTATCAAAATATTGATTAGTTTAGTAGCTTTGTAAGAACTAGATACATTCATAAGTTTAAATTACATCATAAAATGGATACTACAACAATATGGTTTCCATAAAAAAACACTAAGATCCCATAGAATATCCCTGCAGGTCAGTCATAAACAACTTCTTCTCATCCTGGGCAAAATAAAACATAGAAGGGGGTGAGCTTATATGCTCATTAAAGATAACAATATAGCAGAAACATTCATAAATAAGCACAAACATTTAAGGAAATGTATAAGACTAAATCAAAAGCCTTTTAAACTTGACCATCAGCATAATATCTAAATGATAAAATCAAATAATACCATTTACTTATTCACATGGATATTATACTAGTCGAATAATCGCATGAAATATCAATATCCACTTTCATAATGATGGGATGCATAATTCCAGACTTTCATAACCACATAGTCAAGGCCTTGTGCCAAGACTACAAATAAGATTTTGTCAAGGCCTTGTCCCAAGACACTAGTTTGTCTCATGAGACCTACCGATGCATTGAGGAGATATAGTTGGATCCACCCATCACATACTAAGTACAATTAACTCCTCATATAAAATGTTTTAAACATAACATAAACATTCGTATTAAAACTAGCATACGAAATGTCAATACTTTATCCACAAACCATGGATGGTATAAAAAAATAGCACATCCACAGTAAAAAATAACTCATTACATACAATATGGAAGATTGTATTGTAACAGATTAACCTCAATTGAAAATAAAAAATGTTTTTGACATAGGTGAAAATAATCATCAAAACTATTCGAGATAAATATCCCTGTTTTTCTTAAAAACATTTCAAAGTCACACTATTTGTCAAGAAGCTGTTTAAAAATATATTTTTGAATCAAAGTGTCCCATACCACTTTGAAACTTTTAAAAGTAATTTTAATTTTAAAACTTTAATTTCCATATAAATAAATCCTTAAAACCATATTTAAAACATGGGCATTAATGATAAATATTTAGAATAATAAATCTTTAAAACTTTTAAAATGATATTTTAGTTAGAGTTACTAACCAAAAGAGAGACACTTGAATAAAAATATTTGAGGTAATAAAAACATTATAATATAATGATAATAAAGGTATTCATGATATACTATGTCAAAGTATAGTATATATACCAAAAAAAAAGTGAGTTGGCGTATAACAAGAAAGAAGACTCAATGGAATGTATGTTGAGATGAAATCCATTATAAAGACTGTATCCTTACGATAAGGATAAATCTATGAGATAATTATGTGTGAAAAATGTAAATACACTCAATATAAATGGATATTGAGTGTAAATCAGTCATAGGATATTCACACATATTCTTGTAAAAACAACACCAGTGAATTGGATTTTTAACTCAATGAATGGAGATAGAGTTAAAATTAATTTTATCAAGTTCATATCGATGACATGAGGATTTATCAACAGTGTGATTGTGTGTCATAAAATTATATCCATAGATATGGGAGTTTAAATTACTACATAAGTAAATTATTATTGATTTCACACATAATCTTGGAGTAAAGTAATCAATAGAGTTTGCGTAAAACCGAATGAGTGGAAATTGAAATTTGAAATTCCCTTAATGATTTGGTAACATACGAAACATAAACCCCATTAAAGAATTATCATACAATGAAGATGTAAAAAACCATAAATTTAATTATATTAAGAAATGAATGCAATCAGGGGTAGTACATACTCCACACAAAAGGAAATATTGGCCAATATAGCATGAATCTCACGAGAATAAAAGTGAGATGAAAAACCCTTACTTCATAGTAATCAAATCGAGTCATACGAAAAATAGTTAATAACCAAAAAGTTAATCTCAGAATACTATGAATATAAAGATAATCATGATAATATATATATCAATTTTAAATACACAATACACCACATGCAATAAACAAGTGGCGAACAATGCAAATATCACAGAATTAAAAGTTAGATAAGAAACCCCTTACTTTGTACTTTTTCTTGGTCGATGGTAGTTTAACCTCCTGTATAATGGTGAAATAATTTTTATTAAATTATATGAGAATCATATATATTAATATGATATCATATAAGATCTTTTATCATTTTTTGGATAATAATATCTTAGTATTATCGTCATTTCGGGTGTTAACGGATTCATTTTCCTTTATATTATTTGTTATGTGAGTCATATTTGTTATGGATGGGATTTATATTATTCATTTCCAGAACGATATCAAGTCTCTAAACATTATTTTTAATAATAAAATGAAAATTATTCTTGAATGGATACGATGGAGAATGAATCGCATTACGATCGTCGAGACGATAATCCATACGTACGCACGAGCGACAATATCATTATTTTGATATTAAAATAATATATAATTAGATGGTATATAATATATAAAGAATAATTATCATGTTATATTTATTATTTACATCAATTAAACATCATTATTATATTCATCCAAATAATAATGTATTGAATAGCAATTACACCACGACGTAGAGACGGTAAGCCATACGTACGCACGTATGGTGACATGTCATTCAAAGGATGGATAGATTAATGAATATGGTTGTACCATAATTATAATAACATAAAATTACATATAATATACTGGTGTTATTATTTTATAATGGTTATAACAAAGAAAGTTGAAGTGGAAGAAGAAAGGATCTTGAAAGAGGTGATGAAATATTTACCTCTTCTTCGGGTTCTTCCTTTTGATTTGATCAAAAGGGCTCCTTAGGATGGATTTTTGACTAATGGAAGGCCACAAGGATTAAGGGATGACATTTTATAGGGTATTTGGGCAGTGGTTGGCCGATCCAAATGGATTTGAATGTGTGAATTAAAGAGAAGGGGGAGTGTCGTTTTATAAGAGGGGTGAGGGGCACTATAGGAAAAGTTAGAAATATTATTTTATAATAAAATAATTTTATGTTTATAATGGATATAAAATGTATTATTTAAATTATGAGGTAGGGATGGGTCTAAAACCACTCATAAAATAGGTTTTAGATAGGTTTGGGTCACTATATTAACCTTATCTTTTATATTTAACTCTTACTTAAATAGTTTGACATTTACCATGTCTCTTTGTATTTTTAAATTATATGGTTAATAATATTACTATATACTTATAAGATAACCCTTAGTGGTTTATTAATGATATAAATATCATTATATAAGTATTTTTTCCAAACATTATATTTTTATGAATAAAATATCAATTAATAATATAATATTTTATTTAAAAACTCTTTTATGTCAATTTTGACACTATTTGGTATTTTGTTTTTTCTAAATTCATAACAGCATTATTAATTCTAAATAAATTCATCTAACCAACCCTGACATGTAATAATAACCTAATAAATTAGTGTAATTGAAAAAAAGTCTCAAATTACATTTATTTGGATATTTATAATATCAAATATTTTAATATTTAATTAATTAGATAATTACTGCATCATTATTGTTTCATAAATAAAATAAATTATTTAATGTCTAAAAAATATAATTAATATACCATTATTTAGGAAATAGTATTATATTTCTAATTAATATTTATAATCGAATTTATATTATGTATAACCCTATATTAAAAATGGATTAGTTATTAAGCTTTAAATTTAAAACTTTTTACTCTTCTTTGTATTAAATAATAATTAATGTCCTAATCAAATCCAAGTGGACCTGAAGGATCATATTTTATTCAGAATGTTTCTTTTGATCTAATTAAACTTATCCAATAGAATAAGGACATGTGTTAGGGTAATAATAATATCATTTTTACCATTAATTACCCTATTTACTTTTAACTGTGGTAAATAAAAGTCAAAAGTTACTATTCACCAAAAATTATTTTTATCTTATTGAACCAAATTTTACATAATTATATCAACCGCGTCTCTCGGATTTTTTAAATTCAATTCATAGAATCAGGAAAATTATGTTTTATTAAAATTTGTGAATGCTCCTAGGAGGTGAGTAAAAGATAGTTAAAAAGTTCAATAAAATTTTTATACATATTAAATGATTATAAACATACGCAAATGAATTAAATTGAAATTATATAGGTATTATGTATATATTTTGACATAGAATAAATTTAAATTAAATAAATAATTATTTAAATAAAAATTCTATTTTAAACTATAACTCGGTGTTTTTCATTATTCATCAAAAATCGAATGTTTGCAGAAAAATACAAAAAATTCACCCTAAGATAATTTCAATATTCTGAATAAAAAATTGAAGTCCATTTTGTAATATAAAATTTATAAAATTTCAAAAATTGGGTATTACAATTCATAACGGCTATTTTGATTGGTCGTGGTTTGTTAGAATCTCGAAGTTGCATACAATGCAAGCTATTACATTATTCAAAGGGAAACGTATAATGGAAGCTTGGGGTGTTACATTATTCCTCCATTTTGGAAATTGTGTCCTTGAAATTTTTAAAATTTGTCTTGGGAACATAATTGAAAGTCCCAAATCGGAAAATGATTCAATAAACTATCACTTTAAAAGAATGAAAGAGAAGTACAGAGGTCACCCGAGATAACCCATACTAAGATTCCATGTAGGAAAACATGGATATGGAATATAAACTAAGTGTAAAGTTCTGATGGAGAGGGATAGAAAACATGATCAGGAGAAATTTAACAACAAGAAAACCACAAACTTGTGATGGGACAAATGGTCATTAGATTCCCAGTAGTAAAAGTAAACAGACAACATTTTTTTGTTTTAATTTACCTTTCATAAATATGTGGAATTTATTTATGAGATTTACTAAGAACATAAAGAGATATACTTACTTTTTATGAAGAGTATTGTTCCTTAATAAATTTATACTACTGACTCTGCTTTTTTTCAAACGATGAGTATTCAAGATGACATGGTCACACCGGAAGATCTAGAATCAACTTCTACAGAATCACATGATCCACAAAGGATAAACTATATATTTACCTTATATTTAGAGATTAATCAAAACCAAAACGGTTATTAAAATATCATATGGTCCCCCAAAAGTATATTCCTTTAGAGATATAAACACTAATCTTAATTTATAAAATTAAACCAACAATACCCCAATGTTAATTAAATACCAGTCAATAAACAATTGTACTTAAAATCTTTTAATATAATCGAAACTAATATTGAATCCCAAAACATAGAAGAATTTGGTTATGTCGTCTTCCACGTTAAATTTCATCTCCAAATGACGTTGACTACTCTTAAAGTCACATACTTATAAGTAATTAACCTAATCACATATTCTCTATTATAGGTTTATCATTTCCATAAATAACCCAAATCACTATAAATCCACAATAAAAACAAAGATAAAAATCCACCATTACTCATCAAATGAAATCTCATAGTATTCTATTTTCCTTTGGCATATAGTGCTCCCAATAGAGTGAAACTCTTCCAAAATAACATTTATCACTTAATCACCAAATCATTTTTCTATACTAAGGGTTTTCATTTGATAAGACATAAGATCACAAATAAAATTATTATTTATCAATAAAATTATTTAACTAAAAATAATTAGTCACACTAACCAGGGACTTCATGTAGTCTAGTGGTTGGTGATAAATCCCAATCCCACTCAGGTTGTGGGTTCGATTCCCACAGCTTTGGCTGACGCGACGGGTTGTCACACGGTCTGTGTGTTGTCCTTTATTAAAACCTATATTTTATAACATTACCAAAATGAGATAAATTCCCCAAAATAACCATAACATAATTTAACTAAAAATTTTATCTCTTACATTGAATTTTCATTTCAAAATATAATAACTTGTGATTTCCTCAAACCGAGGTATCATATAAAACCAAATTGGTTTTTATAACTATATCTAGAAGAGAAAAAATAATTCTTCCTCAAATATCATTTTCACATAACAAACTGCAGGGTTTCAAATAGAAGAGAAAATTATTCCAAATTAATCCCATCATCAAGGAGCACTAATACTTTTAAAAATTTCTCTAACCATTTATTTCCACATAGCTTCTTCTTTGACCAAGAAAATATCCTATAGAATAGAGAATTCACTCAGGTAATGTCCAGGTCCCCTACAATTATGGAAAATTATTGTAAATTGATTCTTGGGACCATTTTTATTTTCTTCCATAGAACTCTTCATTTTTCCCCGGAAATTATTTACTTTATTTCCTTCTTTCCCAAATGGAAATCATTTCTTTGTTCCATTGAGACACTTTCCTGGGTGTCTCCATCCACATTTCCTGCATGATGGAAATTGAGGATTATTTTCTCCATGGTCTCCACTCCTAGAGCTCTTATCATTCATCATTGTTCTCTTCTTTTTTGAGTCTGGGAGTTGGTTGATATATATGTTGTTGATCACATTTTTGGGAAACTGATTTATCATGGATATGATATCTTTTATGCCTATCAACATTCCATTTTTTTGTTATTTCATCCTCTGTTCCCACCTTTTACATCATTCTCTAAGCTACTATGACTTCCTTGGAATCCATCTATTGACTAAAACCAGAAAGCATTGTGTGAGTAACAGTAATCATAAAATCATTTATAGAATATCATGACACCATATTTTCAATTTAGAAACACCTTAAGATTAACTAAGGTCATTTATTCTCATCTTATATTAAAATCCTTCAAATTGGTTTGTAAAGAAAATTTAATTATCCTAAGCATATCCCCCAGGATTGTTGTAACCAAGAGTGCAGCAAGGCTCGTTGTCGTGCACTAGTTCCCATTCGAGTCTAGCTCAAAGTGGTGTTTTCGGGTTTTACCCAGGTACATAAGTTCCAGAGCCGCCACTACAATGCTCATATCCAAACAGGGATTTATTTCTTGGAAAACTCACAAAATCTCTAAAATAAATTTTTTTTAGAAAGTTCTTCTATACTAATCCTCAAATTCTCTCTTAGGGTTATCTGCTCTAATCAGAGTTTATCTAAATCTAGTTTCCAAAGTTTGTACGAAACTTCCTCTAATACCAACTTTAACGACCCGACCCTAGTTACCCAGAGTCGGTGCATTATTACATATCATTTTCATGATCACAAAAGATCAAGTCTTGAAAAATCAATTAGTTTAGTATCCTTGGAAGTACTAGATACATTCATAAGGTTTACATTACATCATAAAATGGAAACTACAAAAACATTGTTTCCATAGAAAACATTGAGATCCCATAGACTATCCCAATAGGTCAAGCATAATATATTTCTCCGCATCCTGGGGAAAATAAAACATAGAAAGGTTGAGCTCATATGCTCAGTAAGGATAACAATGTATCAAAAACTATCACAAATAAGCATAAAAATTTAAGGAATTGTATAATACTAAAACAAAAGCCTTTTAAACTTGAACTTCAACATAATATGGAAAAGATAAAATTAAATAATTCCATTTACATATTCACATAGATATTCTACTAGTCTAATAATCAAATGAAATATCAATATCCACTTTCATAATGATGGAATGCATAATTCCATACTTTCATAACCACATAGTCAAGGCCTTGTGCCAAGAATACAAATAAGATTTTGTAAAGGCCTAATGCCAAGACACTAGTTTATCTCATGATACCTACCAATCCATTGAGGAGATATAGAGGGCTCCACCCATCACTTACTAAGTCCAATGCATTCCTCATGTGAAATGTTTGAAACATAACATAAAAATTCATATTAAAACTCGCATACAAAAGGTCAATACTTTATCAACAAACCATGAATGGAATAAAAAATAGCACATCCATAGTCAAACATAACTCATTCCATTCAATATGTAAGATTGTATTGTAATATATTAACCTCAATCGAATATAACAAAAGATGTTGACATATGTGAAAATAATCATCAAAACTATTTGAGAAAAATATCCCCCTTTTTCTTAAAAACATTTACATGTCACAATATTTCTCAAGAAGCTGTTTAAAAATATATTTTTGAATCAATGTTTCCCATACCAAATTAAAACATTTAAAAGGAATTTAAATTTTAAAACATTAATGTCCATATAAATAAATTCGTAAAACCATATTTAAAACATGGAAATTGATGACAAGGATTTAGAATAATTAATCTATAAAACATTTAAAATGATATTTTAGTTAGAGTTCCTAACCAAAAGAGAGACACTTGAATAAAAATGAATGAGGTAATACAAACTTTATAATATCATGAGAATAAAGGGATTCATGATATACTATTTCAAAGTACAGTATATATAGGAAACAAAAGTGATTTGGCGCATAACAACAAAGAAGACTCAATGGAATGTAAGTTGAGATGAAATCCCTTATAAAGACTGTATCCTTAGGTTAAGGATAATAAAATGACATAATTATGTGTGAAAAATATAAATACACTCAATATTATTGGATATTCAGTATAAATCAATCAGAGGACATTCACTCATATTATTGTAAAAACAACACCAATGAATTGGATGTTTAACTCAATGAATGGAGATTTAGTTAAAATTACTCTTATCAAGTTCATATCGATGGCTTGAGGATTTATCAATGGATTGACTATGTGTCTCAAAAGTATATTCACAGAAAGGGGAGTGGAAATTTCTACATAAGTAAATAAATAGTGATTTCACAGATAATCTTGGAGTAAAGTATTAAATGAAGTTAACGTAAAACCGAATGAGTGGAAATTGAAATTTGAAATTCTCTTACTGATTTGGTAACATACGAAACATACACCCCATGAAAGAAGTATCATAGAATGAAGATTTAAATACCCATACATTAAAGTATATTACAAAATGAATACAATCAGGGGCAGTACATACTCCACACAAGAGGAAATACTGGCCAATATTGCATGAATCTCATGGAAATAAAAGTGAGATAAAAAACCTTACTTCATTGTAATCAATCGAGTCGTCTAAAAAATACTTAATAACCACCAAATAAATCTTAGAATTCCATGAATATATTGAGAATCCGGATAATATATATAAATTGTAAGTACAAAATACACCACATGCTATAAATAAGTGGCAAACAATTGAAATCTCATGGAATTAAAAGTGAGATAAGAAACCCCTTAATTTGTACTTTTCCTTGGTGGAGGGTAGTTTAACCTCATGTATAATGCGGAAATAATTGTTATTAAATTATAAACGAATCATATAAAATAATATGATATCATATATGATCTTTTAACATTTCCTTGTTAATAATATCTTAGTATTATCGTCCTTTCACGTGTTAGTGGATTCATTTTAATTTATATTATTTATTATGTGAGTCATATTTGTTATGGATGGGATGTATCATATTCATATCCAGAATTATTTCAAGTATATAAACATTATTTTTAATCATCAAATGAAAATTAGTCTTGAATGGATACGATGTGGAATGAATCTCATCACGTTCGTGCAGACAGTAATCCGTACGTACACACGAGCGACAAATATCATTCTTTTGATATTAAAGTAATATATGATTGGATGTTATATCATATATAAAGAATAATTTTCATGTTATATTTATTATTTACATCAATTACACATCCTTATTATACCCATCCAAATAATAATTTATTGAATAACAATTACAACATGATGTGGAGACAATAAGCCGTACGTACACACGTATGGTGACATGTCATTAAAAGGATGGATAGAATAATGAATATGGTTGTAACATATTTATAATAACATCACAGTATATATAGGATACTGGATTTATTATTTTATAATGGAATTAACAAAGAAAGAGGAAGTTGAAGAAGAAAAGATCTTGAAAGAGGTGATGAAATATTTACCTCTTCTTCGGGTTCTTCCTTTTGATTTGATCAAAAGGGCTCCTTAGGTTGTCTTTCTAACTAAAGGAAGGAATCTAGGATGAAGGTAAACATTTGATAGGGTATTTTTGTAGGTTTTTTTTGAGCCAAATGGATTTGATTTTGTGAATTTGAGAGAAGGGGGAGTGTTCTTTTAAAAGAGGGGTGAGGGTACCTTAGGAAGACCTAGAAATATTATTTTATATTAAAATAATTTTCGAAATATAATGGCTCAAAAATGGATTATTTAATGTATAAGTTGGTTATGGGTTGAAAAACACTCAACCAATAGGTTTTAGATAGGTTTGGGGTACTATATTATTCTTAGCTTTTAGATTTAACTCTTAGTCATATAGTTTGACATTTACCATGTATTTTTGTATTTTTATATTATATGGTTAGTAATATTATTATATACATCTAAGAGAAACCTAAGTGGTTAGTTAATGATACCCCTATCATTATATAATTATTTTGGACTAACCTTAAATTTTCAGGAAAAGAATATATATTAATAATATAATATTTTTTAAAACAACTCTTTTATGTCAATTTTAACACTATTTGGTATTTTGTTTTTGCTAAATTCATAACAGCCTTATTACCTAAAAACAAATTCATCTAACCAACCTTGAGATTTTATATTAACCTTTAAAATTAGTGGAAATCATAAAAAGTTTCAAATTACATTTATTTGGATATTTATGATATCAAATATTTTAATATTTCATTAATTAGGTAATTACTACATCATCATTGTGTCATAAAGAAATTAAATTATTCAATGTCTAAAAAATATAAATAAAATACCATTATGTATAAAATCTTATTATATTTATAATGAATATTTATAATATAATTTATCTTAGGTATAACCCTATATTAAAAATGGTTTAGTTATTAAGCTTTGAATTTTACACTTTTAACTCTTCTTTGAATTAAATAATAATAAATGTCCTAATCTAATCCAATTGGACCTAAAGGATCATATTTTAATCCTAATGTTGTTTTTGGTCGAATTACACTTATCCAATAGAATTATAAAATGGGTTTGGGTAATAATAATATTATTTTTACACTTAGTTACTCTATTTACTTTTAACCATGGTAAATAAATGTCAAAAAGTTACTATTCAACAAAAATTACTTTTATCTTATTGAACCAAATTTTACTTAATGATATCAACCGTGTCTCTCAGATTTTTGAAATTCAATTCCCAGAAGTGTTGAAATTTTGTTTTATTCAAATTTTTGAATGCTCCTAGGAGGTGGGTAAAAGACGGTTAAAAAGTTCAATAAAATTTTTATATATCTGAAATTATTATAAATTGACTCCAATGAATTAAATTGAACTTATATAGGTATTAGGTGTCTATTTTTACCTAAAATAAATGTAAATTAAATAAATAATTATTTAATTAAAAATCTTGGTTTAAACTATAACTCAGTGTTTTTCACAATTCATCAAAAATTGAAAGTGTTCAGAAAAATACCAAAAATTCACCCTAAGATAATTTCAATATTATGAATCCAAAAATGAAGTCTATTTTGAATGATAAAATTTATAAAATTTCATAAAGTGCGTATTAATATTCATAACGGCTAGTTTGATTGGTCGCGGTGTGTGAGAATCTCGAAGTTGTATACAATGCAAACTATTACATTATTCAAAGGGAAACATACTGTGGAAGCATGGGGTGTTATAATCCCATTATCCTCAATGGACGTAATCTTCACCCTCAAGTGACATGAACAATACCCTTCGATGGTAATAGTCTATGTATTCCCAATACAAAACCAACCAATCCATACCAAATATCAGGTCAAATCCGGACATCTCGAGAATGAACATGTCCCACAGGAAATGATACTCGCCAAATTCCAGAGAATATACCTTACACTGCCCGATGTCTTCATTTTTCACCCTTAATAGAGTTTCAATCGACATCACCCAACCCAAACTCTCTATAAGAAAACCCAATGCTACAAAAACTGAGAATAAATAAAAGAGTGCATGGAGCCATTGTCAAAAAATGTACTGGAAAGCGTAAAAGCTACAAGGATCGTACCTCGGACAGTTGATGGGCTAGAATCGCCATCAATAGGTGCAGACTGAACTGGATGAAGCTGAACTGCCTCTCTTCCCTGGGCACCAACCTTTGTGCCTTACACTGCACTATCCTGCTGACAAGGGTGATCCTGCCCCAGAGTTCTGCATCCAGCGCTCCTGCCAATGCGGCCTGTGGAGCTCCAACTGCATGCCTAATATGGTGAAACTAAACCCTTTCCTCTAATTGGTATCTATTTGTCACCAAAATTCGTACTCTCCTACTGAGGTTTCCTGCAGAACCTCTGTACATATCCCAATATTCCGCACGACCAACACTCAACTGGAGGTCAAGGACACTGGCCACACATGTGCCCCGGCCTGACACGCTGATAGCAGAACACCCAATCAGCAACCTGAGAGGCTGACCATATCTTCTGACAACCTTGAACACTTCCTTCCTACTAAGAACTTCAAAAACAATGCATCCGGCCCTTAGAAGTTGCACCACTTGTCTTCCCTCCTATCACGACAAGACCACTACCTGAATCCCCCTTCTTGTTCCCCTCTGAGATTAACTCTAGATCCACTGCCTCTGTAAACCTATTCAAGTGAATGATATTCACCTTAGACCTAATATCATTTCTCAAACCATCCTAGAAACTCCTCGTAATTGTTTCCCTATCCCCCTCCAACAATATAACAAAGTGTCGCAGGTCATTGAAACAACCAACATACTCCAACACCAACATCGGCCCCTGAGTCAGCCTCATGAACATTGCAGCCCGTTCTTGCCTCAGAGTCTCTGGGTAAAAATGCTCAAGAAAGTCTTCCTACAAATATTTCCACAACATCGCCTAATCCTACTCAGTTTGAGCCAGGATGTCCCACCAATGCTTCACCTGGACCCAAAATATATAATCTTCCAACTTGACTCACTTCCCTATAGGAGTCTCCAGATTATCAAGTAACATCTGGACAACCTATATCCAGACCTCTTTGGAATCTAGCCCATCCTCTCCGGTAATGGTCAGAGGGTGCTGTAGTTGAAACTCTCTGGTCAGCTCAAACATACTATGTGTGACTCGCCCTGGGTCCAAATCCATCATCTGCATAAAACAATCCATGTTCTCTCGGAACCTCTCTTCCCCGCTTTCATGGATCACTACATTCTCTTTCCCTTCTACTGGAGGAGTTTTCTCAACATCATCCTCTTTTTTACCAACTATCACTCGATGTTGTGGTGGAATTTTTCTACATTTCAAAGAATGATATTTAGAATTCATACCATAAAACATTCAAAAATTCAAGACAATAAGGCTCTTTACCAACCACAAAAAACCTTAAAATTCCGAAAAAAACACCACCCCAACCATCCCTACTGTGGGTCATTGTCGACAAGGGAAAAAACCATGAACCTCCAAAAGGCTCACAAAACATGTTACAACTACATTTTAATTCATTACAAACACTTAATCACACATATTTCATTAATCCTCACTTATCATTATTTTTTCTTCACCCCTTTCATTATTTCATTTACAGAATTTTCCATTTTCAATTATCAAAATGCATAGTGCATCATATCATTCATGCCCACACACCGAACCCGTGTGTTCCTACCATGATGCATGACACCTATCTCTCTAGATGCCTAAAATGATGAATGAATGAACAACCTCATGCCATCAAGGCCATGAGATAATTATCATAAAACAATCACATCACACCACATGTGAATCACCCAATAGTGAAATATCATCAACTATAGCATCGCACAATCAAGAATGACAATCCCCACCCTGGGTGACTTGGGGGTTCCCTTGTACATGGGTTAGATACTCCCAAACACAAGCTCATTACCAACGCCTGAAACATCCTAACCATGTCTGCCATCCAAAATAACAAACCTTCAGAGAAGGAGAAGAAAATAACTCCTTCGATAACAATTTTTAACATCCCCAACCTGGAAGACACTAAATCGGTGCTCTGAGCCAGGTGGTTACATGACCTTAAGCACGCCTCCCTTTACGCCAATGTTTTCCAACAAGTAGTATGGGTCTAAATAGTCAATCAGGGATACTATGCCCCCTTTTTATCAGAGTAATCCACAATAAAAGATAAAAAATAGTGGAATAATAACCAATAATATTATATTATTCATAAACAACCATTCTCCAAAATGGGGTACAAGTGTCCAACAGTAAATATTCCATTCCATAATAAAAGTGAAAAAGTGAACAAAACCCATAATGAAAACAAATGGAAAATCCCCAAAATTGTCATACATCAAGTCTGTGTCCTCTTCCACAAACACCCCTGCCAAAACAACTCCCTAGCTAGAACCTTTTCCCTTATCCTGACCTGAAAACATGATGTCTTCTCGGGTACCCAATGGCGGCCCGAGTACGGTGTGACTACAACTTAGTAGGCCAACCCCAATGGCGTCTAAAAATTATCTAGTAAAAGAAACTATGCATGAAAAAGGGGAAATGAATAATAAATGTCAATGAAACAATTAAGTGATCTTAGCCATTTTTGGTCCATTACCAACATTTATTACCATTTCCATATCATACCATTTCATCCCATTTCCCATTACTTTCCACTTCCAACACATTTATCATTGTTTCATCAACCCAACAAGTTTCATGAATTAAAGTACACAATTACATACATGAGGAAATCACACAGTTGTCCAATCTAACTTGGACTGAATTCCTCATGCCAACCATATCCTCACTCGAAGCATCAGTTCGGGTGGATGTCAACCTTATCCTCACCTTAAAGCCTCAGTCTGGGTGGATGAAACCGATAGCGAAACAAAGCATTAGTCCTATACCTACCTCATTTATTAGGGGTGGAGTTTAGAGCCTCAGTCCAACTTGAATTGTGGGTGTAGAACCTCATCCAATACCCCACACTACCATGCTATGCGCACATTCTATACATATATGTAACCATTAACCATTTACAAAACATCAAAACCATTTTCCTAGTCAAACATAAACCATAACAATAAAATGAGGGTTAACATTGTGCATTAACCCATTAACACATTTACCACATTTCACACCATTTATCCATTTATCCCAATTCCATTTTCTTATTCTTATCTCACTAAACATTCATTCATTGTGCCTATCTCACTATGCTTGGTTCATTATGCCAGACTCACTAGGCTTCATTACCATTCTCATAAACCATTCCATTGTGATTTTTAATCATTTACACATATTAACCCAATTTCCCTTATGTTATTATCATGTCTAGTCACCCCACCTAGCTTCTAACCCAACACTAATAGTCACAGAAACATTTTTATCAAGGTCCCTACTTGATTACATGATAATATCACTTTCTCTTCACCAAAATATGAGGTCCAAAGAAGTCAGCACGCCCCATGGGTGGCCCTAGATTAGTCTCATCACCCTGGACGTGTCACATGGGGATTGTGAGGGTCTCCATTTACCTTTTTAGTAACCATTTTACTTAAACATTTCAAGTGTGATAAATACATACCAAGAGACACCAATGAAAAAACCACACAAGCACGAATCCACAAATAAATCATGGGATAAAACTTGTAGACCACCTACCTCTATTATGTGGGTGAATTTACTCTTAATTGAGCCTTTAGACATCACTTTAAAACAAATTGAATCTTTAACCATGATCTCACCCAAATAGTAGGCTTTTAGAGCTTCGTATAGAAGGGAGAAGAAGATACAAACCCTAAACTCAAAAGGGAAGCAATGATCAAATTATCCTTACCCGGATCATCGATCTGTATCCAATGACACAAAAAACGTCTTATAAATGTGGTAGATTGATCTCTTGGAGACCATGAGATATATATTCGTCCCTAGGGTAAATAGGGGTGGAATGTGAGGAAATCCTATTTTGGGGTTGAAAATCCCAGAGTGGCCAAATTTTAAATTTTTAGAAGTTTCTAGGCTGCATGGTTTACCCGCACGGTTTCCCAAATAGTGCACAAACTGTGTGGAAGACACTGTCCAATGTCCCACCCTAGCACAGTTTCTTGGGGTGTCCACAAATTTAGAACTAACCATGTTCAGACCATGTGGCCTATGTGGAAAACCCCTCTTTCTCCATTTTTCATGTCTTGAATCCTCAGAACACCGTAGAGACTTCATAAGGACTTTGTTAAATAATTAATCAACAACATAATGGATTCAATCCCAAACATAAAAAAGAAAATAACATTCTAAAACCCAGGATCTTATAACCTCCCCACCTCATAATGGATCGTCCTTGAGAGGATCTCTCAAGAATCATTGCACTCTTGAGGGAAAGAGATCAGGACACAGAGCTCGCATATCTGATTCTTGCTCCCACATTTATTCATGAACCTTTCCATGCTACCATAGTACTCACACTAATGGAAAAAACTTTACCCTGAAAGACATTCTCAATGTGTTCCATGAGACAAACCAGATGTTCCTCGAAGGACGCATCAGCCTCAAGCTCAACATCCTCAACATCCACTATGTGAGTTGGGTCTGGTTGATTCTGCTGAAGCTGGGACACATGAAAAATGTCATGTGTCCCACTATACCATTGTGGATGATCCAATCGGTACACCACCAGCCCAATCCACTCTACAATCTCAAACGGCCCCACATACCTAGGAAACAACTTCCCTGCTTCCAAATCCCTTGGTGACCCAACCATGTCAAAAAGAGAAGGAACACACTATCACCCACCCTAAACTCTAGGGGTCTATGCCTTTGATCTACATACGACGTCAGCCTGCCTCGAGCTGTTTCCATCCATTTTAGAATCAACTGTACTTTCTCTGAAGTCTCATACATGAGACTTGGTCCCAATAACTCATATTTACAGGCCTCCAACCAACACAGTGGAGATCTACAAGGCCTCCCTTAGAGATCCTCAAACGTTTCCATCTGGACCATATCTTGAAAACTATTTTTGTTGGAAAATTAAAAAAGCGATGGGTTATTATCCCAGGAACCATCAAAATCCAACCAACAAGACATCAACATGTCTTCTAACACTTGGATCAGAAAATCTGAATGAAGATACTTATGTGGGTGGAAAACCATACTCAAAAGCACCTGTCTACAAGGAACCGTCTGTAACCCTTTCCAGAAGTGCGGTCTGAAATGAAGATCAAGATCCAAAACTATAGTTTGTGGAACTCCACAAAACTATACTATTTCCCAAACATACAACTCACCTAACTAATCAATTGCGTATGTATCCTGAATCAGTAAAAAATGAGCCACTTTTGTTAGTCGATCCACTTCAACAAAGATTGCATCATTCTTTCAATGTTCCCTCAGAAGAACCACAACAAAATCCATCTTCAGATCATCCCACTTCCATTTTGGAATGGGAAATGGATGTACCAAACCACTGGGGCGTTGATGCTCGGCCTTCACCTGTTGAAAGGTAAGGCATAGTGACACAAAGCCCGCAACTTCCTTTTTCATTCCCAAACACCAAAAAGTTCTATAGAGATCACCATACATCGTTGTCACACTAGGAGGCACTTCCCATTTTGTTGCACGGAACTCAAGCATCAAATCTTCCCGCATGCACAATGTCACAAACACATGATCATGAACACAAACAAACCCATCTAAACAAATTATTGGGTTCACTTACATACATGAGATATAATAAGTGAAATTGCATGCCCGCTGATGTTCACATACATGGTGTGAGTACATTGAGGAAGTAAGCACTGCCAAATACAACAACTCACACATGAAACAAAAAGTGGTTGTATGGTTAAGAAGTTGTTTGTATATTTACATTTATAATAAATAACCAATCATATATAAGAGATAAAAAATATTGAACCTAAAAATAGAATAATCATTAATCAACAATACTTGTAATAAATAAATTCCACACCTCCCATAGGATCTAAACATATATGTAACTATGCTTGAAATCCATAATAATAGAAACCCAATACATTATAGAATAACATGTTCACCGAGGAATATACAATTCACCCAAGAATAAATAGTTCATTGTAGAATATCCTATCTACTACGGTATATCATATCCATCCTGGAATTACATGTTTCAAAAATAAAAGTCAAGGAATTCCATATCCCATTCCACATTGAATCCTATTTTATATAAAGAGATGATAGGTTATCTTTTGGAACATAACGTTATATTGTGACCAAAAAATGATATATATATATATATATATATATATATATATATATTTGGTCAGGTATATCATGGATTTTATGATCTACAAACATAAATATATAATTTGTAGTCAGGGTGCCCATGCTTGTGGTTTGTTGGGGTACCCACATCCAACCATTGTCCACTCATCAAGGAATTACTCACCACTTACTCAAATTTTTTAATAAAACATGTACAATAGTGTCATATTATCTAGCATGAATAACAAAAATATGGTTTGTGCATCACCCTGGATGATTAGTGGAACCTTCATAAGAAATTTATAACAATGAAGGAAAGCATAACTCAATATTATATGTTTCCGAAGAATACTCCATAGGATGAACCAATGATATGGAATATCATTCACTACTACATAATTGGTCATTTTTAGGACTAAAATGGTTTTTATCATCATTAACAACCGAATCAATATTAAAATCCCTTGACATTTCTCATCACTAAAAAGGCACTGATAAATGGGTCCATTACTAGGACTAATCAGTGGTCATGTTGTAGTGTTCTTTTATAGAACACTATAGCACAAGTGGAATGTGTTGTAACAACACACCACAACACCACAAACACCCCCCAGATATCAAAACAATCAAGTACAAATATATAATTTCAATTAAATTTAATTTCAAACAAAAAATCAAGAAAAACAATTATATATTATATACATTTAAAATATTGGTTTATACAATTACATAAGTGAAAATTATTACATACATTAGAAAACATCAATGTTCTTTGTCTTTTGATCATGACCCTGACTCATGCTATTACCGAACAAACCATCCCTGCTCAAGCACCTGTATAAGAAAAAAATTCTTATATTAGTAATAACATAAATAAATAAATTAATGTAAAGTGTTAATTTTGAACTAAACTTTCATTCATAATAGGAGAACTATCTATCAGATTGAGTTGTCGTTTATTCTTACACAACACACTATTTATTGTTCGTATTCAAGAATTATCACTATGAAAATTAATTAAATAAGAATAAGAAAAATCCCCTCGATTGTAGCCTAGTGGTTGTGTGAGTGACACTTTTTGAAATAAAATATCGATTTTAAACTGATAATATACACTTTTAGTCGTACCAGGATCATCGTGTATTGGATTGGTGTGCGGCTGATTCATACACCTCAAAAATGTCTTATGGATCATTTCTAGAATGTATCAAAATAATATGAATGTTTTTTAGTTGTTTTTAGTAGTTCATTTTTTCATTTTACTAAAATTGATGTCAATTTTAAATAAAACAATGAACATAGAGTCATACTAGTCACACAATGTGTCATATTGACATGTGTCTGATTCTTACATATCTCAAATGACTTATGGATTATTATCCTAAAGTATCAAAACAATATAAATGTGTTTGATCTGTTAGAGTATTCTCATTGCAAATTTTACTAAAATTGATGTCAATTTTAAATAAAAACACACACTTGGAGTCATATCAGTCACACCATGCATGAGATTGAGATTAATCTGATTCCCAGACATCTAAAATAACATATGGATGTATTTCCAAAAGTATTAAAACAACCCAAATGTGTTTTCTTGATTTTGAGTATGTCAATAGTCTTTTTAATTAAAACATCATTTTAAACTGGAAAGATGCACTTTGACTCATATCGATCACATCATGTATCGGTTTTACATGAGACTTATCCCTATACATCAACAATGACTTATGAATCATTGTTCTAAATTATAAAGAAAATATGAGTACGTTACCTCTGTTCAAATTCTTGTATCTACATGCCATGTCAATTATCTTGATGTTTCCTAAAATTCATATAGTCATATTAACCATGGATTGATAGGAATGTACCATAAATATGTATATGGACATGATTTATTTTTCTTATATCAATCTGTGACACACATAGGGTATATTATGAGTGATTCATGGTCCTTTCAAAATAATTTACAATCATTTATGCATGAATGTATTTTTTTAAAGATAATTTCCATTGAATATAACATTCTTTTATCATCATATGTTTGATATGGTAGTTCATTTTCTTCTGGTAGTACATCAATCAGGATATCATGTTGTTTTTTAGAGCTAGTATCGCTCCATCCATTGTTAGCTTTCAAATTATATAACTTTAATACCGAGGAAAATGTTGTGTATTTAGTAAAACCGGTATTGTAGACGCTAAAATGTCCTTAAAGACTAACAAGTTAATTTGTGTATAAAACAAGACATATTTCGACTTAGTGACTAATTCAGGGAGGAAAGGAAGTGGCATGCGAAAAATACAAAGGGTGCATGAAAAAACTGCTCTCTCGTGCGAAAAACCACAGGATTTGATGGCAGTTTTCACGTGGCGTGGAAACATGTAAGTAGCTGCCACCAGGCATGAAAACTTGTGTGCTTCCCACACCGGGAATGGAATCTTTCGCATGGTAAACATCAGGACCAGATTTTTCTGTGCTGATCAACTTCCATGCAGACCTAGTGTCTTCGACCACCTAAAAATAGAAAGGCTCCCCTTCGACTTCCAGTGGTTGAAGAATCTGAACTATCTCCATCGCGTGAAATCCACTTCTCCAACATGAAAAATATGGCTTTTAGGTACGGGATTTTCTATGATAGGTCTCGCAGTGGTCCACCTTTGCATGAGACCACTCTGGATTGACCCTCGCTGAAGTACTTAAAAGTCAGACCCCTTGTACACAATCCCTTCCCCATGTACACAAAACCTCAACCCCCTTTTGTGTGCAAACCTCTTCAATTGCGAGCACACCCACCCTTTTATTCACAGCTCTTCCAATTTCCTTCCAATTGCATGCAAACCTCTCATATTGCATGCAACCCCCAGGTCTGATCACCGCGGCTTTTTCGGTGCAGTTGCCCCATTTTCACGCAAGTCGTCCTCCTTGTGCGTACTCTTTCACATCAATGTCCCTCCTACTGACATCATCTTCGGGTGCTTATTACACCCAAAACATTTATGTTACATATCCTTCTCCCGTATGAACCTCCATGTTTTTATGAAGTGACTTCAATGTCCCTTGGGAGGCACTTCCCATTGCATTGCTTCACCTCATTCCTCTTCACATAGGGATGTTAAAGGACATTGCTTCTTCACATAGCCACGCTAACGTCGACCCCTCAATTGATAACTCCATAACACACCCTCTCCATAATGTTGTTGATGCCTTCCCTTCCCCAATGTAGGGTGGGTATCTGTTATGTATGTCCTAGGGGTGTGAAGTAAACCCACCTCATCCGAGCCGTAGGATGTTTAACTACCAAGCACCATCGTCCTCAGCACATGATGTTAAACTGTGACCCTACCTTGTGCATCATACGTGGGGTGCCCCATCTAGGAAATTATCTATGCCCACTGCTGTCCACAGGAGTGAGATCATTCCTCACAAGGAATTAGATCATATTTACCGGAGCGGCGTCTATCTACGGGGAAAGGGAAACCATCTTTGTGTAATCCCCTAGCCTTTCTTGTAGGAGGCAGTATCCCTACTCCTCCTTTCTTCTTTAATCCCAAGGACCTGAGTGGGGGGATAGGAATGGGATCCCTATCGTCTTCGATGACAAATCCCTCTCCCTTTGAGCTTTGTCGCCAACTAGCCTCCACCCTAGAGTAAGTCCCATTATCCATCTCCCTGGGCTGCTAAACACGTGTAAGCCCTTGTTTCCTCTTTGGGCTGCAAACCACGTGTAATAATCTGTTTCCTTTTTGGGACACTAACCACGCATAAGCCCCACTCCACTTCCCATGGGCGCACCATTCACTACGTGATCGTCAGGACTTTGCTGCCTCTTGTTTCTCACACTGAGCATGACTCACATGAGCATACAGTAAGCATCGACCATGACATCCTCTCTCAAAAGCCAAGAGTGTAAGCCCCAAACCCCATTCTAAACTACGTGGACATTGATCCTTTCCAAGGAAAGGTACATAGGATGCCTCCCTGAGTTTCAATCTGATAGACATTGGTTACGACTACCTTCACATTGGTTTCCACCATTCCGAACTATGTGGACTTTGATCCTTGACAAGACAAGGTACGTTGGAAGCCTCCCTGAGGTTCAATCCCAATAACTATTGGTTCTGACCACCTTCACGTCGGTTCCCACCATCCCGAACTTCATGCACTTTGAACAATGCCAAGGTAAGGTACATATGACACCTACTCGAGGTTTAAGCCCAAAACTCAATGGTTCTAACCACTCCACATCTGTCCACCCTCATCCTACATGACGTTAAACAGTACACCCCTTTTTCCCGCATGACATTAAATATTACCCCATCCAGTGGTAATCCATTGTGCCCCCATCCAGCTGTAAACCGTTATGCCCCCATCTAGCGGTAAGAGGTTGTGATCACCTACCCAATGGTAAGCCATTGTGAACCTCACATAGTGGTAAGTTGTTGTGAACCTCACGCAACGGTAAGCCATTATGATCCCCATTTAGCGGTATTCCATTGTCAACTCCAGTCAGTGATAAGCTGTTGTCAACCTAAACCTAGTGGTAATCCATTGTGATCCCTCTATTGGAACCCATATCTCAGGTCTGTCCTAGTGGCGTTAGACTAACCTCAGGTTGCTAACCACGCGTAAGCCATAGTATATCATCGGTTCACTATCCTCTATGCACACCCCGATCCTCTTCCCCATCCTAAACTATGTTAACATTGATTCCCTACCATGAGGAAATGGAGGAGGTCTCTTCGAGGCTCAAGCCAAGCATTATCGTCTGCCTCAATTTAACTCCATCTCATTCTCCATCCGCCTCACTTAACCATCCATTATTCATATTGATTCTTACTCGGGCCACCAAATCTCAGTGATATCATGTCAATTCACCTATTCATTGATCATAGAATCACCTGGTAAACTAACCACGTGTTTGCCCAAACATCAGTGTTCCCTCCTGGGGTTTCACCCATCTGATCCACTCTAGTCAGTGTTCTGATCAGTCCAATCAGTATCCAATAGATGTTAAACCTGCGGCATACCCTGTGATAAAATTGGGAAGCTGAGGAAAATATCATAGACCTTCCTATGGCATATAATTCCCCACATTTTATGCGGGATTCCTTTGGATTCCTGTCCTAGAGAATCCCCATAATAAGGGGAAGAAAATCAGATACACCAGTGTTCTAGCATCCAGACATGCTAGTGATGTCCAACATTACTACTCTTCCAACCGAATGTTTCCGCTCTGACTGGACCCCTCGGAATTTCCTAATAGAAGTAGTGTAATTAACTGGTGTCCATGAAGATATGGCATTGGTAAGAGTTTCACGAACAACGTCTTAGTCTATAAGGGAGACTCAGACTAGGTAACGAGTTCCAAAAAGGATTCCATGGATGGAAGAACCGGCATATCATCATCCCGTTTTGACTAAGGAGAAAATTTCCCTCAATAAGGAACAAATTACTCTCACCTTTGGAAAGTAGGAATGTGGGGCAACATCCAGTGCATCTTCATCGTCCTCAAAATAGATGGATGTGCATGCCCTGGTGAAAGCGTCAGAAATAGAAATAGTGAACCCAACATGAGATTTATTCTCCTCAAATGTGGATATTTGTTGCGTTCAGGACATTAGTGGATTAGTGTGTCATCGAATCCATTTATCCGATTTTGGGTCCCACTATGCAAATAGCGGGCCTGGCGTGAAACTCCCCAGAAGTTGGGGCAGTCAAAACGTTGGGCATCTCAGACTGTTATGTTGTCAGCGTGGATCCCTCTTACCAGTCATGGAAGATGGAATGGCGTTGGGGAATTGGATGTTGATTTATTTGTTTCAGCACTAATGGTTTAATCTCCCTTCTTTCCAGGAACCCAGCTGTTGCACTAGGAATCTGATCCCCCCCACCGATGTAGGGGCATGGGCAGCGCCAACGTGAAAATCCTATGTGGATCCCCCATTTTTTCAATAGATACCACTACCACAGCTGCTGGTCACCCATGCCCCATCTCCCCCTTTTAATTCGTTCAATTAAGGGTAATAAATGACCTCATACACCGATATGAGGAGGAGGGGATTTTCCCAAATCGGGATATGAACTTCCAAGATTTTGAGGCATTTGTGCCTCATCACTACTGCTACCCCAAGAGCCGTGTAGGGATCCACTGCTACCTTCTCCAACATAAAATCATTTCAGGGGCCTCTCCTTAGAACTCCTTGATTACTCTATCCCCTATGCCGATTAGGTAGGGGATGTCTTGGCCAGCCCAACCGAGATCTCGTTTCTAGGGCTTCCAAGGAGGGCTCCCACTAGGTCATGATAGTGCTACAACCGTGTCCTATGAGTCGAGGAGTTGGTAATCCATCCTCATTCACCATTCACCCCAGTCTGGCTAACCCGACGCTAGCATCGGGTACAGGCCGAGGAGGATGCCCGCCAAGGGGTGTCAACATCAACTATTGTGCCACCTGCCACCGATGAAATTTATCATCAGCCCCCTTTTTATGCTGAGCATGGGCACATAAATAACTGACTCGGATCGAGGCCCCAACCACCCCATCGACAGGCTGGGCCAACTCTCATTGTGGTCGTCGCAGGTAGAGGCCGCCGCAAACTGACCCACCGCAACGACGCTTGGTACGGAGGCCCTCCCAGTACCACCACCATGGAAAATGAGGGTCCTCCCTACATCCCATCTCGGGATGGAGGTCCACACTATGCTACCTTCAGTCTGGATGAGGGACCTCCCCATGATGGTGACACTCAGTACAAAAGTCTCCTCCGTCCTCATTACATAGGCTATGGGGTCATTCCTCCTACCATAGACAGTCGATATGGAGATGTTATGCATCCAGTCAATCTCTTATATGAGGGGCTTCCCCATGTCCTTACATAATTTGGTGAAGCTCTTCCTCACCTCAATAATTAGAAGAGGGAAGGACAACATCGCTTCACTAGCACCCAGCACGGATGTCTTACCCGTGTTCGGCTTGACCAGTACGAGGATCTTCCTCGTGTGGATGATGCTAGTGGAAACAAGCATGGAGGTCCAAAACCTGCTCATAGTAGCTGTTGAATAGGTCCCACCATCTCCAGCATATCCCACATAAGTCCCCCCCCCTATTCTCTTTGATATCTGTCTCAGTGCTCCTCACACCCCAGCTTACTCAGGAGGAATTCCTCTCCGCCCCATCACAAGTACGACCGAAATTACTCCTTGTGATAGAAATATACCCTATCATGAAAACCCATCTTGGGGAAAGAAGTATGTTCGTCACCGCCATAAAAAAATACTGAGAAGATTCAGACCGAGATCAAACTAGCCTGATTCTCATATTCTGAGTCGGAATAGGACCCAGCGAAGGAACTCTCTCCTGGATCCATTGTGTCAAGGGTCCGGGCATGAACAAGGCACATCATCCTCATACTTCCAGAATGTGAGGTCCATCGGATTATCACCTCCCTCTATAGGTACATCCCGGAAGACAAAAATTATGTGTTTCCTCAAGGTTTGGTCACACAATCGCCACCATCATCTCTAGAAGCACACTATACCTTGACAAGAGATCACAGAGAGATATTCTGGGGACCAATAGTGAACGAGTTGTAGTGTGGTCCACCACAAGAATCCATAGTCCCTGCGCCAGAAACCATGGTCGTCATCCCATCTTACCGCAATGTGGTGGCTATGTCATTACAATCTTCAGAGGATAGCCTGCGATGTGATGGGTTTTCAGCTCGCTCTCCATATTCCCCACCAGCCAGCTGGCCATCTCAACGGTCTACTTCAGTACCGCTACCGGTTCCCCAGCCAAATCCGGTTGATGAGTGGGGAAATGAAGGGCCAAACCCCGAATTTGGACCAAGGAGCCTATGGGATATTCTCATAGCGGACCATTTCCCAGAGATGTTTTGGCCAGTTATAGAGCCAAATTATAGGGTGCTAGAAGCACTCACCCAGGATGAGGTTGGATGATTTCTCTAGACCCTATAGGCTAATCATTTCTGTATCTTTCACCGATGAGTGGCCAACCTCAAGAGTCATGATCACTTCAAATACATCAGCCTATAATGTCATTTGGTTGATTTTGTTGCACTGCCTGTGGCCCAGCTCCCAGAGTCACTAGGCTGCCATTGGATACTCTAACAACGATGCGTCCAGAGCATTAAAGCACTCTGCAGGATAATTAAGTAGGCTTTTTCCCACATATAAATCCATGGTTGGGGGAAGTACAAGGCCCACCATTTCAGTTCAATCTGATGTCAGCCCAATTTAATGGGCGACATAGAGGATATGCCTTCAGAAGGGGTCGCGGTTAACATCGTCGACCTGACCGGGGGTGAGAATGAGCTATAGATTCTTGGAAATGACTCCCCCCTAAGTGAGTTTTACACCTCTTGGATCCATTGGGAAGGATAACACACCATCAGAGAAATCTACTAGGTCTTCCCATGCCCACTAAGGCACTAGTTCTCAGCCGGAATCCAAATAAGGGAAAGGAAGACCTCAGAGCCATCAAACACTCCAAACAATCTGGATCAGTATAGAAGGTGGAAGATGATCCACAAAAATACATTTTTCATCAACAACATGCCGAACACAAGAAGATGGTTGATGACATCCTTGCTAAATGCAATGTAGAGTGATGACCAGACTGCGGTGATCCCCTGTCGGGGTAGCAGGAGAAGGCAGAACTTCCCCTTGGCAAACTGCCACTAGGTGACCCTAACCATCCTTACCACGTAGACATGGTTGAGAATATAACTCATAGAGATAGGTTGCAGTATGTCTCACTGAATCCACCCGACCGGCAAGGCAATCTTCGGGACCCAGCCAAGGTTCCCCCAACTGCTCCACATGTCATTCCACCAGCTGGTCCATGAGTCGTTGGGCCTGCTTATTGTGTTAAAGAACATGTGTATGCATTGGTGTTCAGGGATCCCTGTCAATATAGGAACCCCTACCCAGATGATCCCATGGAGGCATAGATCACTCCCCATAATCGTTAGAAAATCAACAGGTGGCAATCCCGGTTGATGGAAATACATATCCGATGTTGGTGGATGATATTCCATCACCCATGTGTTTCGGAATTCCCACATTTTCCCCCTTAAATGGGAAAGGGGACCCACTGCATCACCTAGCCAACTTTATATCAAGGTATGGACCCATGTTGGGAACTCCAACGTAGTAGGATTCCGCCAAACTCTGATGTTTCGCACAGACATTGGAGGGGTTGGCATTTGTCTGGTATAGCCAGCTCCCCCTCAGATCCGTAGCAAACTGGGAAGACCTCCTTAGGAAATTTCTATACTAGTTCACTTCCACCACTCAGAATACTAGTACTACGGACCAATTTAAGTGCAAGAAGAGGTCTGATTAGCACATTGCAGACTTTTTCACTTGGTGGAAAGGGCCCACGTACTCCCTTGATATGCCACTGACTCAGGAGAAACTAATGACAATGTGTGTAGCTATTTTCAAGACAGAATTGGCGCCCTCTATGATCACCCAGAACTTCCCTAGGGGATTTTGAGACCTCTTTGATAAGGACCAGTGCCTATAGGAAGACTTATAGTAGGCTAAACAGGCCTGTCTGTTACCTCCTGAAATCCCCATGAGAAGGTCTTACAAGGATGAGACTGCCACAGTGTCTCAAATAGAGGCCCAAACGCAACTAGAGTTGCTACCAGTAGATCCATACCCACAGCCTCGCAGAGGCCCTCCACCTCAGGTGCAGCCTCTAGCACCTCAACGCCCACCACAAAATCTGTAGGTGCACCTGCGCAATGCATTGTCACCACCTAGCAAAGATAACTAGGCTCCACCTCCTTGACGTGCTCCTCCAGCCCCTCGTTAGGGTCAGGCTCCAAGGACCCCCTTTCTGGGCAGGAGGTTCTGGACGTACTCGATCAACAAGGTTTAGGTCCCCGGTTACTTCTCTAGTGCCTTGGAGTAGGGGATTGTACGTTTTCCAGAGTGCAAGATGCCAAAAAAGGAAAACCTCGCTGATCTCCCTAATTACTAACCCTATCACTAGATCCTGGAGCACTCCCTAAAATAGTTCTATATATTTAAAGTCTGGCTTAAAGAACTGGTGGATAACAACATAGTCTGGTTATGCCCAGCTCCGGCATAGGTGGCATGTGTCTTCGTAAGGCCAGACAACAGCAATGATAGTGAAGGCGAGTGGCATCAGGTCTCTAACCATGGGTCCCAGAATTATGACGACTGGATGACTCGTAATGCAGTCTCCCATGCACATAGTGTCATCCATTCATGGCAGAATCAGCCAAAGCCTTTAGAAGATGTAGCTACTACTTTTGCATTGTAGGCTCAGTCATCCTCTCCCCAGAAGGGAAATCACCGACAACATAAGGGAAAACAATGCCCCTGCCAGTGACGGTCAATGGAAAGCCTTAGTTAATATTGTATAGCTGGTAAACCCCCACATGATTCCCGATGATGAGGAACATCAGGGGTATCCTCCCAACGTCCTCATCCATTGTCAGTGTCGACGGAGCCGCGGAAATATGGGTCATCGGAGTGCCTCATCCAGTACATCTATCTAGGCTGTTCATGCTACCGAAACTAGGAAGTAGGACCAGCACAGAGCTCAACACTTGCACCCTTCTTATCTGGTGTCACTAGGTCTGCCTTCACCACCGTTCATGTTTTTGGATCAGACAGAGCAACCTCGATTGTGTAATGATCATCCACACTTTTCTATGGACTAGACTTAGTCATCGGGTCCTCATTCAGTAGTCACTCTATAGGCTTCAACTAGTGAGCAGTGGGATATTCCAAGCACTAGTCAGCCACTGGCCCAACTTGTAGGGCTCACCATACCTCCTATCATTGAGTGACCTCATGTATGATTAAGTTCATTCCTAGAATGTATTTATGATGTTCTCTAGCATCTTCCCAACATTCCAGTAAATATATCTCTTATTGAGGCCCTTCTCCAGTCGTCAGATATTTTTTAGGCCCTCGCTGAGCCTTTAAGATGCCCCCTACAGTTTGAGATAGTGGTAGCAGCCGCACAAGCCTTTCATGCTGAGGTGGTCAATAATGATGAATGCCAATCCATTATCTCATTCTCTAGAGAAGATGAAGTATCTCCCATATTGGGACGCATCTTCCCACTCTACATCACTGGCCGATTCAATGGTGTGGAGGTTAATTGTTGTCTTGTCGACACAGACTCTGGAATCCACCTAATTCCAACCCAGACACTGCAAAAACTGGGGTTTTTAGAGGATTATCTGAGTCCCTCTGACCTAAGAATCCAAGGTTCTGATATGACATAACTGACACCAGTTGGAATGATATGCTTGAAGGCCCATTTTGGTGGCCTAGTTCCCAACCCTGAATTTATGGTCATCTCCTAGGACACCACCTACAATGTGTTGATGGGTAGGCCATGTCTCCACCTGCATGCAGCGGTTCCTTCATCATATCACCAGTCCCTCAAGTACTCCATTAATGGTTGAGTGGGAATGATTTAAGGTGACACATCTCCCTTTGCCTCATGTGAATCCTGCTATTTGGCTCTCGACTACTACAAGTGAAAAGACAAGTAGATTCAGGCTAATGTGGTTGACCATGCCACGGTCGTCGATAGCACATGGAAAGATCTAGATGATGCCTTCATATTTCCAATCCATCGATTTAAGGCTACAACTCTGGACATGGTACAATGCTTCATTTTTTCTGGAACGAGGGCAGAACACATTCCCAAATCTATGAAACGTCAAAAGATCACCTCATACTCTTACACAAATCAAGATCATGTGATCTTGGATCCTCCTACTCCCATAAGGTATCAGGATGTCCACCCCATAGCAATGGAAATATGTCATACTTGATTGTTTCACCGAGATGGAATTAACCAGATCAATTCAATGTGCCACAATTGCTTTGATATCACCATGAATGGACCAATGGGCCTAATACCATATGGGATCGGATCAACAGCCTCCATTGCTTTGGTTTCGATAGCACAGGAGCTCCTTGATGTAGTGTCCATTGTCGCTCGGGCTGGCACCAGCCTCCCATTGGGATCTGTCGACACAGAGGAAACTCCTCCAACCAAAGACCCCTCCTCCATAAGTGAAGAAGAGGATTTAGAGGATTATCCCCTACCATTGAAGATGGTGTCTTTACAACATTCGATGAATTGGTGCAGGTGAACCTCAGTAGCGGGGCGAAATCGAAGCCCAAATTGATCAGTGCCACCATGCCCCTTGAGGAGAAAGAGTAGTACATAAACTTCCATAAACAACACAGTGATGTGTTGTCCTGGATTTATGATGATATGCCAGGACTAGATCCTCAGGTTGACATCCACCGCCTCGGTCTCCCAGTAAATCATTGTGGGTTCAAGAAGCCTCCTAGAAAGATGCACCCTTCTTATGGTGCCATAGTAGTGGAAGAAGTTGATAAGATCATCAGACTGAATTTTGTTAAGGAGGTCCAGTACCCCAAATGGATATCCATCTTTGTACCCATTTTGAAGAAGAAATGATAGATTAGAGTCTGCATCGACTTTTGGGATCTCAATCATTAGTATCTGAAGGACGACTTTCCTCTTCCTGTGACAGAATTGTTGATCGAAGCTATAGCTGGGTTACGAGCCCTCTACTTCATGGGTGGGTACTCCAGGTATTACCAGATCCGAATATAACCTAATGATGAGGAGTCTATGACCATCAGGGAACCACAAGGTACTTTTTGTTACCAAGTCATTCCATTTGGATTAAAGAATGCTGGTGCCACCTATCAACAGGCTATGCATCACATATTTAAGAAGATCCTCAGAACGTTGGTGGAATGTTACGTGGTTGATCTGTTAGTAAAGTATCTCTAGCATCAGGACCACCTCAATGACCTAGAGAAAGTGTTTAGCTTCATCTATTATCACAACATAAAGGTGAATCCATTGAACTACAACTTTGGGGTCACCTCTGGAATGTTTCTCAGCTTCTTTGTTAGATACAGGGGCATTGAGATCGACCCAGAGAAGATCAGTGCCATTAACCAGCTGTCTCCTCTTAGAAACGTCCGGGAGCTTGGAGGTTTCCATGTCCACTTGGCCTACATGATCCAATACATCGTGGATATGGCAGAAAATTGTAAACCCTTTTCTCAGCTCATGAAGAAAGGCACTGTCTATGAGTGGGATGAATAATGTAAAACTCCTTTTGAGGAAATCAAGTAGTAACTACTCCAGCCTCTGGTCATAATTCCACCAGTATCGGGAAATCCATTGGTCCTTTTTGTGACCTCCCTAGAATGGTCTCTCAGAGCTCTTCACGCCCATAAGAATAATGAGGGGACATAGAATAGCCTCTACTACCTTAGCTGCATGATCCTCGATACGAAGACCTGATACCCCCTACCAACAAGAGCTGTCTTGTGCTGGTTTTTGTGGTACAAAAATTGAGTCATTATCTCCAGCATCATAAGGAACAGCTGGTGTCCTGAGTAGATCTGCTGAAGTACATCCTGAAGCCCCCATGTTGACAAGTCATCTAGCTCAGTGGTAAGTGATTCTCTAGCAGTTCGACATCATGTTTTTCCCCACAAGTACATTAAATGGAATGTGTTTGAAGACTTACTTTCTACTCATCCTTCCCCTGTGAACCAGTCTCTGGACATTAATTTTCCTAATGAGTCAATCCTCTCAGTTGACCTAGAAATAACGTGTTAGAAAATACACTTTTATGGTGCTTCCTAGAGCCCTACCAGGAGAAGACTCAAGACCCCACACTCAACAGAGTAGGTCTTGGTACCATCCTCATTACCACAATACAAGCTGTTCTAACATATTCATTTATATAGTAAGAAGGATGCACCAACAATGAGACAGATTATCATTCTCTCATTACTAGCCTAGAGCTATTCCTCGAGACAGACATTCCCCATTTTCATATGAAAGGGGACTCTAGCTAGTCATCAAGAAGATCAACAGTGACTATGTCGTCAGAAATCCAGAGCTTGTACCATTTGTTTAGCGCACTCTCCAGCTAATGTCCCAGTTCCCATCTCGTCCAGAAGTTACCCATGTCCCTTGATCTTAGAATGGTTGAGTTTATACCCTATACAGCCTAGCTAAATCGCTTGTAGAGCTCGAATCAGATGAACTGATTATACACATGGCCCACCGGAGATTCATTGCTCCCATCACTCCAAATAATAGTGACATCCCACTGGTAAGCCACCTTACCACTGTACCCTCCACGTCAAGAGCCCCAGGTTCCCCGGATGTAGTGATTGAAGTGACTTCTGACTGGAGGACCCCCTTTGTCGAGTATCTCTAGAATGGAAATCTCTCGGTAGATCGGGCCGAGTGCGAGCAAATCTGACGTCGCGTGTTATATTTCACCCTCCAGGATGGCCTTAGTCATGTGTAGATCCTCTACAAGCAATGGTTTGATGGGTTCCTCCACCATAGCATTCAAGGAGATGATATTTCCTAGGTCATGCAGGAGGTTAATGTCATTTCGTGTGAGGCTCATCAGACTGGGCCAAAGCTATCTCACCCGATCTATAGACAGTTGTACTTTTGTCTCTCTATGACCCATGACTTCATCGAGTTTGCCAAAAGGTGTCATGTGTGCCATATTCATTCTAATTTTATGCATCGGCCACCAAAGTCTCTCCACTCCACCAAGTCAGCTTGTCCATTTGTGATATGGTTACTTGATGTCATGGGACTATATCCATTGTCGACAACTCACTAGTGAAAATTCATCCTAAATACTATAGATTTCTTCTCTAAGTGGGTAGAGGTGGATCCACTCAAGGAGGTCAAGTCCCATTCCATCATTGACTTTATGGGCTCCAACATCCTCCACTAATTTGGAGTCCCCCATGCTGTACTCACCGATAACGATACAAACTTCCATGCGGATGAGTTAAAGAAATTGTACGATAAGTACAACATCCATTATAACCATGCTTCACCCTATCATTCACAAGAAAATGGACAGATCGAGCCATTCTGTCAAACCCTCTCTAAAATTCTGCAGAAAATGGTTGTTCATAACAAGAAGAGTTGGCCAGACAAGCTCCCCAATGCCCTCTGGGCGTAACGGATGATGACTCATAATTCCACCTAGGTGAACCCATATTACCTTGTGTATGGGACGAAGGCCGTCCTGTCCATAAAGATTCAATTTCCCTCATTGCGCACAATTATTTATGATCATCACGCGCCAAATAAAGTAGCTGAAATCCTACTGGATGAGTTGGAAGTGCTCGATGAGAATAGGCTTCGTGCCCTACATAATCAGGGAAGGAATCAGAACAATCTAGTTAGAGATTTCAACAAGAAAGTTTACCTCCTATTCATCTTGCAAGGAGACTTGGTCTTTTCCTTGAGAACAAAAATGATACCTAGAAGGAAACCACCCAAGTTGGAGGAAAAATGGGAAGGACCTTACGTTGTTCACAAGGTTTACTACAATGGCGCATACTCACTGGTTACCATGGATGGGGAGCGTATAAATCCTCCCACCAATGCCAAGTTCATTAAGCAGTACTTTTCTTGAGTCTGTATTGTCCCGCACGACCTTAAACTTATTTAAGGTCCTACATGACCTTAAAATGTCCGTTCATACATGACCTTAAACTGTGAAATGTCTCGTGGAACATTAAATTGTGTGTCGTCCTACAAGACATTAAACTGCATCTCATGAACTACGTATGGCTTGATTTCCATCCTCATGGGATATGTATGAACTCTCGTACGCCTCATGTTGAGTCCATTCCCTTGCTCTTCTCATTTGGCTACCCCTCCAGGGAGTAGTTTCCTGGAGGATCTCATGTGACATAGCCTATGCTTCTTTATCCCTGATTAGCCACCAAATTAGGCTAATATTAATTGATAATATATATAATATTCATGTGATTTATTATTTATAAACACCATTTTAGTGGATTTTACACTTTGAACATCATTTCACATCATGATTGTAATTCCTTCTAAAAATGCACTATTATGTGGTACAATTTTTATCATTTAATGTACCCAATGATTCATCTGACTTTAAGAAATATAATTATACATATTTTAATTTTATATTTTGTGAAATTGATCTACACTTCAATATGAACATGTTTGATTCAGGGATCAATGGATAATTCATGGAAGAAGATGGGGATATTTTGTGATGAAAGGAAACAATTATGGAGAAGTCATATTAGACACTATCCCACTGATGAGAATTTGGGGCCCATCATACAGTCGAAATGAATCCGAAATTTTGTTTGATTTTAGAAGACATATGGAGGAACAAATCACTCTTTATGAGATAGTGCTAATTCAGCTTCCATGGTGGTCATTAAAGGCGTCCCAATTTGGAGATAAAATTCTGGGCCAGATTTTGAAGCCCAGAAAAAACCCTACCAATATGATCATATCTTGGAATCCAAAACTCAAAATGGGCCCAAATGTTACAGACGGTTAGAAGATATCCGGATATCCATTTTCTTCCTTTAAGTAACACTCTGGTTTTTTAATCTAGAAGGACTTCCAAGCGCGACTGTTAGATGGAAGAATGTTGTATGCAACCTCGGGTCAAGTGTGGAAAAGTCCAAGTTCCACAAGCTTTCCACCGCCCTAGGCCTACCATAATCAAGTGAGATTCTCTGTACTGTTGGAGGATGGACCCAAGACTCCCAAAATTCCTATTTAAGATAGTGGTGGTGGAAGAGTTTTTCATCTTTGTTTTCATCTTAATGTTATGCTGCCAATTTGTCTTCGTAACGTTCCTCCTTCACATGTATGTTTTTCTAATTCATACTTGTTTCTTAATAAAAGTTATTCTTCTCTTATTCTATTGTTATCAATCTCACTTTGATATTATTTACTCAATTTGTGAATTTATTCACACCAAACCTTGTGAAATTATTCACACAACGGTGGAGTCATCATTTTCTTTTTGTTGTTTTCTTTACGTCTTCAATTCCTCCCTCATGAGTCTACTACCCGCTTCCATTGAAACCATAACATCAATAGAGGGCTAACCCACTTATGCGTTTATCCAAGGGAGTATCAAGGGGATGGATTGGATGTTATTTATGAACCCATTAATGTCTAATCACTTCATTAATTGATATTTTCATTTGATGGATTTTAAACTCCATCGTCCTTGTTGAATTTAAGGCCACACACTTCAAGTGATAATACGGACCTTTCCCTTGAAGTGCTCAAAACATTGATCTTTCAAGTGTATAGGAGATTAATATTAAAGGGTGTAGGTATTAAACTAGTAAGTGATGATGTTGTTTTATCTTCTTAAATGAACCCATCTCAAATATAAGAAATTGAAATCATTAAAAAGGAAATATGTCCAATCCACCCCAAGTGATAAACTAGGGTCAACTCACTCTTTTAAATTGAATTCACTTAATAATATTAGTTTTCACTTAAACCCATATAAAATCAACCCAAATGTTTCCACTCAATATCCAAAAATAATCCATAGAATTTACGTGTCCATAGGTTACTTCTTAAGTCTCTGAGGATTAGACCTCCCAAGCTAAACTTCAAACACCATTCTACCTTCTTCTCATGGGTAAATTTGAGAATGAATCAAATTTTGGTGTCATTTCCGGGGACCCAAGTAAGTCATATAAACACCAATTCTATTCTCCCACATTTCATCTTTTCTCATCCAAATTCTCTTATCCTGTCCCTTTAATAATTTTTTTTTCTTTTGGCGCATATCTGCCTACACTCGCGATCAATCAAACCATCTAGTTAGGGAGGATAGTCCTGGGGTTGGGGAGTCCAGTACACCAAGGGAACTCTTTCCATTAGATCCTAAGCTTCCTAATACTCCAGAGTCCACAATTGAGCCCATTTCAATGGAATGTATTCAAAGAAACCAACTCATAATCCCGGTTGGAAACCAAAATGGAAACCCAAATGAGGCAACACCAAACTTGGGTAATGCAGTTGATCAAACCTTGAATGACTACCTCACACCTTCATGGACCAATGCCCCCTCATTCATTAGACACAACTCCCTAGGATATTCCAACTATATCGTTAAACCTCATGTCCTAAACCATGTTCCCACATTCCATGGAATGGAGTCCGAGATGCCCTAAATTCACATTAAGGAGCTCAATGACATTGTAGAAACCATTGGTCCCCCACATCAACTAGAATCAGCTAATATGTGGTTATTTCCTTTTTCCATAAAGGATCATGCTAAAAATTGGCAAACAAATTTGAGACCATCATCCATCAAATCTTGGGACAAACTACAAAGAGAATTCTACAAAAAATAATTTCCCCACTACAATACAATTTCACTTAAAAAGTGTATCCAATTTGTTATTGAAAAAGAGAGAGAGTCATTCTTTGAAACATGGGAGATGTTCAAAGACACTCTAAACATGGTTCCACATATGTTTTTTCTATTCTTGAACAAGTGATAATTTTCTATGAAGGGTTGGGTCCAGGGAAAAACAATTCATTGGCATGATGTATAATGGACCCTTTAAAAACAAAGCCCCAAATGATGCTTACGATTATCTAGAAATCCTTTCTGAACAAAACAAAACATGGGGAACTTCACCTTATTCTGAAAAGCCACAAATATCTACTAGATTTAATACACCTATAGAAGAAGAAATCCTTAGGGCTACACTCGTAGCACTCTCTTGGAAGGTTGAAGAGATAGACCTTAGGAATGTCCATGAAATCCAAACTGTTGACCTTGTTTGCACAATTTGTGACAAACATGACCATAAGACAGACAACTTCTCAACCATTCCATCCATCAAGGATGTTCTTTTAGGAGTACCCCCTGTAGAAGTAAATGCTTTGACCCTTCAAAAGCCTCAATACGAAAACAACTTCTACCCAAGGTATAATGACCACCCAGGCTTCTGCTAGAAACATAACCAACAACCTAGCCAACCACAGGGACAAAATCCTTACCCCCATCAGAACTACAAAACCCATAACCAGTTCCAAACCCAACCTACTAAATACCAATAGCCACAGGTCCATTTTCAACAAACCATCTCACCTCCAAAATATCCCCCATGATAAACCAATATTCTCAATCACCAACCCAAACTGTTCCACAAAGCCTACTAGAAAAACCTTGAAAAAAAATGGAAAGGATGAACTCAGAAGTATCTTCCCTTAAACAAGAACTTCAAACCATCAAAACTGGAAGGTTACCCATGCCTACATATGAGGTACCATCCTAAACCTCAAGGGGACAGTCAAGTTGTACTCAAACAACTCATGAACAACTAAAGGTTGTGACTGTTTTAAGAAGTGTGAAATCAATTTATAAACCTGAAAAACTAATTCAGAACCCACCTAAAGATTCAATCTTGGATGAAAATTCAAATGAACCAAATGATCAAACTGAAAAAAAATAACATTTTCAAAGAAACAATTCTTCAACAAACAACCCCAAAACCGGCTCCATTTCCTCAATGCATGAGGGGGATAACCAAGCCTGAATTGAGTGAAACATTGAGGGAAATATTCTCACAAGTCAAGTTGAACATTCCCCTTCTCAATTCCTTCCAAACTATACCTTCCTACTCAATCTACCTTAAGGAAATGGGCACTTTTAAAATAAAATTTTCACATAAAAACCAAATCGTTTTGGCTTCTAATGTGAGTACCACCATTCAATGGACCATTCCTCCTAAGTTGAAAGACTCGGGTTGCCCTTACATCAATGCTGAACTAAGAGAGAGAAAAGTTGTCAAGGCATTGTGTGACCTAGGTCCTAATGTCAATATCATTCCATATATTGTGTACTACCAGTTAGGCCTAGAAGAACTCCAACCCACATCCGCCACACTTCACCTTGCTGATCATAGCATTAGGGTTCTATAGGGTATTTTAAAGGATGTTTTGTTAAAGGTTGAAAACTGCATCTACCCTACTGACTTCATTGTCCTTGACAACCAACCAAACTTAGGAAATAAAGAAAAAAAAACAAATTATCCTTGGTCGTCCCTTCCTTGAAACAATCAACTCTATTATCCGAGTTCGAAATGGGAACATGACCATCACCTTTGGGAACATGAGTCTAGTTTTGAACATCTATAATGAATGCTCACAAATAGGGGATGACGAGGAAATTCATGAAGTAAACATGATAGGAAACATTGATAATTAATCCATATAACATCAAAGAATATTTTATGGATGTTTAAGTCAGGATGATATTGATTTCCTTTGTTCACATGAAGGAAGTCTATATCTGGGGATTGAATCATTTTCAAATTACACTTATGATGAAGTCTTAGGTCCAACAATCAGTGAAACCTTTTAGGAAATCAATTTCATGGAGACCAATCAATATTCATTCCCTAAATCTGATTAAGCTAATCTAGTATATGAAACTTCTACATGTGGGGACTTAATCCTATCCAAAACTATAGTAAAAAAATTGATATTGATTCAATGTCCCAATATTCGGCTAAAATTCCGAACCAACCTGATCTTGAATTGATGGAACCTCCCACAACACTCATTTATTCCTTCCTAGGGTACAATAAAACACATCCTATTGTCATTTGTTCTTATCTTGAAGCCAATCATGAAAGGATGCTTTTATATTTCCTTAGAAAACATAAGAAAGCCATTGGTAGGACCCTGTCTGATATTCTTGGGATTAGACCACTTATCAGGACTCATAGGATTGTTCTGGAATCTGATTCAAAGCCATGTCATCATACTCAATGATGACTAAATCCTAATCTTATGGAAGTAGTTAGAAAAGAACTTCCCATATTGTTAAAAACTGGTATCATCTATCCCATTACTGAGAGTGAGTGGGTGAGCCCAATCCAAGTGGTTCCCAAAAAGGAAGGAATCATAGTGATAACCAATATGGATGGAGAGATTCTTCCAACTAGGGTGTGTAGTGGATGGAGGGTCTACATTGACTATAGGAAGCTAAACTCATTCACCAAAAAGGACCACTTCTCCTTACCATTCATTGACCAAGTCCATGAGAGAGTGGTCGGTCATGCCTTCTACTATTTCTTAGATGAGTACTTGGGGTATAATCAAATTGAGGTCTCCCTAGAGGATCAAGGGAAAACTACTTTCACATGATCATTTGGAACCTTTTCCTTCAAATGCATTCCCTTCGGGTTATGCAATGCCCCTAGAACCTTCCAGCAATGCATGATGGGAATATTATCAGACATGGTAGTGGATTTTCTAGAGGTCTTCATAGATGAATTCTCTGTGTTTGGGGATACAATTGACAGATGTCTGAGGAATGTAGAGAGAGTCTTGTCAAGATGTAAAGAAAATAATCTTGTCCTAAACTGGAAAAAATGCCACTTCATAGTTAAAGAGGGACTAGTTCTCGGCCATCTAGTCTCAGGTAGGGGGATTGAAGTTGATAAATCAAAGGTTGACATCATTCATCACCTTCCATCACCCAAAAATGTCATGGAAGTGAGAGATTTCTTGTGATATTCTGGTTTCTATAGAAGGTTCATCAAGGACATTAGTTCAATCTCACATACCCTTTGTGCTCTCCTAGTAAAGGTTGCTCCATTTGTTTGGACAAAAAGATGTGAGGGTTCATTCTCAACCCTCAAATCCTTTCTCACCTCTCCTCCCATTATGAAATCTCTAAATTGGAACCTTCCTTTTGAACTTTTGTGTGATTCTAGTGACTTTTTAGTAGCATCTGTGTAAGGAAAACGTTGTGATAAAACTCCTTATGTCATTTCTTATGAAATCAAATCCTTAAATAATGCCCAAGTCAACTACAACACTACTGAAAAGGAGATAATTTATATTGTGTTTTCCTTAGAGATGTTTAGGTCCTACGTCTTAGTATCCCTCATCACTGTGTTCACTAACCATTCTGCACTAAAATACCTCTTCCAAAAAAAAGATGTTAAGGATAGACTAATTAGGTGGGTCCTCATCTTACAAGAATTTGACCTCACAATCAAGGATAAAAAGGGAGTTGAAAATGATGTAGCTGATCACCTCTCTAGGATGGAATTCAGAGACAACACAAATCACCTTTCTGTGTCTGATTCATTTCCTGATGAACACCTATACTCTGTGAGTGACTACCCTTAGTATGCCGACATAGCCAATTTCTTAGTTACAAGAGTCATCCAAAAATTCTTAGGGACTCAAGATCAAAGGAAATTCCTTTCCTATTTTAGGCACTATGTATTTGATGATACATATCTTTATAATTTCTGCCCTGAACAAGTCATTAGGAGGTGTGTCCCAGAATCTGAACAAGAGTCCATCCTTAAATTATGTCATAGTGAGTCATGTGGAGGTCACTTTTCCTATAAGAAAACATCTTCTTAGATTCTTAATTGTGGTCTCTTCTGGCCCACTCTCTCAAGGGACTCCTACACATTTTGTCAAAGATGTCCTATGTGTCAACAAGTTGGGTCCATCACAAAAATAAATAGAATTCCACTCACTCCAATATTTTGGATTCAAATATTTCACTGTTGGGGAATCTATTTCATGGGTCCTTTCCCAAAATCTAGGGGATACCTCTACATTCTCTTAGCTATTGATTATGTCTCAAAATGGGTTGAGTTCATTCCTAAAAAATCCAATGATCATCAAACTGTGATTATATTCCTAAAAGAATATATATTCTCTAGATTTGGAATTCCTAGAGCTATCATTAGTGATTGTGGAACTCATTTTTGCAATCGTCCATTATCATCACTCATGGAAAAGTATGGACTTTCTCACAAAGTATCCACTGCTTACCACCCACAGACCAATGGTCAAACTGAGTTAGCCAATCGAGAAATAAAAAAAATATTAAGAAAACTATCAATACTTTTATGAAAGATTGGTCTGAGAAACTCTTGAATTCTGTTTGGGCATATCGTACAACATAAAAAACCATCCAAGGAATGTCACCATATAGGTTGGTTTATGGAAAAGCATGCCTTTTACCTGGAGAAATATTGCATAAGTCCTTTTGGAAAATTAAGAAAATGCATTATGACCTCTCATTGGACGGAACAAAATGGAAATTAGATCTCAATGAACAGGAGGAACTAAGGATGGAGGCTTATGAAAATTCAAGGATCAATAAAGATAGAGTTCAACCCTACCAATCTTGGAATACCAAAGTCAAACATTTTGAACTAGGAATTTTTTTGCTCTTATATAGTTCAAAACATCATTTACACAAGGGAAATTTAAGGTCAATATGGTCAGGTCCATATATAGTGCATAAGGTGTACCCCCATGCGGTATAGAAATTCAAGATCCCACCGATGGTCAAACCTTTAAAGTTAATCGTCATAGAGTCAAAGAATTCATTAAACCATTACAAAAACATGAAGTTGATGAAGAATTGTGTGATCCCACATTAGATGATGAAAATAATTAATCAATTAGGGGTCTAAGTCGAGCTAATGACGTTAAACAATGCACTGCATGGGAGGAAACCCATGGTTTTAATGTTTCCTATCATTTTGTTTTTTTAATAAACATTATATTTTAAATAGTGTTAATTAATAATTTTGATATTTAAAAAACTATATATTGTTGACCTATTATTCTATTATGAGTATGGGTGGGTATGAATGTGGAGTGCTATATTCATTCGTGTCACGTGGTGTGATCCTTGAGTCATACCTTACCCAGAAATTTAAAAAGAAGACGATGTATCATCAGTTCGTTTTTTAGGTGTTTGTAGGTTAAAATAAAAATACAAAAAAAAATATAATAATACATAAATAAGGGGACATGCCGTAGGCCATGGGGAAAACCCCATCACAACCAGCGGAGCCATGGGGACTCGAACCCGGGACAGAAGGGAGACAGGGGCACGTGCTTACCACTAACCTACAGAATTTTGTGCTTCCTTATTCTATAATTTTTATATATAAACTTATATTTTACTTTCTTTATTATATAAATATATATATATATATATAGTTTTTTTGTTTTTTTTTGGTTTGTTATTCCTTTTTTTCCACTAGGGAATTCTCAGAGTGACATCGAGATCAAGGGATTAAAAGGGAGCAACATGAATTTCAACTTCAACTACCAGGTGACTTCATTCAATGATCCCCATTTTCAATTTCCTATTTAAACTCTCATTATCTACCTCAACCCACTTCGAAATTTTATTTTCTTTAAACACTAGGGACAGTGTAATTTTATGTTGGGGGGGGAGATAAAATAAATATTGATTTAGTGTAAAAGAAAATGAATGATTTGAAAAAAAATGTGTGTAAATGGAAGGAAAAATTCCTTTAACTTTTAACATGGTAATAAAAATTGCACACTTTGAAACTGAATATCAAATAATTTATCATGCCCTGATTTGGATTTTCATCCTTGTATAATTTCATGAGAATAGATTTTGGAAAGTGTGGCTGTCCAATGTGATATTTCATTGTTTATAGTTTCATCCAAATAAAAAAAAGAATCACAATGCATGTCCTCTGGATAGTGGGGTATTAGTTTTATTTCATAGGGTCCACCAAATAAATTGCATAGGTTTGGTGATAGTTTTAGTTTTAATATGAGTATTCAATAAAAAAATGAAAAAAATAATAACTTTTCATGTAGAGCAATGAAATGACCTAATGCGTGGCTTTCGGCATATGGGGATCGTGACTCCATAGTTGTCTGGCCCAGATTTAGTAATTTTATCTCTATTTTTGGAAATTTGAATTTGTTTTTTACTGAGTTAACATGAGATGATGCCCGAGTATGTGGGCATCACTTGGTTCCCTAAGGTCTTTGAGCCTGGGAGTCATCGGCAAAGTCTCACTACAGGGGTTGACTTTTTTTAGTGCAATTTCAATTACCCTGGAAAAACTGAAAAAACAAAAAACAAAACAAAAAAAAAAATTATTACTCATATTAATATTTAAATTTGATTCCACCTAGAGCTTCTGTCATTTCTCCATTGAATAAAGATGAATCCCCATGTCTATTGTGATACACAACACATTCTCATACTAAATTTAGATTGGATGAAATATGAAAATGAATTTGAACAAAGGAATGGGTTTGGGATTTGGATCTACATATGAAACTATCTTGTATTAAAATATTTTGATGGGTTTCAAGATTTCTTGGTATAAGGGTTTTTGGTGATCATTATGTATTAAAATGTTTTTTGGAAAAGGGAATTCGAATTTCATATTGTTGAGATATATTTTTCTCGGGACTAGAAAATCTCAAGTTGGGGGGGGGGGTGTGATTAGCCACTAAATGAGGATAATATTCATTGTTAATATATATAATATTCATTTTATTTATTGTTCATAAACACCATTTTAGTGCATTTTACACTTTGAACATCATTTTACATTATTATTGTAATTCCTTCTTAAAATGCACTATTATGTGGTACATTTTTTAACATCATTTAAAGTACCCAATTATTCATCTGATTTTAAGGAATCTAAATATATATATTTTAATTTTATATTTTAGGAAATTTATCTACAATTCAATATGAACATGTTTTATTCATAGATCAATGGAGAATTCATGGAAGAAGATGAGGATATTTTGTGATCAAAGGAAACAATTTTGGAGAAGTCAGATTGGACACCAGCCCACTGATGAGAATGTGAGGCCCAACATATAGTCCCAATGAATCCCAAATTTCTTGGGATGCTATAATACATGTATAGGAATAAATAACTCTTCATGAGCTATTTCTAATTCGGCGTCCATGGTGGTCATTAAGGCGGACTAATTTGGAGATAAAATTCTAGGCCGGATTCTCTAGCCCAGAACAAAATCCTAGCAATATGATCATATATCGGAATAAACAACTCCAAATGGACCCAAATGTTACAAGAGGTTATAAGACATCCATATCTCCATTTTATTCTTATATTTCCCACTCTGAGTTGGCCATATATAAGGTCTTCAAAGAGCTTCTGTTTGGTGGATGAAATCTGGCTGCCACCTCGGGTCAAGTGCTGAAAAGTCCATGTTCCAGAAGCCTTCCACCACTCTAGGCCTACCATAATCAAGTGTGATGCTTTGTAATGTTGGACTCCTTACCCAAGGCTCCCAAAATTTCTATTTAAGGCAGTGGTGGTGGAGGATTTTTTTCATCTTTGAGTTTCGTTTTCATGTTAATGTTATGCTGCCAATTTGTCTTTGTAACGTTCTTCCTTCACATGTAAGTTGTTTTAATTCATCCTAGTTTATTAATAAAAGTTCTTCTTATCCTATTATTCTATTGTTATCCATCTCACTTTGATACTATTACCTCAAGGCCTGAATTTATTCACACCAAACCTTGTGAAATTATTCACACAATAGTGGATTGATCATTTTCTTTTTATTGTGTTCTTTACTTCTTGAATTCCTCACTCATGAGTCTACATCCAACTTCCATTGAAACTATAACATAAATGGAGGTCAAGCCCACTTATGGGTTGATCCAAGGGAGTATCAACGGGTTGTATGTGATGTTATTTATCACCCCATTAATATCTAATCACTTCATTAATTGTGATTTTCATTTGATGATATTTAAACTCCATCATCCTTGTTGAATTTAAGGCCACACACTTCAAGTGATAATACGAACCTTTACCTTGAAGTTCTCAAACCTTTGATCCTTCAAGTTTATAGGTGATTAGTATTAAAAGGTGTAGGTATTAAACTAGTAAATGATGATGTTGTTTTATCTTCTTAAATGAACCCATCTCAAATATAAGAAATTGAAATCATTGAAAAGGAAATACGTCCAATACACACCAAGTGATAACCTAGGGTCCACTCACTCTTTTAAATTGAATTCAATTAATAATTTTAGTGTTTAGTTAATCCCATCTAAAATAAACCCAATGATGGACATAATTATCCAAACTAAGTCCATAGAATATACATTTCCATAGGTTACTTCTTAGGTCTCTGAGGATTCGACAATCCAAGCTAAACTATAAAGACCATTCTACCTTCTTCTCTTGGGTAAATTTGAGCGTGAATCAGGCCCCACTCGTGGAAAGATTAAGTTTGCACCATGTTCCCCGCCACATTCTTCTAATCCACTAACATCCTTACTCCATGACGTTAAACTTCATGGCCCTTTCAGAACTACGTATTGCTTGATTCCTATCCTCATGGGATATGTAGGACCACCCGGATATTTCATTCGTAGGACTGGCCCCAAACATTGGGATCTCCCATTGGGATGAAACAGATGGTGTGATGTAGGAATTTTCCCTCATTCACGGTGAGTTCATCATGACCGTACCATGTATCCCTCCTCCCTGAAGATCCCCACCTCTTATACTTCCTAGCTTGACTTTAAGTTTCACAGGAACATGTGTGATGTACACACTCCATCATTTGGGTTTCCATTATCATTCACATATGAAAGGTCCCCTGAATGATATGGATACCTAGACTAATGAATCTCATATTGTTTCGGGCCAACTCCCTTGATGATTTCAAAAAAAATTGATATAGGTCCCGTATTGAGAATATGGTTAGCGGTTGATTCTCTTATGTTGTTCCCATTTCAGGTCCCACAATATTGATGTTTTGTTTCAAAACTGGTCAACATCTATCCTTTCTCATAGTCACCACCCCCATATGTCCCAAAAATTTTGTGTGGTGGTTCTTTCCATCCCGCTGTCTCTTCAAGATTCAGTCTGCCTCGGGCAGGAGTGTGATTCCAACTGTCGGACCCTTATATGTTGGGGGAGAGCCTAGTCCTACTCCTTGTTTCCAAAACCGAGCATTTGTATCATGGGATTAGGAGATGAGATAAGGTGATACCCACATGAGGGATCATATGGCTATAGTTTGACAGGGCGTCGAGCCTCAGGTCCCTCAACCCTTTCGGCCCCCTGGCCTGAGTTCTCATTTGGGAGTGTGTGGTGTGGTATGGAATCACATCCGTATACACGGGAGGGTTATTTTTCCACACTGCACATACCCCCTTGGAGAAATCCCACCATATATCACCCCTTCCATGAGCACACGCCCTGCCATGCTTTTCAGGCCCCATCATTTGGGTTTCCATCATCTTCTATACCCAAAAGGTCCCCTGAATGGCAAGGTTTCTCAGCCAATGGTATCTCCTACCACTACAGGCTAATGCCCTCAAGGATCTCGAGAAACAAATTGATACAAGTAATTTATTGAAAACGTGATCAATGGTTGACGCTCAATTGTTTTCCCCCAACCTCTGGTCACACAAATACAGATATTGTGTTGCGAACATGGTCAATATTTATCCTCTATCATTGTTACCATTTCTGGTCTTCCATCGGCACAATGATTCTCCCTCTCCACTCATCTGTCCCATGCATATGACATTAAACTAGGCATCTACGGTCCGAGCCCTATGAACTTAAACTAAGTGCATCAACATCCTTGCTTCATGATGATAAACTGCACATAATCCTTCTCAAGAACTACACATTTCTTGATTCCCATCCTTATGGGATATATAGGACTGCCAGAATGTCTAGTATTTGGGTCCAACCCCATCTCTCAGATACCTCCCCATCATCTTGTCCCCTTGGCTTTTCTTCTTCCAAGAGAGGGGTATATGGTGTGGTATGGGTCTATGTACCCATTCACATCAGGTTTGTATCAATCACTCCACACACCTCTCTCTCATGAGCACCCTTCGCTACCTTCCCTATACTCGTCTATTCGAGTCGTCTTCTCCTAAGTTGGGTCCCTCGACCCTCATTAATGATTTGCGAATATTCCCAGGATTACTCTAGTTCAGAACCAGGAGTGTCAGATCCTACTGAGGCATGCTTCCACCCATTTTCAGTCTTCATGTTCCCCTTCATTTGGGATTTAATTATCTTTCACATCTGATGGGACCCCCAAATGGAATGGATGCTTGACCCAAGAGCTCTCCTACTATTACGGGCCAATGTCCATGAGGGTTTCAAAGGAAAAAGTGATACATGTCCTACATTGTGAATACATTTAGTGGTTGATGCTCATTTCTTGTTCTCATTTCAGGTCACACAATATTGATGCTGTGTTTCAAACATGGTCAATATTAATCCTTAATCGTCATTCCAAATCCATCAAGCCTTAAATGTCAGTTACATGATTCAAATCATTCTCCACCCCATTATATCCAAGTGGAATTTTGAAACTCTTGGTATTGTCCCTCAGTGCACAATTTCACGTTAGGAGGACAAATCCGTGACAGGGCATCATTCGGGCCCCCGCACCGACATCCCCTTTACATGTATTCCATTTATTTCCAAGACCTATTTCACTGTTCTTTCCAACACCAAGTATGACTCGTGTGGTCTTAGGGACCAGATCGAGGTCTAAACTCACATGAAAGAGTTTTACTTCTCCATTAGTCAAATATTTATGACCTTAAACTAATATCTCCTTATACGTCATCTTCTAGAACTACATATAACTTGATTCTCATCCCCATGGGATACGTTTGAACACCTGAACATCTCGTATGTGGGTCCATCTCAACTGAGAGATAGTCTCTCCTTCCCCGTATTCTCTAACCTTATTTGGCCTCTCGTCCTGATGTTTCGTTCATGGAATCGTGTGCGGTATGATGTGTAACTTGTCCTCATTCACATCAGGTATGTTTATCACATCGTACACATTCCCTTTTGAACCTCATCTCTTCTATATATGTATGATCCATATGACATCAAACTATGATGCCTAGTTTCGCACGACATTAATCTATTATTTCTATACTGCCTAATGTTAGAGTGCATGGTTGGTCCCATCACAAAACCCTAAACTATGACATTTTCATCCTCGCTCCACAAAGAAAAATAGCACTGCATCATGGTGTCCTCCCTTGAGGGGACATCATGTTTGGTATCAGTCAAACACCATACCATTTTTCAATGCCTTCATATGGATTGATTCTTGTGTCTATACCTGGAATTTCCATCCTAGGTCCATCGCTTCACCAAAAAAAACATAAATTCATTCATCTTAAAGGAAAAACCAGATCTATCAAAGGCCGCTTCTTTAGGTGCGAGGGACAAACCCACATGACCTTATCATCCATGAAACTGGTACCTTACTATTCCATCCCAATAACTACATATGTATTAATTCCCAATCTCATGGGATACATAGGAATGCCCACACACTCTGCTTCGGGCCTAGCCTTACTTTCATTTTCGGTCCCTCGACCTAAATCCTCCCAAAGAAACTCATGGTGATCCAGACTCTAGGTCCTCATTCATGTTGGGTTGTATAATTAGCTCACCATGTGTCTCCCGCATTCCCTACCATATCTAGTCCAACCTCTATGACTGTAAAATAAGACCACTCCACATCCTTTCTGTAAGACTTTAAATAGAACGACATCTTCCAGAACTACGTAAGGCTTTATTCTCATCCTCACGGGATACGTTGGAATGCCCATACATCTCGTATCTTAGTCCAGCCCCAGGAATCTAAAATAATTTCCCAGCTCTTTCAGCCACTAGGCCCGAACCATTTTGGGAACATGTTGTGTGGAGAGTACCTCATGGGTTCTCATTCACATTGGGTTTTCAATAGCCTCACCATGTGCCTCCCATGTCTTTTACGAACCTGGTCTGAGTTCTATGACCCTAAACTAAGATATCCGTATGGGAACTAGGTGTCATGTTTGGCTACTTCAACACCCTGTGCACAGTCCATTAAATGTAGTCCCATATAATGGCCCATCCAATGACCATTATGATGGAATTATGAAACCTCATGACCCATTTCTTTGGAGGGGGGCTCGACTCCCTCAATCTGATACGTCTTATAGTCGTACTTATATTTCTTCTGACAAAGAGCCCAAAGTGTGTTATTTTCACAGGGACATTCATCTCATTCCATGACCAAGCTTCGTGAGCCCATTATTTGGATCCCCATCCTATTTTACATCCTAAGGGACCCCTTTATGGCTTGGTCTCATAACACATTGTCTTACCTACTATTCTGGTCCAACGTCACTGAGGACCCCAAACGTCATTTGTGACTGGTCCCATGTTTCTAACATGGTTAGATGTCAACCCTCATATGTCTTTCCCCATTCTAGGATAACAAAAAACTTATACTATGTTTCAAACATGGTCGATAGTTATCCCCTATCATCACGCCACCATCATTGTGGTCCAGATCTCTAGCATCATGATTCACATATTTCCACTTCTTTATGTTCAAGAAGAATTCCAACATACTTGGCTTTACTCCATTGTGCATCTAGGTTCACTATGTAGGTGGGTCAGAATTATTTGTATGTCATTCACCTAGCATCCCATCACCAATAACATATTCCTTCCTATGTAATGAAATTCTCGGCACTACTTCTTGTTTCCCAAATCGAGCATGAATCACGTGGGCTTAGAAGTTTTGGTAGGGTGTGTACTGGCATAGCCATGCCACACATGCCTTTCATCGTCCTGCATGACGTTAAACTTCACTCTCAAAACTACGTGCGACTTGATTCCCATCCTCATGGGGTACATAGGAACGCCCGATCTATTTTCTTTAGGCCCAACCTAACTTTCACTTTTAGTCCCTTGACCTAAATAATTTCATTTAGGAGTACATGGTGTGGTGCAGACTCCTTATGAACTCATTCACATCAGGATTATAGCTACCACACCTCATACTCCCTTCCTCGGATCTTTCTTATCACTATTCGTCCTATCATATGATTGTAAAATGAACGATCCCATAAGTCCTTGATGCATAACACTAAACTGCGGTTCGACCCTGAACAAGTGCATGATTCCCCTTGATAATCATGAGATGCACCTGATCCCTTTCCAGAGAAGATTTTTTATATTAGGATTAGCCTCCGGCCACACCGTGTTTAAGAACTATGTTTTTATTTATTCTCATCCTTATGGGATATGTCGCGATGCCTAGTCATTTCACCTTGGGCCCAACCCTAGGGTCATTAACCCTTTTGGCCCCTCGGGCCTGATCCTAATCCCGACATTATAACCTTTAAACGATGTGCATCGTCTTCACCGTATGTTGTTAAACTATGTGTCCATTGTTCTTATTGGTATGAATTAGAACTAAATATCATTCTAGGTCCTTACTAGGAAGGTCCTGTTCAGAAGTAGGTATCATACCTGATCAGACTGATGCACAGACCTAACGTGTTTTCATCACAGTGGTGTAATTTCATGAGTGTTGGAATCCATTATAACAACCCATAACTCCATACCACATGCTTTGCATTCTCATTATTCTGACCCTCATCCTCTTCCATGTCTAAAGGGACCCCAAATAGTATGGATGTATGACCTATGTCTCGCCTACTATCCTGGTCTAACATTCAGGAAGACTAATGGAAGACATTTCAAGTCAGGCCCTGTGTTTCGAACATGGTATGCGGTCGGCCCTCATCTGTTATTCCCATTTCTAGATTACACAATAATGATAATGTGTTTCGAACAAGGTCAGTAGTTATCCCCTATCGTCATGCCACCATCATTGTGGTCCATATCTCGAGCATCGTGATTTACATTTTTCACTCCCCTTTATTCAGATTAATTCCAACGCCTCTGGAGTTACCCTGCTCGTGCACTAGAGCATATTGGGGGTGTGATAGTTCGACTTTCCTAAGGAATTCATTCTCCATTCAGGTCGCCCCTCTCTTCAAAATCCTATATGGGTTGTTCCTACCCCAGATGTCTGAATTATGGTTGGCACTCCCACATTCAAATGAACTAATAGTGCGAGGATCCCTTCTTTCTCACATCGGGCATGACCCATGTGATCCTAGGAATGGGTTTCTATTTATTTCAGGATTGTGGTCAGAGTAAATTAAAATAAATAATAAAATATTCCAAATATGCATACAATTCAGAATTGGAAGTAGTAAAGAAGGATAATTTTATGGGTTCATCCAAAACAGGGCCCTTATGGATCCGCATTTTGGATAGATTGCTCCAGCACCGCTACCTTATGTCATGTGGCCTCCAAGATTGCTTCCCACCCCTTGAGAACCATGTCTTCATCAGTGGACGAATAACACAGTTCACTGACCCAATCCTGTGCTTTCCCCTGTTCAGTCTGATGTTCAGTCATATGGGGACCCTCTTCCACTATCTTCTCTTGGGTGTCTGCCAGCTGGGCCTTCATTTTTTCAATGAGCTCGGAGCAGCTTGCAATGAATGCCTCCCATTCTTTCTCATGCTCTTCAAGGCGTCAGATATCCTGCTCCTCCTTCCAAAATTCCTGGGTATTCTCTGAATCATTCTTGCATTGGGCGATGTCAGAGCATTGGCTGCTCTCACGTATTTTCTCATCTATGTAGTTGCGGAATGCTAGATGAAGACGTTGAGAATAAACCCCTACGGTATAGAGAATGTGCAACTCGGTGTGCAGAGATCCAATACATTTTATCCATTATTACTATGGATAACTAAGGAAGTGTTTGATACACTCCCACTATTTATGCAACATCATCTGGCTCTCATCAGCTACTTCCAAATCAGATTCGTCCATCTCCTTGGGGTCTGCAGGCTAGTATTCAGGGAATGAAACCAAGCGTTCACCTTCAGGGTCTTCTTCTAGTACTCTTCCCAAGGGATTAGGCTTGTCAAAATATGTAAGGGATTCCTCTCTCACCTCAGCCCTAACAGGAATGCCCGCACCAACTTCAAGCCCTACTCCGGCATTGATATCGTTAATATCCACATCTCTTTGCTCACCAAGTGCTCGGGCCGACTTGGTTTGAGTAGTGGGTCCTGATTGGGTCAGTGCATTCACCATTGAGGCATCTGTGGATTTCATGGTTTCAGCGGCCTTTTTTTGAATGAAAACATAAATCATTAATGACGAAGATCAGAAGAAGTACATGTGCAAAGTCATAAAGGGAAATTGTCCAACCAGAGCTGGTTGGAATTGAATGGGCCTGAGGCCGCTAGCTGATGGACCATGTTTTATCCTTCCCTTTTGGTAAAGGAGAATGTGAAAAAAGAGAATAATTTTCAAAGTGAGAGAATTCTCCTGATGATGATGCCAAATTATTGTATCCCTCCACTATGGTGGTTAATAGCATCGATTACGATAATGCAGTCAGACTCAACAATGTTATCACCCCATCCACATTCCAGGGCAAGAAACATACCGACAAGGATGGCCATGGCCTTAGTAACTTCAGGTTCCTAGGAAGCCTGATGTGGTTAATATTTTGCAGCAAAGATTCTCCCCAGACGATTTTGGGCCAGGAGGCTGAGGGCAATAAGCCCATCATTTGGAAGAGACACATCCACGTTAATCTTAAGATTCCCATCCACTGGGGGATTACAATGAGAGGGATGGGAGGGGGTAAGAACTAGAATATAATGTCCATTGTGGTCTTTCCATCCCTCAAACCCAGAAGTGGCCCGTTCAATCCAGAACTCGGGGGGTTTGTGAGCTTGATGAAAAACAACATCGTTATGCCGGACCCAAATCATCCAGGCCATAGTGAAAAGTGAACCTGAAAGAGCTGAGGATTTAGAGGAGCACCAATGTGTCATAAGATCGGGAAGGTCAGAGGCCAATTCTAGTGAAGCGGCAGAAGCCGAGCCCCATTTATTCCAAATTTCCTTAGCTCCCGGGCAGTGAATAATGGAGTGCAAAAGAGTTTCTGGAATGTTCGGGCAGAAAGGGAAAAAATAAGTACTAGCCATATGTCGGTAAGCGAGAAGGATCATGGTTGGGAGAGTACCCGTGAAAACCTGCCACCAAAATTTGCATATTTTAGGGGGAATGTTAAGCGTCCAAATCTATTTCCATGGTTCCTCATCCCGGCTAACTGAGTGGTTTCCAAGAGCCAGTCTGTAGCCGAATCTCACTGTGTATTTTCCCGAGATGACCTTGATCCAGAAAAGATGTTCGGGGCCTACGCCAGGGTCCCAAGGAATTCTTAGGACAATTCTTTGATCCCTTCTGTTAAACTAATTACGTATATTTTCCAAACACCACCCTTTTCCCTGGTCGAAAAAGAGGCATCTAACAGTGGCATCTTCATGACTTGGTTGGAGGGGGGATGTAGCCCACATACCTTCCTTATCGATTAGCCAGGGATCAGTCCAGATATTTACAGATGATCCAGACCCAATCCACCAGCTCAGTCCTTTTTCCATGAGCTTTTTATCACTTCAAATGCTTCTCCAAAGGAAGCTAGGACGGGGACCAAGAGAGGAATCTTGGAAGTCCATGTGGGGAAAGTACTTAGCTCAGAGAACCCGTGCACATAGAGATGATGGAAGGTTAACAAGACTCCATCCTTTCTTGAACACCAGTGCATCATTGAAGAGAAGAAGATTCTGGAATCCCATCCCTCCCTCGGATTTTGGTTTGTATAGTTTCTCCCATGCCATGTAGTGAGGTTGATTGCTTCTATCATTCTTCCCCCACCATAAATTGGAAGTGCGTGTGTGGATCTGGTCGACGTTGATTTCCAAGAGCATAAACATGGAAATAATGTTGCTGGGGATGGACTGAATGATAGCTTTGATAAGGGTCTCTTTGCCAGCTTTAGGGGACTACCCTAGAATTGTTTTCTAGATCCTACCCACTAGAGATTCGAAGATTTATTTTTTGTATCATCCAAACACCATGGGAATCCCAACATATTTCTGATGTTTCACAACCATTTGAATACCAGCTGAAGCCCATAGCTCATCCATCTTAGAAAGAGTCACCCCTGCACTGAATGAAATTTAAGATTTTCCATGATTTATTGACTAGCCAGACGCCCTCTCATACTGATAGATCACTTGGCTGATCACCCGGCATTCATTGAATGTTTCTCTGGAAAAAAGGAGGCAGTCGTTGGCAAAGAAAATATGCAACACTAGTGGGCTCACACAATAGAATTTTTCCCCATGAATAGATTTATAGGATTCATCCCTGGAAATAAGATTAGAAAACATGTCATCCACCAATATGAAGAGAAAAGAGGAGAGGGGATATACCTGGAGAAGGCCACAGGATGGGGCTAATCCTCTGGTGAGCTCCCCATTGACCTTGATTTTGAAGGAGACAGTCGAGATATAGTCCATGACCATATCTATCCATTTAGAGAAGAAACCCATTTTTAGCATAACGATACAAAGGAAGTGCCATTCTACTCTATCGTAGTCCTTGGTCATATCCAATTTCCAAGCCACAGTTCCTCTTTTGCGGTGGAGAGTGATTTCATAAAATGGAACACTTCATGGGCCACAATCACATTATCAGTGATCATTATCTTGGCCACGAAAGAGCTTTAATGATATGATTACTGCACAAAAAAGGAACGACCTGATCATCTGGGTTGTCTAATGGTAAATATAGGTGTCTAAGTGAAAAAACATACAAGAACTCAGTTCGTCGGCCTCCAATGTCTCCATCCCCACAAGAGATGTCACTATGGGAGATCCTTTAGTGCTTTTCAGCTCAATAATGGGTGTCGGATCCCCACCTTGTTCTATTAGAGCATCCCCCCCCTTTGGATGGAACTTCTTAGTCAAAGCCAATATGCACCTGAGCAGGATAAAAAAATATGATTGAAGATTAAGGGTGATAGAAAAAGGAAAAGGATGGTTAAGGATTGAGGCATACCTCGAGTAGCTCAGTTATGTCTATATCAGAGCCAATAATCTCATCACTCTCCTGAAGACTCACATGGTAGGTCATCCCTTGAGACCCACCACCTCCATGCTCCTCTTCAGCTTCCCGAACTTCTTCTTCTTCTCCATCACCCTCTCCTTCCCCCTCCTCCTCTTCTGACTTGCTGCCCTCTGGTTCCTTGTCACTTTCGTCACCCTCGGACAACAGTCGATCTGGATCATGCTCTTGGTCGAGAATTACCTTCACCAAGAGGGGTGGTTCCTCATGCTGACCCCACTGGTGTGCATATTCATACATGGAAATCAAATACACTTGTCAACAATGAATGTTAACCTTATCTTCAATCTGAATAAGTCCAGCCTCTGGAAGCTAGATTCCGTCTCGTACTATCTTTTTCCAAAGGGCTTCGGTGCCCATCAACTACTGTAGTGTCAATCAGGATAACATAGTCCAGGGAAGATATCATTGTTGAAAGGTTAAAGTAGCTACATTATCTGCTTCCTGGGAAGCTCCCTGACTACTCTATGAGGTTGTTCACATTCCCCTCTTCCCTCGGATGATGAAGGCACAACCACACCATGGGACGTTCCCACTGCTATAGTCTTGGTGTTCCATGTCCCAGTTTGCTGACATTCTTCTGGCCTTTCCTCCTTGATAGATCCTTGTTTTATTTCTTGCTGCCTAGGTCGTACACTAGGCACCTTGAGATACCAGACTGACTTTTGCAGAATCCCTTCAGCATATGCCACAACCCAATGTTCGGTGTATTTAATTGAAACTCCAACATCAACTCCTATGTGGGGGAGTAATGACTTCACCAGAGCTGTAAGTTGTAAACATAAACCACATTTGGAGAATAAAATAGCGATTAATCTCCTCTCATACCTCTGTGTACACTTTCTTTTTCATCCACTGAAGGCATCCAAACTTCCTGGAAAATCTTGATGGCACGTAAGTCTCGCAAAGAATATTCCTGTCGACCCGGCCCACAAGAACCCCAACTATGGTTCTATGGAAGTATTCCTTTTTCTCTAGTAATCCTTTACCACTGTCTATCATCTGGCCAGCCAGGGTAGGGAAATGACTAAAGGTAAAAATGGTGTGATTTCTAATCCTGATCCTAACACACTCTTCCTTGATCATCAACGACATAACCCCAGGAATGTTCAACAAGGAAAGCCGCAAACCATTACTTAGGGTATAAATGTCATTTAGAAATGTGTATCTACCACAGTGAGCCTCTATCCAGCCATGAAGGATTTGGAAATGGCCACAGATCCTCCACGGTGAACCCCCTCTCGAAATACACCTTAGGATGGCGTACAAACGACCCATCACAGGGACCCCCAAGTTAGACCTCTAATTAGTGGCCAAAATACAAGGCATCACCAATGTTGTTGGATGAACTCCCATCCTTGTGTCCCTCACTGGAAGGAGCCACCTTCTCATGAAGGTTGTAAGAAATCTGACATACCAGACGTTTGGGTCTCGGGTTTAATTCACACTAAAACCCCAAGATTGATATTCTACCACCTCAAGGATCCTCTAGTATGATACACTCTTTATTCTCCATGCCACGATCGTACATCGTCTTCCTAACCCCAACATTTTGACATTCAAATCACTCTATAGAAACAGGGTGAATAACTTTGAGTAGTATATGCCCTTCAGAAAGTCCTTGGCCGCCAACCTCTCCTTGGCTAGCTATAATAGATTCCATGTCTGGACAAGAGTCCGTGATCTGTCTCCCCAGATAATCTTTTTCCGAAGGAATTCATCATACCGACGCCCATCCAAAGAAATTCCCCCAATAAAATGAATGTCCCGAAGGCTGATATCAACCTCCCCATGGTGGAGATGAAAGGTTTTGGTATCGGGGGACCACTGGGTAAAGAGTTCCAGCCTAAATTCATGTTGGCAGTATAAATGGAACTGCGATGTCCACACAAACTTGAACAACCCAATGTGTCGTAGTTCATCCCCAAACTAATCACATGTTTGGCGTACCTAATACACCCAGGCCCACTCACATGTGAAGGTGCCTCCAGACCTCAATTACCAATCCTACAACCATCCTTTGGTGTCATCAGTGATGCATTGTTGGAAAGTACTTGCGTAACGAGCTGAATAACCCTTAGAGACCGGTTCATTTTCCAAGATTGTCCTAGTCCTGGGGTTTCTAGACGTAAACATCCATGTACCTGGTTTCTCTAGCAGGATGGCCATTGATAGTAGTGTAGTATCAAGGGAGATCATCCTTGTGGGTCACCCATGACTATGGTGTATCAACTTCGAATCCCGACACAGGTACCTCCACCAAAATACCGAAGTCCCATATCGGTTGGTTGTCAGACATAACATACTCCTTCTGGGTTGGGGTAAACATGTTTAAGAGGGTTTTGTTAATGGATACAATCTTTCGGGCACCATAAACCTCAAGGTTCAGAGCCATCTCATCCCTTCATCTAGTGTATTCAGCTTCTCTCTCAACATCAACCCAATTAGCAGCCATATTTTTTTCATTAAGGTCCAAAGGAGCTTGCGTGAATAGAATGGTACGGTGCATGAAAAATAAGAAACTGGTGTGAAAAAATGAGGTAGTGGCACAAAAAAAGCCGATTCTTCACGAAAAAACCACAACCAAACTCGGGGAACTCCGTGTAACGAAAGGCAGATTACATGAAAATCAAGGGAGATTTTTCATGCACTATTGCTTAGAACTTATCACACATAAAAATCTGTACGATCTATAGGACTTGCGGGGGGTTTTATAGGCACAGAGTGGGGTTTCCACGCATGTGAAAAGCAGTTTACGTGTGGCTTTATGGTTTTTCATGCAACTAAAGAGTTTTGCATGCACCGACCTTAGGAGATTTGACGTCTCAACATTTCCCTCAGAATCCGAACATTGTGTTCCATCATAGATCCGATTCTGAAGGGGGAAATTTGTAGACGTCGAAATGAGTTAAAAGCCAAACCAGGTAATTTTTGGATAAAAGAGTAAATATTTCAACTCAGCGACTAATTCTAAGAGGAACAGAAGTGGCGTGTGAAAATTCCAAAGGGTACACCAAAAAACGGCCCTCTCGTAAAAAAAACTACAGGATCTAAAGGAAATTTTTGCATGGTGTGAAAAATTTCATGCAACCGCCACCAGGCGAGAAAACGTGGGCGCCGCCGACACCGGGTGCTGACTCTTTTTCACAGCTAACTCTGGGACATAAATGTTTTGTGCCGATCAGCTTATGCACAGACCCAATGACCATGAGGCCCTATAAATAGAAAGGCACCCCTTCGAATTCTGGTGGATGAAGAATCTGAAACATCTCCATCGTCTGAAATCCACTCCTCCTGCATGAAAAAAATGGGTTTCAGTTATGGGATTTTTCTCTTCAGGTATCCTAGGGGTCTGCCTTTACACATGAACACTCTAGCTTGACCCTCTCCCCAAGTCCCTAAAAGTCGATCCCTTGGGTGAAAAACCTCGGCCCCCTTTTGTGCGCAAACCTCCTCAATTGAGTGCACACGCACTATTTTATGCGAATACATTCCAATTAATTTCCAATTGTGCACAAACCTCTCCTATTTCATACAACCCCCTAGGTCCGCTCACCAAATATTTGTTTTTCACAGCTGCTCCATTTCCACACACACTGCCCTTCTTGTGTGTACTCTTTCGCTTCGATGTCCCTCTTCTGAACAACATCTTCTGGCGATTCTTACACCCAAATCATTTATGATACACACCCTTCTCCCGTAAAACCCTCCATGTTTGTACGAAGTGACTTCGAAGTCCCTTGGGTGGCGCTTCCTGTTTCATTGCTTCGCCTCTTTCTTCTTCACATAGTCACTCTAAAGACTATTTCTTCTTCGCATAGCCACACTAACGTAGACCCCTCAATGGATGACTCCATAACACCCCCTCACCATGGTGTTGCTAACACCCTCCCTTCCCCATGGGTGGGTGGGTATCAGTTTTTTATGACCTAGGGGTGCATAGTAAACCCACCTTGTCTGAGATGCAGGACGTTAAAATGCCAAGCACCATCATCCTCAACACATGACGTTAAACTGTGACCTTGTCCCATGCATCATACATGGGGTGCCCCATCTTAGGAATTCTCTATACCCACTGGTCTCCATGGGAGTGAGATCATTCCTCGAATGGAATGATATCCCCTTTATGAGAGCAGCTTCTGTCCGCGGGGAAAGGGAAACCATATTGGTGTAAGCCCCTAGCCTTTCATGTGGGAGGCAGCATCTCTGCTCCTCCATTATTCTTCAGTCCCAAGGACCAGAGAGGGGGACATGGGCACCAGATCCCTAAATTCTTCAGTGCCAAATCCCTCTCCCTTTGAGCTTTGTCTCCACGAGGCCTGCACCCTGGAGTAATTCCCAGTCTTCATCTCCATTGGATGATAACCACACATAAGCCCATGTTTCCTCTTTGGGATGAAAACCACATGTAATCCCCTATTTCTTTTTTGGGCCACTAACCACACATAATCCCTACTCCACTTCCCAGAGATGCACCTTTCACAATGTGATTTTCAGGTCTTTGATGCCTCTTGTTTCTCTCACCGAGCATGAATCACATGGTCTTAGAGTAGGTATAGACCATGAAATCATCTCTGGGAAGCCTAGAGTGTTATCCTAAAAACCTATTCTGAACTAAGTGGGCTTCGATCCTTGCCAAGGCAAGGTACATAGGACGCCTCCTGGAGGTTCATGCCCAAAACCATTGGTTCCAACCCTTTCACGTTGGTTCCCACCATTCTAAACTATGTGGAGTTTGATCCTTTCCATGGAAAGGTATGTAGGAACACTCGATTATAACCCCTTCATGTTGGTTCCCACCACCCTGAACTACATGGAATTTGATCCTTGAGAAGGAAAGGTACATAGGACACCTCCCTGAGGTTCAATCCCAACACTCATTAGTTCTGACCACTCTACGTTGGTCCACCCGTGTCCTGCATGATGTTAAATAGTACTCCCCTTTTGTCCCGTAGGACACTAAACTGTCCCCCATCCCGCGGTAAGCCATTGTGCCCCCATCCAGTGGTAATCCGTTGTGCCCACATCTAACGGTAAGCTGTTGTGATCCCCTACCCAATGGTAATCAATTGTGAACCTCACGTAGCTGTAAGACATTTGAACCTCACTCAGCGGTAAGCCATTGTGATCCCCATTCAATGGTAAGATGCAGTCAACTCCAGTCAGTGGTAAGTCATTGTCAACATAAACCTAGAGGTAATCCATTGTCATCCCTTCCATTAGAACTCATATCTCTGGCTCATCCCCATGGTGTCAGACCAGCCTCAGGCTTCTAACCATGCATTAACCCCAGTATATCATCAGGTCGCTATCCTCTGTGCTCACCCCGATCATATACCCCATCCTGAACAATGTGAACTTCGATTCCCTTTCACAAGGATACGTAAGAAGTATCTTCAAGCCACAATCCCAGCATTATCGTTACCCTTGAGTTGACACCATATAATTGTCCATCCAATTCACTTAACGATCCATTATTCATCTTGATTCTTACCCGAGAAGCCACATCCTGGTGAGATCATGTCATTTCACCTCTTCATTTCTCTTAGTAGCACTTGAGTAACTAAACACGCGTTAGCCCCAACATCAGTGTTCCCTCCGGGGGTTTCACCCATCTGATCCACTCTAGTCAGTGTTCCTATAAGTCAGATTTTTATCTGCTAGAATTTAACCCTGAGGGATACCTTGTGTTAACCATGGAATGATGAGGAAAACCTCAGATACATGCCTATGGTATATAATTCTCTGCATTCGACATGGGATGTCTCATGCTTATGCGCCCTAGGGAAGCCCTATAATAAGGAGAAGAAACCCAGATGCGCTAGTGTTCCAGTGTCCAGACATTCCAGTGATGTCCAACATGACTACTCCCCCGACTAAAGGTTGATTCCCTAGCCAGACCCCTTGGAATGTCCTTACAGAAGTAGTGTAATTAACCGACGTCCATGAAGATATGGAACTGGAAAGAATTTAATGAACAATGTATTAGTCTATAAGGGAGACCTAGACTATGTAACGGGTTCTGAGGAGGAATATACGAAAGGAATAACTGACATCTCATCATCCTGTATCGATCAAGGAGAAAACATCCTGAATAAGGAATGGATGCCGCCCACCTTTGTAAAGAGGGAATACGGGGTAGCAGACAGTGTGTCATAATCATCCTCAAAAGACATAGATGCGCGCACCCCATCAAAAGAGTCGGAAAGAGGTGTACAATGGTCTATTAGCATGACTATTTAACTTCTAAAACAACTATTCATAATCACAAAGGTCTTATGTAATTATCATTTTCATTTCTTTCATGTGATTGATGTCATCATTTTTACTGGTATTCATATCAAATGATTTATAAATCTTAGCATCATCTCAATTTGTGTCCACATTCAGTTTTTCACCATGTTTAGTATAATATTTATAGCTCTAATATATTTCCTGATCAATCAAATGTTCTTTCAACAATTAAAAACTAATTTTTCTAGAATATCAACAATGTAAACACAGACAAATGATTTGTTAAGGTTCGTATGCATTCTCTCCTTCCCATTGAACATAACATTCTTTTATCCTCATATGTTCGATATGGTAGTTCATTTTCTTCTGGTAGCATATGAATCTGGAGACCATGTAGTTTTTAAATCTGGTATCATTCAATCTGTTGTTAGGTTTCAAATTATATAACTTTAATACAGTGGAAAATGTTGTGTATTTAGTAAAACTGGTATACAATGGTCTCTTGGAACAACTATTTAACTTCTAAAACAAATTTTCATAATAAAAAAGGTTATATGTAATTATCATTTTCATTTCTTACATGTGATCACTGTCATCATTTATAGTGGTATTCATATCAAATGATCTATAAATCATATCATCATCTCAATCGGTGTCCACATTCGATTTTTCACATTGTTTAGTCTAATATTTATAGATCTAATCTATTTCATGATCAATCAAATATTATTTCAAAAATTCCAAACTAATGTTTCTATAATATCAACAATGTAATCATAGACAAATGATTTGATAAGGTTCGTATGCATGATCTCTTGAAAACTCGTTGAACACTTTAACTCCATCTTCATAATCTTCAATTGAATTATTATCATGAATCCATTTTTATTAATATTTATCATATTGGGTTCATAAAATATTAATTTTTTATAATAAATAAATACACATAATATATTCATTATCAATGTTGAAGGTTATAGACAATTATAATAAGGGAAACCCAGTGTTTTATTGTTTCAAAAAAATTCATTGTCCGTTGATGAAAATGAGTAGTTGAATATAAGAAAAGAATCATTCCAATATGGAAGGTTTTATACTATAAATTTATTCAATGGGGATAGTTATAGGCTATATTCATCCTCATCAACTCATCTCCCAGACATTTATCATTTCATTTTGTTGTTTGAAACACATCCTCTATATCTTGTGGATATGATCCTATGTTTACAGAAATAATCTAAGAAGTAGTCATCCAATGGATGGATAATGATCATAGTAGTACATGAATCACACAAGATATGGAGGATGAGCCTAGAGAAAAAAATTTCAATAATAACTCTTTGGGATATTAAGTTCATTATGATGATATTTTTCTATAAAAGAGATGGGGGATGAGTCTAAATCAACAAATTGAAATAATATATTTTTTTTGAAGCACATCATGACTCACTTAAACCCCCTAGACAAATTTAAATATAATATATGAAATTAATGAGTAATAAGAAACCTAAATATGATGAACAATAATAATAAACTCTCATTAAATACATATGATGATTTAAAAATTTATTGATAAAACATTTTAATAAAGAAAGAGTTATTTCATATACATGGATGGTAATCAAAGAATTCTAGGGGTGGTACCAATAATTCTCGACATAAAATGATGAATACCTAAAAATAAATTTCAATATATTGAATCAAATAACCTCCATTTTTTTTTGGAATAATTTATGTAACAACCTAAGGAATTATTACATTTAATATTAATGATATATTTAATATTTGAAAAAATCTCAAGAATCTTGGGAATTCATATCACCACACTGACCCATCCCATGAATTATAGGGAGCTCATCATATTAGATCTCCCCATATAAAGGAAGGGAGGCAATCTAATACACATTAAACCATGTCCTTGAGATTCTAGGGAGTTTCATAAAGATGTTCGGATAAATAAATAATACACATAAAAATGATATTTAACAAACAATGGATAAGAGCACACTAAACCTTCAAACATATATACCACAAACTCTAGTCTATACTGAGACAGAACAACTCTCGTGAGGTCAAATTTTCTAAGTGTAATACCCTTAATTCACTCAGAAATATAATTGGAATCCGAAAATTAATATATATATATATATATATATATATATAAACATTCCATATAAAGTCTCTACTACATAAATATGAACAAAACTGGTCAGTTTAATAAACACCGAAGTAATGTCCTAGACTACCCAACCACCATCATGGATATTAATAAATAAAAAATTATATAGAAGGTGTAAAATGGGATGGGACTTATACCATAAGGTTAATTCCACTATTTATCCAATGATAATAAAGCATGATTCATCTACACTTTCATCTAAACACTACTATAAATAAGGCTATTAGCGACCGCCATTGGCGGTCGCTGTTGCCTCGTCGCTAGAGGCCTTTAGCGACCGCCTGGCAGTCGCTGAAGGCCCTCTGCCGGGCACCCTATAGCGACCGCCAGGCGGTCGCTGAAGGCCCTCTGCCGGCCACCCTATAGCGACCGCCTATGGCGGTCGCTATTCTCAAAAAAAAAATTTAAATTTTTTTTATTGAATTGAATATAAATATAAATATAAATATATATATATATATAAATATTCATATATATACTATTAAATACAATATTTTAAATATATATATATATATATAATATATTTTAAATGTTTTAATATATATTTAATAAATATATAATATCAAATCATTGTGCTATAATAATTTAAAAACTTCGATTCAAGAAATAATCTCATTTCAGGTCGTTCGGAGCACGTTTGCTCCGAATGGGACCGCTGCACGCCGTTTTCGTGTTTTATGGCGCCGGAAACGCGTTTCCGGCCGCCGCGGTCACACGGCACCTCCGAATGAGGTGCCGTCTGGCCGACCATTTCAAAATTCATGCCCCGGATGTTGTCGTACGGTTTCGTGGTATTCGGACGTCGTTCGGGTGGTTTTGACCCCCCCAACGCGCCATTTCAGCGCGCGTCGCGCTGCTGAAAACGACACAATCGGACGTGTCGTGCGCACCGCACGTCCGATGGACGTGCGGCCTCCCCCTGCATCTCAGGAATAATATTTCTATTGTTCCCGTGCGGTTTCAGGTCGTTCGGAACACGTTTTCTCCGAATTGGACCGCCGCACGCCGTTTTGGTGTTTAATGGCGCCGGAAACGCGTTTCCGGACGCCGCGGTCACACGGCACCTCCGAATGAGGTGCCGTCTGGCCGACCATTTCACAATTCACGCCCCGGATGTTGTCGTACGGTTTCGTGGCATTCGGACATCGTTCGGGTGGTTTTGACCCCCCAACGTGTCATTTCAGCGCGCGCCGCGCTGCTGAAAACGACACAATCGGACGTGTCGCGCGCACCGCACGTCCGATGGACGTGCGGCCTCCTTCTGCATCTCAGGAATAATATTTCTATCGTTCTCGTGCGGTTTCAGGTTGTTCGGAGCACGTTTTCTCCGAATGGGACCGCCGCACGCCGTTTTGGTGTTTTTTGGCGCCGGAAACGCGTTTCCGACCGCCGCGGTCACACGGCACCTCTGAATGAGGTGACATCTGGCCGACCATTTCAAAATTCACGCCCCGGATGTTGTCGTACGGTTTCGTGGCATTCGGACGTCGTTCGGGTGGTTTTGACCCCCCAACGCGCCATTTCAGCGCGCGCCGCACTGCTGAAAACGACACAATCGGACGTGCCGCGCGCACCGCACGTCCGATGGACGTGCGGTCTCCTCCTGCATCTCAGAAATAATATTTCTATTGTTCCCGTGTGGTTTCAGGTCGTTCGGAGCACGTTTTCTCCGAATTGTACCGCCGCACGCCGTTTTGGTATTTAATGGCGCCGGAAACGCGTTTCCGGCCGCCGCGGTCACACGGCACCTCCGAATGAGGTTCCGTCTAGCCGACCATTTCACAATTCATGCCCCGGATGTTGTCGTACGGTTTCATGGCATTCGGAGGTCGTTCGGGTGGTTTTGACCCCCCAACGCGCCATTTCAGCGCGCGCCGCGCTGCTGAAAACGACACAATCGGACGTGCCGCACGCACCGCACGTCCGATGGAAGTGCGGCCTCCTCCTGCATCTCAGGAATAATATTTTTATCGTTCTCGTGCGGTTTCAGGTCATTCGGAGCATGTTTGCACCGAATTGGACCGCCGCACGCCGTTTTGGTGTTTAATGGCGCCGGAAACACGTTTCCGGCCGCCGCGGTCACACGGCACCTCCGAATGAGGTGCCGTCTGGCCGACCATTTCACAATTCATGCCCCGGATGTTGTCTTACGGTTTTGTGGCATTCGGACGTCGTTCGGGTGGTTTTGACCCCCCAACGCGCCATTTAAGCGCGCGCCGCGCTGCTGAAAACGACACAATCAGACGTGTCGCGCGCACCGCACGTCCGATGGACGTGCGGCCTCCTCCTGCATCTCAGGAATAATATGTCTATCGTTCCCGTGCGGTTTCAGGTTGTTCGGAGCACGTTTTCTCCGAATTGGACCGCCACACGCCGTTTTGGTGTTTAATGGCGCCGGAAACGCGTTTCCGGCCGCCGTGGTCACACGGCACCTCCGGATGAGGTGCCGTCTGGCCGACCATTTCACAATTCACGCCCCGGATGTTGTCGTACGGTTTCGTGGCATTCGGAGGTCGTTCGGGTGGTTTTGACCCCCCAACGCGCCATTTCAGCGCGCGCCGCGCTTCTGAAAAAGACACAATCCGACGTGCCGCGCGCACTGCACGTCCGATGGACGTGCGGCCTCCTCCTGCATCTCAGGAATAATATTTCTATCGTTCCCGTGCGGTTTCAGGTCGTTCAGAGCACGTTTGCACCGAATTGGACCGCCGCACGCCGTTTTGGTGTTTAATGGATGCGGAAACGCGTTTCCGCCCGCCGCGGTCACACGGCTCCTCCGAATGAGGTGCCGTCTGGCCGACCATTTCACAATTCACGCCCCAGATGTTTTCGTATGGTTTCGTGGCATTCAGACGTCGTTCGAGTGGTTTTGACCCCCCAACGCGCCATTTCAGCGCGCGCCGCGCTGCTGAAAACGACACAATCGGACGTGCCGCGCGCACCGCACATCCGATGGACGTACGGAATCCTCCTGCATCTCAGGAATAATATTTCTATCATTCCCGTGCGGTTTCAGGTCGTTCGGAGCACGTTTGCTCCGAATTGGACCGCCGCACGCCGTTTTGGTGTTTAATGGCGCCGGAAACTCGTTTCCGGCCGCCACGGTCACACGGAACCTCCGAATGAGGTGCCGTCTGGCCGACCATTTCACAATTCACGCCCCGGATGTTGTCGTACGGTTTCGTGGCATTCGGACGTCGTTCGGGTGGTTTTGACCCCCCAACGCGCCATTTCAGCGCGCGCCGCGCTGCTGAAAACGACACAATCGGACGTGCCGCGCGCACCGCACGTCCGATGGATGTGCGGCCTCCTCCTGCATCTCAGGAATAATATTTCTATCGTTCCCGTGTGGTTTCAGGTCGTTCGGAGCACGTTTGCTCCAAATTGGACCGCCGCACGCCGTTTTGGTGTTTAATGGCGTTGGAAACGCATTTCCGGCCGCCGCGGTCACACGGCACCTCCGAATGAGGTGCCGTCTGGCCGACCATTTCACAATTCACGCCCTGGATGTTGTCGTATGGTTTCGTGGCATTCGGAGGTCATTCGGGTGGTTTTGACCCCCCAACGCGCCATTTCAGCGCGCGCCGCGCTGCTGAAAACGACACAATCGGACGTGCCGCGCGCACCGCACGTCCGATGGACGTGCGGCCTCCTCCTGCATCTCAGGAATAATATTTCTATCGTTCCCGTGCGGTTTCAGGTCGTTCGGAGCAAGTTTTCACCGAATTGGACCGCCGCACGCCGTTTTGGTGTTTAATGGCGCCGGAAACGCGTTTCCGGCCGCCGCGGTCACACGGCACCTCCGAATGAGGTGCCGTCTGGCCGACCATTTCACAATTCACGCCCCGGATGTTGTCGTACGGTTTCGTGGCATTCGGAGGTCGTTCGGGTGGTTTTGACCCCCCAACGCGTCATTTCAGCGCGCGCCGCGCTGCTGAAAACGACACAATCGGACGTGCCGCGCGCACCGCACGTCCGATAAACGTGCGGCCTCCTACTATATCTCAGGAATAATATTTTTATCGTTCCCGTGAGGCTTCAGGTCGTTCGGAGCACGTTTTCACTGAATTGGACCGCCGCACGCCGTTTTGGTGTTTAATGGCGCCGGAAACACGTTTCCGGCCGCCGCGGTCACACGGCACCTCCGAATGAGGTGCCGTCTGGCCGACCATTTCACAATTCACGCCCCGGTTGTTGTCGTACGGTTTCGTGGCATTCAGACGTCGTTCGGGTGGTTTTGACCCCCCAACGCGCCATTTCAGCGCGCGCCGCGCTGCTGAAAACGACACATTCGGACGTGCCGCGCGCACCGCACGTTTGATGGACGTGCGGCCTCCTCCTGCATCTCAGGAATAATATTTCTATCGTTCCCGTGTGGTTTCAGGTCGTTCGGAGCACGTTTGCTCCGAATTGGACCGCCGCACGCCGTTTTGGTGTTTAATGGCGCCGGAAACGCGTTTCCGGCCACCGCGGTCACATAGCACCTCGGAATGAGGTTCTGTCTGGCCGACCATTTCACAATTCACTCCCCGGATGTTGTCGTACGGTTTCGTGGCATTCGGAGGTCGTTCGGGTGGTTTTGACCCCCCCAACGCGCCATTTCAGCGCGCGCCGCGCTGCCGAAAACGACACAATCGGACGTGCCGCGCGCACCGCACGTCCGATGGACGTGCGGCCTCCTCCTTCATCTCAGGAATAATATTTCTATCGTTCCCGTGCGGTTTCAGGTCGTTCGGAGCACGTTTGCTCTGAATTGGACCGCCGCACGCCGTTTTGGTGTTTAATGGCGCCGGAAACGCGTTTCCGGCCGCCGCGGTCACACGGCACCTCCGAATGAGGTGCCGTCTGGCCGATCATTTCACAATTCACGCCCCGGATGTTGTCGTACGGTTTCGTGGCATTCGGACGTCGTTCGGGTGGTTTTGACCCCCCAACGCGCCATTTCAGCGCGCGCCGCGCTGCAGAAAACGACACAATCGGACGTGCCGCGCGCACCGCACGTCCGATGGACATGCGGCCTCCTCCTGCATCTCAGGAATAATATTTCTATCGTTCCCGTGCGGTTTCAGGTCGTTCGGAGCACGTTTTCTCCGAATGGGACCGTCGCACGCCGTTTTGGTGTTTAATGGCGCCTGAAACGCGTTTTCGGCCGCCGCGGTCAGACGGCACCTCCGAATGAGGTGCTGTCTGGCCGACCATTTCAAAATTCATGCCCCGGATGTTGTCGTACGGTTTCGTGGCATTCGGACGTCGTTCGGGTGGTTTTGACCCCCCAACGCGCCATTTCAGCGCACGCCGCGCTGCTGAAAACGACACAATCGGACGTGCCGCGCGCACCGCACGTCCGATGGACATGCGGCCTCCTCCTGCATCTCAGGAATAATATTTCTATCGTTCTCGTGCGGTTTCAGGTCGTTCGGAGCACGTTTACACCGAATTGGACCGCCGCACGCCGTTTTGGTGTTTAATGGCGCCGAAAACGTGTTTTCGGCCGCCGCGGTCACACGGAACCTCCGAATGAGGTGCCGTCTGGCCGACCATTTCAAAATTCACGCCCCGGATGTTTTCGTACAGTTTCGTGGCATTCGGACGTCGTTCATGTGGTTATGACCCCCCAACGCGTCATTTCAGCGCGCGCCGCGCTGCTGAAAATGACACAATCGGACGTGCCGCGCGCACCGCACGTCTGATGGACGTGCGGTCTCCTCCTGCATCTCAGGAATAATATTTCTATCGTTCCCGTGCGGTTTCAGGTCGTTCGGAGCACGTTTGCTCCGAATTGGACCGCCGCACGCCGTTTTGGTGTTCAATGGCGCCGGAAACGCGTTTCCGGCCGCCGCGGTCACACGGAACCTCCGAATGAGGTGCCGTCTGGCCGACCATTTCACAATTCACGCCCCGGATGTTGTCGTACGGTTTCGTGGCATTCGGACGTCGTTCGGGTGGTTTTGACCCCCCAACGCGCCATTTCAGCGCGCGCCGCGCTGCTGAAAACGACACAATCGGACGTGCCGCGCGCACCGCACGTCCGATGGATGTGCGGCCTCATCTTTCATCTCAGGAATAATATTTCTATCGTTCCCGTGCGGTTTCAGGTCGTTCGGAGCACGTTTGCTCCGAATTGGACCGCCGCACGCCGTTTTGGTGTTTAATGGCGCCGGAAACGCGTTTCCGGCCGCCGCGGTCACACGGCACCTCCTAATGAGGTGCCGTCTAGCCGACCATTTCGCAATTCACGCCCCGGATGTTTTCGTACGGTTTCGTGGCATTCGGACGTCGTTCGGGTGGTTTTGACCCCCCAACGCGCCATTTCAGCGCGCGTCGCGCTGCTGAAACGGACACAATCGGGGGGTTGTACGGGGGTGCCGGGGGCTGTACGGGGGTGGCGGGGGGCTGTACGGGGGTGCGGGGGCTGTACGGGGGTGGCGGGGGGCAGTACGGGGGTGCGGGGTGTTGTACGGGGGGTGCGGGGGGGGGGGGGGGGGGGGGGGCTGTACGGGGGTGCGGGGGGCTGTACGGGGGTGCGGGGGGGGGGGGGGGGGGCTGTACGGGGGTGTGGGGGGCTATACGGGGGTGGCGGGGGCCTGTACGGGGGTGGCGGGGGGCAGTACGGGGGTGCGGGGGGGTGTACGGGGGTGCGGGGGGCTGTACGGGGGTGCGGGGGGGGGGGGGGGGGGGGCTTTACGTGGGTGGCGGGGGGCTGTACGGGGGTGCGGGGGGCTGTACGGGGGTGCGGGGGGCTGTACGGGGGTGCGGGGAGGCTGTACGGGGGTGCGGGGGGCTGTACGGGGTTGCGGGGGGGGGGGGGGGGGGGTGGGGGGTGCTGTACGGGGGTGGCGGGGGGCTGTACGGGGGTGGCGGGGGCCTGTACGGGGGTGGCGGGGGGCAGTACGGGGTGCGGGGGGTTGTACGGGGGTGCGGGGGGGCTGTACGGGGGTGCATGGGGGCTGTACGGGGGTGTGGGAGGGGGGGGGGGGGGGGTTGTACGGGGGTGTGGGGGGCTGTACGGGGGTGCGGGGGGCTGTACGGGGGTGCAGGGGGCTCTCCGGGGGTGCAAAGGCCATCCCATTGATTACAAAAGTGAAAAATAAAAGTGATAACATCTAATTAATACATATTTCTTTTATCGATACCATACAGAAATTTATAAAAAATATATTGGATAATACATAATCTATAATATCAGATTTATTGATCTGTTGGAATTAGTTCGACTTTTTCAAATGTAGAATCATTCAAGATTATCTGATCAAAAACTCAATATGTGTATAAAATATTTAAAAGACCACCATGGATGGTAATAATGCATTACTTAAATGAATAAATACAGTATATCAATGTCAACCCTACCAGTAAAAACAAAAAACATATCTCGTGAATATATGGTGCGTCACGCGTTGCCATCACTGCTACCTCCTTCTGGTGGGCCAGGTGCCTACAACAAATAAACATTATAAATATTTTAATAAAAAAAATAATTTATATTAAATAAATAAATACATTATATACCTGCGTCGTATGATCCCCTGTACCATCAGCTCGACGCACATATTCCCGCAGTGCTCTAACCTCAGCTGTCAATTGCGCATTTGTCTCCTCGGAAGCGCGCAGCCGTGCCTCAAAATCTGACATCTGCTGTGTCATATGAGCAATAGCAGGACCGACAACCGCAGCGCGTGACACTACAGAACGAGGAATCCCTACTCCATAGGTCAAACTATAGCCATGCCCGTCCCGACCAATAATGCGATGAAAGATCTCATCCCGTCGCATGGGAAGCTGTCGCTGGTCCTCTGGCAGATGTTCTAACTCAGCTTCAAATTGATCCTGTGAAATATTTAAATATATATAAATATATATATGTTAATATAAAGATTTATGTAATTATTGGTAAGTACAGACACTTACTATCAATGCTGCAACCTCTGGATCATTGCGATCATGAGTCCTTATCCACACCGACATTTTATCAGTTGCTGCACCTTGTCCTCGCAACTGTATATTAAAAGAATATAAACACAAAACCATATTAATTAATAAATTAAAAAATGAATAATATATACCTCATGTCGGATCTGATACACGTGACGAGTCCCGAGCCTGTGAGCTGGTCCCTGCAACGCTCGATTCTCCGAATGGCGTGTTGACACCTCCTACATTCAATTCATTCAAATTTCAAACAAATCACATATTCTTGAAAATATATATACAACAAAATAATTAATATACAAACCGCAACACCCTCAGTAGACCAATATGCAACCAAGTCATGCCACTGAGCCGGGAGGACACCTCTCGGGACTTTTTCCAAAATGTCAAGGGCACCCACATTTGGTACCCAGTGGTCCCTCTTCACTTTGCCTTTATAATCTTTCCACAGCTTACGGCATTTGCTCATACACACGGGCCGGAACTCTTCAGGGCATACTTTCAAATTTTTCTATAATGAAAATAATCAAACATATTAGTATTATTTATAAATAGAAAATAAAGTAAAATTATTTTCTTACCTGAACCTCCCTCCATAGACGATCTAATGTGTCCTAAGGGATAGAAGCCCAATCACGCGTGGTCAATGGAAATCGATGTGGGTCACGTATGATATGACCCAACTGACGAATAAATGCCGGGGCATTCGGTCCCACGGGATGAAATACCTCATCAAATGAAACATCTATCGTCGTGTCGGAATTCCATGATAATATGCCACGACCAGGGCCTCTCCTGCGAGAGGAAGAAGCAGCCGAGTCTGATCCTGTTGAAAACAATTTTATATATAAATTGACAAATGTTATATATATATATATATATATATGTCAATTACATAAAAAATATAGACAATGACATTCAAACATACCTCGACCCTGAGACGTAGATGCCTCAGATGGATGATGTGGATTTTCTTCCTCTTCCCCTGACATGTCTGCAGTCATACAAAATATCAGTAATGAGTCCAAAGTGTTTAAAAGATAAATTGGATTGTTCTTAATAAATCAAACTTGTACAACTGTTAATCAAACAAAAAATGGATTGAATAATTAGTTGTGAATGAATTTTAAAAAATCAGAAAGTTAATCAACCTAAATATTTATGACTGAATTAACTTACAAAAGTGAGGATTAAAACTTATAAGGATTTATAAAATGATTAGATAATTTATGATATCCTAGGACATTCTACTGAATAGCGGGAAAACAATTATACCTTTCATTAAGCATGAAAATTGACCATTTCTCCTTCAACAGCCGCTCTGACCCAATAAATATCTTCTTCATGTTGAACTACGGTATGTTGATCAAGTTGTTGGTAAACAAACGGAACAGTCTCGGGTTCATCTTCTTCAAATAAAAACACTCCTCACCGAGACATTTTGACAACAACTTGCCAACTTGGATCCGAAGGCAAAGTAACGAAGAATACTTGTTCCGCTTGTGATGTCAAGACGAAAGGTTCATTCTCAACTCGTTCATTATTTCTGTATAACATATAGTTAAAATTCACCAATGAAAACTGATATTGATCGACTTTACATCCACGCACTGGATCAACCCAATTACACTTTAACAATATGTACTTCAAACCGTGTGTGTATACAACTTCAATGATGTCTATCAATTGACCATAGTAATAACCAGAATCGACAAAGGGACAACCGATTCCACTGTTTTGTGTTGCTCTTTTGTCGTCAACATCTTTAATGCGAAATTGAAAACCATTAGCATCAATAGCTTTATAACGACGAGCCGTTATAGATGGACCCTCAGCCAGTTGGATAAACACTTCAGGTAGCGTGGGGTCCCCTAACTCCCTCAGCTTACGAACCTACATAATTTATAAAAATCAATACTGATATATGGAGAAAGAATTAGTTTAATACTTCACTCATAATGAAAATCAATTTATACATACATAATCCTTGAACCAATCATGAAATGCCGCATAATGAGATTGTTGAATTTGCAACTCAGTCGCACGATGCATCTCTTCTTTTATCTCATTAATGTGTTTCCTGCAAATGATTACGCGATGTTTAAAAGATCAACTTATGCAAAGAAAACATGTAAAAGTTATACAAGCACATTGATAAGATACTTACTGCATTAATGGTGCAACTGATGGAGTATTGAACAAGATATATCGATGTGCTTGTATCCACTCGATGTTGTCCATATCAAATGTGGTTCCTTCTCCAACTGGACCATCATGAATCCGAGAGGGCTTATCTAATTTTGTTTCAACATCCGTAAGATATTCTGCACAAAAGGTAGTAAACTCATCCATCAAATAACCATTGGCTATTGATGCCTCTGGACGAGCTCTGTTGCGTACAAATCTTTTCAATGTACTCAAATACCGTTCAATAGGATACATCCACCTGAATTGCACTGGACCAACAGCCATTACTTCATCAGTTAGGTGCACTGTTAAGTGGACCATAACATTGAAAAATGAGGGGGGGAAAAGTTTCTCAAAGTGACAAAGCGTAAGTACAATTCGGTCCTGCAAACTTTTTAAATCACTCATTCGTTGATTTCTTAAACAAAGCTGTCTAAAAAAATTACTCATCTCAATCAAGGGCTGAACAACATTGGGGGATAAACAATCACAAATTGCGATTGGAATCAACTGCTGAAGTAATATGTGATTATCATGACTTTTCAACCCTTGCAATGTCTTGCTCGTCAGATTCACACACTTTGAAATATTAGAAGAGTAACCATCAGGCACCTTGACCATCTTCAAAATGGAAAGAAATGTCTCTTTCTCCTCTGTAGTCATCGAATACTGTGCAGTAGGCATATATGCCTTGTTTCCCTCAGCTAACTGTAAATGCAACTGTTTCCTTAAACCCATTTCTTCCAAATCACGGCGTGCATTAACATAGTCCTTTGACTTTCCACTGACACCTAAAATGGTCCACAATATGTTATCACAAACATTTTTTTCAATGTGCATGACATCCAAATTATGCCTCAACATGTTATTTTTCCAATACGGAAGACTATAAAAAATACTTTTCTTTTTCCAATTGTGACTGCGCTGCCTACCTCCAGCACGAATATTACGTACTGGAGGAGCCACCAAATCCTGAATTTCATATACCATGCGAATGTTTTCTTCCTCAATCTGCGATAACATTTCGACTCCTGTCATGATCTTTGGTGCTGGGCTGAACTCTCTAGAACCATCAAATGCCACTCTGTCCTTTCTGAACCTGTGCTGGGGAGGGAGAAAATGCCTGTGACCCATGTATGCCCATTTTTTGGAATGTTTAAGCCATACATATTTTTTACTTTTATTGCAACAAGGGCAAGCAAATTCCCCTTTCGTACTCAAGCCTGATAAATTTGCATAAGCTGGGAAGTCATTGATTTTCCACAATAAAGCAGCATGCAGTTTGAACATTTCATTCGTTTCGCAGTCATAAGTCATCACACCATCGCCCCAAAATTCATTCAACTCATCAATCAATGGCTGAAGGTAAACATAAATCTTATCCCCCAGACTTTTAGGTCCATCAATAAGAGTGGAAAGTAATATAAATTGTTGCTTCATACAAAGCCACGGAGGAAGATTATATGGAACCAACACCATGGGACATGTGCTATGAGTTGCACCAACCATAGACTTGAATGGATTGAAACCATCTGCTGCCAATCCCAATCGGACATTACGAACATCTTTAGAAAAGTCGGGATGTCTCTTATCAAAATCCTTCCATGCATGAGAGTCTACCGGGTGGGTTAACATGTCACTTTCATGAACTCTTTCTGCATGCCATCTCATTAAATTAGAAACTTTAGATGACATAAAAAATCTTTTCAACCTCGGTTTAAGGGGAAAGTAACGCATTTGCTTTACGGAAATCGGTTTCCCCTGTATCGCAATCTGACTTTGATGAGTCTTATTTCCCCTGTTCTCTTTCCACCTGGAAGCGCCACAAACCGTACAAATATCCAAATGAGCAGTTTCATTTCTAAACAACATACAGTTGTTTGCACATGCATCTATAGTCTCATATGTAAAACCTAAGTTCTCTGTCAACTTACGAGCATAGTAATACGACTCAGGAATCTTAGCGTCGACAGGAAGAACTTTTTTCAATAAAACCAAAAGCATGTCGAATGATGTGTCTGACCAATTATTCAAAGTCTTCAAATGCAACAACTCCACGATAAATGACAGTTTATTGTAAGAAGTACATCCAGGATATAATTTTGTTTTTGCATCATCAAGTACTTCATAAAACCTCCTCGAATCACGATCTGCACCAGAGCGAAGATTTATCTCACCGGTCTGAAGATTCTGGATGTCAATGCCTTCAGGATCAAACCCATGTACCATTTCAGTAAGCATTTCATGCATTGGATCAGTCATCCTTGCATCAACATCCATCTGAGCTGCATCTGTATTTTGACAACGAACATATTCTTCTCCATGACGAGTCCAACTCTTATAATTTTTCAGAAATCCATTAAAGAAAAGGTGCTCCCTCACAGTATCTCGTGTGAATTGATATCTGTTAGCACATTTTCTACATGGACAACTAATATAGTCACTTTCAAATCCTCTCGTGAAGTCAATAAACTGCATAATGCCATTGAAATATTCTCTAGACGTTCGATTTGGAAGATCAATCCAACTCTTATCCATAATAATATCTGTATAAAAAACATTTACACAATACTTATTACATTTACATTTTTCAAATCAACTATATTCAAAATAAATATTAACCATTTGTTTATGAACCATTGATAAAATAATAATGTAACTGAAAGCTCATGTTACCTGATTGAGCTACAAACCTGAAAGGGAGGGGAGCCGAAGGCAGTGCTGCAAGGGAGAGGAGGCAGGGAAGGGGAGCCGGAGCCAAAGGCGGTGCGGCAAGGGAGGGGACGGGCGGCGGCGGGGAGCTGGAGGAGAGGAGGCGGTGAGGGGACGGGGGACGGGCAGCGAGGGGGGGGGGGTGTCCGGGGTCGGGGGGGGGGGGGGGGGGGGGCTTTCCGAGGTGCGGGGAGGGGTGTCCGGGGTGTCGGGGGCCTGTTAGGGGTGCGGGCAGGGGTGTTCGGGGTGCGGGGGTGTCCGGGGTGCGGGGGAGGGGGGCTGTCTGGGGTGCAGGGGGGCTGTCGGGGGTGCGGGGTGGGGTGTCCGGGGTGCGGGGGGCCTGTCCGGTGTGCGAGGGGGGTTGTCCGTGTTTGGAGGGGGGGTGTCCGAGTGCGGGGGGGGGGGGGGGGGGGGCTGCCCGGGGTGCGGGGGGGGGGGGGGGGGGGGGCTGTTCGGGTTCGGAGGGGGGTGTCCGAGTGCAGGGGGGGCTGTCCGGGGTGCGGGGAGGCGTCCGTGGTGCGGGGGGCGGTCCAGAGTGCGCGAGGGGGGGGGGGGGGGGGCTGTCCGGGGTGCGGGGAGGCGTCCGGGGTGCGGGGGGCGGTCCGGAGTGCGCGGGAGGGGGGGTGTTGTCCGGGGTGCGGGGAGGCGTCCGGGGTGCGGGGGGCGGTCCGGAGTGCGCGCCGGGGGCTGTCCGGGGTGCGGGTGCCGTCCGGGGTGGGGGGGGGGGGAGGGCCGAGAGGCCCGAGGGCGGAGGGCGGCGGCCGGAGGCCGGATGGAAGGCGGCGGGGGAGGGCAGGCGGCGGGGGAGGCCGGGCGGCGGGGGAGGCCGGGCGGCGGGGGAGGGCGGGCGGCGGGGGAGGGCGGGCGGCGGGGGAGGGCGGGTGGCGGGGGAGGGCGGGCGGCGGGGGAGGCCGGGCAGCGGGGGAGGCCGGGCGGCGGGGGAGGCCAGGCGGCGGGGGAGGGGAGGGCGGCGAGGGAGGGAGGGGGTTAGGGCGGAGGGAGATCGAGGGCGCGGGGGGGGGGGGGGGGCGCAGAAACCCCCCGAATTTTTTTATGCAGGTTAGCGACCGCCATTGGCCGTCGCTAATGGTAATCTATAGCGACCGCCAATGGCGGTCGCCCGAGTCTGGGGGGCTCCACTGCCCCCTTTTCTAGTAGTGAAATCAAAGAGAATATTAGAAATCCCCTACATTAATTCACCGCTGCAATTGAGAAAGAAGGATATTCTCATATGGCCTAGAAGTGAAGATGGGAAGGCTCAATGTATATGTGTTTCACACTCTAAAAATTCCAAGCATCAAAATTCATAATCTCAACATCCAAATCTCCAAAATGGATAACTCAACATACTAAAAGATGGAAAAAACCATCCACCACATCCAGAAGCATTGATGCTTTACACCCCGAGTTCCAAAAGAGAATGTAGAGAAAGAGATACATTTGAAAGAAAGTAGAGAAATACTAATGGCTGATCCTTGGATTCATTTGAACCAAAGATCATTTAAGCCTTGAAATTTAATGATGGATTTATTTGAGCCTTTATTCAATCCTTTCTTTGATCTATGATTCATCAAGTAGGCGCACCAATAGTTGGTGTATTCTACATAAATCTTCAAATATCATTATGGTTTCATGATTGGTAAGGGTTTTTAAAATATATTGGGACACTTTTATGAATGCTTCCAAAAAACCATTCATAGAGATACATTTTATTGTTATTTCGGAATAATAAAAAGTAACATAAGAGGGGGTGAATTGTTTTTTTTTGATAACCCTACACAATTATTTCTTTTGACACATTTTAGGATTTATATGGATATGTAGTGTTTTTTCTATATGAAAAGATAATTAGAAGATAAAAAAAATGAAAAAACATATATTTTCAAAGTGGTTTGGGTCACCAATACCCCTAGTCAACTCCACCAATACACTCTATGATCTTAGTGAATTTCACTACAATATTCCTCTTATCACAGGACTAGAAATCCAAAACTAAGTACAGGTAGTTGACAACTTTATATAAAGTCTAAACATAGAGCCTTCTTATTATTAAATAGAGAACCAGTTATCCAGAGCATCGTATAAGAATCTAAAACATCACTGCAACAGAGTGTGAGAATTTAACACTCTAATGAATCAAAAGAGATTGATTTGATGGTTTATATTGATCTTATAAGTTGCAATTATATAAACTAATAGTAGATGGATCTTATTATTCAGAAATGAAAGTCTTCAAGGTAGAGTAGTTTTGAGGTTATCCTGGTCCCAAATGTTCTTTAATATTAATAGAAACAAATATGAGTAGTAATCTTATAGCATAATGAGATTGAACATGTATGTCTCCAAAGTGTAGTCACTCTTCAGAGTCGATCATTCAATATAGAAATACTGTAAAATATATTCATAAGAATAAAAATTTATATTTGAATTTTCCCCCATATATTTCAAAAGAAATTTTGGTAGAATATATAGATAAGACAACATGTTTTGATATTCAAAATCCAAGAAAAAATCCTGAAAGAATGAAAAAGTCAAATCTGAATTGACTAGGGGAGTCGTAACTTACCTTAATAACTTGAGTGATTTTATCCAATAAACATGGTTTTTTGAAACAATCATAATGATCTTTAAATCAAACAGATATCCCTGTTTTATGAAACTCTTATAAAATCTCGGTTTTAAGACTCTGATAATGAGTAGAAAAACATATAGTTGAACTGCGTAGCATAAGGTTAATTTTCATAGCATAGGATTCCTATCAACGTATGGTTCCTTAACCAGAATTTCATCTCTGCATAATGTAGGGATCAAAAGTAACATAGGGATAATGATCCATACATTTATCCATTTATCATGAAATCAAACATAGAAATTATTAACCATACATTTAAATTCCAAAACATAGGGCTGATGATCCATACACATAATATCGAGTGTAGTGTAGGGATTACATTCCATATGTTAATTTACTAAATATATGGTTTAAATAGTTTTTCCAAAAAACATCATGTATAGTTGTATTCCATTAAAAAATATAAATAAAAACATAATATGTTTTCCTAAAACATACTTAAATAAAATTCATTAGAAAACAAACAAGGGTATTTTTGAGCTTTAAAAATCAAAATTTAATATTGATTATTGATGATCCAATACATGGGCAAAAATATCCCCCTTTTAATGATCAAAAACCCATAAAATAATAAATAGAAACTAGATTTTGTAAACATTAATCAAATATTTCAATTTCAAAAAAGTATTTTGATTAAAAAAAGTTTCCCAAAAATATGTGTTTCTTAAATATTATCCCAAAAACCAGTCTTCCAATTTTATTGATATCAAAAATAAAAATCTGAAAGAGAAAGTAATATAAACCATAATGAATATTGCACTTAACTATAAATGAATGCTATAGCCTACTTTTAGAAAAATAATATATGTGATATAGTAGTAGAAAGTTAAAAAAAATAATGAAATTAATATAAAATGAAAAAAAATATACAAGTAAAATAAATTAATGTAATTATTATGATAAAATTTAGATCAAATGTTTGAAAAATTAATGATTACATTCTAACATCAACATAAGAGGTCTTCAAAATGGGGGATTAAAATCTGAGTGTTTTTTTTGGGTCTGAATATCCAAGGGTAGTAGATGCTACAGTGGGATGATAAATAGTATAAACAGAACCTTGAATATCATGTTACTTTACTAAGAGACTCTGGTAATTATTATTTAAGACCTCCATCCATTGTTGTAGCTTCTCCCATAAATCATGTCCTAGGTTTAATATTTCAACATGATTCACCTTAACGAATGCATTCACAGACTCTTCTAATTGAATAGAGGCTGTAAATGTATCTCTGACTTGGTGAATGATTGATTCCAACCAAAATTCATTACAATTTAATTGGATGATCAAATATTTATGATTATCCATAAGCACATTTAGAGGTGTAATATCACACTTGAGAGTGTGTAGTCTGTTGTTGAACTCATCCATAAAAGTTGTAATAGCTTCAAATATCGTTATCAAGTAAGGAGAAGTAGGTTTAGGGGTAGAGGATGATGTTTGATGACTATCCTTGATAAACTGAAATTATCTTCCCAGCATAAGCTTCAGCTATGAAAAATCATGTTTTTTCATACACTCTTCTTTCAAAGATCTGAACTCTCTACCTAAAGAGATTATTAATTCTTCCACATAACCATTTGAAGGGAAATTATATTGAACTTCTCTAGGTTGAGTTTTAAGGGATTAAAACCTAGCTATTTGAATAGTTGAATTTATGAGATCTTCCAATTTCTTCTTTAAGACTCTAATTCTTGCCTCAGTGTCAAATTTGAGCATTTATAGTATTGAAACACTAAAACAGATCTTCCATATCCCTTTCCAATGAGTCATATGTCTCATTAGATTGTGCCCTTTGATGACCAACTCCTACCAATTGCAAACTTTTCTCTTATTCCTCTCTTAATTAAGAGATTAATGCATCAGCCGAACTAGCAAGAACTAAATAAATTTTTCCATGAGTAGTTTGATCAGCAGTAAGATCAATTTCTCTACATTGATTAGACCATTGAGAAACATATTCAACATTGTGAGTTATAAGATCATTTTTCTCTGTAACATGTTCAGTTACATGAGCCTCCTGCTCTATAACATCTTATTTTCTATCTTTTCAACTTCCATTGGTTCAGAAATATTGGTTTAAATTCTTCTCCTCTAACAAAAACGTTCCTCGTCTATTATATATTCTGCTTCCTCATATTGTCTTGGCTGCATATAAACAATTGTTGGTCATAGATTTTTCTCACCCTAGGCACCATACATCAACCTTTCATGTTCTTATATACTAACTAGAAGATGATGATTGCATGAATTACTGTAAAAAAACCGGATTTTCTGACAGTTCCAACATTGATAATGTTGTTGTGATGACTTCTCTGAACAAATGATATATCTTTTATCATTACCAACCTCAATAATAGGAAGGAAGGAATCCTTCCATAGGGATAAAAACTGATTTTTGTTTTTTTATGATAGCAATGACTCAGATACCATAGCATGTATCTACTGATGTTTACCATGATATTTTTCAAGAATAAAAACATAGCATACATATATTGATAAATGAATCTCTATAGTTTTACAATTAGTGTCACTATTTTTGACTGAATGAACATCATCCTAACTCAATGATCTGTGTTTAGATCGATTGTCTTCAATTTCTTAACAATTATAGTTACAAAAAGAAAATGCATGATATACAATGATCTTTTCTTCTCATCACCAATATTTCATAATCAAAATTAAATTCCCCCTCATAGGGAAAAGCCAAGATTTTAGAAATCTATCCAACAGATATAGAAAACTCATCATGTTTAATCTTAGATAAAACTACATATTCTTCAGATCCAAAACTAAATGAACAAATTCTATAGAATTATTTTACTTCTATATTGAAAACTAAATGAGTATTATCATTGTCAAAAATGAATTCCAATCCTTGAAATCATATATCCTTCTTTAATGAGATATTCATTGGATCTAGCCAATCAAAATAAATTTCCTTTCTCTAAAGAAGATTTTGATACTTCAACTGACAAAAACTTTCACTTGGACCAACATCTTTTAATCTTTCAGAAGTTGTCATTTTGGAAGGTTTTATGATTATGGATTCGAAGGTTTAGTTTTTTGGTAAATTGGAATGAGATATACTCTTTAAACTGACTGTAATTGAAGGAGATGAGCATGAGAAGGAAGAACAATTTTATTGTGTCATTTTAGAATGTTCTCCTTGTGTTTTAATTTTGAAAAATCAAATAAATAAATTGAAGTAAAATTATTTTTAATTATTATAATATACAACGGATCAAATAGAAAAGGCTATAACTTAAATTCATTAAATTCATTTTATGTATCATGCAAACAATGAGATTAAATTAGAATAAATCACTAAATATTTATTTAAAATTAAATATTCTTAACTACCCTTTAATAAAATAAAAACATTAATTGGGAATTGGTTTATTTAAATTATCATCTATTTGATATTCGGTGTTAGAAAATTCTAAAGATATATCATTTTAAGAACATGTTCTATTAGAAAATGATGTATTATATCAATATAATTTGTCGTACAATTAATTATAGGATTTTTTGAAATATTTATCACCCTAGTATTATCACCTAATATAGTTGTACTATTAATTTTTTTTTCAAAAGTCGAGTAAAGTATTTTTCTTCCATACTACCTTTTCATAGAAATAGCCAGCATAAACATATTTTACATTGGATGTTGATAGGGAAACTGAGTTTTGTTTCTTAATTGAACATGAAACTTAATATTTTCTTAAGAAGTGATAGGTTCATAAAGTTCTTTTTCTATCTAATCTAAAAACATAAAAATCACCATCTCAATATGAAATTAAATTAAAATCAAAAGTTTTTAGGTAAAGGGTAGATTGATAAATTTTTCCTTTTAAATATCTAAAAATTATTTTAACAGCAGTAATATGGGATTATTTAAGGTTTGACTAAAATCTAGCACATTGACATATAGAAAACATAATGTCTGGTCTTCTAGTAGTAAGATATAACAAACTACCAATCATGCCACTATATTACTTGTTTTCAACCAGTTTTCTAGCTTCATCCAACTCAATTTTCATATTAGTACACAAGATAGTTGTATATGAATTTATATTTTCAAGTAAAAACTTTTTCAATAAATCAATAATATATTTACACTAATTTTAAACAATTCCATAATCATTTTGAAAAATTTTAATTCCAAAAAGGAAATTCAATTCTCCTTTTATACTCATTTCAAATTCTTTTTACGTTAATTTTTTAAAAGCATTACAATGGTTTTTATGTGGTGAACCAAAAATACCATCATCAACATAAATTTGTACTAATAAAATGTTATAACAAATAGTTATCTTAGAAAGTGTTGGATCTTCAAATCCAACAGTAAATCCATTCTTTGAAATAAAACAACTTAATTTTTCATACCAAACTCTAGGTGCTTTTTTAAATCTAAAAAGAGCTTTAGTATATTTAGAAATAGAATTTGGTTTAAGACGGTTTTCAAAACCAGGAGGTTGTTCAACATAAAATTCATCCATTAAATATCCATTTAAAAATGAATATTTAATATCCATATGATATAATTTAAAATCCATATGATATTAAAAAGATAAAATGTTTCCTAGAATTAAGATCTAGCTATATGTGAAATGGTATCATCATAGTCTATACCTTCTTCTGGATTGTATCCTTTTTCTACTAATCAATCTTTATTTATAGTTATGACACATTGATGGTCCTGTATATTTCTAAAGACTCACTTAGTTCTTATAATACGATTATTTTTTGGTCATTCTACAAAACACCAGACTCCATTTCTTTTGAATTGGTTTGGTTCTTCTTGCATTGAAAACATCCAAATTTCATCTTATAAAGATTCTTTGATAGACATAGGTTCTAAAAAAGATAGAAAGGTAAAAAATTGATCTAGGTTTCCTATATTTATTCTAGTTCTAATTATTGTGTCTAGGTCTCCTAATATAGTGTCTAAAGAATAGTTCTTTAGGGTTCTAGACAATCAATACATGATACATTTTGGTTCATTAGTTTCATGTTATTCTAAACTGGACTGAATTTTATTAATATCATTTTCATAATCATTTTTATGGGTTCCATTTCTCATGTTTTCCAATGAGTTGGTAAATTCATCTTCTTTGAATAAAATGTCCATTTTAACCAAAATTCACATGAAATGATTATTCAACAATATATGTATTTTTATTAAATACACTATAAGATTTAGATGTAGTAGTATACATTAAAAAATATTCCATTATTAGCTTTTGGATCTAACTTACCATGGTTTTATATAGTATTCAAGATATAAATATTACATCCAATAAATTTAAAGTAATATACTTTAGTTTTTTTGTAATTCCAAAGTTTATAGGATTTCATTTTGAAAATTGGAATTATTAAAACGTTATTTTTGATATAGCAGGTTGTTCTTATAACTTTTTTCCAAAATATGTAGGAAAACTATATTAATTCAGTATAGTCATTTCCATCTATTGAATAGTTCTATTTCTTCTTTCAACAATTCCATTTTGTTGAGGTGTTATTGGTGGGGAGAAGGTTTGTTTAATACCCACTTTTGATAAAAAAGAATTAAATTCATAATTTTAAAATTCTATACAATGATAACATCTCAATGAAATTATTTTAAAACATTTTTCATTTTGATAATTTTTACAAAAAAAAAAATAAAAAACAATATTACCTTCACTTTTGAGTTTTAGAAAATAATCCCAGGTAAATCAAGAATTATCAACAACTACAATATAGAAATATAACTTACCATCCAAGACTGATACTATGGATGGTCCAAATAAATCAATATGGATAAGTTATAATGGTTTAGAAGAACTAATTTTGTTAATATATTTGAAGGAATATTTTTGTTATATGCCAATATGACATGCATCTCTAAATCTATCATTTTCAAACATAATACTATGAAAATCAAAAAAAAAAAACTATTTCTTATAATATTTATTGTAAAGAATATATATTATAGTGTCAAAGTATATTAGGCCAAATCGATGATTAATTTGTCTTGTAAGTTAAAAAATTAACTTTATATTTACCTAAGGTATTTAAATATGAAGTATAAATGTTATTAGTTCATGGTTCTCTAAATTTGATAAATTTATCTTTAAAGACATAGTAAGAATTGTTAGAAAAATAATCATAGAATCCATCATGACAAATTTGAGAAATAATTATCAGTTTTTTACCCCTTTATATATAGTACTTTGTTGATTGAGATTGTTTGTGAATCTCCAATACTTCCAACACCAATAATTTTCCTTTATCATTGTAACTAAAAGTGACTAGTCCTCCATGCATTTGAGTCAGTGTATGGAAAATTTATGAGTCTTTAATCATGTTCCTAGAACACCAAATATCTATATACCATATGTATTTTCTATTATTATGACTTGTTTCCTACAAAATTAGTTAAAAATGTGTTTATTATGGTACCCATATTCTCTTTGGTCCTATGGTGTTAGCGACAAATGATCTAAGAAGCTAGATATACTTTATTTTTCCATTATTTATATTACTATCTCTAGACATACTTTTAGAAATAAAATTTGTTTTAATACCACTAATTTTAGGATTTATCAAATAACAATTATTAGAGTAATAGCTTTTTGTTTCACATAAATGAAAGTTAACATTTTTTGAATTGGGAAAAAATAGTTTTTATAAAGTTTTGATTTCTTACCCTTGCTTTGTATTCCAAATATTTCTCTTTTAATGAAATTATTTCTAAGAATTTCATTTAAAAATTTATATCCTTTGGTAAAAGTGATTGTAGTTCTCTCATAATAATCTACTTCATCTTGTAATTATTTAATCCTTTTTTCAGGATCAACACTGTTTGATGTAGAGGAATTAATATTTTCAACTAAACCTTGTTGTTGTTTTAGCATAATATCCCTTTATACTAAAATAGAATGATGAATATTTTTAAATGATTTATGTTTCTATTATAAAGAATTAAATTTCTCTTCTAACATAGTACATGAAGAAGTTAGTTTATCAATTGAGAAACTATCAGTACCGGATTCAAAAGAGTAATAGGATTGTACCTATTATTTTTCTTTATCCATAAAGAACATGTTGGCTTCAAAATTGTGTGACTCTTTCTATGAACCAGATTTTGAAGAGCAACTGGAGTCTTTAGATACACTCCACATAGACTTTGTGGATCTATTTTCTTTAAACCCATAATCTACATTATTCTTATATCTCTTTTTGTTCTTTTTCATTCATCTTCAATTTGAGGGAAATTAGGCCATATGTGACCCAATATTTTTTATTCATTGCTTCAAAATTCTCAAGGTTCTATTTTACCCTTATTAAAGGATTTTCTAAAACCCCTTTTCTTCTTGTAAAATTTTCAAAACATTCTTTCTAGATAATCCAGTTCCATTTTTGAATATGTGGAGTCTGAATTCTTATCTGTTTTGATTTCTTGTCTTATTTTTCAGCTATGTTTCTATGATGCAACTTTGAGAGTATTATTTTACTTTTTAACTCAACCTTTATTATATTTAACTTCATATTTCATTTATGTTTTGTACATCAGAAGTGTTCTAATCAATTCATTAATTTTTAGATCCTTGACAGGTGAGGATTGGTGAATAGATAATGATATGAAATTCTATTTTGAGATTAGTACTCTTAGTCCATTTAGAGATTGATCATATTGTTTGATAGGTTATCCTAAGGAATTAATATTATTGATAATATCTATAGGCCTTTTATTCATATATGTGATTGTTTCTCCATAAAGCATTCAAAATGTGTCATGATTTATCTTTTTTGTAGCCTAACTCATCTATCTAACATTATCTATTACTTCAATGGAAACTGCAATAGTTTTCCAAATTTCTTAGGCAGTAGGAAACTGTGATACAAAATTAAAATCATCAGGACATAGTCCAAAGATAATACCATTAATTTCTTTTTAATTGATGTCAAATTCAATTTTTTTCAGCAGTGAAAAGTTCTAGTTCCTGAAGAATATTATAAGGAGTAATAATTATAGAATGTACATTGAATCCAAGATTCATTAGATAGATAATCATTATTAATTTTCATCATCCACAATTTTCAAAATTAAAATATGGATAATGAACCAAAGGAATTTCATCTCTAGGATCAGACCTTGACATATGCTTTGTATAGACCTTATACTTTTATATTCCTATATTTTTATCTCAAAATATCTCCTCTGATACCAATTTTTAGGTCAGATTGATAGAATGTAACCCAAGAGGGGGGGGGGGGTGAATTGTGTCTTTTTGATAACCTTCCACAATTATTTCTTTTGATGCCCTTTTTTATTTATGTTGATATGCAGTGTTTCTTATATATGAAAAGATATGAAATGGAAAAATAGAAAGAAAGAACATATCTTTTTATAGTGGTTCGGGGAAAAAGGATCCCCTAGTACACTCCACCAACACTCTCTATATGTGATTTGTGAATTTCACTAGAAGGTTCCTCCTATCACAAGACTAAAAATCCACAACTGAGTGTAGGAAGTTGACACCTTTACAATAAGGCTAAACACAAAGCCTTCTGGTTCTTTAACAAAGAATTGGTTATCCACATCTTAGTATAAGAAGATGACATATCACCAAAACTGATTATGAGGAGTTGATACTCTAATAAATCAATATAGTTTTATTTTATGGTTTGGATTGATCTTCACTGATGCAACAGTTAAAATAGAGAGTAGATGGATCTTCTTATTTAGAAATGAAATTCTTAAATAAAGAGTAGTTTTGAAGAGATCCTTATTAAAAATTTTAATTAATAATGATTGAAACAAATACTAGTATTAATCTTTTAGCAGAAATAGATTTATCTTGTATGTCTCCAAAGTGTAATCTTTCTTTAGATTCGATCGGTCACTATTGAAATTATCTAAAAGATATTCACAAGAATACAAATGTATACGTGAATTTTTCCTTTTATATTTCAAATTGAATTGTGGTAGAATATATAGAGAAGGTATATTTATTTGATATTCCAGATCCAAAAAACACCTAAAAGAATGAAAAAAAAAACAAATCTAAATTGACCAGTGGAGTCCTAACTTCCCTTAAGAATATGAGTTATTTTCTCCAATAAACACGGTTATTTGGATCAATAATAATGTGGTATGAATCATCATGATATCTTGTTAAGACCATTGCATAAAACTACAATAAAATCATGGTTTTAAAACTCTTATAATTAGTTTATAAATACAGTGTTGAACTACATATCATAGGGTTCCTTTGCGTAGAATAGGTTTCCTTTGTGTGTCGTAGGGTTCCTTTTTGTACCGTAGCATTCCTTTCTATATCATAGGGTTCCTCTACATAGTGTGGGTTTCCTACCAATTTATGGTTCCTTAAACATAATTTCATCTCCATGTAATGTAGGGAACATAAGTAATGTATGGATGATGATCCATACATTCATCGTTTTCGGTATAAGAATCAATTGTAGCATTGAATAACGATACGTTCAAATTCAAAAAGGTAGGGTTGATGATCCATATTCTTATTTTATAGTGTGGTATAAGGATGGTAATCGATATGTTCATCTACCATATGTATGGTTTGAACAATATTTACAGAACAAATTCCATAGCTTTTCTTTCAATAAAAAATATAAATAAAAACATGATATTTAATCTGAAATCATACTTAACACAACATTGTTAGAAAACAAACAAGGATATTTGTGAGCATCAAAATAATAATTTAATATAGAGTATTGTTGAGACAATACATGCCCAACATTTCTCTTCACTTAAGTAATAAGTTTTGATAAAAGGATTATTTATCAACTCTTTCATAGTACAGATAAAACTCTATCTTTTTCAGCGCTAAAAAAGAACGGATAAATTATCCTTTTAATTGGGCTTATTACTTAAGCACTGATAAAGGATATATAATTATAATTATAAATTAAAAAATTGTATATATATATATTTAATAAATATATATAAATACAGATATAGTAAATACATTCCTTATTTAAATATATTTATTATAATTTTATAATTATTTATTTATAATTATATAAATATTTTTAAAAAATAATATTTATGTCATTATATATATTTATATAATTATATATATAATAAATATATATATAATTAAAGAATTATATATTTAATAAATATATATATAGTAAATATATTCATTATTTAAATAAATTTATTATAAATTAAATAATTCTTTAAATAAATATAATTATTAATTTATAATTAAATAAATATTTTTAAAAAATATATTTAATTTTTTATAATTATAAATATATAAATGCATTAATATAGTGAACCTAAATTTATAAAAAGTTTTATTTATAAATATTTGTTTACAAATATATTTATTTATAAATATTATTTTACAAATATATTTTTAACATTACTAATGAATATCTAATCTTAAGTTCATGCACATTAAAAATGAGTGAAATTGAATAAATTAAAAATAATTACACCTAATAAATATGGAAATGATGAATAAGTTTTGTTTGTGCTCATCATATATAAAAATGCATTAATTATGTATATGTGAAATAAATATAACACATGTTTAATCTATGTTAAATTGAAAATATAAATGACATTTAATTATATCCATTACCAATGCAATTAGTTAGTATATTTAATTCATATTATTTTTTAATTATAAACCATTATTCATTAAATATATGACTATTTAATATACTGCATAAATATTTTGTATTATATATATCATATTTATATACTTTCATATATATCAATATATTTAATAGAAACTATTTTTTTAACATTATCAACAATTATATAATAAATAAAATATTTAATATTTTCTCAATTTATTTATTTTAATTTTTTTTACTTTTCCATTGGCATATATCTATATATTTAATAAGTACTATTTATTTGAATTTATAATTTATATATAGTATAATCTATTTATTCATATTTATTAATAATTATTTAATTAATAATAATTGAAATAATTTTTTTATAACCTCAGTTTTTATTTTTTATTTATATAATTATTTCATTTTATTCAGACCATTATCATTGCTAAAAAAGTGCTGATAAAAGGTACCCTTTATTAGTGATAATTATAAAGCATTCATAATGATTACCCTTTAGAAATGCTAAAAATAAAGCTCTCATAAAATCTATAACGTGTCAATTCTTTTTGGTTTCACTAACGAAGACTAGATCTGTTAAAGACCTATTTTTTAGTAGTGATGGAGGTAATGAAATAATTATAGTATCAATCCAAATAATTACCAAGGCATGGAAAAAATAAAATTCATTTATTTAATTTAAAGATAAATAAGTCACTAGTCTTTTAATAAATGATGATACACATATATACTAACTATAAGAATTTCATAGTTAGAAAATAACATATGAGGTAGTGTGTTGCATGAAATAATAAAAGTGGGAATATATGTCATGGTAGGTAAACATAAATGGTTTATACAAAATTGACATAACAAATTAAAGGAAACTTGAAAAACCATCATACCTAATTTTAAATTTAAGAGATATAATTTTAAATTTTTATGAAATTAATTAACAGAGAAAGTGGTTTGTTTATGTAATATAATGGACTCATTTTTAAGTATATCACATACCCTATAAACATAAAGAATACTGTCAAAATGTTAAACAACATAGAGTATGATCCCAATTAGCACAAGTATTTCCTATGAAAAGAAACATGATTAATAATATATGAAATGATGGGGAGGAATATATATAAGAAGATGATCAATATTAGTGGAGTCCCAATAAATCTCGAACAAATATGTTTCCCAATTTTTTACTTTTGTTACACAATTATAAGGGAACAAGGGTTTATCCTGAATAACCATTGCAATTTATAATATTTATCATGTACAGAAGAAATCGTTTAGCAATTAACATATGATAAATAATTCAATTGGGTATTTTTAACAAATAATGGTATGTAAAAAATAAACTTTTCTTCAAGAATGAAATTGTACCCAATAACATAATAATGGAATTTCATCTAATGATTAAGAACATAAATTTAAATTTAAAAAACTATTCTATACTTATGAAGTGTTTATATAAAGGTACAAAAATACGGTTAACATCTATAGAGTCCCAATTAATCACAGTACATGTTGGTGGAAGTTTATTAATAAACCAAGAAACATATATTCAACTATTTCAATTTTATGGAGAGTGGTATGTAAATAATTAGTCATTTTCAATGTAATTACCATAATTCAATAATGAAATAAGAAAACTGATAATTTATATAAGGACAACTTATATTTCTAAAATTTTAAGAAATATATCTTTATATTAACAGATAAAACATGAAATAAAAAACCTAACTATATTTCCCAATTTATATTATATCCCCATTGAAATCTATTAAATTATATTTTTTTAGATATCTATGAAAATTTAATATTGATATTTCCAAAATACACATTTACAATATATGAATACTTTCTAAATATAATGGTAGACACCACTCAGTACTTACCTAATGTATGGAATCAAAGACAGATGACTCCACCTAAAAAATAATTCATCACTGATCCCCGCATAATTAAGAAACCACTGCACATATCCCTAATAATAATAAGCTTGAATTTCATTAACCATAATATTGTATTATGAAATACAATAAATATAAAATAATAAAAAAATTATATAATTTATGTCACAACTCTTAAAAAACAACAGACACCAACCACCTCACAACCCCCATTTTAGTAACCTAGGGACGCATTAATTTAAATTAAAACCAAATAACACCTAGGTAAACCATCCCAATCAATGAACTTCTAACAAATAAATAACTACCAGATTGATAAAAAAAAACTTTTTTGATCAGATTCAAAGAAAAAATCATAAGTCTGTAATCCTTCGTGTGATTTTATAATTTTTTTGGGAAATAAAATAATAATCACATAATTAACTTCTATAAAATTTATATAATTTTAATTAAAAATACATTTTTATGATTCTCAATATACCCACACACTATTACTTGATGAAAGTGTCAATAAAAATTGGAGAAGGTGGATGAGAGGAGCTCGCTGGCCACCCTTACCTTTGAGTCATGCATCATTCCCCAAACTAGTTGAAACCCCCATTTGGAGTGTATCTTCTATTTTTCTTATCGCAATCCTATCCCCCTTCTTAACTTATCAATCTTTAACCAAAATAATAATTTTACATGTTATATGTTTAATAAAATAACGATAATTTTATCAAATTAATAATACACCCATGCAACATAATAATTATAATTTCAATATTAACGATTATTATATCAATAACACAGACACAGAGATATATATATATATATATATGTATTATAATATAAAAAAAATAAAACAACAAAAACAAAACTCATATATATATATCATAATAATCAAAACATTTTTCTTTCAAAAAAATCATATCGACTATTTCAATACTTATTTATAATTTATTATTGACACATATAATAAATTTAAATATATATTTTTCATTTCATAACATAAAATTAATAACTATATTAAAAATAATAATACAAATCTATATGTCATAAAATATGTATTTTATTAATAGTAATAATAATAATGTTTATAATGAATACCCTTCGTATATCCTAACATAATAAAAATAATCAGGCACAAATATATATATATATATATCATCTTTTTATATTTCCACTTATAGTGTCATATTAAAATGAAATCCCAACGAATCATACATTGTCTAATTATTACATTAGTTACAATAATAAATTAAAATAATTAATTTCTAAAATAATTATTCATAAATTTTCTTATTAAAACGTTTAATTTATATCACTTATTCATCATCTATTCATTTAAAAAACAAATCACTTTCCAATAATTACATCATTTTAATAGCATTATATATCTATAAAAATATAATTTTATTCCCTTAATTATATATATAATGAAAATAAAAAAAATAATCTAGGTTTACCAAAACTCCAATTTCCGTTATCAGACTTCCAGAAGAGGGTTTTTCAGCTACTGGATTCTGACTAGAACTCCAGTGTCTTCCAATAAGTTTCTACTAGTCCTCTTCTCCCACCCACTTAAAACATTATTTTTTTAAACATGGATTTTCATCACTAATTTCAATGATTAAATTTTAATTAATACCAGAATTATTATAACTAGGATATGATTCACTGCAATTGTATCCTTAGAATGTAGAAAATAGTAACTTTTTCAATGCATGGATGGGAAATTTTACCTAAATGGTTAGAGATTGTATATATAGGTATATATGGATAAAATATTGTATATTATCATAGTGGTTACTTAAACTATATTAACCACATTGATGATTATATAAAAAATTGAGTTTTTTTCTGAATCATAGTTCAGAAGTCTTCAAAATAATCCTCAATTTGATAATCATGGTGTAAAATGAGATTAAATCGTTCATGAAATATTAATGATCTAGAAATAGTAGTGAGTAAACAATCAAACAATTCTACAAATAATTATTTATGAATGGAATTGGGTTTGAGAAGATTTAACATAGGAAACTCAACTATAATGGTCTGGTAAAATAGAAGAACATAAAACTAAATGAGAGACCCTCGAGCAGAAAGATGAATTTTGGTTTTCTTAAGGTTTTTTTACCATAAATAGTGAATTTCATGGAATATATAATTAATATAAGTTTTTACTGATTTATGTTAGGAGGAGTTTTTTATGGAACTTTGTAGAGATATTCCAATGGAGGAATCGTACATAAAATTCTTCATAAGCATCATTTATGTTAATGTTGAGGTCCACAAAATGGGCAAGATAAATGATAAATCTTGGTGACGTTTCTTTGTATGGTATGGTGATAAATACTTTATATTTTAGCTTCAATATAATTATGAAAATAATGTCACTAGAAGTTGATGTGTATTTATCAATGAATATATATTATATAATAAATGACACCTTATGGATGATATGATTGAGAACAAAGAATCAATGTAATATAGGAAATTGTAATTAAATATAATTTCATAAATAGATGTTATTCAATAATGTATTAATTTTATTTAGATATTAGATGGTTTGAAAAAACTAGTTGGAGGTTCATTTTTAGAGGTTCTAAAAAGGATGGATATACCAAATTTTCCAAACACTATTAAAATAAAACTGAATGTTCTTAGAAGACTAGTTGATCTTTATGTTGGGTTGAGGGGGTCTACTAAGGTCATAATACTTATATTGAGGTTTTAATCACACTTTCACTACTTTCCATTAATTGGTAATGGATATCCCAAAATCCCATAAGACAATCAAATATAGGTGACTCAAAATAGTGGGAGACATCAATAAAGGTTCAAATGAAACAATCGCAAGTGAAAAAAACATGGGAGTTAATAAATCTACCACTAGGGAAGTGATCACTTTAGAATAAATGATTCTATAAGAAAAAGGAAAAATAATATGGTAAAATAAATGATTTTTGTGAAAGACTTTCAATAAAAGGAAGGAATTAATTTAAATGAAATATTCTCCCTAATGGAGACACATAAACTATTCAAACAGTACTTAAAATGGCTACTTTGGAAATCCTGTATATTCATCAACTAAATATAATGACGACATTATTTATTTGAAATTTCAAATAGTAAATGTTTAAGAAAAAAATGGTAGATTTAGAATATACTATAAAGGAGGATATTGTGTGAAGACTTAAACAGAGTTTGTAATAGATGAAACATGCATCCAAATGATGGAACATGAGTTTTGATGCTTTCATAAGAGGGAAATATTTCATTTTGTTTCTTTAAGATCATTTCTATTTTATCAAGGTGTTTTTTATAAAATTTCATTATAATTTCTTTGTATGAGGATAATATGATATTGGGTGGTCTAGAGATGAAAAATTTAGTAGATCTAAAATAAGAGTTGGATAGAATTATAAAAATAAAAGATCTTGGAAAAATAAAATATGATTTATGGGGTGAGAATCATTAGATATTGTAAGATATAATCTATTATATAATCATTTTACAACTAAATTTTAATTTATTTGGTAATGTTTGGAATGAAATAATAAAATATTATGTCAAATCTATTGGTCAGTCACTTCATTTTATAAAAAGATATAGAACCTAGAATGGATAATGAGGATAAATATATTGAAAGTGTTCTATATAAATATACTATAAAAATAATGATATATTTCATGTTTTATAAAATTAAAAGTTTTCATTTTCTATGGGGGCTATTCGTATATTTGTGTCGAATCCAAGGAAGAGACACTGAGAATTTACGAGGTGGACACATAAACATATAAAAATAGTATGTAATTATCTCTATATTCTAAAATTATATTAGATACATTGATATAGGGTTTTGAAGATACCTAGATAGTTTTATATGTATCATTAGCTATGTTTTCCTTTATAATGGAATGAAATTTATCTATATGTCTTACCTAAAATAAGTAGTGATATTTTCAACCATTGTAGTGGATTATGTGTTTATAATAGAGTCCAGAAAGGATTTTATATGGATGAAGTGTTTTTTAGAGAAAATCATAAGGAATCATGGGAACAAAAAATTATTTTATGATATTCAAAATAAAATACCTTTTACTAATAGTTTATTATTTCATTCATGGTTTATTCATATTTAGATGAATTTCCAATTTATAATAATTCAAAATTCTAGAACTATGGAACATTAGTGATGGTGGAAATATATATGATATGTTTACAATTATCAAAGTCTAGTAAATTTTATTATATTTTTGTACCTTAAGAGGAAATGGATGAAAAAGGTGATAGAAAGATCACAATTAATGTAGAATCATAAGGAAATGGGTTTTCTGAAGGTAGATAAATATAAATCCTTGTAAACATATTTAAGAGAGAGATTGTATAAGTGTAAAACCAGTTTCTTTGTTAAAAAATTATTACATGAAGAACAAGTATGATTAGCTAAAGTGAAAATAGAGTTGTCATGAGTGGTGAATTTTTTCATTAACAATATCAATGGTGAAGTGTTTTTAGGTAGAAATTTAAAATCATATTATAACATACCGACCCAAGTAAATCTACAAAAATTGTATTATAGTGTCATGTGACCTTAGGCATGCCTCCCCGTACGTAAGAGAGTACTTATTAGTAGTGAGGGTCTATGGTGATACTTTGGGGGGACTATACCCTCATATCATAGTAGAATATGAAAATAGATATCATGCAATCTCTCATCTAAAAAATCAATATTAGAAAGAGTAATACAAATGTTAAGGTTATCTTAAATAATAAAACTTTTCTTTTTTTTATTATAGAAATGACTATCCATAATGTCACATGAGTCAAGTAGAAAACAAAATGATCTCTAATGGGAAGATCATATACATCTAACACTAAAAGTAAATGAAATGATAACAAATACACATGGTCCTAATCCCCAACACAATCTTATCTATTGACTCTTTCTCAACTATCCAACTTGATCATCCAACCTTGATCCTTTACCTTACATATTCCAGCAGACATAATATATTATTGGGTATCATTGTACTAGGTCCACCCAAGTGGGGTTTGAGTAAAAATCAGTAGGAAACCATCAATTATGGACCTAACATAAACAATATATATAGTGCATTTTCAATGTTTTATTCATAAAAGGAGTACATAAAAAACTAAATAAAAATACATTTTTATGACACAAGGAATATTCAAGTCTCTTAAGAGGGACCATACCAACTTTGGATTGTGTATGGGTGTATCTGAACAAGTCACATATCAATACTAAGGTGGAGAATAGTTTCCTACCATATATCATCATACATAACCAAAACCCAAGGTTTATATAATAAAACGACCTAGATACCATCTCAAATTTTATTAATAATGTTTGGATAGGTTTTCACCCCAAACACATCCATATTTCATCCACATGTATGGGGGGTGGATTTTTCCCTAGGTTTTATCTCATATCACCCACATATATGGGGAATAGTGATTTCCACAGACACCATAATAAAATATTGAAACATATGGGGGTATTATACCCTACCCTGATACCATCTCATATCATCCACATGTATGAGAGAATGTTGACTACCCTGGTATGATAAAATAACTTCAACACAAATGGGTGAAAGTCTGCATCCCCAGTACTATCTCAAATTATACACACAAATGTTGGGATGGTGACCACCTCTAGTACCATATCATATCATTAACACATTTTGGGGAACGGTTCGCTCCCCCATTATCCACTCTTATCATCCACAAATAAGGGGTAATGAAGCATATCCCTAGTATTATATCATATCATTCATACCCCAAGTCAGAATGGGGAACTCCCCTGATTATATAACATCTCAACAATACATGGTGTCAAAATAGTTCCTAACCCACTTACTTATCACAAGAATTCTCAATAATTATATCGTATCTTGAATTAAATACATGAGTAGTGGAACATGATATGAATATATACATATCAGGAGGGTCACCTGATTTGGGAACTTGCAAGAACCCATTATAAATTTTTATAGGATGGACTATGAAACAGGAAACCTATTACCATCATCACATTAATACTATACTACAACCATGTTATCCCCCTTTTACTAACCCTCTCCAAAGATGACCTTGTATTAGGGAACCCACTATAGTTTCCTAGGTTACATCAAGGATCAAACACCCCATGTGGGTTCCTTTATCTAATTCCGAAACTCTAGGGTTAGGCTCACCACTTAAAGGTATAACATATCTCAACATAGAAATGATTTTATCATAGAAAAAATGAATACAATATAAATACAATATAAAAATCCCATGAAAAATAATGGAATAATGACCATCCACCTATAATGTCAAGCTAGGTCAGTCTGATTGTGCATATCCTATATATAAATCCATCTCATGGTATACCCACCTGCATATAGACATACTAATGGGGGAGGAACAATAACCCCACACACTAACAACTAGCCCATAAGGTATATGGAAAATCAATGTTTCATATGGATTACCCTAGTCCAACCATTCTTCTTTTAACAAGCTCCCCTGCTAGGGGGGAGGGGACTAAGGGAACCTATCCCAAAGGGCCACTATATTTCATTAATTGAATTAATACCCCTATAGAATATATATATCACAAAAGGAACATTTATGGTCATTATTAGGACCTTAAATGATCGATGCATAAGCCTTAATGTCCCAGGTTATATCATGGACCAAGACAATTTCGTTCTATTCTTGGTGTTAAAAGTACAAAATTAATTTTCACTTCAAGGTCGATTACACACATGTGGAAAGACTATATATCAAATAATACATAACATAATTCATTAAATTATAAGGAAATTTATGGACCATATATCTTAATGTAAATTCATTTCTTTAAAGCTAATCTCAACCACCAATCGCAACCAAGATCAATCCATATCTATCAGGAATAAACTAACAACATGAGGCAATAACAAATTAAAAATAATTTAAATAAATTATTTATGCATTATAATAAATTATAAAAATTTAATACATAACTTATTAATTTATTCCTATGTAATAAGTATCATATCAGATGACAAGAGGACACCAAAACCACAAGTAGTGGGGTACAAATCACTCTTGATGCACCATTGAACCAATAGTTGTCCCAATCTGTAACTAATTAGATATATTCCACAATCAACTAAATTAAAATTTGAAGAAACCACAAAAAAAAATATAGAAGTGGATTACATCAATAAAACCTCTAAAATCCTATGGTTTCATCATTTTGGGATCTCGGTAAGGAAAAAAAATGAAAGCCTCATCATATTGGATAAAATTACACTATGCTATAATGGAATCACAACCAAAATCTAACTCAAATTTTAAAAAATAAACATAAAACTAAGAGGATAAATAATTGAGATTGAAGGAAAAAATCATACCTTAAAAGATGATGAAACCCACCTTTAATATTTACAGATCAAAGAGGTAAAAAGGGAGAAGATGAAAGGGAGAGGATATCAACCACCACAAATTTGGACGTACAAAAAATTATGAACCCCTACAGGGATTTAAATTTAAAATCACAAGGAATATCCTACCCTTAGTTTAATAAAACTGGAAAACAACCCCATTTTAGTGTGACCAATGGGATTCATGGAAAAATTCCTATTCTAAAACCCCCTTCAATGTGGCCATTCAGAGCATGAAATAAAAAATACCAATGAAAGTACTAAAGTACATAACTTTACTTCGCATGATCATGTTTTAGTGACCCTTACCTTCATGATTTAACAAAAGAGTCATGTTATAACCATCATTTGGTAGAGAAAGGGTTTTCATATTATGTGGGAAAAGGTTTTAATAAAACACAATCATGGAGTTAATTGTAATCATATTATGCCTATAAAACAATTTCCACTAAATAATCATCCTATATTGAAAGATTATCGACTAAAAACATTATAATTTAAAATTATTTCATTCTCAGTTACCCTATATGACACCCACCATGTCTCAATGCATTTGGGTACAACATAGTCATTGAAAATCTATAAATATTTATTATTTTATAGAATCATCACATTGTATATCTTTCCTTCTTTTTGTGACCCTCTCAATTACTATAAATCTTAATCCAATTCAACACACCCCATAACATAATATCCCAAATTTATGATGTGATCTTATTCCTATAATAGAACTTATAGAAGAGCAATCCAAACATATACAGACACTCCCCTAACCACCCATGAAACCTTTTAGTCCTCTGAACACTTCCAAAACCACATCCCTAAGATGATAAAATTCTATTAATTCAAATTTTAACCACAATTCTCAATATATCCCTCTCCATTACCAAAAATTCAAATTTTCACTCATTTTTACCAACCCATAATAAGAAAGTACATTGCAATCAACCCATCATAATTCTTCTCATCACCAATAATTCTCCTCATGCATTTCACATTTCCCATTGTATTTATTGAATCCTAATGCACAATAAATGTTTTTATCCATGACTTGTCATGGTAATTCCATCAGTGAATTTGAACTAGTGTAAAGGCCCTATTCCAAGATATATCATACTCCAAAAAATAATAATGGTGGTTATTTTTTGAACAAATTTTTTTGACCCTATTAATAGTCATTATTAATCACATGTGAAACACCCAATTCAGTACCCAACCACACTGATAATTACTAAATACCTATTAGTCCATGAATCAAGACACCAATTAATTTCAATAATTCCACTGTGATTCTCAAATCTTAATGAAATTTGTGAATTCCAAAACCAAAGATGGAAAACAACATTGGTTAACATCATTGGTCTATACTAACCATCACTTGATTATGGTCACACCTGGGTGTCACACTTACATTCTCATTAAAACCTAGTCACCGTACAACTCAATCTCCCAAAATTAACAATAAATCATACCACCCAATTATCATACCAAATATAGAGTATATTGCTTAATGGGAGTACTAAATATCTTTAATGATATTATCAATAACCAAATCAAGGATTTTTCTACCTATCATACAAAACTCAGTCTATTGAATCAAAGAATCAACACAAAACTACAACCAAAAATTGGTTAGGTCCACCAATAAATTACCCTCATAATTTTTAGAAAACAATAAAACATTAGCACTATGTTCTTAGAAAATCCACGATGTTATCTCAACCATTTAATTTCCCTCATCACTAATCAATTAACACAAATCTACCTGAAATCCGCCATCAGATGAATACAAATACTCATGATCCCCACTCATATTTCATTAATATGTTATCATATAAATACCTTATATAGGGTTAAATTATACCATGGATACCCACACAAAAACTATCTTACAATATAAAAAATTCATCACTATAGACCTAGTTCTACCATGTTTAACTCAAAGTTCAAAACCAAGATCAGTACTGTATAACTATTATTCTCTATCTTGATACATGCCCCACATATCATTTCTAGAAAACCCTAATCACATTGGTTCCCAACTGGTCAATGTTAAGGAATTATCTTCATTCCATATCCATCATGTTGATTCGCTAAGCCCCTTGGAGTTTCATAATATGTAATGGTCGTGTTGCCATATTCCACACTTTTCAAAAAAGGTCACAACTCATCTATCATATTCTCTTGGAATATAACATAGACAAAATCCCTATTTCCACTCGATAATTACTATAAATCTCTATAAATACCCTATTCCACTCAACAATCATTCCTCAATGCACTAGTTTACAATGGAAAACCCTTACTTGACCATACCCTAGAGAATCATCATATCTAGAAACACGCATTATAGTTTCAAGAATAAAAAATTCCCCATCATAACTAATCTACATAATAGAAAGGGATAAAATTATATTATAATTTATTTCCAATAGTCTGCATTACCATGACATAGGATTCACCTTAGCTACACAACTCAATCTACCCATCATGGATATTTCAAAAAATCCAACCATCAATATGCCTCGCATGTCTTCTAAGGAAGATCATGCCTAACTAAACACCAAGATCACCATTTTCTGGCCATACATAGGTTTCACCAATACAGTTACCACATTGTATAAGTAAATTCTCAATCTCTTAACCCATGTTAATAGAGTATCTATCTAATTCATCAGAAAATAGTGCCCAAAATACCCCATTACCAAAAAAAAGAATATCCATGGAGGATTACATTCAATTTTACCCTAACATACTATTAGAATCATTCCATATAGAGTCATATCTTATCATTCCTTGGATTATGATCCCAATAAAATAGTTTTCCATTCATCCCATACCCATTAGATAAATATCTCACATGAAGCATTATTCATTCCTTCATTCCAATATATAACTAAGGCACCCCTCGCATGCCGATACCATATACTCAATCACTACTCCCATGTATTGATCCTATAACCCAAATCAGTACCCATGATTCCCTTCACTGAATGAACTCACAAGAATAGGATAAACCCTCTCTTTGGTGACCCACACACATCACAACTCATCTCAAAAAATAATAGTAAAACACTGTGATCCCCAATTATAGAACTCAAATTTCTAATATCCAAAAAAATATCAACATCACTAGGTTCTCCCACCTTGACCATAGCCATACTCTAAAACATCACAACTCATAGAGAAATTTACATCATTCCATATTATATATGTTAAGGAAGATAATGTGTAAATACACCGAAAATAGGGTTTTAATATATATCTATATATGTATACAAAGAACATCATACTAAATCCAACTACCCAATCTCGGGTATTAATACTTATAAGGAATCTGTGCAATAGAATAAGCCCTCAAAGACCAAGGTCACATCCATGTGCATATAAACCAAACCACGTTATGATGATATATTTCATAAAAACCATAACTATCATGTTTGGTTAAGTATAATTACACTAATAAGTTATTTTATAAAACGAAAATTAAGTTATTTTTGACACTATCAAATAATAACCTATCATATTTTGAGATCTAGTGTCATAATCACACAAAAGAATATAATTTTTAATTAAACTAATATACCTCACATTATTCATAGAAACCCACTCTCTTTCAACCTTCATCCAAGAGTAAAAACCATAGATAAATAAATATGAAACATAATTCTTCGAGGAAAATTCATTTAAGGATAAAATAAGGATCATTAAGGTCATCTCCCTAGTAACATTTACTTCAACTAATGTAGTTTTTATCCTAACACAATACATTGTATCCTTCAAAACATTGGTCCAGCCCTATATTCAATTTATTATATACCATTTAATAATAAAAATAAAATAATTCTATGATTATACTTTATAACATCAAAATATGGTTCAATATACTATAACAAGATGAGATTACCATGTGATCTCAGGCGTGGATCCCCATATTTCAAAGGCTAATTAATATTAGTGAGGTTCAATAGTGATACCATGGGGAGACAATACCCTTGTATTTGATGAGAACAAAAACCTAAAAAATATCAAATAAATATCCATCATAATAATAAATTGGATAAAGAGTAATCAATATTATCATGTCGTCTAAAAGAATGAATAAAATCAGATTGTTTAATAGAATTATCAACAAAAAATATCACATGAGTAAAGAAAAACAATAATAATATCTCTAATGAATATATCATATTCAAATCATACAAAATGTAAATGAATTGATAACAACTAAACCTAGTCATGAGCCCTATCTTGGTCCCATATCCTAACTTTTTGTGAGATATCCAGCCCATCCACCAACCCTAAGACTTTTCCGTATATATACTTGATCGCATGAGATCTATTTAGGTACCAATGTGATAGGGTCATCTTAGAAGGGTGTCCGTACAACATAGATGTCCTCCACCAATGGTGTTCCTATCATAACATGCTTATACAATGCATGTACAATGGGATATGCTCAGATGGAATAATTAAAAAATTGTCTACAAAATACCTATCACCACCATGAGTACCACCCAAGTCACTTTGGAGTAACCATACATGAATTAGATAGTTCTAGGATGTCTCTAAAAAATTAATTTATGAGTACCAAGGGGAGTAATAACATCTAATCATATATCATCAAACATCACTAAAACTCAATGGTTAGATAAGAACCTTCCCTAGATACCATCTTGAATAATCAATTATGTGGTTCTAATAAAAACCTTCCACGGATACCGCCATATATCATCCCCGCACACGAAGGAATGGATCACACCCCTGGTACCATCTCATATCATTTACTCGTAAGGGGTAATGGTGTCTTTCCCTGGTACAATCAAATGAATTACACACATAGGGGCAAATGCCCCACCCATATTACCATATCATATCATATCCAAATAGGGGGAACTATTTATTTCCCTTTATATCATCTCATAACAACCACAAATAAGGAGAGATTGGAGCCACCCCCTTGTACCATCTCATATCATCTATAGAGAGGTGGAATGTCACCTGCCTATGGTACTATCATATATTATCAACACATGGGTTGTTGGAGCCCATCTTGAGTACCATTTCATATCATCCAACCATAAGGGGTAATTAAACCCTCCCCTTATACCATCTCATATCACCAATACCCCAGGTTTGAATGGATCCATCTCCTAGTTCCATCAAATCTACTCAATCCACCGAGTTATAATATCACCTAAACCAATTTATCATTACAAGAATTCACATGATATAAATCATCCCATAAATTAAATACGTAAGTAGTGGAGATGTTCATTGTTACATTCATATAGTGAGGGTCGCATGGGTTTGAATATATGATAATATCGGTATACCTTTCCATATTTAGAATCTCAGTCACACAACATATTCCCATCACCATATTCATACTAGGTGAAAACCATGTTAACTCACATATTCTAACACTATCCAAATTCAACACATGTCTGGGGTAACCACTATAGTTCCCTAGGTCAATGAAAGGTCTAAACGCCCCATAAGGGACCCTTTATCACATTCTAGAAATCAATGGTAAAGAAAATAAGTCAAATGTAATTACATACATTGACATATCCATGATTTCATCTATTCTTAATCAAACACATATGCAATATAATATAGTTTCAATATAAAAATGGGTGAAAAAATACCATCTCACCATTAAAGTCAAGCTTGGTTGGTCCTCTCACACCTAACATATACATAAATTCTTTTCATAGAATTACAACCTAGATACACACATATATGTTAAGGAGGAAAACTCACCAAACACAGAAATAAAATATCCAAAAGTATATAACACAACTCAAGGTTCTATATGGCTTATTCATAGTCCATAAATTCATAATACAACAAACTCCCATAATAAGAGGAACTAAGGGAACCTATCCCAAGATACACTATATTTGATTCATTTAATTCACACCCCTTTAGGGACCTAATATCTTAAAAATCATATTTTTAGTCAATACCATTTCCATTTATTTTCAATAAATCAATTTTAGTGATTAAGGGTCAATCATGACGCTATACACTTTCATCAAACTCACGGAGGATAAAAGAAAAAATTCATTTTCCTTTATGGTCGCTCATATACATGCTGATTGACCATATATCACATAATTAATAATATAATTCATAACCTTAGAGATATGTTTAGGTACCAAATACCTCATACAAATTTCATTTCCTTTAAAGATAATTTTATCCACCAACTTCAACCATTTTCATTCTAACTCCATAAACCATCATACAACCCCAATGGAACCTATCCACATCAACATTTACTTCCATTAATTTTAAAATATTTACAATTACTTATAAATATTAATTCCAAAACTCATTCTGTTAGTAATAAGTAATAAATGTCTTATGTAATGATATAATAATGTTGAAAACTCAATAACATGGTGAATATAACTCATGGCACAACCCTTCTCTCAATGAAGAAAAATCTCTAACCTATGACAAACAATCATCTGTAAACTAGATTATAATTTCAATAAAATGAAAAATAATTTTGGGTATCATCTAACCTCAATGAATCCAAACAAATCCAGGGCCATTTATCTTGTAGGTATCCCCTCTAAATAGAAAAACAAATACCCCAACAAATAAATCCTGATTCCACGGTGCTCATATGGAATAAAAATTAAACCTTAACATGAATCATAATAAATCAGTGAAAAATAAATTATATGAGAACATTGGAAAAAGAAGAAAATCATACCTTAAATGATATGGAAAACCACCTTTGATCACCATGGTTCAAGGAGGTGAAAGGAAGAAATGGAATAGGATTGGATCTTAACTACTACCAATTTCATAATCCAAAAAATGAATAATCCTAAATATGATTTGCAATTTTTAAGGCCAAAATATCATTTTTACCTTAGTTAAAAATATCTCGATAGTTATCCCTTTTCAGAATGAACCATATAGATCATGGTGTAATGACTCTACAAAACACTCCTAGTGCGTTCATTCAGTTCACACCAAAAAATAAAAGCCCTAGTAAAAAAATAAAAAGACATGACTTCACTTATCATGGTGACATTTTAGTGTGTCCCTACCCTTCAAGGTGTACCTCAAGTATCACGACATAACCATAAAATAACAAATAAAATGTTTTAGTCTTATACATCAAATGTATTTAAGCACATGTAGACCCAGAGTTTACATTACCCTAATTAATCCTAGGAATCCTTCCCCATGAAAAGGCCCTCCTCTATTGTAATTTGATTCAATTCCAACTTAATAACATAATATTATACCACTCTCAATCACTCCTACATGAAACAAACCACACCATAATTTCCTAGGTGGTTGTGGTATGGTCCATGACTTACATTAATAATTCATTCCTATATAACATAATAATGCCACATTCCCATTTATTTTTGGTGTAATCAATTCTTTTCAATTAATTGTTTTCCCATAAAACAAACACCACATCACAACACCCTTGGTTTTAGTGTGAACTGATACCTAAAGAATAATATGTAGAATAATTTCCACTTCCCTTATACGATATTATACTAATCACCTGATACACATTTTAATAATTTTAACACATATAAAAAAAATCTAATATATTTTCCAATTCTCATAATTATAATTAAGAAAAATTAATTCATAAAACATCCCCCACTCTGAATCCAAAAATTAATATTTTCTATACTTCTCACCAAATTATAACTTCTTGTTTAACTACAATAATATGTGGATAAATGTAGTTGGGAATTGGATTTATTTTTTCCATAGTATTGGGAAGTTAGTTTATGAAACTTTGAGATTTAGTTATTGGTATTGTAGGAATATATTGTTTATGTGTTGAAAAATTATTAAGCATAGGATCCATAGTTTTTCTAAAATATGTGGTCCCCACATGGATGTTGGATACATAAAATTGGTAGTTTGATTAGTTGTAATTTTGATCACTTGTAACATGAGATTTTATATCTCCTCCTTTACATAATTAATTGAAATGTTGTTCTATGGACAATGGAAAAATCCCAAGCCTTTCTAAATTACTTGTGTTTAAGTTTTGTGTAGGTGTGTCTCTTTAATTTTTCATATAACGATTCTCAATTCATTTACATAACCATTTTTATTGATACAAAGCATTGTATTTCCTTCTCACTAAGATACTCCATTATTGATTGCCTTTGGATATTTGTCCTTTGTTCCTCAGGTAATGTCTATAGGGTGATTATATGTTGCAAGCATAACATATATCTTGTATAAATATTTGAAAAATTCATTAATTTATTTAATCCCTCTAATTATTTAAATATTTAATTATTTAATATAAATGTTTTATATTATGAATATTTTAATTATTTACATTAATGAATCAAAATACTTATTATAAATTTTCTACCATGATTATAAGAATTTACTTCATAGGTAAGACATAATATTTTGTTATGATCAACCATGGATATGGTTTGTTTTTCGGTTTATGAACACAATAATATATATTGGTTATGATTTAAGGATATTAGGTGTTAATATAGTGTTAGAAGTAAGGTGACTATTAAGTATTTATTTATATATAATAAGACATTGGGTTGGACATCTTACAGAGATGGTATCATAGGCTATATCATTAAAACTGTGGGTTAGCTACATATTATACCACACTTTCACTTGTAGATATTTAGGTTTCATATGATTATAAACAATTACCTGAAATATTTTCATGAACTTTATGCATGGTATGTAGTTATATATAAATAAATATGCATGGATTTTGTTTTGGGCATGCAACCCAAATCATGAGTTGTACGAAGTATTATTCATTAATAAATTTTATTCAAAATTAAATTAATTGAAGTTATAGGATATAAAAACTAATCATTAGAAACCTGAATACATTAAGGTAATAAATGAGACAATATTTAATGATTTTAAATTATCATAAAAATATTAACTATTATATTCCTCCAAATAAAACACTTTTAAATAACACTATCATCCAAATAGGTTGGTTGATGCCAATATAAGCTAGCCATGGATTATATGATATAAGTTATTCAAAATATGGGTGAATCTTACAGTATTATAGTCCTTTATCTAGAATGAGATTTGGATACAATTAGCTGAGAAACACTAAAATTTATGACACTAGAGGAATCAAGTTTGAATAATCCATATGATAGATTTGGGAAAGGATTTGTATTCTCAACTATTAATATTCATATATAATATTATTGATATATGGGTTTAGTTAAATATATATGAAATTATAGGAAGTATTATGTGGTTTCAAAGCTTCATTAAATTATATTGCTTTCCCCAATAATGGATATTATGTTATTTAAAATGGTTTATCAATTTAGTGTAATTAAATTTAGTAAATGTTCTTATTAAATAGTTGTAAAAAATAAAAATCATCTGATACAAACTTATATTTTAGATAAAATGTCACCATCATCATATTTTAATTCAAGATAAAATCTAAAATAGGGAATTATTATTGAATGAGACATCTAAGTATTATATTACAAATTGAGAATACTTTTTAATAAAGAAGAAAAATTATATATGTTGGTGGAAGAGACATCCTGAAAAACCACATGTTAATGAAGCTTACAATAATTATGATATCAATAGATCCAAATATTCAATTGAAAAATTAAAATATAGATGATTTTAGGATATAAAATTTGAAAAAAAAATCATGTAAAAATATACACATTAGAGATGCAAACTTTTTTAATCATTATTTTGGTGTATGATGGAAAAGAGTAATTTGGTCTCAACCCATGTGTTAAATTAATTAGTTACGTGAATGAATTGGTTAAGGAAGTTCTACGACTTAAAAATGATATTTCTATTGTCTTAATTCTAAAATTAAAAAATGAAAAATATTCAACTAGAACAAATTTATTTAAATCCTTAATGAATTTAGTAAATGTTTCTATAATCTCATAAATATGTTTAGGATAGTTGAGAAGGGGACGATCGGTCCAATATCAAGTTCCATGATAATGTTATAAAAAGTAAATGGTAAAATATTTATTTATAATTAGAATAATAAAATTCATAGATAGCCCACACCATATTATATTAAATAAGGAAATGAGCTTATAATGATGGTCAATGTTCCTATAATTCTAGTCCTATAAATTATAGATGAAATTATCTAGAATATCATAGGAGGATAAATAAAATATATAGAGAGTACTTGTAAAGTATTAATATTATAGAAATAAATTTTTATATTTTGAATGGTATACAATACTAACTATACATTAAAAAATTATTTTCATTATGTATATGAGTTCAAAATTGATTAAGAATTTATGGTTGGATCTTAAATTATAAATTTAATTGATAATGAAAAGGGTTCAATCCTTAAAGATATAGATATAAGGTATTCATTAAAAGCTCAATTAGATCTAAATGAAGGAAGTATATTTTAATATAATTAAATATTTTATGAAGAGAATGTGTTTATATTTTTTATTACAAATGAAAAATATATAGTTTGGTTGTACACATGGTTTTTTATTGATCCAATTAATAATATATTTTAAATTATGATAAGAATAAAAATGTTTTATATAGGATAAAATAGTTTATTAATAATATCTTTTGAAGTATGAGTGAAAGAGTTTCTACCACCTAAAAATTTCATGTTATTAGCAATAAAATAATATTTTTATAATATTAATCTAAATGCATAGAATACCATATAAAATATGTTTATTAATAGTTAATTTACAGAATATATACATAAAAAATATTTTTTCCTAAAAAAATTATTTTATCTAACAGATATATATTTTATAAACTATATATATATATTATACGATGTTAATGGGTGTATGTTCAGACTCATATAATTGTAATATATAACATATTAATGATACTATCAGTCAAATTTAAACAGATTTTCACATTTAATCCTAATAGAGTTTGTATATGTTTATAAATAAATATATTAATATAAATAGTCATATTGAATTTTGACAACAAATGATCACAAATAATTGTTTTAAAGGAAACATTATAACTTGATTAAGTTGACATTAGAAATTTTTTTAGGTATTTTGGAAAATAAAATTTATTTACATTATAATATTGGATTATATGAATTAAACAAGTTAAAATATTATCTTTAAAGTGTTTAATATGAGTATTATGAATATTAATCCCACCATTGTGTAAACAAGATTTTTATGGGTGTTAAGCCTCAAAATGAGTTTAGTGAGAAGATATATTAGATGGTCACATGGAGATATAAAATAAACTAAAAAGTGATCTAATGATTGAAAAAAACCATAAAAGTTAATCAAACGTAATGTTATTTAGTTGATTATTATATGGTATATGATTGGAAGATGCAAATGTATGGTTTTATTGGTAAATTCTAAAAGAATATTAATAATACATTAATTTATCATGTTATATAGAATGTAATCACTACTTTATCATTAATTCGTATTGGATTCATATATTGTATAATATTAAATATTAATTAAATTTCTAATGTATTACATTGAGTAATCCAAAATGGATAGCCATCATGTAGTATTATATTATGTGATGAAATGTTAAGATTATAATGGGTTGGATTTAATATAAAGATATAATAACTTCTAATGAGGCATCATTTTTTTATATTAGATATCACACTAAATATACCACATGGAGAATTATACATTATGTCTTTGGTTTATCAACGGTGAATGGATAAACTTTAATCACCATTATCTTATTTTATCAGGATACCTAGCATTGGGACATTCTTACGTTGATGATTTTCCTAAATCAAACCAATGAATGTTCTAATCGAGGGTAGTTGGGTTTCCATTGATCATATCATCATATAATTCATCACCAACATGGGATGTTTCCTCTCATATGATGAGTACGGAATCTGATAACTTAATTGATATAAATTGATAAAGTGTTTTACATACATAGATAAGTGAAATTTTTTAATGCTCATGACCTGAATACTAAAACAACATATGGATCACATCATTACAACACCTCAAGCACACCTTCCAATCTCTAGAGGCCAGCATAAATGTCAGGGGTTCAATAACATATATGTGGGAGATGGTTTTCTCCACCTCAATAGTATATAGTAAACTATTTTTTATTCAATACCATATCTAGAATGGCCTATATGATCATACTATGCAATAAGTATACTACTATTTAATAATGGAAGAAAAAGAATTATAAAACTATAAAAAATATAATAAATCTTATGAGCATGTGGTATCATAAAATCATGTTAAAATATTATATTAAAAGTCTTGAAAATGAGTTATATTAAGTTAAAAACATATATACATGTATAAGATAAACCAAACACACCCGAATAGAAAAATATTGATACCCCTAAGGTGTGGTCTCCCTTGAAGAGGAGTGTTGACAAACCAAAGGTCCTCAGTCCACCTATCAATCAAAAGGGTCCAAAAGACACCATCTGTAAGCATGACTCAATTAACTAGGAATGTCAATTATCTGGTGCTTTAGAATTACATTTTCATGTAAAAAAGGATTTTCATATACCATAAATCGGCATGTGTAGGGAGTGTATATAAAATATTAGTATAATGTAAAGGTGTATGAAGAAACATTATTTATCTAGAGGAATAATAAAATAATATTTATTAATTTATACACATACTAAACGTAGGTATAAGGCTTTAGCTCATAACCCCAAATACAAGTATGATTTATACCTGTTTACATACTTCAAGCTTAAATGTGGGATCTATGAATAACATTTTCAATGAGTTAGGTTGAAATACCCATACATGGGTAAAATAAATCATATAGAACAAATCAAGTAACCCTTATTTTACATTCTAGGGGGAAAGTTAAGGGGTAAAACAAGTTAGGTCATTGTGGGCCCATCCCAAGATACCATCATATTCGTCTATATAATATGAGCATGAGATCCTTTTAAACAACTATAAAATAGCCCTTTTAAAAATTAAATTATTCTTCATTAGATAAAAAATAAAATAGATATATCATAGAACATAATTTTTTTTAAACATATCACTCATGCCTATCTAAATTGAAATTTTTTAGAAATTATAGAGTAACTGTCATAATAACAATGATTATTTTGTAAATCCTTTCCTTTATTTTAAGTGAAAATCATATAATTCATATAGTTAAAAATGAATAAAATTATCACATATTAACTAAGGAATTACATCATATAGATAAATATCAAATAAAAACATAACCATACTTAACTTCCTTAAAACTATTTTATAAAATATTTACTATTTCAATATCACATTTCTTTAATTAAATTATCTCAAACCCAAAGTATTTCCAACCTAACAATTTGATAATATGAGAGGAAGAAATATTTCACCACACATAATATATATAGAATGTTTTTTATATATAAAGAAAAAGGCGATACCATTAATGGATTTGTAGAATAACCTTCCATGAGGAGAGAAGTTGGAAAAAACTACTTCCATTAAAGGAATGAAAATAAAAAAATAAAACCATGCAATTGCCTTAGAATTTACCAATATCATCTCTAGAAACTATCAAAATAGAGGATAACTAATGGTATTAACATAGTTAACCATCATTAGATTTATAGAATATATAATTGAAGTCTCTACCATATTAAAAATGTAGAGAAATAGATATTATAGCGGGAACCAATCTAAATTATGTTCAATATGATATCCCGTGACCAAATAGATGTAACAAGAGAAAGAATAAAAGATAAATCATTTGATAAGCAATAGGATGGGAGATGAGTACCCTATGAGTTTCCAATGTTTTCAGATAATAGGAAAATTTATATTTTCGGAGTAAAATTATACTAAAATTGAGGTAAACCAACTATTTAACCCTAAAATATAAAAAACGGCCAAAATTTAACTAGGTAACCCATCTAGATCCATCAAATAGTGGTGATAATAGTGGATATATAGCCCATAAGATTCCTCCAAGTACATGATGTCATTCAATATGGTACCTAATGTTATCTCAACACCTGTGTACCACCCATTCTTCTTTCCCCCTCCCTCAAAATTCCTCTAATATCTTTTAAATTCATAAATTCCCTTACAAATAGATTAAATTTGAATAATTAAAGTATAATTTTAACCATTAATGGTTAGGATCTTCAAAACATTCCCACTATTGAGATTATCTTCCATGAGAAGGTTTACCTATATTCTTGAGAAAACAAGTCCATCCACTGATCTTTCATTTAAAATTCTTAATCTAATGTTTCAACTTAGAGAATTATATTCCACTAAATGAACTTAAAAATATGTTTCATCTTTCCCCATGACATTTGTTCCTATCATAGGTTTTGGAAAAAAAATATTTCCAAGGATAAATATAGTAAAAATGGAAACTCTAGGGTGTCTCCAGATATGAGTGTTCTGAACTTGATTTTCACTTTTGTGTTAGAGGAAAGGGTTACTATTTTGATTTAGATAATTTAAAAACTAAATAATGAAATAAAATAGTGATTTTAAAATACTTAATGTTGAAATAGTGATAAATGTTTTTTGTCTTAACCAATTGCATTGTTATCCTAGTTTCAATTTTTACCCACTCTTATTTTGAGAATTATTAATGGAGAGAATCTACAATTTCATCCTTTATAATAACCCCAACAATAGTAATTTAGGGATGGTTTCTACATTATTAGATTTTTATAAGATAAAAATGATCTCATCTTGAAGGTCCGATCAATTTAGTAATCTTAAAGAACCATATTCATATGAGATTCTCATTTTATATTGGATATATAAAATAAATAGCATGAAAACATACTTACATCATTAATATTATTCACAATATACTTCTTTATGTCCTGGGTAAAATAAAAAAAATAAATGGTGATCTACAATTCTCAGTTATTGTTACATATAATAGAATCTTTCATGAATCAGTCATGCATAATCAATATCGAAAGATAAATAACTAAACACACATGTCATTTAACTAATAACTTGAGGAGGAAATGAATCCATGGATAATATAAATGTAGTAACAGATGGATCATAATAATTTAATTCACAATTAAGTAAATGATTAATATGAAACTTTATAGTTTCATACATAATGATATTTATACCTCCAATGACTTGTATATATATATATTAATTTATGGGCTTGTATACACCAAAAACTAATGTCATTTTTACTAACTGATTTGTATCATGATACATATAGATGCATAAAGAAGGTCTCTATAACTAATCACCACCCCTAAACTCATTTATAATTCATTTATCATATATTTAATGATTATTTTAACTCATGAACAATATTCCTTATCAAGAAATATCTATATTGATAACATAATACATATTAATCAAGTTTTTCTTGATCAATCAAATGGAATTTATTGTATAAGACCATATGTAGAAATGATATATGGTTTACGAAATAATAATATCCATGATAATGAATATGGATATTTATGTGAAATATAATTTCCAATAATCATAAGAAATTAACCATTTCAAGAGAAAGTAAAGGAACACAAAATTAATCAACATATAAGGGGTGACCATCATAAATGTAATTTTTTTAGTAAAATAAAATATTTTAAAGAATATAAAAGAAACATGTAAAATAAATTTACATAAATATATTCCATTGAAACCCCACTAAAATAATACAGGAGAAGATATAGGGTGTAAAAAAGTTATGGTAGTAGGTGAGTTTGTTAACATTGTGTGTGTTAAAAAGAAAACAATACTTTTGACCTTAAAAAAAGATTAAAATGAACCTTTTGGTGAAAAAATTATAAATATTCATTTAAAACCATGTAAAAAATTTATGGATAACATAAAATTTCCATAATAAATAATTTTATAAAAAAATAAACCTTTTTAAAATAATTTGAAAAAATAGATATGGAAGAAAAATAAACCCGGTCAAAATAAGAAATAAGGATTTTCTTTTAAACATTACTATTTAATTTGTAAATTTTATTAAATAATTAATCACATTGAATAAATATATATTCATTTTTAATACCTCAAAGTGTTATTATATACACCAAAACATTAAATAGTTTCTAACTACAAAATATCTCTCAGTAGAGTTGAAATTGATAGGAAATCCATTACCTCTTGTCTGACTCGCCTCGTACATTCTTTAAATTCTTGAATAAAAAACTAATTTTAATTATTTACGTTTTTAAAAAAGATTTTATTGTTTATTATTCATTTAATTTTATTTATTACCATGTTATAATTATTTACTTAATCAATTAAGTTTACATTGGATGTTTTGATGTTATCAAGTTCATGTTCCCAAAATGACTTTAGTGGGTTGACTATGATAAAAGAGTACATTGTTCCATCATATATTGAATAATAATCATGAAAAAATTATATTTTTTTTTCATATATTATACTTTTAAAACAAATCAATAAAATTGTTATGAAAAAAAACTATGTTACAATCATACAGATGGTAGTTCACACATACACATGAGTAGCATTTCAATTTTTTAGTGATCCTGATGTAAAAGGTAAGTATTATATTTTATTTAAAAATGATAATTATATCATGAATAAAATATTATTTCTTTAAATAAACATATATATAACATCCATGTGATGCGGTGGTGAAGAACAAATCACATTAATTCATGGAGGTGGTAGTCCCCAAATACAAACAAACTACGTTATCATTTTTCAATGAATGGAAAGGTTAGAAAATATGTAATATACTTCATTAACATAATGATATATGTATTTATATCATTAATTTCATATATGAAATAAATCCATCATTATTACTAATTATGATAGGTGGTGATGGAAAATGAAAAACATTCGTTTGTGAAGAGGTAGTGTGTCACACACACAAATCATAGTTTCACTTTCTATTTGATTGAAGAGAATATAGATATAGTATACTCCATTAACATAATATAATAAATATATTGAATTTTTTTAATCATTATTTATTAATATTTTATGTAGGTCAAAGAAGCAACAAAATGAAAATTCATGGTTAAAAACTATACCTCTTATTTGGACAACCTCTTTATGTTTATACGTTCCTCCTTCCTATAATTCGTTTTTGGTAAAATAAGGAATTGTAGGTCATGTATGGGGATTTATTAATGGGATTGGGGTATATATTTACAAAACCAAAATTCTCTTGAAATGTGTAGAAAATAGGATATGGGTTTCTTTTATTTGTATGGGAAAGGGAACACATGGATTTTTTTTAAAAGTAATAAAAATGATTAATGTATTTATCAATACAAATGGATCAAAAATGAAATATTTCAAAATTTTAAATAAAATAGTGTCTAAATATGATCATAAAATATAAATTAGATATGTTTTAGGTCATTTTAACCCATATATAATTATTGTTACCCCTGATAAGCCTATTTTATTTATAACTATAGTAATAGATTTTTTCTTTTTTTACTATTAATTATGACCAAAAATTATGTTCAACATATTACATAATATTAATTATTGTCAGTTGAATTGTGAAATATATTTTATCAAAATAAATTCAAGTAATGGGAATAATTTTATTTTAAATTATCCCAAAAAATGTCGTGAAATCATTTTTTTCAGAAACAAAATTATGTATTTTTATGTATTAAAATGTATTATACTAAATTCAAGTATAAAATTTAGTCCAAGGAACATAATTAGATTAAAAATAAACAAATAAAACAAATTTTCCTTTATTTTTTTTAAAATGGAACTGTTTATATTCCTGAAATAAAAATATAGTTTTAAATAAAAAATTGAAAATTTTCATTATTCAATTAGTAAACAAATTTTTTAGAAAGGTCCAAAAATTTAAACATAATATAATTTTCATATAATAATTATAAATATGATGTTAATGTCATCAATAAAATTTTTTAAAAGTTTAAAAATTTAATTATATTATTCTCTCATAAAAATAAATAAAAATATTTTTGGGGAAAATATATTTTTGAAGAATAAAGTGGTTTTACCAAAAATAAAGGGTTTTTTTATATGAATTAATAAATATACTCTTATTTAGTATGAACTTCATATATATTTCATAATGTGGTTATTTTTATTCATATCATTCAATTCAATGGGAGGGTTATAATGTTCATATTCAAATAATAATATTATGTGGTTCGTTTACGCATGGTGTTGTGTGTTGTATATGCTATCAAACATAGTGTTCTTTTAAAATAATATGAGATTACATTATCACCTCGAAAAAAATTTATTCCTTGATGTTTTCATTTATATTAAATTCTAATCAAATGAGGGAGGTTATTCTTCATAGCATCCTCAGGTTACCATATTTCTTCTTGAATTTTACGTTCTCTCTAAAGTACTTTTATAAGTAGATTCATCTAATTCATAAACTCTTACTCTATAGTGTCAAGAATCTAGATAGTTTCTTCATAGATCGATTTCCAGTTCTAATTCTTTATACATTATCACATGATTTGGGTCTAGTATATACTTATTTAATATATAGATGTGGAACACATCTTGAAATTTAGAGAGGCTTGGTAGAATTTCCAATTGGCAAGAGATATCTCCCATTCATTCTATAATTTCAAAAGTTATGATGTAACTAGGGATAATTTTTACCTTGTTACTAAATCTTATAACACCCATCCATGGATATACTTTCAAGAAAATTTGATCTCTCACATTAAATTAAAAATCATTCCTTTGGGTATTAGCATAATTCTTATTACTGGTTTGAGATTCTCTAATATGATTTTGAATAGCCTTTACCTCTATAATTTTCCCCTCAACAAGTTATGGGACTACAAGATTCATTTCACCAACTACCTCCAAAAATGTTTTACTACGATATCTTTTTCCATATAATTATTCACATGATACAATTTTAATACATGAATGAAAGCTATTATTATATTCAAATTCTACTAAATGTAAATAATGATCCAACATACCTTGAATGTCAAGTGTGAACAACGTCAACATATATTCCAATGACTGAATAGTAATTTTTGAATACATAAAATTGTTAGGATGATTGGATGTGGTCAAATGAAACTTAGTATAAAGAGATTTGGGAATAGTTTTCCATAATTTTGATGTAAATTATGGGTTACTATTATAAAAATTTGAAATATATGCACCATTTATTCTTAAAAATGCATTAATAAAAAATATTTTAAGGTCCCCAGTTGGTAAATCTTATCTTATTTCAAGGAAATGTGAGGGTTTGGTAATATGATCATCAGTAACCAACATTTCACCATTATTTCTAAGAGTATTTGGTAACCTAGTGAAAAATTATATAGTAATGTCATCCCATTTTCTCATAGGAATAAGTGTTTGTTTCATGAATCCTCTAGGATATTTTCTCTCAACCTTTACTTCTTGAAGAACAAATCATATTGATATACAATAACAATTTCCTTCTTTATATTATCTAACCAAAAAGATTTATTCAAAGACAAATACATCTTGGTGCTACCATGTTGTATAGAGATCTTTAATCTATTTTAATTGTCTAATAATTCCATTTTTATATTCGGTATATATGGAACACATGGAAACTTTATGAATTTTAAACCACCACCTTCATATAAAATGTCTTATAATTTCCCATCTCTCACCATTTTTATTTTCTTTTGAAACTTATCATCATCAAGATGAAAACTTTTTTTCAATATAGATGGTTTGGAAATCATTTGAAAAAGTAGTGATGTTTCTCCCTCCTTAATAATTACCATTTCTATATTTAATAAATAAATAAACATAAACTCCCTCTAAATCCATATTTTGGTTCAAACTCCATGATCTTTCCTGATCAATGCATACACTAACATATTTTCATTCCTTGGTTAGTAGTGTATTAAGCAATCAAAATCCTTGAGTAGCTCAATACATCATCTTAACCTCATGTTGATATCATTCTATGAAAAGATGTATTTCACACTCCTATGATCTGTGTATATATCATATCATTCACTCTATAGATATATAATCTAAATATTCAAAGAAAATATTACAACTCCCAACTCAATATAATGGGTCAGATAATTCTAATAATGAATATTTAACTATCACAAAATAGATAAAATAACCCGGTACTCTAATACCTGATATGGTCATGAAATAGACCAAAGATCATTCCTGATCCCCACTGGTTGGTGACGTGAAAATACAGTCATACAATTTTCTAGAGGGAAAAATTTATCCATAAAATAGTGGTAGGTGAATGATACAGTTCAGTACATCAATATTAATAGGTGGATCACATCTCCTGCAGTCACCTATCTCAATCATGGTCCCGTGAAACATCTACACCTTACACCTCCAAGTGTATCATTCTCTTTTCTTGGACGTAGAATAAGTTAATCTAAAAACACCTAAATGAAAAGGTATCCTGTGAGAGAAATATCCCAGTAGGATACCACCAAATATTTCATAAAAAATTCCAAAATAATTTACCATTTATGATTTTAATTTAAATAAAATAAGTTATGGAATTTCATTTAAATATTTTCATCAAATAATGCTTTCAAATAAATAAGGTAGTCAGAACATCAAAATAGGATAAATTGATCATTTTATATAAAAAATATATAAAATAGTTTTCAGGAATTAAACAGTTCTATAATCAGTGGAATTTATAATCATGTCAAATAAAAGAAATAACCATACAAATAGGTTCTAGGTTATATTAGTTTATAGAATTAGGATCCTAAAACTTCTCAATAATCATCACTCTTCAATATAGGTGTTCACACTAAAATCTACTACCCAATCATGTACCCATTCTGGGAAATAAATTTGCATCCTATTAGGGGTCCATCATGAGAAATCATGTTTGACAGGGTTTAATTAGTGTTTTCATCATTAATCCAATGTTAGGGAGTTAGAGTCCAAGAATGTTTTTCCTAATAACCCATTAATTAACTAGACTAACATGTGATTCAAACAATAAATCAATAATTCTTGGGAAAATAAATCATCCCTAACCATTTCATCAATCATATATTAATTTCCCATAGTTAATTTTCAATGTTCCTTTTCCTTTCTAAACTGAAACAAATGATTTCATTAAATTCATTCCTTTTCAAATTTTCCTTCAGTTTAAGAAAATATTCATAAGAATAAATATCCAAATATTTAAATAAATATACTTTCAATTCATTCCATATTTGTTTCTCAAAATACACCCAATAAATTCAATTACATTAAAATTGAAGGATTTTCAGAATTCGGGAACCTTATTAAATAAAGCATTAAATCATCTCAAATTAGGGTTTTAAAATCAATTAAAAACCCATTTAATATATATCAAGGAATTATGATTTCAATTGTAGGGTAAAATATTGTGGAGCCACCTGTATTTAATCAAGATATCAAATAAACAAAACACATACAACATGACCCACATTTGAAGAATGATGGTTTAATTAATTAAGAAACCTTAACATGAATCTTGATCCATCAAAACATTGATTACAAGAATAAATGAAAATATGATCTATCACTCTCTTAAAATTAGTGAAGAGATGATTGAGGGAAAATAAATGCGAGGATATCCGCTTACTGTGAAGATATTAGTTCTTCCACTGGAACTTTGATTTGAAATAAAATAGGTTTAGGGAGCCATGGAATCCTCTAGAGAGCCTCAAAAAAATATAAAATGATTTTCTTTGAATGGGGCTATTAAGAATCATAAACTGGGGTCTAGGGATTATAAATATAATTTTATGGGGGTTAAAACCCATAATGAAAAAATTTCTATACAGGTAACAATGTTAGTAAAAACCATGGACCCTCACCATGCGTCCTTGCTAGACTTTGGGATGGTGTGTGTGGTTTGGAGGTATGGTTGAACTAGTCATGCACCAACTGGGTAAACCCCCACTATCTCAGGGTTCATGGTTTTAAGGGATGGACATATGGTTTGTACATACAATGTGCCAACCGTGAACCACCCACTAGAATCTCTCAATAGAGAACACAGTTTCCTAGGAAAAACAACATGGTTTTCTCTAACCATTCACCAACCATGAATTGCTCCATGTGTTTCTAAAATTTCCCAAACATCACCCAAAAAACCACTGATAACACATAAAAAATGTGTATTCAAAAAATGACCTAGTTACCATAAAGAAGGCAACATTTTTTATAACATCCCCATCATAATTACATTAAGTCCATAAAAATCCTATCAAGAAGAATCTTTATCAAAATGATGAGGCCAAAACTCTCTAACCAGTGCCTCATGCTCCCAAGTATCTTGAAAATCAGAACCATACTGTCATTGTACACAGACCAAAAGTATTATCTTCACATGAATAACCTATTTATATGAATATGATTTTATGATCAGAGGTTGGATAGTTATTTTTTTGCTAAGAAATCTGGAACAATAGATTACTTCATGATCACCCTACATAAGGATTTAGCCCAAGACAGAAATGGATACGTTTAATGGGGTCACAAAGCCCGTACAATTATTTAGAATATTCAACACTAGAAAATATGTCAAAAGAAATATCAAATCATCGAATTAAATTCTAAATTTCACATCCCATTTGAAATTCACTCCCTTTTCAGGGATAAAAGTCATCATAGAACCCAAGTTCACGAAATCCATAACAAACATATGGTAATACAACAGTAATCCCAAGAAGCTTCACATGAAAAAATATTATGTGGACAATCCCATGTCAAAAAATCTATCACATTTTTATGATCAATTAAAATACCACATTCGAAGACCTTGTGTACCAAGAACATCACTTAAAAAATATATAAATTCCCTTTCAAAAGATTTTCATAAAATCATTGATTTATAATAATTTCTAGAACTACTCTTAAATGAAAAACAACATCCATCTCATTTTAGGAGTAAACCAAAATTTCATCCACAAATAATACCATGAATGAGTTAAGTAAATCATGGAATATCTTTTTCATCAATTCTACAGACACTATGAAATCATTAGCCAGACCAAAATGCATAAAAATATACAAGTTTGAGCATACCTACTCTTGAAAATGGTCTTCTAAATTTCTAATTCATTAATTAGAAAATACAAATATCCATATATAAGATCAATCTTTAATAACACCATAAGCTCTTTCAAATAAAAAAACAATCAATATGTGGAAACATATATTGTTTATATACCATTACTTAGTTGAGTTGTTGATAATAAACTCATAAACGAAGTGTCCTATCAAAATTCTCTATAAATGGAATTGGTGATTCCAAATATGACACACTTGGTCATATAAATCCTATCTCTATCAGACCATCAAATAGAATTTTTAACTCTTTCAATTTGAATGGGGATATATGGAATGCGGGAATCAATATTGGGTATGTACCAGTTACCGGGTCAATAGATAAAACCACTTATTTTAACGGTGGAAAACCAAATAAATAAGATGAATACATGTTGGGAAACTTGAAGAAAATGTTAGTATGATCATCACTCAAATATTATCTCTCTAAGTCAAAATCAATCATTTATATTACCCTTCTTGAAATTGGAAAATGAGTTCTATTTATACTTGACCCAGGTCCCAATCTCTCAGAAAAACATAGTACACCCCATCGAGCATAGTAAAGGAGACCCGCTAAACAAAATACTCAGTTTGGTCCATATGAAAAATGATCCATTCCACCCAAAAAATGATTTCAATAAGTTTTATTTATTGGATATGAAAATTATAGGTAAGTTTAATCTTTGATAAAGTGAAAAAAAATTGAGAAAACAGAGACCCTTCACTCCATCAGTTTTGAGGGGCGTTATAATATCCATCACAGAAGAAAAAATATACACATAATGATTTAGAGCATTCGTAATATGAGTTGATATACATGGGTGGGATGCACTTATATAAACTAAAATAGTTACCCAATATGAAACTATAGTGATGGTAAATATCATAGTCTCTAGACCTGTGCTACCTTCCTATAGAGACACTTTCCAATGTTTAAACAAGCTTCCTTCTGGATTCATATGCTTGGAACCCCTTAGTTATTTTTTTATCTGACTGTGTTATATAAATTTTCGGATAATATGATCCCATTATAATATAAGGAGTAAAAAAGATATTTCATAACATAGAAAAGTTACATGAGGGTCCACATGAACTATAGATTTTAGGTGCCTCTATACAAACTCGTTTTGAATGCCCAAACATTCTATACTAGAATAAATTCAAAGGGAATATACTAGGAACTGTATGAGGTATGGATAAAACGTTCTATCAATTTCCAACCTGAGAGTCATCATTCTTTCTCATTCCTTTAAAGTAAATAACAGAAAGGAAACTAGGAGAAAAGTCACCACCATAAACCCTTAATTACTAGTGTGGTGAAGCTCAACTATCATTGACTTATCCACTACATTTGTATGATAAGTGTGCTTTAGCATAAATATTTGATATCAATTATCTAAACTAAGACCCATATAAAATATTCAATTGATTAGTTTTTCATTTATCACTACATTAAGGGAAAATTAACAAGTTCAACAAAATGGTTCTCATGATATTTCATAGTTATATCACCCTTTGGAAGGATAATTAACTCATTGGATTTCACCAAGATCAAATAATTTGGGTAAAACTAGTTATTAATAATGGATTTTAATTATTTCCTCTCTAAACCTACATGTTTCATAACTGTAACCATTGAATTATACCCTATCCTACTAGCTCCCCCATTCATGAAGTTAACACATTTCACGTTAATAGATTCATGTGTTTCCGTGAATGAAAAAGGAATCTATATATTTTTTATCCAGTCTTTAGCCTCTTGAAGATCATTTGAGCCTTGTAAAGATAGTTTCTTATGGAGAATAAACTCTTGATTGTGATCTATCAATTCATCCCTTTGAGTTTCCACAACTAGGTAATGAAGGATATTGTCTCCAAGTGCCTCTCCCAAATCATCAACAACATAAAAAAACTATCTCAACAATATTTTGTCCATTGGGGGATTCAATTTTTGTGTTTCACCAGTATATACCTCATGTTTCCTATTCATGCAGCTTCTGGGAGGCATGTTTCTACACAATATCAACATAATAAATTGAAAAATTAGAAAGTATTAAGGGATTATAAAATCAATAAATAGTTACAAGGGTATCAAATAACTTAGATCAAGTGGGAAAACACTAAATTTAGATCAAAAATTCCTCAAGGACATTTTTTTCAAACACCTAGGGTGACTTATGGCTTGTTATAATGAGATCTAACTAGGTACTTTCTCATAAATACCTTCTAATTCCCAAAAATCCTATATAATTATTACTAGTACAACCCAACTACATACCAATTTCATGGATATATGAAAAACCTTCTCCTATGATTATAATTTTTAACGGACCATTCCAAATACCACGGTATTCTAATACCTGATCCGGTCCTGACATAGCTCAATGTTTGTTCCTAGTCACCATGGTTTATTGACTACCATATGGTCCCATACATGAATAATGGTGTAATGACATTATCACAAAATATTGGAAGATAAAATATACATGTTAATATTTCAACACTCTTCAAGGTTAAAGTATAAGAATCGAATAGGTAAAACAAACCAAAAAAATAAAATCATTAATGGATGAAACATATGATAAGAAAGGATTAGCAAATAAAATGTAATAGGTGGATCACATCTCTACTAGTCACTTTTATCACTCCATGTCCCACTAATGAATTACTACCAACACCTCCAAGTGGTGATTTACCTTTATATGCACCTAGAATAAGATAATTTAGAAACACGTGAAGGGAAAGTTAGGGTGTGAGAAAAAGAGCCTAGTGGGATACCACAACAGATTCTATATGAAATTCCATAACAATAAACCATTTATGCATTAATTTTAATAATAATAAGCTAGGTAATTAAATTTATATATTTTAATCAAATCATGCTTTCAAATAAATAATATTTAAGGGATATCAACATTGGATTAAATGAAAATTTTATAAAAAAATATATAAAATAGTTAGAACGAATAAAATCGTTCTATAATCAATATAAATTATAATAATAAAAAAATAACCATGAAAATAGTCCCTAAGTTACATTAGTTCTTATATATATGATCCACAAACTTCTAAGTCATTATCATAGATCATGACATGTGTTCACACTCAAATATAGTTCCCTATCAAGGACCAATTAAAGAAAATAAATCAACACCGCAATAGGGTACCCATCATGGGATATCATGAAGAATATGGACAGGTAAGTGTTATCATCATAAATTAATTGGTATGGAGTTAGATCCCTAGAATAATTTTCCTAATCACCCACTAAATACCCAAGATCTCATGTGTTTTAAATAATCAAACAATAAATCATAGGAAAATCAATCATTCCAAATCCTTTCAGCATCCATAGTTCAATTACCCAAATTTAGTTTTCAACATTCCCTTTCATTTGAAAACCATATCATTGGCTAACATCAAATTCATTATCTTTCAAATAATCTTCCATTTTAATCCAATTTTCTCAATAATAAAAATAAAATCATTTCATCTAATCCAATTTAATTTCAAGTCATCATTTTTCTAAAAATCCATCCAATAATATATAATCCATTGAAAATGGAGGATTTATAAAATTCCCTTCCCTTTTCAAATGAAATAATCAAATAATCACATATTTGAGTTTCTAAAACAAATAAAAACTAATTTCAAATCAAATAATAAATTAAGTTTACAATTATATGGTAATTCCTTATGAAAAAACTAACCTTTAATCATGAGATAAAATCAACACCACACCTACAATGGGCTATGCCAATGGAGAACATAGGTGTATGAGATTAGAAAATAAAAAATTTAATCAAAATACATAAAAATAGAAAATAGATCCATAAATAAAATGATGATCTATAAGTATCTTATAAGGAGATAAGATAAGCCTGTTGAAAACTAAAAGAGAGTTAATTCACTTACTAGAAAGGGATCAGATCATCAACTAAAACATCAATTCACAATAAAACCTGTTCTAAGATCCAAGTAATCCTTTACAGATCCTAAAAATAAAAGGAAATTGAATAAGGTTGAATAGGGGTGTTAGGAATCATAAATGTTGGTATTAGTATATTTTAATTAATATGTTAGGGGGTAAAATACAAGTACACATTGTTTGATGTATGGGATGCAAGATTGGAAGTAACTATGATCCCTAACAGTTTGCCTCTACTCATCTTCTATATGGGGTTCATAGTTTGGAAACATGGTTAAAATAACCATGTCCCGACCACAAAACCCCCACAGTCCAAGGGTTCATGGTTTGTAGGGGTGTTTACATTGTATAGAGAAACTGTATTCCATCCTCTATACCCATTCAATAGGTTACACCATGTGTTGGTTCAAGCGACATTATTTTCTCTAACTGTGTAACAAATATAAACCCCCTATGGGCTTCCAAAATTTATAAAACCTAACCCATAATAACCTAGTAAAATTCCCAGAAAAATTACAATAAACAAAGATGATGAAATACATGAAAAAGGTAAAGTTATTTTTCATTAAATTCTTTAACACAAAGGTAATAACTTTATAATTCTGTATAGGGAAACAATAAATTTCTTTTTTAGATTCGTCATTATATATATCACAAATCCATTATTTTATGTTGGTAGTGAAAAATTAAAATAAATATACAATCTCCTCTTTAATTGTTAAAAACATTCTTCTCATTCCATTATCCATATGAACATCACCCATTTATGTGTAAGCAAGGTTAACAAGTTATCCAATCTAGATTTTATTAATAAATCACTTAAAGTAACTTTTCAAACTAGTGAAACAACATACCTTCATTATCTTCATTGGTGTATGTCATTCATTGAATTTTTTTTCTTTTCTAGATGTACTTGGATTCCATCCATGTAAAAACAATTCAATGTAACGAAAACTCCTAAATATAGAATTATCACTTGTTAAATTTCCCATATAACTCTTTCCTATAACAATATCAAAAAAGATTTATAAGTGATCCTCATGATCTTCATATCTATTAGAATATACCAAGATTCTATCAATAAATACAAAAAAGTATCATCATATTACTTCAATACTCAATTTTATATACAACCAAACAATTTTTTGTACTTTCAAATAAATCACTTTATGGGTGAGTGAGAACCTAACAAAAATCACTTAATCACTTTGAAGGTAAGTGAGAACCAAAACAAGAAAAACAACAAACACAGTGTGTCAAGTGGATCCACCATTGTAAACACGCAATAGAACCCACCCAAAACCACCAAAATAGAGGAAAACCAGACTTAATGAGGATCCTAATCCTAGATCATACATGCAACAAAAGAAGGTAAAAGAAGAGGAATGTGTCGAGAACCACCCAGCCCCGCACGAGCCCACGTCACCCATAAACCCGCACGATTAAACATAAAAACTCGACGCCACCAATGAACTGTACCCAACATCCTCCAAGATCATATCCTCCATCATCAAATCCACCAACACCATCCCAATTTTCCAATGAATCCTTCGAACCAGTCCATAGTGGGTGCGTGCACGAAGGGAAAGGAGAAAAGAGAAGAGGAGAATCAGATAATGGCAGAGCCAGACCCTGGAACAGAAAACCGGAACCCCAAAGGGCCAAATGTTGCCGAATAGGGGAGAACAGGTGAGGAAACTCCTCAAGCCCTGAGCGTTCCTAAGGTCTCCCTTTACGACCTCGTATTGAAATTTTATCTTTAGAATATCTTATTTCTTTAATCACAATTGATAATACCCCAAACCAAGGTCAATCTTTGAAAAAATGTTTTGATCCCTGAATCTGATTGAATAATTCATCAATATGAGGTAGATGATACTTTTTCATTATTAGAATAGAATTTACTTCCTAATAATTAATTCACATCCTAATATATACATGTTTCTTCTTGATGAACTAAATATGAGCTCCCCAAGGTGAAACACTAGTGTGTATAAATCCCTTAACACAGAAAAACTATGGTTTTTTTATTTAACTCCACTTATTATATAGTGGAAATTAAATATGAAGACTTTTATATAGATCTTACATCAGGGATTAAATCATTGGATAACTCAACTTCATACTCTGATGGATTTGCAGGTAATTCATTTGTAAATAGATCAATATATTCCTATAAAATATGTACATTCTCTATTTTATTATTACATTTTACATATGTAAACTATGTATTCTCTTCATCCCTAAGAGTATCATTTATAATATTTACTATGGGTGGATTAATACATAACATAGATGATGAAGTTTTACTTCTAATGACAAGGAATTAAATATCCTCATCATGAATTCCAATTTCCTTCTCCTATAAATAATTTTTTTCATTATATTTTGAAACATAATCCACACCATGGATTATATAAATATCAAACATTTGTATAATAATCAATTCTACAAAATCGGGCACATTTATGTGTCATAATGGGAACTTACTAAGCCATCCATGTTGTTGTGAGATCACTAAAGTGTATTCCCTTGATGAAGGGGATATTAGTTTGAATAATTATCCATTTCGTTATAATTGTAGAAATGGATAGTAGGGGCCTATTTATTCCCCTTACATTCATTAGAAATATTACCTTTATCTCTATACTTATAACAAACTCACATGTACTTCAAAAATTTTCAAGGATATTTCTTTCCACAATTTTCACATGATGCGAATTTCTCTATTTTAATCTTACGTTTTAATTATTTATCCTTTTATGGGTTTTCACATAGCCTATTCTTCTATTGATTTTCCTTTAAGATATATGATCTTAAAAATTACTTCTCCATCCTAATAATACATGATACAATATCATGAAATTATAAAAACATTTTAGAAACTATTTTTCTTTATACACTCAACTTAATCCCATTAAAGAAATGATGAGTCTTGGTTTATAAAATACATATATAGTTTAAAGCAATACTTCATTATCTTACAAATTTAGCCAAATAATCTTCCACACAATATTTTTTCCTTCTTATTTAATGTGATGAACTTCCAATCCTTTTCAGATTGATATTCTGAAGGGAATTATTTCTCAAATAAAATTAAATTAAATGTTCGCCATTCCATGATTTCTATTTCATCTTCCTCTTTAGTGTTGTGGATTAATGACTATCATTGATCTGTCTCTCGTTTTAAATAATACACTTTTGGAATAACTTTTTTCTCATTCATTACATCCAAAAATCTAAGAATATCTTTTCGATAGAATTAATATACATCTCATCTACCAATGGTTAGTAGATATACAAAAATACGGAGGATTATATTACATGAAGTGATAAAAAATTATAGAATCAAATTATAGAACAATATGTTTCTCTATATTGGAATAGTTATTAATTATAACCTTATAATGTTTCCCTAATATGTTCATGATCATCTTAGTTCTAATAATAGTTGTATTGGCTTGATCAGTAGGGAAATATCTGCTTTTTCTATAGGTGTTGCTTCCCTTTCTTACATTATGTTCAAACACTAAGTAATGGAATATAATCATCTAACTCATAATAATATTGAATATTGATCCATTAAATAAAAAAATTGTGGTGAATTTTATCAAATACTATAAGGGATTATCAGAATTATCATGTTAGTTATTTTTATTTTAAATCTAGTTCAAAAGGTTTCTACTAAAAATTATCTAATAAAAACTGAAAAACCACCAAATCTAGTAACTTATATCTCATTTCTACATTATTTCACTAGTATATGATATAAAGGATCTCATCTTGAAGGGAATATCCATTTAGTTGTCTTAAAGAACCAGATATATACCAGATATCCATGTTACATTAGGCATATAAAATACATAGCACAAAAGAATTATTATGTCCTTCATATTATTCATAATATCATCATTAATATTCTTCGGAAAATAAATGAAATAAAGGGAGATATCAGAGGCTCAATAATATTTATGTATAATAGAATCTATTATCAATTAATAATGAATAATCAAAATGTAAATACAAATAACTAAAAAAATACATTTAATCAATAACAAGAGCGTGAAATGAATCTATGGATAATATCAATTTAGTAATATCATCAATAAAATGAATAAATTCTCAATTATGAAGTCATAATATCGGATTTTATTATTCTAGCCATCATGATATTTGTATCATCAAATACTTTTTCCAATACAGTTTAATCAATGGGTATGTATAGAATAGAAACCCATTTAGTAATAGATTACTAATTTTTCTTAGGAACCCAATCAATTCATACAGGGTATATCTATAGGAAAACCTCTCCTGTCACTACATATCTAATGCATTCCTTATATATTTAATGATAAATTTCATTCCAAAAATATATTCTTTATAAAAAGATATTTGTATTTAGTAAATAATATAGATGTATCTTGTTTTCCCCTATCAATCTAATAACATCTATAAAAAACATAATGTAGAACTGATATAAGTTTTAATAAACTATAAAATCCATGATAAAGAATATGTCTATTTAAGATAAATCTAATTTCCAATGATCAAAGGAAATTAAAATTTTCATGAGAAAGTTAACGACCAAAAAACCAATCATGAGATAAGAAGTGACCATCAAAAAAGTAGTTTTTCAAAATCAATTATTTTAAATAATCATAAAATTGAAATATGTTTTAATAAATATTTTACTTTAAAAAAATTAAATAATATATTGTACTATAAAGGGTATAAAATGGTTATAGAGGTGGGAAATTCCATTAATATAGTATATATTAGAAATAAAACATTCCTTTTAACATTAAAAATAAGTTATAAATAAACCTTTTAGGGAAAAAATTAGAAATATTTCTTTAAAAAATGTAATAAAGTAAGGTATAACATAAATTTTTGTTTAATAAATAATTTAAGTCACAAAAAGAAATTTCTAAAATAATTTTGAAAAATATGGACATAGAAGAAAAATTTTCATGATCAAAAAGATAAATAAGATTGGATTTTATTTTCAAATTTTTTGATGAAAACATAACATGAATTGAATCATTAATCATCTTAAATAAATATATATTCGTGATAAATATCATAAATTGTCTGCATATAAACCAAAAAAATTAACAATATACATATTGCTAAATATGACTCAATTGTGGGGAAATTGAGATAAAATCCCTTACCTTAAGTGTCAATCATCACGTATATTCATAATATTTATAAATTAAAAAATTATATTAATTATTCATTTACTTAAGAACATTTTTCAATTTTATCATTAATTTTATTTATTTATTACCATGTTATATTTATTTACTTATCCAATTAAGTTTGTGTTATATGTTTTAACTATATTTGATTCATATGAACAAAATAAATTTGGTCGGTTAACCATGGAGAAATAGAAAATTTTTTAGACATCTCTTTAATAATAATAATTTCATGTTTATAATATTTATACATAAATTATAATTTTAAATACAATCAATAAAAATGGTTATGAAAAATTAACTATGATACAACCATTAAGATGGTACCATGTACGTACACATAATTAACATTTCCATTTTTAAACAATCATGATGGGATAAAGGTATGTATTCTTTTAAATTTCATGTTTTGTAATTCTGTCATACGTATCATATTATTTCTTCAAATAAACATATATATACCATTGATGTGATTTGGTGGTGAAAAATGAATCATATCACTTCATGGAGGTGATAGTCCACATGTACGCACTAACCATGTTTTCTTTTTTTAATGGTAGGAAAGGTAAGACACAATGCGATACGTTATTTTTAAATAATGATAAATATTTCATTAATATCATATATATATTATATATATAATTATAATCATCCTTTAGAAGTGGTGATAGTAAATGAATTGTATTGGTTCGCGAGGCGGTTTTCTATCGTACACACGAACAACGATTTCATTTCAATTTTGATGGAAAAATAGATGAATATAAGTTATTCTGTTAACATAATAATATATTAGTTTATTAGATAAAATGGTTTTATTATTTTATAATTTTTGAATAATATTTTAAGGAGTTAAAATAATAAATAAAATGAAAATTCATGGTTAAAAACTACACCTACTTTCAAAACAACCTCTTAAGGATTGTAACTAATTCCTTCCTAGGAGGTTATTATGATAAAACCATAGACTCTACGTCTTGTGTAAGGATGTAAAAAAGGTATTTGGGTAGATATATTTGAATCCAAATTGATCCAAAAGGGTGTAATTGATAGGAGAGGGTGTCGTTTTATAATTGGGGGAGAGGGCACACTGTCATTTTTAAAAAAAAATTAGTAAAATAATTTAATATATCCGTCAAAGAAATGGATGAAAATGAACTAGTTAAAAATATTATTTGATATAGGGTCTACAAATAGACATAATATATAAATTGGATAAGTTTTGAGGTCATCTTAACTCTTATCTCATTAGTTTAATCCCCCGTTAAACATATTTTAACAATAACCATGGAAATAGATTTTTACCATTTTAATATTACTTATGAAAAAAATAGTTTAATTTATTAACTAAAATTATTTATTATGATTAAAATACCGAATCCATTTTATCAAATTAAATTCAAATAATTGGCATAATATAATTTAAAATTAAACCCAAAAAAAGAAGTGAAAAACATGTTTTCCGGAAAATGTCTGCTTTTGTGTAAATAGTTATTATAATAAATTGGAGTGTAAAACGAATTAAAAGAAACATAATTGGATTTTAAATAATATAATTAGTCTAATTTTTATTTGAAATAATTTTATTACAAAATAAAACCTTTTATATTCTTGAACCAAAAATACAGTTATCAATAAAATGATGTTTTTTTATGATACAATGGAAATCAAAATTATCAAATTAATCCCATAAAAATCAACCTAATATATTTTTCCTATATCGATTTAAAAAAATTAGATCCTTTAATTAAATAAATTCCCAAAAATTGTAATACAATTTATATATAATTTTGTCACAAAAAATATTCAAAATAATTTTTGAAGAAAATATGTTTTTTAAGAATAAAATAACTTTATTTAAAATTTGTGTTTTTATTTCATAAGAATTAATTAATGTTTTTTTATTAAGTATAACCTTAATATATATTTCAAAATTTGGTTATACCTATTCATTCCTTCAATTTAGTGGCTAGTTTATAAGAATCATATTTAAATAAAATATCTTGTGGTTCATTTATGCTTTACATTTGTGTGTTATATACTCTATAGAGCATGGTATTCTTTTAAAATCATTAGATATTAAATCATATATTTATATTGAATATATGGTTATAGTTAGAATAATTCTTAATAAAATATAATATTTTTCTACCCTCCTTTCAATGTGATTAATTATTTTTCTCCATCATAGTTGTCTTAGGAAATTCCCAATTGGGTCTTCTTATTCCTAAATATCCAAGAGTTCCCACTACAAATTCCATATGTTCAGACCATTTCCAAACACATCACCACTCATCTGTGGGATATTACATCAAATAACAACTACAAATAGGTGGAGAGAGATAAATATCATCAACCAAAATAATAATCAATGAAAAAATTCAACACCAAATATAATCTATCTTGATGATAAAAACTGCTTCTGGATTATTGAATCCTGATTTACAAAAGTGAGAAATAATTTTATACCACAAAGAAAAACAATTCAATAGCTAAAAAATGGTTCATCCACCCATATCTAATCACTTGTATTTTACCCTTATATGATAACAGTTACATAAGTGAAAATAGATGAATAAATCCTTCCAAAAGCAAAACTATAATAAAATAGAAGATAAAAATATTATAAAATTCTCCAGTCATCGTACATGATCCAGTCCTAGTCCAGTCCTCTCATGTGGTCTCCTCATTTTTTTTAAAGAATATATGCCTCATTCAATTTCATCCACTCAACCCCATTATATCCTATTCTTTTTTAATAATTTAAAACATTTCCTCTTCTTACCCATGGAATTATTCCTTATCAATGATCTGGACCTCTAAAAAATTCACAACCTTTTTTATTTGGTGTTGAACAAATTTATTTTATGTTTAGATCTATGTGTAAACCTCATATTGATGTAATATATGTTGAAATGGTGCTTAAAAAATTGTATTTAAGTTATAGGGAGTCCCCTAAATCATGATCATGGTCTTCCATAAGGTAACTTTTTTACAAAGTCTCAAATTGACAGTGAGGTTAAACTCAATAGATCAATCATAAGGTTTGATTCAATTGATTTTCAGTATTTAAAACAAGAGATATATTTGTAGATTCATCATGTGGTAAGTCCTTAATGAACAAAAAATCAATCAACATGAACATTATTTCAATTTGTACGAACATGTGGTTGGTTTACATTGATTATAAGTCATTGTAAATTAAACCCTTCCACATATAGAAAAGAGCCAATGTCCTAATAAATTATGAAATTTTGTATGAAATTATATCCAAAGTTGTATTAAATGATATAAGTCATATGAAATTCCCTCAAAATTCCAATAAATTACCAAAATTCTTAATAAATATCTTTGAAATTCATTTGAAATACTTTATTTTTCAATTTAAATTAGTGAACATACAATAATATTCTTTCCTAGTTAACAGAACGTCTTTTATTTATTTTAATTAAACTCATACTTATAGAATAATCATCAAAAATACAATAATAAATGTATGATTTATTTTAATACTTCCAAATATCAAATATAATATATAAAGAAAAAATTGTAAATCCATCATTATAATTAAATCCAAAATGATCGTGTATTCTGAATTTTTGAAAATTACCTAGTAAATGATAAAATGGTGGGATTAAAATCATTTAAATACTCAGTAAAACATATTAAAATATTTTATATTTCAATTACCCCACACTTAATCCTTATACTTTAGACAAGTGTATTTAAAAAACTACCAAAAATAAATGCAAATACCTTTCCAGGGTGAGTCACTTTTTCAACACCATGTTTTAAAATACATCTTGCATCTCTAATGTCATTCATTAAATTTTCACTATCTAGATCAATAAATTAATTCCAACTTCATTCAACCAATCATACAGACTTATAACAACCATACTGAAAATATTTCACTCATCACCCATGAATGATTTTCCATTAAGGTGTTTCTCATTCGAAGTTCATATATATTTCACCATAAGTTTGATGAATTTATTCATCTCCACACAATGACTCAAATATGTTTTCATATAATTAACTATTAATTTGTTTCATTATATTGATTAATGGTTTTTGGGATTGGAATGTTAAATTTTTTAGGCTGAATAATGAGGATGGACTCTATGTTGAAACTCAATTCCTGAATTTAAGTTTCATCTAGTAATGGATCCCCCACAACTTTATATTTAACAAACTCATATTAACATCAATAAATTTTCCACAAAAAACCTACACATTTCATATATTCACATGTATAAAACATTCATCTATCTTCTTACTTTAATATGTTTCATAAAATATTTTAATTATTTTTGTTTTACTCTTGATGACAGAGAGAGACATCAGAATTTCAATAGTATTTTTCCTTTGGTGGGATTTATTTTACCTAAATCTTATGAATTATAGGGATATTCTTTAAACAATAAAATTAGTTCTTTCTGAAAATCTTTTCCAAAATAGATTTCATAGAATCCACACATTCCCAAGTAGACTTCTATTCTAACTAGCCTCCAAACTCCTCTTATGCTTCATGGTTAGTTTATCCCCTCTAGAATATTAGGATAATTAATAGTTTTTTCATATTTACTGATAAATAAATATCATTATCTAATATTTTTTATATCTATAATTTTCTTTTCTGGATAATATATTTTAGGGAATAGAGGTAATTTTCACTTCAAAATATTGGTAGAATTTTGTGGTCATCCTTGGATGTCATCAAGAACATTTTTATCATCTTCTAATTATTATTTTTTTCTAAAAATAGTAGAATAAAAGTTATATAAAATGCATCATAAAATTAAAATAGATTCTTCCAAACACCTTTTTCAAGAACATTTTTCCCCTTCTCAAACTCTGTAATTTTACTTAGATCACAAAAAAATCCTCTTGAGATTGTTATATATGAAAAATTTTATATTAACGTGATTGAATAAAAAATATTTCTTGGATTCTAATATCTACAACAGTAAATTTTTAAAGTATCCTTAAAAAATGCTTTCATGAAATGGGATCCTAAAATCAAAATAATTCCTCAATAATTTTATCACAAATTCCATGAAATCTCTAAGTATTTTACAATATTATTTATAAAATTATTTTTATTAATTATTTCATGGTTCTATTGATAAATATGGTGTTGTAGACAAATATATTTTGGTTTATAATCCTCTTGGTTAAGAGATAAATATAAAATAAGATATATTATTCCATGAGATTCAAAAATCAATGGATTTGAATGAATTCTATTCACATGAAATATTAAAAAAATATTTCATCATTTATATGAGGTGATTAAATGGGATAAATAATTTTCTCTACATTAGAATGGATTTAATTGTTAAAATAGTATTCTAGGTAAACTGAAAAGTTTCAAAAACATACTAAAACTAAAAAATAAAAACACAAAAAAGTTTTCTGTCACAAAAATTTAGAAAAATCAAACCGAAAGTTATGACTTAATTAAAAGGATCCCTTCCCCATAAATGAATGTCGAAATTTCCTCAATGAATTTAAATAGATTTAATATATTAGTATATTATAATGTAAAATCACAAAAACATATAATTTTTATGTAAAGGTATAACATTATTGTCTTTAAGGGTAAATATGATATAGGAATGTGATCACCTATATTTTATCTTGTGGATATTTTCTATATAATTTCTATATCCTTGGATCATTAAAAATGAATGGTTACAACTTTTCAACTATCACAATATATTTAAAATCAAATGTATAGACATGAGTAACCATAAATTGACCTTCCATTCTAAAAAGAGTGTGATGAAACTCAAAAAAAATAGTTTCATGATTCGCCATAAAAAATTTTCAAAATGTATGGGTCTTCACAAATATAATATATGGATTTAGATTTAATTATTTTATTTTATTGTTGTTTATATTCGATGTTACGTGAGAAGTTACCAAAAAAATTACCATTTATAAAAAATATGGCACTTCACTTTCAACTAAGTAGATCTACCCACCTGGAAGGTGGTCTGGTACTTATTTATGGGATTTAATCACTTCTCTGACTTTATTTATTAGTTTACTCAAGTGTTCCATAAATGTTTTCATATCTCCCTTATTTTTTATTTTTAAGTTGAACTATTGTGGTAGTAAAATCAATCTCACAGTAATGGGAATGTAATTTTCCTTCTTCATCGAGTACCTAATAGCTACATTGTTAGAAAAAAACTTTACCTCCTAGAAAATATGATAAGAATCTGCCCAAAAAAATTAATAGAAATTCGTATTCTATTTTTTTAGTTAAATGGTATGTTTCTAATGTTCATTATGATTATTTAAGGACTTGTTGTTTTAAAAAAAATCTCTAAGAAAGGACTACACCATATGCTTGTTTGGAATCAGTAAAAAGTATATTGAATGGTTTTTCCCAACTTGGTGGATATATTACTATTTGGGTTATGAATATCTACTTTATGTCATCAACATTTACCATCCCCTCATCAATAAAAACAAAATTATAATATTTAAAAAGTGAAATAGAGAGAGTAATCTTACTAAAATCCTTGATAATCCTCTGGTAAAATCCTAAATTTCGTAAAAAATATATTACATGTTTCACACAATTTGGTTAAGGAAATGAATTTATCTCTTTAATTTCTTTATCCACTTAAATGACATTATTTTAAATGATATATCAAAGGATAACCCCTCTCTCTACTATGGAATTAAAATTTTCAAAATTTATAACAAGATTATTTTCTATTCATGTTTTAAGTATTTTTCTAGAATTTTCAAAAAATGGTCAAAAGTATTTCCAAAAACTATGAAATCATCAAAGAATATGTATAGGAAATATTTAGTATTATAAGAAAATATATATACCATGAACCTCATTAATATAACTCACAGATTACCTAATCCAAATTTCATCCTCCTATAAGAAAAGTTTCCAACGGATCATATAAGGGTGTTATTCTCTTGGTTTTCTAGAGTAATGTATACATAAAAATATCTAGATAATCCATTGAATAAGTAATAATGATTTATTTATTCCAATACCACTAATATATGGTCAATTAATTGGATTTTGAAATAAAATTTTCTATTAACCTTATTTAACTTCTTGTAGTATTTTAAAACGCTCAAACTATTGTGAATTCTCATAACGATTAATCAATTTTTTTTTCATTCCTTGTAATGATTAAGATAGTTTTCATAGGAATTACATGAATAATGATGCACCTTTGTAAATTAGAAATGGTATATTTGGTCTTGTATTCAATGATATTTTTTATCTTGTTCTTCACTACCAATATCAAGGTAGGATTAATCCTTCTTTGAGGATTTGTAAAAGGTTTTAAATCTCCTTCAAGTATAATTCTATGTGAGATATTTTTTGGACTTATTCCTATAATATCACTAAACCTCCATCTGATTTCATACAAATTTTTTCTAAAAATAACAATAAATTTCTGTATTTAGTTTTTAGATATATGATTAGTAATTATCACTATTAATTTTTATACTTCCCTAATGTACAAATATTTTAACTCTATAAGAAGTGGTTTCAATAATAGATTTTTAGTTTGATAAATAAATAAAATAAAATTTAGATTCCCCACTGCTAAATATTGAACTTTATACATACAGGAAAACATATCATCATATTCTTCACATAATAACCAATTTAACTATTTATAAATATAAGAAGTTACCTATTCCTTTTTTCTGAAAATAGAATTTCCATAATTTTAGATAGCTTCATCTTCCCTATAAATTTCAATAAGAAAATTCATTCCTAAGGATTAATATTCTTTTATGATAACAAAATCATCAAATTATTCATCCTCTTCAAGGTGGGATACTATAATAAGAGAATGGAAATTTGAATGGTGCTTCATGGAGTCAAATTTTTTATAGTGGATAGTCTTATCTCCAAACCGCATTGTGAGTGTTCCTTAATGAATATTGATGATATTATTCATTATATTTCGGAAGATTCTAACAAAAATGATGTCTTAGTGTCATAGTTCTCAATCTTCCTCCATGTTGAGAACAAATTAGTGAGCTGGAATTATCAAATCATTAACTCCAACTAAAAAATCTCCCACAATATCCAATAGAAAAATTGTAAAGGTATAAGGAAGATACACCACCAATTTCATGGTAATTAAATCCACCATATGTAAATAAGTAAACATTTATTGAGGCAACACAATATGATAAAAACATAGATAATAGAAATCATTATAGAAAGTTAAAGATCTAATGGTGTGGGAACTATAAAATTTCCCTACACAATAACATTTGGTTGGTGATTGGTGAGTGATCAAGGATGATACACTTTTTCCTAATATTATCCTCTCATTCCCTAGAAGCCTCTTCCATTAGGATAAAAGTTCCATAAAAAATAGCATATATGGTAATCTTTTTAATCCCTTCTAGTAATGGAATATTAATCTCAACACTCTATAATGTTTCAAGAAATTATTTTTACAGTGATTATTCTTATATATTCTCTGATTGAATCATTATTTATGAGAACAATGAAAGAATATATTTCTATTATCTCTATTTTATTGGTAATATTTTTGTTTCTACTTTTTAATTAGTACATCCATCTCCTTTTCATATTTATTTTTCTCATCATATGACTGGTTTTCAAAATTCCTCTATGATTTTCATAATTCATAGCTTTATTCCCCAAAAATTCTAGTTGGATTAATTATGTTTTAGGTGTAGATGGTTGGGGAGATCCATTCCACATACTATTTCTATCATAGTGAAATTTTATTTTTTGGTTATACTCTATTTAAGCTGGTAGTTGTCCAACATATTTTACAATGTATTCATCTTTTTTCTCAAATATTTGATTTAATTACAAATATTATCCACCTATAAAAATTATTGTTTCCTCATTTGAAGGTTGTAAACATGGTTGGGGTTGTTAATAAGGTCTCTTTTGTTGCAAAGGGGTTGGTTGGTAGCATGTTTGTTTATTGGATTTCTTGTATGACTATTAAAAGGGTGGTGGGTGGTGGGTGGTGGTATGGTCCTTTTTTTTAAAAAAAATAGGGATTGGTTTGGGTACTAATATTGGTAGGGTATCATATTTTTATTTTCTTTATTTACAAATGCATAAAATACTTTGATATCATTACTCTATCCATGTTTTTGGTGTTGAAATTACCTCAACCAAAAATTTAGAACACAACTTTCAATGCCCAATATTTTAGCACATAGGTCTATTAAATGGGTAAGTGATAATTACAAACCACCTACCTTAGTTGTTTACTATTATTAATTGATTTATTTTGGAGTCATATTCCTCAAAAAAATAGTTATCTCTTCTTGTTCAGTTTCTAATAAGGGTTATGCATCATAATTTCATACCAAATGGATAACTCTTATGATAGTACCTCTTGTACCAAATGGTTTCATGTTCTGTGCAATCTTCTCAATCATGACCTTGGATTATATAGTTGAATTTGAAATTGAGGTTCCTCCAGATGAGGTACCTAGAATGTTTCTATCATTTTCTATAAATCCTGTTAAAATAAAACATGGATATAATGTTTCTCTATTTTTTGATTTGGGAAGCTAGAACATAGATTTGGGAATCTTTCCGAGTACTTTTAAAGAGTTTCCCATGGAGATTATATGATGGTGTAAAACTTATTTATGATTAATTTTCCTCTATAATTTGGTAATAATTTCTGATGAAAACATATTTGGTGGTCATCCCAGTATCGGTTCTCTCATAATTGTAAGATATACAACCACTCCTTAGTTTCTCCATTAAGTGATAAGGTGAAACCCCTCCACATAAAATCCTTTATTAACATTGGATTCATGGTGGAGTAGACATGGGTAAACCCCTTGATATGTATAATTTTATCTTATACTTACAAGACATGGAATTTAATAATTATATGAATTAGTAAATTCATTAATTTAAAAAAACATTTTCATCATGCATCACAATTGGTTTGTTCTTATTAAAAAATTTAGATAGAAACATGCCTCTTAGGGTTTAGTTGGCATTATTATCTATAATGGTAGGCTTTGAGTGAACATTTTGAGTTTAAATTGAGTATAAAAGATTTACTTCTTAAAAATATTTGTGAAAATTAATATTATTAAATATGGTTATTAAGTTTATTTTTATTTCTAGATATAGTGGATCAAGAATTGTGTCATAAATTCTAGTCATGTAATTTTAAGGGATGTATATGGTATTTTTTCCTCATAAGAAATGAAAAGTTTTAAAATAAATTCATTTCATTCCATATGGAAAACAATTGTTTCCTATGTTAAATGTACAAATATTGGTAACAATAGGATGTCGCTAGATATGGGTTCTCTAAAATATATTTTCTATTATTTGTTATTGAAAAAGGGTTTTTTGTATTAGTTTTTTAAACAAAATAATGAAATAAATTTGTGATTTGAAAAAAATGAAGAAATTATGATCAAGGTAGTATTATATTAACCTATGACATTATAATCCTACTTTTAAATTTAACCGAATCTTCATTATCTAACTAGTAAGATGGATAATTATCAATCTCTTCCACTCTCTCCATTATCAAAATTTTGATGGTGAGAATAATCCATATTGAAATCCCATCTTAGAATTATCTACTACTTATTAGTGTAAGTGTAGTCTTGTACTAACCTATATTATATATAAAATTACTAATTAGGTCTTTCTACTCCAAAATATCTAAGACATCCCATGATAACTTCCACCTGCATCTATAATCTCCAAGCACTTCACCACTCTTCTCTAGAATGTTTCATCATATATAGATTAAAACTGGATAGAGGGAGATAAATTTTATCCAAAAAATAAATATTCAATAAAACAATATAATGCTAAATAAGATATCTCTTGTGTACAAAACATTTTACCATATTTTTTATACTAGTTTGGTAGAAGACAGAATGAATTTTAGTCCATTACGTCCACAAACATATATTTCAAAGAGGTTTTAGCCTATTCTTCTCTAATCACTAAAATTTTACCCCTCCATCGTAAGTGTAATTTAAGTGGAAACATAATACTAAAGCACCAAAAAAATAATAGAGAATTGAAAATAAAAAAGATTAGTAAAATCATCTATAGTCCCATAAGATCCACTCCATGTCCACTCTACTCTCACAGTCTCCTAATTTTAATAATTATTTGTGGCCTCCTTCCCTTTCAAGAAATAATCCTAAGGGATCTACTGCATTTGAAATCTTTTAATTTCCTTCCTTTTATTCCCTATAAAATTTTTCTAATCCATTATATGGACTTTCATAATATCTATAACCATACATATTTAGTGTTCACTAAAATATTTTTTATGTTTAGATACACATGGAAAACTTCTATTGACATCATGCATGATAACATTTCCCCCAAGTCCTTCAATTTTATTTACAATGAGTACCATGAATATAAAGACCCCAACCCCTATATCCTATAATTGGTGGTTACTTTATTATAATTTTTCTAAATACATGTGATCGCATCCCAAATGGTCGAATAGTTTTGTAGTATTAGAAAACTAAATATCTATTTGAAACTCATATTATATATAAAAACATAAAATACAAAATACTATTTTCTTTGAAAAACCCACTATTCCAAATATCTCCTCCCTTCATATAAATCATTATACATTTACTTCCATCCTAGGGAAAGTAAATATTAGAAAGGGGTGGTCTTAGATGATTATTAAGTGTATGAATACAACTGAAACTGTCATTAATACATAAGGGAAAATCAATATGGAAATGTAAAAAACACAAAACGCATGGCATTTTATCAAGAAAATGGGAATAAAAAATAATATGGTGGGAAAATGATGATAAAATAATACCATATAAATAATCATGTGATCTTGGAACAAATACATGGATACAATATTTTTTACACTATATAAAAAAATTCAAAGAGTACAAAGGAAACATAAAATAATACTCCAAAACTCTACGCGATTTAGTAACATCCAGCAACTTCGTGATCGAGCTATGTGGACGAGCTTCGTGAGAGATCTACGCAACCGAGCTTCGCGAACAAGCTACGTGGCCGAGATATGAATGAGAAGATTTTTGATTCCCCAATGTGGATCACCTGGATCTACGCGGAATACCTACGCGAGCAAAGTTTCTTCGGCCAGGCCCCATCCGTGCCTATAAATAGGACCCTTGGGCTCCCCATTTTTGGACAAAAAAAATTGAAATACTCTCTGAAGCTCTCATTGCGTAGATCTTTCACCAAGATCTCTCAAATAGTTTCATGTAGTTCTCTAAAATACCAAAGAATGAATAATTAAAAGTGTTATGCTTGTTTTTAAATTCTTCCCATTCTTCAGTTCACATCCGAACCTACATGGTGTATCTACACACCTCACATGCATGATAAGGAAATGCTGGATACCTACACGGCTTACTTGTGCGAGGTACCTACACGGCCAGCCGAGGTACCCTTCTTTAAATCCACTCATTTCTGGGTGTTTCCTTCCTTGGTACCCTTATCTGAAAGGGGCTAATTTGAAGCCTCCAAAAAAACCTCCTGACTTCTCAGACCTTTGGGTAAGGAACATCAACGTGTCTTCAATTTGGTTTTGTATTTCCACAGTCCGAAGTTTCCCACATTTGTTTCACAATGGGGTTAAGATTCATGGGATGTTTGTGGGTTTGTATATCCATAGTCACATGAACTTTTCTCCCAGAAACGGTGTTGGGAAGTTCTTAGTTAGGAGGTTGGTTGGTTACCAGCCTCGCCCTTTTCAAAGAGGTGACCCAGGACCTTAGTTCTCCGGTAGGGAAGGTACACTTCGCACTTGCCATTCTATGCAACTACAGGAGAAGTATCCCTCCCTTTGGAAACCAATTTCAGTGCATCCATCCTAGTATACTCCCCTCACCTTCGCCCCTTCTTCCTTACATTTGACCCTTGTCTAATGTAAATTGAACAAAGGGAAGGATCGTCACCTCACCCACTTTCACGGTCGATGCACCATCTTTCATCAGTAGAGGAGGAAAAGTATGAAGTATCATCATTGAATCTTTCACATCCACTTGTTTCTCAAACTGAGCATAACTCGCATGGGATTAGAGATACGTGATTATTAGAACATATGAACAAACACTCATATGAATGAAATATGAGAACACTAATTCATGTTCTAGCCAGGATATTAGGAATCCATTTCATGGCTCGATCTCACTAGATATCCTACTCAGGAATCCAACCATAATTCCCCCAATTTGGGCATCCTCATTAGAAAGTAAGCCCCAGATTCAATCCTCAAATCATCAAGGCATCCTTTTTTATGATGTAATCCCAATCTAATGTTTCTTAGAGGACTATACTCTCCTATGAGACACATCAAACTACGTGGGATTTGATTCCCATCCATATGTGATTCGTAGGAAGCCTCCTTGAGGATCAAATCTAACACTTCATATCAACCTTGTTCTTTTTAGGCCATATTCCCTTTAGTTTTTGATCCTATTTGGAATCCCATATCCTTTCCATGTTTCTTGGACTGCTTCAGCATAAGTCCCACACTAAGTTTCAACTAAGTACCTTCCTCTTAGAGGTCCTTGTCACATGACCATAAAAGGTAAGATGTGTCCTATTATGCGGCATCGAACTACGAGGGTTCTGATTCCTTTCACAAGGATACGTAGGTATCTCATTTTATGTGTACGATCCCAATATTAAAACAAAACTTCATCTCCTTGGATGACAATAAATTCTAGAGTACCCCACTGAGTGGATTAGAAACCAGTATCATCATAATGATGATTAAAAGAATCTCTAATAAATATATTAGAGGATACCATTGATGGAAAACCTCGAATACATACAGATGTTTCCATTGATAAAGAACCATGAATGCATGCTGATGATTCTAAACTTTACACATGTTAAATAAGTGATTGTTAATTCCAAGGGATATTTATGATATACTTGGTGATTTAATAAGGATTCATGAAAAAATATTTTAATTTTACAAAGAGAGTCTGGGAGTAGATAATAATTCCCCCCAAAAGGGTGTGACGAGTCTGGCCTCCCATCCTCTCGATGAACACCTAACTTTGGAAAGAAGGTCCTCATTGGATATAGAATTGTTGGATGTTTCTGGTTCCATGAACAAATCCAATGGAAACCACCCGGAAATAGTTATTATTAAATATAAAACACACATTTCAAGGATCTATGAAACAAAAATGGTGAACCCAACGTGGATCCTCAACCAAGTTAATAATGTTACCCACATGTTAGGCCCCTATCAATTTATAAAGGAAGGCCAGACTAAGGAATTAATCATGCATGTATCCATTTGACAAGATGTAACTTTAATAGAACATGTTTTTGTTATCACTTTTCCATAGAATTCCATTCAATCCAAAGAATGGCATTCTCCAAGACAACATCTATGAACTCCCCAACTACTGCTCTAGATGGATCTCCATACATTGGAAGAACTATATCACCAACTCAATGTCTTCACCATTGGGTATCTAATGTGATGATAAAGGAATATCACTAGCACGGTACAATTCTGACTTTAGAGGCCCCTCGGCAGGCCCTCCAGATCAACAATAATCCTCGATCATCTGGCCAACAAAAACAATTGATCTAGAAGAAAATGGTGCCAACCACAATATCCAATTGTTTCAGGTCATTATGCCCGGAACGCAACAATCAATCCCTCCCATAATACAAGGAGGTGGATCAAGAGGTCACTAAAGTCCTCAATTCAATAATAAAATAGTCTTTACTGAGGACTCACACCAGTAATTCACCACCAGAATCATGTGGTAGTGTATCCCCAACATGATGGGGGTGTTGCCTCTGGATGTTTGGCCCAGGTCTCTCAGACCCAGGCACGTAAGACGAATGACTAGGTACAACATCCTATTAAAAGGAAGTAGGTTCTCACCTCTACCTCCCTCAGAGAAGTTCATCGATCAAACTTGATGGCAAAAAACGAGTGGGCACATACACCCATTCGTCCTAAAATTGTTTCTCAGTATTCTCTTATAACAACAACCCACCAATACCACCAGATAAACCTAGTGGAGTACCGTGAATAGGCATGTACACCTGTTTATAAGTTATCAGCCAGTCATCAATCTCGTCTAACTACATTTAAAGAGACCCGAAAATATAGTATGGTGGAGATTGGTAAACTGGAACATCAACCAATTTACATTCACTAATTCTATAAGTAGTCTCATATTCTAGTATTGAAGGAAGCCCATTAACCATAACTGATGGAGAATATCTAGCAGGCACAAACACATGCCAATGTTAATCATGCCTGCCAACAGTCTAGTTGGTAGCACTCGGAGAAGTCTGTCAGAAATCTCCGACGACAAATTTCGGGCAGACCCAACTCTCTACCCCTATGCATGAGTGTTGTCAATATCCATTGATAGGAAAAAGAGGACAGTACTAGGCACATACACCTACTCCAGATGCGTAATGGATGTGTATTCCCTTTCCGGCCAGTGAAGTCACTAAACACATCCTGTAAATGGTGAAAGCGTAGACTCATATCCTTGCCCATATTCTAGAAGCAGGTCAGGATATTTTAACAACTACTTCAGTTGTATCAAGGGATGAAGAACATAAATCTGTCCCCACACATGGGATGACACATCGACATGCCATCCTAGTGCAGATACATACCTTTGTTCTAGTCTAGGAGGGTCATGGGGCGTACTCCCCCATATCACACATACATCTTGTTTGGGAATATACAACCTTTCCAATTGGAGGTAATAGGTTTGTTCCGGTAACTAATCCAAGGCAGTCACATATACCGGTCCATGATAACCACTTTTCCCAGAATGTGGCCCCAACTAAGTATTAGAGAACATCCAAGAAGAAATCTCACCAAATAACATTGGAAAATCAAGAGTCAAGCTCTAATTTAGATCTTCTTAATTCTAGAGTTCTTGAAGCCCTAAGACATTCATGTATTTCTACTAGAGATCCTACCCTCTCATTACTAATGTTTGGGAGTGGTAGTTGTAATTCTAAAGTTTCTCACCAGACACTTCATCATGAAGGCTTGCTTCATGAAAATTTAGTCAATTCAGAGTGTCTATCATTGGATGAGATCCATGACAACCCTCCTTGTGGCCAGAAGACCAAGAAGCAAGATGATTTATCCCTTGCTGTAATCCATCATGGTGATCATTCCCATGACATCATTCGCTGCGAAAGACCTATACATAGTAGTATTTCGCATTGTCAAAACAATTTTATAATTGACAATGTAGCAACAATAAATTCCTCCTACATCGAGGCACTTTCAAACATAGGCCCTATCATGTCTGATGCATTGTCATTGATAGGTGAAACACTTTCTCAGTCAGAAGTCATCTAAAGGTAATGGTTATTCTCCGAACCTCCCTTGGGTCATTTATCCTCAAATGCATAGCATCCACTTTGGTCAGAACAAGTGGATAAACCTCTAGTAGAAGATGTTAAACACATTTTGAACATGAGGAAATAATAATCTAAAAGAGAAAATACCAGTCACGTTCTGGAATTCAGTAAATTCTTAGTTTGATATTCTAGAATTGATGACAGGATATTGCATTCTTGACATTAGTTTCATCTTATTTAAAACTCTTCTTCCTTTGAAAATAAAGTATTACCATATGATGAATATCAAAATCATATAAAGGTAATAGAAGGATTACAGTGCCAAATTGACATGGCATCCTTTTCAGTTTCCCAACATCCTAGGGTTGAAAAACAATAGAGAACCCTTTAGTGTGAATGTCTCAATGCTCTGAAGAGGCTACACCAATTAATTTCTGATTCCCCATCTAATGTTCGCATCAGAGGATGGGGTGCATATGGGGCATTGCATTTCACTTCACTCCAAAATCAGCAAAGTTTGCCCAAAGTGGTCTCAGGAAATGTTATTTCCCACGTCTCTCCACAGTCAATAGGTTTTGTGTGTAATCAAATGTATGCTCAACAACAGTCCTCAACAAGTTATCATCAGAATCAGGAAAAAAAAAAGAAATTGTTGAACTAATTCTACATCAAGCCTTTGAGAATCTTCAGCATGGGTCCTATTTAGAGGATTTCAGGTGTTAGAGGATGAAAATTTTTGAAAAATAACATCGATATTCAGAAACATGTGATTTAGGTAATTGTTGGATGATGCACACAACTAATGTCCAAACCCAAATCCGCAAGATCAGAAGAGAAGTTGCAAAAATTTCAGCTGTAACAGTTCAAGAATATCCCCAGCTTTCCATGATGGAGGATCATTTAATGCAACCTTCAAATTCATTAAACAATGTTCAAAGATTTGAAGAAAAAGAAGAGGATCAACCCCAGACTACAAGGCTGGGTCTATTTTGTAACTTCAATCCCCTCCTCAACTGAATTCAGTTTTCTACCGATTAGGGAAGAATCCACAAGGAATGTGTGTAGCTGAACTATCCAATGATTCCCTTCATGTTACTGTCTACCAAACATTTCTAGTGAATTATTCATATAGGAGAATAGAGTCTCATGAAATAAAATAAGGTATACGATCTACCAGAAACACTGAAAGAATGCCATTAACCAGTTGTGAATAAGTGAATGTTATCAATAACATTGCAAAAGATCCTCCATAAAATAAGCCTATTTCAAGGGAATCAGAAGATGAGGTTATTGTCTACAATGCGGTACACACCGAGGAAAATGATGAATGGGTGTGTACCTAAAATCAAAGGCTTACCCAGAATCTAGGTAAGACTTCAAATAACCAACTTCCACATATCCAAACGGCGTCCAACAAGGGGAAATGAAAAAAAGTTAGATTGCATCTCACTTTTCTACTAGATAAGGTCAATCCCTTTCACTTGATGAGATACTTTCACAACAAGAAGTGGAAAATAAATGAGTAGAAAAACTCAACATGGAGTTACATCGAAACAACATCTCTGCTGGATGGTATCCCCAATAAAGTCTTCAACTTGAAAATCTGGTAATAACTCCTCAGCAAAGGGGATTTATAGTAACTACAAGGGTTAAAAATGAATTCCCTCCGTTGGGTGCAAAATCTAGACAGTATAAAGTACATCCTGATAGACCTATTTCTATTGATTATCCAAGACAGATATCAGCACCACGATCAGTGGTCTTACAGGTTATTGCACTAGTTCAAGTTCTAGTTGCAATACCTACACAGAATCAATCTCATCTATATATTCCCGAAATGATTATCAAAAAAATTGAGGCATTAATGACTCGATTTGAATCTATGGAGGAATGACGTGCACCAGTTCAACCAGAAAAGAGAGATTACCTAGAATGGGTGGATGCAATTCCTCCCCCACCAAATTTTGTGAATACCAAATTCATAATTTTTAATGGTTCGGGTGAACCGGAACAACACTTAACACATTCTTTTTCTCATTGTGATCCTCTTATGGGAACTCCTCAACAACAAGAATCAGTTAAGCTCAGATATTTTGTGCAGTCATTACAAGGAACTACTTTAGTCTGGTATACAAGTTTGCAATCTTGATCAATTACTGGGTGGGAATAACTCTGTCAGAAATTCCTTCTTCAATTTATCTCAACATTACCGAAGATGAGAGTTTTTTATCCTACCAATTGTAAAAAAAGGGAAAATGAAAGAGTTTCGGATTTCATTGCTCGCTGGAAGGGATTAATATATTCCTTATGTTTATCAGTCCCCTAAGAAGAGTTTTTGTCAATCTATGTGGAAAATCTGGGTTATGAATTACGCACATCATTGATCCCTATGAAATACATAGGTGGGTTTCGAGACCTTACTTAAATCAGTCAGCAGATAGAAGACTCTATTATAGAGACTAGGGCTAAAACTCAGGTAATTCCATCTGTTCCGTGATGGAGAATAGAAAAGGAAGAAGCTGCAACAATTACACTCAAACAGGCACCTAAACCTGCTTCTACCTCAAGACCTTCATCATACTGAAGGGCTCCACTTCCCAAGCTTCAGCACCAACGACCACCTTGTCAAGATGATCAAAGAGGCCAAATGTGGAAATATTTTGAGGAATTAAAGAATAAAATCTATTATTTTAGGAATGAGAATTTTCATGGCTACTTCATCTCAGCCTTAGAAAACAATTTGGTTCTATTTCCAAGTCCAAAGAAGCCAAATAAAGACGGAGATAAAGATCATCCAAATTATTTTCCCTTTCATTAGATGTTGGGACACCCCATTCAGAAGTGATTTTTTTCAAAGACAATTTACCAAAGATGGTAGACTCTGGACATGTAAAATTGAAAAGTTCATCATCTCATGTAGCATGTGTTACTACTACCAATATAGAGGAAGAGGGGGGAATGGAAAGATGTTAAAATTAAAAATGTGAAAAAATATAATGATTTTATGATCAAGAAAACGATCAAACGATCTCATGCTATCTTAGGAAAATTATTGAAATAACCAATTCTGTCTTCTACCACTCCTTCCACAACAAAACCATCTTCATTAAAGGATTGTTCCTCAATGAAACAAGGTGGTCATATGGATAAATAGTAGTCAGAAGAAGACGAGCTCACATCAAGGTCAAAGTTTTCCATAACCCTGGAAGATTTCATGCCATCTGTTTCAAAATCATGGGCACTGCCCCACCAAATGATACAACCAGAAGTAATTTTTCGGATGAATATTCATCAGACAAAGAATTGAACTTTGGTTACATTAATGTTATCCATTTAACAGATCCGTATGCCAATGGTGGTTCTAATTGTAGTGAGCCGTAATTTCTTGTTCTTAATTGGGGGACTAGAGGAAGAGTCCAAGGTAGAGGATACATGGGAAGATGTGGGAATTTCATGAAACCATCATTTAACTCTACCCCTGGTCAAACCATATATGTTGTAGAAACTCATGGAAGATCCCTTTTGTGAGATCAACAATAACAACGAGTTTCTTCCATGTAAAATAGGTCTAGTTCTGGAACAATTATTCTAGAGGACAGATTAAAAGCTACATCGTCTTCTTCACAGTAGATGAATAGAATTAGTCAGTCTAATTTTCCAAAGTCAGCGGTATTTCCCACTTCTGTTTCAACACAGAATACATCTATAACTTAAGCATCAACATCCAAAGCACCTAGAAAACCACATCTCCGTGCTGAGATGTGAAAACCTTTGGATCAAAAGTATGATGTATTGAAATTATTAGCCCAAGTACCGACCATGTTATCAATTTTGGATGATTTTAATCTGTCAAAATATCTTTGAGAAGCACTCATTGAGGCCTTGTTAAGTCCTCAAGAATTTGTAACTAAAGTTGTTGTTGCTGAGGTTTACCGTATAGAGAATGATTCTGCAGAATGTCTTGCAGTCATATCTTTTATAGTTGAAGATGAAGTCCTTGTGGTACATGGACATATCATACCTTTTTATCTGTCTAGAAAGGTCAATGACATGGATACCAGACGAGTCTTTCTTGATAATGGCTTCGGGGCCAACCTCATTCCTATTCGTACACTTCAATGATTGGGCCTGAATGAATCTGACTTATCTCATTCGATTTTAATGTTGCAAATATAGGACAAGAATGAACAAGAACATATGGGTGAAATTACACTCAGAACTCAGTTTATAGATCTTGTGTCTAATTCAGATTTCATGGTTGTTTGTCAGGACACAAACTTCAATATTTTTCTTGGAAGGCCTTGGTTGCATCAACATGAAACCATACCTTCATCACACCACCAACGTCTGAAATACTGTTTCAGTGGTCAAATTGGAAAATTTTATGGTGACAAGGCTCCATTAAAAACATGTGAATCTCAATATATTGTGGCAGAGTTTTATCACACAAAAGGAATGAAGTCCATGACCAAGGAGATAACCAGAGTTAATGATCCAAATGGACTGGAAAAGACTCCAGAAAATACATTCATGAATTTGAGTACAGATTATGTTCTACCCATCAATCAAGTTGTAAGGGTAATTCCCAATCCATGCACTCATCCAATAATTCCCATAATTTCAATTACGGAAATTGAGCCTGATAACATGGGATAAATTATTGATGTACCATGCTATAATGGAAGCTTGAATGTAGATGTTTTTATTTTATCTACTGAAATAAAACGAGCCTCTAATTTGTTAATCAGAATAGAAGAAATTGTAGTAATATTATAGGAAGATAAATATATTGATTTTCAATCCATCAATCCCTCATTACCATAGAAAGACCCTTCATCGTCAGTAGGGTTAGATACAGTGGCTTCTTCTTCGAGATGTTTAAATACTGATTCCTCCCCTAACATTGGGAGTTCTTCCTTGTCATATATAATGAAAATAGAAACAGAAGAAGTAACACATAATGTAGACGAATAGGAAGATCTCGGGGATGCTTCTCCAGCATTTGAAGAAGGTGTTTCTACCACTGTGGATGAACTCAGAGAAATAAATCTGGGTACATGAGAAGATCCACGCCCCACCTTAACTAGTGCGGCCATGACCTATAAGGAGAAATAGGTGTATAATTCCATTCTAATGAAAAATCGAGATATATTTTCTTATAATTATACGGAAATTCTAGGTCAAAATACTGATGTAGCCACCCATCATTTTGGTTTTCCAGAAGAACATTGTGGGTTCAAGCAAGCAGTTAGGAGAACACACCCAACTCACACCTCTAAAATTGATGTTGAAGTTGATAAGATTATAAAGGCTATATTTGTCAGGGAAGTTCAGTATCCAAAATGGTTGGCCAATAATTTCCCAGTGAAAATGAAGAACATGCAAATTTGAGTCTTTAATGATTTTATATATCTTAACCGTCATTGTCCTAAAGATGATTTTCCAGTCCCGAATACAGAACTTCTAATTGATGCAATGACTGGCTAAGAAGCACATTCCTTCATGGATGGATATTCTGGGTATAATCAAATTCAAATGTCCATAGAGGATGAAGAATCTACAGATTTTAGATCTCCTCAAGGTGTATTTTCATATCGGGTAATGCCCTTTGGCTTAAAGAATGCAGGCGTGACATACCAACGTTCCATGAACAATATATTCAATCCCTTCTTAGGGAAATTTGTTGAATGTTATGTGGATGATTTGGTTGTCAAATTCAAACAATTTTCCAATCAGTTGGCTGATTTGGAAACCATATTTCTCAAAATTCGCAACATAATTTGATGATGAACCCCTTAAAATGTGATTTTGGGGTAACCTCAAGAAAATTCGTTGGCTTCATTGTACTCCATCATGGTATAAAATTTGATCCTGAGAAAAAAAAATCAATCAGTGTTATGTCACCTACTCAAAATTTGAAATAATTAAGAGGAATTCAAGGACACATGGCCAATATTCAGCGCTTTATCACTAATTTGGCAGGAAAATGCTTACCTTTCACCATATTAATAAAGAAGGGAGTCACTTATCAATGGACTGAGGATTTCAAAGAATCATTTGATAAACTCAAGAAATATCTCTTCAGTCCAACAGTATTGATTCCACCTGTTGAAGGAAGACCACTCATTCTCTACGTGACAACTTTAAATTGATCAATAGGTGCCTTCCTCACCCAAAAGAAGGATGATGGAAATGAAAACAACCTTTATTATCTCAGTTGCACTATTCTTGATGTGGAAACTTGGTATTCATGTATTGAGAAGTGTTTCCGGGCATTAATCATATTTTTTCAGAAATTGAGACATTACCAACAACATCATGAGGTCCAATTGGTATCTCATAATAACCCGCTCAAATTTATCCTTAGTCGTCCTATGCATATAAGACATCTAGCATGGTGGGTGGTTATTTTTCAATAGATTGATATCCAGTTTGTGCCTTAAAAGATAATAATGGGCCAAGATTTGGATGATTTCCTTGATGAGTATCTATCCGCAGAAGATACATCTTTTAATACTGAACTTCCAGTTGAAGAGTTCTTCTCCATTCAAGATAATTCCCAAACATGGGAAATGTATTTTTATGGTTCTTCTAGAAGTCCAATAGGGAAGTTATTGAAAAATCCTAAACTCAACAAGGTTGGATTTAGAATAGTCCTTATTTCCCTAGAAAAGGTAGCATTACCTTATTCTTTTCTATTATCAGAAGGTGATAACAACAATGAAGTAGAGTATCAAGCTCTTATCGTAGGTTTAAAATTGGCCCTTCAAGTGAAAATGGATCGTTTAAAATTAAAAAGTGATTCAGAATTGGTAATCAAAAAAATCAATAGGGAATACTTTATCAGAAAAGAAGAGTTACAACCTTTTTTTGATTATGTCAGAGAGTTAATGGCTAAATTTCCCTCAGATCCGACATTGTCCTATGTTCCACGATCAAAAAATGCCCAAGAAGATACACTGGCTAATGTAGCTATAGCCTTGGCAGATCCAAATCGGGATGAGATAGCTATCAATATAACACATCACTGCGTGGTTTCACCTTTTGTTCAAACCATAAGAGAGGAAATTAATGAAATTTTCCCTATTTCTGAACCGTATGGTCATACCATGGGAGGGAGAACATATATCATGGAATATCTTCAAAATGGGGTACTTAAACCAAATAGGGATAAGAAGGAGCAGATCCAGTGACGGGCATCCAATTTTACTCTTTATGATGGTCCAAACCATCAAAAATCCTATACAATTGATGATTTGATGGAATTCTCTTTAGATGTATTGATGGAGAAGAGAGTGTGACTGTCATGAAATATGTCCATTCAGGATCTTGTGGTGTCCACCAATCAAGGCACAAACTCTCAAATCAGATCTGAAGGCCTGGATACTTATGTCCTTCAATGACACATGATTGTACAAACTTCAAAAAGAATGTCATCCCTGTAATGTGCATGCTAACTTCATTCATCAACCCCTAGAGTTGCTACATACAGCTAAATAGTCCAGTCCGTTTTCCAGATGCAGAATGGATGTAGTAGGGCCTTATCCTCCATCCACGGCTAAGCAGTTCAATTATATTCTCATTGCTACTGATTTCTTCTCTAAGTGGGTTGAGGAAATACCTCTCAAGGAAGTCGGAGCCAAACGCATCATTAGTTTTGTCAAAACTAATATCATCACCATATTTGGTGTCCCTCATACTCTTTTGATGGACAATGGCACCAATTTTTGTTCTGTTGAAGTAAAAAAGTTATATCAGGAATATAATATCAAATCCAACCATTCATATCGTTATTATGCGGCAGCCAATGGATAGATAGAGGATTTCAACAAAACCCTATCAAAGATACTCTACAATATGGTGGATTAAGATCAAAAATCATGGTCTGATAAACATTTGAATTCTTTATGGGTTTATCGGAAAACTACCCGTACTACCACCCAAGAAACCTTTTATTCAATGGTATATGGAACTGAAGTGGTTTTTCCTATTGAAATACAATTTCCTTCACTAGGAGTTGAAATCTATGATCAATTATCTACAGATGAAAGATATTAGAAATGGTTTAATGAGTTGGAACTATTAGATGAGAAAATATTATATACTTTGCATCATCTAGAAGTTTATCAGAACCGAATAGCATGATCTTTTAATAAGAGAGTTTGTATTCATTCATTCCTTCGAGGGGAATTGGTATTAGTCCTTAGGACTCCAATGATACCAGGAAAAAAACCTCCAAAACAAGAACCAAAATGGGAAGGACCTTATTATATACATAAGGTCTATTCAAATGGATCGTATGCCTTAATATCAATGGATGGATAGCTCAATACATCTCCAACCAATGGGTGATTCTGGAAGAAATACTTTGTGTAAATTTTCACATTAGTCCTCACTTCATATGTAACACCCCGAGATTTTATGAAAAATAATCTTTTTCATTTCATTCATGTCTTGTGTTGTATGCTACACCAAAAGGAGCTTTCACAACACGCATCCTTGACTTGCCTTGCATTACACGCAATCACGACCTTCCTCGATAACGTGTGTAGTACGCAATACCGAGTTTCACTAAACAACGATATGCTATTAAAATATTATTAAAACTAGCCGTTATGAATAGTAATAACCACTTTTTGAAATTTTTTAAATTTTATATTTCAAAAAGGACTTCATTTCTGGATTCATAATATCGAAATTAGCTTAGGGTGAAATTTTGGTACTTTTCGGATAACTTTCATTTTCTGATGAATAGTGAAAATTACTAAATTTTAATTAAAAACAACCTTTTTAATAGAAATAATTAATAGTGATAAATTATTAATTTGATTGGTTTTAAAGTATATTTAGAATATATTTTTACAATTTAATACAATGTTGGTTATTGGATGTAATTTTACATTTAAACCAGACATAAACAACTGTCAATCTTTTGATAGTTATTATCTATTAAGAACACGCTATTTGTTTTGACGACGGGAATTAATTTTTAAATTAATTAATGCAAATGATATGTTTTGAATTTGGTAAAATAGACATCATTTTTGAATTCATAATATCAAATATAGCTTAGGCCTAATTTTTGGTATTTTTCTGGAAACTTTCATTTTTTGATGAATAGTGAAACCACTAAGTGGTAGTTAAAAAATGAATTTTTCATAAAACTTAATTTTACCGCTTCTGTGAGTGGAATTTCAAAAATCCCAGAGACACAGTTGATGTCAGTAAGTAAAATGTGGTTCAATGAGAAGAAAATAATTTTGGTGAATAGTAACTTCTTACTTTTTTTACCACGGTTAAAAGTAAATAGGGTAATTAAGGGTAAAAATGATATTACTATTACCCTAACACATGTTATAATTCTATTAGACAACTCTAATTCGACCAAAAACAACCTTAGGAATAAAATATGACCATTTAGGGCCACTTGGATTAGATTAGGACATTTATTATTAATTTATTTAAAGAAGTGTTAAAATAGTTAAAATCAAAGTTTAATATGTAAATAATTTTTCATATAGGGTTATACATAAGATAAATTCGACTATAAATATTCATTAGAAATCTAAAACGATTTCCTACATAAGGGTATTGTATTTTTAATTTTTGGACATTATCTAATTTAATGTATTTACGACACAACGATGATGCAGTAATTATCTTATTAATGAAATATTGACATAATTGATGTTATAAATACCCAAATAAATGAAATTTGAGACTTTTTATGAATTACAATAATTTTCTAGGTTAATATGACATGTTAGTATTGATTTAATTAACTTGGTTTGAGCTAATAATTATGTTAAGATTTTCAAAAAAACCAATTACTAAATAGTGTCAAAATTGACATAAAATAGTTTTTAAAACAAATATTATATTATTAATTGTTATTTTATTCCTAAAAATCTACGGTTCGGACAAATGAATTAGTAAAGGTTATATATATTAATAATAAACAACTTGGGGTTCGTTTGGCTTGATATAGTAAGTTTATTAACCTTATAGTGTAAGAAAACAAGAATACATGGTGAAAGATAAATTATCTAACTTAAAGTTAAATCTAAATGATAAGGTTAAAATTGATACCTAAACTTTTATAAATTATATTGTATGAGAGTATTTCGACCTCTACTCACCTTATCTTCTAGATGTATCAATTTGGAGCTATTAAAAACCGAATTTGACTTTATAATAAAATAATATATTTAGTTATTCCAAAGGTGCCCCTCTCCTCCCTTATGAAAGGGAACCTCCTCCCCCTCTTCCTCACACCACTTTGAGCCTTCAAGCTCGGCCAAACCCTGCCAATTTCTCCTCTAAACTTCCCTAGAAACATCATAGTGGTTCTGGTCTTCTTCAAAGACCTATTTTAGTGCCCTAAAAAGAGGTCTCAAAGAAGCACTTCAAAGAAGAGGTAATGTCCGTTACCGATTCTTTCATCTTTATTTCTTCTTACACTTATTCTTATTTAGTTGTTTCATTATGAAGTAATAATATAAGTATCAATAATATACTGATATGTTATTATAAGTATGAAACAACCCTATTTCACCATCTATCCATCCTACGGAAAACAAAATCATCGCGCGTGCGTACGTACGGAATACCGTCTCCATGCCGTGGTGTAATCTATTTTCCACCACCACCTTACTTGGATGGGTATAATGATGTACATAATAACTATATATGATTATTGTAAAGTGATATTGATTCTGAAATAGTATACATACAGTCCAATAAAATTCCACAATCATGAGAACGATATCATCGCTCGTGCGTACGTACGGACTACCGTCTCCACGACGCGATGAGAGTTATTCTCCACGTTAACCATTCATGAATAATTATAAAGTATATATAATAAGTAATAATGAAATATATGACATAATAATACTGGATTTATGTGTATATATATGTATGTCATCTACTTTATTCCATTCAACTCAATAAGGAAACGAAAACAGCGTTCATGCGTACGTACGTCCTACTGTCTCCATGAACGGTGTATTTCTTTCCATTTACTGATCTATTATATATATGTATATTCTGAATATATATTATATATAAATCATGTTTTATATTCTGGAATTATGTAATCATGATCTAAGTAATATTATGAATAATTACAAGTCAAAACACGGACGAAAAATGAAATGATTTTACCCAAAACACTCTTTAACATGGAATTTACAAAAGAACGGGTAATATAAAGTCATAAGTGAACAATATATGATATCATAATAATGAGTATGATTCTGTAATAAGTCAATGACATTATTTAAATCATTATAAAGGAGGTTCAGACACTTACGAAGCAAATCGGACCTAAGGTAAGGGAAATATCACAATCTCATTTTTATCCGAGATTGTTTATACTTCGGTATTTACTGGGGTGTATTTTATCATCCAAATCCATGTTTCCTCAATATGTAATATTATTTCAATCCACCTACAATTGTTCAAATCCAATTTTACCCTTCGGTGAGTTTTTAGTAAAAGATATGAAAGGAATCTTTTGTCGTTTTTCGTACGAGGTACTTTTTGACTTTTCTGACAAAAGTACGAGAAGAATGTTTTTTAACTTATACGGCATGAATGGATTTTTAAAAAAAAAATTCCAAGAATCTTCCTTTACAAGTTTTCAAGTTTATTTTTAATCAACTTATTTTATTTTAAAATTGTATGACATGTTAAAAAAGGAAAAATGTTTTTAAAGTAGAAAGGATATTTTCCTCAAGAATGAAGTTCAAGTGTTTTATAAAAATTATTTTCCATATAAGATAATAAAGGGTTCTGTTTCTATCCCTATTATTACAAGGATTTGATTATGTTGTGATGGAAATAATTTTATGAAATTTTTTACTTTACATGAATTGTTTTATGATGTCACGGTGTTTAAAGATTCACATTTTTATTACATGGGTTATGCAATGACATATGATTTATGATTTTTATGGCACACATAAGAATGGAATCATTATGAGATGGGTGTGACCTATATATCCCTCTAATGCATTGGTTAAAGATTTTATATCTCATGAGATAGACATGGATGGAACGGCAGGTAAAACCGGTTCAGTGAAGCAGGACTGAAACGAGGAATGAACTCGGTTCAGAAATGGACATTGTCCACTAAGATAGTCTTGGAAATGAGTCTTGACTAATAAGAAATGATTCTCTATGATTATGTGCGTATTCCAAAAAGTTTCATGTTTTATGTTATGATTATTGAGATTACATTTCACTACTATGATTTATCCCATGTTATGAAATTTTGATATCTTTTGCATGTTAAGATTTCCAAAAGATATGTTCTTATGAATATGACGTGATTGATATTTCTTTTGTTGACCCTTACTGAGCATTTGAGATCACCCTTTTATGTTTTCTTTTCCCCAGGACATAAAGGAAGTATTTAGGTTTAGAGAAAAAGAAGATCTTTATGGGAGATGTTGAAGATCTTTCACCACGATTAGAAGATTATATTCCGAGTTTCCAAAGACACTAAACTATTACGGTCCTTGTGTGTGTGTTTTTGTTATTTACTAAGTATTCCTCAAAAGTAATATAATTTCCATGTACGTCAATCTTCGGGTCTGTACATCATAACATTTAACTGCATAGTACAATGTCTTTGCTGAAAGACTTAAAACTACACAGCAACCATTGATCGGGTGGCATCATATTAAACTGCATAAAAACCATATGCGTCCATGCTTCATGACTTTAATGTTCATAGCATCTTTGTCCTTATTGCATCATGTTAAACTGCATGACATCATTTGTACAACTAAAGTTTCATCTATAAGATGCTAGAAGATTCCATAAACAAACATCATTGATGTCATCACTACTCCTTAGTAGTACATGAGTCCCTCTCTTTACTATGTTGATGTCAAATCTACATATAGTCCATGTTTTAAGAACTACATATGGCTTGATTATAATTTTCAAGGAGATACATAGAGACGCCTGAATCTCTAATTCTGGGATGAGCCACAATCAAAAAAATTTATTATTTTCTTTTCTCCTCTTGTACATGAATTAGAACTATATAGATTATTTCCTTAGGATATATGATTTGGTTCTTATACCATTTAATGTCTTAAGATTTATCGTTCTTTCAGAACATATCAAAATCCACATTCCTTATATAAAACTTAGCGTGAGGAATGATTTTTTCAAGAACTACGTATGGATTTATTCTCATATATTTTTGAGATACGTAGAGATGCCTAGATCTCCAATCCTGGGCCCATCCACAATAAAAAACCACTTTACTTCTTGTATAAAATCAAATCTACATAAGGAATATTTTAAAAAACTATGTATGACTTGATACTTTCCCCAGCAAAAAAATATTGTGTACTTGGGTTTTTTCCGTTAATCCAGTTCTAATATTTCATTCCGTTCATATCAGTTCATTCTCATCCTTAACTCATGATGTTACACTGAATGAAAATCTAATACCCCTATTCATCATTTGCATCACATTTGCATTATAAAAGAAACACTTATTGCTCCTTGTTTCTCACACCGATCATAGCCCACATGGGCATAGGAATTGAGTAAATGGTTTCTTTATATAAGGCATTTTAATTTCTTATGGGTTTACTATGGCCTTTACTATATGACTTAAAATTGCACATTACCATATTCATTCAAATGAAATAATGAATGTCTCCATTTTACATATGAGTCAGATCTATGTAAAAGATGTAAAATTCATGGCAAATATTGATTCAAATATTTCTAAAAAACATTGAACTTAAACCATCATCCATATTTCACACTCTTAATCTTGAATATTTCCAGATCCTCATAATCATTCTTATGGTTTCTGGTGTTAAGGTTTTTAATATTTGAGATCTCTTTTTCCTGACTACGCTGAACGTTGCTTTAGGTGGCCTTGCATACGTTGCCTATATAACAAACCTGTCAGTCAAAGGATGACCCTAGTTGGCTATGCATCATATACCCCAGTTGGCCCTACATAATAAAGCTCCCATAATGGGTTTTTCAAATAATGATAACTTCATTCTTGGTTATAGTATCTTTGTCCCCATTAATCTTTGATGACAATATACAAGAATCTGTATTTTAAAACAGTCATTCATGTATACTTATCCCATTATCTTTCTCACAATATGAAAGTCTTCAAGACCATGGTTTACACATATCCCTCATCATGTTCTTGATACACTATGAAATAATCATGAAATCACTTGGCTAGAAGTTATATATTGTTTCCATTTTTGGTTCTAGTAGTATGACCTAAAACTACAGACACCATATTTTTTACATTTGGGTTAGACCTTTGTAAAAGTCTTATTCCTCTGATTCTTTGATATCTTGATTGGAAATACCCTTCCTATATTTAAGTACCATTCTCCATAAACCAAACTCCATGATTAGGAAAATCTGAATCTCCGTAAACATTCTTCAACTTTTAGCAATATAACGCCAATCTTCTGAGATCACGTTTTCCTAACTATGCATCACGTTCCCTTTGGAGGCCTTGCATAAGTTACCTACATAACATGCCTATCAGTCAAAAGATGCCACTATTGGACTATGCAGCATATTCCCCAGTTGGCCCTGCATAAGACATCCCCCATAACAGGTTTGTCAAGCAATTGTAACTTCATTATTATAAAATACTTCCTCTAATTCGTCTAGACCTTTTTCCATATCATTAGTCAGTTTCAAAAAAATTCAAATCATAGTTTACCATTTTCCATTTCATAAATGAATATGATAGAATATTTCTAAACAAATTATCAATAAATTGGGTGAGTTTCATAATTTTGGTCAAAACTAAAGTCCTTAAAATTAAATCCACACCAATGTCCTCACTACATGACTTAAAACTGCATATTATCAATGTCCTCACTACATAACTTAAAACTGTACAGTACCAATTTCCTCACTGCATGAATTAAAACTGCATTGTATCAATGTCCTCACTACATGACTTAAAACTGCATAGTACCAATATCCTCACTGCATGACTTAAAACTGCACATTACCAATGTCCCCACTGCATGACATAAAAATGTAGAGTTTCATTATCCTCACTACATGATTTAAACTTCATAGTACCAATTTCCTCACCGCATGACTGTTGGTTTAAAATAACCATTTTTCAATTTCAAAATTCATTTTCATGGAAAAAACACCCACTGTAGTCTTAAGTCACCCAAATCTTATTTTCTCCAATCTATCAACAACAAAAAGTTAAAATTCCTAAAGAGATCATTTGTATGATTATGCATCAGGTTCCCTTAGGTATCATTTCATAAGTTGGCTACATAACAGGCCTATCAGTCAAAAGATTCCACTATTTGACTATGCAATATATTCCCCAGTTGGCCCTGCATAATACAACCCCCATAACAGCGTAATAATGGTAACATTGTTCTAGAAAAACCAAACACACATTATGTTGATATTGGATTTAAGATTTGGTATCCATAAAAAACCATGGCCCAAGATTCCCCTTCAAAATGTTTAAAGAATATTAAAAGCAATTATTAGCCATAATGTTTTGTTTGGGATTTAATTCAAACTTTAAGGTCAAAACTACTTTGACCCTAAATATTAGCCTTTTTTACAATCCAACATGCATGACATTAAACTTTCAGTAACAAAAGACTCAGTTGTCATTAGATTGAGAATTTACAATGGGAGCTATAAACAAAAGTCAAGTCCCGGATCACTAAAAACATACATTTTTGTATGATTTAGGTAATATTGAGCAATAAAAAAATGGAGTCAAAAGACATAAATTTTTTGGGTTTATCCATATAACCCTTCCAAAAGTCAATTTATGCTCATTAGGTACCTCATATTAATAATAAAAATTTGAGTACTTCATTCTTATTATTATAAATAATGATTGTTTAATATAAAAAAAATCATTATCATCATTTACCTTTTATATTTCTATCATGAAAAACAGAAATGAATTTTTATATTATTGCAAACAAAATTTCATTAATTTATATGAAAATAGAGGGTCATCTAAAAAATGGAGCCCCTCTATCATGTTTCAAAATAAACTCTCAACACGATTTTTCATTTGTTGGACTACTTCAAAAGCTCTATCAGCTGCCTGTTGAAGTTGAGATAGTTGAGAAACTCCAGCCTCCTCTTCCTGAAGAAGTGCTTCCTTAGCCATTGAAATGGGAGTTATCCCCTATAATTGGGTTTCTACTAATATCTGATTTAGTTGCTCAAGATTGTTATGAACAACATCCAGTTTCTGTTGAAGAGATAATAACTCCTTCATGGCTTCTTTGATTTGTTTGATAATCTCAAGTGATTTCTTATTATGATTTGCCTCTACCTCAACAAATGTAGCTTGAATTCCCATAATATTGATGATTCGTTTAGACTCTTCAAAATCTTGTCTCATCTTATGCTCCTGATCCTGTCGGAAAATAGTCTCTTTCATGGCATTGTAGACTGGCGGATAATTGAACCCACCAAATCCCATCATGCAAGAAAAATGCTGGGAGTTTTGAAAAATGGGATGACAATTCATTTAAAGGATTTTTAGAAATTATGCCCCAAATATTCAACCATGTCTTATTACATTCCATGCCAAGAGTATATTACATATCTAAATCTGTTTTTGAGTCACTACCATGAGGTAAAATGTACCCTAGAAACAGGGTTCATAAAGAGTTTTTTTCTGCTTCTCTTAGGGTAGTTGAAGCTTCACCCTCTGATATAGAAGCTAATAACCCTAAATAATAAATCATGGTCATTTTCAGTTTCAAATGGAGGGAAAAAATATGATTCAGAAAACTAAATATATTTACCCAACAATAAGTCAGCTACTTGATCGAATTAATCCCATGTATTCTCAGCTCCAGTGTTTTGAGCAGGTGTTTCTTGAGAGGGTGGATTTCCTTGAATTTGTTCAGGTGTGGAATTTGAAGGCTCTAGAAAACATCCTGATGAAAAATCCTCAGTAATTATTTCTTCAACCCCAGTTGAAGGATAATGTGGAACACCCTATTCCTGAAGAGCCTTTGCGACATTTTCTACAGATAAAGCTGTATAAGGTGAAGTTTGATGTAAAGAATCAAGTTGAAGAAAATATTATGTATGGAAAATGCACGAATAGGAACTTACTTCCTTGAATTCCTCATAAAAATATCTAAACTCCTTGATGGAACCTGGAATATCAATATTCGGATTAAGTGTGTCCATCATTTCAGTCTATACGACCTGAAATGTTACAGCATCCTCACTATATAAGGTTTACAAAAAATGTTAGTTGATGCCCAAATTGGATCCGCTGACATTTTTTTCCTCTGACTCCTCAATTGGTATTCCAGTACCAGATCTTTCCGGGTTTGGGTTAATATCAGCATTGGTTTTAGATTACCCTGGATCTTCACTCCTTTATTCTGAAGCAATAGGAATATCAGTATTGATTATTTTCAGGATCCTTTTACAAAAGTAAATGGGGGAATGTATTTAATATTACCATGGATTTCCTCTCTCTCAAAAGAGCCAGGAGTAGGTATAGCTGAATCTATTAATAGTAGAGATATGTCAGCATGAACCTGGGTTTCCCCTAGGGAATCTTTTTCTGGTTACGAAGCATCAGCTCTTAATACCTTGATAGAGGAGAGAGACAGAGATCCTACAAGAGGATAAAATGTGGTTACCAGAACGTCTTGATCAAGTTGTATTCCCTAAGGATTGTATAAATACTTACTCTTTCTGTGAATGCTTCAATGAAATATCATTGCTATTTTTCATTTCTATTCAAAAGCATGAGGAGATATTGAAACACTTCACATAGCAGGGGTAAATTGAGGTAATGGTTGAGTATTATCTATTTTCATTACCCCAATCATGATTCTTGCTCCTAGAGAATATTTTGGAGACTTGGGAGGATTATTCGTTTGATCAATGGGAGAACCTGTGAGATTATACTGAGGCGATTCAAGAATCGGTCTGGATCTTCATTCTCAACATTCAGGCTGCAGAAATACATTTTTATCATGATTAATGTTGATAAATAATAAAGCAATGTTGAGATAAAAGAAAAATGGAAGTACATTCTCAGTATTAACATAAATATCCCACTCCTCCTCGGAGTCGATAATTACCCCTTCGTGGACTCCTATGTCCAGCATATGAGATACTCGTATAGAGGCTAGGATTTGTTCATTAGTTGCATATATAAAAGTCTATAATTATGCAATATACTTCTATACTTCAGCCAAGTTATTGTCTAGATTGAAATCAAAAGTTCCTTGATATCAAAAATATCTAATATTTGAATCCCATGCTGAAGAAATGCCCAGGCATCCTTAAGATCACATGTTACACTCTCCCAATGATGAATTCTTGAAGGTCTCACATAATTAGATTTTGTCCTGGTTGACTGTTGAAGAGGATCGACACCTTCCGATTGAAGAGCTTCATCAGACCTTTCTTACTCATAATTTTCAACAAATGTAATAGAAATATCTATTTTATGGCGGCAACTGGATCGCCTTGGCATTGGAGGTATTGCATCTCTAGCCTTTTTCTTCTTGGTATACTTCCTACGAAGACTTTTTCTGGGCTCTGAAACCTCTAAAATTTCTGTATCACCTTTGGCCTTGGACTTCTTTTCACAATTTCCACTTGCAGCAGTCGTTGTACTCACCGGTCGATATATTCCTTTTGTGAGATCCCCTTGAGGATATGAAGAAACCCAACCATTGGCATACCCAACTTCCAATCTGATTGATTCATCTGGTGGACGTAATGTAATTGAAAATTTGGATACCTCTAAAGCTATGAGATTCCATAATTATCGTGCTATTATTGGTTGCTTCTCATGTCTAACGTATGTGGGTGGAAAGGTTCTTGATTTTTGAAGACACCTAAACTAATGATAAAACCTATAAGTCACATAATCCTCACAGATAATTTCACCATAAATCCTAGTTGATAGTACACAATCCCTAAATTACTTCATATAATATCTCATCTCATAATTATTTTATTTACCATCATCAATAAATGTTCCAGTTGGAGGATTACCAAAAGGAAAGAAGTTAAATTATCCTAAGACATTCAATACCTTTAGTACCTCATCAGGTCTCAAGTCTAGAGGCTTAATACAAGAAACTTTCTGTAAAAACAGGGTGAATCGACCATTAGGAACTCTGACTGAGTTCAATACTGAGTATGAAGAAAAATATGCTGCAATCCAACCCCACAACACTTGGAATGGCCCTGAAATTCTAAATGGAGCCTTACCACTGTATAAATACAGTTGGAGATGGTAAAGGTTTTCCAAAACAGGGGTTTCTAGCCCAATATACTTCCCCTCTACCAATTTAGCTGCAATGATGAAAGTCCCTAATCTTACACCTCCTCCGGAATCCTGGATTGGAAGAAAATAAACACTTAGCCACATAGCAAGGAAGGTAGCTAAGTGTAGTTTTTCATTTATATCAGGTTTGAATTTATAACCCCATTTCTTATAATCACCTCTTTCTAGTGTAGGCCAATATGTGCCTGAACCGCCTCAGTTGTCGGTAGAAGGACAAACAGTAGGACATCCACAAGTTGGACCTTTCTCTGTTCATGGCTCTAAGAAGGATTCCATCCACACTCTATCATGGATATCTTTATTGTCCTTGGGTAAATTCTTCGTTATATTAAGTAATTCAAAGGCCAATGGGTGTTTTCTAGTAACATCACCCCATGTTGAAGTAGGTGGGTTGAATTCATCATTAATTTTCCCAAGAATAGGAATTCCAGCTATTTAGTAAATGTACCCGAGACTAATACCAACTTCACCATGTGTCAAATGAATGGAATTTATTTGTGGACTCTATCAGCTCAGTACTTTAGGAATGAATTAATTTTTGTAAACATATGTTTTCCCCATCCAGACAGCTTCGAAAATATGAACGTTTGATAAATATTTTCAGAATTCCAAAGTAGTCCGACGTACCCAGAATGCCCACATCCACTCAGGTTTTGTACCCCCTCCAGAACAAAGGTCCCTATCTCCTTTCCAACCATTATATTGATCTTTTTGAGAATCCCTATAAGTGGAATCATAACAACATGGTCTTGGATCTACAACATGATCTTTCATATCAAGAGTACAACCACTGTGATGAATGATACAACTAATAGAGACCGTGCCTTCTTTTATTAGAACCCCCCTGCACTAATATTCATGTTGTTAGAGCTGGAATAATGAAGAAACCAATTCTTTGGAAATTAATTTTTAATAGATGGAAAATGGGCGTCTTGCAAAAGCCCATGCCCGTATAGGGGTAAGTGAGGAATTTGTGGATAGTCACGCTGGTATGGAATTCGACCCTTCCATAGCCCTGGAAGAGTACCCTCAACAATGCCCTGATAATATGGCCCAATGATCCCCATAATTTCATTTTGACGAACCTTATCTTCTTTAGTATGGTTCATCAAATGAGTCATTCTTTCCTACAAAAAGAATTATCAGAATTTCAAGTCAGATTTTAAAGAAGAAAGTGAAAATTTGTGGTAAAGGACACTATTTGTGTAGGTCCTTTAATGAGGTCACTTGCGTAGTTCCTTCGACAAAGATCCTAACTTAACTCTCTCAGTAAAGTCCTTTTGGTGTAGCTCAATCTCGTAAACAATTTTACCTTCATGAAATTTCAAGAGAATTACGTGAGAGGACAATGTGATAAAGGCGGGAGAATGAGCTACGCAACGAGATCTCTAAATTTTGGAAGAAATCACATGTGAAGGAAAACACGAAAGGTTGAGATCTATTTATAGGAAACGGAATACCTAGGCATCATTACTATGCGCCATATCTTCACGACATACTTTCATGAAAATATTGTGCTATTCATTAATCCATCCTGATCTTTTTCCCAAACTTTCACCTCAGGACTTCACCCTCTTAGTATATTTCTGATCCAATCTTGAGGGGGGGGGGGATCTTTTTTATAGTTCTTAAAAAGATTCAAATAGTACAAATGAAACATCAACAAATAATCCCAAACTCTACATGATTTTGTAACATCCAGTAGCCTCTCGAGGAAGCTACGTGACCAACATTTGCGAGAGCGCTACGTGGTCGAGCTTCGCGAACAAGCTACGCCACCGTGCTACCCACAAGAAGATATTTTATACCCCTAAGCAGATCACATGCATGGTGGATCTACACAGAATACCTATTCAAGAAATGTTTCTTCGGCTATGCCCCACCCATGACTATAAATAGGTCCCTTGGGCTCCCCATTTTCAGACTGAAAAAAAGTGAAAGACTCTCTAAAGCTCCCATTGCGTATCTCTTTCTCCTAGATCTCTAAAATTGTCTCAAGTAGTTATCTAAACTACAAAATAAGGGATAATTAAAAGGGATAGGCATGTTTAGAAATTCTTCGCATTCTTTAGTCCTCATTTGATCATACACGGTGTATCTACACACCTCACATGCGCAATAAAGCAACGTGAGAGACCTAAGTGGCATACTTGCGCGAGGTACCTACACGGCCAGCCCATGTACCCTTCTTTAATTCCATCCATGGCATGTTATCTCCTTCCTTGGTTCCCTTATCCGAAAGGGGCTAAGTTAAATCCTCCCCCAAAACCTCTCGACTTCTCAGACCTTTGCGTAAGGCACATCAGCGTGTCTCCAATTTGGGTTTGTATTTCCACAGTCAAAAGTTTTCCACATTGATTTCACAATGGGGTTAAGATTCATGGGATGTTTGTGGGTTTGAATATCCACAGTCACATGGAATTTTCTCCTATAAATAGTGTTTGGAAGTTCTCGGTTTGGAGGATGGTTGGTTACCGACCTTGCCCTTTTCAAAGAGGTGACCCGGGACCTCTGTTCTCCGATAGGGAAGGTAAACATTGCACTTTCCATTCTGTGTAAGTATAGGAGAAGTCTTCCTCTCCTACGAGAACCAATTTCAGGGCATCCATCCAAGTATAAGACCCTCACATTCACCCCTTCTTCCTTACATTGGACCCCTATCCAATGAAAATTGAATAAAGGGAAGCCTCATCGCCACACCCTCTTCCACGGTCGATGCACCCTCTTCCATCAGCAGAGGAGGAAAAATATGAAGTGTCATTGTTGAATCATTAATATCCTCTTGTTTCTCACACTGAGAATGACTCATGTGGGCTTATAGATACGTGATGATTACAGCATATGCACAACCACTCATATGAATGAACTATGATAACTCTGATTCCTATTCAATCCAGGATACATAGGAAGCCCTTTCAGGTCCCGAGTTGACTGGATATCCTCCTTAGGAATCCAACCTTAATTCCCCCAATTTGGGCATCCTTCATAGGAAATAATCCCAAAATTCAATCCTCAAATCATCAAGGAATTCTTTTTCTTGAAGTAAGCCCAAAATAATCACTCTCAGAGGACTATAATCTCCTATGAGACACATCGAACTATGTGGTATTTGATTCCCATCCATATGGGATACGTAGGAAGCCTCCTTGGGGTTCAAATCCAACACTTTAGATCAACCTTGTTCTCTATGGGACATATTCCCAATAAAGTTTGATCCTATTTGGAAACCCATATCCTTGCCAAGTTTCTTGGGCTACTCAACATAAGTCCCACACTAAGTTTCTACGAAGCACCTTCTTTTTAGAGGTCCTTATCACATGGCCATAAAAGGTATGATGTGTCCTATTAAGCGGCACCAAACTACGAGGGGTATGATTCCTTTCACAAGGATACATAGGTAGCTCATTTTATGAGTATGATCACAAGATTAAAACAAACCTTCATCTCACTGGATGAAAATAAATTCCAAAGTGCCCCACTGAGTGGATTATAAACCAGTATCATCATAACGATGATTAAAATAATCTCTAATCAGTATATTAGTGGATACCATTGATTGAACACCACGAATACATACAGGTGTTTCCATTGATGAAGAACCTTGAATGCATGCTGATGATTCTAAACTTTACACATGTTAAATAAGTGATTGTAAATTCCAAGGGATACATATGATATAATTGGTGAATTAATAAGGATTCATGAAAAATATTTTAATTTTACAGAGAGAGTCCCAGAGTAAACAATAATTCCCCCCAAAAGGGTGTGATGAGTCCAACCTCCTATCCTCTCGACCAATGAACGTTCTTAAGTATCGTAAAGTTCAAAACATAACGAATTCTTGCCTTAGGAAATAGGGTCCTATTTGAATAATGAACTATTGGAAGTTTCCGGTTCCATGAGAAAATCCATTGAAAACTGCCTGGAAACAGTGATTCTTAAATCTAGAGCACACGTTTCAAGGAACTACGAAACAAATACCAGTTAAAATAATATCTTGGAAATAAATCACTATTCAAAAAATGATAACATTCATAATACTGGACATACCAACATTACCATCACACCTTTTTTCAATCAAATTTTACATAAATGGGAAAGGTGACAATCAAATATCCAATCCTGTTTCTCTGATGACAACTATAGATGCATTGAGGGGATATAGTGGGCCCCTCACATCACTGCCTATGTCTAATTTATTCTTTATATTAAAGGTTATAAACATAATTATGTACTAATTTGTATTGAAAAACAATAATATAAAATGTTAATAATTTCCTCAATCAATATACATAATCAATGTAAATAGTCTTATTGAAAACATGCATATGAGATGTTAATAATTTCTTCAATCAGTGAGAATTGTAAAAAACCCTCAAGTGTGATATGGAGAATGGCATCAATATAGTACATCCCTAAAAAATTATCATAAAAAATAAATAAAAATAATAAGGATGGTATCCTTAAAACATATCCCTAGTGGATCATAAGTAAAATAATGGTATTTTATTGATCATTACAAATATCATAAAAATATCTTTAAAAAAATTATAAATGGAAATAACCTTTTCAGTTTGAAAATCACATTTAAAAATAATTTTAGAATCTTATGAAAAAAACTTCTTCGAAAATAATCATGGAATCATATAAATTAATCTTCAATTAAATGAGTGGTCACGAAAGCAAGAATTTTTTGTCACTCCAGGTGCTTTATATCAAATATTCCTTTCACATTTCTAGTAAAACATATAAAATTAATTAATTCAGAAAATGATAAGAGGATTACATTTAAATAGTTTTTTAAGAAATTTAACATGTGTAAAAAATTATTTAATAACAATTTTTAGGATTTTGAAAGTATTTAATTTTTTTTAGAAAACATGTATATAAGAGAAAAAATATTTTCGACCAAAGATAGAAACAGTGTCATATTTTCACAAAAAACGTTTTCTAACTCATTTTAAGTACAAAAGAGACAAAAGTGGTATTATAACTTGAAACCTTCATGAATTTATATAGGGGAAAAATATATTGGTTTTAATAATGAAATTTAAAACTTTTTCCCCAAGGGATACATTAATATAAACAATCTGTATAATGATGTAACTGTGAAATAAACCAGAACCACTTTAGTTAATTTTAAATCGTAATACTAATAAAATAAATAACATAAAATGAAACATTTAAAAAAATTAAGATAAATATATTCATGATATAACATATATAAGGGGTATTATATAAACCACAAAAAATAAGTAGTGAATATGGAATATGTCTCATTGAAGTAAATGTGAGATGAGAAACCCTTACCAAGGTTCTAATTTCTTTCATACATGTTTAAACCTCTTATAAAAAATTTATATTAATTTTAAAAATATTAAAGAAACATTATAAAATATATAATACCATATATTATTCTCTTATATATTTTCATCACACTTTAATTAACAATTATTTATTAAAAACATTATTCTTTGTGATAAATACTTTGTTTTTCACATATGTTTTGGCTCGGTAGTTGAATTCCTTGTACTCCGATCATAGTAAAATCACATCCAAAATTTTACCCCTGTTATTAATTTCATATATATTTATTATATATGTAATCATAATATTCCATAACATTTAGAGATTGAAAATGAGTTACACCATTCATGAAGACTGTACGTCGTATGTACGTAAGAATGCAACATTTATTTTTTTGAAAGATGGAAAAAAAGAAAGGTAAATTATTATTATCCTTTATATAATATTAATTATATAATACATATCATATATATTAATTTAATTTTATCTTATTACCATAAATTTAATAATACAATAAAAAATGTTTTACTTCACTTCGTAAAGGCGGTAGTCCACACGTACACACAAGTGATGTTATAATTTTCAAATGCATTGGAAGTTAATAACATATATGTGATATAAATTTTCAATTTTTTAATCATTTTTTTTGAAATTTTATATAGTTAATGGAGGGAATAAAATGAAAATTCATGGTTAAGAACTAAAACTCTTCTTCATACAACCTCTTTTGGTTTATACCTAAATCCTTCCTATATTAGTTTTTAGATAAAACCAAGGAAAATAGGTAATTATAAGTGATTTAAGGAAGTTATTTGTCTAATTATTTTCTACAACAATGTTTTTTGGATGTGTGAAGTGGATAGGATATGGGTGCTCTTTTATAAGTGGGGGGAAGGACACATTTGGGATGCTTCAAAAGAATAATATTTACCCAAATTTTTGGCATTCCATCTGAATTAAATATGGATCATTATCGAACCTAGTATGATATAAGGTCACTATATTTCATGAAAATGGTATTTTGAAAAACAAATTGGTGATTTTAATCCTTATTCTCTTAGTTTAACCCTATGTAAAACCATTTTAAGATTAAACCTGATAATTATTTTTTATTATTATTACGAGTCATTGCGATAAAAAAAAGAGAAGGAATTATTATATAATAATAAATTTTATTATTCAAAATTTGGAATCTATTTAAAAAAATTAAATTTATAGAAGTGGATGAATTTAATTTAAAATTAAATTTGCAGACGTGATGAAATAATGACTTCACAAAGAAAAAAATATTCCAAATTTGTTTCCGATGCTTTCTATAGGGGCGCACACATCTGTATGTGGAGGATGCTCTACTGTTACCATGAATTCCCTCTTTCCAAAGGTGGGCATAATTCACTTTTTATTCTGGGACGTATTCTCCATGATCGAAACAGGATGATGGGATTTCATTTCTTCCTTCCGTGGATTCCTCCTTGGAACTCATCACCTAGTTCGGGTATCCCTCATAGATTTAATACATGGTTTTTGAATCTAGTTCCTAGTGCCATATCTTCATGGACGTCGGTTAATTACACTTCTTCCTTCAGGACATTCCATGGGGTCTTGACAAGGTATCAACCTTCGGTCGGAGTAGATGGTAACATCAGGCATGTCGGGGCATCTTTTGGTGCATGGACATTGGGTAACCTGTATTCTTCCTCATAAGAGGGCATCTCAAGGGTATAGAACCCGAGGCATCCCACGGTGAACATGGGGAATCACATGCCATAGGTAGGTATCTGAGGTTTTCCTCAGCTTCCCAAGTTTAACACAGGGTATGCTACAAGATTAATGTCTAGTATAGATGGTTACGAAGAAGGAGTGCCTTCCGAGGTTTTCCTCAGGCATCTCATGTCTATCACGATGTAGGTTGCGAGTTTAACTTCTTGTAGAGACGGAATACGAGTGTTCAGAACGTCCCATAGGGACGGATCAGATTGGTACATCCCCATTAGGGAACACCTAGAAGATGGATGGATCAGAACTCCCAATTAGGATGGCTCCGAGGTGGTGTGCCCCAAGGAGGGGAGATATCACACCGTAATGGATGATCTAAAAACCACTTAAGGCAGATCATGGAGAGTGCACCCCAGAATGGGGGACACCAAGGTTTACCATGGGCTGGGATTGAACCTCATGGAGGTTTCCTAAGTACCCTATGTAGATGACAGGGATCAAAACCAATGTAGTTTGAAGGGGTGGTGAATCGGGGTGTACACAAGGAACAACGACCCAGAGACATGCTGGGGCTTACGCGTGGATAGTAGCTCATGAACTGCTAGGAGAAGCGAGGAGATGGATGGCATGATCCCACCTGGATGTGGCGGCCTGGGTAAAAATCAGGATGGATGATGTAGAGTTTAATGAAGTGGAGGGGGAATGAAATGGAACCGATGTGAGGATGATGTTGATGTTGGTCTTGAGCCTCAAAGAGACTTCCTACGTATCCCAGTGGCAGGGAATCAATGTCCGCGTAGTTCGGTGGGATGATGGGACACCTGAGGAGGCGGCCCGTGAGAATGGATGCATGGATCGGTTGTAACATCCCAAGTAAGTAATGAATAATAGATATTTTTATCTATGTCAATTAATTATTAAGATGGTGTTTTAGAGGCTTAAAATGAAAATAAATCCTATCTTAAGCATGGAATACACAAATATTTTTAAAAGATTGTTTTACTGCCTTTTGATGGAAATCCATTTTTAAATCTATATTTTGACAATTTTATAAGCTATGTTTGTCAAAATAAACTTATTCTTTATGATTGGGACATCAAAATTTACTTTGTGTGAATTTTTGGTATTTTTCTGACAATGTTCATTTTTTAATGAATAGTGAAAAATACTGCATTTTACATCAAAACTGCTTTTTAATCTAATTTATTTATATGATTAGATTATCTTTTGAATTGGTTTTGAAGTGAAATTAGAATATATTTTTACCATTTTATCCAATGACGGTCATTATAATCAATTTCACTTTGAAATTTGACTTAAACTGGTGTCAATCTTTTGATACTTATTGTTTTATAAAAACACGCTATTTGCTCTGACAACGAGAATTAATTATTAAATTAATTAATGTGACTTATATATTTATAATTTTTTAAAATAGAATTCATTTTTGAATTCGGAATATCAAATATATCTTAGGGTAAATTTTTGGTAATTTTCTGAAAAACTTCAATTTTTAATGAATAGTGAAACCACTAAGTGGTACTTATAAAAACTGATTTTTCCGTTTAAATGAAATTTTGCCATCATTGTGTTTTGAATTTCAAAAATCCGACATACATGGTTTTCATTAAGATGTAAAATGTGGTTCAATGAGATTAAAATAATATTTTGGTGAATAGTAACTTATTAAGTTTTTAATCGTGATTAGTGGTAATTAGTGTAGTTTAAGGTAAAAATAATGCTGTAATAAAATGAGATGAGATTGACACATGTCCTACCCTCATTGGTTGTGTCATGGCCGACCAAGACAAGCCATGGGTCAACTTGGGGACCCCATGGATCCACTTTGGTTGGGAAATGACATAAATAACTTTTTATTTAATGTAAAATTAAAAATGACACAAACATAATATGTTTTACGAAAACAATTTTTACATGGGGTTATAAAGATAGGATTTTTGATTATAAATAGTAACTGGAAAGCTAAAACGATTTCCTACATCATAGTATTTTTTTATAATTTTTAGACTTTAAATAAAGTAAATTATTTATGACATCATGATGATGCAGCGATGACCTCATTATTTAACGATTTAAATAAAATGGAAAGATAATGAAAAATCTAAAACCTACACATGGCCAAAACCAATTGGATGAGTGTATTTCGAAGCCTTATCACCTTAGCCTCAAATTATAGCAATGTGGGACCTTTTGAATCCGAAACGCTTTTTAAAATAAAGTAACTTATCTTTACTTTCCAAAATTTCCCCTCCTCTCCTCTTATAGAAGGCCCCCACCTCTACCTCATTTCACACACTCCTCAAGCCTTTGGCTCGGACAACCCCGGCCCATTTACTCTCTCCACATCCATCTCCTCATCCTAGAAGATTACCTTTGGGCAGAAACCTTTCAAAGGAAGCCTTTAGGCTCAAATCAAAAAGAGTTACACTTTTAAAGGTAATTCATTCTCTCATGTTCATTTGTTTTATTTTGCTTCTCCAACCCCCTAAACTCTTTTTATTTACTTCTTTTGTAACAACACCAGTATCTTCAATATAATAGGATGTTGTTATAAGATTTATTTGAGGTAAAATCTCACACAACTACATCAAATGGTTAAAGAACATACGGTTTCCGTGGATGGCCAAATTCTGCCACCCGAAAGGATGATTGTTCAATACTCATTTAAAACCTTCAAAGGTGGCCATTATGATGTCACTATTTTTATATATTATATATAATATGTTTATGTTTTCCTTAAGCTTATGTTTTTTTTCATTTTGGGCATACCATTATGGTTTCCATTATGGGTAAACACGATATCCTCATTTTAGGAAGTGCGGACTACCGCCCCCTGAAAGTGATTTGATTCGTTAATACAATATGTGGGATGTGTAAAGGATAAAGTTAATGATATTATATATTTTATTATACTGGAATTATAATATACTCTTATATCATTATGATTCCATTCCAGAAAATACGAAATAGAAATGGAAGTAGCGTTCATGCGTACGTACGGCTTACCGTCTCCATGAATGGTGCATTTCATTTCTTACCTATAAATGTGATGTAATATTATAAATACACGTATATGATGAATATATATGATATATATGTTATCCAAATCATTAATATCATTCTGGATATAATGAACCTTTGACCAAATTAACAACATGTAAGTGTAAGAAGTCTATTTTTGACTTAAGAACCAAATACCGACAAAATGAACATTATTAACTTAAATGATTACATGATGTTCATAACATGGTATAAAAGGAATAATGAACTTAAAAAAAGGTTCATAAGAAAGTAGAGATTAACTCAAGTTTATTATTCAGGAGATTAAAGGACGGTCGGGTCAAGTCGGATACGAGGTATGGGACTTCGTCTCAATCTCCTTTCATTGAGGCATATTTTATTTTATACATAACTTCCTTTTATACGGTGTATAAACCCCTTTGAATTTTACGTTTATTAAAAAGGAATCATTTTTATACGAAGCGTTTACTAAACGACAAAAGGGAATGTTTTTGTCATATGTATGCAGCGACAATGAATTCTCCACCGTCATGACCGTTATTTGAGTTTCGGCTTCCTCTACAAGCCATACCTTCTTTTTAAAAGAAAAATAAATACCATGTTTTACTTTTCTTTTATTTTGGTATTGAAAATGGTTTTCACAATGTTTTTTTGTGTTGTATTGATATCTTTTGATTGAAATGTGGAAATTTTATGTTTCCTTTATGCATGTTTTATGTGATACGATTATGTTATGGTTCTTGGGCATTATTATGAAGATGGGTGGTTCCGTGATAAACTAAGGGTGGGTGAGCCCGATATAGCTCTCCAATGCATTAGGTAACGCGAAGGAGTGAAACGTTAAGGTTCCTCCGAAGAGATTTTAGGGAATATACTGTGATGGGGATTCCAAACGTAACCAAGAGGGTTACTCCCTACGTAAGAATGTTATGAATGGCTCAAGTTACCTTTATGTCTTATGATTTCTATGATTTATTCATGATTTGATGAGGTATGTTAAAGTGCTTATGTTTTATGGGTAAAGTATGATATCATCCTTATGTATATATGTACCCATGATTCCTTTCCATATTTTTATATCCCTTACTGAGCTTTTTATGCTCATCCCATGTTTTTTTGAAATGTTTTTCACAGGTCAAGGGAAAGGTACATGATATGATGATAGTGTCAAGGAAGTGTCAAGAATGAATCCATGATTTATTTTAAATATGTTTCCATTGATGGGAATGAAGAATACTATCCTTATGTAACCACTTTGTTTATATGTGGAATGTAATGAAAGTTTTATGATCTAATTCTCTAAAACTCTAAACCTGAAAAGATCCTCAATGTGTAATCTTGTAATAACTCAAGATTAAGTAAGGTTTAAGGCTGGGGCCTTATAGTTGGTATCAAAGGTCGGTTTAGATAACTTTAGGAGTTATAATTCTATTAAATTATTATCCAAAAATATTTTTTTTTGAAATGATATAGCATTTAAAGATTACCATGTTGCTTCATCTAAGACATGTTTGTTCAGAATGGTTTTCTGCAGAGGAAACAGGGAAGCAGTGCTAGGAAGGCATACAGAAGGAAATAACCTTCCGAATCAGCATCCAGAAATGGTCGGAAATGGAACTGAACAGTTTGTTGCAGTAATGGCGCAGTTGACTCAAGCGATAAATGGTGGTGGTATCCATGCACGAGATCATCCAGATCAACCGTAGAGAAACATGTCAGTAGTGGAACATTTCATGAGACAACATCCACCATCATTCAGAGGATCATCTGACCCTGTGTTAGCTGAAGGGTGGATTAAAGCACAAGAGAAGATTTTTGATGTCATGGGGTGTTCAGACAATCAAAAGGTTAGTCTTGCTATTTACAGTTTGGAGGGTGAAGCAGATCAGTGGTGGTCTATGGTTAAAAATATCAGGGACGCCAATGAGATTGATGCTCTTGACTGGGATGAATTCAAAGGTATGTTTCTTGAGAAGTATTTTCCTAAGGCTGTTCGACTTAGGATGGAAAACAAATTCTTGGAATTGAGGCAAGAGGAAGACTCAGTGGCTGCCTATGAAGAAAGGTTCACTCGATTGGCAAGGTATGCTCCAAATTTTATCCGAGACCTTGATAGTAAAATCAATCATTTTTACTCAGGATTAAAGCCAAAATATCGAAGGGCATTAGCTTCTCGTAAGTTTAAAAGTTATGAAAAGCTTGTTCGATGTGCTGAGAAGGTGGAAATGGAGTTTGCTGATGACCAAGTGCTCTATAACAACCAGCAGAAGAAGAGACCGAGGTGGCAGGATAAAGGTAAGAATTCTTCAAAAAAGTCTGATGGTAAGAGAACTAAGTTTCTAGTTTGTGATAAATGTGGAAAAAGGCATGCTGGGGAATGTCTTCTGAATTCTGTAAAGTGCTACCGATGTGGTAAGATGGGACATAAGGCTCGTGATTGCACTGAAAAGGATCAAGGAGAAGGTAAGAAAAAATTTGATTTACAGTTAGTGAAATGTTATAAGTGAAAAGAGATGGGTCACTATGCAAACGAGTGTCCGACAAAGATCTTGAGTGATGGGAAGCAGTTAGACTACAAGCAGAAAGGGGTGGTGAAATCCTTTGCAACTACTTCAGCAGATGTCGGGTCATCAAATGATGTTCTATCAGGTACTTTGTTTGTTTTTCAGATTATGCCAGTGTGTTGTTTGATTCGGGGTCTACACATTCTTTAATCTCTGAAACCTTTTCTAGTAAAATGGGAATACCATCTCAATAAATGACTCCTGAACTTTTGGTAAAAACACCTGGGGGAAAAGTTCAGGAAAAAATAATTTATAAGAATCTTCCTATCCTTATCTGTAGAAAGAACCTACTTGCAAACCTTATTGTTCTACCTCTAGTAGAGTTTGATGTTATCCTGGGTATGGATGGGCTCTCTATTTACCATGCTAAGATTGACTGTAGAGATAAAGAAGTTTCTTTTCAGAAATACTTTTAGTTTGTTTACAATAATTAACCCTTACTTTTGATAACTTATCAAGAGGCTGAGAAACTTATAAAAGATGGAAATGCATGTTACTTTGCTCATATTGTTGAAAAAAAGGGAACTGTTCAGATTGATGATGTGCCAGTGGTAAATGAGTATCCTGATGTTTTTCCTGATGAGTTGCCTGGAATAATACCAGATTGGGAAGTTGAGTTTACTGTTGACTTAGTTCCTGATGCAAAGCCAATTTCAAAACCCCCTTATCGAATGGAACAAATTGAACTTTTAGAGTTTAAGGAGCAATTGCAAGATTTATTAGAGAAAGGTTTCATTAGACCTAGCACATCACCATGGGGTGCTCCTGTTTTATTTGTTAAAAAAAAGATGGTTCTATGAGACTTTGCATTGATTATAGAGCCTTTAATAACATCACTGTTAAGAAAAAATATCATTTGCCTCATATCGATGATTTGTTTGATCAGCTCCAGGGAGCTCAGTTTTTTTCAAAGATTGACCTGAGATCGGGGTACCATCACCTGAAGGTAAAAGAGGCAGATATTCCGAAGACCACGTTCCGTACGAGATATGGCCATTATGAATTTGTAGTAATGCCTTTTGGGCTAACCAATGCACCTGCTGTATTCAGGGACTTAATGAATAGAATTTTCCCTGAGTTCTTGGATAAGTTTGTGGTGGTTTTCATTGATGATATTTTGGTGTTTTCTAAAAGTAAAGAGGAGCATGAAAGACATTTAAGGGTTATCTTTCAAACCTTAAAAGAAAATAAATTGAATGGGAAATTCATCAAGTGTGATTTTTGGTTGCAACAAATCTCCTTCCTTAGTCACATTGTTTCTAAAGATGGAATAACTATTGATCCTGCAAAAACAAAAGTTGTGGAAGAATCTCCAAGACCCACAAATGTAACCGAGATTCGTTGCTTCCTTGGTTTGGTGGGATATTACCGAAGGATTGTTAGAAATTTTTCACGGTTATCTAGTCCAATGACTAAGCTAACTCGGAAGGGTTTTAAGTTTATCTGGACAAAAGAATGTGATGATTGTTTTCAGGAATTGAAAAGAAGATTGGTGAATTCTCCAGTTTTGGCACTACCTTCCAGGAATGGTGAGTTTGTTATATACAGTGATGCTTCATTGAAAGGACTTGGTTGCATCCTAATGCATAATGATCAGGTAATTGCTTATGCTTCACGACAGTTGAAAACTCATGAGGTAAATTACCCTACACATGATTTGGAATTAGCTGATGTTGTTTTTGCTTTAAAAATTTGGAGGCCACATTTGTATGGAGTAAAGTGTGAAATATATACCGATCAAAAAAGTTTAAAGTATATATTCACTCAGAAAGAATTGAACATGAGACAAAGGAGATGGCTAGAATTAATCAAGGATTATGATTGTACAATTCATTACCATCCGGGAAAAGCAAATAAAGTGGCTGATGATTTGAGTCAAAAAATTAATGCTTCATTAACAATATTGCGTTTGGAACATGATCCTTTAGTTAAGGATTTGATGAACATTGGAATAGAATTTGTTGGTGCAGGAAGTCCTTCTGTTTTGTTTCATGTATCAGTGAGATCTTCTCTATTAGATAGAATCAAGCAAGCACAGAAGCAAGACAGTGAGTTGCAGAAAAAGGTAGAGATGGTTCAGAAAGGTAAGTTGCCGGAATTCAACATTGATAATGATTGTGTTTTGAGATTTTGGAAGAGATTGTGTGTGCCTTGTGATTCACAGTTGAAGAGAGAGTTGTTATGTGAAGCTCATAGTTCTCCGTTTTCAGTTCATCCGGGCAGTACTAAGATGTATAGAGATTTGCGGGAGTATTACTGGTGGGATGGAATGAAAATAGATATTGCTGATTTTACTGTGAAGTGTTTGACTTGTCAGGAGGTTAAAGTAGAGCGGCAGTTACCAAAAGGGATGCTTCAGCCTTTACCAATTCCAGAGTGGAAATGGTAGAATATATCCATGGAATTTGTTGTTGTATTACCGAAGACATCTCGAGGTAATAATGCAATCTGGGTTATTGTTGATCGCTTGACTAAATATGCTCATTTCCTTGCTATACGAGATAATTTTTCTCTAGATCAACTTTCCTGTTTGTATCCTAAAGTGATAGTCAGGTTACATGGAGTTCCTCTCTCCATTGTATCGGATCGTGATCCTAGGTTTACTTCTATCTTTTGGAAAGGCCTTCAGAAGTCGTTGGGTACTGAATTAAATTTTAGTACAGCTTTTCATCCTCAATCAGATGGGCAGTCAGAATGAACAATTCAGACCTTGGAGGATATTCTATGAGATTGTTCTATGGATTATAAGGGAAGTTGGGACCAACATCTTTCTTTGGTTGAATTTTCATATAATAACAGTTTTCATTCTAGTATACAGATGGCACCATTTCAGGCATTATATGGGAAGCGGTGTCGAACTCCATCATTCTGGGATGAAGTGTGTGAAAGGAAGTTGAGGGGACCAGAATTGGTAGAAGAGATGGCAGAAAAAGTTCAGCTGATTCAGAAACACATGAGAACATCTCAGAGCAGGCAGAAGAGTTATGCGGATAACCGGAGGAAGGATCTATCTTTCGAGGTAGGTGATCATGTTTTTCTCAAGGTTTCTCCTTGGAAAAGTGTGATGAGATTTAGTAAGAAAGGAAAGTTGAGTCCAAGGTTCATTGGACCATACGAAATTATGGAGAGAGTTGGATCAGTTGCATACCGAGTGGCTTTACCTCTGAGTTTATCTCAGGTACACAATGTTTTTCACGTTTCGATGTTGAGAAAGTATACGCCAGATCCATCTCATGTTTTGAGTCCAGAGGTAGTTCAGCTGGAAGATAACCTATATTATGAGGAACAACCGGTCCAGATTCTTGACCACAGGGAGAAAGTGTTACGGAATAAGGTGATTCACCAGGTAAATGTTTTGTGGAAAAACCACATGATTGAAGAGGCAACATGGGAATCTGAAAATGCAATGAGGGATAAGTACCCCCATTTATTCGATAAGTAAATAAATTGTGGGGACGCAATTTACTAAAGGGGGGAAGGATGTAACATCCCAAGTAAGGAATGAATAATATATATTTTTATCTATGTCTATTAATGATTAAGATAGTGTTTTAGAGGCTTAAAATGAAAATAAATCCCATCTTAAGCATGGAATACACTAATATTTTTAAAAGATTGTTTTACTGCCTTTTGATGGAAAACCATTTTTAAATCTATCTTTTGACAATTTTATAAGCTATGTTTGTCAAAATAAACTTATTATTTATTATTGGGACATCAAAATTTACTTTGTGTGAATTTTTGGTATTTTTCTGACAATGTTCATTTTTTAATGAATAGTGAAAAATACTGCATTTTACATCAAAACTGCTTTTTAATCTAATTTATTTATATGATTAGATTATCTTTTGAATTGGTTTTGAAGATATATTAGAATATATTTTTACCATGTTATCCAATTATGGTCATTGGAATCAATTTCACTTTGAAATTAGACTTAAACTGGTGTCAATCTTTTGATACTTATTGTTTTATAAAAACACGCTATTTGCTCTGACAGCGGGAATTAATTATTAAATTAATTAATGTGACTTATATGTTTTGAATTTTGTAAAATAGACTTCATTTTTGAATTCGGAATATCAAATATAGCTTAAGGTGAATTTTTGGTAATTTTCTGAAAAACTTCAATTTTAGATGAATAGTGAAACCACTAAGTGGTATTTATAAAAACTGATTTTTCCGTTTAAATGAAAATTTTCCATCATTGTGTTTTGAATTTAAAAAATCCGACATACATGGTTGTCATTAAGAAGTAAAATGTGGTTCAATGGGATTAAAATAATTTTTTGGTGAATAGTAACTTATTAAGTTTTTAATCGCGATTAGTGGTAATTAGTGTAGTTTAAGATAAAAATAATGCTTTAATAAAATGAGATGAGCTTGACACATGTCCTAACCTCATTGGTTGTGTCATGGCCGACCAAGACAAGCCATGGGTCAACTTGGGGACCCCATGGATCCACTTGGTTGGGAAATGACATAAATAACTTTTTATTTAATGTAAAAGTAAAAATAACACAAACATAATATGTTTTACGAAAACAATTTTTACATTGGGTTATAAAGATCCGATTTTTGATTATAAATAGTAATTGGAAAGATAAAATTATTTCCTACATCATAGAATTTGTTTTATAATTTTTAAACTTTAAATAAAGTAAATTATTTATGACATCATGATGATGCAGCGATGACCTCATTATTTAACGATTTAAATAAAATGGAAAGATAATGCAAAATCTAAAACCTACACATGGCCAAAACCAATTGGATGAGTGGATTTCAAAGCCTTACCAACTTATCATCAAATTATAGCAATGTGGGACCTTTTGAATCCGAAACTCTTTTAAAAATAAAGTAACTTATCTTTACTTTCCAAAAGTTCCCCTCCTCTCCTCTTATAAAAGGCCCCCACCTCTACCTCATTTCACACCCTCCTCAAGACTTTGGCTCGGCCAACCCCTACCCATTTAATCTATCCACATCCCTCTCCTCATCCCAGAGGATTCCCTTTGGGAAGAATCCTTTCAAAGGAAGCCTTTAGGTTCAAATCAAAAGGAGTTACACTTTTAATGGTAATTCATTCTCTAATGTTCATTTGTTTTATTTTGCTTCTCCAACCCCCTAAACTCGTTTTATTTACATCTTTTGTAACAACAACAGTATCTTCAATATACTAGGATGTTGTTATAAGATTTATTTGAGCTACACTCTCACACAACTACATCAAATGGTTAAAGAACATACGGTTTCCGTGGATGGCGAAATTCTGCCTCCCGAAACGATGATTGTTCAATACTCATCTAACACCTTCAAAGGTGGCCATTATGATGTAACTATTTTTATATATGATATATAATATGTTTATTTTTTCCTTAAGATTCTGTTTCTTTTCATTTTGGGCATACCTTTATGGTTTCCGTTATGGGTAAACACGATATCTTCATTTTAGGAAGTGCGGACTACCGCCCCCTGAAAGTGATTTGATTCGTTAATACCATATGTGGGATGTGTAAAGGATAAAGTTAATGATATTATATATTTTATTATACTGGAATTATAATATACTCTTATATCATTATGATTCCATTCCAGAAAATACGAAATGGAAATGGAAGTAGCGTTCATGCGTACATACGGCTTACCGTCTCCATGAACAGTGCATTTCATTTCTTACCTATAAATGTGATGTAATATTATAAATACATGTATATGATGAATATATATGATATATATGTTATCCAAATAATTAATATCATTCGGGATATAATGAACCTTTGACAAAATTAACAACATGTAAGTGTAAGAAGTCTATTTTTGACTTCAGAACCAAATACCGACAAAATGAAAATTATTAACTTAAATGATTACATGATGTTCATAACATGGTATAAAAGGAATAATAAACTTAAAAAAGGTTCATAAGAAAGTAGAGATTAACTCAAGTTTATTATTCAGGAGATTAAAGGACGGTCAGGTCAAGTCGGATAAGAGGTATGGGACTTCGTCTCAATCTCCTTTCATTGAGGCATATTTTATTTTATACACAACTTTCTTTTATACAATGTATAAACACCTTTGACTTTTACGTTTATTCAAAAGGAATATTTTTTATACAAATCATTTACTAAACGACAAAAGGGAATGTTTTTGTCGTACGTATGCGGCGAAAACGACTTCTCCGCCGTCGTGACCGTTATTTGAGTTTCGGCTTCCTCTACAAGCCATACCTTCTTTTTAAAAGAAAAATAAATACCATGTTTTACTTTTCTTTTATTTTGGTATTGAAAATGGTTTTCACAATGTTTTTTTGTGTTGTATTGATATCTTGTGATTGAAATGTGGAAATTTTATGTTTCCTTTATGCATGTTTTATGTGATACGATTATGTTATGGTTCTTGGGCATTATTATGAAGACGGGTGGTTCCGTGATAAACTAACGGCGGGTGAGCCCGATATAGCTCTCCAAAGCATTGGGTAACACGAAGGAGTGAAACGTTAAGGTTTCTCCGAATAGATTTTAGGGAATATACTATGATGGTTATTCCAAACATAACCAAGAAGGTTACTCCCTACGTAAGAATGTTATGAATGCCTCAAGATACCTTTATGTATTATGATTTCTATGATTTATTCATGATTTGATGAGGTATGTTAAAGTGCTTATGTTTTATGGGTAAATTATGATCTCATCCTTATGTATATATGTACCCATGTTTCCTTTCCATATTTTTATATCCCTTACTGAGCTTTTTATGCTCATCCCAAGGTTTTTTTGAAATATTTTTCATAGGTCAAGGGAAAGGTACATGATATGATGATAGTGTCAAGAAAGTGTCAAGAATGAATCCATGTTTTATTTTAAATATGTTTCCATTGATGGGAATGAAGAATACTATCCTTATGTAACCACTTTGTTTATATGTGGAATTCCATGCAAGTTTTATGATCTAATTCTCTAAAACTCTAAACCTGAAAAGATCCTCAATGTGTAATCTTGTAATAACTCAAGATTAAGTAAGGTTTAAGGCTGGGGCCTTATAGTTGGTATCAAAGGTCGGTTTAGATAACTTTAAGAGATAGAATTCTATTAAATGATTATCCAAAAATATTTTTTTTGAAATGATATAGCATTAAAAGATTACCATGTTGCTTCATCTAAGACATGTTTGTTCAGAATGGTTTTCCGCAGAGGAAACAGGGAAGCAGTGCTAGGAAGGCATACAGAAGGAAATAACCTTCCGAATCAGCATCCATAAATGGTCGGAAATGGAACTGAATGGTTTGTTGCAGTAATGGCACAGTTGACTCAAGCCATAAATGGTGGTGGTATCCATGCACGAGATCAGCCAGATCAACTGCAGAGGAGCATGTCAGTGGTGGAACATTTCATGAGACAACATCCACCATCATTCAGAGGATCATCTTACCCTGTGTTAGCTAAAGGGTGGATTAAAGCACCGAAGAAGATTTTCGATGTCATGGGGTGTTCAGACAATCAAAAGGTTAGTCTTGCTATTTACAATTTGGAGGGTGAAGTAGATCAGTGGTGGTCTATGGTTACAAATATCAGGGACGCCGATTAGATTGATGCTCTTGACTGGGATGAATTCAAAGGTATATTTCTTGAGAAGTATTTTCCTAAGGCTGTTCGACTTAGGATGGAAAACAAATTCTTGGAATTGAGGCAAGAGGAAGACTCCGTGGCTTCCTATGAAGAAAGGTTCACTCGATTGGCAAGGTATGCTCCAAATTTTATCCGAGACCTTGATAGTAAAATCTATCGTTTTTACTCAGGATTAAAGCCAAAATATCTAAGGGCGTTAGCTTCTCGTGAGTTTAAAAGTTATGAAAAGCTTGTTCGATGTGCTGAGAAGGTGGAAATGGAGTTTGCTGATGACCAAGTGTTCTATAACAACCAGCAGAAGAAGAGACCGAGGTGGCAAGAGAAAGGTAAGAATTATTCAAAAAAGTCTGATGGTAAGAGAACTAAGTTTCCAGTTTGTGATAAATGTGGCAAAAGGCATGCTGGGGAATGTCTTCTGAATTCTGGAAAGTGCTACCGATGTGGTAAGATGGGACATAAGGCTCGTGATTGCACTGAAAAGGATCAAGGAGAAGGTAAGAACAAATTTGATTTACAGTTAGTGAAATGTTAAAAGTGCAAAGAGATGGGTCACTATGCAAATGAGTGTCCGACAAAGAGCTTGAGTGATGGGAAGCAGTTAGACTACAAGCAGAAAGGGGTGGTGAAATCCTTTTCAACTACTTCAGCAGATGTCGGGCCATCAAATGAAGTTGTATCGGGTACTTTGTTTGTTTTTTCAGATTATGCCAGTGTGTTGTTTGATTCGGGGTCTACACATTATTTCATCTCTGAAACCTTTTCTAGTAAAATGGGAATACCATCTCAAGAAATGACTCCTGAACTTTTGGTAAAAACACCTGGGGGAAATGTTGAGGAAAAAAGAATTTATAAGAATCTTCTTATCCTTATCTGTGGAAAGAACCTACTTGCAAAACTTATTGTTCTACATCTAGTAGAGTTTGATGTTATCCTGGGTATGGATTGGCTCTCTATTTACCATGCTAAGATTGACTGTAGAGCTAAAGAAGTTTCTTTTCAGAAAGACTTTCAGTTTGTTTACAAGAATGAAACCTTACTTTTTATAACTTATCAAGAGGCCGATAAACTTATAAAATATGGAAATGAATGTTACCTTGATCATATTGTTGAAAACAAGGGAACTGTTCAGATTGATGATGTGCCAGTGGTAAATGAGTATCCTGATGGTTTTCCTGATGAGTTGCCTGGAATAATACCAGATTGGGAAGTTGAGTTTACTGTTGACTTAGTTCCTGATGCTAAGCCAATTTCAAAACCCCCTTATCGAATGACACAAATTGAACTTTTAGAGTTGAAGGAGCAATTGCAAGATTTATTAGAGAAAGGTTTCATTAGACCTAGCACATCACCATGGGGTGCTCCTGTTTTATATGTTAAAAAGAAATATGGTTCTATGAGACTTTGCATTGATTATAGAGCCTTGAATAACATCACTGTTAAGAACAAATATCCTTTTCCTCATATCGATGATTTGTTTGATCAGCTTCAGGGAGCTCAGTTTTTTTCAAAGATTGACCTGAGATCGGGGTACCATCAGCTGAAGGTAAAGGAGGCAGATATTCCAAAGACCGTGTTCCGTACGAGATATGGCCATTATGAATTTGTAGTAATGCCTTTTGGGCTAACCAATGCACCTGCTGTATTCATGGACTTAATGAATAGAATTTTCCATGAGTTTTTGGATAAGTTTGTGGTGGTTTTCATTGACGATATTTTGGTGTTTTCTAAAAGTAAAGAGGATCATGAAAGACATTTAAGGGTTATCTTGCAAACCTTAAAAGAAAATAAATTGAATGGGAAATTTAAAAAGTGTGAGTTTTGGTTGCAACAAATCTCCTTCCTTGGTCACATTGTTTCTAAAGATGGAATAACTGTTGATCCTGCAAAAACAAAAGTTGTGGAAGAATGTCCAAGACCCACAAATGTAACCGAGATTCGTAGATTCCTTGGTTTGGAGGGCTATTACCGAAGGTTTGTTAGAAATTTTTCACAGTTATCTAGTCCAATGACTAAGATAACTCGGAAGGGTGTTAAGTTTATCTGGACAAAAGAATGTGATGATTGTTTTTAGGAATTGAAAAGAAGATTGGTGAATGCTCCAGTTTTGGCACTACCTTCCAGGAATGGTGAGTTTGTTATATACAGTGATGCTTCATTGAAAGGACTTGTTTGTGTCCTAATTCAGAATGATCAAGTAATTTCTTATGCTTCACGACAGTTGAAAACTCATGAGGTAAATTACCCTACACATGATTTGGAATTAGCTGCTGTTGTTTTTGCTTTAAAAATTTGGAGGCATCATTTGTATGGAGTAAAGTGTGTAATATATACCGATCACAAAAGTTTAAAGTATATATTCACTCAGAAAGAATTTAACATGAGACAAAGGAGATGGCTAGAATTAATCAAGGATTATGATTGTACAATTCATTACCATCCGGGAAAAGCAAATAAAGTGGCTGATGCTTTGAGTCGAAAAAGTAATGCTTCATTAACAATATTGCATTTGGAACGTGATCCTTTGGTTAAGGATTTGATAAACTTTGGCATAGAATTTGTTGGTGCAGGAAGTCCTTCTTTTTTGTTTCAGGTATCAGTGAGATCTTCTCTATTAGATAGAATCAAGCAAGCACAGAAGCAAGACAGTGAGTTGCAGAAAAAGGTAGAGCTGGTTCAGAAAGGTAAGTTGCCTGAATTCAACATTGATAATGATTGTGTTTTGAGATTTTGGAAGTGATTGTGTGTGCCTTGTGATTCACAATTGAAGAGAGAGTTGTTATGTGAAGCTCATAGTTCTCCGTTTTCAGTTCATTCGGGCAGTACTAAGATGTATAGAGATCTGCGGGAGTATTACTGGTGGGATGGAATGAAAAGAGATATTGCTGATTTTACTGTGAAGTGTTTGAATTGTCAGCAGGTTAAAGTAGAGGGGAAGTTACCAAAAGGGATGCTTCAGCCTTTACCAGTTCCAGAGTGGAAATGGGAGAATATATCGATGGACTTTGTTGTTGGATTACCAAAGACATCTCGAGGTAATAATGCAATCTGGGTTATTGTTGATCGCTTGACTAAATCTTCTCATTTCCTTGCTATACGAGATAATTTTTCTCTAGATCAACTTTCCCATTTGTATCTTAAAGAGATAATAAGGTTACATGGAGTTCCTCTCTCTATTTTATCGGATTTTGATCCCAGGTTTACTTCTAACTTTTGGAAAGTCCTTCAGAAGTTGTTGGGTACTGAATTAAATTTTAGTACAGCTTTTCATCCTCAATCAGATGGGCAGTTAGAACGAATAATTCAGACCTTGGAGGATATGCTACAAGCTTTTTCTATAGATTATTAGGGAAGTTGGGACCAACATCTTTCTTTGGTTGAATTTTCATATAATAACAGTTTTCATTCCAGTATACAGATGGCACCATTTCAGGCATTATATGGGAAGCGGTGTCGAACTCCAGCTTTCTGGGATGAAGTGGGTGAAAGGAAGTTGATGGGACTAGAATTGTTAGAAGAGATGGCAGAAAAAGTCCAGCTGATTCAGAAACAGATGAGAACAGCTCAGAGCAGGCAGAAGAGTTATGCGGATAACCGGAGGAAGGATCTATCTTTCGAGGTAGGTGATCATGTTTTTCTCAAGGTTTCTCTTTGGAAAAGTGTGATGAGATTTGGTAAGAAAGGAAAGTTGAGTCCAAGGTTCATTGGACCATAAGAAATTCTGGAGAGAGTTGGATCAGTTGCATACCGAGTGGCTTTACCTCCGAGTTTATCTCAGGTACACAATGTTTTTCACGTTTCGATGTTGAGAAAGTATACGCCAGATCCATCTCATGTTTTGAGTCCAGTGGTAGTTCAGCTGGAAGAGAACCTATATTATGAGGAACAACCGGTCCAGATTCTTGACCACAGGGAGCAAGTGTTATGGAATAAGGTGATTCACCAGGTAAAGGTTTTGTGGAAAAACCACATGATTGAAGAGGCAACATGGGAATCTGAAAATGCAATGAGGGATAAGTACCCCCATTTATTCGATAAGTAAATAAATTGCGGGGACACAATTTTCTAAAGGGGGGAAGGATGTAACATCCCAAGTATGTAATGAATAATAGATATTTGTATCTATGTCTATTAATGATTAAGATAGTGTTTTAGAGGTTTAAAATGAAAATAAATCCCATCTTAAGCATGGAATACACTAATATTTTTAAAAGATTGTTTTACTGCCTTTTGATGGAAAACCATTTTTAAATCTATATTTTGACAATTTTATAAGCTATGTTTGTCAAAATAAACTTATTCTTTATGATTGGGACATCAAAATTTACTTTGTGTGAATTTTTGGTATTTTTCTGACAATGTTCATTTTTTAATGAATAGTGAAAAATACTGCATTTTACATCAAAACTGCTTTTTAATAAAATTTATTTATATGATTAGATTATCTTTTGAATTGGTTTTGAAGTGAAATTAGAATATATTTTTACCATTTTATCCAATGATGTTCATTGGAATCAATTTCACTTTGAAATTAGACTTAAACTGGTGTCAATCTTTTGATACTTATTGTTTTATAAAAACACGCTATTTGCTCTGACAGTGGGAATTAATTATTAAATTAATTAATGTGACTTATATGTTTTGAATTTTGTAAAATAGACTTCATTTTTTAATTCGGAATATCAAATATATCTTAGGGTGAATTTTTGGTAATTTTCTGAAAAACTTCAATTTTTGATGAATAGTGAAACCACTAAGTGGTACTTATAAAAACTGATTTTTCCGTTTAAATGAAATTTTGCCATCATTGTGTTTTGAATTTCAAAAATCTGACATACATGGTTGTCATTAAGAAGTAAAATGTGGTTCAATGGGATTAAAATAATTTTTTGGTGAATAGTAACTTATTAAGTTTTTAATCGCGATTAGTGGTAATTAGTGTAGTTTAAGGTAAAAATAATGCTTTAATAAAATGAGATGAGCTTGACACATGTCCTACCCTCATTGGTTGTGTCATGGCCGACCACGACAAACCATGGGTCAACTTGGGGACCCCATGGATCCACTTTGGTTGGGAAATGACATAAATAACTTTATATTTAATGTAAAAGTAAAAATGACACAAACATAATATGTTTTACGAAAACAATTGTTACATGGGGTTATAAAGATCGGATTTTTGATTATAAATATTCATTGGAAAGCTAAAACGATTTCCTACATCATAGTATTTTTTTATAATTTTTAGACTTTAAATAAATTAAATTATTTATGACATCATGATGATGCAGCGATGACCTCATTATTTAACAATTTAAATAAAATGGAAAGATAATGAAAAATCTAAAACCTACACATAGCCAAAACCAATTGGATGAGAGGATTTAGAAGCCTTATCACCTTATCCTAGAATTATAGAAATTTGGGACCTTTTGAATCCGAAACTCTTTTTAAAATAAAGTAACTTATCTTTACTTTCCAAAAGTGCCCCTCCTCTCCTCTTATAAAAGGCCCCCACCTCTACCTCATTTCACACACTCCTCAAGCCTTTGGCTCGGCCAAACCCGTCCCATTTACTCTCTACACATCCATCTCCTCATCCTAGAGGATTCCCTATGGGCAGAAACCTTTCAAAGGAAGCCTTTAGGCTCAAATCAAAAGGAGTTACACTTTTAAAGGTAATTCATTCTCTCATGTTCATTTGTTTTATTTTGCTTCTCCAACACCCTAAACTCTTTTTATTTACTTCTTTTGTAACAAAACCAGTATCTTCAATATACTAGGATGTTGTTATAATATTTATTTGAGCTACACTCTCATACAACTACATCAAATGGTTAAAGAACATACGGTTTCCGTGGATGGCGAAATTCTGCCTCCCGAAACGATGATTGTTCAATACTCATTTAACACCTTCAAAGGTGGCCATTATGATGTCACTATTTTATATATGATATATAATATGTTTATGTTTTCCTTAATCTTCTGTTTTTTTCCATTTTGGGCATACCTTTATGGTTTCCATTATGGGTAAACACGATATCTTCATTTTAGGAAGTGCGGACTACCGCCCCCTGGAAGTGATTTGATTCGTTAATACCATATGTGGGATGTGTAAAGGATAAAGTTAATGATATTATATATGTTATTATACTGGAATTATAATATACTCTTATATCATTATGATTCCATTCCAGAAAATATGAAATAGAAATGGAAGTAGCGTTCATGCGTACGTACAGCTTACCGTCTCCATGAACGGTGCATTTCATTTCTTACCTCTAAATGTGATGTAATATTATAAATACATGTATATGATGAATATATATGATATATATGTTATCCAAATCATTAATATCATTCTGGATATAACGAACCTTTGACTAAATTAACAACATGTAAGTGTAAGAAGTCTATTTTTTACTTAAGAACCAAATACCGACAAAATGAACATTATTAACTTAAATGATTACATGATGTTCATAACATGGTATAAAAGGAATAATGAACTTAAAAAAAGGTTCATAAGAAAGTAGAGATTAACTCAAGTTTATTATTCAGGAGATTAAAGGACGGTCGGGTCAAGTCGGATACGAGGTATAGGACTTCGTCTCAATCTCCTTTCATTGAGGAATATTTTATTTTATACATAACTTTCTTTTATACGGTGTATAAACTCCTTTGACTTTTACATTTATTCAAAAGGAATCTTTTTTATACGAAGTGTTTACTAAACGACAAAAGGGAATGTTTTTGTCGTACGTATGCGGCAACAACGACTTCTCCGCCGTCGTGACCGTTATTTGAGTTTCGGCTTCCTCTACAAGCCATACCTTCTTTTTAAAAGAAAAATAAATACCATGTTTTACTTTTCTTTTATTTTGGTATTGAAAATGGTTTTCACAATGTTTTTTTGTGTTGTATTGATATCTTTTGATTGAAATGTGTAAATTTTATGTATCCTTTATGCATGTTTTATGTGATACGATTATGTTATGGTTCTTGGGCATTATTATGAAGACGGGTGGTTCCGTGATAATCTAAGGGCGGGTGAGCCCGATATAGCTCTCCAAAGCATTGGGTAACACGAAGGAGTGAAACGTTAAGGTTTCTCCAAAGAGATTTTAGGGAATATACTATGATGGGTATTCCAAACGTAACCAAGAGGGTTACTCCCTACGTAAGAATGTTATGAATGCCTCAAGTTACGTTTATGTCTTAGGATTTCTATGATTTATTCATGATTTGATGAGGTATGTTAAAGTGATTAGGTTTTATGGGTAAAGTATGATCTCATCCTTATGTATATATGTACCCATGTTTCCTTTCCATATTTTTATATCCCTTACTGAGCTTTGTATGCTCATGCCAAGTTTTTTATTGAAATGTTTTTCATAGGTCAAGGGAAAGGTACATGATATGATGATTGTGTCAAGGAAGTGTCAAGAATGAATCCATGTTTTATTTTAAATATGTTTCCATTGATGGGAATGAAGAATACTATCCTTATGTAACCACTTTGTTTATATGTGGAATGTAATGCAAGTTTTATGATCTAATTCTCTAAAACACTAAACCTGAAAAGATCCTCAATGTGTAATCTTGTAATAACTCACGATTAAGTAAGGTTTAAGGCTGGGGCCTTATATCGGTGCTGGGATTGAGCCTCATAGAGTCTTCCTATGTATCCCTGTGGTAGGGAATAAGATACCACATAGTTCATATGGATACAGTTTAACGTCATGCGGGACGGGGTTGAACCGGCATGAAGGGGGTCGGAACGACCAAGTGATGGGCTCGAGCCTCATGAGGCTTCCTACGTACCATGCCTTGACATGGATCAAAGTCCTCATAGTTTGGGAAGGGTTTTGTCAGTGAACCAACAAGAAGGTGAACCTGGTGGTCCACTGGTGGTGGGATTGAACCTTATGGAGGCTTCCTACGTACCATGCCTTGACCTGGATCAAAGACCCTATAGTTCATAATGGACGCCGGTGAACCAGCGTGAAGAAGGACCCTGGTCAAAATGGATGTTTGGCTTGAACCTCATGAGGCTTCCTACGTACCATGCCTTGATATGGATCAAAGTCTTCAAAGTTCGTGTTGAAAAGGGGTTTTTGAACTGACATGAAGGGGTGTCAGAAAAACTGGATGGCGGGGTCACAACGGCTTACCGCTGGATTGGGATGCAGTTTAACGTCATGCGGGACGAGGGCGTGTCGGAGAACCGACATGAATAAGGACCTTGGTCTATTGGGTGGTGGGTTTGAACCTCGTGCAGGCTTCCTACGTACCATTCCTTGACATGGATCAATGTACTCATATTTCAGAAGGGTGTGGGTGTCGGCGAACCGATGTGAAGAAGGACCTTCGTCTGATGGGTGACGGGTCTTGAACCTCAGGGAGGCTTCCTACGTACCATGCCTTGACATGGATAAAATTCCTCGTAGTTCGGGCATGCAGTTTAACATCATGCTAGATGAAGGTTTTGGGACTTACACTTTGAGATGGCCCAGGGTGTGTCTTGGCCGGTGCGGACTCTAAGCCCACGGGAGTCATGCTTGGTGTGAGAAGCAAGAGGTTTCAGGGACCAGACGATCACGTTGTGAAGGGTGCATCCATGGGAATCGAAGAGGGGAGAATTCGTTGGGCGGCCCATGGTGCTGGGACTTAATCCAGGATGGAGGCCCATGTTCCACTATGGAGCAGAAATGGTGGATGGGGCTTAGGCAAGGATGATGCCCGTGTGCCACTATTGATCGGTACTAGTGAATGGGGCATACGTGAGGATGCTGCCTGGGTGCCACTATAGAGCGACAATGGTGAACGAGGCTCAGGCAAGGATGATGCCCGAGTGCCGCTATGGAGCGAAAATGGTGAATGGGGCTTAGGCAAGGATTTTGCCCGTGTGCCGCTCTGAAGCGACACTGGTGAATGGGGCTTAGGCGAGGATGGTGCCCGGGTGCCGCTATGGAGTGACAATGGTGAATGGGGATTAGGTGAGGATGCTGCCTGGGTGCCGCTATGGAGTGGCACTGGTGAACGGGGCTTATGTGAGGATGCTGCCCGGGTGCCGCTATGGAGCGGTAATGGTGAATGGGGTTTACGCGAGGATACTTCTTGGGTGCCGCTATGGAGCATCAATGGTGAATGGTGCTTACGCAAGGATGATGCCCGGGTGCCGCTAAGGGGCGGCACTGGTGAATGGTGCTTATGCGAGGATGCTACCTGGGTGCCACTATGGAATGACACTAGTGAATGGGGCTTACGCGAGGATGCTACTCGGGTGCCACTATGGAGCGGCAATGGTGAACGGGGCTTACGTGAGGATGCTGCCAGGGTGCCGCTATGGAGCGGCAATGGTGAACGGGGCTTACGCGAGGATGTTGCCCTGGTGCCGCTATGGAGCGGAAATGGTGAACGAGACTTACACAAGGATAATACACGGGTGCCGCTGTGGAGCGACAATGATGAACGGGTCTTACGCAAGGATGTTGCCCGGGTGCCGCTATGGAGTGGCAATGGTGAATGGGGCTTAGGAATGGATGTTGCCCGGGTGCCGCTATGGAGCGACACTGGTGAATGGGGCTTAGGCAAGGATGCTGCTCGGGTGTCGCTATGATGCAGAAATGGTGAACGGGGCCTACGCAAGGATGTTGCCCGGTTGTTGCTATGGAGCGGAAAATGTGGATGGGGATTAGGCAAGGATGCTTCCTAGGTGCCGCTATGGACCGGCACTGATGAAAGGGGCTTACGCAAGGATGTTGCCCGGGTGTCGCTATGGAGCGGCAATGGTGATGGGGAATATGCGATGATGTTGTCTGGGTGCCGCTAGGGAGCGACAATTGTCAATGGGGATTATGAAAAGATGCTTCCCAGGTGCCGCTATGGAGCTGCAATGGTGAATGGGGCTTACACAAGGAAGCATCCCGTAATGTCTTCCTCATGTATGGCCATTACAACATCCCAACTCATTGGTGGGTTGAGGAATTTACCTATTCGCCAGTGCACAAGTGGGATAAAACCAAGGGAATTGGAATCAGTCTGAACAAAGGGAGATGAAATGTGTGAATCACATGCCTGACATTTGGAACGTGGTGAGGGTGGCATGATGATGGAGGATGACTGTTGACCATGTTCGAAACACAACATCTGTATCGCGTTAGCCTGAAATGGGGACAAACAAATGAGGGTCGACTGCTGACCATGTTCGGAACACATGACCTGACTCAAAGTGTTGTCCAAAGTCTTCTAGTGTGTTGGACCAAGATGGTAGGTGAGCCGATACGACATGGGACCAGGCCGTTAGGGGGTCCCTCCAGACATGGTAGTGGATGGGGATCTGATTGAAGGTCACGCAAAGCGTGAGGTGGAGTGATTGAATGTTTAAACGGATTCCAAAGCACTTGAAATTACGCCACTGTAATCATGGCATTAGGCAAATTATTCTTGGGGCACAAGGCATCTTTTATATTGAGTAAGAGGCACCTTATGTTTGGAACATAGGGAGAACTACAGTTTATAGTTGTGTTGAGAGGACTATTGGAATCTCATGCTAGGACCACCCGACATCTCTTATTTAGAGTAAGAGGCATCCTTTGTTTGGAACATAGGGAGAACTATAGTTTAGAGTCATGTAGATCGAACTATTGGAATCTTATGCTTGGAGCATAAGGCATCTCTTGTTGGGGGAAAGAGGAATCCTATGTTTGGAACATAGGGAGAACTACAGTTTAGAGTCATGTAGATAGGACTATTGGAATCTTATGCTTGGAGCATAAGGCATATCTTTTTGGGGGAAAGAGGCATCCTATCATTTGTTAGATAGGGATTACTACAATTTAAAGTCACGTGGATAAGACTATTGGGCATCTCATGCTTGGAGCATGATGCATCTCTCATTTTGAGTAAGAGGCATCCTATGTTGATCATATAGGGATTACTACAGTTTAAAGTCATGTAGATAATATTATTGGGAATAAGGTGCCTAAAAATGGTTGGTTTTGGGACATACGCAAGGGCGGACCTTTCTGGTTCAACCTGGCATAGGAGCCCAGTGATGAGGTTTGGATGAGTTACTTGAGGAATGGTTCAACTCAAGGTACTTGGGGAATTGATGATGAGAACATCAACTCATGACATAGGAAATGAACCAAGAGGAATACGTCAACTAAAGGTGTTTCATGGGGTGTGGAGGAGTCTTTCAAATCATGGTATTCCATAGGTGGAAGGTGGCTGCGCATAAGGGCGGAATGGAAAATCCCAACGTCCCGGCCTGAAATGTTCGTGGTGGGACTCTCCATTTTTCAAGGGGGTCTGTGATGGTAGCGAAGGGACCGGCCCGGAGGGTCGGGACCGCAGGCCGATTGGGGGTTCGGGGGCGTAGCCCCCGTGGTATGGAGCAGGGGGTGCAAAGGTAGGAGCCTCACAAAGGATAGGTATTCGCGAAGTAGCTTCGAGGAGCAAAGGTCTCACGGAGCAGAGGTTTCTTGCAGAGTACTCCTAGAGCATGGACTTGCAGAGCAGCATCACGGTGCATTGGCTCGTAGATCATGGACTCGCGGAGCAGCATCGGGGAGCATTGGCTTGCAGAGCATGGACTGGAGGAGCGGCATCACGGAGCATGGGCTCATGGAGCATGGACTCGTAGAGCATCGGCTCACGGAGCATCAACGTGAAGGAAGCTGCTCGCGGAGCATGGCCTCGCGGAGCCGCAAAGCGGAGCTCCGTGGATCGGGAGATCGGCTGCCCAATGGGCGAAGTGGCCATCCAGAGAATGGGGGCGAGCTGAGTATTTATAAGCAAGGGGCGCCATGAAGCAGAGCTCGCATGGCATTAAGATGAAGCTTGCTCCACGGTGGATCGCGAACGTCAAAGGGGTTCGTGGAGCATCCCACCTCTTGTGCTTCGTAGCGGGTCTTCGCGGTGCATCGCAAACATCAAACAGGTTCGCGGTGCTTCCCACCTCATTTCTTCATGGCGGCGCTCCACGATCACGAAGGTGTATTTTCGAATGGGCTTTGCGAACCAGCTTTCAAGACCAACTTCAAATGTCCATAACTTTTAATCTGTAACTCCATTCGGGCCATGCGACCTACCAAATCGAAGCTTGCAAAAAAGTTCTACAATCTTGGATCGTGTATGGAAGCATTTGGAAAATTTCGGGGATGCATTTTCTGGGGTCTACAAAAGTATAAAAAGAATTATAAAAAAATTCAATATAAAATTTATTAAAATGACCAAATTTGATTAATAATAATGTAAATGAATTAATTTTACTTTAAATATATTTTAAAAAAATGGAACGTTGCAGATGCAGTAAAAAAATGTAAGTTTTTAATAAACATTAATATTTTTCACTATTAATTATAAAATTAACATCTTTCAAAAATTCTCAAAACACCATACTAAGATAATTTTGATATAATGATTTAAAAACTGAAGTAAAAGTTTTCAAATAAATTTTATAAATTTGGTAGAAATTAATTTTAAAATAATTTTTCAAAACAAGTTGAAACCTTTTTTTGAGAAAAATAGACTTTTTTTAAGCATAAAAATTACATTATTCTAATACCATTATAAAAAATGGTATAATATGATTGATAAAACCTTTTACTAACTATATATTATATAAATTTCATTAGAATAATTCACCAATAGTGATTAATTTTATTTATTAAGATAAAAACACATTTCATGCCTAAAACCAATTTTTCATAAAAGACATATCTTTTACTTTCAAATGGTTTCTATTTTCATTTATAATAAATTAATTATAAACGAGTTAATTTTATACCATCTTAAACCATATACTTATCATAATTTATTTATTCTTATTAATACTTATATATTAACAACTATTCTATAATGGTCATATTTAAATAATATATTTCATGGGTTATTTAAGTTCAGTGTTATGTGTCATATACACGATCAAATTTAATTTTATTCTTTTAAAATTTAGGTTGTTACATTCTATCCACATTCAATTAACTTTATCTTCACAATTTCAACTTTATCTTGGTAATTAGGAGTCTGACATTTGAAAATACCTTTGTTAAAAACCCAGATCATAATAACGGTGAATAGAATTTCATCTTCGTGAGAGGTAAAGGGAAGCAAGAACGTCATATAATAAGATCCTATAAATCATCAAGGTATTTCCTTGTTTATGTTTTTGTTTAATTCTTATCATTTTGGTTAATGAAATATTTACTAGGGGTATGAGGAGGCTTGGGGGTGTTCTGAGGGCTCATGAGACAAAATAAGGATGATCGGTTTCATCTAATGCATGTTTCATTGTTGTAGAGTTGTTAATAGTAATCGTGCTCCCTAAATTTTCTTTCATAGAGGTGTGTTACATGGTTGAATAAACGATGAAAGGGGAGGTGAAAGAATGTATACATGGAAAAATACATCCACATATTTATAGAATAGTTCATCAAACTACGCAGGCCTCCCAAGAGACCATGAGACATGCCCCCCCCTCTTGGATAGAGGGTGGGGCATGATTGGCACACAGTTGGTGCATGGTTTGGCCAACCATACAGCCAAATAGTGTTCACATTAAAAATTTCAGGGTTTTAGCATTTTTTCCCTTCAGTATTTATGAACCCTTACCTGATTTTCTTCTCCATTTCTCATCCATAAGAAATTGTGACGAAATAAACTCTCCTAAACTTCCCAAGGATCGGTATCCTTCATTTCTAAGACCTTTGGAGATCTGTTGGGTGTAGATCATTTCTCCAGGTTATTCTGAAAATACCCATCCTTATTTTTTCTAGATTAGTAATTTTTTAGTTATTATTCTTCTTATGAGTCACTAAAATCCTCTTTTCCAATGGATCTTAGGTTGGGGATTCGAAGGGTGTTTGAATCCAAATCAAAGGATATGGTTAAGCGAGTGTATGTTTTCAGAATCGAGGTAGGTGATATAAAAGTTATATCTTATAGTCTTGATGTTGGTTTATGACTTTTTGGTTGTGATATTGGTTCTATCTTTTTTTTATTTTTATTCTATATTGAGAAATAATAAATTTAGTGGTTAAATAAAAAATTGAACTCTTTATGATATCTTGTATGATATGTTGAGGTTGACTAGACTATAAAAGGGGCCACTGATGGGGTTTTCCATATTTTTTTATATGGTTTTGGGTAATATAATATGAATTTGAATAATCTATGAGATAAAACTAGTGATATTTATGTTTATCATGTTAACATGGGTTTATGAAATAAAATATATTAGATTTGTTTTACATTATTAACATGAAGTGTGAAATGATATTGATATTAATTGTGTTTAATTGATAAAAAGGAAATATGATGATTTTGGTATAATATTAATGGATAAATAAGTCATGAATTATAACCGGTAAATGTCTTAATGAGTTAAGTCATGAATTATAACTGGTAAATGTCTTAATGAGTTAAGTCATGAAGATGATTTATGTGTTTAACGAACTATTAAATGTGAAGGTTATGTGTATTCAATGAGTATGGTTTTATAGATGGTATATGTGGTAAATTATTAAAGACTAATGTTTACAAGGATTGGTGGTTTGTGTGGGGTATTGGACATGAGGATCTACACCCATGGGTTAGGTTAGACTGAGGCTATAAACCCCAGCCCTTTAATGCATAGATTAGGGAGTAAGACTAAGGATATATACCCCTAATGGTTTCATGTGATAATACTACTTGGACCAAATCTTAAAGGTAAGTGTTTTGGATTATTTTAGGAATTATTTTCCATAGTGATGTAGGGAACATGATTCTTCCCCAAATTAATCATTTATGTGATCAAAATTAGTCAAAATGTATTTGATGAAAATTCTAAACCCATTGAATAAAGGATGAAAGTGTCTAAAGTGAACCTTGTTACCTAATTCCACAATGTTTATTTATTGTTTATCTAATTTTTAATTTTCAAATGAATACAATATCTATTTAGATTTTACATTTTATAGAAAATTTTGGTTGTAGCCTAATGATTTGTACCCATACCATGATCAGGACACCATTCGGTACCTGAGAAAATCTCATGGTTTTAGGTTACGATAAGGGAAAGGGGTATATTCTAGAAGGTTGAGTTCTGTATGAGTCGTGCATATAGGAGGGGGCCAGACATAGTTTTTGGAAACATTTTGGGGATTCTTCACCTTGTTCTTATTTTTGGTTCTCCTTACACTAGGCATCGTAGGACATCACATAATATATTTACTATTTGGTTTTGGGATTTTACCAATTTTGGGGAAATTTTTGACAATGAATGTTTATTAGATATTCTTATTCCTTTATTTCATGTTGTTATCTATTACGTCATTCTCTAATAAAAAGGTTATAGTTACATCACAGAACACATTATAACCTCACTGTTAGTCATAAACCTCTGGCATACAGGTAGCCACACCTGAGGTCGTGTGGAAAAAGGCTTGGGGCACTGTGTATAGTGGCGGTAGAGTTGGGGACGTTATAAAGTGGTATCAAAGTGGCTTTATTTTCTATTATTTTTTTACTATTTGGGGATTCTATATGGGAAATTTGGATGTGTTGAGACCAAGAAAAATATCATGAATGGGAGTATCTAACACATGTATGAGTTGAAACATAAGTACCTCGGTAGGATTGTTGTTCTTGATATGTGCTATTACGGTTGAACGATATTTCACTGTTAGGTGATTCACTTGTTGTGTGGTGTGACCATTTTATTGTATTCTAGATTGTGTCAAAAATTAAACAGGGTTCTTCATAAATGAATCATTTTAGGAACCTAGGTATATATATGAAATGCATCCTGGTATTCATGTATGAGAAATATGTGTGGTATATTAGGGGTCGAATGTTTTATCTTTCCTTGAAATTTGAAAGAAAAAGTGTCCAATAAAGATGATGAAATCAGGTAAATAGGAAGATTTTAATGGACTATTTAATTAATATTACCTCGCAATGAGTCATAAATGGGTAAAAATATGGTATTTTTGATTTGAAGTATATAGAGAGCTGCCTAAACAAGAAATATTTATGTTGTGAAAGTGGAATTGGTTAAAATGGGTGTCTAATGAACGGTTGAGACTATGTGAGTTGGTTTACCAAGGTTGATCATGTCCCATTATAGGGATGATTGAGGGTAGTGATAGAGATGTGATTGATCCATTGGTATAGTTTATCCAAAATGAGTTGTTCATGGCTATTAGGGAGCCTTATTTTGTAAATATAGTTGAATTTTTATGTTACGTGATCTGAGATGTGTGTTTGGAATTGTAGAGAAATTGCATCACGATGAAGTGTACTGACTGGGTTACTAGAGGATATCATCGATATGATCCACTAGTGGTGAAGCAAGAAACCCCATTGGTCTAGGGAAACCTATGGGAAAATCAGTTTCATGATAAATTTTCTCATTATATGCAGATGATAGAATGAGACCCAGAGAGGGTCATGCTGAGTATGTTTGATATGACTAGAGATTTTTATTTGTAGAACTCTCCAATGCTTATCGAAGAGGGTGGAACCAATGTTGCAGAGCTCTGGATAGAGTCAATATAGATGATTCTAGATCACATGGATACTCTTATTGAGAAGAAATTCAAGTGGTAATCTTATATGTTGTGAGGAATGAAGAAGCACTGGTGGGATATCCTGGTTCAGATTCAGTAGGATGGTGGTTTGTTATGGAAATACATCTAGGAATTTCATTTCAGAATATATATATATATATATATGGATACATTGAGATTTGAGATGGTTTTTCAGTTTATGAGGTTGACCTAGGAGACAATGTATGTGGTGTTTTTTTAGCCGCTTCCAAAACATTCAAAGCATTGTCCCAGGATTGGTAGGGGATGTGGCCACTATGAAGATAAATTTCTAGTATTGACTAATACATGAGATCAAGACCTAGGTGAATATATTTTGTTTAAATAGTTTTTTTGAATTATTTTATTAGGTCCTTATTTTAGAAGGAAACATAAATGAGGCTTATAGTTTTGGACATGTGGTCCTAGTTGGATGATTCAGTAGTGAGACTTCCAATAGTAGGTAGTGTATAATTAATTGTTTTCACTAGGGTAGTAGTGTAAGGAGTAGTCAGAGAAGAAGACCGTCCTCTCAGGGTGGTGACCAGGTGTTTTGTTATCAATGTGGAAGACAAGGATACATGCATGGTCAGTTATCACCACCGATAGTTGATAGTCGAGCTTGTTAAAGGATGGGGCATTTGAATATGTTCTATAGGAATCTTTGAAAGATGAGAACGCATGATTTATCATGACCAATTCAATGTTCTAGTAGAGGGTTGGTTGACCCAAACTAGGCAGGTAGTTGGAGTTCTACTAGTTGTGCTTGTTGAGGTGGAAGATGTCATACTCAGGGATGACAGAATCCATATCCATAGGGTAGTTCCACAATAGGAACTCAAATAAGAGCTCATGGTAGAGGGTAAGGTTATCTTCATACAGTTTGGCTAAATCTGGTGGTGGTGAGGCGAGATCATCGACAGTTTGAGGTACAATTCATGTAGCTTCCATGCTTACTATTTCATTTTTGGGTACCAGTGACGTGATTTACATTATATATTCTTTGTTTTTATCATATTGGGACTGGAATTGGAGAATATATATGGGGTTATGTTCATTGATACACCATTAGGGGCATGAGTATAAAATATCTGGCAATTTAAGGATTGTGCCCTTGAGGTTTGTGGGTACTGTTTTCTGTGGGACTTGTTTTTTATCTAAATGCCAGGTTTTGATCTGATATTGGGGATGAATTGGCTAGTGTTGTTCCTAAAATGTATTGACCATTACCTCCTTAGGGTAGATTTCACATCCCTATTGGGAAATACTTATTTTCATTATAGGGAATGTGATATCCATGATGGTCATCCATGGTCAGTTTTTTAGCATTTGGTTGAACTTACAACCCAAGTGGCTTGTCTTATGCATGGTAATAGCTGAGTAGGGTATATTTTTTTACATCCTACGGTGGATCTATTTCAGGATTTTTTCCTATGTAATTATAGGGTCTCCCACCCATGAGAGATGTTGAGTTCATGATAGAGTTGATGTGGGGACAAGAACTAGTTTCTATTCCTCCATATATAATCGCTCAAACAGAGCTGCATGAACTTAAAACTCATTTGAGGGAATTATAGAATAGTTGGTTTATTCATCCATGTAAGTCACCATGTTGATCTCTAGTGTTGTTTTCTAGGAATTTTAATGGGTCTTTGGGGTTTTGTGTCAATTATTAGAAGTTTAATGGTATGACAATGAAGATTTGATATCCTCTTCCATAAATCGATGATCTATTTGACCAACTAAGATGTGCACATGTATTCTTCAATATTAATTTGAGATTAGGGTATCTTCATATGAGGGTGATACCTTTTGATATACTATATAATTATTTCATAATAAGGTTTGTTTATGTGATTTTATTGTGATGTTGTCCGAGTTAACCAACACACTAGCAATTTTTTGGACCAAATGAACTGAATATTTAACATGTACTTAGATTAGTTTGTATTCATCTATTTGGATGAAATATTAGTGTACTTCATGACTCGTGATGATCTTTCCAAATATTATTACATCATCCCGAGTACACTAAAAGGGCACATGTTATATGCCAATATATCTAAGTGTCATTTATGGATTTACAAGTTACATTTCTTGGGTCACATAATCTCTAAATCAGGTGTGTCTATGGACCTAGAGAATGTTCAAGCTACTGTATCTTGAGAGAATCCTAATAATTTTTTCGAAGTCTAGAGTTTTTTGGGTTTGACATGTTATTATCCAAGGATCATCAAAACCTTTTCATATTTGGAAGAACAAATATTGGTCTTGACCAATAAGGGCATCAAATTTTAATAGTCTGGGGAATGTCAAAATGACTTATAGGAGTTAAATAAGAAGTCATCTACCAAATTTATTTTGATCCTACCTGAGCTATGTAATAAGTTTATCTTATTTTATGATGTATTTGGTGTTGATCTTGGGGAAGTGTTGATGCATAATTATTGGATTGTGGGGTATGGTTCATGGTAGTTAAGGACTCATGAATTAAATTACCCTATGTATGATCTTAAATTCTATGTGTTATTTTAGGATATAATTTTTTGATGTTATTACTTGTTGGGGGATTTTTTACTATGTATAACGATCTTAAAATCCTTAATTACATCTTCTCCAAGCATTATTTGAACCTTAGATAGTGAATATGGGAGGAGTACAAGATGTCCTTCAATTTTTGAGATGTTTTATACACTGAGAAATGGAAAAAATGTTTCAAATACTTTGAGTTGAAAGACTCAAATTCAGGCAGTTCAAAAATCCAGTTCTGAGTGGTGGGTGATGGTGCTGTTTTTTGAGTGCATCTGGAGGTGCAGGATGGGATAGGGAAGATGGTCATTTCATCCTTGCATATTGATTCCATGCTTAAACATGAAATCTAAGAGATACAATTTGAGGATCAAGAGTGTTTGGCCTTGAGGGAATTTCTTGGAGGTGGGGATTCACCTTCTGGTTGGACTGATTTGGATGATAGGATCGTTTTTATTTGTTGTCAGGTTTCATGATTACTTGTATGTAGGAAGAGTTGATGCGTGAGTTTCTTTCTTTGAAGTGGATGGTGCATCCTAGTTTAAGAAAAGTTTATCATGATCATTGTAGATAGTATTGGTGGCCAGGGATGAATAAATATGTTACAGATTTCATGAGGAATGCTATAACTATCAGTAGGTGAAGGCTGAGCATCTGTGATCGGGTGGTTTGTTATATCCAATTACCATTCGAGAATGAAAATGTGATGACATGGTGATGGATTGTTTGGTAGATCTTTTGAGGATTCCTTAGAAGAATAATGTGATCTGGGTATTTGTGGATTGATTGACCAAGGTGTCACATTATTTACTGATTCAAGTGACTTACACCATTGAATAGTTCAGAAAGTGGTACATTTAGAAGATATTGAAGTTGCCCAGGGTGATGTGAACAATAGTTTTGGAGTTTGATCCTTGTTTTACTTTGCACATCTAGTAGGGGTTATAGAAATCAATTGATAACCAGGTGTTTTTGAGTATGTATTTCCACTAGAAATTGGATAGGAAATTGGATCCTACTATTCAGGTGATATAGGACATATTGAGGGAATTTGTCTTGAATTTTTTTGGATCATGGTAGAAGAACATGGAGCATGTTGAGTTCATATATATCAATAGTTACAAGGAAACAATTCTGACGGAACTATATGAGGTGCTCTATGGAAGGCCATATAGATTATCATTGTGGTGCATAGAGGGAGGAGGATCATAGTTGTTGGGGCCAAGTATCATGCATTATACATTAGAATAGGTTATGATGATTTAAAAAAATATGGCTACGACTCAAAGTAGGAATAAGTAGTAGGTGGATCAGTTTCAACAACATCATGATTTTATGGTGGGTGATTTTGTGTTCTTATCGATGTCTCTAGGGTTGAGTCACCATTGGATTTGGAAATAGTGTATGTTGGAACCTAGGTATGGGGGGTCATTTATGATAGTGAAGAGAATCAAACTGGTGGAGTTCTGAGTAGATCTTCCACAATTTTATGGTTGTATGAATGATGTTTTTTATTTTTCATAGTTTTGATAGTATCACCCCAACCAATCTTATATGATTTTTGTTAATGATTTTGAGCATGAGGATGATGTGTCCTTCAGAGGGCATCAAGTCCCTTTTGTGGATCATAGTGATCAAGCATAATAGGGAAATATTAAGCCTTTAGTTTGAGTGTTATGGTATCATGGTAATGTTTAGTAGGAGACTTTGGAGAGTGAGATGGATATGAGGGTTCAATGGCCCAATATTTTCACCTTAGAAACTCTCTAATGAATGGTAATATAGCTCGAGGATGCTTCATTACAATGTGGGGAGGTTGTAAGGTCCTAAACATCCTGGAAGTACATCATTATTTATGATTAGGTTTAAGCCTCTCTATTTTATCTAATGAATGATTTACTAGGTGTATAATGAGGATCAGGGGTGTTCTAGGGGCTTGGTATATGAAATAAAAGTGAATGTGGTCATCCTGTGCATATTGAATGGTTGGGACACAATTAGTTGTAACCATATACTATAAACACTCTTTCATAGAGGTGTGGAACCAAATTTATGAAACCATGCAATGGGGGAGGTGAAACTATGAAGACCTTGATAGTTCCAATCCTCACGATTACCAAACTATTTGAAAAACCATGCAAGGCTCTCAGGAGACCATGCAACACGGTCCCCCTCTTGGATAAAGGGCAGAACATGGTTGGGGAATGGTTTTCCAACCGTGTGGCCAAAATGTGAACCCCGTCTAAAATGTGGGTTTTTACAATTTTTCTATATCATGATTTATGATCCCTTTATCCTATTTTATTCCCTATTTATCCTACAGCGGCATGTGGGACAAACCAAACTCTCCTAATATTCCCATGGATTGATTACTTCATTTCTATGTTGTTTAGAGTGTTTTTGGGTGTGGATCAATGATCGAGGTGGCTACAACACTCCTCTTCCTTCATTTTTTAGATTAGGCCTTATGTGGTTGTTATTCATCTTCTAAATCCATTAAACCACTTTTTCCGTTGGATCTTATGTTTTGGCTTCGATGGGTGTTGTAATTTGAATCAAATTCCAATGTTAAGTGAGTGCTCATTTTCAGAATAAAGGTAGGTGGTATACAAGTTAAATACCATATCCTTTATGATGGTTTATGAATTTTTGGTTGTGTTATTGGTTTCTTATTGTTGATATTTGGATTCCATAATGTGAAATGATAAATTGGTTTGTTAAATAATTAATTTAACCCTTCATGATTCCCATGGGATGCATTGAGGTTGGCTAGATTGAGAATGAGGACACCCATGGGGTGTTCCATTTTCATGAACATGTGTTTAGGTATGGGAATTTGAATTTGAATGGTATATGAGATAAAACATGTGATAGTTGTATTTGGTATGTTAACACAAATTTGTGAAAGAAATTCTCTGAGATTTTAGTTTTGTTTATTAACATGAATTGTGAAATGTAATTGATTTCTATATTGTTTAATTTATAATAAGGCATAAGAGGGAATTTTGAATAATATTAATCGGTTAATGATTCATGAATTGTAAATGGTAAATGTTTTAATGAGTTAAGTCATGAATATGATTTATGGATTGAACAAACTATAAAATGTGAATGTTATGTTTATTCAATGAGTATGATTTTTTAAATGGTATATGTGGTAAATGGTTAACGAAGCATGTGTACAAGGATTTTTAGGATGTGTGGGCTATTTTTCCAAAGTATCTTCACCCATGGGTTAGGTTATACAAAGTCTCTAAACCTACACCCCATTAATGCAAGGGATAGGGAGTTAGACTGAGTCTCTATACCCCTAATGGTTGCATATGATGAGACTACCAAGAATGAGGATCTGAGGTATGTGTTATGAATTGTTTTATAAAATGTTTTCCCTAGTGATGTAGAGAACATGATTCTTCCCCTTATGCTTTATTTATGTTACTGGAATTTTCCAAAGTGTATTTGATGAAAATGACTCACCCATAGATTAAACAATGAAAATAGATAAAGTGATCCTTGAAAACTAATGGAATCTCATTTATCTATTTTTTATCTCATTGTTCATTTTCACTTCAATACACTATCTATTTAGATTAGAAAATTTGTAGAAACTATTCCTGGTAACCTACTAAGTTGTACTCACACCCTTCTCGAGCCCCCATTGGGTTCTTGAGATTTTTTCATGGCTACAGTTCAGGACCAGGGAAAGGTCCCTATGTTATAAGGTTGATTTGAGCTTGGGTTGTTCATGGAGTTGGGGACTAGACTTTGTGTTAGGGATCATTTTGTGGATTCTTCATCTTGATCTTATTTTTGGGTTTTCATTACACATGAAATAGTATGACATGATATAGAATATTTACTATTTGTTGTGGGATTGTAACCAGTTTGGGGGAAATGTTTGGTAATTCATGTTTATTTTTTATTATGATTCATTTATTTATTATTGTTATCTATTGTGTCTTGATCTATAAAAGAGGGTATACTCTCTACACATAGTACATTATACCCTCAATGTTAGTCAGTGACCATTGACGTACATGGAGGTGCGCCTAAGTTCATGTGGGGATTTGACTCGGGGAAATTTTTATAGTGGATATTAGGTAGGGGATGTTTCACATATATAAAATCACATAAATATATGTCCAAGTAGGGAAACAATATTTTTGGGTCAAAATATATACATCTATGAAAAAAATAAATAATTATTAAGAGTGATATATATCATTGGTGATAATAATTTGAATGATCGAGAGAAATTTAGTGAATACAAATCCATAAATATATGATGGGTGAAAATACCATTGAATAATAATAATTGAAGGTAATTGTTTTTAAAAAAAATATTTGAATATAATTTTCCTAAAGTTGTGGGATCAATATAGAGAGTGCTGGAAAATATATTTATTTGATATAGTTTTATATCATAAATAATATTTCATCCTCTGGTTGTGATTCGATCAACATCCACTTCATTTCTTACTCTATGAAATGAATATCCAAGATGATTTTGTTATGCCTGAAGCAATAAAATTAACCATTAACATATTATATAATCCACAAAAGAATAAAAAGGTATTTATCCAATATTTGAAAATACAAAAGATGTTTATCATAACATATGGTAATACCCAAAATAAATAAACCTCTATATAAAGGAACAATACATTAATCTACAAAATTAAAAATAAAACCAAGGGTCTGACATGGATAATTTCATAAATAAATAACCCTATATCCCAATTAACATCAATAAACTCAATAATAAAGAATGGTTTAATCTAAATGTTTATCTCATATCCTCCATATTTTACCTCCAAATAAATAATAGAATTCCTTCTAAATAATATTTTATGTTATAAATAATGGTTATATATACATCAACCCAATAAAACTCCTCTCAAAACATCAATAATCACCTCAAAATAAAAAATAATTGTTCTTATAAAATGTTTCACAAAATCAACCAAATATTTATCCATCAAACTATTTGAGTAAAAATAATTTCATGTTAACCAATACATAACATAGTCAAGTGGAATGTGCTCCGCCCTTGTCACATTTCAATTAGGGGTTAAAGCACCAAAACATTACTGTATGGGATGGGTTGTCACACTACATGTGGGTTTTATTTTTTCCAAAACAATATTAATATAATTCCTATAAAATTATAAAATTTAAATAACCCATAATTACTAAAAATTAAAAGATAACTAAACCTATAAATTCAAACTTCTGTCCAAAAAATGTATAGGCAGTCTTCCTCAAATAATTTTTTCACAAAAACCATTACTAATACCAAGGTTTATATTACCATAAATTTATCCAAAAATAATATTGATATTATTTGGTTTCTATCAATTAAAATATAAAAAGGTGGTTTCTAATACATTGAACTTATGATAAACCTTATACTCATAAACCCATGATGGAATCAACAACTCATAAGTTAATATTTGATTAAGAAATATATTATTTCAAAAATGAACACAACATTTAGATGTTTCAATATTCTTATAACCAAAATACCATTGATAAAAATACTTATACAACATAATTATTAGAGCCCAATACACTGATACTTCAACTATTTCAATTTAATTAATGGTATAACATAGGTCCTTCCTTGGTATAGTGGATAACCTTTAAAATAGTTCATTGACTCATATATTTCCTAATATCCCCAAATTGTAGACAACAAAATATAAATGGATCTATATGATGAAATTTATTTCTCTCAATTGAACTTTTCACTTTTCCTTAGAAATTTGTTGCACTATTACCTTCATATACACACATAAAAAAAATCTTTCATTCATTTGATACATTCTCCTAGGTACATAATTATCTATTTATGACATAAAATAAATTGATACTTCTTCCATTCATGGTCTCTATAACCTTATATCTTAGCTAAATCCATAACTATCTTATCTTATTTGTCCGAGAGTTGGTTAAGGTATAGTTTTTTAATCATATATCGGGATAAATTATTAATCATAATCAAAATATATTTTACCATAGTCATCTTACCATTTTATTTCTCGTAATCTCCACATTTTTCATCACATTAAATGTTAACATGATTCCCTTATGTCCAAGTTATTGACTAAGAACATAAATAATAGTGTGGGAAACAATAATTATAGTAGAAGAATATATAATAATTTATAGGATGTTTAAATCAGGACACCATATTTTTAGTCTATGTAAGCTTAATTTTATCTGAGGTCATTCATTTTCATCATCTATTCAAATAATTCATAATGATTTATAATGAAAATGTTAACTAACCTAATATTATCCACCAGGAGTGTCAAAACATGTGTGCAACAAGGCCCATTGTTGTGCACCGGGTAATGATCAAGTCAAATTCCAATGCACCATTTTCTAATTTATTAACCCTATGTAAAATTTTTCCAGATTCACATTCAGTTGTAATAACCAGATAGGGAATTTTTACTAGAAAATACACATAATATCTACCTTACAAAAACTTTAGGATGTTGTCATATACTTAGACATATCCTCAAATTTATTCATCATGCTATAATAAATATTCTATGTTTTTATAAATATAGTTTGAATGGTTTCTACTAAACATTATCTGATACAAACTACAAATATCATGAAACTAGTATCCAAGAGTCAATGGAAACTTTATTACATTTGGGCTAGATACAAGTGATCAAATCCCAAAATATGGAATAGTTTATTAGTCGTGGAAAACTAGATACATACTTGAACCAAACATTACAGTTGAAAATATAAAATACAATATGGTATTTTATTTCCGAATTCTACTATTACCTTTAGTGTATCTCATCATATGAATCATAACCCATTTACTAGAATCTTTGGGAAAGGAAACATAAAAAATGGGTGAGATCATATGCTTAGTAAGGGTATGCGTATATAGGAATCTATCATGAATAAATAAGTCATAATAAAATTGGAAAGGTAAATAAATATAAAGAAATTCCATTTAATCAATAACTTAATCACAAGGAATAATATTTTAGGAGTAAATGATGATCAAATAATTCCATATAAATAATCATATGATCTTGAAAATTATCCATGGATAGCATAAGTAAATAAATAGTCACATGGACATCAATCACTAATATTATAATGAGGGAATACCTAATGTTGGAAATCATAAACATACCATAAAGGCCTTGTTCAGAGGAATCTTACATAAATGGGTAAGGCCTGACTAAATACCCAAACTAGTTTGACTCATGAGACCCATCGATGCATCAAGGGGGAATAGTGGGCCCCGCCCTTCACTTAGTAAGTTTAATGAATTCCTTATACAAAAGTGGAGAAACATAATCATGTTAAAAAATTATTGGAAAACTACCATAATAAATTTTACTAATTTCCCCAATAAATAAACATAATCAAAATAAATATTAATATTTAAAACCATCATACAAAATGTTAATAATTTCCTCAATCAAGTTGAATACTAATAATCCATCCAATGTAATATGGAGAATGGTATCCAAATAGTACATCGACAATCAAAATAATCATAAACCCTTAAGAGAAATAATAGGGAAGATATCATTGCAATATATCCCTAGTGGAATATAAGTAAAAAATTGTTTTCCCCATTTATGAATAAAAATACCCTAAAAATATCATTAAAAACATTCTTGGGTAAAATACCCTTTTATATTTGTAAATTACTTTTAAAAACATAAAATATCAATATTTTTAAGAAAAATGTATTATTTTAAAACAATAATTGAATCTTGAAAAGGGATATTTGGTGAAATTAGTGAGCATGATGGTGGTAAATTCAATCCATGTTGCGTACATTAAGAAAAATATTCCGTTCACATTTTTAGTTTAAATTCCACAAGTACCTCATTAATAAAATGACTAGAAGATTATTTTAAATACATATTGTAAAAAATAAAACAAGGGAAACAATTATTTAATAAATCATTTTGAGGATTTTGAAAAAAATTATTTTTATAAAACATTCATATGGAAGACAAATTATTTTCGATAGAAGAGATAAATGAAGTCATCTTTTATTAAAATAATTTTCTCACTGTTTTAATTACCAATGACTAATAAATGGTACTATTACATAAAACGTTAATGAATAAATTTATTAAAATTTAATAGACTGAATTTAATATAGAAATATCAAACTATTAACCAAAGTTATACTTAAAAATAAACAATCCAGAATAATTATCTGATTGTGAAATAAACTCTTACCACTTTGGTATCTTTTGGATTGTAATCCCCGTGAAATAAATAACTTAAAATGGAAATTTTAAAATAACATGAAGATAAATATATTAATGATATAACATATCCGTGTTTTATCATATAAACCACACAAAATAAATAAGGGGTGAATCTGGAATATAGTAGAAAAAAGTAAAAGTGAGATGAGAAACCCTTACCTGAGGATCGATTTCCCTCATTCATGTTCAAACCTATTGTATATTAAATATTTATTTTTATATAAATAAATTAAAGTATTTTAATTATATATATAATACCATATATTATTTTCTTATAACTTTTTATCACTTTTTTATTAATAATTTCTTATTAAAAACACCATTTTTGTGTGATAATTGCTTCGATTTTCACATGTGTTTTGGTTTAATAGTTTCAGTACTTATAATTTTATCATGCTTCCATCATCTCCAAAATAATTACCATGATATAAATATAATATATATTTATTATATAATAATTTTTAAAAGTATATAAAATTTATAGATATAAAAACGAGTAACACCATTATTGGAGACAGTAGATCGTACATACGCATGAACATTGTTTTCATTTTTTGATGAATGAAAAAAATAATGATAAATTATATGTAAATATTAAATAAATAATTATTAAATAATATATATGATATATATTTATTAAATATATCCTTATTTCAATCAATGTAAAAATAAAATGAAAAACATTTCACATCGCTTCGTGGAGGCAGTAGTCCACACGTACGCACGAGTGATTTTATCATTATAGAACAAATTGGAAGGTAAGAATTTTTATCTAATTTTATAATAAATTAAATTTAATTATTTTATAAATAATATATATATATATATATATATATTAAATACATAATATATCTATACATTAGAGGTGGTTATGGAAAATGAATTACAACAGTTCGTAAGGTTGTGACACGTCGTACACACAATCGATGTTTTAATTTCATATTTGATGGAATAGTATATGGATATAGGTAATTAGATTAACATAATAACAATTAATTATATGGTATATACATTTTTTATTATTTAATAATATTTTATTGTTACAACCCATGATTTTATGATATGTCTTTTTAAAAATTAACATAATCTCTCAGCTTGCTAGTGTTGCACGCAACACCATGTTCAAACGAATGAAGATATATTATTATGTGAAGATTATAACCTAAACCATAAAAATTTATTATATTAATATTACTAAATAAAATATTAAAATTATATTTTATAAACATTTATTAAATAAATTCCTTTACAATCATTAAAAATATACTTCATTTCAATGAAAAATAAATGTTTTCATGAAATTTTTTTTGTTAAATATATTTATATCATAATAAATTATATTTGTAACTATTGATGAATTATTTTAATGATATTTACATATTATAAATTCAATATAATTTTTTAACATTCTTCTAGAGTTTTCACAAGTCATATGATAAAAATAAATCCACTTTTCTACTTAAAAAATATATTTTTATAAAATGTGATTTTCACCAAATTTTGTGCACATATTTTAAAAATAAATTATGAAACATATTTATATATAATCCTATAAAATATATCCCATATTTATATTCATGAGTTTCAATTTGGGTACATATTTAATATTATTTTTGGTCAATATGAAGAGTAACTCTCGAATAATTTATCACCTCAGTAAAGTGTAAAACAATTTAATCTTGGTTAAATATTAGTGATAAGGACATAATATTTAATTTTAATTATTATTTAATTATAGAATTTATACACATATCATAATATAATCACAATTTATATGTTTATTGGAAACTATTCCATTAAAATTACAATTATAATATTTAAATTAAAGAAAGTTAAAAAATGTCACTCTTTTTGTTTTAAAATTCTATTATATTTACACATGGTAAGAAAAGAATGATATGAATGAATATAAATTTTAATTTTGTAAAAATTTAATTATATCCTTGATGATGATTGATTAATAATTTTTATCAATTATATAATTACCTTAAATTCTACCTCAATACTGATACATTATTTATTTATTTAATAAAAAAATAAAATAAATGATATTATGAATATTAAAAGTGATATAATATGATTGATTTGTAGTATTAAAAAACATTTTTATATTTATATACATATTAAATATTTTTAAATGAATTATATTCTAAATAAAACTTTTCATTGATGTATTTGAAGTCAAAGTAAATGAATAATGTCAAGACCGATGTTGATGATAATTTATCAAAATATTATTTTATTAAATCATATAAAACAATTATTGTATTAATAGAGGAAAACACCAGAACATATAGTTTAAAATTTTATCCATTTTCCATTTATGATTCAACATTAACCTTATATGTAAAATTGTAAATCTTTATGATTGAAAATATGTTACCATGGGCAATTTTAAAATATGTTAACTAAGGGGTTAAACCAAAAAATGAGGTTTAAATAACCACAAAAACCTATCCAAATTTTATATTAAAATTATTATTGAACCATATCCAACATATATTTTCAATATCTAGATATTTGGAGGCATATTTGCTTGATTATTACTTTATTATAATTATATATCTTAAGAAATTCCAAAAGTTCCCCTCACATGAATTATAAAAGCACACACATTCCTTCACTTATTTACACCACTTTTAGAAAGTTTTACTACCATGTATGAATCATTAATCTTATAAAAATACTTATTCAGGTTACAGAGTTTCTGGTATCCCTATAATACCAACCTTAAGTTCCATATGAAATGATTTATAAGACTTTCGAAGAATAGGTAATTGTCTTACCCGACCACTTTCAACTTATTTTTTCTTCTAACACTTATAAGTCTATTTATTTTATTATAAAATTATAAATTATGTATAATAAATATATTTAAATTTTATTATGATTATGAAAAAACCTTGACACACCCTCTTTTCTATCAAATGGGAAGTGAAATTATTGTTTGTGCATACACACAGATTACCATCTCCCCGTAGTGATACAATTCATTTCTCATAAACATCTTTTATTGTTGAGTATTATTTTTGTTTTAATATTTATATACGATAAACATTAAATTATCATACCTCTTTAATGATATTATCAAATCTACCTTTATTCATTCAATCCTTTGGGAAATGGCAATGTTTCTCATGTGTATGGGTGGACTACCACCGCAAAGAAGCAATGCAATTTTTTTCATTTCTATTTTTCATGGAAGGTAATGAGGATGATTATTATTAATATATATAGTTTATAATATATAATAATTTTTCTAAAAAGGTTAATTATTTTTTACATTTCTTTTTTCCATTCGTCGAAAAGTGAAAATAATGTTTACGCATATATATAGCTTATCATCCCTATGAACGATTTAATTCATTTTATACATCTAAATTTTATACATTACTATAAATATGTATATAATGAATATATATTATATTTATATCCTCACAAAATTTATTTATATAATGGATTCTTGATTAAAGTAAAACGATTGAAACTACTGAACCAAAACATACATAAAAAATGAAGGTTTGTTTACCTAAACCGATTATTTTTAAAAAATTATTGTAAATAAATGGGTGATAAAATATTATAAGTAAGCCATAAATTGTAATATATATGGGAATGGTTATGGAATATATTTATAATAAGTATTTATTTATTATATAGGATATTTTAAAATTTATAAAGGAATGAGACTGAAGGTTAGTGTTTATTTCACTATCTCATCATTATTCGGTATTTTTTATGTTTAGATCCTTACTTGGGGAATATGTTTCTTCCATATCCATATTTTACTTAAAATATATTAAATAATATTATATTACTCTCTAATATTTTATTAAATACATTTTTACCCATGTCATTATTTTTAAAATATGCTTTGAAAGGAAGATTCATATTATTTTCGGAATGGGGTAATTTTTTTACATTATTACAATAGAGTGAAATGAGTGTTTTGTTTAACTTATACATCATGAATAGATTTTCCTTCCATCATGACTACTCTTTTCTTTGATGGCTCCTTTACATTTTTTATAAGGTTCATTACAAAGAAAATGTTTTCCGTCAATCTTTTTATGTCTTTAAATAAGTGATTTCCATGTGAAAATGGTATTTTATTCCACAATTATATAATAATATTTTTAAATTAATTTTATCTATGTCAATATACTTTGTTAAATTATAGAAACCCTAGTATTTATTACACATTAATTCATGATTTATTACAAAAGAATACACATAATAGACCCCATAATATCGATAACTCTAGTTTCTTTGGGTAATTAGGTATATTACATAAATACTTAAAATAATGGGTACTCAGAAATTATTAAAAAATTCCATACCATGATCATAATTTTCCAGTATTCCAAAAATTTCATGGGATAACCTGCGGACAAACATATGAAATGGGTGAGAAAAAAATCCTAGTAAGGGAATAAAGATATCATAACATAAAATATTATTTCATGTTAGATAATAATAATTTAAATGGAACAGTAATGGGTTATTCTTATAAACACGAACAACAAGGCATGATATATCCCGGTAACATAAAGTAAACCTGGGAAATGTGAAAACAATATTAAACATGACATCATAAACATAGGTCAAGGATAACCCCAAAGACATCATAAAATGGTGGAAATCCCATAATGTATTTTTTTTAATCTCTAATACCATGTGTGATGTATCATGATAATAAAATATTTCCCAATGCGTTGGAGCACTATATAATTATGGGTGCACCTATCTCTTTCATATCATGTACGTGCATAAGTGTACCACATATATCTTGTAATATTTTATAATTTTTCATCAAATTTAATTCCATGATAACGGAGTGTGGAATATATAATTATATTTTCCCAGTCATATAATTATAGTTAGCTCTAATTAAATATACATGATTGGAAATAGTTATGGTATTCAAAATATAAAGGTTTGGCATTGAAAAATCACAGTGAAATTTCATCATCATAATAAGAGTAATTAAATATTTATAAAATGATTAATTGAGAGGTAAAGGGGTATATATTCAATTTTAAATTAAAAATTATAGTAATAGGATTATGTTAACCCATATTATAACATTACAAATTGGAAATAAAAGGTATAAAATGAAGGATATTCTTGAATGGTAAAGAAAAGAGAGAGGTCCCTTACTACATTTTAGCATAATGACAGCTTAGGTAAATGCTATAATGAGAGGGGATAAATGATATCGCATTTTTAGGAATTAAAATTTACAGTATATTGATCTCTATAAATTAATTAAACCTAATAATTTTAGATTAAAAAGTATAATTACTAATAAGGTTCTTTAATTTTAAAAAAGATAGATAGGTCCCTTATCAAATTTTGGAATATTAAAGTCTTAGTTAAATTCTATAATGATTAGAGAATAATGATCTATAACTATTAAGTAATAACTTGGAAAGTAGATGACTATTTATAAAGTCATTAAACATAATAAATTGAGATTCAAAATGATAATTACAAACAAGGTTCTTGACTTGAAAAGAAGAAAGAAATGTCCCTTACCTTGAGTGGGTGATTCCAAAATCTTGGTAGAAGATTCTTGAGATATTTTGGGAACCATGGTAGGACAATAGATAGTGGAGGGAGGATTAAGGACAAGATAAAAGTTTTCTAGTAAAGATTAATGGGATATTGGGTGGGTTTATATAGGAAAAGGGATCATTGTTTTTTATTTTTTCCCTAACATAGGTATTGGACTCTATACAATAAAATAATAAAAACATCAAACCATAACATGGTTTTTAACCATGGTTTTTGCAGAATATGATATGTTTTATTATTTTATAATTCCAAGGTCCTAACTCATTAAAATATTACCCTTGGGTATATGGAAGTGAGTCATGTTTATAAAGAATTAATTTTAAAACATTAAAATATAATAAATGTCTTGTAGGATTAATAAAGGATCTATAAAATTAATAAAATATAATAAAAAGACATGATTTTAATGGATAAACATTTATTTGATCATAGATACCATTTATAGAAATTATTAGAACACATTAGGATCATAAGGATTTCATAATACCCATTGTATATTTATACCATATTTAAATTTTACCTGAAAATTTGATTATCTCATAAAATTAATAAAATTCACTATTGGATAAATTGAATTTATCCAAAAAAATTATATATAAAAAATAATTTTATAAATATGTGAATTTTCACTTTTAAAATATGAATTGAGATTTATTGAGAAATATTTATTTTTTCCAATAATAGGTTTCAAACCTTTATACCAATAACATTTTATTTAATAAAAATTATATAATAATTTAAATTTAATAACAATTATCTAATAATATTATTTTACTAGAATTTAATTTATATATAAAATTTAGGAATTTATCAAAAATTAATTTCTTAAATAAAATTTCTTATTACACAGAAAAATAATACTTTTTTATCTCATAAAAATCTAATTATTTTGAAAATAATTTAATAGTTATTTATAATGAATGAAAAAATATAATCATTGTTTTATTTAAATGAAAATAAAAATATTCATTCTACTGTGTTTACTTTTTTCTATACCTTATTACATTATTTTTACCCTTAATAATCCTATTTAACTTTTACTATGGTAATAAATATTTATTATAGTTAATATTCACATGGTCAAAAATTTACAATGGACTTATTAAATAACTTAATTTATTATTATAAAAAATATGGAAACCATTTTATAAAACATAATTCATATATATGTAGGAAATAAAATTTAAAATAAAACCAACAAGGGCGATGGATTGTGGTTTTTCAAAAAAAAAATGCATTTTTAAGGAGAGGATGATTTTACATTAACTCTATAACTAGTAATATTCACTATACTAATTTCAATTGATAATGATATATATATAATCCATAAATTTAATTTAAATCATTACCAATTAGAGTTTATTTTTAATTAAATAAATAGGAGCAACATTACACATTTTAAAATTGTTTTTTGAAAATTGTATTTTCAATCCTAAAAATAAACCTATTTTATAATCTAGTATAAAGATGATTTAAATGTAATTAATTGGATTAAATATAAATCAATAATTTTTATTTTACTTCTAAATCAAATTAAAATAATAATGGTAATTTTAAATTACTTAATTTATCAAAATAAATAATAGTTTTACAAACAAATTGGCATTTTTCACTATTTAATAAAAAAACAATATTTCTCAAACAATCCAAATATTTCATCCTATGTAAATTTTAATATGATAATATAAAAAATGATATTAGTTTTATAAAATAAATTTTATATTTTTTTTGAAAATATTTTTAATATTTTTCATAAAAAGAAAAAAAAACATTTTTAAAGAAAACGTATTTTGAGTACATTACAAAAAATTGAACAATAAATTATTAAGAATTTATCAATAAATTTATTTTGATTATGATATATATATATATATATATATCCATTAATTATTTAACTCTAATCAAACCCTCTAATTTAGAAGCTAGTGTAAAAAATTCATATTTTAATAATCATATTTTTTTCTGTTCGGTGTTGCGTATTTCATACACTATCAAACATAATTTTCTCTTTTAAAAAACTCAAAGAATTACATTATTCACCCCATTAATAAATGGTGTCCTTGAAATTTGAAATTGATCTTGGTAATAAATTTTTTTACACTGTAAAACATCATTATAGAAAAACCACATTGTGAAAAGGGTTAATAGAACATCCATGAGAAAAGAGAGAAAGGGAAGTACAAAGGTCACATAACTAGATTTCTAAGTAGTAGAAAATTAGTGGGAAGTGAAAATATATACATGGAAGAACAAAATGACCATTAATTGATATAAATTGATAGAGAACATGGTTATAATAATTCTAAAGACCAAAAACCCATAAATCTTAGATGGGTGAAAATACAATAAATTCATAGTGTGACAATATTTTTCACAACTCTTTTTCTGGAGTTAAGGAATGATTTTTACCATCTAGACTAGGAACATAAGGAAATATAATTTCTTTAAATGTAGAATTTCTTCCTTTAATAAATTTACACTCTAATATCATATTTTATCTAAATTATAAGTACTCATGATAAAACAATTTTCCCTGAATGATTGGAATAATCTTATAACTGATCACATAAACCAGCAAAGTATAACAAGTTATTCCTCATATCTTTAGAAAATCCAAAATTGTTATCATAAAGTAATATAATACTAAAAATTAATAAATATTAATAAATTATGTTACAAAATTCATCAATAAAATTCAAAGGTTTAACATATATAATTCCTTAAATAAATACCCATAATTACCAAATAACACCAATAACCTCAACATTGATGAGTGGTTTAACCTAAAAGGTTTCCTCATACCATTTATATTACACATCCAAAAAAATAATATATTTCTTATAAAATAATACATTATATTTAAACTAATGGGTATATATACATCATCTTAATAAAACATCTATTAAAATATCATTAATCACCTCAAAATCAAAAAAAATTGATCATGTAATATTTTCTCAACATATCCTTAATCATGCATAAGTTCTATCACATAAATCTACAAAAATTGGTATCAATAATTTTAAACATAATATTATACTTATACATATCATCCCAAGACTCTTTAGTTGTATACCAACATCAAACACATATTAAGGGTTATCAATCCTTAAATCATGAGTTTTCCAAAATATCACCATATCACTAAATCTATTTTATAGGTTATTGGTACCATTAAACATATTTTTAAAACCCTTAATGAAAAACTACTGTGGAACATTCCTTATATTTTTTTATGATTTTTTATCTATAATTTCGTTGATATACTACTTCTATTACAAAATTATCAAATACTATTACATAAACACATTAATTATTATACTTCAAAGATTTCCATAGTGTAGGTCCTTCTTTATTAGAGTATTCAACCCATGGATTAGGGCATTCAATTAGATAATTTCCATATTATCCACTCATAGTTCATTGAATAATAATGTTTTTCATATGATTTAATTTATTCTCTTCCATTATACTATTCATTTTTTGGAAACTAGCTACCTTATACCATATTTTTCTACACTTCAAACACCATTGAGTTCCATTATATAATTTCCCTTAGTGTCACATTCCACATTTTTTATACAAATATAATTGAATATTATTTTATTTATCACCATTGTAAAATAAATTTTGATGTGATTTCATCATCCTCTAATTTGACATCATTAGACATTAAACTATGTGTTAGTTATTAATTGTAAATTTTATAGTGGTTTGGTATAATCAATAAATATATTACTTTATATCCCATCAAATTAGGTATCTCATTTTGGGATTCATCACATTTCCCATCACATTGGTTGTTGACTTATTTCCTCATATTTCATGCCACTGATTAATATAAATTGAAAAATAGGGATGATTACTTTTAAACTATTAAACAAAAAAACAGGAAACCAAAAACATTAAAGTTATAACTTTTAAATGACACATATTTCCTTAACTTGTGGATTTATATGATTCATTATATTCCATCAATGATCTATTTTATAATATAGACTCTAATGGGAAATTTTTCCCTAAATAATGGTTCAAAAGGATCTTGTGAATTTACTAAAGAATATCCTTTGGAGTTTTAATCCTGATGTGTATCAAGGCCATTTGTCATGCACTAGTTCTCAATAGAGTCAAGCTCAACACTATGTTATTTTTTATCACCCCTATGTATATCTGTGTCAGAACCAAATCCACTAGTATTATCATAAAATGTATGTATTTTCATGGAAATAACTTACTCTATAATTTACCAAAAGTTATGTTTGTTTTCCTCTACATAGTATTATACATAAGTGTTTTTTATAGTTTTATAATCTCAATCCCAAAAAACAAATCGACTTACCTTAGATACCAAGAATGACATCCCAATTCTTTATTACACATTAATTTGTGATTTATTACATAATAATATATATAATTCATCCCTGAAGATCAATTAGTATAGTGTATTTACGGAATTATTTACATTACACAACATCATGAAATTTGGGGTACATTGGAATTATTGAAAACTTATTTAGCATGCTTATAATTATCAATCATTCTTAAAACCACATAGGATAACCTGAGGAAATTTATAAGAAAGGGGTGAGCAATAATTCCCAATAAGGGAATAGACAAAGAATAACATGAAAATTTTATTAAATGTTATAAAATATTTATTTAAATGTAACAAAAAGGTATGAGGATCATAATCTTGAAAAATAAGGCATTATATGTCATGATCATATAACAGAATCATGGAGAATGTGGAAACAACATTAAACATGACATCATAAACAGAGCTAATGGTTATCTGCAAAGACATCATTACATTATGGGAAAATACCATATGTATTAGTTTGACTCTATAACCCCATATGTAATGTCTCAGGTGCCAAAAATATTACCCTGTTCATTTGAACTCTTTATAATTTAAGTTGCACTCATCACTTTCATTTCTTGTTCAAGAAAAGTGTTCCACAAAGATCATTCAATTTAGCATTATATTTCATCACATTTAATTCCTTGATCATGAAGTGTGGAATACATACTTATAATTAATAAATAATATAATTATATGTATGTATTGGTGAATAACCTTTAGTTTAAATATCAATGATATTCTCAATACAAATGTTTTGGATGGAAAAATCACAATAAAATTTTGACCGCATAACATCAGTACATAATGACTCATAAAATGGATAAATAAGATAAAAGGGGGTATCTTATTATCTTTACATAAAAATTAAATAAATAGGTGTGTAGAAAAACATATACCATGATTATTAATTAAAAATAAATTGCATAAAATGAATAAAATGCTAGAATGGAAAATGGAGAGAGAGGTCCCTTACTAAAATTCGACATAGAAACATATTAGGTAAATTCTATAATGTTAGGGGATGCACAATATATCATTTTTAGGAAATAAATTTTAAATTATATGGATATTAATAAAGTTATGAAAACATGACCAATTGATAATAAAAATGAAAATTAAAAATAAATTTCTGGAATTGAAAAGAATAGAGAGAGGCCCCTTACTAAATTTTGTAACAATAACTGCTTAGGTAAATGCTATAATAAGAGGATATAGATGATATCAAATTATTAATAATGAAATTGGATAAAATAGTCATATTTATAAATTCATGAAGACACAACAAATTTATATTCAAAAGGAAAATTTCAAATACGGTAATCAGATTGAAATGAAATGATAAAAGTCCTTATCTTGAGAGGGTGATTCCAAAATATTGGAATAATATCCTTGATATCATGGGGGAATCAGAATATATATAGGGGAGATTAAGTAAATTATCCAAGTATTTTTAGTGAAGTTGAATGAGAGATTTGGTGAGTTTATATAGGAAAATAGAAGGGAGGTATTTATTATTTCCAAAACATAGGTTTTGGACTCTATATAATAAAATAATCAAATCCACCTAACTTACCATGGGTTTTCCCCATGTTTTCTTTTCCAATAGAAATATTTTTAATTAATTTATAAGTCTTAGGTCCTAAATTATTAAAATATTCACCTCAGTGATGTGGAAGTGAGTCATGTTTATAAATAATTAATTTTAAAACCAATAAATATAATATTGTTTTTGGGGGATTCATAAAGGATATATAAAATTAATCAAAAAACATAAAAAAAAAACATTATTTTAAAATGTGAAACATATTTTTTTTCTTGGATACCATTTATAGAATTTATTACCTCACTTTTGGTTCATTATGTTGTTTTGATACACAGCTTATGTTAAAAACATGTTTAATTTTTTTTTGAAAATTTGACAATATCATAAAATTATAATAAATCAATGTTGGATAATTTCAACATAATGATTCCAAAAATAATATTCATTTTATCAGAATAAATTTTTAAATAATTGAATTTCCACTTTTAAAATAATAATTTACATTTATTGAGAAATACTAGTTTTTATCAATAATAGTTTTTGAATGCTTTTAACAATTACATTTTTCATGAAAAAATATATTATCATTTAAATTTAATAGAAATTAATTATTTTATTATTCTATTATTAATTTATTTTCTTATTTTATTAAAATATAATTATTTTTTAAAATTCATTAAGTCATAAAAAAAGAATCTCTTAATTGAAATTTTTTGTTGCCCAAAAATACAATTTGTGTTTTATCATATCAAAAATCTTATTTTTATTAAAATAGTTTATTAATTATTTATAAAGAAAAAAATTATTATTATATTGGAATTAAAATAAAAAAAATTATACTATTAGGGTTAAATTTTTTCTAGGCATTTTTAAATTAATTTCCCCCTTAGTGAAACTGTTTTCCTCTTACTCTGTTACTTAATATTTACTACAGTTGTAATTCATATTGTAAAAACATTAAATTGACCATATTAAATAATATTAATTATGATTATTCCAAATATGGACTAATTTTTTTCATATAAATTCCCATAATTTTAAGAATTTAATTTAAATTAAAACCCTAAATCATGATGGAATGTGGGTTTTCTGAAAAATGTTTTTTCAAGGAAAATAAAATTTTACATTAACTCTATAACTAGTAATGATAAATATATGAATATAAATTAATAATTATAGATATATTATTCAAAAATTTAATTTAAATCATTCCCCATTAGGATTATTTTTAATAAATTAAATAGGATAAATATTATTCATTTTAGTATAGTTTTCAAAAAAATGCATTTTCAAGCCTAAAAATAAACATATTATAAAATCTAGTAAAAAGATGATTTAAAATTTATTAATTAGATTAAACATAAATAAACAATTATTATTTTACTTTTATATAAAATTAAAATAATAATGACACTTTCCAATTACTAAATTTGTCAAAATAAATTTTAGTTTTAAAAAAATTGGGAATTTTCACTATTCACTGGAAAATCAATATTTCTCAAAAAATACCATAACCTTACATCAAGTTAATTTTGATATGATTATATAGAAATTTATTTTAATTTTATCAAATAAAGTTTTTTAATATTCTCAAAAGATATTATAATATCGTTTTCATAAAAGTAAATAAAAAATATTTTTTTAATAAAATATATTTTGAAGCGATAATCAAAAATTGAGTGCTTTTCTACTAAGAATTTATTAGCAAATTTATGTTTAATAGGATATATATATCATAAATTAGATAATATTATTCATGTCACGACTCGTCCTTGGGGCCCGTGTCGTGACTACCCCAAGCCCTCCTTCCATAGGCCAGGGACTGACGACTAGCACCAAAGACGAATCTCTGATAGGAAAGGGAAGTCATTGCCTTTAAACCTGTAACACACATAGGCTGAATGAAGAAATAGAAGCAATGATACTAATATAGGAATGAAAAGTGTGCTAAAAGTAAGTGGGCCAGTATACAAACCCAACTGAACAACAAGTACAAGTACAAGTAAAAAGGGGAAACAACTCCTAGATCGTCCACCGGGGAATCCTACCAGAAGGGTAGGTACAAAACTAGAACAACTCATCCCTATGGTACATCCCATCTAGTCCAGCTCTGTGTAGCCTCCCGTCCATCACTCTCACCCTCGATCACTGCTGACTATCGTCTACAGGGAACACAACAAGGTGCAGGCGAAGCATGTGCAGGGGTGAGTATAATAATACTCAGTAGGGGACCCCGAGACCCTCGAAGGTCTCCCTGAATCCACTAAGGATAAACCAAAAAATAAAGATACAATCACAATGTTTCAACTATCCCTACTTAGGTATATTCCCATACATATACCTAAGTTACCAATCACAGTCCGGCTCCAACTCTTGAGCCCAAGCACAACCCATTCCACAAGGGAAGTAAAGTCAATCATCTTGAAGATAACAACTAAAAGACAAGACTCAGCTCAAATAGGTATACAACTCATTTAGAGGGGTGAAGATAATTAGATGTAGTCTCTGAATAATCTCCTCTATCAAACCCACGTAGAATCCTAGAATAAAATCACTGTTGCCAAACCCACGTAGGATCCTAGTACAGAAGTCATCACTGTCAAATCCATGAAGGATCTTGGTCTAGTAGTCATCTATGTCAAATCCATGGAGGATCCTGGCACAGAAATCATCTATGTCGAACCCACGGAGGATCCTAGTACAGTATCGTCTTTGTCGAACCCACGGAGGATCATGTCATCTCGGTCGCAGCCAGCCCTAGGTATCCCGCACACAGCACACTCGATTTCGAGAGGGTCCACTCCTCGAGCCATGTTTCAATACATCAACTTCCACGAATACTTGATTTGATGTATCCCATAGTTTCGTCTCATCATAAGGAACCCAACGTGACATACAGTGCGTTAATTGGACGCCCGATTTGTGAGTTATTGGTGTTTCCGTTCCAAAGGCCCAGTTGGTTTTTAGTCTCAAACCAACCCGACCATACCCCAACTCTGTCCGGACATCAAGTGGAATATTCCAAAAGAATAACCTCGCTCCAAGAATTCCATCGTCGTCAACGGTTCGTCGATCGGACACCCGTAACCCAAGATGCAGGCTAAAAGGTGTAATTGGCCAAAGCAGGTCCGAGTCCGGTCTGACCCAGTGGGACCGACCCGGACCATCCCAGTCCGAACCGGGGTCTGACCCGGTCCGTGGGTGCGGCCCAACCCGAGTGGTCATCCCGACCCGAGTGGGCGACCCGATCCAAGGAAGCGGCATGACCCAAAGGGGCGGTCCGGCCAGAAGGCACGACCTGACATGTGGGCGGCCCGGCCCGTAGCGGCCATGATGAAGGGTGGCCCGGCCGTGGCTGCCCGGCCGAAGGACAGACCGGCCATGGTGGCCCAGCTGGCCACGGGTGGGAGGGGGTGTCTTGCCCTCCCCCCCCGGGTTTTTGAATGGAACCGGCGCATCGCGCCAGTTCAGGAGCCGCGAGACCAGGGTGGTCCTGCTTGTCCGGCTCCACGGCGACCGGTAACAACCGCACCTCCACCGTGGCATGAAGGTGATGCGCTCATGATTCTCTCCACGTGGCATGACGACGCCACGCTTCTTCATCCACCATGACCCAGTTTAGCTATGGTTCCTCTCTGGCATGGTGTGACGGCACTACGCCCCTTCGACACCATAGTGGCCCACCTAGCCATGGCTCAGTTTCTCTGCGTGGCATAACGGTGTCGTGCCCTTACGGCGACCCGGTGGCCTTGCTCCGCCAGATCCTTTTTGCGGTCCACCTCTGTCATCCTCAAACTAGAAAAAACAAAGGGAGGGGGGGTGGACCATGTTCATGCAGTATGAACCCTCCTTGTTACGGTGCTATCATTTGGTTTCTAAACATTAAATTCAACGACGATGGATGGGTATAAAAATAACACAAAACCCCTACCTTGATTCGATGATTGTTCATTGATGACGGCGTTGTTTCATTGACGTCAGGGAGTGTCCGAGGAAGAAGAGTCATCAGCATTCTTCGTAGGTGACTCTTTCTCTTTTAGCTTGGTTGAAGATCGTGGACGGTGTTCATCGTTCTTCGAAGATGAGGTGTGTTCTTTGTTGGGAGGATGAAATCCTCCCAAAGATTCTCCAAAGCACTGCAAGGATTTTTCCAACACAAAAATAAAAGAATATGATCTCTTATTTTAATTTTGGCATAATGAATTCAGAAGAATTCAAATCACTTCAAATAATTTATTATTCCATTTATTAATTTGGGGTTTGCCACACTTATGAAGAAACGTGAAGGGGCTCCACAATAAATTGGGAGTTACAAGGGTTAAAGGGGGGTTAAGGGGGTTCGATTCTCAGGTTGGCCCCACCACATAATATACTCCCAATGTAGGTTATTCATGGGTGGGACCCACCTCCAACGTCCCCTTGTAGGATTAAACCGCCCCAAAATAAAAATATGTTACACATATATTAATTTAATTTATTTAGAAAACCACCAAAATTAACTTCCGCTCTTGTTAGAATGAAACTGCAGTAAAGGTCGCCTTAAGAGAATACCGGTTCTGCGAGTTCAACGGTGCCCTCATATTTCAATTCCGAGCACTGGTTCAAAAGATAACAAATCCTGCTCGTATGTTTACTAAACGTACCAAAACAAAACATCAGAAATTGATTCCGGGAACACCGGGCCTCGAAATCAAGGACCGTCAGAAACTGAGGACTCTTAAAATTCCCATGTATTTAAAAACAATACACTGAAATTCAACTTCATTAAATTCTCCCCACATTATGGTTTTACGTCCCTGTAAGCTACAAGACACACTAAGGAAACAAATGGGGGTACTGAGCATGCATTTGAGCCTCCCGCTCCCATGTGCTCTCCTGGAGGTTACCATGTTTCCAGTGAACGTGCACCATAGGTATCGACCGTCCACGCAGGACCCACTCATTTTGATCCTCAATCTCTACTTGAACCTCTGTTAATGTCTCCATGTCATCGATGTCTAGCTCCCCATGGTCGATGATGTGAGACGGGTCGTGCACGTATCTCCTCAGCTGAGATACGTGGAAGATGTCGTGCATCTAGTGAAACTGAGGTAGAGATCCAAGCAGTTAGCCACCTCGCCTACCCTGCTAAGGACTTGGAAAGGTCCTATGAATCACAGATATAACTTGTCACCTCGGCCAAATCTCCATCGACCTCGTCGAGGTGAGACCCATAGAAAGATGTGGTCGCTATCCTCGAACTCCAATGGGATTCGTCCCCTATAATCATAAGAATTATTCCTGCTCCGTGTAGTCTTCATCCACTCATGGATGATCTGCATCTTTTCCATCATAGCCTGCACCATCTCTAGTCCCATAAAAGCTCACTCCCCTTGGTCAGTCCAGTGTAGAGGCGATCTGCATGGTCGACCATAATGTGCCTCGAAAGGTTCCATCCCGATGGTGGAGTGGTAGCTATTGTTATATGCAAACTCTACCAAGGGTAAATGGTCCTCCCAGCTGCGAACGAAGTCGAGGATGCATGCGTGGAGCATGTCCTAGAGAGTATGAGTGGTCCTCTCTGTCTAACCATCCATCTGAGGATGAAAGGCGGTGCTCAAGAGAAGCTACATCCCGAAAGCCTCCTGCAACCCATTCCATAGTCGGCAAGTGAAATGAGAACATCTATCGAAGACGATCTTCGATGGAACACCATGAAGCCGTACGATCTCCTTTATGTAGAGGTGTCCAAAGCTCTCTACTAAGCCCTGCTCTCTGATCGGTATGAAGCGGGACAACATGGTGAGTGGGTCTATGATTACCCAGATAGAGTATTGTCCTCTGGATGTACGTGGAAGTCTCGTCAAGAAATCCATTGATATCCTGTCCCACATCCACTCTGGGACCTCTAAGGGATGAACTAATCCCGATAGAACCTGGTGATCTGCCTTCAATTGCTGACAAGTAAGGCATCATGAGACAAACTATGCTACTACCTTCTTCATACCTGGCCACCAGTGCTGTCCCCAGAGGTCCTGATACATATTCACCACTCCTGGATGTACCGCTAAAGGAGATGTGTGGATCTCCCTCAACACTTCCTCCTGAAGTGCAACTGGTACCATGGTACATCCAATGAAGAGAATGATGTGATCCCCACCTTAAAAAAATCTATCAGGTTCCTGACCTGTGGATATATGAGCACGTTGAGCCTCGCAGTCAACATCACCACGTTGCGCCTCCGTTACTCTCTGAAGAAGTGGAGGAGTGACTGTGAGAGACTGTAGAAAGTCTTCTCCATCTCCATCCAAAATGAATATCTACAATGCGGCCAGTGGCTCTATCACCTCTTCTAGCAGTTGAATGCCTGATCTCATGCATAGATCATCTGCTACAACATTCCCCTTCCCGGGAGTATAGACTATCTTGAAGTCATAGTCCTGGAGGAACTCGAGCCATCGTCGCTATCTCAGGTTCAGGTCCTTCTACGAGAAGATGTACCCGAGACTCTGGTGGTCAAAGTATACTGTAAAACGTTCAGCCATAAGATAGTGCTACAAGATTTTCAAGGTGAAGACCACTGCTGGTAACTCTAGGTCATGGGTAGCGTAGTTTTCCACATGCTTTCTCAACTGATGAGAACCATACGTGATCACTACTAGCTCCTGCATCAGGACACACCTGAGTCTGGTCCCTGATGTGTTGTAGTAAACTATGTACCCAACGCCCTCCTCTGGAAGCCTCAAGATGGGGAACTAGTCAACCTCTGCCTCATCTTCTAAAAGCTCTGCTGGCATCTCTCTAATCACACCAAGGGTTACCCACTCTTCATCAATGCTGAAAGAGGCGTTGAAACTCTAGGGAAGTCTGGCACAAATCTCTGATAGTACCCAGCCAGTCCCAGAAAACTCCGTACCTCCGTCACACTCCTAGGTGGCTCCCAAGCAAGTACTACCTTGATCTTCACTGGATCCACTACAATTCTAGCCTCTGAGATGATGTGTCCCAAGAATTGAACCTCTTTAATCCAAAAATAGAACTTCGAGAGCTTACCATAAAGCTAGTGCTCTTGAATTGTGTCCAGTACTACCCAAAAATGGTAGGCATGCTCCTCCACAGTAGTCGAGTAGATCAGTATGTCATCGATGAAGACTACGATAAAGCGATCGAGGTAAGGCTGGAAGATCCTATTCATGAGACTCATGAACACTGCTGGAGCATTGGTTATGCCAATGGGCATAACCAAGACCTCTTAGTGGTCATACCGACATCTGAAGGTTGTCTTCTGCACATCCTTGTCTCGAACTCTGAGCTGGTGATAGCTTGACCTAAGGTCTATCTTCTAGAACCATCGTGCTCCCTTGAGTTGATCAAAGAAATTTTCAATCCTTTAGAGTGGGTACTTTTTCATCAAGGTCACCTGGTTCAGGCGATGGTAGTCAACACACAGTCACAAGATCCCATCCTCCTTCTTGGAGAACAAAATCATAGATGCCCAGGGTGAAACATTGGGTCGGATAAATCCCTTCCCCTACAAGTCCTCTAGCTGTACCCACAGGTCACGAAGCTCAGCGGGAGCCATCCGATATGCTGGAGTAGATATCAGTGTCGTCCCGGGTTACAGGTCAATGTAGAAGTCCACCTCTCTGCGAGGTGGTAGTCTTGGAACATCGTCAGGGAAAACATCCATGTACTGAACCACCACAACATGAAAACTCGGACACTGCACATCAACCAGTCCGAGGATAATACTATCAAACTGATGAGTGATAGGCTGCCCTCTCTCTGTGTAAGTCCATCCTGCGCTGAAAATGCTCCCTTCTCATAGGTGAAGGTAATATTCATCCCATCCTCATGGACACACCGCAATTTCTGCCTAATACAATCAATCTAAGCATGAACTGTGGATAACCAGTCCATACCCATGATGATGTCATAAGGCCTCGATACCGCTACAAGGAGATCCTAGCTGAAGCACTCACCTCCTAGTGTAAGCTCACACTGCCGGAACTAGTGCGTAATCATCTATTCTTCTCCTGTATGAGATTCTAGTCATAAGGATCGAGCCAACGGCTCTGTCAGAATCTCTGAGATCCAAAAAATGGCAGAGGCAATAAAATAATGACTCACACCAGTGTATATAAGTACTGCAGCAAGGGTGGAGTAGACATAGATAGTACCTCAAATCATCTCAGGTGCGCCCTGGTCATAGTCCTTGACTGCCTGGAGCAGAGCTCTCCCCTGTCTTCCAGCTCCCTGTGGTCAGGGTGTACCTCCTGGTGTTGGTGTTAGTAGGGCCTTGAAACGTCGTCCACCACCTGCTCCTCAGCCAACTCCTCTTCCACATCCGCCTGCTCCTGACGGACCACCACAATCGAACCTCTGCCTCTACCTGGGAGGTACCTCTACTGTCTGATACTCATTTTCATGGAGGGTCTGGCAGTCATGAGCCATGTCACCCTGCCCGCCGCATGCAAAGCACTACCTAATCTTCGTATGGCTGGCTCTGTCACACATGCCCCGCACAACCGAACATGTATCCTCGGGTCTCCCACCTAATGGTCTGGTCCGCTTGGACCTCTGTGACATCTGTCTACTGCCGGCAACAGAAGACTCCGCTATGTGTCACCTTGTGGTGGGTCTCACTACTGGTGACTACTCAGCTAGAAACCTCTACACAAGAAGGTCTCTCTCCAGTACCCCCACCTATGTCAGGATACTGAGGGAGATCATCGAAGACACAATCTCATGTCTAAGTCCCTTCTCAAAAGTTCAAGCCCTGAAGAATGGGTCTCGCACCATATTTGTGGAGTAGCATGAGAGGTCGGTTAACCTCACTGAGTACGGAGCTACTGTAATGCTGTCCTACTACAGATGAAGTAACTCTTGAATCCACACTGCATGAAGGTTGGCTGGAGCAATCTCTGTCCGGAATAGACTCTCGTAGTCTGCCAAGAGTAATGATGCCACGTTATGAACCTAGAGCATCAGGCTCCACCATCTGCCTCCTGCTTCATGTAGGAAACTCGCAGAAAATATGACCATGAGGTCGGCTGGGGTCCCTACCAATCTAAAAACTCTCACGGCAGCCTCCATCCAATCCTCAGCTGCCTGTGGGTCTATCTCTCCCCAGAACCTGGGCAGCCTCTGGCGTTGGAACTCATGCAACGCACTCTGTCAGTGTGCACTCTCTATTGCAGGAGATAGTGGTATCGGTGGCCCATCGGGTAGTGGTACTACTGATACCTCCTCTATGATGGGGCCCTACACTGAGGCCGTGTCGCTCGATGGGATACCATCTCGTATGAAACTTGGAAACCTAGCTGGCTACCTTCATGGGGCCATCCTGAAATGATATAGGTTCACCACGGTTAAAACATTATACCAGGTGAGCTGATACAAAGTATTCATGAATAAAAATTTTAAAAGGAAACACACACGCAATCAGTGTTTTCGTGCACTGAGTCGGAAATTAGAAGTCAGAGTTCTAGTGTATGGATACGTTGGCCGCTGCACCAACACCGGTTTCCCTAAACTAATAACCACACCCAAAACACTTAACACTATTTCTATTAAAAGAATCAGAGTCCTAGGATCTGTGGTAGAAATGACTCCTCTGATACCAATTTGTCACAACCCGTCCTCGGGGACCGTACCGTGACTACCCCAAGCCCGCCTTCCATAGTCCAGGGGCTAGCGACTAGCACCAAATGTGAATCCCTGATAAGAAAGGGAAGGTATTTCCTTTAAACCTGTAACACACAAAGATTGAACGCAAGAAATAGTATAAACAAGTACTAATATAGAGAAGGAAAGTCTGTTGAAAGTATGTGGGCCAGTATACAAACCCAACTGAACTACAAGTACAAGTACAAGAAAAAAGAGAAAACATCTCCCAGATCGTCCAACAAGGAATTATACTTGAAAGGTAGGTATAGAACTCGAAAAACTCGTCCCTACAATATTTCCTATCTAGTCCAGCTCTGAGCAGCCTCCTGGCCGTCACTCTTAGCCTCGATCACTGCTGACTATCGTCTGCACAGAACACAACAAGGTGCGGGTGAATCCTGTGCAGGAGTGAGTATAAAAATACTAAGTAGGGGACCCCAAGACCCCTGAAGGTCTCCCAGAATCCACAAAGGGTAAAACAACGAAGAAAGATACAATCACAAATTATCAACCATCCCTACTTAGGTATATTCCCATACATATACCTAAGTTACCAATCACATTCCGACTCCAACTCTCGAGCCCAAGCACAACCCAGTCCACAAAAGAAGTAAATTCAATAATCTTGATAATAACAACTGAAAGAAAAGACTCAGCTCACACAGGTATTCAAAAAATTTATAGGGGTGAATATGATTAGATGGAGCCTTTGAATCATCTCTTCTGTCGATCCCATGTAGGATCCTGGAACAAAATCAGCACTGTCGAACCCATGAAGGATCCTGGTACAGAAGTCATCACTGTCAAACCCATGGAGGATCCTGGTCTATTAGTCATCATTTTCGATCCCACAGAGTATCCCAGTACAGAAGTCATCACTGTCTAACTGATGGAGGATCTTGGTATAGTATCGTCGTTGTCTAACCCACAGAGGATCCTATCATCTCGGCCGCAACCAGCCCTAGGGTTCCCACACACAGCATGCTCGATTCCAGGGGGGTCCAATCCTAAATCCATGTTTCAATACATCAACTACCAAGAAGACTTGATTTCATGTATCCCGTAGTTCCATCTCATCATAAGTAACCCAACGCAACAGACGGTGCGTCAATCGGACGCCCGGTTCATGAGTTATTGGCGTTTTCGTTCCACGGGACCTGTTGGTTTTTATGATCAAACCAACCAGAATGTACCCCAACTACATCCGAACCACAATTGGATTATTCAAAAAGAATCTTCTCGCTCCAAGAATTTCATCGCCGTAGATGGTTCGTCGATCGGACACCCGTATCCCAAGATGCGGGCTAAAAGGTGTAATTGGCCATATCGGGTCTGGATCCAGTCCGACCCAGTCGGACCGACCCCGCCTGACCTGGTCTGAACCGGGGTCTGACCCGGTCTGCGAGTGCGGCCCGAACTGAGTGGCCGGCCCGGCCCGATTGGGTGGCCCGATCCATGGAAGCAGCTCGACCCAAAGGGGCGATCCGGCCCGAAGGCGTGGTCCGGGCTGAGGGCGGCCCTACCCGTGGCGGCCCGGCCGAAGGGTGGCCCAACCCATAGCAGCCCAACTGGCGACACATTGGAGGGGTCCCCCCTACTAGTTTTTTGAATGGAACCAGCGCATTGCGCCGGTTCAAGAGCCGTGGGACCCAGGTGGTCTTGATTTTCCGGTTTCACGGCCACCGGCCCGGTCGGCCGCCCCCGCACCACCACCGCAGCAGGATGACACCATGGCTCTACTGCACTCCACGCAGCACGATGGTGCCGCGCCACCACCGCTGCAACCCAACCTGGCCGCAGCCTTTGGCTCCACTGTACGGCATAACGACAAAACGCTTCTTCTTCCTTCGCGGCCCAGTTTGGCCTCGATTCCTCTTCAGCACGGTGCGACGACACATCGCCCCTTCAGCACCGCCGGAGCTTGGTTTCTCTGCATGGCATGGTGGTGACACACCCTTTTGGTGACCTGGTGGCCTTGCACTTTCGGCTCTTTTTTGATGTCCAGATCCTTCATCATCAAACGGGAACAAACAAAGGGGAGGGCCGGACCGTGTTCATGTGGTCTGAACCCTCCTTGTTACGGTGCTATCATTTGGTTTCCAAATTATAAATTCAACGATGAAGGATGGGTATAAAAACAACACAAAACCCCTAAATTGATTCAAAAATTGTTCGTTGATGACGGTTTCATTTCGTTGATGTCAGGGAGTGTCCGAAGAAGAAGCGTCGTCGACGTTCTTCATGGGCGGCTCCCTCTATTTCAGCTTGGTCGAAGATCATGGACGTTGTTCGTTATTCTTCAGAGATGAGGAGCGTTCTTCGTTGGGAGGAGGATATTCTCCCAAAGATTCTCCAAATCTCTCCAAGGATTATGCCAACACCAAAATAAATGAATATAAACTCTTATTTTAAAGTTGGCATAATGAATTCAGAAGAATTCAAATCACTTCAAAATAATTAATTGTGCCATTAATTAATTTGTGGTTTGGCACACTTATGAATAAAGGTGAAGAGGCTCCATAATAAATTGGGAATTCCAAGGGTTAAAGGGGGTGGGGGGGTGGGGTTAAGGGGGTTTCCTGCTCTTGTGGTCCCCAACACATAATATCCTCCCAAGGGAGGTTATGCGCAGGTGGACCCAACCTCCAACCTCCCCTTTGAGGATTAAAGCACCATGAAATAAAAAAATGTTACACATATTTTTATTTAATTTATTTAGAAACCCCCCAAAATTAACTTCTTCTCTTGCTAGAATGAAACTGTGGTAAAGGTATCATAAAGAGAATACTAGCGCTGTGAGTTCAACGGTGCCCTCATTTTTCAATTCCGAGCACCGGTTCAAAAGATATAAAATCTCTCTCATACGTTTACTGAACATACCTGAACAAAATTTCAAAAATTGATTCTAGGCACACCAGGCCTTGGAATCAAGCGCTGTTAGAAACTGTGGACTCATAAAAATCCCATGTATTTAAAATAATTCCACGGAAATTCCAGGTCTTTACAATTCAATCCTCAAATTGTAATGGCTTGGTTATAATATTCGTATTTTAATAATCGTTGTGTGTTTGGGTTTGGTGTTGCATATTGAATATTAAATCAAACATAATTTTCTCTTCTAAAAAAACAAGGAGTTACATAAATATTATTCTTTAATAATTTTATTCTATAATGATACAATCTAACATATTTTATAGAATTTTCTAGGATCATTTCAATTGGGAATGTACAATTTTGAAATCATTCACCATATTACTCTGGATAATTTATGATTATTAATTGGGGTAATTATTAATATTTCATATTCTAGTTTTGATATGAATATTTATTTTTATTATGTTTCACCCCTTCTATATAAGAAAAACATGTCACTACCCAACCCACTAGTGCTTGGATGGTTAGTGGAAGGCCAAGCCCTCATACCATAAGTCCGACTATAATATGTTAATGACTAGCGACAAGAACCAAGAAGGTATAATGTAAATGTGGGGAATTTTTCTAATATACTTTTATGAATGAACCCAATTGTCTCTAAGAAAAAGGTAAGTGTAATGTAATTAAAAGACAATAACAACCAGAGTACAACTATTCATGCAAAAAATAGTAGAAAAACTGCAACAAATTATGATAGTACAAAGAAAAATGAAAGTGAAAAAAATTACTGCCTAGCAAGAAAATATGTATAAACCTGACAAAAACTTGATGAATGGAAAAATTAGAGAGCCCAGATCATGATCTCCATGTTTGACCACCGTATGTGGTTAGTTCTCCTGTGCATCCCTATGCTCTACCAAATTCAACATCAATCTTTCCATCATCTTTATAAGACATGACATATGTGGGAAAATCCCATGAAATGATAATTATATACATACACAGTATGAATCCCCAAAAACCAAAGAGGGAGAAATAAAAAAGAGATAAAACGTGTCAACTCATCCAAATAAAGTCATGTCAATCATAAATTTTGACAATAACTAGAGACAGACATATATACTCAATAAGTAGAGAAACAAATAGAGGAAGGGGATATTCATATCCCTAACCCAGTTAAGAATGATGACTCTACCTGTACCTCCAAAGTCCCATCCTTGATTCCCATCATCATTTGTGTTTTTTAAGAAAATCATGTGGAAAAACATCACCTCACCACTTCTCTACAACCCAAGGGGGGAACAAACAGCAATAGAGGACCCACAACATAGAATGATAAATGGGTTTCACTAAATAAATAGAGGAAGCACCGCCTAGAATGATAGGGGATTATACTGAGTATATGGATATATGACTTCTGCACTGGTGTATCAAGGGGTTCCACTCAAGGCTTGGAGGACCTACGCCCTAACATGATAGAGGGTTCCACACGATAAGTAATGATATATGAATCATGCACTATTGAATCAATGGGGTTAGACTCTAAGTGTGGAGGACCGAGGACCTAATGTCATAGGGGGTTCATGTTAGATGGTAGATGACCCACACATATTTCCATAGGATGTAATAATCAACCAGTGATAATAATAGGGGGAACTAACACATTGGTGTGATAGGGGTTTCCAGCCCCAATCACTCTCTAATGATCTTTCATAGTCATTAATACAGGTCTTGTGTTTCTTGAAGAAGCATAATTCTCTTAAAACCTCATGAAATATCAGGAAATCCACTATAAAGGCTACAATCATGTTCTAAGTAGAAACCTTCTTAGGAAATGATACTCTAAGGAATAAATATAAGTCCACTAGATAGAGATAAGTACGGTTGAGGTCTCAGAGAAAAGTACACAACATGTACTTGGGGTGACATGTTCTGTGACATCACCCAGCCTACTGGTTGTATAATCTCCATCACATGGCATGGCTAGACAGGTAGTACTAAATGATGTGTAAGTGTACTACATGGTGTTTCTCAACCACCTTAGTCCCACTAATGTTCTCATGGTCACACTAATTTACTTCAGGCAATACCTTTGTATCTAGTCATGTAATTGGCCTTGTACCTAGTTGTTCCTAGGTATTGGGTCATTTGTGTGTACCCTTGGAAAATCCAATGTAATCCTAGAGTACATGAAATTTCATGCCACATGAGGAAACAAGAATCTATAGTTGGAAAATGTCTTAGCCACCCTGGATGGTTCATACAGTGTGTGGAACCTTACAAACAATGTGTGATACATATCTTTCTCAAAAACCAAGCTAAATTAGTTGGGGAAATACATGTATTGTGTTCATGTACTACACACCATGTACTCAAGATTGTAATAGAAAATCAAGGAAGAATTCAGGTGTTGTCATCAATCCACCACCTCTATACTTTCTACAACAAATCACCCAGGGGATCACAAACCTAGGGTCGTCTATGCCTGATCTATCATTGCATCCCATCCATCCGAACCCCAGATAACACATTACCATCATTGTCAAATTCTTCCTATCACTGCTCTAGATACCAGATACATAGAGGAATCACTTGTAACTAGAAACACATCTCATTACATCCTCCAATAAAAAATTCATTTATCTTTCATGAAACTATGAGGAATCTTAGTTTTTGATCTCATTTTAACCCTCCCTGGTATTGTTAAACCAAAACCACATGGCCCAATGGTGAAGAGCACAATGAAATGAGGGGGAAATAACATAATAAAATTGAATTTATCATTGGATAAGAATACTTTTCTAACGATCCTGTAATCGGGATATCAAGATTCATAACATGTGAAATGGAAATATTTATCAATTTAATATAACCAATAAATTGTGGGTCTCATGCAAAGAATAAATAAATAAAAGTTCAAGGACAGAAAATGAAAATTCATGATTAATATTTTAATCAAAAGGTATGAAACCAAAAATAACATGATCAACCATTATTTAGAATTGATTTTTTGTGAAGAACACATTTTCTAGTGAAGTAGAAGACATGTTCCATTAGCTTCCACTCTATCCAGCTTAATAGGATCATTCGTTCTTATCTAATCTGATATTATAATAGAATAATTACTGAAAAATATCTCAAAATATACTATGGTTATACATTTAAACCTAGAGAAATTTCATAAATAAACATTTTTATATGTTTTTAAGTAAGTTAATTTAAAATAAAATGATTAAATTATTTATTTATTTTAATTAAACACACCCACCAAGGGATTATTCAACTGAACGTCTGAATCTGGTCATAATTAGGTCAAGACTAGGCTAAAACCTATGATCTATAATCAACCATGGTCTTGGATTTTCTATGTATGGTCCAAATATTAGAAAAATATAGAAACTCTAAAATGATACATGCGTGTAAAATAAAATATATTAATATTTTTAATATATTAATTACGAGGTCCACATACACTCAG